>OY282408.1:9005000-10363750 GCA_958295455.1 Coleophora deauratella | reverse complement strand
CAAAACCTTTAAATCTCTTAAAGTGAAAAAAATCGACGACCTTTGGGGACTTTCAGTAAATTTTATCGGAAATGTTATTGATACTTTAGCTCCATATTTAGCTTATCTTTTAAATATTAGCATTGATAATGGCATTTTTCCAGACCTCATGAAATTCAGTAAGGTCATACCCTTTCATAAGTCTGGCAACAAAACTGACCCAGGAAACTACAGACCAGTTTCTGTGTTACCCGTTCTTAGTTTTGAAAAAGTAATGCTAAATCAAATGATACAACATTTTAATGATAATAACCTTCTGCATAACCAACAATTTGGTTTCACAAAAGGTCGGTGTACAACTGATGCAGGCGTAGCACTTATTCACAATATCTATGATGCTTTTGAGGATTCACAGAACGCAATAGGAGTATTTTGTGATTTATCTAAAGCATTTGATTTTGTTGAACATCAAACACTACTTATGAAACTAAGGCATTACGGTGTGGAAGACGGGGCTCTCAGTCTTCTTAACTCATACTTTAGCAACCAAACACAAATTGTTCAAATAAATGGCATCAATTCTTCCGGCTCTTAAGTGATAAATACCCCAGGGATCAATATTAGGTCCTTTCCTTTTTCTTGCGTATTTTAATGATTTGCCGTTTATGGTTCAAAATTTCGCAAATATAGTATTGTTTGCAGATGATACTTCTCTTATTTTTAAAGTTGATAGAAAATTTAACAAAACTGATGAAGTAAACAACACTCTTTCAAAGATACTTAACTGGTTCACTGTAAACAATCTTCTTTTAAATGCTAAAAAAACCAAATGTATAAAATTCGCATTACCAAACGTTAGAAATATTGACGCTAGTGTAATCATAGATAGTAATGAATTGGAATTTGTTAATAGTACTGTTTTCCTCGGTATAACTTTAGATGCTACATTGCAATGGGGTCCACATATAGAAACTTTAGCGGGAAAGCTTAGTTCAGCTGCTTATGCCGTCAAAAAAATTAGGCAGTTAACAGATGTAGACACTGCACGGCTAGTGTATTTTAGTTATTTCCATAGTATTATGTCTTACGGAATTTTACTTTGGGGACATGCAGCTGATATCAAAACTATTATCGTTTTACAAAAAAGGGCAATCCGCACAATCTATCAGACGCGAGTCGTTGAGGGATAAGTTTAAGGAAATTAATATTTTAACGGTTGCTAGTCAATTCATATATGAGAACATTACTCGTATGTACGTCCGCAAGAATCTGCATTTGTTTCGTAAAAACAGTGACAGACATGATTTAAACCTAAGGAATATAAATAACATTGATATTGCCTATTCGAGACTGAGCAAAGTTAAAAAGTCGTTTGTGGGGCAATGTGTACGATTCTATAATAAAATACCGGACAATGTAACAAATTTGGCTGAAAACCAATTCAAAACGTATGTAAAAAAATGTCTGTGCTCAAAAGCTTATTATAAGATAATAGATTATGTGAATGACAAAGACATTTGGAAATGTATTGCTCTTCCTGATAACTGTATTGTTGATAACATACATTGTATTAGTAATTAGATATTATTTTAAAAAATATGTTGAAGCGAGTTTCTTTTGGGCTCGACGTTTCTTCTCGCTTCGGAAACACTTCCTGAAATGTTGAGTGTACAAGTTCCACGTGGTAGGAACTTTCTACTAGGTAGAAAAAAAGAGGATTAAAAGTATGTGCAAAACATCTACTTAAATAAAAAACCTTTTGATTTTGAATCACACACAGTCTGGCCCCAAATTGGGATTTCCTGTATTATGGTAACTAGAGACATATATGTATATGTTTTCAAATTACATACATTATACATGCATATAATTTCCCAAAACACAGAGCAAATGTATCTGATCATCACAGTGGGAATGAAACCCACGACACACTCAGATCTGTAGTCAGGAGCATTAGTGGCTGAGCCATTGAGTCAGTCTAAAATGATATGTGTTATTTTGATTTGTTGACATAAAATTGCAAAAGAGATTAATACAGACACAGGTCCTTCATATAGATAGATGTATGAATCTGTGAAAAATACCAAAATCAGAATAACTGGTAATTATTTAATATTCTTATAACTTCTTTCTTTCTTTATTTGGTAAATAACAATAAGAGCTTACAGTTCCCAAGGCGCTCCATTGTTAATATGTTACATTTACAAAATAATAGTACTAGGTAGGTAACATATTTCCTACAGATATAATTCTATAGCTTTTATTTAAAACGAAATAAATATTGTAACAAAGAATTCAATGTTGTATGACATTTAGTATGCATTAAATTATAATTAGATTAAAAATATATACATATACAGGCAAACAAAATTACTCAACAAAAATAAGTACAGTTCATTCCAATCAAAAAAAAGCAAAAGGTAAACAAACTTACTATGGAACTGACACATGTCAATGTCATCTGCATACTACCTTTGTTTACCTTTTGCTTTTTTTGATTGGAATGAAGTATAGCATTGTTACTATCAAGAGTTGTAGGTATTTCATATTCTCCAGTAACCATTGTATACCTAACTCCAAGTGTAACTCATCAAGGTTTTGATAAAGTAAATTAAACCATAAAAATTAAATCATGTATATTGTAATCAACCGTGAAGCTAGTTGCTGTAAGCCTTAAGTCAGGCATACTACGTAATTGGAGCAAATATTCGGCTCACAGTAGCCGTTCTTATCATTTACTTTGTATTATAGCCTTTTCAAACAAAGTGTTTTACTAAATAAATGAAATCACAATCATTTACATAGCAAAAGGTTTACTGAACATTGACGTCAATTTTTACCGTGAAGGTATTAATATTTATAGGTATTAATTGATAAAAATATTTTTGTAAATAAGTACTATGTTTTGTATGATTAGATTTAAACCCATTAAGAACAGTAGGTGTTTTGTCTATCTTAATTTTTTGTGATATTCAAGGGTTCTTAAACAATGGCTAAGATGTTAAAAAAACTTATCTCTACGAAGGCTTAGAGTAGAAGAACAGATAAGTCTATGTTTTTGTAGACAGATATATACACACAAACTATACATATTATAAGGTGCTTTCAAAATATTTCTGCCAGGGCCCAAACTACAGGTTGGACCAAAAGTCCGTTAACATTTAAAATGGTTATAAAAAATAAAATATCTAAATGAACGAACAATTCTTTATTTGTTCTTAACGTAAATTAATCAGGGTTTTATGTTTTGAATATTACATCATCTAAATGTGTGCCTTGCTTATTCTGGCACTCCTGTAATCTGGATCGAAATGACCGCTCGAAAAGTGTTTGGTGAAATGTTTTGCATTTCATTGAGAATGTTTTATTTTAATTCTTCAATAGACTTTGGTGAAAACTTTGCTTTTTAGATATCCCCAAAGGAAAAAGTCCATTGGGGTTAAGTCTGGACTGAGGGGTGGTGGTGACACTCTTATGTTGGTGGTGTTAAATAGAGGACTGCATTTAGATCTTAAATTATATATTCAGTAAAATATGATATCTACAACATAGTTCAACACTCAGAAAATGAATGCCGTCATTCACTTCACTGACAACCACGTGTTTCTTCTTCGCTGGCTAGTAGATTCTGTCGCAAAGAGTTGGCGTAGCCATGCTGCCAGAGGCCAGATTTCTGTGAATATTTTTTCACAAATTTGATTATCTTCAAATTGTAGTGTTTTGTTTGTCTGTGGAGTGGGTATTGTATCAAGCTCCCATAAGTGTTTTAACTGCGTAGATACATTATCTACAAAGAAACAACTGTTTTTGTCTGACTGGTTGTTGCTAGGAATCGAACCTGAAATCAACCAACCTAGTTCTGTCTCATGAAGTGTGGGCAAATGTTTGCCTAAGCATATCTTTCCCGAACCTAATATTTGCCAAAATATTTCTGCGCCCAGCAAAATATCAATGGAAGATGGAAAATTGAATTTGGGGTCAGCTAATGTTTAGGTAGAGAGAGACTGCTGACGTCTACGTATGTGTTTGGTATTGCATTTGAAATCTGATTTAGCACTAGGCACGATATGTCTGCTTTATATTTATTCTGAAATGAGTGTATCTGAATGTTTGTCTGATGAGTGATGTTTGTCTGATGACTGTTTATACCTGTAACCGAAGTTTGTATGGTCTGTTTAGTGAGCTGCAATCTTTTGCAAAGATCCTCTGTAATGTAGCAAGAAGTGCTGCCATTATCAAGCACGAGCTTTATGGAAGGTGCCATCCCTAGCACGCACATTGACTAAAGCTGTCGACAGTAACACTGATGCACCCTCAGTGCTTGTGAGTGAAACTGGTTTGTTCTGTGGCATGTCTATATGTAGTAAAGTGTTGTGCTTATGATTGCAATACTTGCAGGCTCCACCCCTACAGTACTTGCTTTCATGTCCTGGGTGTAAGAAATTATAACAAACTTTGAATTTGTTCACCTTTTCAATCCTTGATTGAACAGGAAGTTGTCTAAATGTTTCACATGAAAACAAGTAGTGGAAGGCCTTGCAGAGTGGGCATGCAGGTAGTTGCGAGGTGTTTGTAAATGCCTTATGCATTTGTCTGATCTGAAAATCTGGTTTGCATGTTTGGTTTTTAGTGTCCTCTAATTACTCAAGTAAATCAGCACGATTCTTCAAAAGTTGGCACGTCTGGTAGAGTGCCTTTGTACTCTTCCCAGTGCCTGAGAGTGATAGCATCCAATTTACTTGAAACCAAGTGTATAATCAAAGTGTCCCAATGATCAGGTTCACCTAACGATGCCAAAGCTCTTATGTTTTTGTTTACTGTATCTAAAAGCTGTCTCAGTGAAGCTGAAGACTCCTTACTTATATTGCTGAGATTGAACAATGTGTGCACATGGTTGCTAATAAGTTGCCGTTTATTATTATAGCGCTCACAAAGAAGGTTCCATGCAATGTCATAGTTTGCTGAGGACAATTCTAGCGATGTGATTACTAGCGCTGCGCTGTTCTTTAAAGACGAACGTAAGTAATGAAATTTTTGAATTTTATCAATGGATTTATTGTGATGTATAATAGATTCGAACGTGTCTTTTGTTGGGAGGCCCCGATGGATCGCCTATTGCAGCAGATGAAGATCTGTGGTGCGATAGACCACGTCAGCTCATGGGGTGATGGTGATACAGCAAACAACGTTTGGACTTGCGAGGATGTTTATTCCATAATAAACTTAACACAAGCCCTCTACATATTATGGGCAAATTAGACGAACACAATTACATATTGGCCATTAAATTAAATTAAATTAAATATTGAAATTAGGTTACGTTACAACTATATCGGAGCCATGACAGGAAGGAAGTGACAGAGCGGAAACAGGATAGAATATATTGCCTGCTCAGGTCTGTGAGGCCATCGAAGAAAATATGTACATGTAACGCAGACACACGACTCAAAAGTCTTCGTTCTAACACTTCCCCTTCTGCGGTACATAAGGCAAATATACCTATTAAGTATATATATTTATGTGTATACAATTCAAAACAGTACATGCTTTACATCATTATAACATCACACAAATGACAATAAAATATATCAAAACATGCTTGTTCTACATTCCAATAACATGCATACATTTATACACATAAACATTTTGTTAAAATACATTTAAATTATGGATAAAGTTTTTATGCTTAACACTGCTCAAAGGTTTCGTTAATACATCGGCTATCATTTTCTCAGTTGACAAATATTTCACTTTAATATTATTATTTACTACCAGGTCCTTTATAAAATGGTACCTTATATCTATATGCTTAGTTCTTTTATGGCAAAATTCTTTACACTGTAATAATTTTTGTGCACTCTGGTTATCATTGTAAACTATAATATCTATTTTACCATTTGAAATTTCCTTAAGAAAATTATTTATAAAGCAGATATCTTTGCAGACATCTCCCAAGGCCAGATATTCTGCCTCTGTGCTAGAGAGAGCTATACACCTTTGTTTTCTAGCCTCCCAATTGATAGTATCAGAGCCAAGCTTAATCACATAACCGGTATAAGACCGTCTATCGTTAACATCATTTGCCCAGTCGGCATCCGCATAGGCAATTACTTTACAATTATCATTTTTTTACAAAATGTAAACCATGATTAATTGTTCCCGCCAAGTAGCGCAAAACCCTTTTAGCTGCAAGCCAATGACTTTGATCAAAATTGTTATTAAATTGTGACAACTGGCTACAGGCGAAAGTGATATCTGGCCGTGTACACACCGAAAGATACATCAAGGAACCTATCAAAGCTCTATATTGATAAATATCATCATCTAAACATTTATCACTACTTTCAGGTTTCACTAACTTACTATTCATAACCATCGGTGTGGCCACAGCTTTACAATTTTCCATGTTAAACTTTACAAGCAATTTTCTTACATAATCTGCTTGATCTAATGTCAATGTACCTTTGGACCTGTCTCTTGTTATATTCATGCCCAAACAATTTTTAATGGCTCCCAAATTTTTGACATTAAATTTATTTTCCAATAATTTTATCAAATTATTTTTTTAAATTACTGCCACTACTGAATATATAGAAATCATCTACGTACAATGCAATAACTACTAATTCTCCATTAGACCTTTTAACATAAACACATGGCTCACATTTTGATTGAACATAGCCATCTTGTGACAGTAAATTATGTACGGTTTGATTCCAAGCACGACTGGCTTGCTTCAAGCCATATATACTTTTGAGCAATAAGCATACTTTATCCCCACCATCACTACTACTAAAACCTTTTGGTTGTTCCATGTATATGGTTTCTGTGAGGTCACTATTTAAAAAAGCAGTCTCTACATCGATGTGGTCTATGTCCATATTTAATTGATTTGCTAAAGAAAACAAAATTCTTATAGTAGAATGGCGTACTACGGGTGAGAATGTGTCACTATAATCGATACCTTCTTTTTGTGTAAAGCCACGGGCCACCAATCTGGCTTTATACCTATCAAAATTACCTGACGCATCACTCTTCACCTTGTATACCCATCTACTCTTAACTACATTTTCATTTTGTGGTCTGTTAACTAACTTCCACACACCATTCTTCAACAACGAATCATATTCAGTCTGCATAGCAGTTTTCCATTCCTCACTGCTCTCACTGGACATAGCCTCCTCATAAGATTGAGGTTCTGATATAACTCTGCTATTCTTCTCTTTCATGGCTAACGAACAATCATAATCCACATACCTGACAGGTGGTACAGACCGTGTACCGCGAACAGAAGCAGAGACAGGCACCTCAAGCCCAGTCATCACTTCCCCTTGAGCTGTCAACTCGCCCTCTGACGACGATGACTCCTCACCAGCACTACTTGCCTCCCCAGACAGGAACTGCAAAGTGCTATCCTTGTCCTCATAGCCGCCGGTATCGGTACAGTACTCCTCAGAAACAGCCTCTGAAGGCACAGAAGAATTTATATTATTATCACAGTTCGTTTCAATATTATTAATATTACTATTGGGTCCAGAGATAAAACTTTCATTAAATTGTATAAAACATTCATTGGATTTATTATTATTATTCATATTATCACAGTTAATAAATTGATTTTCCAAGAATTCAACATTTCTAGACATCACAATTTTCTTAGGGTCGGATGGATCTACTAATCTGTACCCTTTACAATGTTCCCCATATCCCACAAAAATATATTTTTTACTCTTGGGATCCAACTTTCTCCGTCCCTGCTCAGGCACTAATGAATAGGCAATGCAACCAAATACCCTAAGATGGCTGAGATCTACTTTAGAACCAGACCATACTTCTTCGGGAATACCACCAGAAAGAGCAGCCGTTGGACTTCTATTTTTCAAATATATTGCGGCCATCACGGCCTCACCCCAATATTTTTGAGATAGGCCACTCTCCTGCAACATGCATCTCGCCTTCTCCATTATAGTCCTATTCAGTCTTTCACTGACCCCATTTTGCGCTGGACAGTACGGAACAGTTGTCTGATGAACAATGCCTTCCTTCCTTAAATATTCGGCGAATCGGGCATTACAATATTCGCCGCCATTATCACTCCTCAGGCTCTTCACTGGCAATCCGGTCTGCTTTTCAACTAACGTTCTAAATAAAATAAAACAAGACATTACCTCAGATTTACACTTAATTAAGTATCCAAATGTCTTCCTAGAATGGTCATCAGTGAAGGTTAACAGGTAACGAGCACCTCCCCAGCTGCAAATCGGCAGTGGACCACACACATCAGAATGGATGAGCTCCAGGGGCTTGCTGGTCCTCTTCACTTCATCCTTGGGATAAGACTTGGCCTTCATCTTCCCCTCAAGGCAAGCGATACATTGGTGCTGGTCATCACTGTTCTGAAACATAACACCATTAAGACTGTCCTTCAGAGCACACATACCCTTCATGTTTAAGTGTCCAAGCCGTCTGTGCCAGACATCCGCCGACACACTCGAAGCAGCACCAGCACTATGTGCCTCCTGCAAACCTTGCAGGCTCCTGGGAGAATGCACCTGTTCTGAAATCTCACAAGAAACACCAACACTGTTCAACTTATACACACCATTACAGTTAGTCGCAGAATCCACACAATTACCATTAAAATTACATATTTTGTCAAAAATAAAACAACCCTGTCTACTAAATAACACAAAGTAACCCATTTCAGCCAATTTGCTCACAGATAATAAATTACTAGCCAATTCAGGGACATACATCACATCATTCAACTTTAAATTTTCTAGATTGACACAGCCAAGGCCTTTACTTTCAATTCTGCTATCATTAGCAACTTTTACAAAATTTTTACATTTTTTGAAATTTGTTAATAAATTAATATCATTACACATATGCGAACTACATCCTGAATCAATTATCCAATCTTTTAATTCAGTCTTAACAGCAAAAGCAGTTACCAAAAAAGTTTTCTTCTCAGTTGCATTGTCTTTTTTTAATTTGAAACACTTTGCTTTTATATGACCAGGCTTTTTGCAATAATGGCACACTACTTGCTTTCTTTTTGCCACATAGGCCACATTTACACCGACACTTTCACTGTTATTCTTGCGGAATTCCTCCTGGAGCAAGCGAGTGCGAACAAGCTCGCTCGACAGGCCGGATGTGATGCACGCTGTCTCCAATGAAGACACCAGGACGTCGAACTGCTGCGGTAGCCCACTTAACAGCAGCTCGGCCACCTCTGCATCGTCTATGATCTTTCCAATGTCCGCCAACTGCTGCACGAGAGTCATGACAGTATCTATGTACTCTGTCATCGATGCACAGCTTGTGTATTCCAGCTTATGTAGTTGCCGCAAAAGGCAGACACGCCTATAAAGCCCTTTATCTTCAAAAATGTCCTTTAGTTTCAACCATGCTTCCCTGGCACATGTGGCTTCTCGCACGTATTGGAAACATGTTGATTTTACAGCCAGGCAAATGCGCGCCAATGCCCGCTGGTCGCGCGATGTGTCATTATCTTGGCCCAAAACGCAGGCCCATAGTCCCTCTAAAGTGAGCACCATCCGCATGGCAAATTTCCACGTGTTATAGTTTGCCACGCCCTCCAATTTGTCCATATTAAATCCTGCACTGCCGCCACCATTATATGTTACGGCAGGCGAAAGTTGTTGCGTTGTCGCGGAGCCGATGTCTGTCGGCTGCGACATCTCTCACACCAAGCGGGTTGCTGATGATTTGAGGTTATGTTCCACTCACGTTGCACCCCGAGCTTAGTTTGACATTAAATGGTTATATTTTCGTACGCACCTTTTCTTCCCTTGGTTGCTGGGACCGGTAACCTGTTGGGAGGCCCCGATGGATCGCCTATTGCAGCAGATGAAGATCGGTGGTGCGATAGACCACGTCAGCTCATGGGGTGATGGTGATACAGCAAACAACGTTTGGACTTGCGAGGATGTTTATTCCATAATAAACTTAACACAAGCCCTCTACATATTATGGGCAAATTAGATGAACACAATTACATATTGGCCATTAAATTAAATTAAATTAAATATTGAAATTAGGTTACGTTACAACTATATCGGAGCCATGACAGGAAGGAAGTGACAGAGCGGAAACAGGATAGAATATATTGCCTGCTCAGGTCTGTGAGGCCATCGAAGAAAATATGTACATGTAACGCAGACACACGACTCAAAAGTCTTCGTTCTAACATCTTTAAATTCAAGCCAATTATGATAGTCACCGGAGAAGTGAGACAAGTCTATAGTAGGTAACTTGACTAACGCATTGTTTTGCGAGTGAGAGCAATGGGTAGTTACCGACGACGACGTAGACTGTTCCGGCACATACATTTGAAGCAACTGAGATGCAGTTGCCACTAAAGAGAAGTAGCTGTTCTCAAACTGTGACCGCTCTTCAAACTGTAGCGGGAGTTCCTCATCTGAAATTCCATCGAGTGTTTCAATCTGAGTCTGAGTCTCATCGAAGACTTTGCACAAATCTGAAAAGATTTTTAGCCTGTCTTTAAGCTGCTGAATTTGGATATTTGCCTTTAAAAACTGTTATCTTTTCTTTCTGAGAAGATCGTTTTCTTTTTAAGGATTCGAAGGTCTGCGTTTTGTCTGCCAATCTGTTCTTGTCATGCACCAAACAATAAATAAAAACTAAAAATAAAATGAAATCGAACATAAATTGAAACATTCAAAAACTTTTTGCTTGAGATATGTAAATATAATAATTGTTTTTGGTTAAATGAATTGAACACAAGTTGAAGTATCGAAGTTGAAATGAAAGAGATTGTTTACGTTTGATATGAGATTATAACGGGATTTATATGAGATGAGAAAATGTTAGATGATTTCTGTTTTATGATGAAAAGGTGATATGGTGTCAGTGGAGATGATGGAACGAACTCACAACTGCTGCAACCAAACCCTTTTAGACTGTTTCCTGTGCTTTTCCTTTTGCGTTTTATGCCCTTTGGTTCTGCTCTGCTCAATTGTCTGTTTTTCACTTGTTTTGCTCCTTTTCTCTGTTTTTTTTGTTGATTCGCTTCCTAAATGCTGCTCGACCTTCATATATTACTGGCGAGGTAGTAAGGACCAGAAAATGGTGACACTATTGTGTTGGTGGTGTTAAATAGTGGACTGCATTTAGATCTTAAATTATATATTCAGTAAAATATGATATCTACAACATAGTTCAACACTCAGAAAACGAATGCCGTCATTCACTTCACTGACAACCACGTGTTTCTTCTTCGCTGGCCAGTAGATTCTGTCGCAAAGAGTTGGCTTAGCCAGGTGGCCAGTTAAAGTCACCTCTACTGAATGTGAGTTTTTGGCCAAACATTTTTCGAGCGGTCATGGCAATTTTTTAAATCCAGATTACAAGAGTGTAAATAAGCAAGGCACATATTTAGATGATGTAATATTCAAAACATAAAATCCTGATTAATTTACTTTAAGAACAAATAAAGAGTTTTTCGTTCATTTCGATATTTTCTTTTTTATCACGATTTTAAATGTTAACGGACTTTTGGTCCACCTGTATATGGAATCTGGGATAACAAGAAGGTAATATAACAAAGTTTTAGAGTGGAAGATAGCAAAAGAAACATTGGTCCATTTCATCAGTCACAAGAGTTGTATGCCACATGAAGAGAATAAAAATAAATGCGAACAATTTCAGCTGGAGACATGTCCAAGTGTGGCTTCCAAGGGTCCTCGACGGTCAATATCGAGTTGGATCCTGCCACCAGGCACTACCGATGTGGCCACTTAGCTATGACGTACACCGGCCTCTGCATACTGCTAGCATTGGGAGACGACCTTTCCAGGATAAATAGGAAGGCTTTAGTTGAAGGCAAGATTATTCTGTTAATATATCACAATAGTTGACTGTATTAACAATTAATTATGAAATATTTTTCACAAAATAGCTCTTGTATTGAATTAAATATTCGATTTTCAACTTACGAATAGGGTAGTTGACTGCTAGTACTTAAAAAAAGTCAATAGGTATCAAAATGACTATTTAATCTCCTTAGTAATGCACATCCTTTTCAGTTACTTTTGTGGAGCACGATTTTTTTTACAAGTAGACCTTCACCCTTAAGTTGTCAATGCCTTTTAGTTGTTCCGAGTGATAGTTTCTACTTCGTTACTACTTCTACAATTTAAAATAATGTGTCATAATAAACCACGTACTAAAATAAAAATTATTGTCTTCAGTAGAGTAGCCTCAGTATTTTATTTCCCAGATTGTTTCATTAATTGTAAATCACATAATAAAAAATACAATTCTTGTAGGACACAGCTGTAACATTTTTTAACATCTTCTATTTCAGGAGTAAAGGCACTACAGACGGAAGAAGGTAACTTCTCGGCCACTCTGTCGGGTTGCGAGTCAGACATGCGTTTCGTGTACTGCGCCGCGTGTATCAGCTACATACTCAATGATTGGTCCGGCTTCAACATTGAAAAGGCCACGGATTATATTATGAAATCTATTGTAAGTATTTAGTTATGGTGCTTAAACATTCTTGGTTGCAGTTGTCATTTAGTGTGATAATTATTATCATTTTTAGCATAAGTCGAGGTAGAACGCGTTTGTTAAATGCAATATGTGTTCACTGATTTTATAAAACAATTACAAAGTGTCTGTAGGTCGTCGCAAAAGTAGTCGTTCGTCATTACTGTATCTCTCTTCACCTATTATCCTTTCAGACTGCATGCCATTTCGCATCAATCTCTCTTGTTTCTTACGTTCCCTTCCACATATTATGAGTAGGTTACTAGTTTTACTGAATCCCCGTGATGAGTTGATTATGAAACATACTTTTAATTTTGGACATAGAAGAGTCCAATGTATAGATAAATTAATAAAACGTAGGATCCTTCAGAGAAGATGTTTTGTCCGCCCGAACGTCGTTAGAGTCGTAAGGTCTGCAAAAATTTGAACATTCTCCAATATTTTAAAGTATCCAATGTCTTTTTTTATAGGGTTACGACTATGGCATCGCACAATGTCCTGAGCTAGAATCTCATGGGGGCACCACGTTCTGTGCTCTCGCCACGCTCAGTCTAACGAACCAACTCGACAAACTATCGGAGCGGCAGATAGAAGGCCTCAAGCGGTGGCTGATCTTCCGACAAGTCGACGGCTTCCAGGGACGACCAAACAAACCCGTCGACACGTGTTATAGCTTCTGGGTTGGAGCCTCTTTAAAAATACTGGATATGCTTCATATGACGAATTACGCTAGCAACAGGAGGTACGTGTACGAAACACAGGACTGCGTAGTGGGAGGCTTTTCCAAATGGCCGGATACTTGTACCGATCCAATGCATACGTATCTGGGTTTGGCCGGGTTGAGTTTGATAGGCGAGATCGGTTTGCTAGAAATTGTACCGACACTCAATATAACCAGTAGGGCGTTTGAGCACTTGAAAACGCTTCACGATCAATGGGCGTGCGAGTCATAGCTTTTTTTTATTGCTAACTACCGACTTACCTCGCAATCAATAATAGAGTAATGGTAAATGGTACTCTAAGACTATATGTGGCCATGAATTTTTGCAAACTGCGTAAGAATAATCAAGTTCTTATTGAGTTTTGTAAATGATTTGCCACTGATTGCTATATCTGGGCTGTTTCTATATATGATAATCGTGTTTTTTTTCATAACTATATAAGAGCGCTGGAACGCATTAGTAATATGTAAATGTAAATTTTGGGCGTACAACTGATAAAACTATTTGTACAGAAATGTTTTGTTGATTTAAAACTTTCACAACGTTTAAAACGTTTGTTTTTAAAATAACGGGTGCTAATAGTTCTTTTTTATTTTAATTATAGGATGGATAATAAGCCTGTCTTAAATACTTTGCATTGAATCTTTTTTAAATGGCGACAGAATAATTCGTTAGCTTAGAGAGCTTTAAGTGTATGCGTCAATTACGTGCTAAACCGTAGGAAAACGTATTACAACGAAACTGAGGATAAAAATAGATATTACAATGTTGGTATTTTGCATTGTGCCATATGAAATTAAAAATGATTGTGTATATCAATTTGAATGCACTGTATACGTAAAATAAATATTTGTGAAGCAAGAATGTATTTAAGTGTTTAATGTCGCACAAATTGTTGTAGTATTTTGTATAATTACAGTCTTTTTTTACTAAAAATAATGAAACAGTTTTTAAAGTAATAATTTTTAAATATTTTGTTTCCATTATTGAAACAGCATCGATCGATTTGGCCTGTCACGAAAAAAAATAGCAACATGACATATTATTATACAGGATATTTAACAAAAGTGCGTTTGAAATTTTAAGGGGTTACTCATAATCAATGATAGAATATAGGAAAAATATTGAAAAAAATATGTACAATATTTTTTTCAGTTTTTACACATTCTTGATTCACTATTCAGACTTAGTATGGAAAACTGAAATAAAATTGTGGATCGGCTTTTTTCAATATTTTTCCTCTATTCTTTATTCTGAGTAACCCCATAAATTTCAAAAGCACTTTTTTAAAACCCTGTATAAAATTTGACGATTCTTTACCTGTAGAATTCTAGGATGACTTTCGACCAATACCTGTTTTTTTTCTTGGAGTATGTAGTAACAAAAACTAAATTAAATCACTTATTAAGAATAATAATGAAAAAAAGTGTCAAAAAACACCTGGTTCAATAAAAGGCTTGTGAACGCGTAACTGGTAGTGAATAGATCCACCTTATAGTATTTTTTAAATTGTTATTAGCTCGCTCGCAAAGAACTGGATTCTATCTGTAGTGGGTTCACTAATGAATTATAGATGGAATAAATGAATATGCCTCAAAGACTGAACTGAAGCCTAGAGCTTCAATGTGCGAATGCAAATGTTTCGAAATCTTTATCGGTTTCGATTAATTTAAAGAAAGACAGCATCAGCGATCTCTCGGTATGAATTCTACTTCATTTTCATATATTTTATCCACTCCCGACCCGTGGTACAACTGCGATGTCCAACTGGTTGTACTACGGAGAATTTTTTTACCCATGGTTCAATTGGTTGCTCTATGGGGAAATATCTTTACCAATGGTTCAACTCGAGTGGGTTGTTCTTTCCTCGTTCTGTCCTTGGTCCAACTAGTTGTACTACTGGGAAATTCATGTATCTATGGAACAACTACTGGTAATAAACAGGTTATCTATCAATGCTGAAGTGCAATGCAATTACTACCTCTTTTGATTAATTGTCTATTGATGATTAAAACGTTGACATTGACGCGTGAATATTTGTAGTTTTCACACGATACCAAAGTAAAATGTCGGAAAATTGTGAAATTATAATAATTGAAAGAAAAGGCGGTAATGTGTTATTATCGGAAGGTAGACAATTTTACAAAGTGAAATCGTTTAAAGATGAATCGCGTGGCGCATATTGGCGGTGCTCTATGTACAAAAAACTCAAATGTTGTGGATCCATTACAGTTAAGGTATGACTGTATGTATGAGTATTAGAGTGCGTTTCCACTGACGCGGAGCTGTGTGGAGTGCACTGCCGACTCCCGACCCGTGAGGAGTGGACCGTGAATTAGAGAATCATAGTGCTCGTAATCTCCCTCTGTTTCACATTAATGTAACTAAATATATCGTTACACTGCATTTTAGAGTTAGAGTGGAACTCAGCTCCGCTCCACTCCGCTTCAATGCAAACACTCTCTACACTCCTTATCCCAGCTTCACGTCACGTCAGTGGAAACTCACCCTCTATTAACACTCACAAAAATCCAGATGTGTTCCATTGCTCTTCTTACATCCCTCTGACTCTGTTTTTACCATTTTTTTCTTTGTACAGACATTTGGGTTCTACAGTTTTTGTTATATTATTGTTTATATTTTTTTTATCAGGACATGAAAATAATTAAAGAAAAAGTGCACTCTTGCCAACCTAACTACAGTAAAAACGAAATAGCCAAAAAAGTTGTAAGTTTAAAAAATGAGGCAGCAAGCACAGATGTCCCGATGCCACAATTATACAAGAGACACGAGGCAATGTTGAGAGACAGAGGTTACGATCTAATAGACAGTATACCGAGTTTCGATAATCTAAAGCACTCCCTTTATAACGCGAGGCATAAATCAGCGGGAGTATCGAGAACAACTTTTTCATCTGTGGACGAAGTTGAAGTGCCTGACCAGTTTCTTGATTTTATGCTGGGTCGCGACACAGAAAATAGAATACTTATATTCTGTACATCCCAAGCAAGAGAAATGATTGACCACATTGACGAATTTTTTGGAGATGGCACTTTCAAATGTAGCCCGCACCCGTACGTACAGCTGTTTACTTTGCACGGTGATATTGGGAGTGATAGCAAAACTACTAATGTTGTTCCACTAATTTATGCCCTACTCTTGGACAAAAAAAAGAAGACATACGTCACAATGCTTCGTATAATCAAAGCGCAACTGCCAAAATGGGAGCCTAAAAAGTACCATTGCGACTATGAAACTGCAGCAATCAACGCAATGTTGGAAGTATTCCCAAGCGTAGAGATAAAAGGCTGTTACATGCATTTTTCTAAAAATATTTGGAAGAAAGCAAAGGTACTGGGACATACAAAGTCGAAACCCGAAAGAAGGGTAGTCGGGATGAGTTCTATTTTACCCTTAATACCAGCCGGGATAATCAATGAGGCATGGAGATACATAAAGAACGAAGTAAAAACATTGGGATTTCTGAAAATGGGTAAATTCTTGAAATACATAAGTCGCGTTTGGTTAAATAAGAACATCAAAAAGTACATAACTGTCTTCGGAGAACGTCATAGGACGAATAATGTGGCCGAGTCCTTCCATGGCGACTTAAACAAGGCAGTTAACAAGAACAATGTGAATTTAATCAGATTGTTAAATGCACTTCGTGAAAAAGGAAACTTATCCAAGGGACCTATGCCGAAGAAGCGTAAGGTCGGTAATAAAAGAAGGGCACAATATGTCATGGACGATGATTATGTAAGACATGTTCAACTGCAGTTACTGGATGGACAAATAACTATTGGGCATGCAATCGACAAATTGCGTTAGGCACATGCCTATAAAGAAACGTGTAACGTGTAACCATTTAAAATATGTTTTCATTAAATAAATGTTTATATTTCACTTCATTTACACCTTTATTACACCAATCGCTTGCACCCATTTTTTACAATCACAATCGTCAGATCACTAAACGAAGTAGTACAACCAGTTTGACATCGCAGTTGTACCACGGGTCGGGAGTGAAGTCATTTGTTTTGTAGATGTTTATTTGTTTTACACAATAATCTTATCCCCGTGGTCCAACCAGTTGGACATAATTCCACCGTTGCACCACGGGTCAGAGTTGAACAACCAATTGAACCATGGGTAAAAAAAATCTCCGTAGTACAACCAGTTGGACATCGCAGTTGTACCACGGGTCGGGAGCGATTTTATCAATTTGCCTAACATATTTCAAGTGGCTTTAATAATAAAAGTTAGTAAGGTACTTTATTAGTATTATATTGTCTGTTATAGGTACGTAAAACCGCGGATATTATAACACTAGTATACAAGGTAAAACGTTATTTTGTACAATTTCCAAATACACAAATTTTAATATAAGACTGTTTTTATGGTCAGTTTTCGATATTGTTTCAATAAAGGAGTTTTCAATAATGGGCCATTCTTGTATGTAAATAGTAAATGTTTTGTTCACATTCGCAATGAGAATAGTATTAAATATGTGGTGGTAATGATAATATCAGGCCACTATCATCTTATAGGTACAGTCGAGTCCTAATCCGAAAACTTTAAAATGTTTATCTTAGGGTCAGCGTTGAAATTTTGAAATTGTTCTTGCACATTATGACTCATTCATTCATTATGACTTTATAATTTATAGTACAGTAACACCCCGCTTTACGCGACCCCGTTAGGTGCGGTTTCGGTTTTACGCGAATTAAAAAATTACGAAACCGCACTATAATACCTCGCTTTACACGGATGGCCGTGTTATGAAAATATTTTCAACAGATACATTTCTCGTACAACAAATGCGTAATGTAACTCTGCACAATGTGTTTTTACAATTAAAGTATTGATTTGCATTTTGTACTGATTTTTTACTATGTTTAAACGCAAACTCCTATATACGCGAATTTCACTTAAGTAACGCGAGTTTTTGCGGAACGTATCCCTCGCGTATAGCGGGGTAGTACTGTACATACAATTAACTATGTTGTCGTTTTGGGTGTGTAAATCTGTCAAGATAATCTATTTGGTATTTTTAATCTTTGAATGGTTGGTTGCCGGGACTTGTACTGAGCGCACGTCTGCTGAGTTATTTTTTTAATTATTTCCGTTTTAGAGTAGTCTCAACGTTATTTTTGTGATGGGAAAATAGCTGTGAAACCAATTCAGTGATAAGCGGTCATAAGAAGAGGATTAACTCGGGAGACAGCTCCGTTTTCCGAGTTCCAGCAGCAAACCACCACGTGGAGCGTCTTTAAGTGCCCATCACCCTTAGGGCCGCGTCTTTCACTTGACATTGGCGTTTCGCCATTTTTTTTTATTGAAGATTCTCCCATTTTTCACTTGACATTGGCAAAATCACGCTCGTTATGAGAAGTGGAATGCCAAATAGAAAAATAGAATAGAATAGAATCTTTGAATAAATGAAAAAATATATGTTGAGTATACACGCTATAAGCTCATCTAATTGAACCGTTTACATCATGATATTTTGATCTACTTTGCTTGGTTGTAAATAATTATTCAAGCGTTCTAATATTGTAAAATATTTTGATCCTTGTTTACACACCAACTGCTGACTTCTGCAGTGTGTCTTTGTTCCGCTTCGGCAGCAAAACTTTTCAGTTTCATTAGTAGAAATTAACCTTAAAGTATTGCTACACTCTGTATACAAGCGTAATCGTGGAAGGAAGCATAAGACCTCAAGTGTACAAAGTCACTAATAGATTTCTGAATCTGATGTTACTAATAGGCGGCGGCGGTGCAGTGGTAGCCACTTCCAATCAAGGTTTCAACCTCTCAGCCTTTTGCCACCTGTGAAAAGAATATAATTGAACTCGACTGTACTATACTTACGTTAATTAAAAATATTTTTTGTTACAAATTGTTCAGTTACCATAAGTGAGGTTGTCTGGCTGGAGGAGGTTGCAACAACAATCTCAGGTAGAAAATAATTTTCTTAAACGTGTAAATGAAATAAAAAAGAAAAAGTAATAAAATAAGAAAAATAAATTAGTTTATCAATCAAATTGTTAATATAACAAACGACATCTTTTGTTTTTCGTATTATAATTTTATTTGAAAATAAGTACGTAATAGTTGTACGATATTAAAATACAGGGTGACAGATTTAACGACGGACGGACGTACTGGTGAGTTGAATGTGAAGACTAAAATGGACAAAGTGAACTGAAAAGTGTTAATACAATAAATAAACTTTAATCTTAAGTCTCAAACCAATGGCTTGAGAGAAGTCTCAATCATAAGAGATTATGGTTTGGCCAATAAAAAAAAACATGTGCGAAAGAGAAATAAAAAACAGTACATATTCCTTGAGACACATGAATGTGTTTAGTCTTTGTTGCTGTCACCCTGTATAATTAGTTTTTTTAGAAATTGTTAAAATAAACAAAATGTGTTAAAATGTATAAAATTGTTTGGTTTTAAACTATATGCTGTTGTGGATGCATTTATTTTACAATTATTTTTATTAAAAAACGATCCAAGAAATATATTGAAGTTTGAAGCGTAAGGTACTCTAGTTTTAATTATGTCAATATTTTGTTAAATATTTGTTGCTAAGCGTCAAGTTAAAAAAACAGTCAAAAAAAAAATTAAGGCTAACTTTGCAGCCGAGAAAGAAATAATTACCTGTCGTTGAGTCAAAAACTTTGAGGATCAAAAGATAAAAAGTAGAATTTGGCTCGTATAATTACTTTTTAATAAGTTGTCTGAATTTATTTACTGGTAATGACGTCGTTGTAACGATGAGCCGCGCGGGTCTCGCTACCGATTAGTTGTGTCACGGGGACAATGCGATTTAATGGGAAATGGAAAGTTTCCCGTCCTCCGACCTAGCGAACTCTGGGCCGGAAGGAAGCGTTAACTTTGACTTTTTCACCACGCGGGGTATTATGCCCGTAGGGGTAAGTTTTGCGGCGTACTTCGTTACTTTAGCTCTATTTACTTTTGTAACAAATTATTTTAGTTTTGCCTCGGAGAATTTGTTTATTTAGTCGGTTTGGTTTGTTGGCTTGAAACCTTGCATAAATACTAAAGCTAATTTCTGCTCACTGAGCTCAGAACAGTTTTCCCCGAAAATTCGAATAATATATCGCAGCAAATGTCTAAGGACACAGGTATATAGGCCAGTTGATTTATGTGAGTTTGAATCTAAACGACATAGGTATTCGTAATTTGTTTCCAGTTAGAATCCTTTACGAGGTATAAAACAAACAAGGGTCGGGCGAGCCCTGTCGCAGAAACTGCCAAAAGGGTCGGCTAGGTAAGTAAACGCACAAAAGTCTAATAAAATAGTTTTACGCACTAGGTTCGGATCCGACGAAAATTATTCTTACCAACATTAATTAAACAAACAAACAGATCGTCTAGATAGCGGACAATAAATCTCAATGATGAATAGGTAGCTGTGCAGATCGGAATTGTAAATCGGTGGGTGTCTTGGCGCGGTCGACAGAACGGCGGAGATAAAAGCCTCGTCTTCGGTCGGTCGGCTGTGGCGAAATTAGTCGCGTTGACGTTTTTAGCCTGCTGCCGTTTTGTGGTTGGCTCTGACAAATTGTTTTGCAGACTCGCATTGCATAATGTAGCCTATTTTTTGGGATTTTGAAGGCTTTCGGCGCGATTTAATGAGACAATAAGGTTGCAAAAACATTTATTTGTAATTAACCTGAGATTTCTTAGGCGGTTATTCAAATCAAAAGATTTGCAAAAAGATGTGTAATTGGACTTATATGCTGAGAAAAAAATCGAAAAATTACTAACAAACAATTGTAAAATACTGCACCAAACAAAGTATTGTATTCAAGTCAATCAGGTACAGTATTATTTACTACACTCTTCCGGAGCAGCATCGGGAGTTACAGCTGTAGGCATAATTATAGCAAGGCATTGACTCGTGTCATGGTGTGTCGTGACGCTTAGTCGATGCGTGAAATTGCCAGCATCTTAGGAGTAGAGTACGTATTCGATGTGTCTTCGCATTCTAAAGCACTACATTCTGTAATTACACGCATCTATAGCCAAATAAGAGTTGGAGATAGTAAAAAAATACCTTTGAAAAATGTAGTGCTATCTACTTCAAATAAATTATGTTTTATTTGATTTCTTTTGAAATGGAATATTGTAAATGCGAAGCTTGGTATATAGATAGGGTGCTCTTATAATATTTGCCAGGACCCAAATTGGGGTTACTACACAGGCAAAATTTTTTGGACTCTTACGTCCAGAAGAATCCTTTTTTTTAGAATTGCCTATGCGTTTCTCAGGGAAAGTTGTTTAAGATTTTCATGTGTTACTTCAGTTTCTGCCCTGGTACCTAGATATTTTAAGAGCACCCTACATACAAATTACCCACCTATCTTTTTGTACTCGTAGAATTTACGTAATTTACCTTTATATTTTACAGCTGGCTGGAACGTACCTGCAAACCTCTTTCACTGGTAATTATACTTATCAAACTTTATAGGTAACTTTTGACTTTTGTTTCAAAACTTGTTGAAAATGCAAAATATTTTTGCTGAGTATTATCTCAGAGGAAGGATATTTCCTCTGAGGTACTATAAATATACAAGTGTTTTTTTTTAATAGAGGATCTGAACATAATCGAATCGTATATTTTTTACATAAACTTCTATCGTTTTTAATCTCTATACAAATGGATCGGTGTCGTGTAATCAATTTTTGTATGGAGAGTCCAAAAAAATTCATCTATTTAAAAATTTACAACAAAAAAGTTGTCACATTTGCCCGTATAATAGCGAAGATTAGTGTTCTAGGTGCTATCTTACTACGAATTTGGAATGAATTATCTATACATCCCTTGTAACATTCCCAGTCCAATTTATCTCCTAACGCACGCTGCTTGGAAACTGAATTTGCTCGTCAAGCATTTAGTTTGGTTTCCAGACTAAACCGGCTCGGAGCCAGGCAGGCGACTGCTTAAGCACCGAATTAGTGAGCACAGCACTATCTCCAGGGAACAGTATGCATCCGAGATTTAAGCGGTCTAGCTCTATCAAGAAACGCCGGCGCCGCGCCGCAGCGGCATACGTTACGGAAAATGGGAGTTAACTTTGGCGGTTCAAGTTACTTTTGAACTGGATTAACTGGGTAAGCCGGTAATCTCTGATGTCTTCAGTCTTTTTAAATGTTTGTTCACTTTTAGGCAGCAAATCTGCTTTGGAGTTGGTTTTATGCTTACTATCTCATAAGTACTTACTTATTTCGCTGACTCAGCGAACGAACTAAAGCTAAAGTGGATCTCGAACTTCGACATTAAAGTGCGCCGTCCTTAACTAAGTGATTATCTGTATTTTTTAATATCCCTTTTATTCTGGTTACCATATTACTCACTTGCTATAATTGTGTAGTTTGGTTTGGGCTTGTTTGACTTGTCTTGATGAGTTCTCCAAAACGGCCTGATGTTCCTCCACTGAGAAACATGATATTACGAAATGTCTAGGTATATTCGATATAATTCAGCAAAAGCAAAAAAAAAATAAACGAAAACTTTTAGTTTAATCTATCAAAGATACAAAAATATTGTTTTAAATAAATATAAATATTTTTTTTAATTTATAAATTAATACCTAGTTACCGCGGTTACCTTTTGTGGTATCTCTCTAAATATTGTAATTCCCAAAAACAAGCTTAAAGTTGTAAGTATAATGGGAGAACATAAACCTTCAGTATTATAGCATATAGTAAGGTAGTTAACGTTAAGCAGCGTACAAACCGTTGAAGGCAATCAACGTTCAGTTTCTTTTGATGTTTTGCCGTTGGCATTGAGAAATAATGCCTGAAGAACGTGATACATAAGCAATTTTTCTTTAAAAAGAGTTGAGTTGGCTCCATGCTTTGTCCCCACAAATTGGAAAGGAACAAGACAATGTTTCTATGCAAATGTTTAGTCTTTGCGAAAGTGAGGAGCTGCTACCGTGGTCTTAGTTGTCTTAGATGCCCATGCCCTTGACCACATGATTCATCTCAATTAATTTGGGCAAATTTCGCTTAGTCGCTGGGTTTAGTTCGTGGCGGAGAGAGCGCTCTTTTAGTGACAATATGTTACTGTATCTAGTATGTCAAAAACACTTGAGATATTTACGAATAAGGCATTTTTTCCTTTTTGCACTGATTTTTGAATAATTTGGATTTAGTTTGAGACAGAGGGGCTACAGGGGGGAACCCTTGTACCGAATCGTACCTGATTTAACTTACATCTACCGAAAATCAGTTTTTTTTTAATTTGCATTTCTTACCTTCAGATCAGCTTCAGATTTATGTACATTATCATCAGCCAAAAAACATTTATATTTTTTAAATTTTTACATTAATTCTAAACATTACTATTTACTACACAGTTAAAGCAATTCAATTTTTTCCTTTAATACACATTGTACGTTTTAAACTAGAACGTGTTTGTACTTATACTAAAGTTCTGGAGCAGATACTTTGCCTTCACTTTGTGCAATAAAGTCGAAATCCACCAGAAGCTTTGTCTCGAGTTTATTTAAGTAAAAATACGCAATCTTGGTAGAAGCAACCTGAAGCCAGTGTTTTGTTGACTACCTACATGAAACTCCAGAGGAAAGTTCTTTCTTTCTACTCCAGCTACGCTCGTTTGTTAGGTGTACCTCAGTCTAAGATTCGCTAAAATAGTTGCCTACGGGTTGTTGGCAACAACATAAAAATATTTTGAGCAACAACAACACTTTTTTCTCTCATAAAATCCACCGAACTACGTGCGTATCGTTAGCTCTTATATTTTTAATATTTTACTGTAAATTATAATTCAGTGGGCAAAAAACAACAAAAAAAAATTTCAGTGTGAGTTATTTCATCCTGTGCTGGAAAGAAGAACCAGAATTACAGTCCACTCTAAAAGGTATCGCCTAAATCGTGTGTGTGTGTTGAGTGATCTTTTCAAAAGCCTCATTCAACTCCTACCAAAATTTAGGAGGATTTAGTAAATAATTGTGAAAACTTCATAGTAAAGTATAAAATTTGTGAAACCTGAATCAAGAAAGTTATAGTTAATTAACTGGATCACTCAATCTGGACACCTGAAGAAAAAGCCATAACGCATATCCGAGAATATACTGCACGTGTCTTTCTAATTTTAATATGAAAAATTTGTGAAAGCTTGTAAAGTAATTAATTAATTAGTGCGAGCTACATTTTGGTAGGGGTTGAATGAGGTTTTTGAAAAGATTACTCAATCCACACACACACACACCCCAAATCTGATGGTGTACACGCAGAACCCATCACGGACACGGGTAGGTTAAAAAAACCGGCCAAGTGCGAGTCGGACTCGCGAACCGAGGGTTCCGTATAAATTTATATTCACATATGTCTTGAACTCTATATCAAATACTCAGGCCTGCAATCCCTTGAAGTTATGAAAAAAATCTAACTTCTATGCCAAAGCAATCAAGAAATACGGCCGTTTATGCCACATATTTGGACACTCGCATGGGAATCAAAAGCTACAGGGTAGGTATACTGTACTTCCCGTATACCTAGAATCATGAAATTTGGCAACAAGCAATGCTTATGTCCGAAAACAAAAAACAAAAAGTTACATCACAAAAAAAATTGTGATGTAACTAAAAGTTTTTGGTTTTCGGACTTTTCCCTTTAATTGTGCTATAAGACATTGCTTCCTCGCAAATTTCATGATTCTAGGTAAACGGGAAGTACCCTATTGGTTTTGATTCCCATGCGAGTGTCCAAATATGCGGCATAAACGGCCGTATCTTGGCATAGAAGTTTGATTTTTTCGCAGCTTCAAGGGATTGCAGGCCTGAGTATTTGATATTAATTTCAACTCGATATGTCTACGCGTTCCTGAGAAAAAAGGGTTCCTTTTTTCCTTTTGAGGTACGGAACCCTAACAATATATTTTCATTACTTCCATATTCATATAATGGCGGGAATTTTGAATTTAAACAACGAATATTCGAAAAGAAAGGATACAATATTTGGGGAAAAGGTGTTTGAGATTTTATTCAGGAACTGTCTCAAACTAAAAAAGTCGTATTACTATACCTAAACATGAATTTCGCAAATATCGTCATACTCAGACTAAAAAAAAGTCTTTTTGCAATAGAAAAAGGAAAAATTTTTTGTGCTCTTTTAAGACTACCACAGACAATAAATAGATATATCCTGGATATAGCCAATACCTACCTAACTGAGATTAAAAAGTCTTTATTTCATCTACCTAATGATTTTGGTTATTCATCGCTTCTATCCGCCGCCGGTAGACAGGTATCCTTATAAGCCATTACTTTGCGAGGTACTTACTTTTACTCGCCTTTTATTTTATTGGGAACGTAAAAGGTACGCAAAATGATATTGTATTTTACTACGTCTTTAAAGGTTACCTAATTTTTATATTACGTAAGTAAGTGGATTTGTAGAATTCTTTACTTTGTACGTAGATTTAGGATTAGGGTCTTTAATCTTTAAGTTTATTTACACAGCGTTCTATAGTACTAGACTAGCTACTTGTAATAAAATTAAGTACCTCTGTAAGTAGAAACACACACAGACACACACACAAACACACAGCGAAAGATTCTAAAAACTCATAAAAGAAGCGCTTACATAGCTCAATGACAATTTGCTTCTTCTTATCGATTGTGTGGCACATTAACCGTTCTACGTATTATCCACATGGTATAGACGGCGGTTGTTGGTCCAATTTGCTTTTACCGCGAAAATAAGGTAGAAAGCCATAATACTTGAAATCAAAATCTTAAAAGTAAAATAGCTATTTTCACAGAAAATAATACTTTTAATGCTTCTACGTTTGAGCGAAGGTAATACAGCCTCTAATTGGAGAGCTCAGCAACAATTACCTTCCTACATTTCGGCGTGTTGACTACAGAGCATTCTAAATGCTAATCTCACACTGTTACGCTACGTATCTATGTAATGTAACTAGTTTGAAACTACCTACATACGAGTAACTAGCAGTTAAAGGTTAAAGAGGTACAATCTTGCGCCGTGAGCTTCCTTCCTTTCAGAAGGATGTATTAAATTAAATTCTATGCGATTAGTTAACAATTGTTACGATACTGTTTTTTACTGTGTAAGGTGGCAAAAGCCTGATGGCCCACCAGATGGCAAGTGGCTACGGCAATTGCCTATGGGTATCTGTACCTAACTCCAGAAGGGTTTAGTCAATTCTTGAGTGCTGAAAGGAATTCCTTTTATGGCGGTAACTACGCCGGTTATGTATCACGCTGCTTCGCGGCAGGTAGAGAGTGAGCGGTGGTATTCACGCATTCGGGATTGGTCCTACAACTAGTAATAAAGTACTGCTAGTAAAATTTAACGTATACCTATAAAATTATAATTGACCATGTTAAAAACAACCGACTTCAATCGCAACAACTCAAATTTTGCTATGTTTTTGTTGATTTTCTCAAAAACCGCTTAATTGATTTCGATAAAATTTACATGAGACCACCTGTGAAGTATACCCTTTTAAACAAAAAAAAAGAATTTTCCAAATCGGTGCAGGCGTCTTCGAGTAATCGGTGAACATACATAAAAAATAAATAAAAAAAAGATCCGACGAATTGAGAACCTCCTCCTTTTTTTGAAGTCGGTTAAAAAGACATGAAGTCGATTATCATTCTACGTCTAACGTAAAAGTACATCGTCATGTGAGCGTCATGCATGATACACCTGAATCTGTCGAATAAAAGACATCAACGCAAGCATCGCATCATTTTACGCCTAACGCAAACCAAGTAATAGAAAGAAATCCTTATCCTAAGACATCGTCGCTTACGTTTTTACCAATAAGTAGAGAACGGTAACATGTTTAGAAATATCGAATAAATAATTTAATCATGCATCTTGAAATCAAATTAAACTTTATGCTGTCGTTTTCCACTAACGATGGTAAGGTAAAAATGCTATAGTATTTTAGGCGTAGTCACTACGTAGTACTGTAGGTACTATTGGGTATTCTGTGGTAGTACCACAATTACAGGGTGTAAAAAAAACACTAACTTACGCTAGGAACTTATACTGGGTTCCACGTATGAAACTGAACAACTTATCCCAAGAAAATCATACAGAATTCTCTCTCTCTCAAAATTATAATATAATAATAATAATATTCGGGACAAATCACACACGGTCATCTGGCCCCAAACAAGGATTCCTTGTATCTTGGGAATTAGAGACTGATATACATACACATATACATTTAAATACATACATATATAAATATTATACACCCAGACTCAGAGTAAACAATTCTGCTCATCACAGAAAAGTTTGCCCTGTGAGGGGATCGAACCCACGACTCTCGGATCAGAGGTCAGGATCGCTAACCACTTAGCCACCGAGTCAGTCAAAATAGGACTCTACTTACAATTGGCTGATTGGCCGATTAATTTGTAAGAAAAGTCCGTTTTTGTGAATTCAGTATAGTTATGGTTGGTATGGTTTTTTTAATTCACAATTGGTAAGCCCTTGGATCTCCTCACCTGGTGTTAAGTAATGATGATGCCGAAGGTGGAAGCGGGCTTACCAAGATTCCCCAACGCAATGGGGAACTGGCTAGCTTATCTCCATGACGGAACACATCAATGCTATTAATGTTGATGTTTTGCGGAAATACTTAGATAAGATGGTGGTAGCTAGCCAGGTGGGCTCTGAAAAGGCCCTATCACAAACCAAAACGAATCCTACAAAGTTGGACCCCGTCAGGAATCGAACCCGGGACCTCCAGATGTGAAGCAAGGAGACTGGCCACTAGACCACGGAGGTGGTTAAGATTCCGTGGGAAGTACAGTTTCATGAGTAGAATACCCTGTTAAAGTTGCCGAGAGTAGTACTGTTTACAAAATAGCAACACCCTAACCTCCTTATCTATGTTTGGTGATAATGTAAGTGGTTCAGTAAAGTATACGAGTTTTACTGTCTGGGATAGTTTTAATGTTGGCAGTTTTATCAACCAGAAAAAATAAGATTAAAGTACCCGCCGAGAAAAATCTTATTTTTGTATATTTTGTTATTACCTTTGTTTTTTAGATAAGGTAATACATATTTCATTTTATCTATTCTCTGTCTAATATAATGCAGGTCACATGCAGCAGTAACGAGTCGCAAACAGTAGATGCAATCGACCTATTAGCAGAGTAAACAGTTTGTTTGCCAGTCTAGCTCTGCTAAGCTAACGAGGTAATAATATTACGAGTACATTTATAGAGGGTGCAACAGAATTTGTGTCGGAACAAAACAAGATCTTTTCCATAATACACAAGATAATTTATTAGTGTCGGATATGAACATATCCGCTATTGTTCGGGTCGAATGTGACAAGGCTCGGGTCGAAAGCTGAAAAAGGCTGATATTAGTGGACTTTTTCAGTAAATATGATGGTTTGCAAGTAATTACTTAAAACTATACCAAATGTTTGTTCCGCGCGATAAGAAAAAATTCGCCAGCCGGTCCTACAATTACTTTTGTTAGACCCTGTATAAGCAGCTAACAAACTCCTCTCGACGACGACGATGCTCTCATGTAGGCGTTCAACCACTCGTAAATGTATCAACTTTGGCATCGCATCGTGAATCCAACCGACAAGAGACTTCGGTAGACTGACACGTACGGCGGCGACACACGGCACTGATGCGGAATATAAATTTACTAGCTTCCGCCCGCGACTTCGTTTGCGTGGACTTCAGAATTGTGTCCAGAAAGAAAGAAAATGTTAAGATAGCGCCATCTAGTGAGGAAGTGGAAATTTTGAGTTTTCAAGCATTCCTACGGGAACCCTTAAGTTTTGCGGGATAAAAAGTATCCTATGTGTGAGCCGAGTACTTTATCTATCTACCTACCAAATTTCATCCAGATCCGTTCAGTAGTTTCGGCGTGAAAGCGGAACAAACAAACAAACTGACAAACAAACAAACATCCATACTTTCGCATTTATAATATTTGTGAGATGAGATAGTATTTTCAAAGCAGTTACCTCAAAAAATATAGTAGGTAGGTGGCGAAAAAATTTAAACAAATATGGTACACGATAGTTAATTATTTTTTAAGTTTATATTTTTTCATCTCTGCTTCTTAACAATCATATTTTAAATTTAATATTCCAAATTTAAGTAAAAAACACCATTAATTCTGCTTTTATTACTGCATTTCGTTTTCATGACAGAAAATATGCGCTCTGTAAACGCTGAGGTTGCTGGAATTGAAAGAAGAAATAATAAACATTTTTGAAATGTTAGGTAAAAAGGTCCGATCATTAAAGAAAAAAACTTTTTGATTTTTTTTGCGGTACATTGAGCAGAACATTTTTGGTCAGAAAGTACAAGGTCTAAAATTTTATTCTCTAAATTAATTTCTGAGTACAGATTGTTGAAACTATAAAACTTTCTCCAAGTTCAACATGATGGTTTAAATATCAGTCAGATTTTTTTATACAAATAAAATATAGTAGTTACACCTACTATATATTTTACTAAAAATTATAGTATTTGGACCCCTAATATAGTAGGATGCTATATTATATAGTAGGGTTGGCAAACCTAAGTGGGGTCGTTATGAGTTGTTAATGAAACTTACAATAAATGCTTTATCTAAACTTAATTTTTTTTATTACATAATGTATATTAATAATTTTAAATACTGTTATCGTACCTCGTTGTTCGCAGCAGTGTATCACACACAGTTCGCAACGCCCGCCCGCGCCAAAGCCCAACGTGAACGTTTTAGCCGCCACTTTTTCCGGACACGAAAAATGCATTTGCGATTCCGTCATAAACGCTCCTTCTTAGCTTTACAATGAGTCGGTACGTGTCCCCGTGTTTTTACAGTGGGCGATTCTCAGTACAGCCTTTCAACATGGCAGGGCTGCTCTATTTGAGCTGGACTCATTGTAGGAATCTGTGGCAACTCTAGTACGTGTAGAGGTTGTTTGTCGTAAGTGCCCGGGAGTGGGTAAAAGAAAGTAGACAAAAGAAAATAGATGGTTGGTGGTTTATATTGTAAGTTTTCCGACCTGCCTCTAGTTCATTTTTGTACGCTATGAGTGAAATTTTGATATTATTTGACCCTGATTTTAGGAAAATTCCAATTCCTCGAATGCGTAGTGGTTAGCGTTCCTGTCTTCTACGCCAATGAGTTAATTTTTTTATTTATTTATTTGTTTATTTCAGGCAACGAGGCCCATATAACATATACAAATACAATAATATACATTTTATACTTAAAATATTATACATAAATACTTAATATTAACTAACTAACTAAAAACATCATATTATTTACGAGTAGTACAAGGTGTCGGTACTATTTCGGTGGCAGTGGTCGGCAAACTTCCTCGGAATCACCGAAACACTACACCCTTCGGCCAGAATTCCTCCTTTGTCAAGGACTCCAGATGTTCCGTCGCAACTCGCACCACAAACGATTTGAAGTTCACGATGTGGCGCGACTCCAACGGCGTCACCCTCAAGCAGAACTTGGTCTTCACCTTGATATACTCCATCAGGTCTGCAGGAGTGGTGGTGTAATGCAGCCGGGATACGTACAACAGAGTAGTAGGCACTGCGGCGCGCAACAAAAAGTCGGGCCCAGTCGGTGCCGTACCGCACTTGTTGTTGTTCGGACGAGTTCGTTTTTTCTTCTGAACAGTAACAAACCCGTCATCGTTGTCCACTCTGTTGGTAGCTGTGGAGCGTTCGGTCTCCTTGTCTAGTTTCTTATTGGAGACAGGTTGCCGAGATGAATTTCGCTTCACTGCGGAGGAGTAGGCAGCGATAGGCACGTCGTTGTTCGTGGACACTGGCGGGGCTGCTTGCGGGGCGGGAGGAGCGCGCGCAGGCTGCGCGGGGCAGGCGTCGCGCGCCGCTGATACAGCACACTCCGTTGACGTCACAGCGCGCGGCGGTGCAGGCGGTGACAAATCAGCTGACACGAAACTTGAAGCCGACACGTTGAGGCCTGCCGCGCGTTTCTTGTCATCGTTCCATGCCCCCGATGACCTAGATTCCGTGTGTGAGCTACGTAGAAAAGTAACTTCTCGCTGCAGCTCAGCAACGGCATCTTGGGATGCTTCCAGCTTGTTGAGGACATCTGCCAGACTTGCCTTTAAAGAAACGATGTCTTTAAGAAGGCAGGTCACATCGACATGGTCGAACGTCACGGGTGGGAGCTTGTGCAGATCCTTCGCCACAAACGCCGGCACGTCATCCGGGTCGGTCTCCTTAAACAGCGTGATGATGTCCTGCAGGCTCTTCGGTGTAACATCGCGTCTGTGGGACACCATCTGGTCGATCTTCCCGAGGGACTCGTACAGGAGCTTCTTTGCAGCTGCAATTTCCACTTCGGTGAAGCCGAACTTGCATATCTGGATAGCGCTCACTTCATCCATCACGTCCAGCGTTTGTTGTAGGAACGCGAGGAGTTCGTTCACTATGATAGTTTGCTTTTCCATAGTGAATTTTATTTAACACGAGCGACGGCGAATGCCGCGCTTTGCGAAAAATTTTATGACAGTTTACAGAACGTCCGTACTTGACCGCGCTGACGACACGAACTATTAATGACGAACGAGTTAATGAGTTCAATGTCCACTAAGGGCACTCAGGTATCTTATTAAAACAAACAACTGAAACTGAAGTGTAGTTTTTGTAGTAAATTTCCTTTATACGTAACCTACCTGTAAAATAGAATAGTCACCATTTATTGATCCTGTCGCTTGTAGATTAGATTTGCCTTGTTAACTATTCAGGTTTGACCGTAATAAATATCCTGAATTCCGGACTTCAACCGCAGTGATACAACTTATTGGTATTAACAACGCTGGGGCCGGGGCGAGCGAGGCGAGTGCTCCGGCCGGGCCGGCCGGTCCAGTCCGCTATCGATACCGCTGGTATTGTTACGATGTTTAGCTTTGACACTATTATAGTTGATAAACGATAATAATACTATTATAAAGATGTATTGACGCTCATAAAGGTTGTAATGTGGTTCTCGGAATAAATGATGGAATCTCTCAGAGATTTAAACTGTATTCTTGAGATACAGTATTATTATTATCTTGTTGGTGGGTGCTGTCTAAACAGCGACACTTCGATCCAAAGGGATCTTTTGTGTCATCCCCTAAGACCTTCGTACCCTATCCCTAGTCAAAAAATATGTTGCATTAATGCAGTGATTCCGCTGAGGAGTAGGTGCCTGTATTCCTCCGGCGTCGGGTGAGATACAGTAGGTAGGTATGGTTGGTTTACTATAACTAAGTTCGCTAACTATATTAACACTTGTCTCTGCAAACGCTATACCTATGTCTTATATACTAATAAATTGAATATATCTTACCTTACGTGCTCTATCAAAGTATTTAAGTCTGTTCTGTCTCATAAATTAATTACCTACACGTTTCACACTAAAAGGTTCTGAAGTTCGTGAAAATCTGGTATTGAAGGTAAGTATTTGAGTTTTGAAGACACTTATCGGCTGATTAAAAGTTAATTTTATATCTATAAACGGATTAGGTATATATCTATGTCAGCGTCGTGTTAATTTTTTTTTTGAAAATCTTAACTAATATCAAAATTTTTATACCAAATAAATAAATAATGATAGTTATTATTTGCAAGACTACGAATCAGTTTAGGATGTTCTGCGCGTTCTTAGAAAATGCCATAAATACGGGTATTCCACTGTAAATATATTTGTCCAATTTCGATGTCCGATATATTTGATGAAATTGCTCACTATGCAAAAGTATTCGTTTCATCCAATTTCTATGATCAAATGACAGATATATTCGACGAATGGAATACCACCCTTATTAACAACAGCTTCCATATGTAGGCTGCGGGATCCATGCGATACATTTCTATGAAACTGTCCCAACCATCCCCACTTTGTCCGCCAGAGGTGACCGTTGGCATTCATTTTATTTTATTTTTTATGTACTATAAAACTAAATGTCTCCACTCGGGGCCCTTTGGGATATTGCAAATTCCAACCAAAATATTTATGCGAAAACAAAACCTTTAAAAAAATTAGTTAAGAGATATCCTTTGCTTCATCTTTATCTTCACTTTGCATTACTATTCGTAGGTCTTCGAAACAGCGATTATCGGAACATCTGGCGTCGTCGTCGTGGACTAAAATTAATTTGCCCATGGCTCTTATGATACCTATTATTATTAATGTATGTATTTGTATATATTGACTGCAAAAGTATCGATACCGTATCGTGTGGCACTGTGCGTGACCCGGCTAATGGGAGCAAACTGGAACAAACGACAATCATTCGTCTCCGTTCCACTGGACATCGTTCTTTGTAGTATTGCGAAGTTGCCAACGAGTTTTCGAACGGCTTTCAGGGTTGGATCAGGCGTGAATTAACAGTTTTTGGCAAAAGATAATCGGATACTGATGATTTAAGATAAAACATGTAACTTATGGCGTAGTGGTTAGTCCATTCATTTCACATCAGGAGGTCGCGGGTTGGATTCCAGTCGGGGTTTAACTTAGCAGGACTTGGTTTGTTTGTTAGTAGGATTTTTTAAACCCGCTTGGCCAGCTACCACCAATTTATCAAACATCAATGTTGTTAACGTCATGTCGTTGCCATATATCGGCGCAATTAATCAATTAGCATCAGGAGAGATCATGGTAAGGTACAGAAATCTACAATACTAGGTACCGTTTCCGAGTAACAAGAGCTTAGCTGAGAATAAAAGTGAAAAAAATATATATCTGTTTGATAGTAATCATTATTTTTCAAAAACCGTGCTTTCATCGTTGGTAGAACTGAATTCGTTAATTAGACTCTCTCATTAAAAAGTTTTTGTAAATTTTGAATACTGCGAATTAACTACACAATGAAAACTTGTTTAAACTTTTAGCGTTTGTTATTTTTGTGTATAAAGGATAAAGTATTGTTCAATGTTAAATAGTTACAATTGTTTTCTTACAGCAACATACCTCTATATCTTGTTGCCCTTTTATTGGGTCTCTGTTAACTTCACAAATTTTGCTTTTGGCTTCTTCTCAACTGAACAACATTCTCCAAGGAACCCATACTAAATGTGTAAAAAATAATTTTGTAAAAATTAGTTTATCGGCCAACTTAGTACGAGATCACAATTTTTTTTGTGAATTGTCTGTGGATTATTTGAGGAGAGTCATTCAGTTTCAGAAGTAGAAGTCACAGTTAGTTTTTTTTTTTTAGATTTTGAGAAGATCCCTTAAGTAATAATGACAGTATTTTTACATCAGTATATTGACATTCAATCGTTTACTATGCGTCAGACCATCATTCCAACCACTACACTGTCAGTATCATGTCAGTATATTGTCATTACTTGAAAATTCTGTCATTATTACTGATAGTATCTGGTCTGCTTGAGACACCGTACTCTGCTTACCCAGATATCATGAAGAGAGCCTGTAGAACATACTTTGTAGGACCTGTAAGGCTAGTAATCAGGAAGTGGTTTTCAGCGGTGCGGTGCCCACTGCGTGGGCGGGGACCGCAACTGTGGCTGAAGAACAGAATTAAATTTCAAAACCTGGTTTATTTCACGTGGTATTTGTATTTGCGGCTTTCAAGCTAAGTTTGCGGACATTACCGCAACCGCGGCGGGTATCTTATCACACAAAACTGCGGTATCGTGAATTTTGAAATAAAGTTATTGACAGGCGCGAGTAAACTCACTTCATGTGTTCTAAGCCTAACCTAAAAATGTAATATGCTTCAAACACCGCCATGTAAACACATCTAATATCAAATTCCAGTACTATATTATGTGACATTAATTGTCTACATTGGATTACTAATAATACTGATTCGGTGACTAAGCTAATTATTTGGAACTGGGAGTCTAAGGGGGTGGGTGGTTTCCACAATGTCATGATTAGGGCCCATTCACACGTGAGATGGTGCAATCAGCAGGTTCATAAATCAGCTCGCAGATAACGTTCACAATGCTCAGTCTGGCTGTATGAGCTTTACTAACAATACGCTTTGCCATATTTCGCCATTGTGAACATTATAGTCGAGGGTAGTTTGATAAGGTTCAGTGTTTAGAACTGTACTCAAATGACGTTACGAGTTGCATGCAGACTACGCGTAGCATCGTTAGTTAGGGCTCCTGATAAGCATCCTGGATTCGGGCAGAATTATTTTGTAGTGGATAGTGGGTTCAAATCCCACCCAGGGCAAACATTTATGTGACGAACAAGTTTGCTTGCCCTGTGTTTGCGTGTTTAATATCTAAAATTAATATTTATCATGTTTATTTATGTATGTTTGTATGCACATCAGTCTTTGGTCTCCTAGCTGTAGAGGGTGTTTCAAATTCGGGCCACTTGATCGTGTAGATGAAACAAAGTTTACGTAATCTATTTAGATATCGCTGTTTCACGCTTTTAAAAAGGACAATGTTTTACCCCCTCTATGTTGTCATCATAGATAGAGCCGTGTGCTGTAAACAGTGTCGTAGTTACTTTTTATCATAGATAAGTTTATATGGATAGACTGCCCAAGACAAGTAATTTGTGGATTTGTGTGTAGTCAAATAGGCTTTTAGCGTGAGAATATTTACGTACTGTACCAGTGTAATATTAAAGTTGCCGCTGATTATTTATTTATTTATTTATTTTAAAAATAAAAATAAATATTGATAACATATTTTGGTAGAAATCGAGCGATAAGACGTCCCAAATTGTATCACTTTATATGTATATTGTATAGTTATGCTTTGCACTTTTTTGGTTGTTTATTTTTGTGTGTTTGGTATATAAACTGGTATTTTATCTGTTGTGGTTGAATGATGCCCGATAAGCCTGTTTTGGAAACGCAGATTTAATATAATTCATAATTTAAAATAAATACTTTCTTAATTTCTGCTAATATTAGTCTCAACCATTAACTAACAATATTTGTGGTACACCATTAATAAGTCAATTATCAACAATAGCAGGTTAAGCTTGGAATTCATCGAAGCGATTTGCAGCGAGAAACTATTCCAGTGTTCTCTATCAGTTGTTCGCTGTCCAACCAAGTCAACGCGTGTGTGGTGCCCCTAATTGGTGGTCGACACGCTCGGCGAATGTTTTACTCTATACATAGCGAGCTGAAGCTGTGGAAAGAAAGTTGTTGACGATGAGATTTTTGGTAATTTTAGTTTGATTATTACAGAAGCAGACATTTAAATATATAGGTGTATATGAATTAATGAATTGTTTTTTTTTTATTCACAATTGGTGAATGAAAGCCCTTTGACGATGAAGCCAGATGTACAAAACAGTTAAAACAATTTACGGCATAACACAAAAATATGTATATACTTACACGTTAAAGAAAGTTGTTATAATCATCATCATGATAATCAGCCAAAAGACGACCACTGCTGAACAAAGGCCGCACCTCGAAGGATTTCCACGCCGACCGGTCTTGCGCTACCCCTATTCCCGCGACTTTCACCAGGTCATCGCTCAACCGAGTGCGAGGCCTGCATAAGGCCTGCCTTTGCTACATAATCCGGTGCGCGGTCGCTATATGTATACAACCTGGGACAAAGAGTCCAGCTAGGTAACTCCAACTTCGAGAAAGAGATCATCGAAACTTATACCGGTAGCCATCAATCCCGACATGGGTCCCGTGTGTGGAGTACATATATATCCTAACATTCCCGAGGTATGGGAAGAGACCCGTGGCCCAGCAGTGGGGTCGATATGGGTTGTTACAAATACTGATGGCCGGGTCTTCTCGCTTATTCCCGAGTACTGCTTGTATTGTAACTTTTTAATGCATTTATACTGCATATGGTCTTAAAATACAATTACCATAAGGCCACCTATTTATAGACACAAATTAATAGGAGAAAATATGATTATTTCCTTATTTCTCATATAAGTATTTGTGTTATTGAAATAAAGTAACTTGAATTAAAATACGTATTACTATAAAGTCGCTTCAGACTAGCGAAGAGAAAACAAACGATTTCTTTTTAGTTACCACTTTTTAAAAATACGATTAAAATAAGGAGCTTCGTTTAAAATGTAACGTCTTGGAATATTCAATTTCTGCCGCAAATCCTCAGCAAAAAGATAAAGTTGCTTAATTACAAAGTGGCTCGCGGTGGAGTTCCGCAGTTGTTGTTACACTCAGTAAGATAGTGAGAACCAGCGGAAAGTTTGCTTGGGTGAAATGAAACGTAAGTTTTTGCATAACCGTTAAGAGAATTACAGCTGAAGAAACAATATTTTGAGCTGAGATTTCACTTTACAATTCTTTCGGAATTCATTGAAGTATTTACCGAAACTTTTTATGTAAGTTCATGATGTTCAAAATAATGAAGGCTAGACCAGATTGACCAGAATTTGTTACTATATTCCCGTTGTGTTATACACCATTTTCAGTCACACTATTACATAACGGTAAAAAAAATCCCGGTGGGTTACACGTGTGACTCAACGGTTTTTTTTTTCCCGTTGAGTATCAGTGTTACTAATAAGAATAAAATCGATTCTATTAAGTACTATTAAGCCTATTCGTATAAGATAGTGTTTATTTTTTAAATTTTATTTTATAACGTAATACTTTATTAACATAAATTTTTACTTTTTGTATATCCTGTAATATATTTTTTTCTAGGACTTTTCTAAATTCGCAAAAACGTGAACTGTCCATACAAAATTGTCCCAATGCTGACAGATTTGTATAAAGCGTCAAAATTTTTCTGGCAAATTCCGGACAGTTGTACAATATAAGTTGTTCAGTATGATGAGTAGAGCTCCAGTTAAAGTTACCTTTTTAGGGTTCTGTACCTCAAACGGAAAAAAGGAACCCTTATAGGATCACTTCGTTGTCCGTCTGTCCGTCTGTCTGTCTGTCTGTCTGTTAAGACCCTTTTTCTCAGGAATGTGTGGAGGTAGAAAGTTGTTTATATCAAATACTGAGGCCTGCAATCCCTTGAAGCTGTAAAAAAAACAAACATCTATGCCAACGCAATTAAGAGATACAGCCGTTTATGCCGTATATTTGGACCCTCGCATGGGAAACAAAACTTATAGGGTACTTTCCGTTGACCTAGAATCATGAAATTTGGCAAACAACAATGTCTTATAGCGTAAGTAAAGCGAAAAGTCCGAAAACTAAAAATTTTAGTAACATCACAATTTTTCCATGCGAGTGTCCAAATATGCGGCATAAACGGCCGTATCTCTTGATTGCGTTGGCATAGAAGTTAAATTTTTTCACAGCTTCAGGGGATTGCAGGCCTGAGAATTTGATATATAGTTCAAGACCTGTGTGATTATGAATTTATACAGAACCCTCGTGCGCGAGTCCGACTCGCACTTGGCCGGTCTTTTTTCTATACGATTAATTGATCTTGTTTGAGTTGCACGACCCAAAAAAAATGTTTTTGTGATAGTTTCCAAGCTCTACTCTCTGTTTATTCTATTTATCATTTTATGCAATAAAGAACCATTATGAAGTCATATTAAATACTAGAATATAAGAAATACTTTATAAATATGTACTGAAGAGTGTTCATCAAATGTGTATGTATTATTTATAAACATAAGAATTCACGGTAAATAACGTTTACTCAACGAATACATAAATCTCAAAAGTTCATTACTTACTTACTTGCGCCCCGTATTGGTTTTTTGCAACACAGTAAGCGCCCGACGCCGCTGATGTTTACGATTTAAAAGGTTTTCGACATAAAATATTACTCTTGCCGAGACTTTTGAGAACTCTGTGGGAAGGCGGTGAACGTAGCTTAAACAATTATACATTAAACTACGCGGCTTGAAATAAATCCAACCAAGTGCGAGTCCAAAAAATACTTTTTGGTTACAGTGCCGATCACTTAAATAACCTGTTTTACTTCAGTTATTAAGAGCATATTACAACTAACATAAAAACCATCATTGACTCTTAAAGTTGTGTTGTTTAAGTTAATGTACATGAATGAAAATAAATTGCTGCATGAAGGAAAATAGAATTTAATCATATCATGTTTCTGGTCGTTCACATGAATAGCCTCACTAAATTAAAAATATATTATTTAACATGTCATTATTTTTTTCGCTTACTATTTATTATTATTATCATAAGAATTTTATCACTATTTAAGTGATTGGCACTGTATGTTAAGTATTGCGCTTGTTTTGGTTTGAATGACAACTTACAAAGTACACGATGAATCCGCGTTTTCAGTAGTATTTGTTTAAATATAGTATACTATAAATAATTTAATGAAATTCCGAATTTTTATTATATTAATTTACTGGTAGATCCCGTAAAAAGGATCTTAAACTGGAACAATCTCGTTTTCCTTATTTATGAACATAAAAATAATTTGTACGGTACAATAAAATAAGTGAGCTCTAGCTAGATACCTCGCATGTCAGGGCAAGATAACTTTATCTAGTTAGGAAATTTCATCAAGTTTGTATTTTTTTTATGGCAGAGGTGGCAAACAAGCAGATGGATCACCTGATGGTAAGCGATATAGGTATATTATCGGTTTTGATTTAATATTCATTCTACACAAAATATTTTAACAGGTCTATAATTCATTATAATTACGAGCTATACCTAATATTTTAATGATTATTTTGACAGCTGTCCTATGGTAACAAATATTTTTGACCAGTTAGATTTAACAAAATCCAAGTTGGGTTGCCGGGATATATACGAGTACCAAGCACACGTTTGTTATTTTACAATTACATATTACCGTTTTAGAATCGTTTCAATGCAGTGATAAGCCATATTAAGAATAGGATGAACTCGAGAGACAGCTCCGTTTTCCTAATACCAGCAGAAAACCACCATGTGGAGCGTCTTTAAGTACCCATCGCCCTTTATAGAGCTGTGACCAATACATGACAGTGGCATTTCGCAATTTTTTTGTGTAGTTTCTCCCAAATACTCGCTTATCTCTATATGTGGAATGCCAAATAGAAAAGAAGAAGAACAAAATACAACAAGTGATTCGGATTTAAAAAAATGCAACTGTTGATAGAAAGTTACTTGTTTTTTTGGAAAAGGTAAGCTACAGTATTAGTTCAAGTGTAGCCAAGTGTGTCCAAATCCAAGTTCTATAGTCAAGGAGACAGGGACATACCAACAGACAGTAGATTTACAGGGCTCCTTTTTGCTTTTTGGGTCGGAAGATGTTTTACTGATTTTGACATTGAAGAATGGGAGTTGATTTTCTGGCAATTTTATGACATATTTTTATAACTTATAACGTTTAGTTAGAATTCTGTGTTAGAGTGTAACAATATGTAGACTACTAATCTTAAGATCTCAATAAAACAGGGTAAATCATCAAACACAGCAAGTTTTGAGAATGTGTAACTAGACTTATTATTTATTATTATTTCTAGACTTATTCAAATTAGTATTATACATTGATTATGTTTGAATAATAGGGCACGGAATCTAAATAAACTTTTCGGATACTAAGATATTGTATATATGTCTACAACACAACAACACAACACAAGAGTATTTTGGGATCTTTTGTCGTTAATAATTTAAATGAATCAACAAATAAACAAACTTGTCAACAAGTGATTTTTGAAAACAGAAACTAATTTAGACTGTTCCATGAAGTTTTCGAGTATATTTCTTGTCCCCAAGAAGTCTTACATTTCGCGAAGTTATTTATACACTTTCCGACAGGAACCGCAAATTCTACTTAGAAACACATCGTCAAAGTTGTGCTTATACCCTCCCTTGGGAAGTTATTTTTTTGTGGTTTTGTTTTAAACAACAATGTATGTACTAGATTTTATTTGTGACTCCGAATGGACATCGTTTGTAGCCTACGGTTAACACTCGGTTAACACATAGGATATTTTTTATCTCGGAAAACTTGAAGGTTCCCAGAGGAATAGCTAAAAAGTGAAATATTTACTTTATCACGTTTGTGCCACTTTGACGCCGAAACTACATAACGGATTGGAATGAAATTAGGTAGGTAGACAGACAAAGCACTCGGTTAACACATAGGACACTTTTTATCCCGGAAAACTTAAAGGTTCCCGGAGGAATGGCTAAAAAGTGAAATATTTACTTCATCACGTTTGTTCCACTTTCACGCCGAAACTACTGAACTGATTGGGATGAAATTCAGTCAGTAGATATATATAGCACTCGATTAATATACATAATACTTTTTATCCCGAAAAACTTGAAGGTTCCTGGAGGAATGGGTAAAAAGTGAAATATTTACTTTATTAAGTTTGTGCCACTTTCACGCCAAAACTACTGAACTGATTGGGATGAAATTTAGTCGGTAGATATATATAGCATTCGGTTAACATACAATATACTTTTTATCCCGAAAAACTTGAAGGTTCCCGGTTGAATGGCTAAAAAGTGAAATATTTACTTCATCACGTTTGATCCACTTTCACGCCGAAACTACAGAACGGATTGGAATGAAATTAGGTAGGTAGATAGACAAAGCACTCGGTTAACACATAGGACACTTTTTATCCCGGAAAACTAAAAGGTTCCCGGAGGAATGGCTAAAAAGTGAAATATTTACTTCATCACGTTTGTTCCACTTTCACGCTGAAACTACTGAACTGATTGGGATGAAATTTAGTCAATTGATATATATAGCACTCGATTAATATACATAATACTTTTTATCCCGAAAAACTTGAAGGTTCCTGGAGGAATGGGTAAAAAGTGAAATATTTATTTTATTAAGTTTGTGCCACTTTCACGCCAAAACTACTGAACTGATTGGGATGAAAATTAGTAGGTAGATATATATAGCATTCGGTTAACATACAAAATACTTTTTATCCCGAAAAGCTTGAAGGTTCCCGGAGGAATGGCTAAAAAGTGAAATATTTACTTCATCACGTTTGATTCACTTTCACGCTGAAACTACTGAATTGATTGAAATGAAATTTAGTCAGTAGATATATATATATAGCACTTGATTAATATACATAATACTTTTTATCCCGAAAAATATGAAGGTTCCCGGAGGAATGGCTAAAAAGTGAAATATTTACTTTATTAAGTTTGTACCACTTTCACTCCGAAACCACTTACCTGATTGAGATGAAATTTAGTCGATAGATATATATAGCATTCGGTTTACATACAAAATACTTTTTATCCCGAAAAACTTGAAGGTTCCCGGAGGAATGGCTAAAAAGTGAAATATTTACTTCATCACATTTGTTCCACTTTCACGCCGAAACTATGAACTGATTGGGATGAAATTAAGTCGGTAGATATATATAGCATTCGGTTTACATACATAATACTTTTTATCCCGAAAAACTTGAAGGTTCCCGGAGGAATGGCTAAAAAGTGAAATATTTACTTTATTAAGTTTGTGCCACTTTCACGACGAAACTACCTACTAAACGGATTCCGATGAAATTTGGTAAGTACATAGATAAAGCACTGGACTAATACCTTATCCCATAAACTTGAAGATTAAATAACAGACAATCGTGGCTCAGTGCGGCTTGCTTGGTCGCGTCGATCACGCAGGTTGCTCGGCTTTATAATTGAAAAGCATAAAAATCTATATATGACACCTTTTGTTTGGGACTGGACGACCAGTAGCCGGGTGTCTACTTGAGGAATATTAAAGTGTTATCCTTCTTGGTCTTTCCATAAAACAATGAGGTACTCTAAAGCGACCTTTTTATTCGTGTATATCAAACAGTTTTTGAGTACACTCTGTATTTTTTCTACTGTATCTTTGTCTATCCCTTGAATCAGTCTACATTGTTTATTGCATTGCTATTCTTGGTCTCCTGAAAAGTAAATATGCAAAAAACGTGGCTGTGAATTAAGAGCAGGAAGCAAAGATCCAATTCTGTGATACATCTCCTCTTGGAAAGTAAATGTAGGGGAAAATCCCGTCATGGTCACAATTCTATCACCACCAAAGGATGTCATGTGGAAACAGGAATTGTACCATCTATTTTAAGAGTTCCGCACCTCAAAAGGAAAAAAGGAACCCTTATAGTATAATTATTATAGTAATATTTCCATGCCATCCTCAAGAATCGTCACAAATACAATATCCACGCGGGCGGAGCCGCGGGCAACAGCTAGTTGTTAAATATCGCTTACCATCAGGCATCGATATGGGAAACATTAGATAAGGCACTCGCTCTGTTTGTTTCTGAACCAGCGTGTTCGTCTTGCGGGGGCTGAAGCGGGGTGAAGAGGGAGGCATGTATTTAAACAAATATCGCCGTTGTGTGATAAGCTTAAGGTTTATGTATTTAATGTTATCTACTAGCGACATCTAGCGACGAGTAGGGAGGCATGTATTTAATTAATGTTATCTACAAGCGACATCTAGCGACGAGTAGCGTAGCATCACTATAAAATGACAAAATATTCATAAAATAACAAGAAAAAAGTGATAAGAAATGTTGCTGTTAGTTTTGTTCTTTATTTTTTTTATTGTTTTAGCACATTTCACTGCACTGTAAGACATATTTTCATTTAAATACGGGATGTTTACTCGTCGCTTGTCAGATTGCGAATGGTGCGCAAAAAGGCGGCGCTACTCAACATAGGGGAGCAAACTACTATTAGCGACTACGCAGTCGGGCAGTATTAACCTCATCTAATGTCTCTCATATCGATGCCATCAGGTGATCCGTCTTCTCGCTTGCCACCTATCACAAAAACAAATTATAATAATATTCATTTACAGGTTAAGATTAAAAATTGTTTTACATACTACAAATCGATACACCTCTCTATTAGTTTCTTCTTAAGCCTTCAATTCAGTTATAATTCCGCATGCAATTGTGCGCATGACATAACGATCGATGGGTTCCAAGGAGAGTAGATTTCACGTCTCCTCCATCTCCTCTGACTTCAAATCCTTTGTGTGAGTGACCAGTTAATTTAATTACGTGAACTTCGCTTCAGTCTACAAATGCATCTATCTAGAAGGTCAGTGTGCATCCTGGGATTAGTATGACGTCACTTTGTCACAGTTACAAATTTGATTCAGAGAACAGTCTTCGTTTATACGCCTACATTGTACATAATGTGAACTTAATTCATATATTTTACATCTTCCAATTCCTACATTCGTTCGTTGAAAACATGTTGAAAAGATGTAATAGTTATAACAGTCGATGTGTATTGGTGTCGGCAGCAGTTAGTGTAGCAGTGTTTGAGCTCTGACAGAGAAGGAACGAGTTTTGGAAGTATATGAGTCTTTGTTAATAGGTAATATATAGTAGGTTAATTGTAACGTTCACGAGTACTCACTATTGATGTTGTTATCCATGTAGCAAAAGTCTTTCAATCAAATTAAATACTCTTTATTGACTACATACAAATATACATAACACATACAAAACAAAAAAGAAAAAGAAACAAGTAGTACAATCAGGGTGGTCTTATCTCTAAAAGCGATTTCTTCCAGACAAGTCTTTGTGTCTAGGGCCTCTCCACAAACACTGCATTACATTTGAATTCCCCTTTCGGTCTTACTGCCTGATTCCATCGGAAAGGCATGCCAATTCGTGTAGAGCTAGGTCAGCCAGAAAGACCACCATGTTGGTCCCTGCTTACGTCTAACAGACACCCAGTGTTAGGTTTGATGTCGGATTAGAAAACCTCGAGGTTTCTTTCAGATGGGTTGCAGTAAAATGCTATCGAGGGCAATGTGAAAATTGTCTGACAGAGAGTTTTAGTATCGCGACTTATTTGTTATTTAATCCATTTTTCCAGTCTGCACAAAAAGTAAAGGGCTTGCAAAAACAGAAAAAAACGAAGCGAACCATCCGTCCGTTAGATTAAATTAAAATCGAAATGCATGTTGAGTGCAAAATATTGCATCTCAATTGTTGACACTTTTTTGATGCGTAAAACAGAATTATGCAGTCGGAGATAGGACCGGCATAGTGGACGAGCTTTTGCGTGGATATGGGATGCTGAAATTGTGCCTTGGAACCCCAGGTATGGTATTTACACATATTAAAAGGAAGAGTATCAAAAAATCCAGTCAAGGAATTTTGGACAAAATACAGGGTATTAAAAAAGTGTGTTTGAAATTTTAATGGGTTACAAAGAATCAAGTACCTATAGAATACAGGAAAAATATTGAAAAAATCCAATCTACAATATATATTTTTCAGTTTTCCCTACTTAGTCTGAATAGTTAATCAAGAATTTGTATGGGAAACTGAAAAAAAATGTAGATGGGATTTTTTCAATATTTTTCCTGTATTCTATACTTGATTCTGAGTAACTCCTTAAAACTTCAAATGCACTTTTTTAACACCCAGTATTAATTTACCTTTCTAATGGCATACTCTGCTATTCCTACGGCTTCACCGAGAAAAATAGCTTATTTTCTTTGTTGGTTGTTTAAAAATATAATTAAATAAAACCCCGTTATCTTATAGGCACGTTACATATAATGTAAGATAGTAGTGGACTAAAACCAACCAACATAATACTTTTTTCGAATATATCTATCATAATTATAATCAAAATATCGACAGATAACAACAGAGTCTACAAAATTGACATTAGAAAACGTAATTTTCTCAAGAAATTCCATGTCTGTTATAGTCCAGGAAGTTTGTGGGAAATCCCGCAGGCTAGCAGCACAGTGCAAACATTATTACCTGCCGCCAGCGCCTGTAGTGCATCCAATTAGGCTCCGAGCTAAATTGTAAATCCGAGCCGACACGCCCGCCAGTGGGCCTGGCTACGCATTCGATTATTTCAACGACTAAACTTTTAGTTGGACCACAGCCTCTTATGCATCGCATGCATCGATGTTCGATCGTTTGATGGACTAGCAAAACTTTTTTAGTTGTGGTTCAAGCTTGTTTTAGTTTGTGTCAGTAGTATAGGACTCATTTAAAAAAAGTTTAGAATAGAATAGAATGCGATTTTATTTTCACAGTGGGTCTTTCATCTCACCGGATGGTAAGTGATGATGATGAAGCAGGCTTACCAAGATTTCCATGTCAGAACACATAAATGCTGTTAATATTGATGTTAAGAGGGAAGATTTAGATAAAATGGTAGAGCCTATACCAAAATGGGCTTAGAAAATACTCTACCACAAACGAAATGAAGTCCTACAAAGTTGGACCCCACCAGAAATCGAACCCATTACCTGTGATCTCCTGATGTGACGCGAGTGGAGGAGTAATATAAAATTCTATCACTGGCGTTTGAAATTATTGTATTTAACTTCAATCTGATGCATATACAACATTACTACGTACATTAACAATAATGTGCAATGAGTTTAGATACATGTTATGTTGTTACGCTACACACGAGAAATCGATTGTGTAAAAGGGCTTTATTTTCCCTGTGAGCTGTTGAAAGAACGGTTAGAAGCAATTGTATTCCAGACAGTTGTTCAGTTGTTTTCCAGACATCGAGTAACTCCACACTTGGCACCGCCGAACGTGACCGCGAAATATATTGATTGTGGTTAAATAAAGTATTGGTCCTTTTTGTATCTAATACCTGCATGTAAATGGTTTTATATTGATCCTAAAGATGTTTTTCATTAATTACAAAAGGTCAGTATCTTAATGTAGCAGTTTACTTAGGATCCAATACAGATAACTGTAAGTAGAAAAAACACGATAGGACAGACTTTGTGATTTCAAAAATTATAAATATAAATAAATTTGAATAATATTAAGTATATTTGATTTTTGCCTTTGTTTATCATCTTCCTGGAGGGTGTTGAAGTTGATATTTATAATATTTAGTAAACTAAGCTTACGTTTACTGTAGTCCTGATAAGTGTAAACTCTATTTAGGTATTTGGTTTTACAATAAAGAGTATTTGATTTGATTTTAAAGATTTTTAATCAGTTTTTGCTTCTTTCACATGAAATCAACTAAATAAATTAAAATTTTATTGTATCCTCTGCTATGGCACATAAGTATATTATGTATATCACGGGAAGGCTTATATTATTGCACAAACACAAATGGACGTAGTTTAGCAGAAAGGACTCAATCCACAAACCTTTGTTAGTGGATCGAGAGCTTTAAGGTTTGTGAATTGAGTCCTTTCTGCTAAACAATGTGTTTGTGAATTGAGTCCTTTCTGCTAAACAATGTGTTTGTGAATTGAGTCCTTTCTGCTAAACAATGTGTTTGTGAATTGAGTCCTTTCTGCTAAACAATGTGTTTGTGGATTGAGTCCTTTCTGCTAAACTACGTCCAAATGTATTTTAACACGGTGAACTTTCAGATAAGTTCAAGCCATCAGTCATAGAAGTTGATCGCACTCCAAATAGCCTATTAAAATGGCGATATTTGGTGTAAGAGGGTGAGATTATTATTTGGGCAATTAAGTTACTAAAATAATTATAAAATATGATACACATAGTAATGCAGTGAAGTCGGTACCTACAGTGCCGATCACTTCACAATGCAATATCAGAAGAAACTCGCAAGGGAATAACAAATTATGTCTGATAGCTAGTGACGTGCATAAAACAGTCTCAGTAACTAATACTTATGTAGGTATATGAGGTGAAGAAAATTGAGTTCAAGCCCTGGGGACTGTGCAATGTAACGAGAAATTTAAAAATACTTGTATAATATTTTGACATCACGTTGAGTAGATTGACTTAGTTAGTGCTCCTGACTGCTGATCCGAGAGTCGTGAAGATCTATGTCTGGGTATATTTATATGTTTATATTGAAATAAATGCAAAAGAAGAAGCCTATACCCAGCAGTGGGCTAATGTGGGCTGATTAGACAGATTTAAATGGATCTCTGAAAATGGTTAGTCAAGTAAAATAAATGTTTAACAAAAGCTATTGAAATTTTGAATGGCGAGGAAAGGAGGACACCCGATGCGAGTCTATAGTTACTAACTATTCCTGCCTGTTGAATGTTGATAAATATATTGATAAGTGTCGTTTCTTCAGAAGTGGGGCAGCTTGTTCTCAGCTATAGTGAAGACAGGCTTTCAAAGTTCAATTAACTGAGAACAAATAATAACTTTAATTTTATAGAGAGCGGAAATTATTTTAAAGATATTGTGGTAATTATAATGCCACAGACAGAACTGTATTTATTTGTAACTAGCTTCAGCCCGCGGTTCCGTCCGCGTGAATATCGTTTAACATCAGTAGCGTCAATTTGCTGCTTGCCAGCGAACAAAGAGTCTTACTCCGTATATTTAGAGTACTTAATAGAGCAGATAGAAATATTATACAATAAAAATATAATATATTTATAGTTTGTTACAAAAAATAAGTCATTCTGCTAGCGCTAGAATGTATTCTTTGGTTCTGTTGTCTTGAAAGCAAATGATCACGTCTTCTAGTAAGTGGGGACACTTTAATTATTTAAAAGGACAAAGATATATTAGTTTTATTCGTACAGAAGTCTCCACATTATTTATTTAACTTATGGGGATGTTCGCGACTTACACTTTCGCACTTTAGAAAATTACTTTACGGTTGCCTGGAATTAATAAAATAAAACCTTGAAAGTTACTTTAGTTTTAGGGTAACGTAATCTCTACGAGGTACCCTTGTAAGGTCGTATGTCCGTCCGTCACAGAGTCAAAATGTATCGTTTTTGGATTGCAGGAAATTTCGGTCATAAATAATTTATATAAAATACATCTCAATTTTAAATTATTGTTTAGTGGTGCCTTTAGAAAAGTGGGATGAAAAACTGTATTTAGTGCATTGATAAGGTCTTTTAAAATTATGAAATCCATAGAAATCTCAATATTTCTATGATGAAATCATTCCTAAGAACATATTTTTATCACGTGTAGAGTTTTAAAGCCAACAGGCCACTATGCATATATTGGTGTCGATTCGATGTTTACGATTAAACTTATTTGACAGGACTAAATTAATTTAAGCATCCTATCCTTGTCTTTTCGATACAGAGAGAAAAAGACAAACGACGAAAAGTAAGACGACATTTGCAAAAAATCTCACAAGCTCATTAAAATTGGATTGCTTGATAGAGATATTCTAAATTTGTTGGTACCTATTTTTGTACGTAGATAAAACACTAAGTTACTTACATAAGAAACACAAAGATTTATCCTTTTATAGGTAGCTACAGATACATAAACTAGTTTAAACTTTGATCAAGATGCAAAGGTAACAAAACAAAGCGTCAAGAACAAGTCTTTCATCTCTATTACAAGAATTAAATTGCAATTAGAAGTAAAGAGCGATATACATGCGGCGTGCATGCTCAATTGAGCAATCGCATTAAATCTGAGCAAGTGGGAAACAAGTTCCGATGTAAGGTTCCGTCGTTTCATGTTATTTGGTAACGACAGTGAGTAAATATGTTTTTATGCGCCGCCCGCCGCCGTGGTCTAGTGGCTAGCCCGCTCGCTTTGCATCACAGGAGGTCGCGGATTCGATTCCTGGTGGGATCCAAATTGGTAGGACTCGGTTTGGTTGGTGAATGGTGATAGAAATTTTCTAAGGGGAAATGTCCAGGGATCTGTGACTGATTAAATTAAGGAAGCTGCGTTAAAATGAATTACCAAAAATTAACACAAAATACCTAAAAAATTACATATTTAACAAATAAACACAAGCTTGTTTAAATTACCACTCTACAAAAAATCTTTACTTTCAAATGAAAAACTAAACAAAAAAAATTACTAAACTTCCGAAAAAAATACAGACTTTCCGAAAAACCTGTTCTGTTAACACTAGAAGGACTGAAAACGATCAACCTTAGAGGGCGGCTCTGGGTCATTTGACGCCTGTTATTATTTTTGTTAGTTTCGTTGATAAAATATTGTAAAAAAATACTATTAACATATTAGTACATGTTTTTCTTACGCTCTGTAGAAACCAGTGTCTATTTTATTAATGGTTATAGAATAACTTTTTTAATTATTAAAATAACTACGAGTATACCTACCGTTCGACTCGAGTTTCGGCTGACATCGTTGGTTGCGTTCGGGTGCTTTTTGCTTATTAGAAATTCTTACAAAAACCCAAAAAAGGAAGCGGGAGAAAAATCGGAGAACCCCGACTCGGATAATTTATTTAAGTATTTAATTTAATTCACAGTCGTAGTGTTAGGTTGATGTGAGAACCACAGATAGAGGCCACGTAGGGGCTCCGTCGACTGCTTGTTTGCATGTTTGCTCGCATGCTTGCATGCAGGCTTGTCCATTACATTAAAATAAAAATGAGGTAATAATAGAATAAACATAAAGGTACACATATGTGTGAATATGAATAGATTTATTTCTTCTTTTCTTTCTTTTATTCTTACTTATTAGAAATTCTTACCAAAAACCTAAAAAGGAACATTGATGAACATTGAGCATGTATATAAAGGTTGCATTGCACACGTCCGCATTTGTAAAAGAAATGTCCTACACGGGACCGCGGTTGACGCTAAGACCCTCAGCAGAAACGCGCATTCTATTTTTTGGGGAGAGCTTGGTTTGTTGTGCCATAAGAGAAGAGAAGATTATGTGGTCGTAAGAATTACGTTTGAATTACGTATTTGAATTTTGGAAATTAAAACAACATTAATGTCGCCTATTTGTGGCTGACTAAATGTAGGTAATATATCTTTTATGAAGAAAATGTTAGTATTTTTTATTTTGTGGATACCAAAACGCACAAGTCAATATTTGTTTCTTATGGTATTATTTTTAACCTACGTTAACATCTTAAAATAATACTACTTAAATATTCAGTAATTATTCGGCAAAAACCGAATATTCGACCGATTACGAACATTCGGTGGAACATTCTGCGCTCCTCTAAATGTAACTTCCATGTTGTGGTAGTAACTTTGTACTAGGCAGAATAAAACTACGATTTCAAATCAAAGTCAAAGTCAAAGTCAAAGTCAAAATATTTTTTATTTAAGTAGATGCTGTACGCATACTTTTAAATCGTCTTTTTTTTTTACCTAGTACAATAAACCCTTAAGCTTCTTTAAATAAAAAAAAGTTTTTAATTTGAATATTGGCAATTTTAATCTACAATGGCGGGCCCCTAAAAAGCGCATCCCGTTGGTTTAGTATTCTTTCCGTTTCCCCAGTAATCAAGTTTAGTGCGGGGCCTGCGCCAAGGCATACAACAGAACATTTGCCTTATTCCGCCGGAGGATCGAAGTGGGTTTCTTATTACTAACGTAAGCTATGCTGTTGGCTCTGCGGTAGAACTTCTCTCATACCAACCGCTTTAATCTTTATGAAAGTGCTTGCGAATGCTGCTTTGTTGCGAAAAGTTTGCATAGACTCGAATAAGTACGTGTGTTTGTGTGTGTGTCATACATAACTTAATTAAATCATGCAAACACACTTTGTGCCTGTGGCTTAGTATCTAACTAGTTTCATCAAAGAGATTATTTGTTGCTTATTAGAATATGTATCTTTGGTTCCCGACACTACCGAGAATAGAACCTGTGACCTTCCTTTTCCTGGAAGGTCACAGGTTCTATTCTCGGTAGTGTCGGGTAATTGTCTAAAACGTCATTTACCTACAAGCAGCAGCTCTTTAAATGGGAAATAATGCACCGATTTTATTTATGATATAGACTGAAATGTATTAGTCATTTGAGTTAATTTTTTTTTATAAAAAAAAAAATCCAATCCGGACTTGGCCCCCGTGTGTGGAGTATGGCCTAAACCTTCCCGAGTTATGGGAAGAGACCCGTGCCCCTGCAGTGGGGACGTAATGGGTTGTTAACAACAAAAAAAAAAAACTAGATAGAATTGAATAGGTTTGAAATAGAGAGCTATGGCGTCATATTTCAATATACCTAATCGTTTCAAACTTTCTGTACTCATTACTGAAATTTTAAAAATTAAGAATTGCATTGTAACGAATATCCAAGAGGGTAAGTTATCTGCGATTCGATTTCAATAAAACAGCTATTTAATGAAACATATTTAAAAATATATTTTTAATGCAGTCATTATAATCATAAACGACGAATTAAATATATTATTATATCAGGTCATTTCATATTGTTCATATTATTATTTATTTCGTGCGCCTTACAACGGATATTGCTGAAACCATCTGAAACAGACGTACAAACTAGGCCAAGATTAATAAATACTTTATCCATAATCCAGCGTACCTAATTAAGCTATCGAAACTGGGATAATCCTACGCGCGAAATAGGGCGCGATATGTGCGTGTCTGTTTCGTGGAACAGTGCCAGGAGAGATCTAAACCTATTGTTATTTATTGCTTTATTAGACGGATAACAGGCTGTTTAACTAATTAAATTAATTATTTTTAAGTAAGTAAGGTCATCTTTAGTTGTTACCGCCTGTATTAAAATTATACGACAGCTAAAACGGCTTTATTGGTTTTTTTAATGTGAGGTGGCGTTAGATGCGACTTGATCCCTTTGATGGATAATAGGATAGATTTATGCAGTTGGTCGTTTTTCAAAATTTTCTCTTTGTGCCTATTTGGCTATGTGAGTCGAGTAATGAAGCTTGTCCGAAATTGATGACAAAGGAGGCTCGCCAGATTTTGATGACTTAGTTGGATGCGAAGGTGTTGAACTCTTCGTACATATGAACATACATGAACAAAGGTTGGGTTAACGAGTCATGTCCCTATTCTGTTACAACCTCTATATTTCTCTACAAATAAATAAAAGTCGTTAAGAGCCAACAACTGTTGGCTGTTGTGTTACTGACAGGTACTGGCCAGCTAGAAAGCTAAAAACTGCTTAAAATCGATATAATTTATAAAAATCAGAGTAATTGCACAAAATGAACATATCAAAAGTCTAATGTGGTCACTTGAGCTGTGGGAGCGAGCTTTTAAGTTACAAAAGCGCGCCATACGCATTTTAGCGCGCGTCCCATACGACGAGCCGGCTAGGCCTTATTTTATTAAATTGAAAATCCTCACAGTGCCATGCATACTTATTCTGCAAATGAGCGTATTTGTGAGAAAGAATTTGGACCGATACCAACAGCGTGGGGCCCACCACAGATACCCCACCCGACACAAACACGCGCTAAAGATCCCCAGCCACCGGTTGAAAAAATAGCAGTTTTCCGTGTATGTCCAAGGGTCGTCAGTGTACAATAAACTGCCAGCTGAAATAAAGGAAGCGTCCTCTGATTGTGCGTTCAAGAATAGGCTGCATAAGTGGTTAGTAACAAAAAGTTACTACACTTTTAAAGAATTTTTGGAAGATAAACGTAATATGAATTAATTTAATTAAATAACAACCTGTTGTTAACATATTATTGTAATCCTTTATCATTAAGTTACTTTATTTTTTTGTATTTAATCTTAGAATGTTTCTAAGCAAAACTGACTTGTATTTTTACTTATACCAATAAATATGATATGATATGATATGATATCAGACTAATACATTAAGGATTGACGATTAATTGAGCCACACAATAAGAACAAGAAGAACATCGGACTAAAATCAATATTTTTATACCATTATCCTACACTATAACCAATAAATGGCGCTCAAGCTTAAGTCAATTTCAAGACTATTTTCTTTGAAAGTAATTTAAAACTTATTAGCGAATTTTGTATAGTCTCCACTAATGCACCCTGGTTTCTCGGACGAGGTCTCACTTTTCACAGCACAAAGACTTCAGGTCTCCTTTGAGCTGCGATCCGCAATAAGTAGTGGTCTCGATACAATAGGAGCTCCTTGGACCAACTTGGATAGTTTAATGGAACCATCTTTGAGTCCGACAAAGTGCGGTTAACTGCTGGGCGCTGAAACTTGCGAATTTAAATTTTATATTCAGAAGAGTTAGTAGGTACCTACTTTGAAAAAGCATTTTTAAGTGATTTGTGGATTGGTAGTACGTAAAACGAGTGCTGTTTGTGGCAGCAGTGGCTTATGATAACTTTCCAATCTGTTCACGTTTGTGTTTGTGAACCATAAAGAAAAAGTTATAGTTTAAATTAAATATATTTACCAAAATGACATTACATTTTTGGTTAGAAACTTGTGCTTTGAGCTGTGAAGTTATTAACAGTTTGATATGTATCTCTAAAGTTGGTTGCGACTTGAAATGTTACCATATTTGCGCAGACAAACCTACAAGCAAACCTAAAAATATTGTTTTCACCTCTCCAGCACGAAAAGGGTGACTTTGGTCCCTAAAAACTCAAAGCAAAAACGCTTTTTACTGCGAGCGTGAGAAAAAGTGATTCGAATTTCGAACACCACCTTTTGCGCGGCGCTGTAAAAATATGGGCGATAGTTCGTTCAGAAACTCATTTTGGCCTAGCGATTTAACTCATTGGCACAAAATGTTGTCTGTTATTTAATGAAATTTAAGTTTATAAATTGTGCTATTGCATTTTTAAAGACGTAATATCTTCTTCTAAAGGTGATTAGTGATATGTACTAGAATGTATGTAACCGCGGCGGCTACCGCCTGGTACGCGGTTGCCCGCCAACCGCGCTAGCCTTGCACACGGGCTAGCGCGGTTTTCATACATTTCTAGTACATTTTCCAACCGCCTCCCGTGTGATAATCGCCAAATATATAAAAGGCAAACCTGAATGACTCATTTATCAACGCACAGCCGAAACTACTGAACGGATTTCGCTGAACGGATTTCGCTGAAATTTGGCATACAGATAGTTGTAATAACGTAGGCATCCGTTAAGAAAGGATTTTAGAAAATTCGACCCCTAAGGGGGTGAAAAAGGGCTTAAAATTTTGTATGAAAGTCCGTCATTTTTAGAGCTAGAAGCCTGAAGCTTTGTTTTTAGGTTAACGATTAGAAATAAATAATTACGTCTATCTATCTATCTATCAGCTGAAAGACGTCCACTGCTGGACAAAGGCCTCCCCCAAGGATTTCCACATTTGAAAGTTTGTATGGGGAAACAAGATTAGTTAAACTATTTTATTCGAAACTTCACAGGAGTACTCCTATCAATAAATGAGTAAACAAGTGTTTCAGGCTCTTTCAGAATTCAACCCCTAAAAGGTGGAAAAGGGGTGACAAATCTAAAAATCAACATGGGTATCGTTTTTATGGTTTATCGGGTCTTTGATTACATAAACAACAACAATTTCACAAAAATTGCTTTGGCTGTGGCTTCTTCTGGGATCGCAGCTACACTGCTTGAGGGTGAACGAACTGCTCATGCTACCTTCAAGTTACCACTCAATTTAACAACAGCTGATACTCCCATTTGTAATATATCGAAACAAAGTAATTTTGCTGAAGTATTAAAACAGACGAAAATGATATTGTGGATGAAATAACCATGGCTCATAAGGGTGGCGTAGAGGCTTTCAACAGATATAAGAGGAAATAAGAAGTTAATGGATGGTATAACGGTTTTGCTGGCTGGAGATTTTAGGCATTTTAGGCACCAGTAGTGCCAAAAGGAACTAGAGCAGATGAAGTTAAGGCGTGTATTAGGAGATCCAGTTTATGGCCTATAATTAAAATCCTCAAGTTCTCGAAAAATATGCGGGTACACTTAGGAGAAAAAGAGTCTGCTGGTGGATTTGCGAATCTCCTACCTGAAATCGGCAACGGTGATTACCCGATAAATGACGGAATGATAACCATCCCTGATAATTTGTGCACAGTTGTATTTACGTTACAGGAGTTAATAACCATACCCAGATATTGCTCATATCCACGATAAGATAATGGTTGTGTGAACGTGCCATACTAACCTCGAAAAACGACCAAGCAGCGGCAATTAACGATATAATGTTAACGTCTTTTGAGGGGGAAGAAATGGTGTACACGTCAATAGACTCTGTGGTCAACACAGATGACGCAATTAACTACCCTGTCGAATTTCTTAATTCACTGAAACCATCGGGTCTTCCGTATCATAAGCTTATTCTGCGCGTGGGCACTCCTGTTGTTGCGAAATTTAAAAGCTCCTCAACTGTGCAACGGAACCAGACTAAAACTAAAAGCGTTACATCGCAATGTAGTGAAAGCCACAATTATAACTGGATATGCGCAAGGGGAAACTGTATTTGTACCAAGAATTCCCTTGATCACGAATGATCTTCCCTTTGAATTCAAACGAATACAGTTTCCCCTCAAAGTCTGCTTTACAATGACCATAAATAAATCACAAGGGCAGACATTAAAATTTGCGGGTATAGACTTGAGAGAAAACTGTTTTTCACACGGGCAGTTCTGTGTGGCTTGCTCCTGCGTAAGCTCGCCCAGTAGTCTAATAATTTTGGCACACAGTAATAGATTAGCAAAAAATGTGGTGTATAAAGAAGTTTTGTAGTTTACTGGCTTTTGGCCGCGACTTCGTCCGTGCAATTCTACTTTCTTTCTTAGCGCTCGCCTACGCTACGTTACGCTACGAAATAACCGAACACCACGCGAACGAAGTCGCGGGCAAAAGCTAGTTTAAAATAAATATGTACTAGTAAACATGAATATCGCTTACTTAAAATTATCATGTTTGGTTTTAATCTTAGGTTTACATAAAAATGACAAGCAGCGCAGTTTCCGAACGCGACCTCTAAATTAATAACATTATAATAAAAAACTATATTGTTTCCAAAGAGAATTTAATCAACTACGTTTTTACTTTTCTCGCTGGTCGAGGTGAAAAGTTGTATGTTTAACTCGAGAACAAGTTATTTTTATGTCTCGTGCCTTTAAATCACTCACTGTACTCAGTAGTCTATATTAGAATCACTTGGTACGCTCGTGATTCAATTCTAGACTACTTCGCTAGTTTGTGATTTAAAGTCAGCACTCGTAGCAAAAAATAACTTTGCTCACTTGTTGAACAAATAACTATTTAACGTTTGGGATGATATATAAAAAAACAATAAAGGTGAAAGGATACTACATAATATATCTATCACCATTTAAAGTTGTCGCTCATAGATGCCGGCAGCGGTATCAATATATCGAAAACGGATGGCCACAATTTGAACAGATTCCCCACAATTACGGTATCGGCTCAACTTGACTGTCCGTTAATCTCTATAGAATTGAGAGTGTCCCTTTCGCCTCGCAGCGGCAATTTCCCTTTGATTGTAGCTTTTACAGATTATATTGTTGGCGTTTCCGAGGCGCGGGCGCGGGCGAGTCGCGCGATCTACCGTCATTTAATTAAATTGTGTAAACAGACGGACTGTTACGTTCGTCTGTCTTACAAGTGAATTACAAGTGCATGTTCGGAATTGAAAATATTATGCAAATTGAACATGGAAATGGGTTACAAAAACTTCCACCAATTCGGGCTTGGTCCAGTATAACTAGGGAAGATTAAGCTCTACAAAGCCCCAGCAATGAAGACAACATTGGTTGTTACTCTAGGATAGGCAATTTTCAAGCTGCATATTCTTATAGGCCTGTAATATGGCTTAACAGACGCCCTCAACGGCATAACTTGGCTTGCGAAGCACGGAGTGGGTCGAGATTACCAGTTCTTACAGTCAAAAACCATCCGAATTGGTGACTTATTTAATTTATACCTATTTCTGACGGCTAAACTTGCTAATAATTAATGAGAATACTTTATTGCATAATATATGAAACAGGAAAATACATATAAACAATGTACATGAACCAAAAAGACCAAAACGGAATAACCTAACCAATTAAAAAATATAATATATGTCCGACATACCTATGGATAAGACCTCGTAACGACACTCCAAAATTCTTCAGTTTGTTTAGGCGACCGTTTTGGCTGAACAGCAGACACATTAAGGGTGCTTTTAGTGTCATGCGGATTTGTGCACGCACAAATCCGCATGACACTAAAATGCCATGCCCGCTTGCTTGCCGCCCGCACCCTATCGTTTCATTATATGTTTTTAGGGCCCTTTTATTGTCTTGCGTGGCACACGCACGCGGAAACTCGCTTTGGAAACGCCGCACGCATGCGGGCAGAAATCCGCATGACAATAAAAGCGCCCTAAACACCCGAAAACGATTACTATCCTAATGAGAAAAACCAGAGTATTCATGCTATTCTCTATCACTCTATCAAGACTGTGTTACAGACAGTAAGCACAGGAGATAGGTATTGTCTGACTAAAGTCTCGTTTTGGTAAATTAAAAAGCCATTTAATTATAATTCGTATTACTTGAAAGTATTATATATATATATATATATATATATATATATATATATATATATATATATATATATATATATATATAAAGGTTTAGAAAAAAATGATATTAGAAACCTCAATATCATTTTTGAAGACCTATCCATAGATACCCCACACGTATAGGTTTGATGAAAAAAAAATTTTGGAGTTTCAGTTCTAAGTATGGGGAACACCCAAATTTTTTTTTTCTATTTTTGTGTGAAAATCTTAATGCAGTTCACAGAATACATCTACTTACCAAGTTTCAACAGTATAGTTCTTATAGTTTCGGAAAAAAGTGGCTGTGACATACGGATGGACAGACAGACAGACAGACAGACATGACGAATCCATAATGGTTCCGTTTTTTGCAATTTGGCTACGGAACCCTAAAAAATAAAAATAAATAATAATCTGGTAGTTGACTGTTAGACATTTAAGTAATTTTTTTATCAAATGTCAGAAACGAAATTTTGTTTTAAATACGTTTGGAATTGTGAACCATGATGTCATTATTCAGTATTGTAGTTTGCAAAGTAATAACGAAATTTTATAACTGTATTAAAAATCCAAGCGTGTACGGTTTTCTTCATTTCTAATAAAATAGCTATAAAAATATCTATTTAGTGAACAACTTATTCATAACGTTTTTAAACGCAGTCGACATCCAGGCTGAAATTATAGACAAACCCTGGATAAAATAGCTATGTTAGAAAAATCTGTCTTTGAGATTATGACTGTAGCTTGTGTAGGATTTGCTACGCCGTAGTAGAGAGTTGTAGTAGCTTACAATATCAATGGTACTTTTTTGGACCTGTTATGTTTGACATTATTTCTTTCCTACCGACAACTTTTGTTCTACTTCTTGGATGAAATCGCAAAAAATTTGATTCTTCATGCAAAATTGGGTAAACAGTTGATCTATTTGTTTGCGATTTGACCACAGTCGTAGAACAAAAGTTATTCTGTATGATTAGAAAAAGCCCAGTTACCAGGTCCTAAATATATATATTTTGTTACATCCAAACTAATAATAAAAATGCGAAAGTAACTCTGTCTGTTACGTTTTCACGCCTAAACCGCGGAACTAATTTTGGTTAATTTTGATATAATTAGAGATAGATGGGATCTTGGAGAAGGCCATAGTCTACATTTGTTTCTACATCTGTGCTCCGATCCGTCCAAATTCTGGTCGTATGTAAATTCGTTACGCAAAAATGTAGGCATTGAGCCCAAGGTAACACGTAACGACAAAGAATATCACGGATCGGAAACAGCTTCCGCTTTTGCGGTACATTTCAGCTCAGTGTTTCAACCAGGGGAGCCAGCTCTGGACCCTGAAGCTGCTAGTGCAGCAGGGTCTGCTGATAATAGATTTGTAGACGTAGTGAGATTCACAGAGAGTGACGTGAGACGAGCTGTCAAAAAACTAAAAGGCAAAACTTCTCCAGGACCAGACTGCATACCGGCGTTTATAATTAAGGGTTGCATTGAGCTCTTGATTGAACCAATTCTGTTCATCTTCAATCTCATTCTGTACACCGGTGAATATCCAGAGCCATGGAAGACTTCCCGCGTATGTCCCATACCAAAAAAGGGTAGTAAGGTTAAGGTAGAAAACTATCGACCAGTAGCTATACTGAGCGCAATCGCGAAGGTTTTTGAGTCGGCCTTACACAGTCTACTTATGCCGCAGTGCGCACCTTACATCACTGACGCACAGCATGCGTTTCTTCCTAAAAGATCCGTAGAAACCAATCTGCTAACCCTAGTCGATATTTTATCATCAGAACTAGAGAGGAAGAACCAAGTAGACGTCATATATCTAGACTTCCAAAAAGCCTTTGATCGTGTGGACAATGATGTACTACTGAAAAAATTAGCGGTTATGGGCTTCACACCAAGACTACTGAAGTTATTTGCAAACTATCTGTCTGATAGAAAACAGTTTGTCAGGTATGGCCCTTACATATCACAGTGTTACCAAACGCGTTCCGGTATAAGCCAAGGCTCAAATTTGGGACCTCTTTTGTTTGTCTTGTTAATTAATGACCTACCTGATATTATGACATCATCTAAAATACTGTTGTTCGCAGATGATGTCAAAATAATTAAAAGTATTCGCACTCATGAAGATCACGACACTTTGCAACGTGAGTTAAACACAGTCTTCAGTTGGAGCCAGCAAAATAAACTGTGTTTCAACCCAACCAAGTGCGAAGTGATCAGTTTCAGTAGGTCTCCGTCACCTCTTGATTATGACTACCAACTCGGTGGGTCTAACATCGTGCGAGTAAAGAGAGTACGTGATCTTGGGGTGCTGTTCGAGCCAGACCTAACGTTCCGAGCACATATTTCAGCAGTCGCTGACGCAGCATCGCGTCGCCTGGGGTTTGTGCTCCGAAACGCGGCCCCTCTCACGCTCCAAGCAACAAAGACACTATACGTGGCACTCGTGCGCAGTATGCTTGAATCTAATGCGGTAGTGTGGAGTCCACATGATGGTAGGCATATTCTTATGTTAGAACAAATACAAAAGAAATTTCTTAGATATTTGTACAAGAGAGAATATACCTACTATCCGTACATGTACCCTACTCTTTTTATACAAGGTTGTTTAGGGTTTGATTCACTGCAGTTGCGCAGGCATCTGGCCCTAGCAAGATTTATCATCTTTCTGCTCCGGGGTAAGATAGACTGTAACGCACTTGTATCGGCATCACTAAGACTGTATGTACCCGACAAGTACACGCGCGTGCGAAATCGCAGCAGACTGTTCGCCGTCCCTCTCGCGCGCACACTAGCACACAGCCAGGAGCCGGTGGCGCGCGCGCTGGATCTGCTCAACTCCGTGCTCGCCGAGACAGTGCATATCGATATATTTAACAGTGGATTGGTATGTTTGTTAAACGAATGTAAGCGAGTGATTGAGGGAAGGATGCCACTTAGTTCTATAAACATGTAACATAAAATGATATTTGTAGCGTAATGGTTTAGCTGTAAGCTGCAAATGTAAACGTATAATAATAAATAATAATAAATAAATAAATAATAATAATTTGTTGCGAAAATAAAACTTGAAGGGCGTGGAATAGGGGATAAAAGTTTGTATGAGGGAGGAACCAATAATTTCTCAAGTTTTGGATAAAAAAATCATCGGATTTATTCATATTACACAGACGAAGTCGTGGCCATCAGCTAGTTCTGTATAAATAGACATTGCGTCTCCCACCGCCCCTAGAGGAAGGTAGTGCTGGCTGGTGTCAGCGGCCCTCCTGAAGCCAGTTTTATTTTATTCCCTCGCCTCGTCGCTGGGGAAATTCTTGTTCGGTGACGGTTGATATTGAGTTACACGATAACTTCGCCGACCTCCACCTGCATATAAATTGTTCTTGAGTAATAGAAAAACATGATATTGGAATCCACAATTTTCTATTGATGTGGTATTTTTATTTTCCGCAATGTGTCACATGGGTGTAGTGTAGGATGTTATATTTTATTCTTAACCCCTGACGCATAAGAGGAGTTATAGTCTGTGTGTCTGTCTGTGAAGTTTTAGTTTTTCAACGGGTGGACCGTTACAGTTTGTCCACTTTGGTTCCGTGATTCTTATCTGAATTTTACTGTTGGGAGTTGTAATTTTTTTATTTTATAAGTTATTCAATACATTGCATAGTGGGCACAAATGTTCATACTTGAAATTCATACAGTTTTCTCCTCTGTGGTGGTTTTTTTTTTATAGAATAGTTTTTAGATATAGACAGACATCTTCGGTAGTGTAAATGTAACTTAACTAAAACAATGGGTACAAGATATTAATCACGTTATTCACTATCACAAAGTTCAGCGCCATCATTAATATCATTATCTAGGTCTAATAAAAACGTGGACTTTTTATCCCAATGCCGGGGAAATACAAAGCGCTCCGTCACCCTGCTTCGCGCGGCCAATGATTTGCCGAATGCCACCTCTAATTAATGATTGTTTTGTCACCAGTGTTTGGATTACGACATTACAACCCACTGTGCGTTTCCAGTGAGGACTTTGTTCAGTTGGGTTTAGAGTGGATTTTGGCGTGGCAGCACGCCTGGCGAGTGGCAGGCGTGACGTTTACAAATGGCATCCAGATGGACACAGGGTTAGATCGCGGACGACGTAATTGATGGGTGATCGGCCGGTGTGGTCGTACCACTGGGCATTAGCCACCAAGGCTGTACATCGCCTTTATTTTGTGATCATTAAGAATGATTATTCCCTTGTTTAGTTTAGTTTAGCACATTAGTTGTTGAATTTTACTGAAGCATTCTAAGATGAATTCCAAGTACTAAGGGTATAATTAAATTTACTTAAATAATAATTTATGCAATGAGTTAAGAAACGGTTGTGGCTCAGTGGGTCTTCGCGGTGCGTGGTCCCGTCGATCACTCAGGTTAAATGACTATAGAAATGGCCATAACCTGGATAGGTTTGACTATTAGTGGCATTTATTGTGACCGCTTCGGAAGGCACGTTAAGCCGGTGTCGTGTGCTATGAAAAAATGGCAGTCGTAAAGCCATGTCAGAGGTATTTTAGGCGACTTGCAAACTTTTGACACTGGTGTTGGCCACTAGCCCCACAACCTCCACCTATACGGAATTGGCCCCCGTGTGTGGAGAATAGCCTAACTTTCTTTAAGTATAAGTACTTAACTTTCTTTAAATACACAAGTACTTACAGAAAGTTAGGCTATAATTGTAAAAAATGTTTTATGTACGTTTGTTGCATCAACTACCCATATCGTCCCCACGGCTTGGGCATGGGTCTCTTCCCTTATGTTATATTTTTTAAATTATAATACTCTCAGTGTGTATAATATATTTTCTCTAGTGTCTGACATTTCTTATACTAGAGACAAGATCTAATTCATTATGTGATTCTACATCTAATATGGTGTACTACTGACATAAATATTCACTATTTGTACAATAGTTAATTCATTAGCAAAGATGTATTTGTTCTGATACTTGATTACTTAAAAGGAATTGCAAATATGGCCAGCAAACGCACATATTATACATAATATACATTATTTTCCATCCTGTTTTATTGCTATAACTCCGTCATGTTTTATTTATTGCGTACGAAAAGTTACAAGCATTTTACGTAACCGCCACTGAAACAAGTTAAGATATTTTACCTGTGTTTTGGGTTTTCCTTCGGTTTTTAACCGTCTCCGTGGCCTAGTGGTGGAGGTCACGGGTTCGATTCCCGGCGGTGTCCAACGTTGTAGGACTCGGTTTGGTTAATGGCAGCGTATTTTCCGAGCCCGCCCGCCAGGCTAGCTACCACCTTATCTAAGTCTTGCCGCCAAACATTACATACAACATATAAGATAACCAGTACCCCACAGCGTTAGGGATCTTAATGATCCCGCTTTCATCTTTCGGCATCATCATCACTTGCCATCAGACGAAATATTGCCAAGAGCTTACGAATTGTGAATTTGGAAGAAAAGATTTATTTACCTTTTAGAAATATATGCCTATTCATTGCTTCAGTTTTACAGATTCGCACAAATGGGCGCACCTGTCGCCTGGTTGCGGAAACCAGCCCGTCCTTATTATTATTTTGAAATTGAAACATTTATTTTCAGGTACTAGCCCCATAAAACACAAAACAATAATATACAAAAAAGTCAAATCAATAAGTTAAATTAAATAATTAAATTCAAAATTATTTACATCAAATAATAATAATCAAATATAAAATTAAATTAAATTAAATTAAAATATCAAATTTAAAAGAATACAATATAATTAAATGTAAAAATAAATTAAATTACAATCAAATTAATTAAAATCAAAATAAAATAAAATCATTTAAATTGCAAATATAACATTAATAATAAAATACAAAAATAAATAAATTAAATTACAATCAAGTTAAATAAAAATCAAATAAATTAATAAAAATATAAATAAATTTAAATTGACAATGTCATATAACATGCAGATGCACCCAACGAGCCACAAACGGAGAGTCCCATTTGTCAGCGATAGTGTTCAGGATGGTGTTGCGGCTGGCGCGGACCCGCGCGAGCATGGCGGCGCAGCGCTTGCGCATGATGGCGTGGAAGCCGTCCACGTGCGCCTCCGCGAACATTCTGGACGCGCTGCAGTACCGCGGCAGCCGCATCAGCACCCTGAACGCATTGTTGTATACCCACAGACTGCAAGTGTAAAAGGATTGACAGTAGGCTCTAAAGAGCGTAATCTTTACGTGATTTGTACACTTTGCAAATCTGCGGGCGAGCATATTGCATCGGACAGACAACGCTCTACGCTCCCGCTCTATGTCTAGGTCATCCCTTAAATCCTCGGCGACCCAGTGGCCCAGATACTTAAACTTGCTGACTCTATTAAGAGGAGAACCGCATAGTGAGACCGGAGGCACATTAGAGTACCATTTGGTCCGGGCCTTGAATACCATTAACTCACTCTTTTTTGCATTGTATCTGAGCCCATGGGCCGCCGCGTACCCTTCACATACTGCTATGAGTCTTCTCAGAGCGCTAATCGTTGGACTCAGCAACACCATATCATCAGCATACCTAATGGTATTGATGCTGACTCCGTCAATATGACAACCTAGATTGGTGTTGCTGAGTTCAACGATCAACTGGTTAATATACAAGTTGAATAGCTTTGGGGATGTGATACCCCCCTGCCTCACACCACATTCGAGCTTGTAAGGCTCCGAGAGAGACCCTGCCCACCTCACATGATTAACTTGATGCTGATACCAGTACTTAAACAGCGCGATTAGGTCATTGGGCACCCCAGACTCATTTTTAAGCCAATCCCATAGCACGTCGTAATGAACCAGGTCAAAAGCTTTCGACAAATCTAGGTAACATGCGTACACAGGCGTTTCTCTATCAGCATAGTACTTCACAGTATGCTTGAGCGACAAAATTGCACTCTCTGTGAAAAGGCCGGCCTTGAATCCGAACTGTGCATCGTGAAGATTTAGATGTATATTTAGTTGTCGGTCAAGCAAACTATCAAGCACTTTAGCAATTGCTGTAGCCAGGGAAATAGGCCTATAGTTGGATGGGTCTGAGGCGTCACCCGTTTTGTCCTTGATGATCGCCGTGACAATAGTTTTCATCATCGCGTGTGGTAGGTGTGAGTGGCTAATGCATAAGTTGAAGAGCATGGTTAGAACTCGAGGAAGGTGGACACCTGCATGTTTTAAATGTTCCACGCTGAGGCCATCGTGTCCGGGCGACTTACCCCTAACCATGTGTTTAATCACAGAGGTGATCTCTTTGGAGGTGACTCTTAAACAACTCAGCGATATCAGCGATATCAGCACACAGGCAGACTCGGCTTGGGATTCATTTTGTTTGTAGCTTTCCAGAATTTTGAAAAGTTTTTGTCATGATGTAGCTGTGCAATTATGTCCATTTTGATTTTATCCTTGTTCTTTTGACACCACTTTACTTTTGATCTAAATATTGCTTTCGATTCACGCATTTTGTCGTAGTAATACCCATTGTTTGGTTTACCAAAAAGCGTCCACATTTTAAAGTCAAGCCGAGCCCTCCCGTGGGCTTCTTTTACATGTTTGTTCCAGCCCGTTACATATTTTTTTTTCTTCCGTCTATTTTTATAGGTACAAGTACGCACAGCAGCCTGAGATAAAATATTAACGACTGTACTATACATTTCATCAATAATAGTTGTATGGCTGGAGCACGTACATACGTTGTCGCAACATTTAGATAGTTCGTAAGGAAAATCCGTCTCTCGCAACGCTGAGTGGCATATTTCGTGATATTTTTGAATTTGTTCTGTGTCCCTCTCTCCCCATAGTACTTTATTTCGTTCTATACAATATGCATTATTTTTGCGTCTAATCAAATTATTAGTTACAGATTCACATTTCATGATAACTCATGACTATATGGACTCCACTTGTGTAGGAGTAGGCCCCACATCCTACTAGTGCAAGACCCTACTTTAAACTCCCTAGAATGCTCCATTAGCTAAGGTTTCTGCATCAGTTAAAAATTTAAATGATTTTGTACTTGTCACTATTATAACCATGGAAATTAAAAAAAAAGTAAAGTAATTGAGATAAATAAGGGGCCGTTTGTTCGCCAGTTCGTCTTCACCTAGATTAGATACGAATTGGCAGATAATTAACCGCTATCTTCAACATGACAGGCTGCTTAGCGGTGGTGGTGTAAAATCGGGAGTCTGGTTTTTTCTGGAGAGGAATCATGTGGTGATGCTTGCAGGAACCACTGGATTCATGTGGTTTTGAGAAGCCATATTGAGTAGAAAACCTCTAAGCAATGACACAATGACAATATTATTAGGTAATAATGATAAAATAAACCCATCAGTCTGAAAGCATATATTAGATTACAGTATCATGTCATGATAAATGTATGAACAAATAAATAATTATAGAAAAAGTCGTACTCTTTGGACGCTTGATGTTGATGATCTTGATATGTTTCAATGTCCAGTTTGGTATAAGTTACGTTTTGGTGTAGCGTACTGAAATGGACCTTGGCCTCCGACGATCTTGTACCATCTGTTATCAGTCCATCTTGTTCAGCTCCGTCTTTTGTTCAGGTCTTAATCGTTCCAGCGATATTTGGGACGACAGGGCAATTTCCAGTGAACGCTACGTGTAATAGCTTCAAGGATTTTGGTCTGTGATGTGCAGTGGACTGTGAGTGGTTTTGTTTGCGTCTGGGAAACATCCTGATAGAGATCGGACAGGGCGATAATGTATCAAGTTCTTAGTACGAAAAGTTTCATTTGTAGAACTGAACTTGAATGACTTCCGAGGAAAACATTGAGTCTTGTATAAATAAAACCACCCTTTGTAGAATTAATATTATTTTATCTGGAGGAAGGGGTATCTAAAGTGATTGAGTAAGCGTAGACCTTTACCAGATAGATATACCTAGTAGCCCGTCTGTATTTAATTAGAAAGGGATAGGTACCCGTATAACACTATTAAAGTAAACATTCATTGGGATTCGTTAAATTTATCTCGCTCATTGGTGTGGTCGGAACATATCCTGTAAAAGTTTAAGTCAGCCGAATTCGGTTTTCATTTGTTTGAACCACGAGAAATTCGGATCACAGTCCGAATAAGAGTAACTGATGTGCCTTTACTGTGATCTAATTGTATTATGACATGGTTAGATAATAAAATGATATTTCTGTAATGCCTAATATGCCTATCTGATCTCTAAATTATAAACAGATTTAAAAATATATATATACATAGATACATATGTGACTATAAACGAAGACCCCCATGATGCAGTGCCATATAATTCGAGGTTATAAACATTACTCACATGATGACCTACGTGTTGGCCAAATCTCAATAAAGTTATGTAGAATTTATTATTAGATTATATTCAATAGAATTTAGCCTAAAACCAATATAAAATGTATACATTTCCCATTCCTTGTTTCTCTACAAGCTACACAAATTATCAGGAAATCGTCTCCCGAATTTGACTGATTACTACCTTGAATTTGACGCGTGGACAAAATAAAACGTCAGTGACTCGGACCGAGGGTCTAATTGCTCGTCGTCTCAGCCGATGAAAAACCCCGAACCCGCTTCAGGCGAGGCGCGAATGCAAATATAATAAAGTAAATTGTTACGGATCCCTGTTGGCAAGCCGCCCACCGCGTGTGGCCTGACATATAACGTACTATGCATGTATTTATATTCCAATTTTCGCTGCGGTTCTAATGGAATAGAATGCCGCTAAACTGTGACCGTGGCAGGTTTTTGGCAACCTATCTACTTTTTTAAATGCGAAAATTTAAGTAGATAATTATTTCCTCTTGAAAGCATCATAATGCTTTTTGGCTATCGCTTCTTCTTTTGCATGTGCATTTGGCAAGGTCGTCTCATATTAGAGTAACTTGCACACTATACTATGTGCAATAGCTTGCATGAAAATAAAATGTTACATGATATGATGTATGAAGGTGTGTACGACTCTTAAACTGATTGAGCTCCTAGATGACAGGAGCTCAATCAAAGTAGTTATGTGTGATGACACACCGAACACTGCTTCAAAGGGAAGAACCTCCCGTTTTACAAAACTGACTACTACTCGTTAAATTTTAAAGCCTACTTAGCTGTGTGTAATAGTTTTTCTTTTAACTTCGTTATACAGGGTGTAACAAAATTGGTGTAGGGACCCGTTAACTGGGGATTCTACTCATCGTACTGAACAACTTTTGTTCTACAACTTTGCTCAAATCGCAAAAAAAATGTTGAACTCCATACAAAAATGAAAAAGATGATTAATTTGTATGGAGAGTCCAAATTTTTTTTGCAATTTGAGCAAAATCGTAGAACAAAAGTTGTTCAGTACGATGAGTAGAATCCCCAGTTAACGGGTTATTTGAATAATATAATCCAATCATACCCTGCTACGAACCCCTTAATACTACTATAATATGCCGATATTCTCTATCGTATATTTACGTTATAAGAAGTATATTACATATAACTTACACACCAGTGACTTGTTGACTTTAGATTGTTTCATTGCAAATACTGAAATGTGGGTTTATTTTGTAACCTTTGTATTCATTTGTAATATGTGCCCCTAAAGACAACTCAACGCACTGCTGGTACACAAATAATGCCATTTACAAACGGCATTCAATTTATATTTCAATTTGTATTCAGTTTCCGGGATTCGTACAAACGAATAACGAATATAACGTTAGTAACATCTGTGCTGTGTTTTGGCTATTCCAGTGTATGCTTATCGCCATGTGTAAAATTGACTTGTTCCTAATAAGCACCTAACTGCTATTAACTATTTATATTTTATATGGAGCTTTGCCTTCGAAAGTTGCTGCAGTGTTAGGACAAAATATGATGCATATAAGTATATGTAGTACTTATAATTGGGCTGGCACTCTGACTACTACTTACAGCGATGGTTTTTTTTAATATTATCTGCAAGAAATAAGTAGATCATATTTACGTATAGATTTGGCAGTAGTCTCTTAAAATTTTGCAATACACATTTACATATTTTACGTTAAAATTCTTAAGAAATACGTATCTGGTTCTTTACCTCATTTTTGACTTCAAAAGCTCCACTGATTGCGAAAAAAACAGACTTATTTAAAAAAAGAAAGCACATGAATCAGGAAGCGTAGGCCGTGTCGCAAATCCTTTTAAAGGATCGTCGAAAACCGTAAACAGGATACAGGGTGCTCGTGCGTGACTGCGGCCAGATTTGTACGTGCTTGTCTCGAGTGACGTGACCAGGGAGACATCCGTGTTGTGGATGCCTGTGGTCTTTTTTTTTGGACAATTTGTTGTTGGCTGTTCAGTTGGGCCTTCATAATTTTATTGCACTTGGAAGTTAAGTAAAAGTTTGGTGACCAGAAAAAATACCAATTATCTAAAGACACTGAGGTGGCGATGAATAAACCAGGCCAAGTCTTCGTAGCCGTGATTCGGAAGACAATAATTTTTGAACTATATTTTTTACTAGCGACCCGCCCCGGCTTCGCACGGGTGCAATGTATTATATACATATAAACCTTCCTCTTAAAGCACTCTATCTATAAAAAAAACCCGCATCTAAATCTGTTGCGTAGTTTTAATGATCTAAGCATACATAGGGACAGACAGACCGGGAAGTGACTTTGTTTTATACTATGTAGTGATTATGTTAACCTTCTAGCTTCTTCTTTTGCTATGGCCATGGTAGTATTTGTGAAGAGTTCTTTTGGTTTGTTTCTATAAAATAAACTGTTTAGCACAGATTTTTGCATTGAACCTGAGTTTTTGTTAGATATTAATAAATTATAAATGAGACCGTTAATGACCAGAATTGACCTGATTTGTCGTTAGGCAGAGAGTACCAGCACGCATTTATAAAGGACCAGGCATATATGGTTACACAAATCGAAGAGAATCAGCTTAAAATTCCTATATCCATGACACCAGTGAAACATTGAAAACACCAGTTTTAATGAATTCCCAGCAAAAACCATTCACGAACGTGTAACGGCGCAACCTTATCTCTCACCGTCGTCGCAAGCGTTAACGCTACTAAGGGTGTAATTGGCAACGTTTCAATCTACGCCACGGGCTCGGCTAATTGGCCTTCTCATGTAGGATGAAAGTAATCTATGCGAAGGACCTGGGGGTTAAAGTCATGTCAAAGCTCTCATTCAGTCGCGCGTGTATTGTTTAAAATGAATTTTGTTTCATTTGATAACTTTTAAGGAAAATGGTGGTCGTTACACTCCATTGTTTAATCTAGTTGGACGCTTCACGGTTCAGTGCGAAGTGTAGTGTATTTATTAGATTTGAAGAGATAAACAGATAAATAGAATGAAAGAAGAATTGAGTATTGTAATAAAACTATTTATTTTTACCCATTTAGTTACTATTCACGTAATACATATTACATATCTGACCTTTCAATTTATTTCAACTCCCATCAGCTGAGAAAGATCAACCTCGTTTGGATGTATTCGGTTCATACTATTTAAACCATCATCATACAGTTTACAGTCCGTAAGATCTAGTAATAAGCTTGGATAAAATCTCCCAAGTTAAAGCGTACTTGTTACCAAATATGCATATGAATAAATCTCCAACCCGCGTTAGTAAAAGGCGCACTAAAGCTATGTGGGTGAACATAGCCTTATTAGCATGAGCCTTCTGTCATAGCTTTTCGTTTTATAACTTTATTGGCCAATAATTTCTTTTGCTGACCTTTTTTATTTTATTTTTATCCAAAGTCCTCAGCATTATCTCACCTGGTGGTAAGTGATGATGATGCTGAAGATGGAAACGGGCTTACTAAGACTCCCCAACGCAAAATAACTGTTCTTAATCAATGAAATTCATCTTTTATTACAAACAGTATTCTAAATAACTCAATTTACTAACAAGAAACAATTAATTGAAACTATTGTTTAAGAGTAAGCTTTGGTAACTTCGATAACTTTCATGGTTTACTTAAGTTGATTGATTCGAGGATCAAAATGCTTTTGAAACAGCACAGCTATTACTCCAGACCGTAAAGGCAACATTTGTCTAGGTCGGAGTTGAACCCACTACTCTGTAAACTCCGGGTAATCTGCCATTTGTAAACGTCTCTTTGAGGATGCTAAGTTTGAGAACCAGCGGGCACGATCAAGTTCTTGAGCTACTCGTAAATATAAAGTGTTTCAGATGTTGTAGGTTGATACGAGTTTCACTGTTTTTAACCGACTTCCAAAAGAGGAGGAGGTACTCATTTTGACTGTTTTAGTCTCTGTTTCCCAAAATACAGGGAACCGTAGTTTGGGGCCAGATATCAGTGTGTCTTTGGACACCCAGTTATTTCTTTTTTTTATCAAAGATTTGTCAACTTAGACCGGGACTGATTTGAAGATTTATGTGAATAGGAATTCCATTCTAGCGCCATAGGACATAATCAGTTCAACAGAATTTGAACTGATTATGTCTGTTTCGACGAAGAGGATAAATAATTTAAGAAATCGCGAACGCGGATGCCGGCATTGCTCTATTAAATTTCCCTAATCATATTATTATGATTATATTACGACACGCTTCGTTATCGGCGAGTATACAGAAGGATTACTTCACTTTGCTCCATACAATCGAACAAATATTATTTTAGTTTATCATGATATGGGAGAAAACGATCTAAATAAGGATTAATGTCGACAATAGGGTAAAGAGGGAAAGATAAGAATCAAGCTGAGGCCGAGACAACGCTATATAAAAGAAAAAGATTGTACACAGTATATGCATACAGATAGGTTTAAAAGAAAATATAATAATAATAATAATAAAGAGCATAGTGTGCAGAGTAGCCCAATTTTATATTCCGAAATAATAATAACATAAATATTGCTCTCGAAAAATATTATAGCTGTATATGTGATTCTGCTTGTTCCATATACAGGGTGTCCCATGGGAACGTGTGAAAACTAATGAGCCACTATTTTTTGAGTAATGAAAGGATTGAGAAAATTTAAATGTTTTTCAATAAAAGAATGTTGTCATTTTCATTTCACGTATATTTTATTATTATATAAAAAAGAACTATTTAGTGCAAACCATTAAATTAAAAATATAGTGAAAAATGAGAGGTATTAATGATATACATTTTCGAAATGAGAACCATCTGAATTGGCACAAATATCCAAACGCTTTCTAAAACTATTAAAAACATGTTCCAATGTTTCGTCTGAAATGCCATTAACGATTCTCTTAATTTCTCTAATTAAATCCTCAATTGTTTTCGGGTTATTTTCATAACAGTGATCTTTAATGTAGCCCCATAAAAAGAAATCACAGGGATTGAGATCTGGCGAATAAGGTGGCCACTCTAATCCTGTTCCTTTAGTAAAGCGTGGGTACCCTAGGCCAATAACTCGATCGCCATAAACTTTATTGATGGACTCAAATACTTCTTGTGTGCGATGAGGAGCTGCTCCGTCTTGCATAAAATAAAAAGATTTAACAAGACCTCTCTTCTTCGCGTAAGGAAAGAATTAAGTCTCTAACATCCCTTTGTATGATTCTCCGGTAACAGTAGATTCAAAGAAATACAGGTAGATACCTTTTACTGACATGGCTGCCCACACGGTCACTTTCAAAGGATGGAGCGACGTTGCCATTACAACTGTAGGATTTTGAGAGCCCCAAAAGCGATAATTTTGTTTATTGACGTAACCATTCATCCAGAAATGCGCTTCGTCAGAAAAAATGATTGCTTTTTCACTCAATTCTTCATTTTCGAACATTTGCGTAATCGTGTTGCAGAACTCTTTTCTTTTTTCTTTCGCGTCTTCAGTAAGCAACTGATGTGTAGTTATTTTATAAGGGTGCATTTTTAGAAAATAGCGTAGAATTCTATGCACAGTTGATTTACTCAGTTTCAAATCTTTTTCGGCCTTGCGAATCGAAGAATGTGGATTTTCTTTAAAATATTTTTCAACTTCATCGATCTTCTCTTCCGTAGTTACCGAGACTGAAGGGCCTGGTAAATCTTTCCTACGGTCCTGCAGAGTTCCGTATTGTATAAAATTATCAATTACTCTGTAAAAAAAGAACAATTTTGCCGTGAGAATTCGCGGAAACTTCGAGAAAAAGATTATTTATCGAACGTAATATAAAAAAAAATGATTCTCACCTTCTAAGAGTAGTTTCGCTCGAAACTCTTTTAGTTCCGAACTTAGTACGGAATCCTCTAAATGCTTTACTGTAAATTTTTCCTCTTGTGTAAAAGCACTCAATGAGAAAAACCTTTTCTTCAATAGTAAGCTCAGTCATTTTCACTAACGCCGTCCGCTTTCTACCGCAGCTAGAATAAAACTGGCAAACCTTAGGTATCTACTTGTTAAACGTAGGGTCTCTGAGAGGGTCGAAAGGGTGGGGATCATTCATTTAGTTTTCACACATTCCCATGGGACACCCTGTAAATTAGCCTACCCATAACTGTGAGCTGCATTTTAATGTTGGTGTGTAAAGTATTGTATTGTAATGTATTTTGATGTTGATGTTCAATATTTACTTATCTGCTTACTTGTTCTACAACCTATTGGGCTCTTTCCGGTGATTAAATTCAAACAAAAATATCACAATGGCTTTAAAAAGTACTTGATATTAGAGAAAAAGATTTTACGGTTAATTGTGCAACGTAATAGGAGAGAGAGAAAGTGGGATATGTAAAATGTAAAATAGAGGGAGAGAGAACATTAACATCTACTGATCGCAAAAAAATAAGCTAAAAGTCGGTTTCTTTCTACTTTGCAATTTCAAAAATATTGAGAGCAAAGTACAATAAGCCTGAATGAGAACAATGCAGTTAAAATGTAGGCCAAGCGATGACGACTCAGTTCATTGATTATTATAGAAAGCTACGAACAAAAGTGCCTTTTGTGAAAATCAGAGGACTGTATGGAATTTCATATTTGTATTACTTAAGAATATTTCGGAAAATATTTTTTTAAGATAAGAACAATTTGGTACAATTAAGCGAAAATTGCGTGATTAGTCATTCCTCATTGATTATTTTAAAATTTACACATTTTGCATTTGGATTTACCATTAACCATTGGAATTGAATATTCATACAAAATACTGGATTAAAAAAAAGTATACAATCCGTTAACTGGAACTTCTACTCATCATAATGAATAACTTTTGTTATGCGACTTTGCTTAAGTTGCAAAAAATTTGACTCTCCATACAAAGGACTTTTCATTACAATTGGATACAAATTGCACTCTTCATACAAATGTACTTCAACAAATTGAACCCTTCATATAAAGAAATATAGATATTCCTCAAATTGATCTGCCGTATGGCTAATTTTGCATGGCGAGTCCAAACATTTTTTCGCAAAACCAGCAACATCGTAGAATCAAAATTGTTCAGTATAAAAAGGAATATTTTATTTAAATACTACATACCTACACAATACACATACTTGAAAAGAGGATGACCACAAAATTCAAAAAATTCAAAATTCAAAATCATTTATTTCTTTACGTAGGTACATTAAGCACTCTTATAAACGTCATATCATTTTTCTGGAGGAATATTCCAAATGTCATTATCATTAAAATCATCTACAGTCTTATAGTATCCTCTTGAACAAATACAGCGATTTATATGTTTCTTAAATTTACATTCTGGTAGTTCACACACGTCATTCGGAATTTTGTTATAAAAGCGTTCACACTGCCCCACAAATGATTTTTTTACCTTACTAAGTCTCGAGAAAGCTATGTCAAGATTATTTTTACTTCTTAAATTACGGTTATGTCTGTCACTATTTTTGAAGAACGAGTTTAAATTTTTACAAACGTACATGATATTTTCGTAAATAAACTGACCGGCAACTGTTAGAATATTTATTTCCTTAAATCTATCTCGAAGTGATTCTCGGGATCGTAGTTGGTATATAGCTCGGACTGTTCTTTTTTGTAGAATAAAAATGGTTTCAATGTCTGCTGCGTGTCCCCACAGTAAAATGCCATAAGACATTATACTGTAAAAGTAACTGAAATATACTAATCTGGCCGTTGTTACATCCGTTAATTGCCTTATTTTCTTGACGGCGTAGGCAGCCGAGCTAAGCCTCCCCGCTAGAGTTGCAATACGTGGGCCCCACTGTAACGTGCTATCTATAGTTATGCCGAGAAAAACTGTACTAGGTACAAAATCTAATTCGTTACCATTTAATATTACTTTATTATGAGTCTGTTTAACATTTGGCAAAGAAAACTTGATGAATTTTGTTTTTTTCGCATTTATTAACAGATTATTAGCAGTAAACCAGCCTAGTAACTTAGAGAGAGTGTTGTTCAATTCGTCAATTTCGATTGTCTTTCTACTTACCTTAAAAAGAAGGGAAGTATCATCAGCCAACAACACAATATTTGAAAGGTTTTGCACCATGAATGGCAAGTCATTGATGTACGTCAGAAAAAGGAAAGAGTCTAAAATAGATCCTTGTGGCACGTCCATTTTCACAGTGGACCCAGAAGAATTAACGTCCTTGACTTGTACCATTTGTATTCTATTATCAAGATAAGATTTAAGGAGACCGAGTGCCCTATCCCTCACGCCGTAATACTCCAATTTTATGAGTAAGGTTTGATGTTCTACGCAGGCAAAAGCCTTAGATATAGATTCCTCAAATGCCTTATAAATATTGCGTACTAAAGCAACTCCTGCATCTGTTTTTGAACGCCCTTTGACAAAACCAAATTTTTGATTATGCAGGAGATTGTTCATGTTGAAATGCTGAACCAATTGATTTAACATAATTTTTTCGAAAACTTTACTAAGTACAGGAAGCACTGAGACAGGCCTGTAGTTTCCCGGTTCAGTTTTTTGCCAGATTTATATAAAGGTAGTACTTTACCATATTTCATAAGATCGGGGAATACACCACTATTAACGCTGCTATTACATAGGCAAGCCAAATATGGTGCCAAAATATGTATTACATTACTGATTAAACTAACTGATAATCCCCAGAGGTCTTCTGTATTTTTTAATTTTAAACATTCAAAAGTCTTTACAACAACATTTGGCTCAATTTCTTTAAAAGTAAATACTGAAGAACATGACATAACGTTTTCCTCTAATAAAATTTGAGCTTGTACGGGCGAAGAATTAAGAGCTTATGTCGTTTTTACGGGTATGTTAGTGAAAAATGTTTCAAATTCTTTAGCTATTACAGAATGATCTGTAATTTTACCATGATCTGTGTCTAGTACATAATCTTGTTCGCGACTTTTTATTTTTCCTGTTTCTCTATTAATAATATTCCATACAGTTTTTACTTTATTTGTAGATAATTTTATTTTTCTAGCTATATGATTAGATTTAGCAGTTAAACATACCCTCTTAAATTTTTTTGAATAAATCTTAACGTAGTTAATAAAATTCTCATCAAACACGTAACGTCGTTTTGTCATAAAGTTCAAATAGTTTTTCTCTGCTTTTGCGAATTCCAACAGATGCCCAGTCACAAAATTTAAATTTTTGGTTAATCGTTATAGATTTATGTTTAAAAATGTTTTTGAATTCCCTATCTATAACGGTAAAAATATCTTTATAAAATCGATTTACTTCTAATGTACATGTGTCTGGTATTGGCAAGTTTTCGTCAAGTTTATCTCTAAATCTCTCTATCCTACTAGCTGTGACAGGCCTTGTTTACAATTTAATTACTTCTTTTAGTTTTTGTACAGGAAAACTAACTATTTGACCACTGTGATCCGACTTTAAACAATTTAAAACTTTTTTATCATAAAAATTGCAATTACAGAAAACGTTATCAATACATGTAGCGCTAGACTCCGTTATCCTAGTTGGTTCTAAGAATATGTACTGTAAATCAAAAGATTTTGAAGAGGCAAATTAACCTAGTCGAAAGAGATTTCTTTTCGAGCAAATCTACGTTGAAATCACCACAGATGATAATGTATTTATTTGTTTTAATTAAAATCCCTAATGCATCTTCCATTACCTTCTCAAAGTCTGTGAAGTTTTCATCATAGGGGGCCGGTATACGCATAAAACAATATGATGATTTAATTCTACGCAAGAAATTTCTACTGATTTTTCAATCGAAAGACTGATCACATCCTTTCGTTCCTTAACTTTTAGTGTTTTTCTCACAAATATTAGAGAGCCAATACGTTGTGCACTCTTTCAATTGAAAGCACTGGCCAACTTATAGTTTTCGTAGTTAAATATCATTTCATAATCCTTAAGCCAGTGTTCTGTTACACACAATATGTCAACAGTAAACTTTTTTAAAAATAATTCCACTTCTAAGTCCTTACAGGTTTATTATACTACACTACATACATGATATAGATACAAGAACTCATGATAAACTGAGATCTACAAACAACATGATATTTGAAAAACAAGCTTCCAAAGAAACTTCACTGTCGTGCTATAAGTTTCAAGGCAACACCGCGGAGCTATACGAATTTGTTGGCAAGCGACAGTCGTGTGACCCACTTCGTCTTTTGAACAGAGACATAGGGATTAGTGCTAAGTTACTGGGTTCCTTTTATTTCCGATCATTATACAAATAAATAAGACTTAAATAAGATGGGCCTGCTATGAATATGCTCCCTCGTGGAACCGCTTTGGATGAATGATTGGTAAAGTCAAATCTATTTTTTTATAATAACAACGTACTTTGCACCACACCGTCAGTCCTTTATTAAATGTTTTAGCTGCATTGCATTTTAGAATTTTTCACGAAGTTTCTTACGAATACTAAGAAACTTACGAAAAGAAATTCACAACGTGTATTTTGACTGGTACATGCCAAAAATGACGTCTAAACGTCTATTACCGCAATAGCGATTGCGGCAGTCTTCCATGCAGCCATTTATGCTCTGAAACATTTTTAGAATTCTATCTTGTCATTAATTAAGATAAATTTTGATTTCACTGTTTGATTATTACATTCGAGATATTTTTCGTTACAGTCTCCTTAAACATTATCTTTTAATGAGTTAATCTCAGTAATAATAATATAATAATATCTGGGACAAACCAGATATTATAATATTATTATTATTATTTACTGAGATTTTTAGAACCCTATGATTTTAGCTGCCACTGTTTATGTTTTAAGATTATTTTTATTATACTTGAGAGGGTTATCAGTTACTGGCTATCAGTTAGTTAGAATAATTTTAGAGGTGCACAGACTCTTCGAAGTCAGAAGCCATCGCTACCGATCCGTCAAATGTTTTTATGGACGAAAGTTTCCCGCATTTACGATATGGTGATGTTTGTTTTCACGCCTCCTGTGGCAACTTCAAAATAAATATATGGGTATGTGTAATACGTAGGAGTCACAATGGGAGGAATGTTATTTAAAAAATGCTGTCAAACTTTCGTGTTTCTTAAATAATTTATTTCTAGTAGTTAGATATTGTTCGTAAAAAATAAATTAGATATAAAGAGAAGTTTGTTACAAATTCAATTTGATGACGAGTTTATGGAAGACAATTACATTAAGCTCGTAAGTTGTAGGCCAGGAGCTGTTTCTCGAATACTGACATTGATGGATTGTAGGCAGTCCGGGAGTGTGAATTGTGAACTTGCTACAAATATTTACACAGATATTTAGGCACGGAAACTTAGCGCGTACATCATATTTCTTGGGATTGATCCTCTGTCACACTTTGCGTTTGTTTTGTATCTGAAATTACTTTTGTATATACAGGTCTAACTACATAGGCGAAGGATATTTAAATGGGGCTTGGTAAAATCCAACAAAAAGAAATCGCGATTTCAGCAAGGTTGTGAAATGGACGAGGAGATTCTACATCTGTTTTTTTTATATCTGTTTCTATTTGTGTTCTAAATATGGTATATTTTATCAATTCAATTCCGAATTCAATAAATCTGCTTCTCAGAGCGATAAGTGTCTCCATTTTATTTTATAAATACCATGAAGTAATTTTGTTTGTCAATAAAAATACGAAATACCGTTTCTATCTGTCGTAAAATTGACATAATCGACGCGTGGAATGGGAGGGTGCCGATAAAGGGCCCTTAACCAATGATATTATTTACTGTTGCAATATCAAGACCGTCCGGGTGCTCTAAATCCTTTGAGCTGATTTTATTTGCTTTTGCGCGCCAGGCCATGGTGAGTCATGTGGCCGCCAACAGCGGTACTTATGGGCCTCTTTTTAAATACAATAATCTTACACTGTAATTCATATTTGAGTTTGCGTGTATCATATTCGATTATATCATCACTTTCACTTTCTTATAGATGAGATATATCTCATCTACTACTACAGTCAAACGTACTCAAATTAAAACTTTATAAAATGCAAAACACCGTTATACCGATTTATCAATACATATTTAATACTATGTTTTATGTAATCTGTGGTTTGATATCAGTAGCCGGAGGTATTAAACTTCAGCGTTTAGATAGATCATCAGTTAGAAATTCAAAGACAAACACCGAGCGTAGAACTGGAGACTAGGGGCCCAGGAAACGTTTCACAAAGTCCACAATTTCTAACGCCGGCTCTGTACAAAGTGGAACGACTTGTCTGTGATTTGAAGCATAAAGTTTTATGTAGAAATATTCAAAAAATGTTAGGTGTAATTTTTTTTTGGTATAAAAATAAACCTTTTTAATAATATAATAATAATATAAAATAATAATAATAATAATATATTTATTTCAGACTTCGTGATCCAGAGAAATGTTAGCAATAAGACGATAGGTACAACTTAAAGACTATGTTAGTAAAACACAAATAATAGTAATGTTACTTAAAAGAAATACAGTTTCATTTAATTATACCTATGGATCGCTCCACCCAATGTTTTTGGATTGGGCAATTTTTTTTAATATTTATTTATTTAACAAGGTAACAGTAACAACAAGTAACAGTGACCCAATGTGTTAGTAAATGACTTATTCTAAGTGTTAGTAGTTACAATATTATTATTATTGTACATAATATATACATTTCTTAACTGCTGGGGGCGTGTAGTCCGCAGCAGTGAAGCATATAGGGGCAGTCAAACCTGTCCACTATCATCTTCAGGACGCTGTAGGGGCTGGCTCGCACCCGGCGCACCTGAGATGCACCCCTCTTGCGCATGGTTGCGTAGAAGCAGTCTACGTGTGCATCTGCAAACATACCTGATGCGCTACAAAAGCGAGGCAGTCCCACCAGCCCCCGGAAAGCGTTATTGAACTGGACCCGGGGTCAATCCATCCGGCAATCCACTCGTTCAGTTATCATTTTCAGGATGCTGTTATTGCTGCCCCTCAGTCTGAACAGCAAAGAGGTGGCTTTTTTCCTCATTATGGCAAAGAAATCGTCTGTATAAGCCTCCGCGAACATCGCCGACGCACTGCAAAATCGGGACAGCTTCAACAGCATCCTGAAAGCATTATTATATTGAACACGTAGGACGTTGTAGGCTCGTTGCGTATACTTAACCCACAGGCCACTCGTGTAGAAGCATTGGCAGTAAGCTTTAAAAAGCGTTATCTTAACATCCTTTGTGCATCGAGTAAACCTGCCGGCCAGTAGATTGCTCCTCGCCGCCAACGCCCTACGCACTATCAGCAGCTAGGTCCTCTGTCACAATGTGCTCAAGGTATCTGAAACGGTCCACTACCTTGAGGGCACAGCCATTAATCATAACCGGAGGAATATTATTAGGCTTGTAATTTCCTGCTTTAAAAACCAATACCTCACTTTTTTCGACTTGTATTTCAGACCGTGCCCGCTCGCATAATCTTCATAGTGGCTACTAATTTCATTGATCGACAGGCTCAGCAGTACCATGTCGTCAGCATAGATTATGTTGTTGACACACGTACCGTCAATGTAGCATCCGACATGCATACTGCTGAGCTCTTCTATCAGTCCATTTATTTAAATAGTGTCGGTCAGGTCAGGCCACCCTGCCTCACATCACACTCCAAACTGTAACTATCAGAAAGGGCCACCTCACCCGATTGGTCTGATTCCCATACCAATATTTTAAAAGCAAAAGGAACCCCTGCCTTTTTCAGTTTGTCCCAAAGTATGTCATATACAACGAGATCGAAGGCCTTGGAAAGGTCCAGGAAGCACCCATAAACCGGCATTTTCCTTAATGTATAATAATTGACAGTGTGTTTCAGAGCTAGAATGGCACTTTCAGTGGACTGGTGTGTCCAAACTGAAACCAAACTGCGCGTCATGTAAGTTTAGATGTTCCACTAGCTGGGTGTTAAGTAGACTATCAAGAACCTTCGCCAGAACCGTTGCAAGTGAGATGGGCCTGTAGTTGCCCTTGTCTGATATGTCACCCGTTTTGTTTTTCACAACCGGAACTACAATGGTAAACATCATTTATTTAGGTATATAAGAATGTACTAGACACAGCGAGTAGAACATATCCAGCACGCGGGGCAGGTGTACTCCCGCATTTTAAATATGTATTTATTTTATTTAGTTTATTATTACCATTACTCTCGGAAGTTTTTAGACAGCTTTTCTTTCATCTTGGAAACTCTTAATGAATTATTCATGTTATTTTTTTGGTATTTACTATTAGATTTACAAATTAATACCAGAATATTTATAGTACCAGAATTTACTTAGTACTGTGGAACAATATGAAACTGGATATTCACTGCCACTATTTAAAGACGTCATCTACCTGCACCCCGTCTCTGGTTAAGATCGGGTAATGGTCGCTTAGCGCAATTTACATATTTAGATGTGTAGAAACGTATTTTTATTCGTATTTAGTAGGTAATTATTACGCTTCAGTTTGTTGGAGTGTCTAGGGTATGCTTAAACCTGTTTATGTCACGAAAGTTTAACTAAAGACCAGTTGAGCTTCAATGCTTTATAGATACCTATTATACGAAGGAATGTACGAGACCCGGTGCCACAGATTACTTAATGGTCCGTGGCTCCTGATACCAAAATATTTTCCTAACGATATAGAATAATATGCTTGTTTATTTTGTATTAGGATCAGGATTTAATATTAAAACGTTATGAAAACAATATGGGATTAACTGGTTACCAAAGAGCTGGCTTTGGTATTGATTGCTACATAAGAATCCTATTAATGTTTCGAATACGGGTGGTATTCGATATCTATAAAAATCAATAAAAATTAATTTGAAATTTCGTATGTTTATTACGTTTATTTATTATGTTTATTATGTTTGCGCTGGGAGTTTTTCTAAATGAATACACCAGGAGAGCTGCTGTGCGACAGGAGGGCCACGTGCTGTTCGACGGACCACTAAAACTACGAAATGATGACCACGACCTCTCTATCAAGAGTGAACCGATAAAGAAGAAGAAGAATGTTTATTACACTATTTAGATGAGTAAACATACAAAATACTTGTCGTTTTAGAGCATCTTAGGTGCATTATTAACACAGAATTGACTTAAATACAAGGTAACATTGTGACCATATAAAATATTAGTTGTAGAATACTTTAATGCCTGTTTGCGGCTCTGTGCGGCTTGCGTGGTCGCTTCAATCACGCAGGTTAACTGACTACAAACACTATCATAACCTGGATGATGGGTTTGTCTGTTGTCGCATTTATCTCGACCGTTATCGTGCTTAGCAAATCAAGCCGTTGGCAGTCGTCAAGCCATGTCTTTAAGGCGCCTTGAAAACTTCTGATAGTAGGGTTGGCCGCTAGTCTCATAACGTCCACCCTTCCGGTCTTGGCCCCCGAAGAGTACGGGAATAGACACGTGCTCCAGCAGTGAGGACGATATGGGTTGTTAAAGCATTTTTTACTTATAGTTAAGAATTGTTTTGTCTGCTTGACAATGTCGCGGGCAGTCTCTATTTCAAATACAACATTGCTTTTTTATCCGTATTGGCACTCGATCTCTCCACGGCGTCCATCACGATTCCATTCCAGAATAAACACATTTTTATTCCGGGCTCATGCTAATAAAATGCAAATAGGCCCTTTCGGCTTAGGGGTCTGCAATTTTCAACAAACGCGTCCTATTGAATTTTATTTGATTTCCTTAATTGCCAGGCGTTGTTGCGTAAGGTTGTTCTATTTAAACAAAGCTGCGATTTTATGGTTTGTTTTTGTATAATATTTCAGTTAGCATTCTATTCATTGGAATTTAAATATCATCGGCAATTTAAAATTCAAGTTCAAAATGGTTTATTTTATTTAAGTAGATGCTGTACCTACACATTATTTTAAATAGTTTGTTTTTACTAACTAGTACAAAGTTCCTAACACTGGGCAATATCACTGGCAATTAGGCTCGGGACATTAGATTGTTTTTTGTTACTGACATTGTTTTTTGTCACTAACATTGTTTTTTGTCAAATAGTGGTGACAAATTCTACTGGTATTAATCTTATAAAAATACCGTAAAATGTGCGTTATTTTATTCATTGTCTAAGGAGGACCTTTATGTTTTTATATAAGTTTGAAATTTTTATAGTGTCATTTCATTTTGACAATATTTTTTGTAAGATTGAAAGTGTAAAGTATTTAGTATTTTTCTGTGCCCTATGTATACCGGGCTACAAATGACAAAAGATATGATGTTGTATTCATTTAATTGACTGACTCGGTTTAAAATCGGTAAGCGCTCCTGACTTCTACGACAAGAGTTGTGGATTCGATCCTCACAAAGGGCAAACATTTGTTTCATGACCAGATTTGTTTGGTCTATGTCTGGGTGTTTAATATCTATATGTGTATTGTATATTCAAACTTTTATACAAGGTGATTTTTAATGACAGATGTGACATATTCAGGCTTTTATTCAGATGAAATGCGTCAACTTTTCTTCACCTACTTTTTAAATAAGGGACAAAAAATTTGAACTTGCCGATCACAGACTTTTGATTATTGGCTATTTTTGTATTGATTTTTTTGTCGTTTATATCATCATCATCAGGTAAAAGACGTGCACTGCTGGGCAAAGGCCAGGTCATCGGTCCACTGCCCCGAGTACGCTACGTCTTCTAGTGCGCGGTTGCCATTCGAGAACTTTAATGCTCGAACGGCCATCTGTTCTAGAAGCTACGAGGGCTGTTCCAAAAATAGTTAGTGAAATGAAAAATACTTAGAATATGAAAAAAGTTTATTTATAGTTTTTCAAAATATTCTCCTCCAACCCCTAGGCACTTATGCATTCGGGTGAACCAGCTTTCAAAACATTTGAAAAACGTATCTTGCGGTAGGTCGAAAAATATTCGGCGAAATTCTTAGACGGCTTCGTCTGCGCTGTTAAATTTTCGTCCACGAAGCATTTTTTTTAATGTTGGAAATAGAAATAAATCGCATGAAGCTAAATCTGGGCTGTACGGAGGATGGGGTAACATTTGTACTCCCGAAGTTGTCAAATAGTCGATGGTTCTAGCAGCTGTGTGAGCGGGTGCGTTATCTTGGTGGAAAAGAATGCCACGGACGCCGCTCCTTGGCCGCTCGCTATTCAACTCCCTGAAAGCTTGAGGCAGACAAACTTCGCAGTACCATTCACTAGTAACTGTTCTACGGTCTTCTAGCGGAATTACTGCTACTGGTCCACTGCGTCGAAAAAAAACCACTATAATTTTTTTATTCACGCTCCGACCGCGAACAACTTTTGTGGGCAACTCGTCCTCTTCAAACACCCATTGCGTGGATTGCTGTTTCGTGAGAGGATCGTAGCTATAAACACAAGATTCGTCAGTTATAAGGATGTAGGATACGTTTTGCGAAGATCCTCCTTCAAACTTTTCTAGCATAAATCGGCACCAATCAACTCGACGGGATTTTTGCTCTTCGGTGAGAGAATGAGGTATCCATCGCGACGCAACCTTCCTAACTTTAAGGTGTTCATTTAGAATGGTGGAAACAGCCTGTGATCCAATCTTCAGTTCAGCCTGAATCTCTCGATGTGTAATGTGTCTATTCTCCCGCAATAGCCACTCTACCCTGATGACGTTCTCTTGAGTTACTGCAGTTGACGGTCGGCCTGGTCGGGGGTCATCGTTTAGGTTCTCTCTACCATGTTTAAATTCACAAAACCAATATGTAACTGTTGCTAACGCAGGGGCGGACTGCCCAAAAGCAGCTTGTAAATTATCGTGAGATTCCTTGAAGGTTAACCCTCGTTTATAGTCATAGAAAATCATAGTACGAACAGCTTCCCGCGAGACCTCCATCTTTGCAAACAAAAGAAGAGTGACAGATAACATTTAAAAATTGAAAAAAAAAAAAACTACACATAGGTGGCCAATGATTTTCACCAAAGAGAATTGTATTGAAATTTACCGTCAGTTCAAAATAGTTTCAAGAAAAAAGAGTCTATATTTACTCTGTGGCTAACAATTTTCGGAACAACCCTCGTATGTTTTTATGTCGTTTATTTAAAAAGTGGTAAATAAAAGTTTCCCAGTTTTGACTTAAATAGCTTGGGTATATTCACGTTCTATATACATATATTCTTTTCTGATTCATCTAGTAGAGTAATCCTAGTTTGGGGCCAGATGATCGTCTCTGATTTGTCCCGGATTATTATTATTCAATTGTTCATAGTTCCAATTCCATCTATGCATGAGCTTTGTGATTTGATTTGTGTTAGTGAGAACTGAGCGTAATAGCATACACTGAAATCAGATGAGCAAAGTTGTGGTTATACAGGGTGGATTTTTTGGACGGGGCAGTAAGGGGAGGTACCTTAACCATTGTAGAGATAGGAAAATGGTCTTAGGAGACAAAAACATTTTTTTTGCCCATTTTCTTGCTAATTAATGATAATTTTTTTTTACAATCTGTGAATGGAGATAAAAATTTATCGAAAAATTATGGATATTCTCCTGAGACCATTTTCCTGTAGCTGAATATGAAAATTAAAAATACGAAATAGCTGATAGATTTATACTGAGAGTACCTTATTGAGATCTGCACGGCATACATCAGATCACATACTACCTAAGTTATGTGTTTTGTGCATCAGATGTTATTGTGCATTTACAATGTTACATTAGAACGTTTATAAGTTGGCCCAATTGACACGTTAGCGGGTTGAAAAATAAATTCCGGATAAATATATAATAAGAGAAAATAAATAAATTCAACATGATTGATTTAAGTTCGACTGTAGCTCTATGGAGGCCCCGGTAAATGTAGCGCAGGCTAAACGCTGACGCGGCCTCTATTATTTACTATTCCCGATTTATGGACCGTTTTATTACCTGCACTCGCGCCTGCAGTTGTAGTCGTAAATCTTACGATGACGGCAATGAGCATGCAGTAGCTAATGTTCGATTCTATGCAACAGCGCAGTAGGCTTTACGGGGAAGAATAAAAAATTGTATGCAATAAAGAATAAATCTTGTTAGAATTAAATTAAGGTTCATATCTGGCTTGGCAGTTTAGTTTTACTTTAATTTATGGAATAGGTGGCAAACAAGCAGACGGATCACCTGATGGTAATTGATTACCGCCGCGCCGCGCCGCCCATAGACACCCACCTGCAACACCAGAGGAGCTACAAGTGTGCAATGCTGCCGGCCTTTTTTGTAGTAAGGGCTTGGGCTGAAAAAAAAAACACTTTATCTTATGGCCGTAGCTCTCAAAAATGCTAAACTTCATTATGCCTATAGGTTGTAAATATATTAAACTTTTAGAAAATAATCGTAATGTGAACCCGTATCCTGTTCCGGTGAGACATTATTTGTACCTATGATATATGGTTTTACAAACACAAATAAATAACGCTGTTGGCGTCTGCCTACACTATTTGACTTACCATATGTATAAGCGTCTCGTTCGGACCTTTCATTTCGTAAAATTAATATCATAAGCGGACCAGACACTATCAGTTATAATGACAGTATTTTTACATCAGTATACTGACATTCCATCGTTTAGTATGCGTCAGACCATCATTCCAACCACTACACTGTCAGTATAATGACAGTATACTGTCATTACATGAAAATACTGTCATTATTACTGATAGTGTCTGGTCCGCTTTAGACAGTATGAGTCTTTATAAAGTGCACATATGAAAGAGGATGTTAGACCTAATTTTATCGTTAAGCAAAAAATATTAAAAAGGCCTTGGGTCAACAGTGATATTATTTTTCTTTTAATAAATTGGGTCTAATTTCATCCACTTTCATATATGTGCCCTTTATGAAGACTCACACTGTATATCTTATTATAACAGTCCACTTTTATCGTCAACAACCAATTTCCTTGTAGTTTACAGAGTAAATGTCGGATCTATACTCATTACTCATGGACAAAAAAATCGACTAAAGGTTTATTGCACGACTTTTATAAAATTAACTCAATCTAGCAAAAAAAAAACTAAACCAAAAGTTTTAAAACTGTCTGTTTACTGTTTATGATTTTAATTTGGTGGTTTTCTAGTTTTTTGTTCTTAGTGTTTAGCAGTTTTGTAGACTGAGTTATTTTTTCAAAGTCGAGCAACAAATCTTGAGTCGATTTTTTTCCACCAGTGTAGTAGAAACACATACCTACATGTACCAACGCCCAGTCTAGTGGTTATTTGCAGTTAGTAGGTAAGTACAGTGATCCGTTACCAGGTACAGATTGTAAAGGGATGCCAAACTATCAATTGACGCGGTTTACTGTACCCCAATGCTCAGTTTTCCCAACAGAGATACGAACGAATAGGTTCGCAGATTGTTCCTCCATCTTTGAACATTCTACAAAATTATTCTCGAGACATACGTTTCCCGACATTTTCTATTTCATAAATCTCCATTTAGGGGGGCGCGGGTGAATGGGCTCGTTAGTCATAAATAACCGAAGTCTGGTCGTTATCTCTCATTCAGCTCGCCAGCCGCGGTGCAACTTCTCCCAATCTCCCCTGAAAAAAAAAGAATTCGCGAGTAAACTTTAAATTATTGTTTTTCTTTTGTGTTTCAAGATGAATGAAGGAGAAAGTTTGGAGTGAAAGGAAAATTAATGATACTATGATTGGTTGAATAATTTATTATCACTGTCCAATTGCTTTTCAAACATATATATATTAACCTAGATTCATTTCTAACTTATTTTAAATTAATTTAATTGTGTAAGAATTCTGGATCTGGAAACGTCACGAATTTGAGTTAAAATCAGACATAGGAGTTTTTATTACAGGGGGAAGTCAGGCTTTAAAAACTCCATATTTTTTTATCCTGTTCTTCCACCCTGTCCCTATAACTCATGAATTTTTTATCACAAACTTATTGTACAGTGAAGAGTAAGAGTAGACATATTTTTTCCTGTGATATAAAACTTGTAGCGGTTATAAAACTCTGGTGTTCCCACTGAAATATTTACGACGTAAAAGCTTTTGGGTGTAAAACGTTAATGTCTGTATTCCCTTTCGTTACACCTTTCACAGTGACGAGACGGCCGATCACTTCGCCGAATCACTGAAGCTATAAAATGCGTCACGTGATAGCTTCTAAAAAAACCCTTTTTATCTTAAATTACTTTTACGATATCTTTATGGTATCTTGAAATAAATGTTAAAATGGCTACCTGTGTAAAGTCTTTATTAATACTAAAACAAAAAAAGCGGCCAAGTGCGAGTCAGACTCGCCCATGAAGGGTTCCGTAGCAGCAAGTAACATAATATAAAAGTTCTTGTAGTTCGTTGTACGTAAATTCCGGTTTACGATTTATGACGTATTAAAAAAAACTACTTACTAGATCTCGTTCAAACCAATTTTCGGTGGAAGTTTGCATGGTAATGTACATCATATTTATTTTTTAAGTTTTATCATTCTCTTATTTTACAAGTTACAGGGGGGGACACACACATTTTACCACTTTGGAAGTGCCTCTCGCGCAAACTATTCAGTTAAGATAAAAATTATATTAGAAACCTCAATATCATTTTTGAAGACCTATCCATATAGATACCCCACACGTATGTATGGGTTTGATTAAAAAAAAAATTGAGTTTCAGTTCTAAGTATGGGGAGCCCCCAAAATTTATTGTTTTTTTGCTATTTTTGTATGAAAATCTTAATGCGGTTCACAGAATACATCTACTTACCAAGTTTCAACAGTATTGTTATTATAGTTTCGGAAAAAAGTGGCTGTGACATACGGACGGACAGACAGACAGACATGACGAATCTAAAAGGGTTCCGTTTTTTGCCATTTGGGTACGGAACCCTAAAAATGAAATGAAGAGTCGAACAATTTTCTCTTATACAGAGTGGGACAAATAGGTTTAGGACCCAGTAATAGGGATTACTACTCATTACACTGAACAACTTTTGTTCTACAACTTTGCTGAAATCAGTTATTCAGTATGATGTGTAGAAGCTCCACTTAACGGGTCCTACACCCATTTTGTAACACCCTGCAAAATATTTATATTTTATCTAGTGACAGCAGCCGGCACCAACGGCTTAACGTGCTTTGCAAAGCACGGAAACGGTAGAAATAAATGCCACTCGCAGTCAAACCCATCCAGCTTCTGTAGACAGTTAATCTGCGTGATCGACGCGACCAAGCAAGCCGTGCTGAGCCACTAGGTACCGCTTCACTCGCGACCGCGTCACTCGATGGCAGTCGATAAGCCAAGTTGGAGGCCTTATAGGCGGCTTGAAAACTTTTGACACTGGGGTTGGCCACTATATAAAGTAAAGTATAGTCTATTCAGGGAAACGAGCTAGTGGAGCGCTTTCTCTATCACACAATCGCTTACAAAAGACAAGGATGGAAGAGTGCGTCACCCAAGAAAGGAGAAACTAGAGACGCGTTCACATACCAAGCGCTTTATTAAAATTCTGACTGAATCTTAATTTTGAAATTTTAATAGAAATGTTTTTGTTTTTTTTTCATTACTACAAATACCTATTTGATATTCTTAGTTATAATTATACATTTAAAGGAAAAAATAAAGAAGATACTTTGAATAAATATTAATTTAAATTATTAAACTTTGGCCAGAAAATAAAATACCAAATTATTAAAATAAAAAAACCATAATTCGCCATCCCACGATGTGTCACTACTGCTACTATCGCTTCCTACATTTATCACAAAATAATTGTCATGACATCTATATTCCTATCCATTTCATTCATTTTAGGTTGAATATTTTTTTAACATTTCCTTCTGTCAGTAGTTTTATTTTTGGCCTTTGCCATTTCGTCAATTGGAGATGTGGAGACGTCTGAACAGCACGAGTCGCACGAATAGACTAAAAAGTTGCGTACTGTGAATACAGCCCTAGCGTCCTTACTCCGGCTTATGACAGAAAAGTATAATTCGTCGGTACTAGCTCGTTTCTCTGAATAGGATATAGCCCCACAATCTCCACCAATCCGGACTTGGCCCCGGTATGTGGAGTATGGACTAACCTTCCCGAGATATGGGAGGAGACCCGTGCCCCTGTAGTGGGGACGATATGGGTTGTTAACATACATATGTTATCTATTTTTTGATATATTATACGTACATGCGTCTGTTACCTAGTCCGGTTGACACAGATCATTTATGTAAAATTATCCTACTATATTAAAAAATATCTCGAAAATATTTGACATGAAAGAAGTCACTGCTTTTCGTCCCCATACCATACTAATATTCTACATTGTTTGACGTGTAAGTAGCCTTGGGCAATAATATCTGAAACAAGGGGCCGAGGGAAAGTTGGGATCCAATCCTTTGAATCTACATATCAGTCGGCGTGGAAAGTGTTTACCGATTGCGATAAAAATGTATGGTTTATTTTACGGGGAAAATGTCTACGATGTGTCGTAACTACTGAACTTTTTGTTTGCTTGTGTTGTGACAAGATGTAGGTACAATAAAAAATGAGCCTTTTTAAATTTAGTTTTGGGACTTTTTAAAATTGACTATATGGCTCAAACTTATTATCATATACATATACGTATAATAAAATACAATACATATACTACCATTATTACCATTTAATTTTTACATGTTTTACACTGATAAAAAATATTATTTTTAAGATTCAAGATGAAGATAACACTGTTCACATTGTTGTGACAAAAAAGTTGGAAAACTTTTAAAAAATGACCCCTCAAGCATTTCCATACGCATCACGAAAAAAAAAACGATTCTATACGTTGAACGTTTACCAAAAGCACTACAAATAGAGAATACTGTAAGAATTCCCAAATTACCTACTACGTCTTCATATAACATACGAAAGCAAAATCATTTTTTGTCGTTTTAATGAACAAAAACAATTACAATATCATTATGAGAAAGTAAAGTACTTACGAACTTACGTATATAATAGCGTCCCTTCTGTCAACTCGTCTCCACTTCTTATACAAAAGTTGTTCGGTTTTGACAAACTCAGAGCTGTAATTCCGTAGCAGAGTTAGAAGAACACGCTCATTTAGCTCCATTCTCGCAGCCTATGTTTAAGGGCTAATACACAATGATGGTTTTAGTGTTACGTCATATCGTCAGATTAAAGTTTTTATTGGGTGTCACAGCAGAATCATACTTCCCTTAAAATAGACTCTACTCATACATAAAGAGGAATAACTTTCCCTGAGAAACCGGTTGATCGGCTAATCAGCAAACTTGTATGGAAAGTTAATAATTTTTTTTGCGAATTGACTATTTTTCTGGGGAAAGTTGTATAGTATCATGATTTTGCAGTTACGATATATCCTGTGAAAGTAAATAATAAAACGCACATAATCACACATTGGAATAAGTGTAACGTGACAGAAACAGTTTTAGTGTTTCTGCAAGTTACGCTGTTCACATTGTTATGTTAGAATAAAGAATGGGCTTACCAATTGAGAGTTTAAAAAAAAGAAGGATAATGCGGCGACTTACAATCTGCGACCGACTGCCTAACTAGGTATACGTATATATTGTTGTATTACCAGTCCCTTGAACTCTACCTAAATCGGTTGAAAAGATAGCTACTATGTGTGTATCTTTCTAATATGTAAAAGCGAGCGGTATAACCATTTGACCACTTTATGAAAGAGCCACTGAATGTGCCAGTGTGTCGCAGGCGACCGACGATAATACTGGCGTGATCTCATCTCACTTCTCATCTCACTAATATTAAATGCGAAAGTATGGATGTTTGTTTGTTTATTTGTTTGTTGTTCCACTTTCACGCCGAAACTACTGAACTTGGCTAACACATACGATACTTTTTATCCCGGAAAACTCGAGGGTTCCCGGAGGAATGGCTAAAAACTGTAATTTTTACTTTATATGAAGTCCACGCAGACAAAGTAAAGTTTCCGCTAGTGGTTAATAATTCGATCATATTTTTTAGCATCTTTCTTTCTTCATAGTAATTTTATTTTATTCTTTGGTATTACTGTGTCTTGACATTAACCAACGGATGAGTTTGATGTTGATAATTAACTTTTGCTAATTCGTTAATTACTTTAATGTCCACGATGCCTCTTGTTCTAACAAGAGGCTTTTGTGCAGCCAAAAAGTGCTCTTAATTTTTAAATGGCGTCGGGTTTTGAATTCGTAAACGGGTATTCGTATTAAGGTTGAACGGGAAAAGTTTTTAACTCGTTTTAATAATTTGAACAACTTTGTCCGAATTAGTTTGTGAAATTTTGAGCATAGAGTAGTTTTAAGCTTGGTAATAATAGTTAAAATATCGTGGTGGCTAGATCGTGAAATTGGTCAGATCATAATGACTGGCTATACCGTTGAGGGGCTCTGAAAAACTAAGATCAGGTTGGCTACTGGTGCTATCGTATCGTGACGAGGCCCGGCAGATGCCGAGCCGTCCGCCGCGGTGTTCTGGATGAATGCGACCGCACTTCCCATGGCATCCCACTCCCCATGGCACCCCACTCAAGGCGGTTGAAGGTACACCGTGGAGGTTTAAGTGGATATTCCTACCTGTTTTGTTTAGGCGGCCGAATCCCACATATCCCGGTCGCTCTCCCCGAAGCGGCTGGTTGAACTCGTAAATGAGTTTCCTCCACGTAAAACAAAAAATAAAACTTGTGCTACCGTATGAAGGAGCCTGTCCCGCAAAGCAAAGCGTCTGTTGACTCTGTTTGGTCGGAGCTCGTCCACAATAGTCAACCAGTCGTTTCATAATCCAATTCCTGTAATCTGGCCACGACATGTATATTACGATACGCCACAACAGAAGGAAAAGTAAGTACGTATACTTGCACTTATGTATGTGTATTGCCTTATTTATAACGGAATAGTCTTGCCCTTAGCCCCGTATCGCATCCTTCATTCTTCGCCGAGAGTCGCAAATATTTGCTAAAGCAACCCGTTACTGTTCTTTCGTTATTTTGGTCGACTATCTATATCGATCACTGTCCGCTGCAGGGGCTTAGCAAAACTATCCGAGATCATCCTGAGATAAACATTTTTAACCAATATTGTACGTCGACTAACTGTTCATTGCGTGAAACAAGTTTAATATCGACCAGCGCCGATATGAAACTAATACATAATATAAATATAACATAATCTCTAATATTGACAGACGTTACTGGCCAATTAAATTCAAATATGTATATGTATACCTTTAGAAGAGAAGTTACATAAAAAGATCGTGTTCACTATGTTAAGAAAAGACAAAAGACGTATTGTGGAATCATGTTCTGAATTGAATCGGGCGTATGAAGCGCGAATGAAAAGTTTACGAAAATGTGAATATCCCACGTCTCGCGGATGTCAGACGATAGAGTGACAAAACGCATCATTTTTTTCTGAAATCCAGTATGGCAAGCGGAAGCAAGCTGGCCAGTTCCTTCGCTTTAAGGACGTTCAGAAGAGACGTATGAAGCGATGTGATATTGACCCTCTAAAATTTGAGAAGAAAGCTTATTGTCGACCGGAGCGGAGGCGCTTGGTGCAGAAGAAAGTCAGGGACTTCGAAATGCGAAGGAGATTGAACCTCGACGCAAAACATGATGCTCTTAAGGCCAGACCGTTACTTACACATTTCGCCAGTGTTTGCGCACGTTTTGCAACAATATTAGGGCACATAATAAGGCAAATCAGCATAGTCCCTCTAGCATGGACCAATAGCATACTATTATCTAATCTGTGTTAAGAACAATTTTTTACCGAAGCCAAATGGCTACTACTTCGAGGTAGATAAGTTGAAATGAATAAAACCCTTTTAAATCAAGCAACCTCTACCCACATAAATAAGTAGAAAAATGTTGTGGGTAATCTCATTCGAAATTATTAGGTATATCCGTTCTGAGAAACGACAGAGATATTAAAACATATAGTTACTTCTCAGAATATTCCAGATAAGGTGAAAACTCCACCTGTATGAAAAGGTAAGTTTAAAGGAACAATTCCACTCTACATTTGATTCGCTCAAATTGCACTTCTTTCTTTTAATATTTGGCCTTTTTCTGCAAGTATCTGTTATGTGTTATAATTAACCGAGCTATTCTCAAGGTGAATGTGATTGCCTGGTGTGCTCTTATCACCCGCGGTCACGTGTAGATCATTATAGATTTACACCTAACGACGTGTGCAACGCGACCTTCATACACATCATGAGATGTGCAGGTTTTCTCACGATGTTTTGTAAGTTTTTTTGAAAAACTCTTTGTACATTGGTCTCGATTTGAACACAGACTTTTGGTTAGGAGGGCAGAGTAATTAAAGTTTGACTAAATCAAGGATTTCATAATATATCTAAAAGTTTTTTAAAAATGTTTATAAATAGTTTAAGTGGGCGTTTGCACGTATCAATAATAGTTACCTACAATTAATATAACTTGACAATAGCGACTCCTGATATCTCCCGTGCCTTCACACGCGATTCTTCTCTCCAGTTGAACCAAAATGAGCGTATCTAAGACTTACCTCAAAAACAAACACTCAAAGCAAATACTGGTGAAAATACGAAGCTGAAAAAGATGATATCTAAAAACAGGTTAGTTATAAGCCAGCGGGCGTGCACGGGTTTGAAAGACGGTGCTTGAGCAGGGTCAGTGGCCTTTCGTATTTAAGAGCCTCTCGTTCCCTTACAAGGACCGAGGAAAAAATAAATTAATTCAATAATTTAGAGAGTTATCTGGAACGGACATTTGAATAATATAGTACAATATGTGAGTAACCGAGTAAGAATGACGACTTTCAGCCGTAAAACATCTACAGTTGATTGAACTTAGTCGCTATACAGAGTGTAAGATAAAAGTATGGCTATATTTTATTTATTTATCAATACTTTCTACTCAATATCATGAAATTAGACAACTTTTGTTATACAGTAACTAGATAATGTTGATTTATTTATACATAATTTCTTTCCCACCAATAGAGATAGACTGGGAACTATCAGGAACTGTTCAATTTGAGCAAGAAAATTGGTTGAATGAAATGATGAATTGAAATAATATTTATTCGAAGTAGGTATCTCTGTACACTTTTCGAACGTCATATTTTTTCTACCTAATACGAAGTTCCTACCACTCGGAACTCGTATACCCAACGTTTCGGGAAGTGTTTGCGGAGAGAGAAGAAACGTCGGGCCCTAAAGAAACTTCAACACATTTTTTTAAATAATTTTTTTTTTTAATAAAAATGTTATAATATTGGGCCATATTTAAGAAAAATAAAGTAAATGATAGCAAGAACAAAAAGTCACCGAAGACATGGGGGTTTAAGTCAAAGGACTAAATGCCTCTAGTTACCAAAAGTTATTATTTTCTGAATAAGGCTGAACTGAATACAGTCGTTCCGCATAACGATCCCATTCACAACACTAATAAAGAACGGTTCACTGGAACTAAAAGGGATTCGTTTTACACTACACTGTGCTCAGGTTAAGTTGATCTTTGAAAAGGTTCACAATTGCGATATGTGAAAAGCGGTGTGAACCTCAGAATTATAAAAAAAAAACTGACGGATGTGAGTTGCTAACCATTTTGTCTGTTGCCTTTCATTTTCTTCACAAAAATATATTGTTGATGAGTGTTTGACGTAGTGGCAGTCTCGTGCAATACTATAATTGTCATCGATTGAAAATAAACGCACATATGCACTGATATCACTTGTTTCTTTTATTCAATAAAAGTACAGCCTATCACATTGTTATTATAATCAGATTAAATTGGATTATTTATATAATATTGGACGACACAAACACATAATGGCCGGGCGAGCCGAGAGAGGAAGAGAAGTGAGGTTACAATGGTAAAGTGACAGCTGACAGGTGTCAAACGTCATACTGTCTTTGGTTATATCCGGTGTAGAGCATAGACTGCAATTTATTTTTCTAACACTCCTCCTTATGCTTTACATCGGATAACAATATCCACATGCATCTACAATAATATTATATAATGCAAATTATATAACTTAAGTTTACAATATATCATTGTAAATAACAATATCATTTAATTTATAGGTTTGATATTCACAGAATTTAGAAAATGTTTATGTTTTTGAGTACATAACGGTTTTGTAAACAAATCTGCAATCATATAATCAGTAGCCAAATATTGTACATCTATTGAACCATTATTTACCATATCCTTTACAAAATGGTAACGCAAATCAATGTGCTTAGTTCTTTTGTAGGAATATTCTTTTACTAGTAGTAATTTCTGAGCACTTTGATTATCGTTATATACTACAACATTTACAGCTTTGTTCAGAATTTTACTCAAAAAATTCCTCACAAAGCAAACGTCTTTGCATACATCACTTATTGCCAAGTACTCAGCCTCGGTACTTGATAGCGCAGTACTACGTTGTTTCCTAGCTTCTCAATTGATCACATTGTTGCCCAATTTGATGGTAAAACCAGTATATGATTTACGGTCCGACAAATCATTTGCCCAATCCGCGTCAGCGTAAGCTTTCAAATTAAAACTATTTCCTTTTACAAAACAAAGTCCATAGTTTATTGTACCAGCTAAGTAACGAAGTACTCTCTTTGCGGATTGCCAATGAGTTTTGTCAAAACATGTGCTAAACTGACTTAATTGGCTACATGCAAATGAGATGTCAGGTCGAGTGCATACCGCTAAATACATGAGTGACCCTAATAACTGTCTATAGTTAAATATGTCATCAGGTAAGCACTCTTTATCAGACTTATCTAATTTACAATTTACAGGCAAAGGTGTGGATACAGGTTTACATTCATTCATATTAAATCTTTTTAACAAACGCCTAATGTAGTCAGACTGTTCCAAAATAATTTCATTGTTCTTCCTTATAACATTCATACCAAGACAATTTTTCAACTCGCCCAAATAACGAATGTCAAACTTATGCTGTAAAATTTGTAAAATACTATCAATACAGCCATTGTGAAAAACATAAAAATCATCTACATATAGCGCAATTATTACATAAGTGTCTTGGGAGCTCTTTACATAAATACAGGGTTCACATTTGCTTTGTTTGTACCCATTTTCGGGCAACACATTATGTATTTTCATGTTCCACATTCTCGAGGCCTGTTTTAGACCATAAATACTTTTCTTGAGCAAACATACTTTATTTTTATCTACAACAAAACCCTTAGGCTGCTCCATATAAATTGTTTCATCTATGTCACCATTTAAAAAGGCTGTTGTAACATCTATGTGATCTATTTTTAAATTAAGCTCACTTGCAATAGAAAACAATATTCTTAAAGTTGAATGTCTTACTACTGGTGAAAATGTTTCTGTATAATCTATGCCTTCCTGCTGGTTAAAACCACGGGCAACTAGTCTAGCTTTATATTTATTTAACTGACCCATCGCATCATGTTTTCTTTTAAAAACCCATTTGCATTTAACAATGATACAGTGACTAGGTCTATCTACCAATTCCCAAACGTTATTTTTCAACAACGACTTCTACTCACCATTCATTGCGTCTAGCCATTGGTCTTTATCACATGAATTCATGGCTTCATCATATGTCACAGGATCGGATAGAGTTTCACCAATTGAAATAAATACATCATAATCTAAATACCTATTTGGTGCGATTCCTCGAGTGGTACGTATCGGCCGAGCAACAGACTCACTGGACTCCTCTGGTGGTGTCTGTACTCCTCCTTGAAGTGTGGATTCCGGCAGAGAGGATTCAGGACCATTCTGATCAAGTCCCTCATCACCGGTGTCGTACCGTACATCAGACAGTGGAGACCAGGTTGGTGGTGTTATCTCCACATCTGAAATGTCAGAGGAATTAGCATCAGTATTTATTTTATCATTATTATTAAGTACATCATTGTTATTATCTTTAATATTGCATAATTCATTATTATTTATAATTTCATTATTATTTATAATGTCATTATTATTTAATATATCATTATCTGCAATTTTATTATTAAAAGATGTACAGTCAAAAAATATAAAATCATCGCATCTCTGCTTAGCCTCATTGCCATTGCCATTGCCCTTTCCTAAAAATTCATTTTCTAAAAATGAAACACTCCTAGAATATATCACAGTACCAGGATTAGATGGATCAACAAGACGGTAACCTTTACATGTTTCACCATAACCTACAAAGATGTATTTCTTTGCTTTAGCATCAAGCTTACGGCGTTTTTGAACTGGAATATAAGAGTAAGCAACACAGCCAAATACGCGTAAATGACTAAGGTCTACAACAGAACCTGTCCACGCATACTCAGGAATACCACCTGAAAGCACGCTGGTAGGGGACCTATTCTTTAAATAAATGGCCGTCATCACAGCCTCCCCCCAGTAACGATTACAAGGGCAGCTTCCTGAAGCATTGCTCGTGCTTTCTCAAAAATAGTCCTATTCGCCCGCTCTGCAATGCCGTTCTGTTGAGGACAGTAGGGTACACTGGTTTGGTGAACAATGCCCTCCTTCTTAAGAAAATCAGAAAGAGTAGCGTTACAATATTCAGTACCATTGTCAGTTCTTAAAGTTTTTATAGGCAAACCGGTCTGTTTTTCTACCATAGCTTTAAATGAAATAAAATGGGTGCTCACCTCAGACTTAGCTTTCATAAGATAGCCAAACGTCTTCCGTGTACAGTCATCCATGAAAGTCAACAAGTAGCGGGCTCCGCCCCAGCTGCGTACTTGCATCGGGCCAACAACATCACTGTGGATCAGCTCCAGTGGATGAGCAGCGCGACATCCGCCTGCCCGGGGGTAAGACACATCATGCATCTTTCCGGTAAGGCATGACTCGCAGCTCTTAGATGCATCTTCTTTATTATTCTGAAAAACGGCACCAACACATTAATTCCTACCACCGAGTGATATCATACCTGCTTGGTTTAAGTGGCCGAGACGCTTATGCCACAAGCTAAATGGCAAACTGGATGCAGCATTTGCCTTAACTGTCTTTTGCCTCGATCGCAAAAGCTTGAAAGGATCATTATTAGAGACGGGCTGCGCTTGCTGCAATTTGACCTTGAATAACCGATTTACTTTTTGTCCTGCTAAGACGTAGTTGCCAGCAATTTTACAATTATTATCAAAAACTTTACATCCATCATTTTGAAATACAACAACATAACCATTTGCAGTTATTTGACTTATTGAAATTAAATTATTACATAACTCAGGAACAAATAAAACATTATTTAGGCTAACATTAGTTGTGAGCTGAACCTTACCAATATGTTTACTGCTAAGTTGCTGACCATTAGCTATAGTTATTGTGCTATTTTTATTTTCTATTTTCTTCATAATGCCTTGATCAGCACACATGTGGGCTGTGGCTCCGCTGTCCAAGATGAATTCATTCGAGCTGCAGGCAGTATACGCAGATGCAACGAGAGTGTGTTCATCATTCGTGATCTGAGTTTTGCTCTTCTTATCCTGTTCTCGTTTTTTCTTGAAACATCGTTTGGCAACGTGCCCTGCCTTTTTGCAGTAATCACAAATAATTTTTATTCGGGAATTGCTCGCAACATATGCTGTAGATTGATCGCCATGACCATTACGACGGTGATCCTCTTGTAACAAGCGGCATCTAACAGTTTCACTAGTGAGTGATCTGGTTAAATTAGCCGTTTCTAAGCTGGATACAACCACATCATACTGCTCAGGTAAGCCGGAAAGAAAGATTTCTGCAACTTCATCATCGTCAATCACTTTTCCTATACCAGAAAGTTGAGATACAAGTTTCATTACGCCTTCGATGTAATCAGACATACTGCTGAAGTGACTGTATTCAATTCTGTGCAGTTGACGTAGAAGGAGTACTTTTCTGTATAATCCTTTATCTTCAAATGTGTCCGATAACGATTTCCAAGCATCTTTGGCAGTCTTGGCTGTCCTTACAATCTGGTACAAGTTGGGCTGAAGCGCCAAGCAAATACGTGCCAACGCGCGACTGGCACGAGTGGCATCTGTATCAGAACCTTCAACGCATTGCCATAAACCATCTAATGTCAACAGCATCTTGATAGCAAACTTCCAATTAACCCAATTGTTTATTCCATCAAGTTTTTCTATTGAGGTTATGTTGTTCATAGGTTGGGCGTGTCTTGTCCCTTCAGTAGGCATGTTTAAGCGAAAATCTTTTCGCAATGTTCAGTGCAGTGCTATTCTTGCTTATTGACAATTGCAATTTATGATCTGGGCTTCACTAACCTGTTGATGAGTGTTTGACGTAGTGGCAGTCTCGTGCAAAACTACAATATGTCATCGATTGAAAATAAACGCACATATGCACTGATATCACTTGTTTCTTTTATTCAATAAAAGTACAGCCTATTACATTGTTATTATAATCAGATTAAATTGGATTATTTATATAATATTGGACGACACAAACACATAATGGCCGGGCGAGCCGAGAGCGGAAGAGAAGTGAGGTTACAATGGTAAAGTGACAGCTGACAGGTGTCAAACGTCATACTGTCTTTGGTTATATCCGGTGTAGAGCATAGACTGCAATTTATTTTTCTAACATATATTCTTATTCTTTTATCTAAATAATCAATAATTATGTATTTTTGGTTCAAACAAAGTGAATAGAATGCAAAACAAAAAGATATAATGGATAAAGTATCTACATGACTCAGAAAACAGATGAAAATGTTTTCCATTATTTTTAGTCTTTTTGTTTCTTGTGCATTCATTGTAACGATACGGCGATGCTGTCTCTTTTCCGAGGTTGTTAAAAGTTGGCCTTATAGTCTCACCTCACGTGATAAACGTCGCCACACATTATTATTGTAAACATGTTTAGCTTGCTATGTGCAAAAGGCGCACTATCATATTAAGCTGCACGGGACAATAAAATGGAATTAAGCTATTCCCACCAGCAGCGGCGGCTGCGGCGCGGTGTTATGAAGAGCGACTCTTTTATTATAGCTGATGATATTAGGCATCGTTCATACTCTGGCATTTTTTGTTGACTGTTAGTCTACAGCAGTGTTTTTCAACCTTTTTCATTACCCGGCCCCCTTAGAATTAAAAATTTTCTTGCGACCACTTCGGACATAAGCGAAATATACAAGTTTAATTGAGCATGTATCCGTAAGAGGCTTCAAACACGAATAACAAAATCAAGGTTTCTGTACGCTTTATTTACTATATTATTATAGTGAGAGGTGAAAGTTAGCTTAGTATCCAAGAATACACCTAAATCTCTGACACCATGAACACGCTCTATAGGGACTCCATTCATAGTGTATGTGAAACTAATCGGCTTAGTGCTTCTAGTGAATGAAATAGTTTGGCATTTCTTAAGATTAACAGTTATGTTGTTTCTGCTATAATAATGTGCAAGAGAATCGAGATCGGACTGCAACATGCTACAGTCACTGATGTTGCCAATATCAAGGAAAATCATTTTACAATTTTCTTCAACTAGAAAATGATTTAGTTATTATCGTTTCCAAAATAGAACCGCGTTTTGACAAATTGTTCAAAAATAAACAGGCTCAGCCTTTTCACTAAAATCGTATTTTTTTAAACACTACCTTTTACCCGCGACCCTTTTAGAAAGGCTTCACGACCCCCCGGGGGTCGCGACCCACAGGTTGAAAAACACTGGTCTATAGGGTATAATTTTATTCGTTATATAATGTTATTTGATATGATTGAATGGGTGTGAAAGGAATGAAAGGAAGTAGAAAGTGGTACAGTCTCACAAGTCTAAACTACAGTTAACGAGAAAAAAAGAATAAAAGTTTACCCTGTTTAATTTAAAGAAATATCTTCTAAACCCTTACGATACGTTTTTGAACAGTCTATACTTATTAATTCTTTATAAAAGTAGGTAGCGTGTCAATGGAGGATAACAGCTCAGAAATTGAGCGGCACGAGACCAATTGGGCTTCAGCTGATGGGAAAACTCACTGGGGTGGAAACCAGGATGTCAGTCACAGAACATATAATTTAAGTCTCTGACTAGAATAAGATAGGATATTCTATTTTAATCATTATACACAATTTACTTAAAATATCATCGAGTGTGAACGTAGCTTTACCACTCAGATGTTGCGAAAACTATTATTTCCTATCATAATATAGAAGCTACTTTCGACCGTACAATTTAGAAAATCTTTCTTACTATAAATATTGTGGCTATATTTATAAATAAGTAGACATCATTTGGTTAATAAAAATTTTGACAAATATACATGACTTGTTTTGGCAAGAATTTTCTACTAATTCCACTGAAAAATCCTTGCCAAAATGAGTGATATAATGTTCCACCAAAAACCTACAATCAAAAGTATTAACCAAATATGCATGATGTTTTGTTTCGAATTTATTACTAAATTAAACATTTTTCCAAAATAATACGATTTTACAGTTAAAAACTTAGCTATAGTTTAAAACCTATAGCGATCCCACTACTGGGGTATACACGGGTCTCTTTCCATATCTCATAAACCATTCTGCATACAACATAAATGAGATGATGCTGCTGATCTAGATTCTGAAACGTTGCTAATCTTCAGTTCGTATGAGTCGATACATATCAAATGAGCTTAAGTCCACCACTGCTATAAGTTTCACTTTTAGAATTAAAGTTTACCAGCTCACTTTAAAAGTGAACCGTAAAGCAGTGGTGGACTTAAGCTCCTTTGATATGTATCGACTCGTATATTAGTTTTTTATAATAGTTTTTTAATTAGTTACTTCGGTAATAATAATTGATAATGTTGAGACCTGAAACTGCAGTTTGACACTTACAATTGCAAGTATAACTACGTAATTCACACAGGTCCCAGTTAAGGGTTAGGTTAGGTTAGGTTAGGTTACCCTCTAAACTGGGGTTGTTGTTCCCTTAAAAATGATAGCAAACGTTCATAGGGGTCGTCCACAAATTACGTAACGCAAAATTGTTAAATTTTTTACCCCCCCCCCCTCCCCTTATGTAACAGGACCGTCACGCTTAGCTGAGACCCCCCCCCCCTTCAATTCCGTTACGTAACGAGTGCTTTGTAAAAATCTTTAGGGTAACAAATTAGGGATGTGAAAAACTAAAAAAAATATATACAGGGTGTTACAGAAGTGTGTGACAATACTTCAAGATTGGCTTTTACCCATCAAACTGAACCACTTTTGTTCTACAACTTTGTTGAAATCGCAAAATTTTTTTTGGACTTTTCATACAAATCGATCAGCTGGCGAACCAAGTTTGTATGAAAAGTCCAAAAAAATTTTTGCGATTTCAACAAAGTTGTAGAACAAAAGTTGTTCAGTTTGATGGGTAAAAGCCAACCTTGAAGTATTGTCACACACACTTCTGTTACACCCTGTATATGTGTACTTTATAAAATCGTGCGTGACGTAACGCAAACTTTGACACCCCCCCTCCCCCAACGTAACAAGACCGTAACGCTTGGCCGGACTCCCCCCCTCCCTCCAATTTGCGTTACGTAATTTGTGGACGACCCCATAGATATTTCTTAATATTTGTAGCTATCGCTAGGTAAAGAAAAGAAGTATTTTTTAAGAAAAAAAAATCGTTTTAAAAAAATTGCAGAATAGAAATTTCGCAAAAGAGAAATTTCGAATTATTTGTAATCTGAGCACGTTAGCAAATACCATGCGTATTTTTTATTATTTACGTGATACTTCATCTTTTTGATCAGCGATAGGTAAACCAATTTTATTGAGAACCATAAACGTTAGTTATCGTTCTTTATGGGTACGCTGAAACCAATAAGGGGGCCCGACCCTTAAACGTTACTTATACCTACAATGAAACGTCCGTAAATCGATTGCCCAACGCCCAAGGGCCATCGATCGTGCAATAATCTTAGTCTACCACATGATCGAATGAGGAGATCCTTAGGAGAACTAAAGTAATCGCCATAGCTCACAAAACCCATAAAGTGGCAGTGTTATCAGCTGATAGTGCATAGCTCAGAAGAGTGTTAAGGTAGAAAAACGCTCATCACAAAACAGAACCCTTAATTACACAATAGGAAGCTCTGCCGGGAAGTGACTTGCCGTGGTGGATATGGAATTACCAGCGGACACAGGTTAGCCGATGCAGAGAGATGTGTCGGTGTGATGTAAAGGAGGAGAATGCTCTTGTGGAGGTAGGACACAAATAGTGACCCATGAACTGACTTACTCCGAGTGCCCGAACACCTGCACTATTGAAGACATTTGGTGGCCGCAGATATAATACGCTAGGGCCAGAAAATTATAAAACAAAAAATAATAACAATGGGACATTATTTCACGTCGCGTAGCCACAAATTTATTGAAAATAGGAATTCATCGATTATAGCAGACGAAGCAGACTTTTTTAGTTCAATATTGTTCTAATAGGTAACAATTTCAGTGATTCTATTCGTAAAAGCTAGAGTATGTAAAAAGAGAGGTATATTTGAATATGAAATATTAGGCATAAAGTCTGTGTCAAGTCGCGTGGAATATGGTTTGAGAGCTGCTCTCAATGCATTTGATGCAACGCCACTATCCGACACCTCTCACGCGCGCAAACACAATTATAGACAGGATATGCTATGGTGACCATCTGCAACAAGAAACAAATACTACTATTGTTTTATAATTGAATTGAAATAAAATATAAAATATGATAACCGGTCTACTATTTTCGAGTTCAGTCATAGACAACATAGGTTAGGTTGGATTTTGATGTGCTACTAGTATTTTTCTGATGAGCAATTAAATTCAATTTTTTTTAAATACATAAGACTGACTTACAGGTTGGTGTTAAATGAAGCACTTTCTTTTGGAAAATAAATAACAACCAAATATACAAGAAATAAATCGTAATATGCACCTATTATACAGAATAAAACATAAAATTCTGCACCTGTTATACAAAATTAGACATACCTACAATTCTGCATTCAAAATCACTAACAAGCGTAAGACAATAAAACTAACAGTTAAAATACTTCTACCAATACTTAGTTAAAGTGGAAAATATTATTGAATCATTTGAACGTATTTAAATGGGGGCATACTAAGATTCTGTGCATCATATGTAATTTACTTTGTCTTTTTATCTATGATATAGATTCTATCTATCTATCAGCCGAAAGACGTCCACTGCTGGACAAAGGCCTCCCCCAAGGATTTCCACACCGACCGGTCCTGTGCGGCTCGCATCCAGCGGCTTCCTGCAACCTTTACCAGGTCGTCGGTCCACCGAGTCGGGGGCCTGCCTATAGGATTAGCCATAGATTCTATAGGAAGAAATAATTCAAAAGATCTCCTCTGTAAAATTATTGTATGTACGTACTTATACGGCGACTAGTAGGGCAACAGTGTAAGTGATAGCATAATTTTCTACACCAAAATGTTATTAATCAAAAATATTGTGAAAAAAATGTCCACGTAAAACTGAAATATTGGTCAACGAAGTCTAGTGAGAGCAACACTTCAACTGTGTGTGCGATGCGTTCTAGTGGCATCTCGCTGTGCTGTTACATATCAACTATTTTATTCAAAATATTTCGAATACATTTACTAACCAAATATACTAAACGGTTTGAGTTTTCCAACTAACATATTACTATGTAGTAGGTAAGTGTGTTTTCGTTCGCTCGATCGGCCTATTAAAGAGTTGGCAATAACTGCAATGAGAAAAAGATCAAGAAAAAACTTATATTTGTATTTCATCTTTCACTTCTTTTTTTATTATTTAAAGTTTATGTTATTTACATAACATAATATTAAGCGTATCTTGGGGGAGGCCTTTGTCCAGCAGTGGACGTCTTTCGGCTGATAGATAGATAAGCGTATCTTATTGTTTTCGATATTTTCTTTTTGTGTTTCTTTAAATAAATATAGGTACCAATATAGCCTGAAAATCATTCTATATCTAGGTGTAGGTGATAATATTTTATTTTTATATTCCACCTAGCTCATACAACTGAATCAGTTATCCCTTTCGCTCCTACATGTTAGTAAGAGAAGCACGTAGTAGATATTTCTTCCGATCGACTCGTATGGTGTGTCAGGTGGCTGTTTTGTACAATGTACATGTCATTTAAAATTGAGACTTTCATAATTAAATTAGTGTTTCTGAACCAAACAGAGTTACTTAACGACATGAACTTCACGACCACATAAAACTAACTAGCTACAGTCACACTGCAGTTCCCTCTATTATCTTCCGAAAACTATACATACCTATAAATAAACAGACAGAACATTCAGTAGAATCGGCATGCTAAGCCACCTTAATGAAACGCTGAATCAACGAAAGCTTAACAGAATAGGTGCAAGTAACATAGCCAGGTCCTTTGTGTGCTGTTTGGATACGCCGCAGTACCTATTTACTTTCAGTCTGTTAATGAACGCTTCATGTGGGTACTTTGGTCGTAGAACAGCGAAGGAGTTTTTAATTAGTATGACGTCTCGCTCGCTTTAATTTTTAACAGTTACACATTCATCAATTATAATTTCAGCCAGAATACGTTGAACACCTCCAAAATGGATTTTCAACCAGCAAATTCTGTAGAACGATCACTCGTCGCACATCCGTTTGTCGCACTCAAGTAGTGCACTCGCTTCTTGGACTGTTTAGTCTTCAAACTCTACCATGCTATATCTAATGGAATAGACCGATTTTGATATTGAACAGCACACAGCTCACTGTTGAACAAATAAATATGTATTTCTTGTAGAAAGTTGTTCAGATATTAAAGTCCGACCGAACCAGGATTTTCGGTCTCGGCAGAGACCGAGACCGAGAAAACAAAATCTCGGCCGAGACCGAAACCGAGACTTGATTAAGAATCAAAAATATGAGAAATGAAAATGTATACTTAATAATGAAATGTTTATTAGAAATCAAAATGAATAAACTTATATTATAATTCAGAAAAAGGAGTTTTTCAGCGTTTTCCCTTTCAGGTAAAGCATGTGCCGCCGCTAGCTCCCGTAGGTACTTATTAGCCAATCACATCATATCAAGTTCGACAACGCGGGCGAATGGTCAAATGAAACCAATCCGGATCGAACGACGCGCCGCGTCACGAATTACCGAATCGCTTACGTCGTCGCGCGTACTGTCTCGGCCTGGCCGAGACCGAGACCGAGAATCTCGACCCGATCTGAGCCGAGAATGACTGGCGCCGAGACCGAGGCCGAGATCTCGGTCGAACCTTATCAGATATAAATAGAAGTAGCCTTTTAATTTTATAATGTGTTTCTGCAAGAACCCATAGAGCGTATCAATCAAGTGCAGTAGCATACAATCTAAAAATTTAGAAACAAAATGAAGTATTCAGTGTGGTCCATATGGTAAAGGAATTTATAACACAAGAAACCAATACAAATCTCGAATTGTTAATTTTATACGACTTTGGTGTTCAATTTTGTCAACGCTATTTAACTTTCTCCGTTCTAGGAAATGAGTACAATGCGTCCCTTTTTAATGACGTTGATGACACGACTGCATACTTTTGTAATTGTGAAGTCTGCAACCCTATATCAGAAGTGTACCAGATTCTCAACTAAACAGATATCTGTTCAATCAATGAATAGTATAATTGTACAGTGTAGAAAATTAAGTTCATTTAAAGTCAGTATTAACTAAGTTATTAAGTTTAAATAGATTAGTTTCTTTTATATCTTTTCCATCTCAATCTTGATAAATACGAGTAGTACCTCAATTAAAATGTCAACTGTTCTCATTTTGTTTTATGTATTCATTTTAGTTGTTAATAGTTATTTAATGCAAAAAACATTCAGTTTTATGAATACAAAAAGCATCAGCCTCAAGCTTCGTCAAAAATTTAAATACAAGTTGTTAATCCTCTTTTACATTTCTATTTACTGGCGAAGGAGTATGAATGGGCGAGTGGGGTGGAGAGATATGATCCAATCGCGTCCGTAGATTAAAGCTGTGTGGAGCGAAGCGGAGCGAGTTTGTGACAGATGACAGCCATCAGTCTCCAGGACTTGACCTTTAGTTCCTACCATACTCCAGCTGAGATTGCGATTTATCTACTTAGGCGAAGACATCTTCATATTGATGCCTAGATTAAAAGGCATAAATTATATCTAATTCTGAATACGTTAAGTAATTTAATAAAATAGATCGTTACTAAATAATGTGGTTCCACGACGAAACAGCTTTGTGTCTACGCCATGTCTAGTCCATGTCTACGCATGTAGTAAATACTATTTATATTTCACGCTGTGCGTCCTTATCCACCGGATGTGATAAAGAAAATCGAATATTATCTATTGTATTTATAAACTTGTGTTTTTCTCTCACAGAGTTACAATAATTTATGACTTATACAAATTAATTAAATCTGAAAACTGAAATGCTTAAAGTTCCAGTCCCGTTTGCCGCTGACAGTTCACGGACTTGTTTATAAAGTTCTAGTTTAACAAATAAATATTGGAAGGCGAAAAATTGGAAATGAATGAATTCGTCAAAACTCTGAAAAAGTTAAAGTTGATTTATTAATTTAATATTGCCTTGCCTCTTTCATTTCACAATGACAACAACAGTGGGATCAGAAATGTTTTAACGAAATGACTTCTCGGAGGCAACAGGATAATATAGTATATTTTAAAGGGATATTACAAAATTGTTACTATAAAATAAAAGTATTAACTCAGGAAATATTATTATTATTTATTATACAATTTATAATAATATGTTGGTAACTCGTAACTCGAGAGTATTGAGATATTTTCGATTGTAACTTGTGTGGAATATTAAATACATACATTATGTAATAAATAAACATAAAGTGTTCCGTAAAAAAAACATAAACTTAACCATTTTATACGAAAAAGTTTGGTTTTTGAGTGTTAACGACCAATTTTTTTACGATTTATAATTGATATAATAATAACTTAGATCGAAAAGAAGGTACATTTACACTACCTTCTTTACAAAATATTCAGTTTAATTTATTTTAAGTCAGTATTTTTTATTCATAAAAACTCAGCTGGGATTATAAAAATAAAGCAAAAAATGAGCATGTTTTATAAGCTGCATTATGAACTGCAATAAGAGCCTTTTTACGAGCATTTTTAATCATTTACTATGGTTGCTAATTACGAGCACTCCCTCTTTATTAGCATTCACGATATCATGAATCAAACTCATTTTGTATTTTGTATTTGCATTGCGGGCCAGAGAGAAAGCTTATACAGGAGTTAGATTGGTTCCAGGTTAAACTCAGCTCATATGGACAAAGTTACAAATTATCGATATTATATTTTATAATTTATACAGGGTGTAACAGAAAGGTGTGATAATACTTCAAGGTTGGCTTTTACCCATCAAACTGAACAACTTTTGTTCTACAACTTTGTTCAAATCGCAAATTTTTTTTGGACTTTTTATACAAATCGATCAGCTGGCGAACCAAGTTTGTATGAAAAGTCCGAAAATTTCTTTGCGATTTCAACAAAGTTGTAGAACAAAAGTTGTTCAGTTTGATGGGTAAAAGCCAACCTTGAAGTATTATCACACCTTTCTGTTACAACCTGTATATGTATAGTAATGTCTGCGATGTATATTGGTATCAAGTAATAAAATATTACTGTATGACTGTACACGGCATTTAATTAGGTATCGAAAAAATTTGACTCCACACAAGCTGACATTAAATTTTAAAACATTGTGTACATCTGATTAGGTAGAATTTAATGAAACTACTTTTGTTATTATAATTCCATCTTTGTAATACTTAAATTCTATGCACAATAAATTATCTTGAATCTAAAATCTGATTAATTTGTAGCAGAATCCAAATTCTTTTGCGATTTCTGCAGTTTCCTAAAATAAAAGTTGTTCAGACAAAAGAATTCAACTGTCGCGTTATGAATGCCAACTACCACTATTACTTCAAGAATATGACGTTTGTACACGCGTAAATGGTGTGTTAAGTGCCAACCGTCACTTGATCTCACCCAATGGTTTGACAGATACGGTATGACAGTACTAATGATATTAATGTGGCCCAGCTAACGATACCTAAGCCTTTTTTTGCATCGCGTTATTAAACGACACTGTAGTAAAGGTAACTAGCTAAAAATATTTCTGAAGAAACATTCCTAAGTGTTTAAATATCATTTCGAGAAATGAGGTGAATTTGCAAAATTGTTTACAGCACGTAGTACACACTTAAGTTTCGGCACAAAAATATGAAAGTTCGTGGAAGTTATTTGCGATGATTTTTTTTCATCATGTCTTTTATAAATACGGTAAAATTCGCTGCATTGTATTTCTGGCTTACCAATTGACATTAAAAAAAAAGAGCCTGTCCGTGATTTTATATAAATTTCAGAACGTAAATCAATCCTTCAGCGAATTAAAGTTAATTCGTATCCGAAACACAGTATCAAAACCCGAGCTCGCAGAATGATTTTCTCTTAGCTTCACAGCTTATGTTGGTAGTACCTGGTAGATACTTCTACCAATATAATGGTAAGTACTTTACCATTCGAACACGGTGTTTTATCTTGGATTCGGCATACCTATCGACGATTCTGATGAAAATGCGGATAAAGCAAAGCGGATTATTATGAAAGCAATATTTTGCTCTCAGCCGACGGACGCGATTGTTTCTCTGAGTAATGTACGTACAGAAAGCGACAGAGATACCATAGTATTGCACGAGGTGTAGATCAAATTAAACACCTTCTGTTACACTCATGTGAACTATATCTGGCGGTTCAATAAAAGGTTAAGACTTTATAATATAATATAATAAACTTGTTAAACTTGTTCAGGTGGGGGTTCTTAGGGAGTGCTGGATTGGGCTGTATATGAGGTACGGTCCCCCAAAACTATGGACCATCTCACATCTTGTTCTTCCTGCCCTGCCACCTGTTCTCGGGAGGACTTGATGCTGGCCACCGAGAATACTATCCACGTGGTAAAATTCTGGGAGAAGTCCGTTTCATTTGCCATCGACTCGAGAAGAAAAAGATATAATATAATGTAAAAAATAAATACAGTAAGTATCAAAAACACTAGAACTCTCAACTTAGGACGAACTGTCGTAGTACGTAACTGTATTTTCAGTTATTTCTTATTTAATAAGTATATAGAAACTATTTAGAATGACCTACCATCAGACACGTAGGGCTGACAACAAACCTCCGACGATGACGACTATACAAATAAAAAGGATAATAGTGATGTAACTAATTCGAATCGTATTATGGTATTTTAGAGGACACTGGCATAATTTAAAATTTATATCAACCCTTTCATAAAAATTACGACCTGAAAAGATAACCACAGTATACATAAATGTCACATAGTATGGCCACTCCTGCGACCTCACCCTCGCCCTCGAGCCCGTTGTTTAGCGCAAGCTACGCAACACAATACACAAAACGTGTTACCTACTCGTACAGACGTCAACATATATTTTATTTTTTTTATTTATTGAACAGATATTTTTTATGCAAATAGACCTGGAAGTTCATAACTTAAATATAAATATAACATTTATTGAGCACTTAAGTTCAGTTTATAACTTAAGAGAGGTTAGTGAACAATAACAAACATTTTAAATTTTTTTAACAAGGTATTAATTCTATTCTTCTATTCTATTTTTCTATTTGGCATTCCACTTCTTATAACGAGCGTGATTTTGCCAATGTCAAGTGAAAAATGGGAGAATCTTCAATAAAAAAAAATGGCGAAACGCCAATGTCAAGTGAAAGACGCGGCCCTAAGGGTGATGGGCACTTAAAGACGCTCCACGTGGTGGTTTGCTGCTGGAACTCGGAAAACGGAGCTGTCTCCCGAGTTAATCCTCTTCTTATGACCGCTTATCACTGAATTGGTTTCACAGCTATTTTCCCATCACAAAAATAACGTTGAGACTGCTCTAAAACGGAAATAATTAAAAAAATAACTCAGCAGACGTGTGCTCGGTACAAGTCCCGGCAACCAACCTCCAGGTATTTATTTAAGGTAATTATTTAATTATTAATTTAATTCTCGTACTAAATCAAATATTTCGTATGCATGTTTTTTGAAAACACACAGTGAATTTTATAATTCTATATCTTTCAGATTGTGATTATAGAATTTAGAAACTCGTCAAAAAAAAATGTATGTTGCGTGTAATTTGTGCGAGCAAAGCTGACATGGAATAGATCGCGAGGTCAAACGGAGGGGTGCGGTATTTTAAATTGTATATTTTGTAGTAAATTAAGACATTTAATAATATTATTTAGAATTTTATATCCAAATATGTTCTTCTATCTTTTAATGATAGAATATTGTAATGACGCGCAGATTCGACAGAATTGTCGAAAAAAAATATTTATGAATTAAGTAGTAATTTATAAATATAACGTGACAGTTTGTTGGTGCGTCCGAGGTGTGATTTAACTCTGTGGGTGAATGTACAGATAACAAAGAGCTTTGGCTGATGTTGATGATATACCATCGGGAAACCTGTGACATCCAATATCTGAATTAAATATTTAAAAAAAGAAAACGATGATTTGATGGATCCCTTTCTGATTCGAGGTTGAATATTGGGATGCTTTGATTATATGATTCAAATTTTTATTTACCCACTTTTTGATTTTGAATTTATTTTACGAGACGAGGCGGAATTTCAAAGTCACGAGGCCAGTGCCCGATTTATTTGTTGATAATATAATATTATTTATTTTACACTTAGGTTTCGACCAGATATTGGTAAAACAAAAAGTTCATTCGAAAACTGGAGTTTGCGCCGCACTAATTGGATCTGTGCGTTAATATTTATTATGTAGGTATGTTTATATTATGCCACGTTTTTACATGTACGTTATTGAATCACTACGTTACTGGAAATATATCGATAAGTATCTACCTGAAGAATTACTCATGTCTCACTGGGGCCGACTCCATAGGGCCTGGGGGTGCCCCCCAATGACATTATCAGCGGCGCTGAGCCCCCCCAATATTTCATATTAAAATACTGGTGTTGCTTTTTTTCTCAGGATACTTTTAATCAAAAAAACTCATTTCCATGCAAGCGGCTCGCGCACTGCGGTTCTAACCTAAATTACCTATATTTACGCCGGCGAAGCCGTGGGCAAAAGCTAGTTAGATAATTGACCACGCTGAATACGTTAAAAACAACCGACTTCTATCGGTGATTTTCTCAAAAACCACTGAATCGATTTCGATAAAACTTATACGGGACCACCTGTAAAGTATACCCTTTCAAACAAAAAAAGAATTTTCCCAATCGGTTCAGGCGTCTTCGAGTAATCGATGAACATACAGAAAAAAAAAGATTCCGACGAATTGAGAACCTCCTCCTTTTTTTGAAGTCGGTTAAAAATATTAGGAAAATAAACAATTTTTTTTCGCCCTAGCCCCCCCCCCCCAATATGTTTATGAAGTCGGCACTCCTGCATGTCATGATAAAATAATCTTTAGAAGTACCAAAATCCTTAATTATCACTAAAAGATTTGGTTTAATAAGTCGAGTAAGGTTAATCTATTAAATTTTTTTTATAAAATCGGGAAAATTTTAAGCTATGACTCGCCCAAGTTCCATACTAAAAACGTGTGTTATTTATCGATCGAAAAAATTGGATCAGTATTACAATCAAAAACATTACCCAACACTTTTAGAAAGTCGGGTAAAAAGATGCAAATTAGTCACTTGTTAGAAAGGTGGGAAAACTGACTAATTTTGTGGTAAGGTCCCGTCGGTGTCTTTTGTATAAGGAACTCTAAAAATAAGCGCCTCCTGTAAGGCTGTGTGGAAGAAACTGTTTAAAGCGAAAAAGCCACCATTGCATTTAAATATGACCGATTCAAACAAATTCTAACGCTTTTGCGTTATGATTAGGAATCTTTTTTGGCGTAACAAGTTATTGCCGAAATCCTGTTATGTATAAAATATGTTTTTTTAAAGCAATAATATTTGCACATCATTTGCAACTGTTCTTCGTGTAGGACATTGAAATATGCGGCAAACATGACAAAGAGTATTAAATACAATAGATATCTTGTTACAATTGAAATGGCTGGTCTTACAAGATATGTAAAGTAAATTATTTAAACATCTTGTACCTTACCTATATTTCAAAATATCAAACCTCGTTGTGGTTTTTGACAATGTTTTTAAGGAGAACCGATTAAAAATTCCCCTCCTGATGCGGAAGCTTAAAATGAATAATTTCCCCTAGCCGAGCCCCCGAGTTTCCTTTTGATTACTGAGCTTAACAATATCATAAAATTTCGTCGATTTCAAAGACGTCATTTTGCCTAATTGAAAACGGGTACACTTCATACGACCATTATTCCTCCTCCAAGACATTTACATTTAACTAAGAGTAATTCTTGGTAAAAATGGCGTAGTATAACACAGTTTATATCGTTATATAGGGTCTTAAAAAAACAGAAAAAACATGTCCTTCTACTCATGAAACTGAACAACTTTCCCCAAGCAGGCTATACTTCATTAGAAAAAAAAAGGAACTTCTCAAACCACTTGATCAAATGATCCGCCAACGCCAACATCCCAATCCCAACTTCCCATACAAGGAAGTACACAATTTTTTTTTGCGAACCAAGGTTACGTTCCATAGAGAAAGTTATTCAATTTCACGAGTAGAAGGCACTCTCAATTTTTTTCAGATATTTTATCGTATATCATCGTATATCGTATATCACTGATATGTATTATGTTTTCTGCAATAAAGTATCACTTTAAATTAAAATAAATTATGTTCTTCAATTCCGTCAAAAGAGACAATAGCAACACTGTAACACTGTATTAGAATTATCAAATAACGTCGCTCAAGTATCATACTTAATAAATGATTTTGACGTTTATCTATTATATAATTATGTTAGTTACATTGTCTTGTAAACATTGCAAAAATATTGAAACATGGTTAATCATGGGTTAATCCCATATTTAAACAAAATGTGTTGCCACAACCTTAAAAAATATGGGAAAAGTTTTAAGCTTTACTAACGAGATTATTCGAATCAGTTTTCGACTATTTTTTCTGGAGAGCTTGTATTATTCTTAATTTTCCGTGTAGTGTATAAAGTTCAGGCCCAGTATGAAAATCTTCTTTGATCCAATTTTCAATCAGACATATAAACACATGCAAAATGATTTCTTTATTTAAAAAATCGATAGAATACATTGATGTCCATATGTGTTATGTTCGCATTTTGGCTCACAAACCGTTCGGACGTCGTTACATTTGATTTACACCGAGATTTATAACATAAAAATAAATGAGTTCGACAACTTTTCCGCTTCACTCAGGTAAAATGAGTTGTTTACAGTATGTCTGTCTATGTCGGCGCACAGCGAGGCGCGGCGAGACCCGAGGTCGTGGACCGACGACTCGACTGCCAACAAACTTGTGCTCAGACATCTCATGAACTTTCTGTTTTTGACGTTGTGTTTCGATAATGTGGGTTATCATTTTACGTATAAAGTTGACCGCAAATCTATCAGAATCAAATGAAGCCACCACCGTGTTGAACGAATTGAAGTTTCCTGTGTTCTTCATTATTTCGATTCGTTGCGGCTTCGGCGCGGATAGGTGAGTGATATAGAGAATTTTAAACTTCGGTTTGTTCGCTTCCTTTCGACTCCTTTGGCTCGTGTACATAAATGCGCGGCACGGCAGCTTTAAGGCAGCGTGTGGAACAGAAATACGATTGTACGAGTACATCTCTTTAATATGTGTGGAAGTGGCACACGCTGCGGTGCACGGGTTGGGTCAAAAGTCTCATTAGCAATGAAAAAACTCAATATTATTTTCGTTAATGAGTGATTTTTTTTAAGGAAAGTAAGTATTTGAAAATAGGTTAAGTTGTACAAATATATGGCAACATAATACTTTTAGAAGATTAGACATTAACAAAATAAAACGTTACCTTGTCTTCTTTTTATTTTGAGTGGCACAAGTGAAACGATACTATAGTCAAAATCTTCTTCTTCTGATCGTGTGGCATATTTAACCGTCCTATCCACAAGGTATAGACTACGGTTGACTAGTGTTGCACTTAGCATCACCCGCGGTCACGTGTAGGGCATTTAGATTTACACCTACGGGACGTGTGCAACGCGACCATCATACACAGCTAGAAATCAGATGTGCAGGTTTGCAGGTTTCCTCACGATGTTTTCCTTCACCGTTAAAGCATTCGGTATGAAAATGCACGTAAATTTCGAAAAACTCATTGGTACACTGGCCAGGATTTGAACCCGGGACCTCTGGTTAGGAGGACGGAGTCACTACCCGCTGCGCCACCGACGCTTTTTGTGAAAATGAAAAACAGTCAAAATGAAAAATAAATAACATTGTGCCTCAGGTAATGTAGGCAGTGATGATATGAAATTGTGATAGGTATTACTCGTAGTTAAAGTTTTGAAAATAAAAGAACCTGGAATGGGAACCAGTGTCTCAGTAATAATACATAATATCATAGATAACCTCATGAACGTATATGAGAATCGTTAAAAACCCATATGAGATGGTATAAGAATAAACAAAGACAATTTTGCCGATCATATCGTTATCCCATTTTATACAATAAAATCTCCGAGGAAGGTATTTATCCGGAACAGACGACACTGTCAGCAAATGAAATCTTAAAGAAATCGAGAAAAGATTCATTGGTTTTATAAAACAAGGAAGCAATATCGATAAGATTGTAATATTGGCAGAGAGTTGAAATTCACTAGAGGAACTGAAACAATCTTATTTGTGTTAAGTTTAACGATATATACTTTTTTCTTTCAAAAAAAATAATACGTGTAATCAATGTAATAATTTTCTGCTCCCTACATTAGCACAGCACGTAGTCCACGTGCAGCGTGCAGCAATCAGCGTTTTCTTTCATTGGAGCGAAAACTCGTAATTATTTATATACTTTCAAACCAGAATTTTTCCCCATCAAGTTATTTTTGTTACAAAAAACCAGTAAATAATTTTTTTTTAAAACCTGAAAAATATCGTAGCCTCTACTCTCTGCCTCTACTTATGAAATTGACAAAAACTTCCGAAGGAATCTAGCTACTTATAGAAAATGCACAAAAGAAAAACTTTGTCGTACCTACTTCACATACATAGTAGTTAGCAAATCAGCTGATATTTAAATTAGTATAAGAAGTGACGAATTAAGTATAAGTATACTTTGTTGCAATTTGCTCAGTTTCACGAGTAATGAGCAACGGATTTCGGCTTAAAAGAACCCTTTTAACTTTTTTAAATTAATCTAAAGTATTATAACAATCAGCAGGTTAGGTATGCAAAAATAATAATACAATGGTGTAGATTCGGTTTTCACGATTAAACTTATTTGACAGGATTAAACTTAAGTGTTCTGTCTTTTTCTTTCTATGCCGAGAAGACAAGGACAGGACTCTTAAATTAAGTTTAGTACTGTCACATAAGTTTTGATCGTAAACACCGAATCAACACCAGTGTTCATTAGTATCTGATTACTAGCTGACTAAACATGGCTAATCGATCTGTCTATTTATGTTAGTACAATGCTTGCTCATTCATGTGAAAAGTTCTATCTGAAGTATTAATATCTTACTTCACATGAAACTGGTTTTACTAGAATAGGACGTAACCACTACGTTCTAGGTTTTATTATTCCTAGAAATTATAAGTTTCTATGATCCTCTCTCTGGTATGTAACCTTAAGAACTAATAACAACCATTTACCCTTAAGGCAGTTATCGTTGTCTTTGACGGCATGGTTTCTAATGCCGGTTTCTTCACAACTTCAAAAAAATCATTGGTTTTGTTTTAATGGCAGAGGTGGCAAACGAGCAGACGAATCACCTGATGGGAAACATTGGTTGTAACTCGTAACTGTTGTGAATGTTAAGATAAATCATCGTATTTTTATTGCGCGATGTGACTTGATTTGCTATTTGGTTTAAAAGAGTCCTCTAAACTCCACCTGACTCCACCCAACAGATATCTAAATATTTCAGTAACTAGCGAGCAGAAACCTGATATTTATTTTTACTTAATGATGATTTTAAAATTTGAAGCAATCGTGACTCAGTGCGGCTTGCATAGTCGCGTCGATTACGCTGGTTAACTGACAACAGACACGGTCATAACTTTGATGGGTTTAACTGTTAGTTGAATTTATATCGACAGTTACCGTGATTCGCCAGGCAAAACCGTTGGTGCCGATTGCTATCACTAGATGGCGGTCGTTAAGCTATGTCAGACTCCTTTAAGACGACTTGAAATCTGACATTGGGATTGCCCACTAGCCCCACAACCTCCACCAGTCCGAATTTGTCCTCCGTGTGTGGAGTAAGGCCTAATCTTCCCGAGGTATGAGAATAGACCCATGCCCCAGCATTGGGGACGTTATGGGTTGTTAACAAAACAATGATTCATTTCCTAAGAATATTAAACTTACTGTAAACAACCTGTTTACTTTTATTGTCTGATCGCATTGCGCCAGCGATCCATATCTGAGTCTGTTTGCGCTTGTTCTTCCGACTGTTTGAAGATATTAGTTTGCTGAGCAATACTAGAAGTACGTTTCACGTTTCTGAGACGCATTTTTCTTATTGGACGGTAAAAGAGAATGCTATGTGTTCCCAGTTTTCCCACTTACATTGGAGATGTTTCGTAAGAGGGGTCTATAGCTATACATTATTGATGTTGAAACTTTTGCGGCTAGTGTACACAAATAAAAAAAAGCAAAAGGTAAACAAACTTACTATGGAACTGACACATGTCAATGTCATCTGCATACTACGTTTGTTTACCTTTTGCTTTTTTTTTGATTGGAATGAACTATACATTGTATTGTGTTATAGTTTTAAGCTACAATATAAAAATGGAAAACACATCTTTTTTTTATAATTCACAATTTTTAAGCATTGGGCATCATCACACTTGTTGGTAAGTGATGATGATGTCGAAATACACAAGAGAGTTTACCAAGATTCCCCAACGCAGTAAGAAACTGGCTATCTTATCTTCATGCCGGAACACATCAATGCCATTAACATTGATGTTTGGCAGCATGGCTTAATTAAGATATTGGTAGCTAGTTGGCTCACAAAATTCCCTGCTAACAACAAATTATACAAAATAAAATAACTTTTAACTAACTTCGTACCTATCTTAATTTTTGTCACAGTGTCTATAATAATAATTATTAAGTAAAACTATGAATAAATAAATACCTTTAAATAAAGCAGTGAAATAGAAATCATATAAAACACTATTAAAGTGGAAAACTTGTGCGAGAATCAGCACGATTTCGTTTTGTTTCTTTTAAGATTTTCAGGTTTCAACCCAGAAATACGGTGGCGTGCAATTTTGCTTTATTACCGGCGAACGCAACGTATCGGGGAAAATGCGGAGACAAATACGGTAGCCACCAATAACGTTCAATTGGTACCTTTTACGTGGTGTGTAAGAAAATAGAATTAGGTGGTGGAAGTGACTGTTCGATTTATTATATAATACCGACATTTTGTGGAATAATGGGTGATTTCCAACAGGTAGTTTAATGAAGTAACTAGTACGTACTTACCAATTTAATAATACTTATTGTTTTGTTTTTGTTTTTGCTATTGTTATGTGTTGTCATTAGGTTTATACAGGGTGTAACAGAAAGGTGTGACAATACTTCAAGGTTGGCTTTTACCCATCAAACTGAACAACTTTTGTTCTACAACTTTGTTGAAATCGCAAAAATTTTTTTGGACTTTTCATACAAATCGATAAGCTGGCGAACCAAGTTTGTATGAAAAGTCCAAAAAAATAAATAAAGTCATCTACAGGGTGTAACAGAAAGGTGTGACAATACTTCAAGGTTGGCTTTTACCCATCAAACTGAACAACTTTTGTTCTACAACTTTGTTGAAATCGCAAAAATTTTTTTGGACTTTTCATACAAACTTGGTTCGCCAGCTTATCGATTTGTATGAAAAGTCCAAAAAAATTTTTGCGATTTCAACAAAGTTGTAGAACAAAAGTTGTTCAGTTTGATGGGTAAAAGCCAACCTTGAAGTATTGTCACACCTTTCTGTTACACCCTGTAGATGACTTTATTTATTTTTTAGAAATGCGGGATTTAAAAATACTTTTCCAGGAAACTTAAACGACGGTTTTAATAGTTCAACGAAAGAATAACTTTCCCCAAGGAACTAATACTGAATTTAAAATAAAAAGGAAATCCTATGCAAAGTTGGTCTAACAGCAGCTGTGGTATGGTAAGTCCATTTTTTTTAAATTCGTATTGTATTCCTACTATAATGAGTAGAAGAAGCCCCTGTTTAAGTAACCAGAAAAGGTATTTTTCACCCTGTGTAAAATACTGAAACATGCTGAATTTATCACAGTCCGAAACCCAATGGAATTAAATTATTAAATTGATTATGTAGTTGACCTCGGTAACAGTGGTAAAATATGTATGAGGTAGACTGGTGATGCCAAACGTCGCATTTTTTGTAAACTAATTCGGTGCTCGAGCACATTATGGTACCTTTGACGCTGTTTACGCTGCACAGTGTTTTTTTTGCCCCAAAAAGTGTCATCTTTTTTTATTTGTTTATTCAGTTAAGCTTTTTATAACAAACGCAAGAGTAAAACTCCCAGGAATCAAATTTGTTTAGTTTATTTAAAAAAAAAAACACAAAGTTTTGGTGACCTTCATGGTAAAAATACGGAAATTAATTCATAGGAAAAAAACTGTTCACAACTAAGTATTAATTATTTTACGGATATATAAAGATATTTTAGACGCATACTATCCTCTTTTTAGTTTATGAAAAATGTTGGTAATATCCTCAAAAAAAACAAAATCTTTTCTGATTTTTTAAATTTATTTATTTTTATTTTTCTAGGCCGAAGTAGAGGTTTTGCCTAGGACAGATATATACCTAATACTAATATGTATCACCCACAAAATTATTACACTCTACTTCGGCGGAAGTTTATAAAAAATGATTTTCAAAAATATCTCTTAGAGTTGTCATTAATTTGAACTTTCTATTTATATCGTGAGTATTATTTTTTGACTCGGTGGATGTCTTTCGGCTGATGATGATTATTTTTTTAAAGATTAATCAAATGCTTGCTTCACCTTTATTTGTGTCTGTTAAATCTGTTTCTATTATACAAAGAGACTTTTTTATCACTGACAAATATTTGTCAATCGTTTACTTTCTTTGAGTTGTTGACAGTTGGTGTGAGAAGTAAAACTGTTTTATTTCTGCCCTTGTTTGTTTTGTTGGGACACGTTGTTCAGTTTCATAAGAACCATCTGCAATTTTCCGTTTTATTTCAGCAAATAAAAAGTCATCAAGCATAACTGAACAGACTGACTGTTAACGTACGTAAGTTCATCATCAACTCGGATAACATATTTTGTACTTCCTATTAATCAGCAAGTCGATTTGTATCAGAAATACATTTTTTTAATTGAGTATAATAAAGGTTTGTTGAAGACTTTATCGTAATTGGAAGCTTGTCAGAAATTAAGCACAAAGTGTTCAAAATTTCAAGTGTGAACACTTGAAATTTTGAACACTTTGTGCTAAGAAGTGCTTTTGAATTTTTGAGAGGTTAGTTAGAATAAAGTATAGAATCACAAAGTAAGAAAAGATAGCGATAGAATACAGCAAATATATTGAAATAGTCCGATCCATATTTTTTTTTCAGTTTCCCATACAAATTCTTGATTCACTATTTAGATATAACAAAATAAATAAGGTGGATTTCTACTCATGAAATTGCACTACTTTTGTTTTAGTATTTTGCCGAAATAACAAAAATATTCGGGCGTTTAAAACCTATTTAATCAGTTAATTGGCAAGTCTGTAAGACCAATTTTTTTGCAATTTCGGCAATGTTGATGCGCAAAAATTGTTCAGTTCCTTAGTTTACTACATCCAAGTAGGTTTCAAATTAAAACCTTTTAAATACACTTGATTTTATATAAAAAAGGTAAAGGGAAATGACCTTTTTGTGTCAACCCTAAATCCAAAATTTTGACCTTAGTACATAAAAATATATTTTACCAAACCTCCGCCGAAGTAGAATGTGGTAATTTTGTGAGAGATACATATAAATATGGTGAATATATCTGTCCTAGGCAGAACCTCTACTTCGACCTAGAAACAATAAAAAAAAAAAAAAATTAAAATTTAGAAAACATTTTTTTTTGAGGAAATTCCCAACATTTTTGATTTAATAAAAAGGGGATAATATGCGCCTAGACTATTTTTATGTACCCGATAAATAAATAATACTAAATTGTGAATAGTTATTTTTCTATGAATTAATTTCCGTATTTTTAACAGCAAGGTCAGTGATTTTTTTTTAAATAAACTTGGACTCCTGGGAGTTTTACTCTTGCATTTTTTATGAAAAGCCAAATTGAATGAACGAAAAAAAAAGAAGATGTCACTTTTTTTGGGCAAAAAAACACTGTGCGCTGCAACTGCACATACAGGATGCTGAAAAATATCTGCCAGGACTCAAACTGGGGTTTTTACTCATAAATCTGAACAAATAACTTCAATAGTCAATTCCCACAAAAATGGACTTTTCATACAAAGGCCGTTTAGCTGATCGATTTTTGTGAAGAGCCCAAAAACCCTTGGCAAAATAATTATTTTGACAGTACTAATGTACCTTCTTTACTTCGAAATAATAAATACATTAGTTATTTATCAAATAATTTTAAAATAAATAGATAAGTCTTTATTACGGACGGCTTCCAACGGGCATTTGAGTAACAATAGAATTATGTTTGCATGTTTTATCGACAAAGTTGTCGATGATCCAATTAAACAAAGTTTGGAATCGCAAAAAGAATAGGAATATCGGTCCTGTTCTAACCTTTTTATCGCAAAGTATAGTCATTTTTTAATTTTTTTTATTCCATTTTCATATTAAAAGTTCTTGCATGTAAATTATTCAAATTTGGAAGTAGTAATTGACCTTTGCGAAGTAATGCGATTTAAAATGTGTCACATGATCAAAGACCGTAAGATCGAAGTAAATAATTTTTATGCAATGTGATATTTCAATGGCGGACACGTTACCAACCACTATCGGCCCCACAGCAGGGGCACGGGCCTCTTACCATACCTCGGGAAACTAAGGCTATGTTCCACACATGGGGGCTAAGTCTGGATTGGTAGAGGTTTCGGGCCCAGTGTCAGAAGTTTCTTAAACCGTTTATAGGGCCTCCGACATGGCGAACAACTGCCATCTAGTGATAGCAACCGGCTTAGCGGAAACGGTCGAGATAAATGTCAAACAGTGAAACAGCCATCTAGGTTATGACCGTGTCTGTAGCATGCAACCCGTACTGAAACACGACCACGCAATAGCGGATATTCAATTTATTTTGACGTTTATTTAAAAAGTGGTATAGAACAAAAGTTCTCTCGTTTGACATAAAACAGAGCCTGAATATGTTCATATCCGCTATTAAAAAATCATCTTGTATAATTACTTCATTGGAACCATGAATGAAACCAAGCGCTTGCATTTCATTTATCGATATCATAATTATGACAGTTACCCCCTGCACTGTCTTGCACGCCTCTCACCGACGCGTTAATTCACGGGTCGCTCGCTTATCGAATTAACTCTCGGCGACTTATTTCAGACGGCTAATGAACTGACTCAGTGCAAGTGCAACTTAATAACGACGTGACTTGTTTCTCCAACAAAACTAGTTAGGTTTTGCTTTTTCAGTAAACTTAAGAGAATATAATTTTAAATTGCTATTGTACTGTTATGGTGACTGATGGAGTTCGAGGGTTACCGGCCTACGGCGGACTAGGTGGAACACCAGAAAAAGCTTGGTAAACTTTTACACCTTTATTAGGCCTTAACAGGCAACAGACCCAAATAAAGCCTTTGCCCCAACAAGGCCTAGGTTTCAAATTTCCCGCTTAGACATTTCAGATAACCGCGAAAGTTTACAACGGTGTGCGTAAGGATGTATCTGACATATACAAGAATAATGAGCGCCGCTTACGACGAGTATGTTGGAACATGTAGTCGAAAATAGTCGGGACGCGGAGAGTACACCTGTTTTATAAAATTTCTACAGGTAATGATGTAAGTATTTTTGCACGCATGCCGAGATTTTTTGTGTGTGTTATTTAGTTTAAAAGTTTTGTAACCCCTACATAAGCATTTATACGCCATTATTTCAATTTATTTTCTGTAATACTTTTTTTCTTACACATACGACAGGTCCAAGTAAGGCCTATCAAAATAATATAAGTGCAAATAGTATCGAATGGATGACATGCGGCAATGCCTTGCTTGTAATATCTGGTAGGTATCATGAGCTGTGTGTTGGCTTAACCCCTGCTGATAAAAAAAAATACTGTTCAGGAGATTGCTTGAAGAAAATGAAGAAAGGAAGGATAATATGTTGAGACGATTATCAAGACTGATTATAACGCCCAAATATGATTACTAAAGGATCTTACTAAATTTAAATAATATTACGTTGATATGCTTTAGTAACTGTAGTTTAATAATTGTTTTTTCTTTTTTTTTATATGAAAGGCCTTATTGCGGCATGGGCCTCCCAATAAGACCTAAAGGACTTTTTTAATATTTTGATTCACAGAAGTCAGATTTTTGTTTTTTTAATTTTTCAACTATATTTATTTTAAAGTTTAATCAATAAAGATTAATATTTCGAAAGATGAGTGAGTTTTTCTTAAAAACCTACTAATTACGTCAAGATAAAAATAAGGTAGGCCTTATTTGGGTCACTTACCTTAGTATGAAAAAATGGCTATCAAAAACATAAAAACTTAAAAGATAGTGTCGCTTAGCCAGCGACAGTGACAAATCAGTAAAAAAATATGTAATTATCATTAAAACATCTTTTAAAAAATGGAAATATTTTTGTAACACAAAGATATTACCTATATGGTAATTTCTACAGGTCTGTACTACGGGTTACTGGAGTGAAAAGAAAGGACTGTTAAAAACTTAAACAGAGGGACGGTTTTGACTAAATTCAAAGGGTAAATTTTACTATTTAAATTACAATTTGACTGACTCGGTAACTTAGTGGATTCTGCTCCTGACTTCTGAGCCGAAGGTTGTAGGTTCGGTTCTCACTTAGAGCCCAGAGAGATTTGTTTGCTCTATTTGGGTGTTGTAAATGTATTTTAAATTTAAAGGTATATGTGTTTATACATCGTTCTCTGGTACCCATAATAGAGGAAATCTTATTGTTAGTTTGGGACCGTTTAGGATTGTATGTAATTTGTCCCTGGATGTTTATTATTTTATAATAAAATGTTTATATAAATGTTTTCCTCAACTAAATGCTGGAGAAATAAATTAGTATTTATTTTCATGTATATTGTTTACATTTTCCTGTTTATGTTGTGCAATAAAGTATTTTCATTTATTCAGTAATGAATGGCTTGTAGGTATTCTTCTTCTATTTAAGAGCAAAGCTCTTGTCGGTGGAGCAATCTCCAACTGTTCCTGTCCTCTGCCATCATCTTGACCTCCCGATACGACCCTACAGCAACCTTCTCTATATAATTTCGTCTCGGTCTTCCTCTTCGTCTTCTCCCCTCTACCTTTCCTTCTATTATGGTATGGCTCGTAGGTACCTATGAAAAAACCTGAATCTGTTTAGAAAATATAAAAACCCCATTAAAAATGACCTTACAATTTAAAAAAAGTATCAAAAGCTCATCCTCATTATTACGTAGTAAAAAATCTCATTCAATTATACATACACTCATAAAAATCTCTTTTGGTATTAAAATTACCATTGTGTTTTACGCTGAAAATTAATTTATTGAACACGGACGTTGATAACGAGAACAATTAATTTATTTATACACCTGTATATAGCTATGAGCCAATCAGTTTTAACTACTTATAAAATAAATTAAAAAACCGGCCAAGTGCGAGTCGGACTCGCGGGTTCCGTATAAATTCATATTTACACATGTCTTGAACTCTATATCAAATACTCAGGCCTGCAATCCCTTGAAGCTGTGAAAAAAATCAAACTTCTATGCCAACGCAATCAAGAGATACGGCTGTTTAGGGTAGACCGGGGCGAATTGGATCACGGGGTGAATCGGATCACAATTTGAAATAAATAGATACTTTAAAAATCCGGGCTAGACTGACCGTTATCATAGCAACACGACATATAATGTTGCTATGACAACAGTCAGTCTAGCGCGGTATTTATAATATTAATTTATTTCTAATTGTGATCCGATTCGCCCCGGCTACCCTATGCCGCATATATGGACACTCGCATGGGAATCAACACCTATAGGGTACTTCCCGTATACCTAGAATCATTTTCAAATTTGGCAACAAGCAATGCTTATAGCACAAGTAAAAGTCCGAAAACCAAAAAAATTCGTTACTTGCATCACAAAAAATTATGATGTAACTAAAGATTTTTGGTTTGAGGACTTTTCCCTTTACTTGTGCTATAAGACTTTGCTTCCTGCCAAATTTCATGATTCTAGGTATACGGGAGTACCCTATAGGTTTTGATTCCCATGCGAGTGTCCAAATATGCGGCATAAACGGCCGTATCTCTTGATTGCGTTGGCATAGAAGTTTGATTTTTTCACAGCTTCAAGGAATTGCAGGCTTGAGTATTTGATATAATTTTCAACTATCAACTTGAAATTTATATCAAATACTCAAGCCTTTTTTTCGGGAACGCGTAGACGTATCAACGTCGGGACCCTTAAAATGGGGAAATACTACGACAAAATTGCTTTACACAATTTCAAATAAAATCGTTTATGTAAGCTTCTCTTCATTAATTTATCAAAGGTAACAAACTTACTTTTGATTACCTATACATATTACCTATACTGGGTACCTATACATTTTGATTGATGTACAATAGGAACGTTTAATTATATTTATAGACATATTTTTATTTTTATCCGTCATCGGAGTCGGCTATTTGAAGGGTAATCAGGTCTTTCTAAAATATACAGGGTGTAAGGGACAGGTTTCCGAAAACTTTAAGGGCTTGCTCAGTAGACGAAACTGAACAACTTTCCACAAGAATTATAAACTTGATTGGACAGTTTGTAAGGAGAAGCCGATTTTATGTTTCGTTTCCTGAAAAAAAAAAACTTGAGGAAAGTTGTTCACTTTCGTCTACTGAGCAAGCCCTTAAAGTTTTCGGAAACCTGTCCCTGACACCCTGTATTATCAGTAAATGAATATTGTGATATATGGGAAGATACTCGTGCCCCTGCAGTGTCGATGATATGGGTTGTTAACACACACAAATGAGTATTAATATGTTTTTTTTTGCGATTTCAACAAAGTTGTAGAACAAAAGTTGTTCAGTTTGATGAGTAGAAGCCCACCTTGAAGTATTACCACACCTTTATGTTACACCCTGTATAAATGTCACCCTCCACAAATGGGTTATAAGTTCAACAAACAAAATCATTGAACTTATTAAGAGAGGGCCCGAGATTCCATATTTGTGTCAACATGTCATCAAGATCAATATAAGCTCGAATTGTTTATTGAAATTGAACCTGACGTTAACTTTGACGTCAAACAAGTATCTAGTTTCCAGCCTATAATTTGATCAATTTTAAGTGTTAAAATAGACTGGTACGAGTTTGTCGAAATATTTACTTTGAATCACCACATATAGGGTGTTTTTATAATTTTTCAGTAAAAGCGATGAATTTATGAAACTGCATCTTTTAAATAAAAACCAAAATATACGAGTATAATTTACGCTGAGATAAAAGGCACATTAAAAGGCAAATTCGTGTTTTCTGTTTTTATTTTATCCATTTGTACAACTTACAAGCGCCATAATCTGACAAGATCCCAATAATAACATTCTGTAAAGTAGAGATAGACCCATTAAAAAGATTTTCAGTTCCATGAACATAGATCGTTACCTACCTGACCAAATCAACAGCACTCTGTATATTGTTTAACGAACCGGGCGGCTGTTTCATGATTTTCTACCCATCCGTACATTCTGTTTGCTCCGGCCTGAATGGAACGATGGAACCTGCGAATCCAATATAGAATTGGTGCGCATTGAATTCATTATTGATACAGTAACAGCGATGTCAGAAAATGACAGATAAGGTTGAAATTTAACATGTAATGTTTAGAATTCATGATTCATTATTATTTATTTAAGAAAATTGTTACATATTTGATATTACTAGATATGGACTCGTAGTTTCATATGTGTACTTTGTAAAAGATGCACGAAATAAAGATTGAATAGATAATTGGAAGGAAAATGGTGAAAAGCTGAATGACGGTGTGAGGCTACCTACAGATATTATATTTACTGCTGGTGAAAGTTTTATTTGTCACGTTACGGAGCACTTTGAGTTGTTTATGGCCTGCTGGTAAATAAATATATTTCTTTTTTTGATGGAAAATGTAGTTTTGATTATCTGTGAGGGAAAAGTGTATTGATTCGAAAGAGAATAGGAAGTGAGTCATGGTTAGTGGTCTTATAAATATAAGAGAGGACTTGAAAAAAATTGATTTCTTTGATTCGGTCCAAAACCCAGTAAAAAACATTACTTGACAAGTGTCTGTCCCTTTCGCACTTAAGAGAGTCCCAATAGGCTTATCCTGGTGTCAGGGTAATGATTACTTGTGGGAGTCTATCAGAAAGAAACTTTAACACGTACCGTGCGACCGAGGAGGTAACAACTTGTAACAATTTCATTACTATATTACAACAGTTCACCAATAGTTTTAAAATTCGAAAAGATCCCAAAGACTAATATTTTAAATAAACCCAAAGAATATCAATTGAATTACTAATAGGGACCTTTTGCAAACCTGCAACTGATACTCGTTAAAGCGTTACCGGAGTTCCATCAAATCATTACTGATAAATCATTAAATTGCAAGTTACCGTATCTATTGTTTTACCCTTGTTTTCTGATATCAGTCAATGTTGTGAAAGGTCAGCCAGTCTGACATCAGTCAGTCATGCATGATAGTTTCAATTTTCATATTTTGAAAGTAATTAAATTATTAAAACAGTAAATTATTTCTGTAACACCGATCATTTAAATAAGTAAGACAGTCAGAAAATAAGTGCTAAACGTGTATTTTTCCATGTTCTAGTCTAGATTATTTTCTATTTTTTTACGAATGTGGTCTTTGTCATAGTACGAATATTACGCTGGTTGATTTTATCTAAACCAACAGCAGTATTGAGTACGTATTGTTTAATTCAATTTGAAATTTAGGTAAAAATAACCTACTGGCGACTGAGTAAATAACTTCATTACCAGAGTAACACAGAACAGCGGTCGGATCAGTGTCTATTAGCGCAGTCGTATATTAGCACAAATTATGCAAATGTAGCAATCCCCACATGTATGTTACAGAAATTGCAGTACAGGCACTTGTAAGGGTGTGTACACTACATTCTATTAGTGTTTACTCTTTAAGTGGTTTATTCTAATTATTATTTTATTATGAACATTGTCTAGGAGTTTTAAAAATTATGTAGCAATAAAAAAAACACGTCTATTTTCGATTTGCTCGGTTTTTTTTAAATTATAGAGGGGGATTGTAGTGGAACTTTTAGTCAGGCAGCTTGTACCCACAGGTAGTATTTCAATAAGGTTTAGTCGGTTGGTTTCACAAAGTTTATATAGTGAGTTTCAATATTACAATAGTTTAAGCTTAAGTTTGTTGTTTAAGTTATGTACGTAATTATAGAAAATACTTAAATGAGCAGGAAATCACTTTGATGTTGATAATGATCTTGATGATGATCGAGACTTCTTAACTTGATTTTACTTAAAACTGAAATGTGTAAAAATAAAAAGGAATCTTAAAAAAAATTAAAAGTCACTTCAGACAAGATCGCAGCCTTTTAATTTTCGGGGCCGGGCCGCGAACACTTAAAATTAGCTTTATTTTTTAAATTAAGTAAACTTTGTTAGTCCATTGTGTATTCAACAAAATTAGGTCGGGTTTTTCCTATTTCTGACTTGAAATATAAGATAATTGAGAACTGGAATTCATGAGTTCTCATTGAGAGAAATACAGATAGAAATAGAGATTCTCTATTAGAGAATTCGTTCCGTTACCAGCTGCTCAATTTAAAAACTTTTTGCTATCACGTACTGGTTCCTTGGTGAAAATTGTACAGATTCATAAGTAGAAACTGCAGTAAAAAAACTGGTTTTTATTTCAGAAAGACCCTACAAGGATACAGAGTGTAAAAACCATGCCTCTATGAAACATGAAACACTTTTCCTATAGAATCTATATTGAATTCGCAAAAAATATTTTGGATCTTTCATACAAATTGATCGGCTAATTTTGTATGGGGAGTCTAGATTTTTTTTTTGAGAATTAGGTATGGTTTTCTTGAGAAAAGTTTTTCACTTTCATAAGGTGTGAACCCACGGTTAAATATTTTGGGATTGGTCTTTTTAAATTTCATCTAATCACCACGAAACTATGTCTATACCTTGTCGATAGGACGGTTAAATGTGCCACACGATAAGTAGAAGAATATAATAAATATTGACAGTGTAAGTACTTACTCTTTCTATACTAGGACTCCGGCCAGACGAGTCCACATTTGTCATGATAATCTAGAGGAAGTTAGTACCATTTCAATTTGCATATATTTGACTCACTCTTCCTTAAGTTCTCACTACGGTAGCTTTTGTTAGGTACCTAGCATTTAGTGAAATAACACATTGCTACTAGATATGACTTTCCTCAAAATTTTAGTCTCATAAGTAAGTGTATTGCATGAAAACGAAATTCTTTAAGTATGAAAATACAACAACGAAAGGTTGTTTAATTTATGACCAACTAGGTGGCTCAGGGTTAATGCTCCTGACTATTGATCTGAGGCTGTAGATTTCTTTGCCACTAAGGGCAAAAACAATATTTAATAAGCAGATCTGTTTGTTCTGTAACTGATTAATTTATTGTTTGAGTTAAAAAAAAAACAGATAAACTATCGCGTTAATATTATTGCCGTTTTATCCAATTTTCGTTTGTAAACTCGATCCGCTTCAACAGTTAAGCACTATACAATCATTAACACGTATAAATAAATACCAAAATAATATGTTTCTGGAGATCAGTCTCAGATCTATTGTCGTCATTACTGCTAGCATACGAATTCACTGCCCGGAAAATGTCGCTCGACGGTGGTAAGATGGACATACCCTTTCATTGTTTCATTTTTATTGTGCATATATGTACTTTTGTGGAAAGTCATGTAATTACACTTAAAAACGATTTTTTACGCATTTTTAATTCGATACTTTCCAGAAAATATTTTTGTACATGCTTACCTATGAAATTGCCGATTAGTTAAAAAGTTTAAAGAGAAAATTAATATAAAACAATTAAGGTTTTAAAACAACCAACTATTTCCAAAGTACCATTGGACATTTAGAAATAAAATAATGCTTGCTAAATGCACGTATTCTGAATATTTTGAGAGCACAGTGGTTTAGAAGCTATGAAAATGGATTATTTTGTCAGTGAGAATCGCTATTTTTTCATTAAAAAAAATACTTATTTTTTATTTTTGAAGGCTACACTTACCCAAGCGTGTTTTTCTTTACTATATGTATTTTTGAACATATTGCGCATAATATTTCACGATTTCCGGTAATTTAGATTTTTTTTTGGTAGAAAAAATTGACCGAATTTACCTCTAAGAAAACGCCAATACAGTATTTAATGGAACCCTACTCATTCAATTTTTACATGAGAGACATCACTAATTCGTGAAACACCTTGAATGTAGCTAGAAAATGATATATAATTTAATGGAAGTAAATTAATTTTTGGGGTAATATTATTCTGTTGAACTTTCAAAACTGAGACGGCAATTTCATAGGTAAGCACACGCTCACGACTTCGTCTGCGGGTCCAAAGAAAAATAAAATGTTAAGGTGACAGATCTAGTGACAAAGTAACAATCCAGTTTTTAGCCATTCCCTTGAGTTTTCCGAGATAATAAGTATCCTATGTGTTAGCCGAGCACCTTATCTAGCTACCTAACAAATTTCATCCCAATCCGTTCAGCAGTTTCGGCTAACATACAAACAGATAAACAAATAAACATCCATACTTTCGCATTTATAATATAAGTGAGAAGTGAGACGAGAAAAGCATTTGGAACTTCAGTTGGAACACAAAGCTTAAGAAAGATAGTTGGAATCACAAAACGGTTTTATTCAAATAGATGTTACTTGTTGACATTTACGTCACAAGAATTTTAGTTTGATTAAAAAAATATTCGTTGTGTCAAAAAAAAGGCACTTAAGCCACAAAATTGTTCGTATCCAATAAAACATATCAATAGTATTATAGCAGGATGAATTGTATAACTTATGGCGAGAAAAATACAAGCGCCTTCACGCGCCAAAGTTATTAATCAAAAGCGTTTTTCTCTTACCAGAAAAATATGATTTCCATCCGAGATCGCCTGACGTTTCAGAGGCCTCCACGAATAAGCAAAATAAATCACGTTGTGCTAGTCTGCCATTAAAATTAAATGGAACTTGGTAAAAACAAGACTTAAGGTAATATCTTAAAGAATATCATACCTATGAGAGCAATTTCAAAGGCTTACTAAGCAAGTTAAGTCTTTAACGCTTAAGTGGGTCCTGGAGTTCGTGAAAACCTACTCTATGTTTTTTTAAGAAACGAATTGGTCGGTTTTATATTATAGGTAATTTTATACTTACACGTAAACCAATTAGTTATATCTATGTCAGTACTGTCTTATTTTTGAAAAAATAATTGAACAGAAATCAATTAATAACTAGTAGAGATAATTTTTGAGTATTTTACGCTAAATAAGTTATGTTTACCTAGTCATACTACAGAAATCGGTTATACACTTAGTCTTTTTCAATAAAACAAATTCATTTTCATATTGCTTGTACACATATTTGAAACATACAGACAGACGGACAACGAAGTGATCCTATAAGGATAAGGGATTTCTTTTTGTGGAATGGAACCATAAAAATATCACAAGGTTTTTGATGTTCAGAGCATTCTTAACAACAAATGTGTACAAAACAGGTAGATCAGTTATTTATACAGAAAGAGCACATATAAACATTCTCAGAAGAAAATATACATTTCTTATTTCTAGGTTTCATTCCAAAACTCATCAAAGAGAGTAATTATACCCTGACAACTAGATATGCTTTTGTAAATCTCATAAATGTGAAAGGGAAAGTAAATAAGTATTACTCGGTGCTAAAACGGGGCCCTGGTTTATTAAATTGAATTTCGTTTGACAATTTTGTAGGTATATTTATTATATATATCCTATTTGATTTTCTAACAAAAGTAGCCTGTCAAGTATGATGTACCTATATCTAAGCTAATAAACTCGAGTTAATTATACACCCTTTCATCTGACTTTAGCAGGCTTTCTCCATCTGAACAGCTACATTATCCTTCCCTTTTAACGACTTTCCAAATCTAATTAAGCAAACTTAAACGATAATGCTAAGAATATGAGACAAAACCCCAGCCCCCGGTCGTCTCAATGAGCAAAAAATACGAATCAAAAGAGCTGTTTAACTTGGAAATGGATTTCTGCGGTAACCAAAGAAAGTTTTTATCTCACTTCCCTTTTGATATATTTTCATATTAATCTGATGGAGATATCAACCCATCTTTCTGCCAGTTTTCATAGTTGTTAGGAAATTATTGGGGTTACTTCGTTAATGTTGTTTTAATTTTCTTTGTTTTCTGTGTTTTATGTACTAATGGAACGTACTGATGGTTCTTCTTCGTTCGAATGCTATATAATTTATTTATCTTTACTTTCGAGCGAGATAGGACTGAGGAAGTATTTCATGGCAATAAAACAACTTAATATTTTGATGGAGATCTAGTTTCTTGCACTAGTCGAGTCCAAGAAACTATAAAATAAAAAATATATTTTTGGGAATGCGTCTATAACACCGGTGGATTAAATACGCCGAGACCACTGGGCGGAATTGGATGAAATTTGGGGCCATATTTCGTTAATATCTCGATCTACTTTATAATATTTCTTTCTTAATGCAATTATTTTAGTAAAAGAAAAACACTTGTTTCAGAAAAATGATATAAACGCATTTAAGAGTGCGTTACTATATTTTATCCTAGGTAGCTTATAATTACTGACTAGGCATGTTAATCGCTGATTTGTGTTGTGTGTGCAATGACAATTATGTATACATATGTTTAAGCGTGGCTGACCAATTTTATTTTATAGTGGTTTTGATGTAGCGTATTTTTAGCAACTATCTAACAATAACGTTGATGATAAAATTTTCTCAAAGAAAATCTGCAATCTGCACCGCGCCACTACAATGAACAATGCGGCAGCGACTATTTTTGCAATTTTCATTACACTCCGCCATGCCAGATGAAACATAGCGCAATGAACAAGTTTATGACAAGCAGAACAGCGTCTTACATAGTTCCACTGCTTGCCAGCTTCATTTCTTTTGCGAACTGCAGTGTTGTAAATGTGTTGTTAACTTTGACATTGAGCTTGTATAGAGTTTAATCGATGTTTGGTAAAGTTACAGTGACTCGTTTTGATCTTAGTTTTCTTTAAATCGTAACAGAGATAGCGTATATAAACGTCATTGAGAAGAGCTAACAATGAGATTATAAGGAAACTTTTGCCTGCCAAAAATCTATAATAATAATAATAATATAATAATATCTGGGACAAATCACACACGGTCATCTGGCCCCAAACTAGGATTCCCTGTATCTTGGGAACCAGAGACTGATATACATACACATATACATTTTAAATACATACATATATAGATATAATACACCCAGACTCAGAGCAAACAATTCTGCTCATCACAGAAAAGTTTGCCCTGTGTGGGGATCGAACCCACGACTCTCGGATCAGAGGTTAGGATCGCTAACCACTTAGCCACCGAGTCAGTCTGCATGCAAAATTTCTTTAACTATATATGTACTTATTTTGCTGCCCATTTAAACATAACTAATAACTAGTGATCGGAAATTCGGATGCAATTATACCTAAAATTGGCGAGCTAGCATAATATGGACATGCCGTTTTGAATAGAATTGGAAACTATTGGCCATACATATGTAGTGTTAAATGTTTCACATTTTAGCCCCCCTATCACCTGCTAACAGGATTACCCGTAACCCTGTGTATAAAAAAAAGGTAAAAGTTGTGGATATAAACACATAATAGCATACATAAAATGTTCAATAATATCAGAGAAAAGGATAATATCAACATTCACTACAATCAGATCATTACAATTAAGAATCCCGGGAAATTTTCTATGAAAATTTATAAATTTATTGGGAAAGGCATATCCGTACTATTCTTTCTAAAAACGAAATTGCATCCGAATTTCCGATCACTACTAATAACATAATATAAAATACGTAAGCATACAGTCTTTTTGCTTATAATTCTAATTCTTTTAGCGCCTTCTAGTATATTTTTAATCTTACAAGATATTGGTAAGATCATATAAAATAATGTAAGATTCTGACTAACATTAAGGCGAAAAACACACTGCTTTGGACATCGCAACGAAATGCAATGGTCCGAATTAAAAGTTTGTACTGTAAAATGTTGATTTGTATACAAAAATCGCAGGGTACCACACACTGAAATCGCATCTTCGTCCGAAGGTGCGATACGCATGACAAAATCGTGCTTACGGACGAAGATGCGATGCGATTCGCAGGGTATGCCATGCTGCTACAAAGCGGCGCGCGCGGGTGTTGCGGGATGTGTGGCGCGGGGGATTTACGAAATGACCCTTGTTAGAAACCAAAACAAGAAGTATTCGAGTCAAAAACATACATATATATATATATATATATATATATATATATATACACGTTCGAATACTGAAAGATGCAATCATGACGAAAATCGTCGCTTCGGACGAACTTCGGACGAAAATCGTCCGATGGTTCGAAATCCGTGCCTTCGTCGTGCACCGCAGCTTCGGACGAAAACAGTCCGTTGTTGCGGAACGCTGTCGAATGCGAATTTCGTTGCTTCGGACTCCCGTCCCATTTTCGGATCAGTGTGTTTTCCGTCTTAAAAATTGTTTTTGGAACAAAAAAATCGTCAAATCAGAATCATTATCTATATAATTTTCTCAGAAAAGTAATGCTAGACGAATCAACGCTATTTATTGCTGTAACTACTCCACCGATTTCATTTAAATTTGACAAAGAGCTTAAAGAAAAAAATGGATAGTTTATCCTGCTCTACGCACCCTGAACAATATCCACTCGGGCAGAGTCGCATGCAAAGCTATATTAAATATTTTTTTGCGACGACTCGACTGGTGCGTTTCTAAAGGCTGTATAAATTATGACAATATTATTGTTCTTGGAGTTAGGTGAAAGTTAGGCCTAATAAAGGGCCCTGGAGAGAATTCGCCATTGCTGGTCCCCACCCCTGGGAACTCTAACCGGGAACTTGTTTAATTCTTTTCATTGTTACTTATTAGCAAACCCAAACCGTGTTTCCCTTCGTTTTGACCTAAATGGTAATAACCATCTAAATTTGGTAATATACCCTATGTTTCATGTTTAGCCATTATGTTGGTTGTTGAAAATACGTTAAATATATGTATGTATATGATAATGAAATAAGGAAAAAATGCATGCAATCTGTTTTAAGAAATAATAAAAATGTTATTTTGTCTGTACCCTTAATGAATACGATGTTCGTTTAACTAGCTTCACGGAAATATTTCAACTATTTTTAGGAAAATTTAATGAGAGATTTTTCCCAAAACTGGCGAAAGGTTTGAAAACTTAATGGGCAAGTAAAAGCATTATGAAGGGAAGAAAATATAAAGGTAAATCTTGAGTCATAGTTCAATGATTTACCGTTTTTTCAAATGTTTGTTATGGTGTTGTGAAACGAAACTGACATTAGCAGATTTTCAATTAATATAACGTTTCGCAAGTATTAGCTTATTAAAACAATTTTGGCTTATACATTTCATTATATCAGTTAAAGGGTACGGAGAGAGCTCAAAAACTTTAGAACGCTGATTAGTCTCATCTCAGTTTTATGTACAGTTTGAGACATCTTTATTTCTCATAAGAAAAAATCACTTGCATGAGAAACTTAACTGTAAAATAACAAGTGATGTTGGCTTATCAAACAGGTTAAACATAGTTTTACATTACGAAACATAATACATAAAATTAAAAACAAATATATAAAAGTTGAGGGTAGACAACATAGACAGACAACTAAGGAGGAGAGGAACATCGTCAAAACAAGCCTCTGCAAAAAGCTACCAGGAATTCAAGCCTTTGATATTTCAATGTCTCAGTTAAATATTTTCGGTGCTTTACTCTGGGGCGAAATTGTATAAGTATGACAATAGAAACTTTCTGAAATACAAATTGCTTACTTAACTTTGCTTCACGGAGTTGTGCAATGGTATATTATGCAAACATGCAAATAAGGGCAGTAAGTATTGCTGTTAGGTTCTTAATTGTTGCTATTTCGATTCTAGACAAAGAGTAGTTTTAAAAATATATGCATATACTAGAAATGTATCAAATTAATTTATATATGTAAATCAAAATGAAAATGATCGAATGACTGGAAATAAATATTGCACACCATTACAAAAATAAAATTGATAGAGTTTTAAATAATTTCCTGAAAGCGTATTCAGGAAAGTTTTTGTTTTCAACCATGACACTGTTTGTTTTCATGGAAAGCTTGTGTTTTTCAGAGTTCCAAGAATTCACACGGTCATCCGGCCCCAAGGTAGGATTTCCTGTAATATGGGAACCAGAGATTGATATAGGTACGTTTTAAATACATAGGTTAAAAACAGATATTTAAAACACAGACTCAGAGTTTGATTTAATGTTTTTCCAGGGTGAGAATCCAACTCACTCCCCTCAGATTAGTAGTCAGAAGCACTAACTACTGAGCCACCTATTCAGTCGCAGAATATAAGATCGTTACGCATGACTAGACCCAATAGACTATTTTGTTTTAACACCTGTGTAGCTACTATAAAACTGTAGCGAAGACTGAGTAGATATCGCATCGATCACTATCTTAGCCTACTATTTGCGCGTTTAAACACTCTTCCTCCGGTCTTTGGCAATCTTTCCTTCGTTGCAGGAATCCTCGCTGCAGTCATATATCATCTAGACACATTGGGCTTTGAGCAAGAACAGCACAAAGATCCGAGAAAACATGCGAACAAAAGACGGTGAACTGAATTGATTTTAGCGGACTTCCCCGAAGAAAGGTTACAGTTTTATTGTATGTGTATATGTTTATTTATTTGATTGATCGTATAGCGTACATGGTCTCTCTCTCTCTTATCGTGTGGCACAATTTTTAACCGACTTCAAAAAAAAGGAGGAGGTTCTCAATTCGTCGGAATCTTTTTTTTTTTATGTATGTTCACCGATTACTCGAAGACGCCTGAACCGATTTGGAAAATTCTTTTTTTGTTTAAAAGGGTATACTTCACAGGTGGTCCCATATAAATTTTATCGAAATCGATTCAGTGGTTTTTGAGAAAATCAACAAAAAAATATCAAAATTGGAGTTGTTGCGATTGAAGTCGGTTGTTTTTAACGTATTCAGCGTGGTCAATTATAACCGTCCTATTCACAAGGTATATAGGCGGCGGTTGCCTGGTGCTGCACTTATTATCACCCTTGGTCACGTGTAGGGCATTTTTAAGATTTACACCTACGGACGTGTGCAACGCGACCATCATTCACAACTAGTAATCAGATGTGCAGGGTTCCTCACGATGTTTTCCTTCACCGTCAAAGTAGTCGGTATGAAAATGCACGTAAGTTTCGAAAAACTCATTGGTTTATTGGCCAGGATTTGAACCCGAGACCTCTGGTTAGGAGGACGGAGTCACTAACCGCAGAGCCACCGACACTTTTTATGGCGTAAATGGTAAGAATAATTTTAGAGTGTCACTAAACCCATCTTGATTCATTTAAGTCATAAGATACAGGTCGAAATAAGTATCAGTCGTGTTTTAATTAATTAGATTAGGTGATTTTATTCCTATTAATTAGGTACTTTGTTTTATCTACAACTGGTAAGCCCTTGGCATCATTTCACATTATTATTAGGTAAGTGATGACAATGTCGATGATAGATTTAATGGACTTAGCTACTACGCCATGGAGGCGGTCATAATAATTAATCCTTTTAACGGAGATTTACATTGTGTAAGTTTTCACTTCACAACTTTGGTAACTTGTGCTTTATGCAACTTTTAAAAGACAGAGAAAGGTCAGTACACTGTCACAAGAGGTGATTTTAATCAGCAAATTGAGCATACATTGTCTAAACTTCGGCATTGCTGAACAAAACTTTCATACCTTCGTTCTCGAACACTCAAAAGAGAATAGGTATTCAGTGTGAGTTTTCACAAAAACACAATAGAGACTGTGGAACACACTTACACCTTTTACACCGAGCAGTAACGTTGTTTGCACTTTGTTTTTGCTTTGAAAAACAATGAAATAGCGCCCGAGCCGGCTTCGCCTAACTTAGAGCTCACTTTTACTGAGGAACGAAACAAAGTTACTTATTTATTAGCAGTTTGAACGCAACATGCTGTCAGTTTACGTCGTGGCTTTCTATGTAGTTGTTGGAAAGCTAAACTCAGCTCGGAATATTCCCAATGCGAGTCGTGATCGCTGAAAAGTTTCCAAATGTTGGGCGTGACTCGCGACTTGGCTCTTCGTGTCAATAAATTGAAATTGTTTCCTTGAAAACTTGAATTCGTATGTTGTAAGACGGTATAGGTCAAAAATTTCCTAACTTATTTTGCTCCCTTGTGAAAATAAAAAATCGAAAGCACTTTTTTTAAACATACTTACGTAATAATTATTTGTTTCACTTCCATGCCTAAACTGCTGAACGGATTTGAATATTTGGTAGTTAGATATTGTTAGGCACTAGATTAGCATATACGCCATTGTTTATCCCGGATAAACGCATGCCTTGGGTTAGTTCCTCAAGGACATTAGTTTAAACTAAATATTATATCATCGCGCTCGAAGCCGCGCCCAAATGTTTTTGATTTTATCAGCTGGACTAAATCTGGCAGAATGATGAATTTTCACGAATTCTCTGTTTGTTAATGGAACCGAAAATCACATTGTATATAACAGTATCAACATTTGACTGGGGAGTAATGAAACCTGATAATCCTCACATTAAAATGCATCAGTTGGAGCTCATTATGCGTTTCGTGAAAATTATGGTTCTGGAGCATGCAGTTAACTGATTTGTACAATATGTCATGTAGATGCTAAATCTGGGCTGCAATACAAACCATTTTATTATTTATACAGTGTTTTAGTTGGGAAGCTTTTTATCGGACTGACGAAGTGGTGGATATTGTTTTAGAGGTTTTTTTTAATTTCTTGTTAAGAATTTCTAATTATTTGAATAACAAAGTATATTTTTGGTGTCATATTAGGAAATACAAACAAACAAAAGAACAAATTTTAAAATAACAATGGCCATTATTGATTAAAGGTTTAACTGTCTAAAATGTGGAATATCAACATTTAAATTGGCCGCAGTTATGCCATAAAGATCCAACTGACATAAAGTAAGTTAGGGTTAATGCACTTTATGTCAGTGACATATGGCCAATTGTCTATTTAGTCTATTGACCAACTCGTTCAAAGACCAAAAGGATTATTGGATAAATGATTAATTATCAACTGGATAAATTATTTGAATAACAAAGTATATTTTAGGTGGCATATTAAGAAATACAAACAAATAAAAGAACAAATTTTAAAATAACAATGGTCTATAACTAGGCGAAGTGGCAGGAGCTACTCCAGCAGAAGCACAGTCGGCTGGAGGTCAGTAAGACGAGGAGAGAAAGCGTCGGACAATTCGGGCATTGTCGAGGAGGACAGCCTTTTGCATAGCCGCTATTATTGGTCTGCCTCGAAGCCCCAGACGCCTTAGGTTACGATCCAGGTCAGCGGGGATCAAACCATTAACGGACAGGGCTACAGGAATGATTTCAGTGGATTCCACTTGCCACACATCCGTAAGCTCGTGCGCCAGGTTAAGATAACGCATCCTCTTGTCGGCATCAGCTTGCACAAGGTTTTCGTCATGTGGAATAGTGATATCCACCAAAAACACCCTTGACTGCGCCCGATCCATCAACACGATATCAGGTCTATTATGATCAATAGACCTGTCCGTGATGATGTCTCGGTCCCAGTAGAGCTTGGCGCGGTCGTTTCTGAGAACCGACTCCGGCGTGTATTTGTAATATAATATGGCAACCGCCGAGCTACGAAGCTAGACTTTAGAGCGATCTCTTGACGCAGGATCCTGGCTTCTTGGTTATGTCTGTGCAGATACTCAGTGTTACAAAGAATCGAACAACCGGAGGTTATATGGCGCAGGGTTTCACCTGGCTCACGGCACAATCGACATACGTCCAAGGTACCGTCTTTCATTATGAACCTCCTGTAGTTGTTCGTCTTTATAACCTGATCCTGTATTGCACAGACAAAACCCTCGGTCTCTGCAAAGAGGTCTCCAAAGCGCAGCCAGTGCACGGAAGCCTTCTGGTCTACGAAGGATCTGTAAAAAGCCTTAAAGAACCTTCCGTGCAGCTCTTTCTCTTTCCAAATGGCTTCCCGCTCAACAGTGCTAAGTACAGCCGGCACATGCCAGTTCTCTTGGGCCATGTACAAAGGGGCTAGTCTTTTATCACATGCTATGACAACTCTATGCGAATCACTGTCGACTTTCGCCAGGAAATAGCATCGGAAGACCACGACCGCCATTCTTCCGCGGAATATACAAGCTCATCACTGACGACCTCGGATGATGCATCCTGTGGAGTGTCATAGTAGTGCGGACCTTCCGATCCAGGGCATCCAATTCAGTCTGTGTCCATCTGAGTATGCTGAAGGTGTACAGAAGAACGGGGATAACCAAGCATTGAATGCACGTATCTTGTTAACGCCGGACAAATAGCTATCAAAAACTTTTGTCAGGCGCTCCCAAAACACGTCACATACCGCCGTACGTTTCACCTCCGTCTCGTTCACACCAATGCTCTGCAGCATACCCAGATACCGGTATGTCTCAGTCTCAGAGAGGGTACGAATGTTCATGGAGTCACTATTCACTCCATTGAAGCCACCACCCTACCTCTCTCTATATGAAGGATTGCACACTTATCCACCCCTAGCTCCATATTGATGGAGCTACTGAAATCATAAGTAATTCTCAACAACTCCTCCAACCGTGTTGCATTTGGAGCGAAAAGCTTGATATCATCCATGTACAGAAGGTGGGTCATGCGTAAGCCCCCTCTCTGAAACTGAAATCCCGTCCCTGATTTCTCAAGCAGAAAGCTAAGTGGATTCAGAGACAGGCAAAACCAATGTGGACTCAGACAGTCGCCCTGGAATATACCATTCTTTATCCAAATCCGGTCTTCCGCATTCGACAGCCGCTGACCATGGAGACTAAGGATCGTACTCCATTGCCCCATACATGTACCGAGGAAGTCTGTAACTGTACTATTAATCTTGTACAGCTCGAGAAATCTCTTTAACCATGAATGGGGAACCGAGTCAAAGGCCTTCTTGTAATCAATCCAGGCAGCGGAAAAATTGTGTCGATTGCGATTCACCAATTTGCCCACGACCGCGTCAATCAGGAGTAGCTCCTTCGTACCGCGACTCCCACCCCTACATCCATTCTGAGATATCGACATGATGTTATTCGCCTCTATGAAGGCATCTATCTTAGCCTTCAGAATGGATGTTAGTGTCTTATATGTTGTAGAAAGACACGTAATGGGGCGGTACTGGCTAGGATCAGTGGTATTGCTCGACTTAGGAGCTAAATGAGTGATCCCAGTAGTCAAGAAGTTCGGAACCTGACACTGCTCCAGGGCTTGCTGGAATTGGCTGGCTAAGGTCTCGTGACTAGCATAGAACCCCTTGAGCCAATAGTGGTGCAGTCCGTCGCTTCCTGGGGTTTTCCAGTTCGAAGCTTTACGGACCGCTTGCGACACATCATCGGTACTAATGGTCACGGGGTGCATAGGCTCGATGCCATCACATACCTCCTCCATCTCAGCCATCCACCGCTCCTCGTTGTGTTGAACGGGCCTAGACCACAGGTTACGCCAAAAGCCACCGTTCCCTCGTGATCCGGGCCTTCACCACTGTTCAACACAGCAGGTCGGTTCAATGATCTGTAGAACTTCTTTTGATCACTCATGAAGAGGCGATTCTGAGTATCGCCGAATACGATTTGCCCACACAGCTATCCTTTGCTTCAGGTCATCAATGCGCTCTGCAACTAATTGCATTGCATGGTGTCCTGCAGGATCAAACATTATGATTATTATTATTTATTTAAACATCAAGTGACAATTTCAATTTTCAATTTCAATTTATTTATTTATTTGTGATTATAAGTTATACAAGATGGTGTTATAATACAGTGACCTATGTATAATCTGTCATTTGACGTACAAAAATACAATACAATTCAATCTAGAACATTAAAAAGTCAAAACGATACTAATAAAGCATTGTAACAATAAAAATAATTCCAAATATGTATAATAATATAAAAATAATTCTAAATATGTAAAAAAAAGAAATGTTATAATAAAATTGTGCTCATAATTAAATACTACATTAAAATCATTAAAATAACAACTATACAATATAAATTAGTACCTAGCCTAAAATTCAAATATAAAAAAACTCAATTCTAATAATTTTCGAACATGTCAAATAAATTTATTGTTTAAAAATTCATCAATTGAATAATATACCTTATCTATTAAAAATGTTTTAAGTCGCCTAATAAAATAATTCATGTTATGGGAGTCGCTGATACATTTAGGGATTTTGTTGTATATCATTGGAGCCATTGCAAAAATACTACCATGGAAAAGCGAAGTCTTACACTGGACGGGACACAGACGATCACGACGTCGCGCCCGTGCGCTGTTCTGAAAATATTCCGGATGTGACCGTACAAAGACCGCAACTTCATAAATATATAGAGCTGGTACTGTGAGTAGTTGTAATTGTTTGAAATGCGGTATACAGGTGTCAGTCTTTTGTAGCCTACAGATTGCTCTAATACATCGTTTTTGTGATCTAAGTACCGCCTCCTTGCCAGTAGCATTGCCCCAGAACATTATGCCATATCTCAAAGTTGGTACAACGTAACCATGATATGCTGCAAGCACAGCTTTCTGATTTACCGTTTTACCTAGCATATAAAGAGCATACGAGAATTGGGTAACTTTTTTACATACATGATTAATGTGAGTAGCCCATTTCAAATTATTATCAATGTGTAGACCTAAAAATTTGGTAGATGTAATTTCTTTCACTGTCTTACCTTCAAATTGGATGTTAGTCAATAGATTCGCAAAGTTCCTTTGTTTAAAGGACATGATACTAGTTTTATCTATATTGATTTGAAGATTGTTTCGTTTAAGCCAATCCACGATTAAATGAAGGTCCCTACTTAGATCATTTTCTGTTTCACATATGACAGTGCTGTCGTCAGCATATAAAACCATGGGATGTTCTATGGATTTTGGTATGTCATTTATGTATACTAAAAACAATAATGGACCCAAAATACTGCCTTGTGGCACACTATATTGAACTCTTCTTACGTCAGACATGTATGATTTTTCAGTTTTTGTCGTAGCACATATCTTTTCAATTTTGGTAACCTGATTTCTGTCGCTAAGGTAAGACTTTATTAAATTATTTGTGTTTCCTCTTACACCATATGCCTCTAGTTTACTCAATAGTATTTTGTGATCTACGTAGTCGAATGCTTTCGTTAAATCTAAATATAGAGCAAATACGGGCACTCGGTTATCAACTCTCTTATATATTTTATGGAGAAAGTCGTAAATAGCTATATCAATTTTTTTATTTTTCCTAAATCCGTTCTGCTCTTTTACTAACATATTGTTACTTTCAAAGTATTCATATAGCCTATTGTGAATTACTTTCTCTATGATTTTAGACATAATGGGAATCAGTGCCACCGGTCTATAAGACTTCATGTTATCTTTGTCCTCTTTTTTAAATAGTGGTTTTATGACAGACAGTTTTAGTTTCTGTGGAAACACGCCGTGTTCTATACATAAATTGGTGACGTGACTTAGCGGTGGTGCAATTAATAATGCTACATATTTTATAATTCGTGTGCTTATATTGTCATACCCGGTACTATACGTATTTTTTAAGTTTCTTATAATTTGAAATATTTCCTCTTGGCAAGTAGGTTTCATGAAAAGAGAATTAGGTGAGCTAGATATAAGTGGAGTATTTTTTTCTTTTGAGCTGTCCTGCATTACTGGTTTAACTATATCAATAAAATAATTATTAAATGACTGCGCTATTTCATGAGGATTTTTAATGATTCTATCCTTAACCTTTATCTGTGTAATGTATTTCCTCGGAAAGTTCGCTTTTGTTTCATTTATAACTTGCCACGTAGCCTTCGATTTATTTTTGGCATTTGAAATGTGATAGTTATTTTGCGCTTTTTTGGTCTTATTGATTATGTTCTTTAACCTTTTAGAGTACGTTTTAAACTTGTCTTTGTTTTCAGCTGTTCGTGTTGACCTGTATTTCCAGAGAAGATCCCTACAGCGCTTACTACAATTCTTAATACCCTTTGACAACCACTTAGGAGACTTTCTCGTTGTGTTTCTGACTTTTACGGTGGGGAAACATAGGTCATAAAACATTTTAAAGATATCATAAAAGTTTTCGAAAGCGTCATTAGGATCGACTGAGGAGTATGTGTCTGTAAAATGTATTTTTTCCAAGCATTGACCAAACTTTAACATATTTTCTTCTGAAAAGTCTTGTTTTGACGTAAACCAGTACTTCAGTTTGCAGGTTTTCTTAACAGGGCATTTTAGTATCTGCGCTGTATGATCAGATACAGCCAATTCAACGACTTCGCCTTTGCTACCTCGAATGTTATGAATTACGTTATCCAAACAAGTCCCACTACAGGGCCGTGTAGGTTGTCGTATAGAAAATTTCAAATTGCAGCCCACTATTAATTCCACGAATTCTTTTGAGTAAGTTGTATTTGCTAAGATATCAGTATTAAAATCACCACAGATGATAATTTTCTTTTTATTCTTGTAAATAAATAAGTCTAAAATTTCATTTAATTTATAAAAAAATATATCATAATAATACTTCCTATTTTCATTCTTTGGTACTCTATATATACATATTATCACAATACCGTGTTCAATAAGATCTACAGCACAGCCTTCTATCACGTTTGGCATACACAAATTCGACACTGTGTTTATTTCCTTAAATTCAAGACCTGTTCTCACAAGAATGCATGATATCTGCCTTGGCTGCAATTCTTCACAGGTACAGCGACCTTCGAAGTAACGGCGTCTTTGCTCGATATCGAGGATGCCTCTTATATATATCATAAACACGGTAGTTCAAGCGCACAAAGTTGAGTACGAAAGGGAGTAGTCTGTTTTTGTTTAAAAAGCAATACATTTCACATTTGCAATAGAAGCCTGCAGTGACGGGGATACTTAAAACGTTAATGTCTATATAAAATAATTTTATTGTGTTGTGAAATAATGTGTCCCGCGTCAGTTTTATTGGCCTTTAAACCACCACACATTACTAACTTTTACAGGCTAGTACAAATTTGATAGTGAAGTACCTATTAGTTTAAAAATGTACATATTGTGTAAATATTCCCTCTACCATAAATTAGATAATATTGCCATATTAGCCTCTACCAACTTAGCATTTTTACCACCACGCCACTAGGAGAATGGCTATGCCAACCCTTTGCTTAGGCCAACAAAGATAAAAAAAAAACATCAAGTTGAAAGTTTGATTCATTCATTCGTTTTTAGTCAGTCTTGCTTGGACAATGTCTGGATTTTATTGATATTAGAATATATAATATACAGTCGAATGCATTACTTCAGTGCGACAAATTGATGTGCTAGGAATAATTATTCAACAGAATGGTGTTGCGAGTCATCATCGTGCGAATATAATATAATATAATATAATATAATATAATATAATATAATATAATATAATATAATATAATATAATATAATATAATATAATATAATATAATATAATATAATATAATATAATATAATATAATATAATATAATATAATTGATGTCAAAAGTTTTTACGAAATACTCAATAGTATAATACTCAAACATACACCACTGTCTAAAAAGGATACTGGTCAATTTCCACCCTGGTTTACTCCTGGTCTTAGACGCTGTATAGCTGAAAAGTTAAAATTTCACAAACTACACAAAAAGTCCAAAAATCCCCGCGACTACGACACGTTTTCGCTATTACGCAAACGTAGCAAAGAACTTATTGTCAAGTGTTTTGACAATTTCATATCATCCGTAGAAGACTCCTTACGCGATGACATCAAAAGCTTTTGGAGATACGTTCATAGCAAGAAGAGTTCATCTTGTTCTATCCCTCAAACCATGAAGTATGGCGATTTCTCATCTTCCGATAAAAAAGGTGTCTGCGAGCTGTTTTCTAACTATTTTGGTTCTGTTTTTGAAAAGGCAAGCTCTAGCTCATTAGAGACCTCACTTGACTGCTCAGCTATTGATCCATATTGTAATTCAGTCCTTAATAATTTATGTATTTCCGAAGATATAATTCGCTCTAAGATTAGAAAATTAGATGTTAACAAGGGTTCAGGTCCTGATGGTATTCCTCCGTTTTTCATCAAACACTGCAGTTCTGAGCTTAGCATTCCGTTAACTATAATCTTTAAAAAATCTCTTAGATATGGCATCTTTCCCAGTATGTGGAAAAATGCCCATGTTATTCCAATATTTAAGTCGGGAGATAAGTCTCGCTGTGAGAACTATCGTCCTATAAGCATTCTCTCATGTTTTTCCAAATTGTTTGAATCTGTTGTGTATGGTGCTCTTTATCACCATCTCAGGCCATTTATCTCACCTAATCAGCATGGATTCCTCAAGCAAAGATCTACTACTAGTAATCTACTTGAATACAAAACTTACTTATGCAATGCTTTCGCTAAAACTTATCAAGTTGACTCAATCTACACCGATTTTTCGAAGGCATTTGATAAAGTAAACCATTCACTACTCTGTCGCAAGCTTGCTGCCTATGGGATTCACGGAAGCCTCCTACGCTGGATAATTTCATACCTCTTTAATAGAAATCAGCTAGTGGCTCTTAAAGGAGACTTTTCTTGTCCTATTGTAGTTGCATCTGGAGTACCTCAGGGGTCTCATCTTGGACCGCTTTTCTTTATCGTATTCATAAATGATCTGGTTGAACGATTATCTTGTCCTAATCTACTTTATGCCGACGATTTAAAAGTTTTCTCCACTATCAGTTGCCTTAAAGATGCTATTAACCTCCAAAAAGATTTGGATTCCATTTCTGAGTGGTGCTCTGCTAACCAAATGTCCCTTAATGTCAAAAAGTGCTGCGTTATTACCTTTACCAAAAAAACCAATAAAATTAATTTTGATTATTCTGTGGACAATCATATCTTAGATCGTAAATCTGTAGTAAAGGATTTAGGCATATACTTTGATGAGCAATTGTCTTTTCGTAATCACTATGATTACATAATAGATAGATGCTCGCGCCTGCTTGGTTTTGTAACCAGAATAACAAAGCCATTCAAAAAGCCTGACAGCTTAATTCATCTGTATAGGTCTTTAATAAGAAGCATCCTAGAGTACAATTCTGTGATTTGGTCACCTTTTTATAATGTTCACATTAAGCGCATTGAGCGCATTCAGAAGCGTTGTCTAAGATTCTCGTCTTTCCGTTTTCATTTTAATAGAGTCTGCAATTCTTACTCAGAACTATTGGCAAAATTTAAGCTCAGCACGTTGGAAAATAGGCGTAAATATTTTGATTTAGTTACCCTACATAAAATTATTCACTCCAATATTGATTCTCCCGTGCTTCTTTCGGTCATTAATTTTAATACCAATTATCGATTCCGGGTCCCTAAAACGTTTCGACTTCGCGTATACCTAAACAACACTTCATTTTATAACCCGATTACTCGTATGTGTCGCCAATTTAATGAATTGTCTGCTGCCAACGATGGTATTGACATCTTCGACAGCAGACTTTTCAAATTTCGTAGTCAGCTCGTTAATGTTATGTTGAAGTAATGTCGTAATTGTGGCTTCCCATTCCCATTACCATGTCTCACTATATTCTACTTTAATTAATATTATACTTGTATCAATGACGTTCACCTCTGTTTGCATGATATGTATAATTGTAGTGTTTTTTTTCTCTATATCTTTGTGTACTTGGTCTTTATTTAAATTGTCTGCTTATCTCTGTTTGCATACCTATATTGGACTACAGTCTGATCATACACTTATCTTATTTAGTATTTAAGCCCTTTGACTGTAATCTGTTGGTGTGTTAAATTCTAATAAAATAAAATAAATAAAATAAAACACGGTCATCTGGCCCCAAACTAGGATTCCCTGTATCTTGGGAACCAGAGACTGATATACATACACAAATACTTTTAAATATATACATATATAGATATAATACACCCAGACTCGGACCAAACAATTCTGCTCATCACAGAAAAGTTCGCCCTGTTTGCCCACGACTCTTGGATCAGAGGTCAGGATCGCTAACCACTTAGCCACCGAGTCAGTCGAATGCACGCTAGTGCGACAAATTATCGACACAACTCTAGTGTGACAAACGATTTTGCGACACAAGTTTGACACTATTGCGACATAACGCTAGTGCGACACAAAGTCTACTTAAACAGCATTCCATCTTAAGCGAAGTATGTCACTAACCATAATACGTAATAGTTGACAAAACTAACAACAAAACACAATCTTTTGAAACAACTTGACTCTAAATCTAATAAAAATACAAACGTCTCATCCACCGTTGCAGGATTTATTTTTCGAAAATTATTTTTTGACGACTCAACATTTATTTTCATCATAATTAAACGTGGAGCTCTGTGTTAACTGGAATATATTTAATAATTAAGTTTGTATTTTGAATTGGGAAATGTTGCGAGGCGATTAAAGAAAGAAGAACGATGGAGTGCTCCTAAATGTATAGCTTTATATAATTTTGGCGTGGTATTAATTATTTTGTCGTTTCCCTCCCGAGATGCTTTATAATGAATGGCTATAGCGACACAAATCTATTTTCAGCTTTTATTATAAAAAGAAATAAGATTTAATATTAAGATCCATTTTGTATTCTTCATTTGTAATATAGGCAAAAACGTGCCTTGATATTACAATTTTATACTGTCTGGGTATATAAAAAAGGAAGAAGTAGGCAAGTAACTAAATTAAATTAAATTCAATACAATATTTTTGTGAACGTTCCTAGTGAACACAGATGGCGAAAACAATAAATTTTATTGATTGTATTTAACTGGGCAGGTAGGAGAACGGTAGTTTGACATAAGTAATATTGTAAGTAATATTGCAAGAGTTTTATCGCAAGAACTAAATCAGCAATGTACCATCAAAAGAAATATTGCTTCTTCGAACATATGATGCGCTCATTCATTTTAGCATACTTTGGAAAATTTGAGAAGTACAATTATCACGGGCAGATGGAAGGTAAACGAGCCAGAGAACATCCTCGATGAAGAGACGCAAGAAGAAATCTGTCGTCGAGAGAATTTGGAGGACAGTCAGGGTCAATAACTTACTTAAGATCGATGAGATATGTATATTTATTGTGGTTGTCATCTTTAGCGTTGAGCTAGCGAGGGAGAAGATGGGTAAAATTTCGATGGGCCTCATTTTAACTTAGCAGTGTAAATTCCTATTTAAGAAATTGACTGTACTCAAGTTAAGGGGGAAATAAATTAGCTATCAACAGCAAATTCAATCCCAAAGCCGTGTGACTGTACCCCTCGCCTGCCTGCGGCGGGATTACGGTAATGCGTCGTAACATTAAAATAACCAAAATAAGGCAGTTTGCTGAAATATGCGAAAATTGAAGAATATAATTACGAAAAAGATAGATTGGTTTAATATTAGGATGAAAGTTTTTTTTCATTTGATTTTCGTCACCGCGTCGGTGGCAGCCGTCACCGCGTCGGTGGCTGCAGTCACCAGGTCGGCGGCAGCCGTCACCTCGTCGGCGTTTCGGCGGCAGCCGCCGACGCGGTGACAACTGCCGCCGACAAGTGGCGACGGCAGCCGCTGACACGGTGACGGCTGCCGCCGACAGATAGCAACAGATAGCGGCTGCCGTCGGCTGCGTGCCGCTCGTGTATATGCAGCCTAAGAAAACGAAAAGCCTGGGACAAAACTAATATGAAAAATGCTATTGAAGCCATGAAAACCCAAAAAATGGGTTACAAGAGAGCTGCACAAGTCTTTAATGTACGTCGGACTACTTTCTCTCGGTTTTGCCATACCCACGAACGAAATATAGACTGACGCCTTGGTCGTAAAACAGTTTTGGGACCTGACATTGAACATATGTTAGTATGGAATACCCTATTCCATAATAGGATCACATTTTTGAGAAGCATATTTTTGGTTGATTTATTTTAGTTAATAATATTACGAAAAGTGTTTATTATTTGTTGATTTAATTATTACTTTTCAAGAGTGATTACGACTGCATTTAATTGTAACCCATTAGACTGATCAGAATTTGTTTATGTATTCCATATTCGGTACTTTTCCTCTACTTATGAATACAAAGGATGCCGCCCTTATATTTATCTTTCAGCATTAATAAACGTTAACGATATATAAAAGTTTTACGTGCGAACAAAGTTGCGAGAATAACGGCCCCGCAAACCCATTTATGTGCATTTTGATGTTAAAATAAAAAAAGTTTCATCATAATTCCATTATAAGTAAAAAGCATCGATGTAAAAAGTAAACACAAAGTAAAGAAGGCAATCAAAAGTTGGGCAAACAACTTCTCGCCTGTAACATTATGCGGCTGGGGTTTGGTGGTGGAATATCTTATAACATTATGTCAGATCCTGCCCTACGTACCCTGAGGCGAACATCATTGCGTTCTATACCACACATACATATGTACCTATCTAAATATTGTAAAGAAAGGTTTCGGCAAATAGACATGAGTCATGTGCTCATGTGACAAAATACAAATGTGTGTATTAAAAACGAGTATGACAAATAATATGTGGCAAAAGAGTGTTACTAAACAGACACAAAACAACGGGGTGTATAGAATACCTCTGCTTGAATTATTATTATTATTAATCTTTATTATTATTTATTTATTGGTTTCTTATCCAAAAGGCGAGCCTCTGTGGTTTTTGCTGAAGATGGTTTTAAAGTCTTGATATTTTGTACTTTGTATTAGGAGATACAATTATTCCTGAATAATACAAACGATTCCCACAGAAATGTACTAAAAGCATGTCTGTGGATGGCTGTATTTAATGTAAATAATAGTGAATGTTTCATAATCAACGTTCATCTGACGTTGATTATGAAACATTAGAGGTGGGTCGGTACGCGATTTTCCAATACCGAAACGTAACTGGTTATCAGTACCCAATAACGGGTTTTGAAACTATTTATTTTAATAACTATGTATCGGCGGCGACCGAGACAACGATACTGGTATTTGAGGGTATTGGTATTTCTACGTTACCAGTTATCTGTGGTTATCGGTGTTATCGCGTTATGGTGGTAAACATGGTATTGTGTGATATTGCTGTCCCTTTCACACTTGCGAGATTTGCTATAGTCCGTCCTGTTGTCAGACCGAACCGTTGCTGTCAGAATGTAGACTTGGAACGTACTCCTGTGTTTTTTCGTAGCTCTTGCGTGTTCTGAAACACTTCCGCACGAAGAAAATTATTCCTTGATAACAGGACTGTCTTTTGCAAACCTCGTAAGTGAGAAAGGGACACTGTTGTCAAATAATGCATGACTTGCAATAACTTGAGATTTGAAACATGCTTCTCAATTGTTCCCAATAAATAGTTTCGGAAATACATAGTTTTCGTAATACCGAATACCGTATTTCGGTTATTGCACCAATACATAGTTACAGAAACTATTTACGTTTTAAAACGCCCATCGCTATGAAACATTCACTATTATTTATTTCTGACTGACAGATAACACATTAACTAAACCACTGAAGATAGAAACTTGGAAATTAGAAAAAAAAAAATTCGTTCCTTGGGAGTACCTGACTTGCCCAATGCCACTTGAGCCTGGCAGCTTTCTCGCTAACGTCTGTTATTCGATCTAATATGAATACATCAAATAGGTATGCTGCGCTAGATCAATCGTAATAAACAATGAGTTATGATTTTCAGTCATCAAATAAGTTTGAACATCATAGAAAACTGGGCAGAATACAGATGAGTGTGTATGTAAGAGAGAGATAGGGAGAAGACCAAAGAAGCATAGCAAGAAGATCTTCCAGTCAGTTACGTCACGTATCTGTCTTTTCTTGCTCTTGATTGATGATGGATAAATTATTTATGGTTTGCTTTAAATAAATAATATGTTGAACATAACGAGATAGTATAGCATGAATGCTTTAAAAATCCACGATGAAAATAAACCTGAATTTGTTGAAAGAAAATAATTTTACATTACGAAACAGCGCCGAAACAAATTTTAGTGAAACTGGAAACTGTGTCAGAAATAAATTTTAATTTCTTCACTAGCATTCATCTTGTTGAGGGAGGCGCCAAGCGGCAGAGGGACCCTTAATTACAAGGAAAATATATTCCCAATTTGGTTATTTCTCTCTCGCTAACACAGTAAAGGGAATAGAATTACCCACTTCAAAATAACAGGTTGATTTCGTTTCTCTCACAATAGTAACAAATCAAAGCGGGCGGATCGATGTGCCAAATCGTTTCTCCTTCGTTTGTTACCCTGTTTGAAAATCAAAGGAGGCCCTGTAGCGACGCCTATTATTACTGTAATTTATTCTGTAATATGCCAAAGATCTTATGTAATGTACGTAGCTCTTTTCTAAATGCCTTCTTACTTTAATATTTCCCTTAATGATGGTTTTTGAAACCGTTTAATATAACTGTCTTTGTACCTACTTTTCGGCTTTGGACTCATATTGAATTCAATATTCATTGACTTTTTGACTTGAGTCTGACTTTTACTATTAATATTCCGATTTTTTGTATTTATGTTTTGATGTAATTCAGTAATAGCATTAATTTACGATGACGGAAATTTCAATTGGCGTAAAAGACAAAGTAGGTACCCATTTTGGGTATAGCATATATTTTTAATATTAAAATTAAAAAATTAAAAAGTATTTATTTCTGTAACCTTAAAATTATTAAATGTACTCAAGTTTGAACTCAAGATCACTAAGAGGCTATCATCCATCTGCCTTCAGAGAATTCTTGAGTACTTCGGACATATTGCTAGGAAGAGCGGAGATAACCTCGAGAAACTAATGGTTAACATTGAAAACAGTATAAGCCATATTAATTTGAGGTATCATTTAATCACTTCCTTAATATATTTGTTGCTAATTAAAAACTTAAGACACAAAAATAAAAATAAAAATAAATTGTTACTTTTATTTTTGCTATACGACAAAAGTGAATTGAAACCGTCATCGTTTAATGTGGAAGTTGGAAAGGCCTACACCTGCTTCTGTGTTATAACTCTACCGGGTCACTCCTAGGGATTGCAATCTAGCAAAGTGGTATCCTGCAATCCAGCGGGATCTGGCATAAAGCTTCCCCCAAACAGGCGCGATTTTTGTAGCGCGAATATCGCGCGAATAATTACTTTCAGTACATTTTGTACTGGGACGCTGTCGCTTTTACACACTGCCGCGATAAATCGGCGATTTCGCAGCTACAGCCCCCCCTGGCCCCGATGTGGCGGCTTCACCCCCCCTGTGTAGCGGCGATTTTCCTGCGACGCCGCGCTTGTCCCCCGGGCCCCGCTGTTGCCGCTTCACCCCCTCTGTGTGGCTGCGAATATTCTGCGACGCCGCGCTTGCCCCCCGGGCCCCAGGCCCCGCTGTCGCCGCTTCACGTCGCGTCGCTGTCGCGGAATTCTGCGAATTTCCTGCGACGCGACAACGGGGGTGAGGCCCGGGGGGGCCAAGGTAGAGTAGCGCCGCGATTCGCGTTCCGCGTTCCGTTTTTGTAACTAGTACGTAATAGCTTTTGTTCAAATAACGATTATTGCGTGCAAGTATTTATTTCATTACCCGACTGCGCCAGAAGGAGAGTTATGTTTTTTACCCGACTGGGCCAGGAGGGTTATGGTTTTTACCCGACTGGGCCAAAAGAAGGATTAAGTATTTTATCCAACTGCGCCAGAAGGAAGGTTATGTTTTTACCCAACTGCGCCAGAAGGAGGGTTATGTATTTAACCCGACTGGGCCAGAGGGAGGGTTATGTTTTTTCCGACTGAGCCAGAACGAGGTTTATGTTTTTAATTTACCCGACTGCGCCAGAAAGAGGGTTATGCTTTTACCCGACTGCGCCAGAAAGTGGCTTATGTTTTTAACCCGACTGAGCCAAAAGGAAGCTTAAGTATTTTATCCGACTGCTCCAGACGGAGGGTTATGTTTTTACCCGACTGAGCCAGGAGGGTTATATTTTTTATCCAATTGCACCAGGAGGGTTATATTTTTACCCGACTGGGCCAGAAGGAGGGTTATGTTTTCTATCCGACTTGGCCAGAAGGAGGGTTAAGTATTTTATCCGACTGCGCCAGAAGGGGGGTTATGTTTTTTACCTGACTGCGCCAGAAGGAGGTTTATGTTTTACCCGACTGCGCCAGAAAGAGGGTTATGTTTTTACCCGACTCCACCAGAAGGTGGGTTATGTTTTTACCCGACTGGGCCAAAAGGAGTGTTAAGTATTTTATCCGACTGCGCCAGAAAGAGGGTAATGATTTTACCCAACTTCGCCAGAAGGAAGGTTATGTTTTTTTACCCGACTGGGCCAGAAGGAGGCTTAAGTATTTTATCTAACTGCGCCAGAAGGAGGGTAATGTTTTTACCCAACTGCACCAGAAGGAAGGTTATGTTTTTTACCCGACTGAGCCAGAAGGAGGGTTATGTTTTTACCCAACTGCGCCAGGAGGGTTATGTTTTTATCCGACTGCGCCAGAAGGAGGGTAATGTTTTTTACCCGACTGGGCCAGAAGGAGGGTTAAGTATTTTATCCGACTGCGCCAGAAAATGGGTTATGCTTTTTACTCAACTGAACCAGAAGGAGGGTTATGTTTTTTAACCGACTGCGTTAGAAGGAGGGTTATGTTTCTACCCGATTGGGCCAGAAGGAAGGTTATGTTTTTACCCGACTGCGCCAAAAGGTGAGTTATGCTTTTACCCGACTGGTCCAGAGGCAGGGTTTTGTTTTTAACCCGACTGGGCCCGAGGGAGGGTTATGTTTTTACCCGACTGCACCAGAAAGTGGGTTATGTTTTTCACCCGACTGGACCAGAAGGAGGGTTAGGTTTTTATCCGACTGCGCCAGAACGAGGGTTATGTTTTTACCCGACCACGACAGAAGGAGAGTTATGTTTTTACCCGACTGCGCCAGAAGGTGGGTTATGTTTTTACCCGACTGCGCCAGAAGGTGGGTTATGTTTTTACCCGACTGGTCCAGAAGGAGGGTTAAGTATTTTATCCGACTGCGCCAGCAAGTGGGTTATGTTTTTTACTCAACTGGATCAGAAGGAGGGTTATGTTTTTTAACCGACTGCGCCAGAAGGAGGGTTATGTTTTTACCCGACTACGACAGAAGGAGGGTTATATTTTACCCGGCTGTGCCAAAAGGTGGGTTATGTTTTTACCCGACTGCACCAGTATACACACTTAATAGACAATTTACATTTTCATGTGCCAGTTTCCTAGCTAGTAAGATTGTTTATCTGATAGTAGCTTTTGCCCGCGTCTCCACCCGTTCTAGGCAGAACAGAATCGGTAGGTCTGGGGCCACCCAAAGACCCTTTTTTGAATGCAAGAAAGAAGTTTTTTTTTCATTACTTAAAAACATTTATTATTATTCTTGTTTATCCTTGTATATTTATTTTATCTTTGTTATAATATAACCTGTTCCAAGTTCAGGACGACAATTAAAACTTACAGAACCTTTTGAATCGTATATGCATTTATTATTCTACACTCTGTAATGCAATATTTAGAGATATTGATATTGAGGAAACAGAAACACATAAACGTCTCTTATTACCTTTGTGAGGAGTAAAAATAAATAGTTTCCAAGTCCATTATCGATACTGACTGTTAATCAGTTACGTTACGTTATTGGAATATCTGTTACCGACCCACCTCTACGTGTCGCAGAAATATCGCACAATTTTCGCGCGACACCTTGTCGCGTCGCCGAATATTGCAACACGTGTAGCGCGATATTCGCGCGACACATGTAGCGTCGCCGCTTGTCGCGCGAAATTCGCGCTAATTTCGCGCGACGTGTCGCGACGCAGTGTCGCAGAAGTATCGCCACTTGTAGCGCGAGATTCGCGCGATATTCCCGCGACGTGTAGCGGCTTTTTGCGACGCGACGTCGCAGCTTCACCTGCGAGTTTCGCGCGAATTTCGCGCCACAAAAAACGCGCCTGTTTGGGGGAGGCTTAATTTTACACCCTGCGAGATCCCGCAACACCTTGCGGATCCGCATGCGGATCCTTTTAGGGTAGAAGATGATTTCCTTGCAGCTCAAAATCTGCACTTGTCACGGACCTTTCATTATTGTCACGTGTACCTTTATAATAGTACTGAAGCTGAGAAAAATTCAATTTATAACGGAGACTGACCGGTACTAGTGAATAAAGTAAAAAAAAAAACAGTTTCTTCGAATTTACCTATTAAACCACAACCATTATATTAAAAATAATCTGTATAGTCACGCTAAGGTTGTCATTAGCTCAATAAAAAACAGCAACAAAGATTTCATTAAAATCCATAAAGCCAATTTTGGAAAAAAAAAATACCTACTTGGTCTTGGTGCCAGAGCATCGGACATACACAAAAACACATACATAGGCGCACGCACGCACACACACACACACTCTCTCTCACACACACACAGACAGACACACGAGAGAGAGAGAGAGAGAGATTTTTTCTAGTTTTTGGGCTCTATTAGTGTAACAGAATCGATCCCCAAGCTGAAGTTCGATTTTCTTGCTTACTCCTTCGTCGCTGGCTACCAACCGCTCCTTAGTCGTTTGAAAGTAATAAAAGCGACTTTAAAGACAAGCGTTTGTAGCCAACAACATTATCCGGCCTGAAATATAAAATAAAAGGTAACTTTGTATAATATCTGTGCTGGACATTTAAATTAATTACTAATTAGATCCTCGTCGTCGACAGAGGAAAGGCAAAGGAGCGCTGGCGTGTAGCAGCTTATTTGTACGTAATTAGTAAGTAACCTCTTTATAGTTCATTCCAATCAAAAAAAAGCAAAACGTAAACAAACTTACTATGGATCTGACACATGTAAATGTCATCTGCATACTATGTTTGTTTACCTTTTGCTTTTTTTTGATTGGAATGAAGTATACATCCAATTCCGCCAATCTTTCCTTATTTTTGGTCTCAGTTTTTACATCAGATCGAACATCGTTAGAACGAGGTCGATACGATAACTCAAAATATTGTAAAAGTATGTCCGCTGTCAATATCGTTTTCAGTTTTAAAATGGATGTCACAAAATTTACCTTTTGGCTTTGGTATAAATACTGTTTTAATAAATTTTACTTCACCATGGTGATTCTCGAAACTAACAACCCCAGTTACCTCGAAAATGACACGCATATTGTTTTTTTATTGCATTTACCTTTTCGGCTTTTTCAGAAACAAAACCTGTCGAACTTGTGATTTTCTTTCTCGCGTAGGGAACCCTTGCGTACTCCTATTGAGTAATATAACAGCCCGTTTTGGTATTTATACAACTTTGTTAATAAAGAGAAAGACTTTACAAAAGGCTTTTTATAGAATTTCGACTGTTTCAGTGATTGTTCTACTGTTCTCATGGTTTGTTGTATTTAGTGTAGCGAAACTGAAAAAAGAATACAGTAAAATAATTTCAAAGATTAGTAACTTTGTATTTTTAAATGTGTTTTAAATCTTATCAAACTTATCCTCACGTACATATGTCAAACCATAAAAAGAATAAATAGCTTACGTTAGTTTTCGGTTTCTGTGGTTTTTAAAGTTATGTCAGTCAGATAAAAAATGTAATACTCGTATTCAGAATGTCAAAAATATACGTATATACAATATTTCAACCATCAAGGCCTAGTTACAGGAACTTAAACACCTGTTTTTGTTACTGGAGAACTGCCAGCCTATATTTAACGGAATAAAAGTAACCAACAATGGATCTTTAAAACATTTTTTTCATACAAAACGATGATGTATCGCGTTTACAAAAGTCCCACATTGACCCTACTTTGACATAAATCATAGATAGATAGGATTACCGCGGCGGTATTTCATGTCGCGTCCAAAGGGCCTACGTGAAATATGGTGTACTTAGTCTAAGTAAGGTTCCAATGATGAATTATTTATCATTTTCCTTGTGGAAGCTGTGACGATATTTAAACTGTTCGAAAATGAAGTAATTAAACTAATCTGAGATTTATTGTTGCTTTGAATATGTAGAATGTAGATGCATCAAAATATTGGTTGTGGATAGAGGGAGCCATTAGGTAACTGTGTAGATATTTTAATAAAAGAATTAATAGTAATATTTATTTTTGTACTGAATTTTTACTATGTAAACCTTTTTAAAATTAAACATAAAAGTAATAAGTTTAATAAGTTTCTTATATTTTTGTAGGTAACGAATGAGCTAGCTAGATCGTGAATGGCGAAGGGATGGGAATGAAATGACGAGACGGATTATTTGTGTAGAAAACTAGGTAAGTACTTAAGGGTGTCCCTGTAACCAAGGCTCGGAAGCGAACTAATACACAACTTTAAAATGGCAAAGAAAATATACAGGGTGTAGCAAAATTGGTGTAGGACCCGTTCTACTCATCATACTGAACAACTTTTGTTCTACGACTTTGCTCAAATCGCAAAAAAAATGGACCTCTTCATACAAAAATGGCAAAACAGATGATCAATTTGTATGAAATGTACATTTTTTTTGTGATTTGTCAAAGTCGTAGAACAAAAGTTGTTCATTATGATGAGTAGAATCCCCAGTTAACGGGTCCTACACCAATTTTGTTACACCATGTATATACAGGGTCTAAGGGACAGGTTTCCGAAATCTTAAAGGGCTTGCTCAGTACACGAAACTGAACAATTTTACACAAGAAATTTTTTCAGGAAACAAAAAAAATCGGATTCTCCATAAAAAATTATAAACTTGATTGGACAGTTTGTATGGAGAAACCGAATTTTTTTTTCGTTTCCTAAAAAATTCTTGTGGATATTTGTTCAGTTTCGTCTACTTAGCAAGCCCTTAAAGTTTTCGGAAACCTGTCCCTTACATTCTGTATAGTTATATGTATAGTGTAGATGCACTCCAAAGTACATACAGGTTTTATTTGTTGCAGTGATATGGTACCGACCAATGACAGCGTGGTATAACAAAGGTAAATAAATATTATTTTTAGCTTAATTAATTATAATTAATTGGGTTAGGTAGGGTTTAGGCGTTGAGTTTTAATTAATAGCTGTTAGGTCGGTATATGGTCTAATTGTACGCAATTCTTTCGAAAAAAATTTTCGTGAAACATTGTTTGATAGAAAGATTGTAGCCAGAGGAAGAAACGTAGGATGGTTTATGGTATCTACGGTTCTCAAAGTGAAGACAGTTAGAATAGTCAAAAAGGAATGTAGTACTCGTTGATGTCATTTGTATGGCCAAGATAATACAGGGTGATTGCTAATTCGACGTGATCCTTTAAAAGGGTCATACTAGAGGTCATTTGCAACAAATTAAGTCCAGTTAACCAGGGGTCAAAAATGCATGGTTACTGAGATATAACAGTTTTTAGATATTTTTGAAAATTTCTGCCTTGTTACCAAAAACAATATAATTATGAAAAAACCAAAACACCGTTAGCATTAAATTTATACTTTTTTAAAAGCTGAGAAACGAGCGCTCACTTTAAAAAAAATCCTTGCCCATAAACTCATATAGTCTCCAAAATAAACGGTCTTAAGTTGCATAAAATTATTATTTTTTATAAATTTTAAATGTAGTGAACTTGGCGTACAAATTAATGACATAAGTTCCTTGTTTCATAAGCTTTAATTTTTTCCATACATATCCAGCACGGTGCCGCCCTTTTTTTTACTCGTGTCGTGCGTGACTCGTGAGCTTAACATGATTCGATCATTTCCAGCAATCTTCGTGACAGTTCGTGGATACGAACTCGCACAGTTTCAAACCAGATGGTTAGTTCGGGCGGACAGAAAACTCACAGTATTCATTAAATAATAGTTAATATCCTGTTAGTATAATAATATAAAATATAAATGTTAATGCCTCCGACATGGCTTAACGAATGCTATCTAATGATAGCAGCCGGTGCCAATGGCTTAACGTGCCTTGCGAAGCACGGAAACGGTCGAGATAAATGCCACTAACAGTAAAAACCCGTCCAGGTTTTGACCGTGTCTGTAGTCAGTTAACCTGCATGATCGATGAGACCACGCAAGCCACACTTAGCCACGACCGCTTCTGTGTTCGTGCTGCAGAGGCGTCCCACAAGCACTCATATCAAAATTAAAAGTGTTTCAACGTAGTTTTAGTCAATTAACAAGGATATCAACTATTATTTAACGAATACTGTGAGTTTTTTGTCCGCACGAACTAACCATCTGGTTGAATACTGTGCGAGTTCGTGTCCACGAACTGTTGCGAAAATTGCTATAAATTATCGAATCATGTTAAGCTCACGAGTCACGCACGACACGAGTAAAGGAAAGGGCGGCACTGTGCAGGGCAGGATATGTATGGAAAAAACTGTGACTTGTTTGGTTTATTGTTTTTTTTTCGATCCCGTGCAAAAGTTGTCAATATTTGTACCTTTTTAGAAAGCTTATGAAACAAGTACGTACAATGTACGCCAAGTTCACAATTTTTTTTTCTAGTAATACTCAATTACTTAAGGAAAATTTATAAAAAATAATAATTTTATGCAAATTAAGACCGTTTATTTTTGAGACTATGTGAGTTTTGGGCAAGGATTTTTTTTTCAAAGTGAGCGCTCATTTTTCAGCTTTAAAAAAGTATCAATTTAATGTAAACGGTGTAATGGTTTTTTCATAATTAATTGTTTTTGGTAACGAGGCAAAAAAAAATAAAAAATCTACAAACCGTAATATCTCGGTAACCATACATTTTGACCCCTGGTTAATTGGACTTCTATCTATCTATCTATCTATCAGCCGAAAGACGTCCACTGCTGGACAAAGGCCTCCCCCAAGGATTTCCACACCGACCGGTCCTGTGCGGCTCGCATCCAGCGGCTTCCTGCAACCTTTACCAGGTCGTCGGTCCACCGAGTCGGGGGCCTGCCGACACTGCGCCTTCCGGTGCGCGGTCGCCATTCGAGAACTTTACTGCCCCAACGGACTAATTGGACTTATTTGTTGCAAATGACCTCTAGTATAACCCCTTTGAAGGATCACGTCGAATTACCAATCAACCTGTATATTTAGACAGATTTATCGTAATAAACTTCAAAGAAAGTCGTAGCTATTACTACCTATACAATCTATTAAAACTATGCCAGAACATATAAATGTTTTTAACAGTTATGTTTAGCGACAAGACTTAGATAAGATGGTGGCAGCTTAGCTAGCTAGACGGGCTCACACCTAATGTCCTATCACCGCCCAAACCGAATCCTACAAAGTTAGACCTTGCCAGGAATAGAAGCCGCTATCTTCTGATTTGCAGCGAGTGGCCTATCCACTGTGGCAGTTACATTTGTAGTAGAATAATATTATATTATTAAATGTGCTTGAAAGTCTGGCCAGCTATGTAAAATCAAATTTGATCTGAAGCTTACTTTAACAAAACTTGGCGCTTCATCTTGGCCCAACAGTGGTTCAACTACGATAAATTCCAGTTAATATAAAGCTAATGTAACGAACTATCCCCATCGATATTCGCCATCCCAAGACCCGAACCTTCTGGGAACAATGCTGGCGTATTGTGTTCGAGTCGCATTATGAACTCGTATATAATTTGATTTTTGTGTCCAATACGATTTTGGCATTCGTGATTTTGCAGGACAAGTTATGTTAAAATTTGTCATCGTCAGTCATACCTATCTTTTCCGAGATAAGGAAAGACTCTTGAGTTGAACAGTAGGGATGCTATTGATTGTTAAATTTAAATAATAATAATTCATTTATTTCAGACTACATAATATGGTCCATATACAGTTTTGTTAGTAAAAACTTAAGACACTAAGTTAGTAATTAATTAAATTGAAATAAAATTAGAATAAAATACAATACAATACAGGCATGTCACAATTGTCCAAATAAAATGACAAAATTTTACAAACACAAGTCAAAAACAAAATCCGGCACATTTTATAGGTCTGGCTACAAGTATGGCGTTCCAGTGCCTGATAATTGGGCACTCGTACTTGTCACCGATCATCCTCAGGATGCTGCTGCCACTCCCCCGTACTCTGGACATAAGCGACGCAATTTTTTTCCGCATGATGGCGGGAAAACCATCAGTTCTCATTTCAGCGAACATGTCGGACGCGCTACAGAATCGAGGCAGTCCCAGCAGCATCCTGAAGGCATTGTTGTACTGGACTCGCAGCGCGCTGTAGGTCTTCTGCGTATATGATACCCACAGGCTACTCGTGTAAAAAGACTGACAGAAAGCCTTAAATAAAGCAATCTTAACTTGATCTGTACAACGAGCAAACCTGCGGGCCAGCATATTGCTTCTGACCGCCAGCGCCCTGCGCTCCCTCTCAATGTCACTGTCATCCTTTAGGTCTTGCGTAACAATGTGGCCAAGATACTTGACTTGACTTACTTGCTTCAAGGGACAACCATACAATTTGACAGGAGGCACCCGCCCAGGTGAACTGCTGCCCGCTGTGAATACCATAAGCTCACTTTTTTTGGTATTATATTTCAAACCATGACTATTCGCATAGGACTCACATACTTGCAGCAACCCCCTGAGTGCACTTACAGAAGGGCTCAGCAGCACCATATCGTCTGCATAACTGATGTTGTTAACTTTGACTCCGTCTATTGAACACCCCTCATGCATGCTGCTGAGCTCCACTATCAGCTGGTTTACGTACAGGTTGAAAAGCTTCGGAGACGTCAACCCCCCCTGTCTCACTCCACATTCCAATCTGTACGCATCAGAGAGTTCCTCCTGCCATCTCACATAATTGACTTGGTTCTCGTACCAATATTTAAAAACTCCTATAAGCTCCGATGGGAGATTCATCCTTCCAAGCTTATCCCAAAGCACCGGATATGAGACGAGATCAAAGGCTTTGGACAGATCCAAGAAGCATGCATAAACTGGTGTGCTTCTGTCAGTATAATATTTTACCGTATGCTTGAGTGTCAAGATAGCAGCCTCAGTGGATAAACCAGTTCGAAAACCGAACTGTGCTTCATGCAAATCAAGATATTTATCAAGGTGGTGCTCCAGCACACCATCAAAAACCTTAGCTGTAATTGTTGCTAGTGATATAGGTCTATAGTTTGCCTGGTCAGATGCATCCCCCGTCTTGTTCTTTATGATAGGTACAACAATAATTGTTTTCATTGTTTCTGGTGGCAAGTACGAATGACGAATACATAAATTATAAAACAGTGTCAAAACACGAGGCAAGTGAACCCCAGCATATTTGAAATGTTCTATACTAAGCCCGTCATGCCCAGGGGACTTCCCCCTTGACATTTTCGTAATCACTTTTTCAACCTCGTTAGTAGATAAAAGAACCAGTGGCTTAGACTCACCCAAATCGTCAAGCATTACCATGTTTGCTGCTGCATAATCGCTAGTAGGCTGTACCTGTACTTTGAAATTCTCCAAAAAAAGATTAGCAATGGCTTTGGGTTCACTTGCTCCGCCGACACTCACAGGAAGGCATGACTTTGTATTTAATTTACTGGTTTCCTTCCAAAATGATTTAAATTTTTTTTTTTCATGAAGGAATGCAATAATGTCCATTTTTATCTGTCCTTTATTAAAAGAAGGTCCATACCTCAGAGATATCGACACTGATACTTGAACGAATACTTCATTGTGACAAAACATTTTGCGTCTCGGACAATATGCACCTGAACTCTGCAAACTTACAGTGCATCTTCCATCTGTGAACTAATAAGTAAATTCTACGACTAACTGTGAACTTTGGTTGTTACCATGCGGACACTGAAACAATGTTATCTAGTAGCACTGGTGCTGCTTCATGATTATCGGTTCCGTACTCTACCAGCGCCCTGACCGGGTAATGGGCAAGTTTTAAACAAGGTTCCCAGTCTTATGAAGCGAAAACTATACTCTAAACTTTAGCTTTTATGATAATGTAAGCGTGTTCGTGTAGGAAGAGTAAACATCTTATTACCATTTATTTCATCACTTACAATTTTATAAAGCATGGACATCTATTAAGGCAAATTGCCTCTTTTATATCTTAGTAATTTCGTTATAATCAAGTACTTATTCCATCACGCTTTCAAACTTATCGGTATAAAGTTAGGCTGTAGGTAAATTATTATGGTAAAGTCATCAAATACATACCTCATTAATTTTCTTACGTTCCGTTACTTTGAATAGCTTCAAAGCTTGTGAATGGTAAACGTATGTTTCCACCAATTAGTGATATGACGTTTTTCGCTAATATAACCATCAGAAATGAATTACTTGTCACTTTGCTATGTTTATTGGATAGCTCACTCGAGCGCAGTCCTGTCAAGCAAATAGTCTGCTGCTGATTCAAACGGCTGATGGGTCGGTTGCCGGGACTCACGTTTGTTGAGTTAATTTTACGATTATTACCGTTTTAGAATATTCAACGTAATTTTTGTGATGGAGAAATAGCTGTGATCCAGATTCTGAGATAAATGATACTAAGAATAGGATTAACTCGGGAGATAGCTCTATTTCCCGAGTTCCAGCAGCAAACCACCACGTGGAGCATCTTTAAGTGCTCATCACTCTTAAGGCCGTGACATTCACTTGACATTGGCGTTTTCGCTATTATTTTATGAAGATTCTTCAAATATTCCCTTACTATCTCTTTTCACTTGACTATTGGCAAAATCACTCTTTACTGTTGTGGAATGCCATAGGGAAATGAAAATGAAACGGCTGATGATGACGTTTAATTTGATAAACTACTTAGTCGAGCCATAAGTTGTGTCACATAGGTAAAATTTCAAATTTAGAATGCAAGTGGAAAAAATATTATGAGCATTCGAAATTTGAATATTTAAAGAAAACAAAAACATAGGGTTTCTGGAATTTTCTTCAATTTCTAAAATGGAGCGGACGTGCAAAGAAGACAGAGTCACAGTAATTGCAATGCATCGTTGCGGTCACGTGCCAACTGAGATTGTCAAACTGCTAAAAATTTGAATACTCCACTGAGATTTATTTATCGTACTATCAAATGATTCAGGGAAGATTCAAGATTAGAAGATAAACAAAGGAGCGGTCGACCTCGTACGTACTGTTCGGACTCCAGCGGTCATTGAAGCAGTGAAGGCGCGAATCCAACGAAATCCTGTCCGCAAGCAAAAAATGTTGGTTCTGCAGATGGGACTAAGCAGAACCACTATTAAAAGGTGCTTATAGAAAAAAGCAGCACATCTTCTTAACGCGCGGCTGAAGAAAATTAGACTCGAAAGATGGCCGGATTTTGTTAAGGCGGTATGCGGGGAAAAAAAATAATGTTAAGGAGAGTTTCAACAAACAAAATGATAAAGTATATGCACACTCTAGTGAAGAAGCGAGCAGACGTGTGCTACGTGTTCAACGTGGTTTGGCTTGGAGTCTCTTATTGGGGTCCTCGGAGGTGTTTTTTTTTTGTGAAAAAAGAGTGAAACCCAGTGCCCTCGTATATCAAAATACAGTTCTAACAAACATTGTGGAACCTCTTTCACAAAAAATGTTCGAAAACAGGCACTGGGTATTCCAGCCGGATTCTGCGCCGGCTCATAAGGCGAAAAGTACCCAAAACTGGCACACGACCAGTGGAATCGACTTTCTCAGGCATAAGGATTGGCCCTCCTCCAGTCCACACTTGGATCCCTTGGATTACAAAATATGGCAGTACTTAGAGGACAAGGTCTGCGCAACTTGGAGTCACTTAAAGCATCCCGATTAAAACAGTCGCCGATATTGACATGAACGTCGTGCGTGCTTCGATTGATGACTGGCCTTGCAGATTGAAGGCTTGTATCGAAGCAAGAGGAGGACATTTCGAATAATTTTAATGTGGTTGAAATCTATATTTTATACCCTTTCATTTGATATATCAATGGTTGTAGTGCGTAACTTATTGTGTCATTTATTTAACTTTCTATATGTGACAAAACTTATGACCAGACCCATGTACATATAACTATATAGATCATGCTGTGCACAGGTTTAATAACAGGAAAGCAGTGACCCTAAATTTTTGATGTCGATTTGCTGAACAGTTTGAATACTTAAAGGAAACAAACAGGAAACAAACCACTCTTACACATATTTTGAGGACACGCACTTCTTAAATGATTTACAAAGTAGAAAAATTATTCCTGCAATAAATTTTTTTGTGTCGTTTGTTTGAAATGTAGGTTCCTTAAAATCGGCAATACACTGCTAGGTTTGTCAAACTAATCGTAGGACACCAAGCGTTTCGTTTTAGAGCTTTCGTGCCACCAAATATTTGGTCCTCTTCAATATAGGCCCCGCGAGCGCCGTTTGGCAAAAATCTACAAAATAGAATGGAAACTAGAGCCGATGCTACCAGTGCAATAAGCAGAGTTTTCGAACGAGCAAACACTACTTTAGATATCGGAGTTAAACTACAGTCTACCCAAAATGTGCAGGAGACATATGTAACTGGGAAGCTATGTAGGTAGGTACCTAAAAGGTTTTTGTACCAATGAGTTTTCTGAAAACGCATATTATTTAAATACTGATTGCCTTAACTGTAACAACTTTATTAAAGACCTTTTGGATTCCACTGTTTCACTGAAAAATATTTTTTTCTTAGCACCGTAGGTAAACTAGATACCTACCTTAATTAAATAAATTTATGAAAAGTGGTTCTTTATAAGTTTGTTTAAGCTCAACGTGATTATTATTTAAATGTGAAATTTAATGAGCTTGTAAAATAAAGATTGACTAAAGATTAATAATTTCTTACGTGGTTTCTACTTGATTAAAACTAAGCTGATTGCTATAAAGGCTACTTATAGCAATTCTTTCAAACTTAGGGAATACGCAAAACTATGTACATCACACCCCGGACACTTTATACAAATATCGCGTTACTGTTTACTACATAGAAATTTGACACTTCTTCATGTCTGTAGACGTTTTAATGTGTATGTGAGTATCTAGGGCTGCTTAAGCTAAGGCTTTCTAATCATACCACCTTGTCGTAGGTTACACTTCTTTTTGTTATATTGACGTATTTAAAAATGGATATTTCCCAAAACAGTCGAACTTTTAACATAAACGACAGATTTTTACAATGGGCTATAGGCTAGGATACACGAGACTAGGCTGTGTAGGCTTAGAAGCCATTACCTCTCTCCTTAGTAAAGTAAAATAGTCTTTAGTTTGCTCGTTTCGGCCGCCATGGCAACTGAGTTATGTCTTGACAACTGGTCACTTAGAAGTCACACAGGGTGGGGGGGGGGGAGGGTGAGGTAGCCTATGTATCTTTGTATTTTATGTGAAATGGTAAACATATTTGCAAGCGACTAGGATCTGTAGTTTTTTCCATATTTGGGTAATTTCCTGCACGAGCCTTTTTGAGCGAGGAGGTCGTTGTGTCTAGTCGCAGTGTGACCAAGTAAGTTCACTAATAGCACTTAAACTAAAGATACCGGAAAAGAAGACTCGTAAAACAGCGCATATCTTTGTATAAACAGAAAAGCACTTGAAACTACATGTCAATAAGTTAACCATTGTATATTTATGAGTTCAGAAGTTAAGCGACCGGCAAAACGTCGTTCGGTATGTCACTCGTCAGTCGCCAAGTTAGTCTGCTGTCTGCCAAATGGTCTGGCCAAATCGATCATGGAACAAACTTTTCCTTTTGCGGACTTTTGTGTAGGGAAATTCAGAGTCAATGGTGTGGAAAAACCACTGACCTCGCATATTATCATTGATACTGTATAGTTTTCTTTGGACTAAGAATATTTAAATTGAAAATCACTTGCATATTCAAATTTTTACTTGGGATATCCTAGTTTCCTTACAGGATAAATAAGTTATGACTTGTGTCTAAAATTGCGGAAATTTAACAACACACTACATTTCATGATCCAAAATGAGCCGTAATATCTCAAACGAGTACTTCGTATTCTCCTGCTTATCGAGTGACACAATTAACACACACACACACATAAGTACATTCACAATCCGCTATAATGGGAACTTTTAAAGAATTACTTTATCTTACGTCCGTTTTTAAGATTATTTCAATTTGCCTACCACCGAAGCGAGTTTGCTTTAGTCTTCCTTTGCCACTCGGCCGCTGCTGCAGCTTGTGTTTGAGTTGGGGCGCCTGTAAGCTCACAATTAAGCCTAAGATATGTGCTTGCCAAACGCGTGGATGCTCGTTAGCAACATTCCCCACAGATGCCGTAACTTTGCTCAATTAAGTAAGCAACTTGTTTGTAATTTACGCGGCTCCTTCGTATCAAATTGGGGGGGGGGGATGGGCTTAAGTTGGAATATTATATTATCATAGTTGAAAATAGATCAGTGCCTCTATTTAGAGGATTTACAAAACACTTTACAGATTAGTTATGTAATGCAGGCGTAGATATTGTAAAAAATGTAGAACAGCAACTGTCAAAGTTACACAATTGGTGATAGGATTGTTTTTCTAAATTGAGATTTTCCATTGTAATAGGTAATTTAACAAATCATTTTATTTGTATATTTACCGAACAATATTAAGATTTTTTAATTTTTGAACATCTTTTTTATCCATAGTTTATAGCCAAGCTTTATTGCAGCTGTAATTTTAGTATAATCTATCTTCTCTTTCTTAAAAGTTTAAAATAAGTTTCTATTCTTTAGTTTTCATTTGTATATTTACTGAATAATATTAAGATTTTTTAATTTTTAACATCTTTTTTATGCATAGTTTATAGCCAAGCTTTATTGCATGTAAAACATTCAAATAAGTTTATATTCTTTAGTTTTTATTTGTATAGGTATTAACCTAACAATATTGAGGTTTTAAATCTTCTTTTCTATGCATAGTTTATAGCCAAGCTTTATTGCAGCAGAATTTAAATATAATCTATCATCTCTTTCCAAATGTAAAAGTCTAAAAAGTTTATATTCTTTAGTTTTATAGATCTTTTGGTTCTTAATTTTTTTTCCTACAATTTTTTTAAGTTTTAAAAAGCAATCTCGAAACCGATATCAGAATACTATTCAGCCCACGTAGCCTGCAGCGGTCAAAATTTTCCGGACATTACGTCAACCGTCAACAAAGCGCTATCTGTCGCAGTCCATTCATTCCACCTCATCGTGTTTGCAAAGGTTTTGGTTCAGTCGTTATTGGCCCCGATTTGGAGTCAAATGAAACGGATGTCTAATCTAAGGAAAATCGAGCGCTTTGTGTAATTTCACGACCCAGTGACGATAAATTTGAGTGTCGAATTAAACCGGTAATCTGTTGTTTTAATCTTTTAAATGGCAAAAAGTTTTATTGTTTTTGTTGCCCTATATTTATTTATGGGTATTATTATATTTATTTTCAGATAATGATTCAGGATAAATAAATAAACATATATTAGCACTTTTATATCAAATACTTTTTGGCTGGAAACACCTTCTTAATAATGTCAAATTAAGGATTTATAATTATGTAAGTAGCTTTTGTAATCTTTAAAACAGTGTATAAAAAGAGCACTCCTGGAAATTTTAACAGTGCTCTAGTCATGAAACTCAACATTTCCTTTGGAACCAATCATAATGGATTTACAAAAAAAAATAGACTTTTGTTACAAATTAATCGGCCAATCAGACAATTTTGTATGGAAAGTACATTTTTTTTTAAGAATTCAAGTTTTGGTTCTTTAGGAAAAAAATTTTAGTTCGGGAGTGGTCTTTTTATATCATGAACATTAATTCTGATTCTTAGGGCTCTTCTATTCTATTCTATTTTTCTATTTGGCATTCCACTTCTCATAACGAGCGTGATTTTGCCAATGTCAAGTTAAAAATGGGAGAATCTTCAATAAAAAAAATGGCGAAATGCCAATGTCAAGTGAAAGACCCGGCCCTAAGGGTGATGGGCACTTAAAGACGCTCCACGTGGTGGTTTGCTGCTAGAACTTGGAAAACGGAGTTGTCTCCCGAGTTAATCCTCTTCTTATGACCGCTTATCGCTGAATTGGTTTCATAGCTATTTTCCCATCACAAAAATAACGTTGAGACTACTCTAAAACGGAAATAATTAAAAAAATAACTCAGCAGACGTGTGCTCGGTACAAGTCCCGGCAACCAACCCCGCTCTTTTATTGTCATGCGGATTTCCTACCGTACGCGGGCCAGGCTGTAAGTGAGTTGTCAAGAGATTGGCAAACCAAAGACAACTTTATTTTCATAAGGAGACAGGTAATGTCTTTTAATGCTATACAGCCTTGTCTCGTGTATATAGTATTCACTTCATTAAAAGTGTCTATTGTAAAAGTCTGTCGTTTATGTTCATATCTGTGGTTAAAAGTTCTATTGTTTTCAGAAATATAAATTACTAAAAACGTCAACATAACAAAAAGAAATCATTACATGTACAGTGTACACTGTTAATGTGAGTGACAGTGTACACTGTACACTGTACAGACATGAAGAAGTGTCAAATTTCTATGCAGTAAACAATATCGCTGTATTTGTATGAAATGTCCAGGATGTGGAAAATAACATTATCTTGAGAAATATGTATTTATTAAAAAAGGGGTTTTATTTTTGCATATTCTACAAAGTACATACATAAAAGTAGGGGTTACTTAGCATTGCCCAGTGTTGGCACTGTTAAGATGTTGTAATATTAAAAACCAGAGCACGGAGTGGTGCGGGCACTTTTTCACTGAATCAGATTTGGTTCAATAATGAATTCGTGATATTCTAGGCACACAATACCGAATAGACTGCAGTCTGCCGAGAGACCTTTGCCCATTACTATACTGCGCAGAAACAGTGAAGTTTTTTTTCACACTGTAATGATAAAATACGTTTTACTCCCGACGCTTTTCTTGGTAAAGCGTAGAACATTTTCTCCTATTTTTTTATGTAGGTGAAAAAGTAGACCTACACGGACCTTTGTTTGGGTCGAGATTGAAGTCTGATGTACAAGAAATTTTTAGATGAATTTGTCTCGCCGGTGTCTGCAATATGTTATCAAACGTTCACTGTCTTGTCCTTACTGAGTAATATTGTAAAATGTTTTTTCGTTGGCGCTGGCACGATGCAGTTACGTCCGAGATTCTAGAGCCTCTTGCTTCGTAGAATGGAATTCTTAATTTAATTTGTCCAATATAACGTCCATGGCTTGTTAGGATTAACAATTGTGAACCAGAAGACAGAAAATTGCTTTACCTCCTGGGGCCCAGCGTCGTAAATATAATACATAAGAAGAAAAAAAATTGGATCGCCATCTGTATAATAAATGTCGAACTGTTATTGTAGGTTCATAGACAAACTATTAATACCCCATTTCGAACGTATCTTGGTCAGTCAACTGACAATTAAATAATTCTTTCTTCATTTTGACTTGAACGCTAGCGGCAAGGGCAAAGTAATTGTCAAAAGTAATTTTCAGTATTAGCAAAATATTTGAGTATTCACGATGTATGTAACTAATATTTTGTGATACATGAGTTTTTTATTTTGAATACAGGTTAATCATATAAGAACGATGATGACTACTAAGAAAAAAATTAGAAATATTTTATGTCGTACAGTTAAGACATTGAGAAAACCCTAGTTTTCCACGAAATATGTATTTTCCTATTTTTCTCGGTAAATTTTTTGGACTTTGATTCGTTTAATACAAATTATTTATACTAAACATTTTTAAAATCTAAATTTCTGGGGCCCAGGAGGTTAATATAAGAGGTATAAAAATGGAAAACCAAAATTTAAGGTTAGACTTTACTATGGAAACTAAATAACTTTTGTTCTCTACCTACAACTTTGTTGAAATCGCAAAATTAATATTTTTTTATTGCGTATGCGTTTTTGGTTTTTGGTCAATTTTATATGACTCTGAGTTCGAGGGCAGCTTGACCACAGAAAATGTCGACCATAGCCGATTCGACTAATTTTAGAAACCGCTAGGGGGTAAATAACTCAAAGTTATTGATCTCTGATAGCCGAGTTGACTATCCTAAAAGAAAGAAGTGGTCAAATCGGCCAAACACGTCGCTCATAAATTAAGTCTTAATTTAGTTTTTCTAAATTCAGCATCGTTGTTTCCATAGTGGAGTCTGTTTTTAAAGTTTACTATGTATGTTGCATGTTTTTTCGATGTCATATTTTATAAGTATTATATTTCTTGACAGTCGTAAAGAAATTATCTAGGTTATTTTTCGGAGGGTTGGTTGCCGGGACTTGTACCGAGCACACGTCTGCTGAGTTATTTTTTTAATTATTCCCGTTTTAGAGTAGTCTCAACGTTATTTTTGTGATGGGGAAAAAGCTGTGATTCCGATTCAGTGATAAGCGGTCATAAGAAGAGGATTAACTCGGGAGACAGCTTCATTTTCCGAGTTCCAGCAGCAAACCACCACGTGGAGCGTCTTTAAGTGCCCACCACCCTTAGAGCCGCGTCTTTCACTTGACATTGGCGTTTCACCATTTTTTTAATTGAAGACTCTCCCATTTATCACTTGACATTGGCAAAATCACGCTCGATATGAGATGTGGAATGCCAAATAGAAAAATAGAATAGAAAATAGGTTATTTTTCAGTAAACTCTAAATTATGAGTACAAAAAAGTAATCCATTAAAAATCTGTTTGGATGCTCAAACGACCAAACAGGTATATAAGTAGTAAAAAAAAACAACACTTTCTTCGGGTACCTAAGAACGTCTTTGGTGTAAAGCATGAATGAATAAAGTCTTGTGATTGATGATCAGATTAAATTTATTTTAGGGATCTCTTAAATCAAACCAAACCAAACCAATTTTTTTGCCGCATTCAACATAGTCGCCGAACAAAAGCTGTTTAGTTTCAGGAGTATTATTTTTTGAGGTATGAAATGTAGAAAATGTATGTATATTCAGGTCACGGTATTTCCTAAAATCTACAATTGGTAAGCTCTGGGCATCATCTCACCTCAAGGTAAGTAAAGCGGGCTTGCCAAGATTCTCTAACGCCATGGGGAACTGGCTATCTTATCTCTATGCCGGAACACATCAATGCTATCAACGTTTGGCGGCAAGATTTTTTATAGCCAGGCAGGCTCGGAAAATGCTCTACCACCAATCGAACCGCGTCCTACAAAGTTAGACCCCGCCGGGAATTGAACCTGCGACCTCTCTTCGTGAAGCAAACATACAAGCAAGTAGGCCTCGGAGGCGGTAAAAAAATTAACACTCTATTCTACTTATCAACCAATTTTTTAAATGTAAAGGTAAATTAATTAATTAATTTATCCGTTTGTTTCAGGCACAAGGCACATAGAAACATATAAAACACAATACATTTAAAAATATACAAATACTATAAATACGAAACAATATAAAATTAATATTACAACTAAATAGGGATAGTTTTCTTCAAAATTACTCCTACTCAGCATTTTGGACCTAATCGCTTGTTGATAAAGTCGAAAAAGTACTAGGCAGGAAATCTCCGATGACACAGTGCGGACCTAATATTATTGGCAATCACTACTTTCCCGGTTCGTCACAAAGAAAATTGCATTAGCGAGCCCTTTTGTCCCTTCGTCCTTCCGTGTGAGTCAATTAATCACGCGGGCATTACCGATCAGATTGTTAGGATTGCATGCCATAATACAATATTTTCGTTTGAATTTCGACGATTTTCTTCTTCTTATCGTGTGGCACATTTAACCGTCATATCCACATAGGCTTCATGCTATACAGGGTGTAAAGGTCAGGTTTCCGAAAACTTTAAGGCCTGCTCAGTAGACAAAACTGAAACCTGTCCCTTACACCCTGTATACAGCTTAATGGAGAAAAACATAATGATCTCGAGAAATATCCAACTATATTAAAAATTTGGGTGTTTTATTTTTGTACATAAAACACTTGATAAAAAATGGATGACAAAAATTTTAAATATTGCACAATTGAAGAAGCTGAACCTTGAAATAGTCTTGAATACCAATTACTTAGAATTCTGGGGTATACCAAAACTACGTTACGCAGACTCAGATGTTATTCCATGAATAAATTCACAAACCAAGTCGTCCCAAAAATTTTCATTTACCATTCAAAGAAATGGAATACCAACAATAAATCAGAAGCGCCATTTTTAAAACAAGAAGAAAAAATATTTTTTCTTTTATACTTTTTCTTTCTTTACGAAACGCAAAAGATTGTATCCCAAAGAGTGTTTACTCTGAAGTTGGGAACAAAGACGGGCTCTTTGAATTGGACCAGCTAAGTGGCAACGGATAAAGTACTGGATTGAAGTATTTACATTCGCTCACTTATCCGTACCCTTCAAAGAAATTAGAGCAGTATCGATTATGGATTATTAGCACATTATTGGGACTGCGAGTCTTCAATTTTAAACATCTACGCTCGTGTAATTCAACTAAATGTATGTAAATTCGTACTCATGTAGTCTACTTCTCGGATTCTCGGAACCCTGTCTAAAACGAAGTTGAAATATAGCTCTCTTTTTCTTATTTTGTGGCAAAGTCGAAGTCAAAGCCTTTATTTGCAAGAACACTGTTAAAATTAATAATTAATATATGTTCTGTCCTGCAAGCAGGTGTGCAAATATTAGAATACATTTTATATAATTAATTTCACATAATAAAATTTTAAATTTTTAAATAAACATGTCAAACAAAAAGAAAAAATAAACGAATAATACAGAAATTAAAATTAATATTCAAGATCATATCATTTTAAATAAACATGTCAAACAAAAAGAAAATTAATAATTAAACGAATAATACAGAAATAAAAATTAATATTCAATATCATGCGACATTTTTCTTAAAATTAATATAATCATGTAATGAATAGAAACAATTATCCAACAGCCATTTCGTCAACTGATTTTTAAAATGTTTGATGTCAAGTAATAATCACAATACACATGTTAAAAATATTTTTACCATATAATATATCTGCGCGACAAAGAAGTTGATATAGTAGGTTTAAGTATTTAGTTCTTAGCTGTCGTTATGTTACTTTACTACGTATTTTGAAGAAATGCAAGTGTGTTTTAACAAATATACAGACCTCTTTGATATACATGCAAGGTAAGGGTAGTATTTTATATTTTTTGAACATCGGTTTGCAGCTGTCTGGACACCAAGCTCTATCTATCACGCGGATACACTTTTTCTGCACTTTGAAGGCTCTCTCCATCTCTACTGAATTTCCCCACAAAAGCAGTCCGTAGTTAAGTACTGAGCCAACATAGCCATGATAAGCAGTCAATGCGGCTTCAGTGGAAACAGTTTGTTTTAATATTTTTAACGCTTACACGAATCTATCAAGTTTCTGGCAAATTGTCTCTACGTGGTTCTTCCAGTTCAAATGTTTGTCAATAATTAGCCCTCAAAATTTCGTGGATGATGCCTGTTCTATAATAGCATCATTATATAGAACTTGTATTGGTGGAAGCTTTGTGTTGTATGACTAGAATTGAATGGTTTTGGTCTTATTAATATTTATGTTTAAACTAGCTGGTGCCCGCGACTTCGTACGCGTTAGTGTTTGGGTTTTTCCAATAGTTCTTATGTTTTGCTAAATTATTCTTTAGAAATAAGAAAATAACAAAATTAAGTAAACAATAAAACGAATGAAAGAAAAAGAAATAAGAAAATTATAAAAGAAAAAAATAAATATAAAAAAAGGAAAAAGAAAAGAAGAAAAAGAAAAATAAAAAATAAAAATAAAAAAAGAAGAAAAAGAGCTACCTACACCGTAAAACTATATAAACATATCTAAAAAGAGGATCCCGTTAGTTCCCTCGGGACAGCCCTTGACAATTCCGGGTCAAAAATGTTAACTGAATATAACTTTGATTCGCCTAAGAGTGAAGGTTTCGCCTTAATACTCTAAACCGAGGATCCCGTTAGTTCCCTCGGGACAGCCCTTGACAATTCCGGGTCAAAAATGTTAACTGAATATACCATTGATTCGCCTAAGAGTGAAGGTTTCACCTTAATACTTAGGATACAGTTTCCAGCTTTTCCCTCGGGATCCCTTTGAATTTCCAGGACCAATAGTATGTATCGAATGATACGAAAATACCGTAATCAACACGCCTTTTGAAAAAGTTAGGGTTTTATCTTAATAAATTGAGAGATACGGTGTGTCGTTGTCCTGTGGGAACCATTCATGAAACCGATGAAAAACTTTAGATATTTAGTATTAATGATAAAGTATCATTATGCTAAATTACAATAAAATCGGCTTCGTAGTTTTTGAGTAATAAGGTTTTTAAGAATTAAAGTTTTTATGCATTCCTCCGGGAACCCTTAACACGTTCACAGTCCACGATTCCAGGCGGAGTCGCAAGACGCATATATTTTTTTGAGTATGCGTGGACTTATTGGTTGAAGCCATGTTAAATTTCCCAGGATGAAAAGTATCTAATATGTTACTCCAGCTTACGTAGTATAATCGTACAGTTTCATCAAAATCGGCCCAGCCGTTATTGCGTGATGCGCGGACAGACAGACAGACAAACGAAAGTTCCAAATTAAATTGTTTTGGTCTCTATATCGATAGATAGTTATTATTTAAAAAAATATTCCATGTACAGAATCGGCCCCGTTATAGTTTTATTATATTATGTATATATATATAGTTATATAGATATAGATAGATAATAATTGTAGATAATCTCGCTTTTTTTTCTCGTGGAAAAAAAGCATTGTATATAATCGCGTTACTAAGGTAGTCAACTGAACGCAACATTATAGCGCGTTTTAAATTACTTATGGCGCCATGTATCGACTGCTTATTAGTAATAGTAGTCCTGCCTTAGGAAATCTTGTTAATTTCATTCAACTGATATTTGTACCGATCCAACCGGGATAAAAATTACCAGGTGTTTATTCGTGACATAAGGTATCATTATGCCAAATATCAATAAAATCGTACTAATAGTTATTGAGTATTGATCCATTCAAAATTTTCAGTTTTTAGCCATTCCTTCGGGAACCCTTGAATTTTCCGGGATAAAAAGTATCGAAGATATTACTCCGGGTTATGTAGTATAATCGTACAAAGTTTCATCAAAATCGGCCCAGCCGTTTCTGCGTGATGCGCGAACAGACAGACAGACAGAGAGACAAAAATTCCAAATATTTTTTTTTGGTCTCTATATCGATAGACATGCCCCTCCCCCCCTACCGTTATTATTTTCAAAAAATATTCCATGTAATCGACCCCGTTAAAGTTTTATTAGTATGATGATGACGAAAGACGCTATGCTAGACACTGTTTTTGTAATGTTTTACTTTCCCGCGGGAACACGTCACTTTTATGGGATTTATAAATTTTATAATACACATTGTTTGACAGGCAATATAAGGTATCAGCATGCCAAATTTTACTAAATTAGGTGCATAAGTTGTTCTGTACTAAACTGTATAAGTTACTATAGTTTTTTAACTATCCTGCGGGAACTCTTTAATTTTCCGGGATGAAAAGTATCTAAGATATTGACCGAGGATATAAGGTACCACCATGCAAAATTTCATTTAAATCGGTCCAGCAGTTTCGGAGATTAGCCCGTACAAACAGACAAACAGACAAACAGACAGAGAAACAAAAAAATTGAAAAAAATCTGAATTTGTTCTATTGCTCTTCTTACATCCCCCTGACTCGGTTTTCAGCATATTTTTTCTATGTACAGACATTCGACCTCTACAGTTTTATTATATGTATAGATTGTTTTGTTCCATCCAATTAATGACATCTTCTATAGCCTGGTTTACAGCAGGGCCTTATTCAGCGTAATATTCCCTTTCAACGATAACTGTAGTGTCGTCTGCAAAAAGTAAACAGTTTTCAGAAGTAGAGTTTGAGAGGTCATTTATGTAGAGAAGAAAGAGAACGGGGCCCAGAATACTGCCCTGTGGAACACCGCAATTATTTATCATAAAGTCAGATCTGTAGATATCTTTAATCTGTTTACTATTGTTTTCTTCTTTCATTTTTGTCATTTCTATACATTGTTGCCTTTCTGTCAAGTAGCTTTGTAACCAATTATGCGCTTTTCCTCTAAGGCCATAAGTCTCCAGTTTCTGAAGTAATTTTAAATGATAATCGAAAGCCTTGCTCATATCAAGGAAAACAGACACTACATTAGATTTTTTATTTAGGGATTCAGTAACGGACTTCACAAGTTCAAAACAAGCTAAAGAAGTGGAACTGCCTTTGCGAAAACCGAACTGTTTGTTATTTAAAACCTCATGTTTATCCATAAAGTCGTTTAGCCATCCAACATGAGCCTTTTCAAAAAAATTTGAAAGAATTAGGTCAATAGTTATCGGCCTATAATTATTCGGATCTGTTTTCTCTCCTTTTTTAAAAATAGATTTGACTATTGATAACTTTAATTGGCCTGGAAAGATACCGTCTATAAATGACAGATTAACTATGTGAGCTAGTGGCAGACTAATGTAGATTGCGCATGACTTAAGTAGTGATATTGTCATATCCAGTAGCTTTCGTGTTCTTCAAAGACATAATAATTTTGAATATTTCGTGGCTATCAGTAGGTTTTCAGAACACTGAATGTGGGTTAAACGGCAATGATTGTGTCAATTTTACGTTTTTGTTGTGAGATTTAGGCTTTGTTAGGTCAATGAAATAATTATTAAATAAATTACAAATGTCAGTGGGATTAGAAAATGTTTGGTTATTTAAATTTATATGATCAATGTCATTACTTTTATAATTATATAACAAATTAGAAGATATTAAATTCCAAGTTGCCTTACATTTATTTTGATTATTATTTATATATTTACTACATTATATTTTTTGTGAAAATTCTATGCATTTTTTAAATCGTTTATTGTACTGTAAATATTTAGTTTTATTTGCTAATTTGTTTATTTTAGTTTATTATAAAGAGTCCGTTTGATTTTGCTTGACTTTTTAGACCTTTTGTCTAAAACCTACCTTTTGTCTATACCTACTTCAAATATAAATATTTTTTCAAATCTTTATGATGATTTTATTTACCATTAAAGCAATCAATGAACACTAACTGCATGCCTAAAGAAATTTGCAGAGCTACACACAACAGTGACTTATCGAAAAAGCTAATGCCAAGAAGGATCCGCTGGGCCCCACACAGCCGACTGACTATGTCTGGTTCTGGAACTAAATGCATTTTTCATGTTGTACGGCCAACTTTATCCGTAGTTTGCCTTCGATAGTGCTTGTACACTGCACACGAGTTGAACGTTGCAAAGTCAAGAAAATTAGGTTAACTACATGTATAACTAGTTTCTAACTAGTTCATATTTACGAGTACTACAAGAATCTGTCCCTTTCACACTTGGGCTTTCAATAGGTTATTCTGATGTTGCTAGGGTTTCCCAAACACCCTTTCACATGTGTTTGGAAACGAAACTTAACCGTCTTTCCTGCTCTTGAAAATATGCTGAAGCGAGTTTCTTCGGGGCCTTCACGTTCTATTCAAACACTTCCTGAAACGGTAGAAAAAAATACAATTGAAATAAAATGTTATGTAAAACATGTACTTAAAGAAAAAACCCTGAGTTTTTTTCCAGTTTTCTATCTGTATTATAATATGTAGTGCACAATTTTTTTAGGCACAAGTTTGCTAAGGTCTTATACTTCCTAAAATTAATCATTTCCTATCAAAGTTTGTAACCGACATTAAGTAAGCATAGCACACATAGCAGAGCGGTATACGCCAAACTTTTTAAGCTACTTTCGCAGAGCACGCCTTGACATACTTTATAATGCAGACTATTGCAGACTATATTAAGTACCAGACAGAATTGGAAATTACCAATAAAACGAAATTACTGTGAGTTAAAAACCAAAATCCAATGTTAAGAAGAATAATAATGATGTTAGGAAGGATATAACCTAGTTTTAGCCTGCCAGACGAGTTTGTTTATTTCTGCGTAGCGATTCGAGCATATTATGTTAGAACAAATGAAATAATTACGTATTTTCTTGGAAACAACTACGAGCTAGGACGAATCTAGGTCACCTTTTAATAAGGTCACGAGATGATATAACACTACAGTAACTTGATAATTATTTTCTTAATTCAATCTTAAATAATTATATCTTTAACGAAATTTAAGGCCAGAATCATTGTATGATTCAACAGAACCTTCTCATAATATAAATCCCATTGGCAGATTTGCTAACTTTGTACGGGAAACCTTTGTTCCAAACAAGGATACTTTCAAGAAGGTTTCATCAAAATTGGTTCAGCAGTAAAGCCAGTTTCAAACATTAACATTAAAAAGTGATACCGACGACAAAAGAGATTATCTACTTATTACCAATTTTAAAACAAAATTTATACATTTACATTATAAGTGTATACTACTTTTTGAAAGTAAAAAAAAAAATCACAAAAATATCTCTATCTCCAGTTCGCAATCTTTCGCACTTTCGAGCTAATCCAATCTAAAGGCACGTAGTACCTTCATACGCGATTTGCAGCGAAATGTATTGAATCGGGACGCCCCCTCACCTTGTACCACAGATTCTATACCTATTCCTGCCATACACTGGATTGATAATAATCTCTTAACTTTTTCAATCAACGAAAGAGTGAGGTAAGTAAAAATACACATAGGTGGTCTGATTTCGACTTAAGAAATTTTTATGAGCTAACCTGGTAATAAAAAAATAAAATGTCTTAAAATATTACGACGGCTCTCACAAAGTTCATCAAGCTGTTTTTTTTACTTTTTCAGTGTCAAAAAAGTCTGTTTCTAATTTACAGAAAACTAGTTTTTGGGATCACTTGCCAAAAAGGGAAACTATAAATAAATGTTTCTTTAATACATAATAATTGGACAGTTCAAAACTTTATTGATACTAAATTGAACTAAGCATGGTACTATTATTTTTACTTCAAAATTTTGTGAAACCAATTTTCCAACTGTTTAGTCTCAGTTAATCCTAAAAAGATTAAAACGACAGAACTTTCAAAAGTTTGCGAGAGTGAAGTAAAAACGGTGTAAAATCATATAAAAATCAATATTTTTACATACAATAGTAATCAACAATTTGTTTACTTAAAAAATAGAAAATAAACGGCTCTTTAATGTTCTGTCGAAGTAAAGTATCATTGAAGTATATAATGTCTTTCTAAGAAGCTGTTGTCGAAGTGCAATCCGCTACACGTTGTCAGAATAGTTATGACTTAGCGCAAGCCACGCACACACATTTACATTTATAAAACGACATATTATTTTCTAGTAGTTACCAAAGTCTGGCATGTGGTCCGTAAACTACTAACTCTCCCGGAATATAAAAGAGGAAAAGGATGCTCTCCTCTGGCCTGGTAGACCAGCATGACTAAGCTTACCCAAAAAGTTCAGTTATCCGCCCCGGCTTGGCGCAGGAAGACTGTTAGAGATCCGACCCCATTTTTAGTAGGTAGTAGCAAAGAGAAAGAAGAACTGAAGTTTGGCAATGGAGTCGTGGCTGTAGTGACAGATTCTGTTTTTTTTGTTTTGGTGTGCAATAAACTATATTTATCTTTATCTTATAGTTTGGATAGTCGGCTCATATGCCACTGAACCGAGGTGATATTATGAAAGTACTTACTTGTTTTTTATCATCATTTTGAAAATATCCCGTTGTATCTGTATTTTACGTATTTAACTACCTATTTAAAAGTTTCCCTTTTGTACAAATAAAAATTGTAAGTAGGTAATTCGTTATTTACAATTACGTGTTCATTAAATAGACTTATTTGTATTTTTAATCTGTGAAATCTGTGAATCCTGAATTTGGGGAAAAAAATTTTTTTATGGATTCGATATGGCTCAGTTTGATTGAGAATTGAGACAGCCCGGTCGCTGGCTATATTCGGCAAGAATCAATTTGCGTTTCAATAAGACTGAGGACGTTTGGATTTCCTAATAGGTACGTTTTTATATTTTTGGAATATCCATCGTAATTGTAACGTTTGATGAAGAATAAAGAAATAAAAGTAAGTGTTTGATATTCATTGATACCTATATGGAAGTTTGTGTATTTGCAAACTAAAGAATTGAACTCTTTGGATATTAGGAAATATTATTATATAAAATATCTGCATCTATATTGAGTCTTTTAGAAGGCATCAATAAGTTACTGACTAATACCGACCAGATGTAAATTCATTATCGCAAATAGTTTGCTGTTTGCGCTCCGCGCACCCTCAGGGTCTGTAACCACGCGTGTGAAGTCGCGGGCCAAAGCTAGTATAGGACAAATACCCAAATTCTTCCCATTTGACTATTTATCAAAGCAAGGCCTTGAAATAGACAATATTTAGGATAAATGGGCGCGATTGTGTCTTGCCGACGATTCAAGCGGCCAAGTTGGGACAACTTGTCGGGTAAATTGTCCATTTATTTGGGAAAATTAGTCCAACTTGGTCGTCGCCAACCGCCAACGACTTGAGAGATATGGTATCTTACATTGTTTCGAGTGATTTGAATCAGATAATATCTCTAAGACTAAGGGAAAAGAGAAAGAGGAAGACCAAGAAGCAGTTACATCCAGTAACTTAAAACATGGTCTGGTAGTCAGTCATACCAGGAGTTGAAGGAGAGAACGAGGTATAATACGAAGGAAATGGTGGCTAATGGCTAATGTAACAACAGGGGCCCGTCCCTTAGATTAAGAAGAAGAAGAATATCTCTTATGTAACCGGCGCCACAGTTCTTCTATCCTATCGCGTAGTGAGTATAAGAATGGTAGCGTGCTGGGCCACGGGTAGAGCTCGGGAAGGTTAGGCCATACTCCAAGTCTGGTTCGGTAAGAATAGTTGGTAAGAGTTTTTTTTTTCTAGGAAACCTTTTGATTTAAATTATTTTTATCCATATATTTCTTTTACGGCAAGGGTACGCAGTCAGTAAATAAGAACACTATAAAATGTAATATTAAATTTAATATTGGCAGACGCTCAGTATAAAGAGTTTTTATTTTATTACTTTTGTGCTGGCTACGATTCGGTATTTGACTAACCGTATTATTATTATTATTTTTATTCGGGAAAAATCGTACATTTGCTTTTTCTATTTTTGTCTGTATGTGTATGTGTGTGTTTTTTGACATGCCGAACAGCGGTACGTCAACCGTGACAGATTTTTTTAAAGACAAGAATTTTTCAAGCAACGCATTATAATTGAACGTTAATAAGTTAAAGTAGGTACAAAATATAAAATATGTGAATGAAGTATTCAATAATGTTTTTTACCACTAAATCATTTCTGTTTCGTATTCTTATCAAAATGAATGTTTTTTTATTACACTCCTAACTGTCCATCTTTCTTTAGTTTTACACATATGTTCTCAGTACCTTTAATCGGCTTTTCTTGCAATATCATAGCGTAGCGTGATTGAGAAATAATTTACAATAACAACTAGGTAATATTTATCTTTTTATCCTGAAATTTTAGTTATAACATATTCAATAGAATCCTTTAAAATTTTATCTGTCTAATCAAGTCACGTTTGCATAAGCAGGTAGTCGCAAAAGTTTAAATTGGAGCCCATCGCATTGAATACCAAATAATACCGAGTGTTCGCATGAAAATGGCAAAGAGCACGTTTGATATTTCAACGAAACTTTTAGCACAGAACGAAAATTTGGTTTCAAATACAAATTCATGGGGAGTCACGATTGTATACTTTTCTTCTCGTCCCTTGCCGATAGACTGCAAATAAGCAAACTTAAATTTAAATTATAATAAGGAAACGAGATGTCATTCGCTTCAACGAAGATGGGGACGTTTCCGTTTCCGTGTTTGCTACCCTATCTTAAGGCGACCCGGACAGTGCCGGACACCCCACACACATGTTGCGTTATTATTTCCTATTACTTCAGTATAAAATAGTACATATACCTACTTGTATTCTTCGTCGTATTAATTTTAAGTCGTTACTTTTATTTATTGACACATCTTTCCTTAGTTATATTTACTAGTAACAAAATTAAATTGAAAACAGCTTATTAGGCTAGGTTACCGTATTTATAATAAAGTGTAGTAGTACTCAAACTCAAACTTAAAATGTTTTTTATTTAAGTAGATGCTTTACACATGCTTTTAAACCGTCAATATTTTTTTCTACAAAGTCCCTACCACGCGGGACTTGTACACTCAACGTTTCGGGAAGTGTTTGTGAAGCGAGAAGAAACGTCGAGCCCAAAAGAAACTCGCTTCAACACATTTTTAGGGTACCGTAGCCAAATGGCAAAAAACGGAACCCTTATAGATTCGTCATGTCTGTCTGTCCGTCCGTATGTCACAGCCACTTTTTTCCGAAACTATAAGAACTATACTGTTGAAACTTGGTAAGTAGATGTGTTCTGTGAACTGCATTAAGATTTTCACACAAAAATAGAAAAACAACAATAAATTTTGGGGGTTCACCATACTTAGAACTGAAACATGCAAACTTCCACCGAAAATTGGTTTGAACGAGATCTAGTAAGTAGTTTTTTAATACGTCATAAATCGTAAACCGCAAATTACCTTTCATTCAATCAACTCAAATATAAAAAATATTGAGTTCAAGACATGTGTGATTATGAATTTATACGGAACCCTCGGTGCGCGAGTCCGACTCGCACTTTGCCGTTTTTTTTAAATAAAATCTTAAATTCTATTACAATTCATGTCAACAATAAAATTGTGAGCTGGAGGATCTATACATGTCCATATATCATTGTCATTTACATAATCTAATATTTTGTAATACCATTTAGAGCATGAACAATTTTTCATATGCAGTTTTAATTTTTTTTCTGGCAAACTAGTTACATTTTCGGGTATTTTGTTATAGAATCTTACACACTGCCCCATAAATAACTTCTTGACTTTACTCAGTCTCGAATAGGCAACATCAATGTTATTAATATTTCTTAGATTAAAATTGTGTCTGTCACTGTTTTTACGAAACAAGTGCAAATTTTTACGTACATACATGATATTTTCGTATATGAATTGACTAGCAGCAGTAAGAATATTAATTTCTTTAAACTTTTTCCTCAACGACTCGCGGGATAGCATCCGGTAGATGGCGCGAATTGCCCTTTTTTGCAAAATGAAAACCGTTTCAATATCAGCCGCATGTCCCCAGAGTAAGATTCCGTTAGACATTATACTGTGAAAATAACTAAAATAAACTAGTCTCGCAGTACCTACATCTGTCAACTGTCTTATTTTCTTAACAGCATATGCAGCTGAACTAAGCCATCCCGCTAAGGTTTCTATGTGTGGGCCCCATTGCAGTGTAGCATCTAAAGTTATACCTAAGAAAACGGTCTTATTTACAAAGTCCAATACATTATTATCTACAATACACTGTTTACAATTTTCTTTACATTTGGTAATGAGAATTTTATACATTTTGTTTTTTTTTTTGCATTTAAGAGTAGCTTGTTTACAGTGAACCACTTTAGAATCTCTGAAAGAGTGTTGTTTACTTCGTCAGTTTTGCTTTCTTTCCTGTCAACCTTAAAAATAAGGGAAGTATCATCGGCAAACAACACAATGTTTGACAAATTTTGCACCATAAATGGCAAGTCATATAGCCATATATGTAAGAAAAAGAAAAGGGCCTAATATAGAACCCTGGGGCACACCCATTTTAACCACAGAGCCGGATGAATTTGTGCCATTTACTTGGACTTTTTGCGTTTTGTTGCTTAAGTACGAATTTAGTAGACTGAGGGCCCCGTCATCCACACCGTAATGCTTTAACTTTATAAGTAATGTATGATGTTCAACGCAATCAAATGCTTTAGATAAATCACAGAATACTCCTATTGCATTTTGTGATTCTTCGAAAGCATCATAGATGTTACGAATAAGTGATACTCCTGCATCGGTTGTATATCGACCTTTTGTGAAACCAAACTGTTGTTTATGCAGAAGATTATTTTCACTGAAATGTTGTATTAATTGGTAAAGCTACTACTGTTTGTGTTTATTGTAGCTAATCATAAAGAAGACATTAAAATTCCGTTAAACTGAACATCAGTGTACGTGTCACTCCAATGACTGACATCAACTTAAAGAGAGAGAGAGAGAGGGAGTATAAAATATGAGGTATTTTTGACAGGAGGCAAAGTATCCTCGGTAGTAAAAGTAATTTAATAAGTATTAATTCACCTTTTAAGATAATCTACATTTAAGACAGTTTAAATAACAGCGATGCTATCAATTAAGTAGCGAACAAATACTACAATGTTAATTCAATAACATTTCAGATCACTATTCATAAATTTAGAATCAGACCTCGTTTACAGGTAAGCTCGTTTAATTCTCCATTTTATTTATTGGTCTAAAACCACATTAAATTACGTATTTTTATTTCAACGCTTCAGTGATAAGATAAGAGATACATATTATAACATTAACTTTACATAAAAGTACGTATAAAACAAACCACAAGCCGGAGGGGAAAACTAATTATTTCCTATTCAATTTGTTTTATTTTTCAGAATAACAATTGTAAAACAATTTTACAGAAAGGGTTTTGAACTCTAGAATGTTAAGGGCTGTTAAAGGGCAGGGTTTGCTGACTTCTGTTGGGGCGTGCTGACGGACGTTCCGGCTGACTGCAGTGCCTATAATCTTCACTAATTGGGGTCCAAATCAGAACGGAACCCTTGCGTCAGTAACGCCTTTCAATTTCCAATTCGTTGGACCTATATTTATAGAATTCTAATATGCAACAGTTTGAAATCAAATACGAAAGCGATGCATGTTGTGATGTTGAAGTATTCTATTGATGAGTTTACAGCATATAAGAACTAATTATTATTATTTAAAAAAATGTTATTATTTTATTTCAAGTCCGTGTGAAATTGACATAATTTTTGTTTTAATCTTTTAATGAATTTTTGTGACATTTTATTAGATTTATCAATAATTCTTATTTATGTTTAATCTTAGTGTTCGATTTTTATTGTTTATTTTTATTTTAAGGTGTAATTTCCAACACAATTTATATTGTTTTATGGAATAAATAAATGAATGAATGAATGAATATTATAGGTATTTTAAACACACACACTCATAACGTTTCATAATACGAGTATTGCCAAACCCCTTTGAAACATATAATAATTAATGGGCAGTTAGAAAGGATGTATGGAAGATAAAATATTTTGCACCAACTCCAAATGATTGGAGTCAGGGCAGATAGATTACATAATACATATAACTATGTACTTAAAATCATTTTAGTCCTAAGATATACACGTCACTGATAATTACAAGCTATATATGCCCATAGATAAAACGGTAGACAGGTAAGCCTCTGCCTTTAGCAATTTTAAATAAAAAAAAAACTTCAACCCCAATTCTTCATCAAAACTCAATACATTTCCGTAATCCTCAAACGCAAAAGTCCCAAGCGTTCACGCATCAAAAATCCCTTGCCAATCGGAACTCCCTCGAATCTGTCGCGATAATTTCATCAGCGGGGAGGCAATACAGTATCAGGGAGTGAAACGTGAAATGGTGAAATTAGCTGGAGCTGTTAGATGGGGATAGTGGCGGAGTTAATCGGATTTCTGGGGGCGTACGGCCAGCCAGACGCGACGCCGGGAAACTCACATTCAATTATTTGTGTGTCTGTCTGTCATAGGGGACAGGTGAGTGAGTGCTGTTTCGTTCTCATGCAGCTAAATGTGTGTCTATATGATAGCACTTGTAGATACCCATGTGGTGATTTGCTGCTGGAATTCGAAAAATGGAGCTGTCTGCAAAATTGATCGTTTTCTTTCGTCCGCTGCTCACTGAAGATGAATTACGGCTATTTTCGAGATTGTCTAAAGGTAGACTATGATAACGGACGATACGGACATATTTCGGAAAGTGTTTGCGAAGAGCGAAGAAACTTCGAACTTAAGCCCAAAAAAATCTCGCTTCAATACTTAAAAAAAACTTGATTTCTATTACAAATGATATTATTAACAAAATTATGAGCTGGAGGATCTATATCTTAGTTTTTTACATAATCTAGTGTTTTGTTATAACTTTACAGTAAAGAAAATATTTTTCACATTTGTTCTCTGGCAAATTAATTACATCTGAATAATATTAGTGTATGTCCGTTTCTGGTTTCATTATCATCCAAAATGATTTGCAGTGCCAGGTTTTAAGATTCATCTTTATCTCCAAATTGACATGAAATACCTAGATTTTAATGTAGTCGAGTTTTTTCTTGCATTTGTTAGGTTTTTTCCCTCTACACATTTCTAAAACGAAAACAATTACAAAATTAACAAACTTGAGCTCGATTCAGAATTCCGGCAACAAATCCTTACGTGGAAATCAAAGCACCTCGTTTGGCACTGACAAGTGTCCTCCGTTCATTCTTTAGATGACGTCATTATAATATTTTTTAATATCCTTACAGTGCGAGTGGAATCGGAACCTCTCTTACTTTGTAGTGTTACCTCTCTTGAGTTGCTGAGAGCACTTTAAGGGTCGCCAAGTCACTTCACATGATAATTATCTATGTGTTTGAAATTCTTGGAAAATGGAAACATTCTCTTAAAAAGATGATGTTGTCATACTTAGGTATAGAATAGAGGATCTTAAGCTACTTAAATTGTTTTAACGACTATACGAATACCTTTATGCTTAAGTTATTGTATAGAGTTGTTGGGTGATAATAATCAGTAAATTACTTTGATATCTTGATTCTCGTCATCTAGTTTTTGTTTGATGAATAGTTTTGGACTCTTCATACCAATCGATCAGATGAACTGACTTCGTATGAATTTCTAAATTTATTTTGCAAAGTGACTATGTCTTTCTTGAATAAAGTTGTTCAACTTTATGAGATAAAACCCTAGTTTGAGCCTTGGCAGATATTTTAAGAGCACCCTACATAAAATTCAGTCAATTTCAGTATCAAAACTACAAATTTTAAACAAAAATTTCAAATCTCATACCCTAGGCCCTAGATCATATGTATCTAGAAGTAAATTTCCAAAGATACTCGTGTATATTCAATATACATCTTATATTATAACTTGGTGCAAGGAGCATCGAGGAGGCTGTTCGGCGCATGCCCACTCGTGCCAAGTGCCGAGACCCTTGTGCCAACAAGCTCGTCGCATCGTTACGACGCCTCGTGTGGTTAGCTTCACCTTACCCGAGGGATGGTAACGACAATGTGAGAATATTTATTATATCAAGTTTGTAAACTAAAATGAAGAAAATCATAATGAAGGGTGATTTGACAGGTACATACTTGTAAACCCAATTATGGTGACTCTACAATTTTTGCCATATTGGAAATTAATATTCGATTTTTTTACGATTTCATCACGATTGTAGAAGAAAAAGTTGTTCAGTTTAAGAAAATTGATCAGAATGAAGTCCAAGTTAAAGGTCTTCATAGTAATCACTATGAAGACCTTTAAGTATCTATTATTTTCTCTGGGAGTACGTAATATTGTACGTTATATCTGGCCTATGCTGCTAAGCGGCTACAAGCTGCTCGTAGTCAGCTGATTTATCGTAGCCAAGCTAATATGACTAATAATAATATGACTTGTGTAAAATGCTAAAACAACATTCTTCTATAAACTGACTATTTGTTCGTTGATAAGGCCGGCAACGCACTTGTGACTCCTCTGGTGTTGCGGGTGTCTATGGGCGGCGGTAATCGCTTACCATCAGGTGATCCGTCTGCTCGTTTACCACTTATCACATAAAAAAAAGTGGTAGATGATACTCATAAACTCAACTACTTTTCTCGGGGAACCTATACAATCGGAACTGTCTTTCTTTTTCATAGTTTAAACTTTGCAAAAAAAAAACATTATGACTGTTTCATTATAGCCAATAACAAAAGAACCAGTTCTTTTTTAATAATCATTACGTCTTTCTCGAAATCTTATTAATTCTAGGTTAGCGTTTTAAAAGCTGCATAGGGTGTAGAGTAGACCAACTGGACGACAATTTATTTAAAAAAGATGTTAAAGGCCAGCATTATTTTATGCGTCAGCGTTTTAAAAGCTGCATAGGGTGTAGAGTAGACCAACTGGACGACAATTTATTTAAAAAAGGTGTTAAAGGCCAGCATTATTTTATGCGTCAGCCATTGTCATTTTACTATTTATTAATCTTGGTCTGAATTTATGTTTCTCTTCCAAAATCGACTGTGTAAAAAAAACAAATTTAAATAAATAATAAATAAGTTATAATCTCTTTTCTTACCTATCAGTAGAATTTTAATTTCTATATCATTTTTGTTTTAATTCATGTGACAAAACAAAATTCTGTTTCTACCAGCGACCGCAACTTCCGCAGTACAACCTATTTAACTGGCTTGGAACCGCCAAGTTTTAGCTCTAACCAGTTTAAACTGGTGGGGGCCGGTTTCTCTGGGCGTTGCGCCCGTGGGGAGCTAATTACGAAGAAAAGACAAATCTTTACTAATGGGTAAGACCTTGGTTTGTTACCGCAGTCATGTAAGTCGTCTTAAACCACTGTTTTCATTAGGTATTTGCGGAGAGAGAAGAAACATCGGACCCAAAAGAAACTGCCTCCAACAGATTTTTTCCAATATAATTCTTACATGCTATTGCATTACATAATTCGGGTAAACAATCCCGGTTATAGTTAATTTAGTTGCATACTATTATAAAAGAATGTAAAAGGATCAACAAAAATATACAAATACAATGTGCAAACAGGTAATTAATTAAGTAATAATTAAGTCCTAGATCATCATAGTAATAAAGACCTAGATAATTTTTTTAAAGTTAGTATCTAGTGCAATGGCCTTCTTGACGTACTGGTACACTCTTCATACAAATGACGCCTTATTATTACCTACAACTGTCAGCAATGCAGGCGCGGATCCAGGGTGCCCCCCCCCCCCCCTGAAACCTGACCGAAGTACTAAAACTTCTATAAAATGCAAATAAACAGAGGCATTTCTTAACTATTCAAAAAATTTCGAGGTCGCTACTCTCGCGACTTTTTATATTAATGGTCTAATACAATCGACCGCTTCTTAAATACGGGTACACTCTATGGGCATATGGAGTTTTTCGCACCCTGTGGAACACATTCCTACTATCTACTATATTCCTATCAACACTGAACAACTTTCAATCCATAACAAATCCGAATCCTAATCCTCGAAAAACTCATCGTGGCCCATATCTTCAATAATATAGCCAGGAACAGACAAAGCGGAGAGTGGAGAGCCATCTTACCCCGCACCTCCACCATTTATAAGGTTCCTTAGAGAAAAACACTGATACTTTTAACTATTTTGGTTTATTTTCAATTAAGCTTATTAAAATATTTAGATAGATGTTTACATCATGACGAACCCTTAAAGAATCTTCGGTTCCAAACCATCAAAATCAGACAGCGAACGATTTATATCCTTATTATTTTTAATAGAAACGTTCCTACGCCGAAAAGACCACAATGATTCCATCACTACAGTACCTAATTCTAGAATGGGTGACCTGATTGTGTAATTTTAATTTGTATCTAAAGGGTTAAAAAGTTCGCGTCATATTGCATTGGGCATGAAAACAGTTTATATAAGTATGTCGCTCTGCTACGTACAATAAATAAATACATACTTAGTATGACTATATGGCGCAAAAATATTTGATTGCAAGCAAAAAGATTGTGTGTCTACACATATGTATGTATTGTACGCAGCAGAGTATGTTTTACTATACTGGAAAAACGATATTAATAAGGAACATTATATGACACGATCATAATGATAAGATCTAAGTTTAGGCAGGTATAAGTGTATCCAATATTGTTCCAGCCCTAATAAATTTCAGGCTCTGACAAAGGGGATTAATTTCAGGTTGGAGGTATCTTAAGTTATTTGATTTATGCAACGACATTGGCCTCAGACATCTAGGTTCATTGGACAAAGGTAAGGTCAGATAAGATATTAACGGAAATAGTTTCCATCGCATAACTATCCAGCGGTAAGGTTATGATATCACAAAGGAATCGTATTTTGATATAAGACAGGAGACCTTAAGATTAAGCCTAAATTGATATTAGGGTAGCTATGGACTAGATGGAGTGTTGATGTCGATAATCATGCGCATGACAGCAACCATCTAGCAACCAATAATAGCTAGCTATCAGCAACCATCTAGCTTACAAACTAAAATCATGTTATGTTATATTATTTTACCTAACGTATACTATTCGTGGATTCGTACTCGGTGGTCCAATGAGCTGGTGACTGATGCAGGCAGCGCAAGTACTGTCGGCATGGTAATCGTCGGCGGAATGATACGGTTAGTTGCTGCCTTAGATCGATATATACAACAACAAATTTTTAGGGTTCCGTACCCAAAGGTTAACGAGAACCAGCTATAACTAAGCCTCCGCTGTCCGTCCGTCGGTCCGTCCGTCTGTCTGTCAGCGGGCTGTATCTCATGAACCGTAATAGGTAGTCAGTTGAAATTTTCACAGAGTGTGTATTTGCCGCTATTACAACAAATAATAAAAATAAATAAAAAAATAAAGGGGCCCATACAAGAGACGTGTTTTTTTGAGTTTCTTGTACGATGGTGCGGAACCCTTCATGCACGAGTCCGAATCGCACTTGGCCGGTTTTTATTAAAATTTAGCTCACTCCGTTGGTTTAGGATTTTATCTCCATACAGCTTTAAAGCCGTAATGAAATAAGAAAAAATCGGAAAATATGTTATTAATGAAAAAAAGGAGTTCCTTAACAACCCATATCGCGATATTAAAAAATAAGTAATGTGGATGTAATAATATCATATTATTGCTTATTGTAAGTAAATAAAATACTCGTGAAAATTGTAAGTAAAATTTTCCTTAGTAACACTCGTATGTTAAGGCTGGTGATATCAACGTGAGCTTTTAATCATGAGCAAACCAAGGTAAGTGCCAATAAAGTGACAAGTACCCTTAAACCGAATCTTACCTCTGAAATGAAACATTCGAGTTAAATCAGACATACATATTATGTGGTATTGAGTTATAGAGAGCTTTTTAACTAGGGCACAGTATCGTAAAGGGACACACAAAACCACAGAAAAAAGATGTTTTGTTTTTGCTCTCTCGTACAAACGGTTAAACGCTCAAGCTTCAAATTTGGGGTCATAATAGTGAAAACACTAACGTAAAACCACAAAAAGTAAAAAGCGGCCAAATGTGGGTCGGACTTGCGCCATACTGTGACGTGGTATGGAACCCTGCGTCTTCCACGGACAGTTTTTTATCTTTTAAGGACTAGTCAAATTTACCAAATCACTACATAGTATAAAACTAAGTCGCTTCCCGCTGTCTGTTTGTCTCTATATATGCACAGATCTTTAGAAATACGCAACGGATTTTGATACGGTTTTTTAATAGATAGAGTGATTCAAGAGGAAAGTTTATATGTATATAATACATTGCACCCGTGCGAAGCCGTGGCGGGTCGCTATTATATTTATAAAACAGACCTAATTCTACATTGCAAAGTTTCTCTGTCTTTTATGGTTTCATATGTATTTACCTATATTGTCGCTGTTCTATAAATAACAAACTGTATATGTGTAATAAGAATAAGTACATAATTAATAAATAAATAAGTGGTATAACAAATAAAAAGGTCGGTAGGGACTTTGCGGTGTTTGAAATGTACACCCGGTTCTTTGTCAGAGAGCTTTTTATGTCTGTGAAGGAAATAAGCACTAGTAAATTCTTCGTTACGTAGCTATTCTTTGATTCGTTCATAAAATTACTTAAGAAATATTTCCCAACAATCTTGCGGAGCTTAACTCAAAAGAAAGGTAAAAATAGAGAAATTGTTCACAAAGAAGAGGGATTTAAAACAATAATACTTATATATTTTGCCGACACAGCTATTGCCATTGCGAACGTGTACTGTTTGTGTGATTTCGTCGCTTACGTTCATAAGGAGTTTTCAGTTTCTCCGTGAGAGCTGGTGAGAGTGAGAAAGTTAATTTCGAGATAAGATGGTTTCTTTGATAAGTTGTGAAATATATTATACATGATATTCCACAGTGTTTCATTTTACTCCTCTAAAGCTCGTTATTAGTGCAATGAGACTCTTACCTATTAAATGTCATTGACAGACTGCAAAATTGGGTAGATCACAAATGCCTGGGCATTTCATTGCGAAGTTTTTAGCAAACAGAGACAAGATATTTTAGAGACTTATTGGTGTCGATTCGATTTTCACGTTTATTTTTTTGACAGAACTAAACTTGATTTATGTAAGTGTTTTGTCTTTTTTTTCTCTGTATTGAAAAAACAAGGATAGGATGCTTAAATTAAGTTTAGTCCTGCCAAATAAGTTTATTCGTGAACACCGAATCGACACCATTATGTTGTTTTGACCTACTTGAGATTTTTTTGGAATTTGTCGACGATTATATCCTTTTATATGATAAATTATTAGGTTAAGTCGAATGCTCTACATTTTTTAAATTATCGTTAAAAATCTTCATACAAACCGATTATTAGTTTGACGATTTTCGTTATGGTGAAATTGACCCAAATAGTAGTCTGGATATGTTCATATCCATCATTTCATAATCACTTTTTTAGAAGAAATCAGAAATTTCAGAAGTTTTGCAGAAATTTCCAGATACGGTTTACCCAGACATTCATAAAGATGGTCTATTTTGCTCAATCCATATAATAATAATATCTGGGACAAATCACACACGGTCATCTGGCCCCAAACTAGGATTACGTGTATCTTGGGAACCAGAGACTGATATACATACACATATACTTTTAAATACATACATATATATATATAATACACCCAGACTCAGAGCAAACAATTCTGCTCATCACAGAAAAGTTTGCCCTGTGTGGGGATCGAACCCACGACTCTCGGATCAGAGGTCAGGATCGCTAACCACTTAGCCACCGAGTCAGTCAGTCATATAATCTTATTTTGCAATTTTCTGGGGAGGGTCACGCAAAACTTTACTACTATGTTTAGAAAGAGCGAGAGAAAGAGCGAGCTGTGCTTAAAGTTATGCTCTCAAAGCCTTGTTGTCAATCAATCAAAGATTGTTGATTTGTATGTAATCTGCAAAGTCCATACGGTCTGACAGTTGTTCTTTTGCAAGTAATTTTGAGGAAACACTCTAATTTACCTTATAACCCAAATATTTTTCTAAATAAAAGAAGAAAATAAAAAGTTTGTAGTTTAATTCCCTAAAGAAAATTTCCTTAAGAAATTTCTTAGTCCCAAACTTAATAATAAAAGAATAAATAAAAAAATTAATATTTTTATCCCCTGTCGTTAGGTAAAGGCAAAATTAAAGTAACAAGCTGGTTATAACATGGACACACAGTTGCTTCCTAATAATAATATAAAATAGCACAATTGAGTAATTAATTACTTACTACTACTAGATACAAGTATCATGAAGAAAGTTTATATTGCTATTCTTTTTGCGTAAGGGTGGTGCTTGGAATACCAGTATTAAGCTAACCTTTTCTCAAAACGAGCACAGAGGCGTCTTCTTATTCTGAGAAACCTCAAATAAACGTTTGTTATTTTTAAAATAACTCATTTTATGTTAAGCCCCCTCCCCCCACCAAGCAATTGAAATAATATGAACTGAGACAGGTACTATAAAATAATTTGTCCTATCTGTCTGTTACAAAAGACGATCAACCATATTCTGTTCAGAGAAACATTTTAAAAATTGCATTCTAAAATGGCTATGCTTTATGTGGAGAAAAGTTGATCTTAACAGAAAATAAGTAAATAAAGTCTAAAGTAATCGAATAAAAGCTCTCACTCTGTCCTTTCTTAGCAGCGAGACACTACCTACTTTTGCCGTGTTGAAGGGCTACCACTAATTTATTTAATCAGTAGTCACGAACGGACGGAGAGGAGAAACACTACGGAGTACTAACAAAGGTTTAGGTCAAAGCCTTGGTGTGCGCGTTAATTGCTAAAGGAACAAAGGACAGCGCGCTTGGTACTGAAAAAACGAGCAATTCGAATTTGATAGTTGTGCTTTGAAGAGAAAAGTTTAGCATGAAAAAGTATAAAAACGTGAAAATAAGAAGTAAAAGGCTACTCTAAAACTTTTTTCTAAAGATATTAAACATTAGATAGACATTTAAAATACTCTGCCGATTTTATTGTTCTGTATGTCAGTCTCCTAAATGAAATATAAACAAAAATAAATTACTTATACAATGCAAAATAAATATATTTGTCATTACTATCTTAACATAAAATATTGTATTATTCTTGGTATTATTACGTAAATAAATACCTTCTAATTCCCGAGCTCAAACTGCACAACATTCTTTCTTCTTCTGAAATTTAAGAGATTTTTATCTAAAATTGAAATTCGCATACAAGGTTGACGAATGACCTTACTATGAGAAGTTCAAAAATTTTTCACTTTCATGAATAGAAGCTGCGTTTATTGTAAGTATTTAAAGAGGACCCTATACAAAAAGGATTATTCCTTATTTCGATAAGAAACTCTATAGAGAGTAGATAGGTCCCCCCCTAAAACAGGCAGAGGCCTGGTATTTTTGTAACAACAATGTTTCACATTTTAATTCCTCTTAACTGCCAGTAGTTGTTACGCTAACTGTTGGGAACTGTTAATTTGTATTCATTAAGAACTTTGTGCTTAAATAAAGGATGTAAAAAAAGTACCACCCCCCCTCCCCATTCCCCCTTCCCCCATCCCATTTCAAAGGTCGGCAACGCACTTGTGACTCCTCCGGTGTTGCGGGTGTCCATGGGCGGCGGTAATCACTTACCATCAGGTGATCCGTCTGCTCGCTTGCCATCTATCCCATAAAAAAAAACAAAGTAGTTTTTTTTTAAATCTCGCCATACCAATTTCATTTTGTTTGAAACTTAGTATTGTGTAAAAAATCGATTTAAAACAATGTGTAAAACATCGAAATAAATAATATTTAAATTACTCAGAGTTTGCGATTTCAACAATAAAAAAAACAGAGTAAAAAAGTCGTCCGTTTAGTATTGTTAAGTTTTTTTGTTACTTTGCAAACATTTTTAACGTTTATTTAAAAAGTGATAGAACAAAGTAGCTACATTTGACTCAGTAATAGCCTGGATATTTTTAAGAACTCATCCTGTATATTGCTACAACAAACTAATTGCTACAACAAACTAATTAAACAGCTGAAATAAAACTAAATCCTATCGCTTTTACCCGTCGGCCATGACATCACCACGCGCGCGACTTGTGTCTTGCGTCCGAGTCCGCGGTGGACAGCGAAAACAAATGTATGAAGCTATTGAGAGCGTGGCATAAGTTGGCGCGGTGCGTCTTGCGGAGAGGCCAAGACGCACCGCTCTATGTCGTGGCCGAGGCCTTAGTCTTTCGTACTGCTTACAGCCTATGTGTAAATAATTTTGGGGCCTCTGTGTGGCAGTCCTTCTGCTTTGGAAGAAGTAATCTTTATGGGTTTTCAATGTCTAATGGGTTTTCAATAACCTGCGTTTAATATTAATAAGGTTTGCATAAATATACACATAATAATAAACTTCATGACAACTACATACATAGTTTAAAACTTTATGAAGGTGGAATCATAACTAATCATACTAAATAAATAATTATTACCTGGTAGATATTTCCATCAGTGATGAACATGTGAAAATATTACGTCCATCGGGGTGGTCTATAAGGGAAATATATTAGAAATACCCATACCCAACCCTTGCTTGTCAAATATTATAGCACCCATCCAAATTGCCTGAAAGGTGCTACTACTCACAATGATCTTATAACTTATTCAGCAAGGGTCCTCACGGAACCATTACGCTTTTAACGCATACATTACTCCTGTCACCGATCCGACTTTAGCCCTTGTGTGTTGAGTATGGTCTGAACTTCCCGAGATACAGGGAGATGCCCGTACCCGGTAGTGGTCTGGGTCGGCACTACCTGAAATTGGGGTTGACGTAAAATTTGTACCTATCGGCAGTCATAAAGATGGTGTATCATGTAACTAAGAGGAAATGCGATTGAAATTTATAAGAACATCCGAAAAATGCTCGAAAATTTTATTGAAAAGGCGATAGAATAGTAATTTGCGTCAAAGAAAGTTTGGATTATTTGTAAACAATTTTATTTTGTTTGTCGCAAAATAAAGAGTTTACAAACAAAAAACTGAACACGATAGCAAATATTTTACCGCAATATCTCTTGGTTACGTTTACATGATATCTTTGACTAGTGATAAGTACCAATTTTATCGTATTAAGGTTCATACACATATTATTGCTCTTAATTGGAATGACCAGTATCCGTGATCCGTCTGCTCGTTTACCACCTATCATATTAAAAAAAGCGGCCAAGTGCGAGTTGGACTCGCCCATGAAGGGTTCCGTAGCAGCATGTAACATAATATAAAAGTTCTTGTCGTCGGGAACCTGCCCCCCGCGCGCTCCAACGCTACCGATCAAGCCACGCCCCGCGCGAATCATAATTATTATTTACTTAGGCACTTATTACAGATTTATTATTAGAAAATAATGGTTCACGGTTTATACATAAGGTTTATGTTAATGAAATTAAATTTTTTATTTTTATATTTGAGTTGATTGAATGAAAGGTAAATTGCGGTTTACGATTTATGACATATTAAAAAAAATACTTACTAGATCTCGTTCAAACGAATTTTCGGTGGAAGTTTGCATGGTAATGTACATCACATATTTTTTTAGTTTTATTATTCTCTTATTTTAGAAGTTACAGGGGGGGACACACATTTTACCACTTTGGAAGTGTCTCTCGCGTAAACTATTCAGTTTAGAAAAAAATTATATTGTAAACCTCAATATCATTTTTAAGACCTATCCATAGATATCCTATCCAAACACGTATGGGTTTGATGAAAAAAAAATTTTGAGTTTCAGTTCTAAGTATGGGGAACCCCCAAAATTTATTGGTTTTTTTTCTATTTTTCTGTGAAAATCTTAATGCGGTTCACAGAATACATCTACTTACCAAGTTTCAACAGTATAGTTCTTATAGTTTCGGAAAAAAATGGCTGTGACATACGGACGGACAGACAGACATGACGCATCCATAAGTGTTCCGTTTTTTGGCATTTGGCTACGGAACCCTAAAAATCAGATGTGGTACCGACTCTTAACGAATCTTGTCAGGATTAGTTTTCCCAAGAAATTTGTCCAAGCCTCTCATTATGATTACGGCTTCTTCTTCCAAGGGATTAGGATAGGATGCATTTGCGTCAACAAAGAATGGCCGCATATAAAGCCGCATAAAAATGGGATGCTTTCATGTCATGCTATATGTCAGAAATAGTAAAATCTCGTTTTAGGAAAAGTAAAAGACAAAAGCCATTCCTTGTAGAAAAATCCTATTTGAGGATTCGACATGTAATGCAGGTATTTGTGTAGATTTAGAGCTTGTAATCCGTAAGACTTGTCCGTAGCAGTGATAGGTACATGTAAGGTGTTAGAACATCGTTTTGCAGTAATTCGGATTATTCGCACGAAACACGCTTGGCGCCTTCACTCGCACCGAAGTCCGTCGCACCGGTATGCGAAAAACTTCGCTTCTCGTTTCACTGCGTTGCGGAGTACTGCGGACGATCCACAAGCGACAATTTGTAAGGACCGTACGCTTTGCTCTGAAACTAGCCTTATCAACGGCATCGGTTTTCCACTGATATCTTTCAGCCTGTCTAATTAAAGGTTTCGGGTTACCAACATGAGATGACCTCTACATTTTTAAAAGTAATAATAAATCCTTTACACCTATGTCACTTAATACAGTGAAATTTAAGTCAAAATTAACCTTTAAACATGGATACTGATTGGTTTAACGGAGAAGAAATACATCGTGACCCCACTTGTACATCCGTATATTAAAGGTGTTTAAAAATAGCATCGCACACGTCACGTCTGTAGGTGTGAATCTAAATAATCTACACGTGGGGGTTGTAGCGTGTGGGTAATGTGTGTAACAACAGGTCAACCAACTAACCAGTCATCTATTTATAAGGCTTCTACTATTATAGCGAGCGCAGTTATGAGCTTTACTACATTTGTACCACCGCAAGTCGAGTACTCATTTGACATTAGACCCTTGAGAATTCCATACTTCAGTAACATAATAATATCTTGGTAAAATTCCAGATTTGAAAGATTTTCGTGAAATTTTAAATGCCTAGATAATTGAATAAACATTTTAATTTCACCGATCGGTAATCAACGTTAGAATCGAATTCGATAACACCGTAAATTACTCAATCAACCTGATAATTCGGTCAGCGGTGCATGAAATGGCATGATTGTGAAATAAAATTAAACCTTTCAGCTTTGAAAATGTATACTGAATATTTCTGAATAACGAGACAGAGTGGGCAAACATCGTTAGCGAGAGCAAATATCTACTCGTATGGAATACGCACAACATTTACCCACAGCTTACTTATACTTAAATACCCCTTTCGAAACTTACTGTAAGTAGATGGCTTTTTGAAAATACAAGAATAACTCAGCCCGCCTGGCTCCCACCATCTCATCCTAGTCTTGCCGCCAAACATCAGTGTTAATAGCATTGATGTGTTTGGGCATGAAGATAAAAAAGCCAAATTAATATAAATACAGTATTTTCCAAATATACATGTGTTGACTTGAACATGTCTGCTGAGGTTGAATAACAACCATTTTATAATACATTCGTTTATTGGCGTGGTTGCCAAAAAGGGGGTTATGATTTATTGTTCGTATCGAAAAGAACATACCTACATAAATTCTCCTATAGATATTTCGTTGTTCTATTTTGCACATAGTATCAATTTTTAAATAAACATATTTATTTTTTTATTTCAATACTAGCTTCCGCCCGCGACTTCGTCCGCGTTGACTACAGAATTTTGTCCAGAAAGAAAGAAAATGTTAAGATAGCGCCTAACCTAAGATTAAGATTTTGAGTTAAGCATTCCTACGGGAATCCTTAAGTTTTCCGGGATAAAAAGAATCCTATGTGTCAGCCAAGTGCTTTATCTATCTACCTACCAAATATCCAAATCCGTTTAGTAGTTTCGGCCTGAAAGCGGAACAAATAAACAAACATCCTTACTTTCGCATTTATAATATAAAGTGAGATGAGATGAGACAGCAAAACCAACAGGAAGGGTTATGATGCTATTAGCTTCAATCTTTATGCTATATTCGGGTGAAAAGATGTATATGCTGATCCTAAAGTATTTAAACGAGGCATCATTGAATTAGAAAGAGACCAAGAGATCCACAGAGTAACTTAGGCTTTTAATAAGTATATACAAGACAGGCACATACCATCAAACCCTTATACATAATTACAAAACTGAGCGAAATTTCTTTACAAAAAAGTTTTTTTTTATGGCAGAGGTAGCAAACGAGCAGACGGATCACCTGATGGTAAGCGATTACCGCCGCCCACGGACACCCGCAACACCAGAGGAGTCACAAGTGCGTTGCCGGCCTCTTTGATTATAATAATCAAAGGCCGGCCTTTTATATGGGAGTACGCTTTTTCCTTGAAGGTTTGAATGAATTGGAATTGGATACAAATACATATATTTTTTATCGTTATACCAGTGATCCTGTTTATTGAAAAATTTTCGAATCTAACATAACTAATTTTCGTGTTTCATTTTTGAGAAGACAAACACACAGGTAGACAGATACACTTTCAGACTTACAACATCAGTAGGGTTTCTATCTTTTACCGCACCAACTTCGCTCAGTTGGCTATTCAGGTAGCGCAGCGCTTTAGCCGGCTTTTGTCCGACGCGTGTATGGGCCGCTTTATTATGTAAATCAAGGTGTGGGCTTCATACTGATCGCGTATCGTAGCAGCTACGTACTTTAACGAAAGCCAAGTGGTTAAGGAAGCGGACTTCAAGAGAAAACTGCGAGTTAACACACTGTGTCATGTCATGTTAACAGATCGAATTTACAGTTAAATTCAATAAGACACGGCGGCTTCCTGCAAGCCCAACGATTATAAGTCGATATGCCAGGCTTAACTATTGTACATCAACATTTCAACTTTCATTTCGACTTCAAGAGAAAACTGCGAGTTAACACACTGTGTCATGTCATGTTAACAGATCGAATTTACAGTTAAATTCAATAAGACACGGCGGCTTCCTGCAAGCCCAATGATTATAAGTCGATAACTATTGTACGTCAACATTTTATCTGGGGCGGAGGGACCTCCAACACTACGTCACTCGAGAAGCTTTTGTCTGAGGAACTTTGTCATGGATCGTGTGGTTTTTGGAAATATTTTTTGGTAAACAAGCCGCTTGTCGTTCATTGATTGTTTTATTCCTTTTTTTCTTCTTGTTTTGTCTCTTGTACGTTCATACGTACGACCTTTTTGTGAAATCATAAGCTTTTTTTAATCAGTTTTTTTTTTTAAATACTTTCATAAGAGACAACGAAAGAACCATTAAATATTCACCGTTTTTTGTGATAATTTAACACTCCAGAATTTTTGTCAAAAATATTTTTACTTTTTGTTTTTGAGATTCTTTGAAAACAGTCCCTCTTGTTGAAAACGGTACCCTACTAAAGCAAAAAGTCAAAACCGATATCCACACGGCTGCGGGCAAAACTCCTATAAATAAACCGTAAAATTTTCGAAAATAAGGAAGTCATGGTTCGCAGGCTCTTGTAATTACTAAAAGTGGAATAGCTACCTAAATCATTCATACGGAAAATGGAAGTATAGTCAAAGGCTGGTATAAAATTAATTTAAATTATCCAGGATGCGCACAATTATTTTGTGTTAGTTACATACAAGCATAAGTATTTATATTAGGTGTGAAAATAAGAAACTATTAGGTGTCTATCCCTATTTGTCTAAAAATGTGTATTTTTCAGTGGTACAAAGATTTCTTAGCCGTTCTTTTTGTTTTTTCCACACGAAATTTATAAGGTGGGAAAATTGTTTTTAAAATAATCTGTTGCCTTGCTTACAAAACGATATAAAAGCAAGGATCTTGTAACTCAGCTGCCAAAAGGCATTAAACGTAGAGCTTACGTTAATGTTACGTTATTTACGTTAACCTATGTTAGAGCTTGAAAACTGCTTGGAAACCTTCTGTCTCTACGGAAAGTCTAGTAGCTGATGTAGTGCCCCGCAACTTCCACCAATCCGGACTGGATCACTGTGTGTGGAGTATGGTTTCATTAGGGGTTTACTTTTATATTATTGAGTTAAAGTCCACTCATTTTTAGTATAAGTAAACAAGTCATACATAAACTAAGCATTTAAGACAATAAAGGAAACAGGTGCATGCCATTGTTTGTTTCACAAGCTAACCCTCATGCCCCCCTCCCCGTGGAAGTTCTGAAGTTTGTGCCAGTCTTTGATCGATAACGTTAAAGTGCAGCTGCGTCGGGTCACAGAAATGAAGGGTATTACGAAGGATTTCGTGCCTATTGACATTGTGAAATCTATAGACAAGCAAATGCATTCAGCCTAAAGTAACAAACAAGATCAGTTGTTTCTTACTCGTACTCGTTCAGTTCAGTTCAGTTCAGTTCAAGCCCCCCTCCAGCCAGCATCACTGCTGCAAGGACGCGGAGGCCCAAGGCACCAGAGGGGGGCGTAGATAGGACAGGAGTGTAGGGCAGCGCAGTCAGGAGGGGGAAAGATGGGGGTTGGAACCAGCCCGAATACTCGACATCGTAGCCAGTATGGGGAAGATAGATACTATACTTGGTGTGTAACATATACAGGGGGGGGGAGTATGACTGCTTGTTTTGAAGTATTTGTTGTAGAAGAGTGTCTTCAGATTCCATTGTACTGTCTTTTTAGGTTCTATGCTTTATCAATGTACGTTTTATGCGGAGATGTTTCATGTATCAAGTTAACGGATGAATAAGCTTTCCTCTTTAATCTGTTGCGACGTGACGCTTTGTTCTTTGTCTTTTCTTTGCATCGGGGTGTCTTGCTGTTTATCTTTTTTTTCGGAGATGTTTCTCTATGTTCCGCTGTTTTTAGAATTTTTGTTGTTATTGAGTCGGTCCTAAAGCTTTGTTCTCGTAGTAACACACTGTCTACTCTAATGGTTTCTTGGTTTTTGTTATATAGAATCTTAACTTTATTGTCATCCAAGCCAGGCCAGATGTGGCGATTCTTCTGAAAGCTGATTGCACTCGGCGCAATATATACAATACAAAAGGATGTAAAAAATTCAATTTTTTACATCCTGTTTGCGTTCCTAGGAATCTCATCGCCAAACTTCAATGTTGTGTCTTATCTAAAATGCAATATAACACAGCAATATAAAACATTAATAGCACAGTCTTGAAATTGAACCTAATTATTTATGATTTTTAGTGCACTAATTCGGTATCACATAACACTACATCGTATACACTTCACTCCCAATAGAGGTTATATTTTACGACGCACAGAAAACACCATTTCCACTTATAAAACTTATACCATGTAGTATACGTCGTAGATAACGTAGGTACTCTACTTAACAAATCTTATTTTTGTTTCTTCCTCCTTGCGTTCCTGAAAGCTTTATATCGCCAAACTTTAGTGCTGACTAAAACCTCTAGTCTAAAAAACAGTTTCCACCTTCGATTTAGCGCCAGATTAATTGGTACGGCAAAAATTAATGAGTGCACTGCACTAATTTTGCCCACCAAACACTGGTATCACATTATACACTTTACACACAATCTATAAAATATAATAAAATAAATAAAAAGAAAAATAAAAAGAAAAATCTAAAAAAGAAAAATCTAGAAAAAGATAAAAAAAAAGAAAAAAAAATCTAAAGATCTAGAAAAATCTTACACACACACGTAGCACAACACACAAAAAATAAAATATAAACACATTCACACTTTTGGCACTTTTGAGTTTGTCTTTTTGTTTACACATTAACATTCAGTGCCATTATTCTTATGGCCTGCAGATGTTTCTTTCTAGTAGAAATTCTTGAGTAGGTAGCGAGGGTTTGTTTTTCATAATTTTTGGGTTTTCGAATCCGCAACTGATGTCCGCAGCCTGCTGTGTCGAAGCTTTCTTGATATTAAAACAAAATTTTCTTGAAAAGTGAACACTTTTGTGGATTTTATAATCAGCTTCGCTTTTAGCAATTTTTTAACTCTTTTTTTCTAACCTTTAACCCTAATGATACAAGAAAAAAATCAAAGGGCACAACAAAAGCACATGAAACAAATAAAAATCACATATGACACTTTGTAGCATACACAATCACAATCACATTTTTTTGTTAAGTGAGCAATCTGAACAAGTATAATAACAATGTGTGTCTTCTTCTATCTATTTAAAAAAAAAACTCGCATCAAACAGAGATCGTCTCTGATGTAATTTATTTCTACCATCGTCATTCCAAAACGTTGATTGCATCATCATTAACATAGGTGGTAATCGAATGTTTCAAAAGTTTTCAAGATTGCAAAAGTTGTCAGTACAGATCATGCATTGCAAAATCAGAACGATCTCACCGGGTTCTATATGGTTGTTTTCTTCTCCTCTGGAAAACACCATCGAATTTTTCACGTATGCAGTGCGGCGGCGTGCAATTTGTGTTATATACGACATTATCACAAATCTTAATTTTCAACTCGAACTTAATTTACGTCACACCTCGAATAGGGTGCGCAAGCGCTCGGGCGCAAGGGTCATGCAATAAACGAAACAAAGGAGTTTCTCTTGTTTCTTTACTCGTACTCGTTCCATATAAAAGGCCTAAAAACTCTGCTGAAGATAGCACAACCTTTTTTACTTCCCATATACTACATATCTAATACTAGCTTTCTGCCCGCAACTTCGTTTGCGTGAACTTCAGAATTGGGTACAGAGAGTGAAGAAAGACAGCGCCATCTGGCGGTGAAGTAAAAATAATTAGTTTTTAGCCGTTCCTCCGGGAACTGTTTAATTTTTCAGAATAATAATACCCTATATGTTAATCCAGTGTTCAACAAACAAATATGAAGATTTATGTGAAGATCTATACTTTCGCATTTATAATATTAGTGACATTGTTTATACAATTTAATTTAGTAATTTAATATATTTTTATTTTTCTTTTGCCTGTAAGTATCTTCTGGGTTTAGAATTTCTAAATTTAGACTAAAAGTAAAGGGCATCAAAACATGTTCTAAGAACTACAATTAATGATAATTATTGTTCGTAGCGAGCTCTTTCGCTCTAGCTCTACAACCTGCAAGTTAGGAATAGCCAGTGCTGGACTTAGGTCTATAAGCCAGCTTGATGTAGGAGTGGTCTAAAAAATTGCGTGAATTGCTAAAGAGCAATGTAGCTAATAATGCTTTGAAGAAGCTTAGAGAAATTGTGAAAACTTCCCATACTAAGTTCATTAATTAATCAGCTAACGGATTTATATATCAGTTAACGAGTACATTTTTTTTGCTATTCGATCATAAGTTTCTTGGGGAAAAATGTTCACTTTGATGAGTAGAAGCCACAGTTAAAATTTTAAGTATTTTTGTTTACTTGACGTATGAGCTAAAGAGGGTTTGTATACTTCGTTACGATGCGTAAAGTTTATTGGTTTTAATTTTTGAGTAATTAAAAAACTGGAGATTTTTTTTTCGGCAAATATCAAGAGTTAGGTAATTATCGTATCACATCACATTTTGTAAAAAAAAACACTATTGTTGTAGTTTTCAGCTCGGTAATAATTTTCACACAATAATAAATTTGCTCTTGATATAAGAAGTAAATAAAAACGCCGGCTACTTTATTTGCGTGTAGAAATTCACTTTATCGATATTTTCTTTTGACTATTAAACAATACATGAGAACCTGTTCCACTTTCATATTTATGCAGAATTGCTTTAATTCCAAAAAAGAAAAACATATAAAAGACCAGTTACAGTTTACGAAATTCGGCACTGTGTGAAGCCGGTGCACGGCCTTTTACAAGTTCCCTACAGAGAAGTTTCTTCCAAATTCGATTAAAGGGTGGGCACCGCTTTCTCTTTAGTTTTTCGAGTTGAGTGTAGTGTTACCAGTGTCTGCCAAGATTGTTTAAGAGCACTCCAGTGCTTGGGTAAAGGTGTTAATTTTCAGTCTCTTATTTTTTGTAAGTAACTCACCTTAACAGTTAGTGTTGTATCTATACAGGCTGTAACAATAAGTGAAGGATCCGTAAATGGGGCTTCTACAGAACTTTCGTTCTGTAACTTTGCTTAAATTATATTTTTTTTAAATCTCATACAAATTATTCATATGATTGACAAATTCGTATGTGGAAGAATTGTGATTTCAATTGACTTGTAGAAAAAAACGTTGTTCAGTATAACCACTGACACCACTGATGTAATTTTTTTTAACTTTCATTTTTTTTTAGTTCTGACAGAAATAAATTCAGTAACTTTGACAAATCAGCAACAATTTTGGTAAGTCACTCTTTATGAATTTAAATACTGCCTTATAACGGTTTAACTAAGCAAATTTCAACACGCATATACTGCTAATTTATCATGGTGGAAAATGTTGAATTTTCTCTTTGAATTAAACGCCCTTTTGTGCCCTTAATCAGAGCTAAAAGTTTGGAATTGAGTTATATTAACTAAATAGCTTTTGAAAGTTGAACAAAAATTGCAATTCCACCGGCTGTTACAAAACTGTAAAGCCTAAACGCATTTCAAAAATTTCTCTTTTATAGCACTGTGATGGGACGCATTTCGCAGAAAGCGTTTCATACTGATATGGTAGAATTACTTATAATATCCTGAGAAACTTTTTTTCATTCACATTTGGTTGCAATAAAGATGTCAAAGTAAATAACTCAAAAATTTTGGAAATACGAAATTGCACAACTTGAGTCTCACTTGAAAACAATAAATTCCTGATTTATAATGACAAGGGTCAACATTCCAAAGACCACTACAGAAATACGCACAAACTAAGCGTTTTAAACAAAAAAATAAAAAGACTCATAAATTAACTATTGAACTGTGTTCTCAAAAGGGCAATTTGAATAAAAACTCAAATAACAAAACGAGATAACGTGCACACATGTGCACGGTACTAACTACTCGTAAGCGTAATGTCGGCGTCAAAACCACGGAGTTGATCTAGGACTTCTGAGCTAAGCCTGAATGTCTACATTTACAGTACATCATAATGAACGATGTATTATCGTTTATCCCGTTCCCGCTTGTCGGACCTGAAAGAGATGCAAGACGACGCTTGCGCAAGACGTTAACTATTAGCTTAATAGTTAAAGTAGGCGGAGGGTAGCCTTTCTTAAGGGATGAAGAAAGAATTTATTTTATTGTTCGAAATTAAGCCCTATTAAAATGTATTAGGTAACAAAGTATGTTGAAACTAGCTAATGAATCTAAATATTGTTTGTATGATTAAAGTAAGAAGGAGCAGGGACGCTTGGTGGAAAACCTTTGGAAAGAGTGGTTGTTAGAGACAGTGTTGATAGCATTTAATTGCAAATATTGCATATAATTGTTCTACTCATTTCATTTCATTCTACTAATTAAAATGTAATTTTGGTGGTTCCTGATCACGAGATGTCAAAAGTTAAGTAGAAAATGATTAAACAGGGATGTTGTAGTGTGAATTTACATTTCATATAAAATTTACAGTTTCCTTTTAAAAGCCAAAAGTTCGGTTGATGTCACACTTCAACATCTTCATTTATTTCATTTTTTTACAATTATGAGATGTGCAACTGAACTTATCTTCAAAAGAAGTTAACTTTATTTGAGACTTACTTGGTGATTTTAAAACAATAACATGCCTTAAAACTTGTTGCATAACTCTAAAATTGTATTTTATTTCATGTTCACTATTTTATTGTGTGTTGTTTTGATTGCAATCGAACACTTTATAATGTGATGTATTTTTCGTGAAGATATAATTAATTCGATTAATTATTCATTTGGTCATCTGTTTTAACCTTTCATTTATTCAAAATAATTTTAATAACGGTGGGTCCGCAATGCCTATTTATCAGTGTGATGAATAATATCAAATGGGGGTTTCTTGCGTATGTCAAGACATGACAAACGGTAATGAAATGTAACTTAGATTTAATGAGCAAGGAGGTTTTTTACCGCTCGGTGCATTTTTCCTCCTGTAGGTTTGGCTCAAAAGCGCCGGGGGTCGAAGAATTTATGTTTATCGTAACTATTTTATTTGCCTTGACAAACTTACATATTTCTTTTAATATTGTTCTACAACCTAAATTAAAACAAATAATCAAGATATAACGATCAACAGATTCTTCGATCGTAAAGTTTTCTCACATTTTAAATAAATCAGAATAAAACGTTTAATTACTTAATTTTTCCTTTAAATCATTTCTCCTTTATAGATATAAAACCCAAACATAAAGATTAATATGAGAGAATTAATCTTTTTTTATAATTTCAGGAATACAGACTGAATAACTTTTAAGTCTCTTCCAGACTAATATTGAATCTTGATAACTTTGAGTATGAGTCGCAGTCTTGATAATTTTAAATTACAAGAATTAACTTTATTATTCATTATTTCAGACCTAAATTAAACTTGTTGGTTAGATATGATTCACAGTTTTGATTATTCTCTTTTCTAATATTAATTTTGCCAATTAATATTTAAAAAGCGCTCTCTTTTCTGTCTTGTTTTGTGTCTGGTAACATACAGACTTTAAAATGTTTTAGTTAGATAGTCTAGGAAACGGCATGTTCGTTTGCTTTGATAATATAAATATATAGACTATTCCAAAGTTCACCCCATACCCGACAAAAAGGAGCCAGACTGTTCTCAAAGAGTGCACTCTATATATATACAAATCTACATAGCTTGTACATAAGTACATGCTATACATATATCAATACGGGCCCGTACATACAATTTACAAATCAATGAATTTATAATCACGCTGGCTTGCTGTCCTATGTCAAATAGGACCTATGGTAACCAGGCAGGTTATGAATCAAGAATCATAAATTATGAATTATCTATAAAGATACAGTCAAAATGCCCTTATGATCAATTATCCTATCATATCCAATCATTCCTAGAACTAAGAAAGAACCTATTTCGATACATTGGCGCGTGGTACTTTCGAGCTCTAGGCCACAGAAGTCCCTCGTTACTATGTTCATGTTAATACAGAAACAGAGTGCTATAATCTTACAAATTAATTCTAACAAGCTTAGGCTGATATATTACGAATCCATGTAATCAAGACTGAGGTGTCATCAGCTATAATTGCAAGCAGAAGGACGCTGCCCTGGTTCGACTGATCACAAAGTCCCTGTGTACTCGGTTTGGCTGAGCAAAATTATAATGCTATCTACAATTATACTTATCCTTCACTTTTATAATACTAACCATTTATGTAACCAAATCAAGACTGAGACAATACCATTTTTCAGTATTTCTTATTCAAATACGATGAAAATAAAATTACTAGACGATCACAGGATTATTCAAATACAATAATAAAAATTATTAGACGATCACATAATTAATTTCTCACAAAGTGCGAAAGACATTCTTCAAAGAGGGCTCAGGTGTATGGATCATGCATCCACCATGCATACCAGCGCGGGGACCGTCAGTCACAGCACGCTCTTAAAGATTTGTGAAAGCGTTTGAGTGTTCATAATTGACAATCTGACCCACAAATATCTATACACTACTATATCATCAGTAGTTACACCAATTTTTCTAACTAATAAACTACAAAATTGCCTTATACAATAGTAATACTTACTTATGACTTTACCTCTAAAGGAGATGGATGGTTAATTATGCCATACGATAAAAAGATCTCATTACTCTTTTTGCTCCTCTTTGTTTTAATAAATTGGAAAAAAAGCGCGTTGATATCCTCAAGTTAAAGGCACGTGTATATTTTGTAGGATTCTTCAGATCGGAGTTGTGATTAACTATATTTTTATCAAGCCTCAATTTATACCTTCATTTTCGAATACAAGGAAAAATAATTTCACGTTTCGCTAAGCTCCTTCAGTTCCCAGCACAGTGTGCTGACTACACCCGATCAATACAAAAATATTTCGACTGATTCGCGATAAAAAATTTAATAAAAGCACCGTCAGAATGATATCGCAAATTGCGAACAATGTCCGCACTCTTTTGTCATGTTTGTAGATTCGGGTGCAAAAAGTGTAATTTATAATTTTTTTCAATTTCCGAACTGATTCATGGAGATGGGGGAAGTGAAGGCGTGATAGAATTGAATTTAGCTATATTTCGTATCTGTTAATGTAAAATACGGAAAAAAATAAACATTGTCTTCGTAAAGATGATATTGTTTGAGATAAAATGTTTTTGGTATATTATTTTTTTATTGTTATTTATTTAAAAATCAAGTGATAATGACTCATGTGTTAGTAAATCCTTAACCTATGTGTTAGTATATACATGTAGGGAACAACAAAAGGACAGTCTAGCCTGACCCCGAGCATTTTCAGGATGCCATTGGTGCTTCCCCGCACCTAGAGATGCGGCGCGCTTGCGCATGGTCGCGCGGAAACAGTCGACCTGCGCCCGAAACATGCCCCAACATGCCCGAAGCACCGCAGCGACGAGGCAGCCCCAAAATCACCCTGAAAGCGTTATTGTATTGGATACGGAGTAGTAGGATAGTATCGTACATTTGATTGTAAATAATCTATAGTGTCCAGAAGATAGTGCTGGAGTACTGCTCTCTTCCCATACATCGGGACAGAACTTGGTTAACTGTATTGTGGGGCTAGTGGCTAGCCCCAGTATTGGAAGGTTTCAGATCGCCTATAAAGCCTCTTACATAGCTTAACGACTGCCATCTAGTAATGGCAACCAGCACCAACGGTTTAACGTGCCATACGAAGTAAGGTCAAGATAAATGCTACTGACAGTCAAACCAATCCAGATTATAACCGTGTTTGTAGTCAGTTAACTTGTGTGACTGACACGACAAGCCGCACTGCTACTATCACATACTTAGTTTAAGCTTATGATCCTGTTTGCTTACACTGTATACGGTGTCTGAGGAAAATTGGGAAAATATGTTAGTCATCGAATTAATAATATGTTAGCTGAGTAGCAAATTATTTTGTATAATATAGGCATCTACGTAGAATCAAATGGACGACGGGTCTAGTACATAATTCACGAAAAAAGCGTCCGAAGTTAACCTTTACACACGTAGTTATATGCATAGCAACAACACATTTGAATTTAGATCGTGTGTCATTGCATTACGGTTGTTTTTGTTTGCAACAATTTATCACCATACGAAGCATCGACTGGAATGTACTTCACCTTACGCAGCTTCGAGTGAAGACAGAGGAGTAATGGAGTAGCTTTCACTTATAATGTTTTTTTGTTGGCTATGTTTTATAAGTATTTTTTATTTTTGCAGAATCTTGTTTATTTTTTTAACAAACACAGAAACACACACAGAAACACGCTTAAATATGAATTATACAGGGTGAAAATGATTCGAGCAAACAAAGTGGATTTTTTTCGGAACAAAGTATTCCTCTCGTCACGATTCCGCTATAATGCTTTTCCATAGTGCACAACGTATAGGATCTTGGGAAAAGCTAAAATAAATAAAATATTTCATGTAATAAAAACAATAGAAAAAATTAACAAAATATTTTAATAAGAAACTTTATACTTGAAACTTGAAAGCGACTCTATAAAATTTTTCTTCCAAAGTTGTGATGTTCGATTGTTCGCTCATAGAAATCAAACTAAATGCGTAATTCAAATTAAAATAAACTACTGTGTTTCTTAGCAAAACAATACTTTAAAATGATAAAGCAAGAGTTTTCTTACCGGAAATATGATACTCCATCCTGTTTTTTCACTTTACTTGAATAGTTTTTACAACTTTTCACGACGCAGTATGCCATTTTGGACCCTCAGTCAGCCGGCCGACCAAATTAAGACTGGCGCGAAATTACACCTCTTTTTGCATTTTACTACTCTTTTGGTTCGGACACTTTTGAGCGCTGACCCGAAGTCCATTTGTTTCTACGTCGATGAATATAAGTAACATACTCCTATACAGTTTCATGAAGATATTTTAACCAGTCCCTTAATAATTTATTTGTTATTGTGTATTCATTATGTCCCGTGCTTGAGATTCAACGCAGCAACTTAAACAGGGTGGCGACAAAGGCGGTGTAACTGATTAAGTTCACGTTCGTGAGGCGGTTGTTGTAGCTTGCCAACCTATAGGCACCATACCGGGTTGGCTCAGGCGATAAGCGAACATCCTGTACTTCCATTTACAATTCGTATGCTCTACGCAGGTAGCAGGCAGCTAGACTAAATTTTAATAAGGGAAAACTGGACAACATAATTGTTAAGGACAGACCAAGGGTTTCATTTTGCTCGAGCTAGTTTTAAGAGTGTTATAGGTTTGTCGGCTGTGAGTTTAGTATTAAAAGTTAGGTTATCAGTTACGAGTTCTGAAGTTTTCAAGATGTTCAATCGCGTTTTGATCAAAACCTTAAGTGCCAATCTCGATTGTAACATTGTAGCTTCGCTCTCGTTTGCAATACTTAAGTCTTCTGTCTTCAGTCTTGAGCCTTTTTTTAGATAGCCAAACTTGAAAAGTTATAACGATCGTTAAATTTTCGAATACCATCTCAAAGATAATGATTACGATAACAAAAAGCTGTTAAACAAGCACAACATAAGAGTAGGTGCACTCCACAGGGTAGAAAGTTGGCAGAGCGCGAAAATCCAGCTTTCTGAAATTTGAAGGGCCCTCGAACGGACATAAGGGCTTCCCTAATAGGACGAGGGCCCAGGATGGCCCAGGATGGCCCTTCCGAAGACTGCCCGTCCATTCGCCGTATCTAAAGCGGGTCACCAAGGACCTAAAAGGATCGAGTTTGAAGTTTAAAAGGGCTCTCTGGAATAATTACTGGGCGAGTTTATGAATCGGTACTTTGTGCTGATTGTTTCGTCTAGGGTGTATTAATAAATGCATTTACATAGGGTTTGATGTGAATTAATGTGAATAAATCAAATATCTACCTTGTATTTTAAATACAAATATTAGTTACTCAGGGTTGTAAAATGTATTGGAACTTTCTAAGTATATTGATATTCTATTGATATATTAGCGGTTTAGAGAGGTATTTGATCATATACAAATACTTTGTCAGTTCCGTACATAATTATCCGAGATATCTTAAGTCTAATTTTCAACAGAATTTATTTCGCAATCGGTATTGTTAACAATATTTATTTCTACAAAAAGAATGTATACGGATTGCAACGTTGTAAGTTCAAAAACTCTGCTTTTGATATAAATTTGTAAGTTTGTCGTAAGTTCAAAAAATCTGATTGAGTTTAGCGTGTTTTGCTTCAATAATTTGCTGTGCACGTTGTTTGTACTAATAATTTATGATTGAGTAAATGTGTGAATAGTCACAATAAATCTACTAAGGCTGCAGTGATCCATAATCCAGTGGCCCATCTGTAATCCTATTTCCCTTTTTCAAATGTGAGAAGAACATGCTGTTTATGTGCATTCTACACTTAAATAAAAATAAAATGAATATCTAGTACATACAGGATGTAAAAATACGACTCCTGGATACTGAAACGATGATTTCCACCCATGAAAATAAACATTTTATTCTCAAGAAACTCGGCTGATTGGCAGATTCAGATTGTATAAAAAGTCCAAAAATATTTTCGAATTCACTGTAAGCTCCATTAAAAAAGTTGTTCAGTTTCATGATTTTACACTCTGTTAAAGTTATCGGGAATATATAGATAGATAAAATCTTTATTTCGCTTTCGAGGCACATATACATCGAATGAATTACACACTCGTAAAAACAAAATACAATTCCCCATTGCGTTGGGGAATCTTGGTAAGCCCGCTTCCATCTTCGGCATCATCGTCACTTACCATCAGGTGAGATGATGCCAAGGGCTTACCAATTGAGGGTAAAAAAAAAAAAAAAATAATAATAATAATAAAAAAACAAAAAAAAATTGAGAAACTACAATCATTTTTCCCTGTTTATTATAATAGTTACTTGATATTAATTAATCATCTCTAACAGGATATAATTAGAACAAACATTATGGTCCCATAATATAATCAGCTAAAACATAATGTATCGTAGTCCACACTCGTAACTTCTGCAACAGATTAAGCGTCCAATAACCGAATATCCTAATTGTTATCTACATTCGGTTATTATTATAATCCTGTATTTCCAAAGGCTCATCGGATCAGATACCTAAAACATATTATTAATATTGTATCTAGTGGTAAGCTTTGTTCTTTAGTACAGCCAGATGCAAAAATACATACTTCATCTTTTTCAGTCGATGTTTTTTTATCTTTCTAACTTACGGAACTAATTAAAGAAAGTTTCAGATCATTATAGATATATCTATAGTTTATCGCAAAACCACTGATTTATTATCAACGAAAAGTAATAAATATTAAGCGACAATCGACTTATGGACTTGATTTGCGGTACTGGTTACGAAATTTGGTTTTAATTTTGGATTCTATAGGATGTAAATCTAGTCGTGCGTCATATTTTAATCAGTGCTTCTAGTCCTGATTCTGATCAACTTTCCCCAAGGAACCCATAGTCAGATCGCAAAAAAAAAATACGATTTTACTATTGGTTTCTTGGTGAAAGTTAATCAGAATCAGGAGTAGAAGTACTGTTTAAAATTGGATGCATGATAGATATTGTAGCTAGACTAGCTAGGCATGGTAATATAGGTACAACTTACAATGTGTATGACTGGTAATAGTGCCTGCCTATGATCAGCGTGGGCGGCTGACCGCAAACCACAAGCTTTAATGTAATGTAATAGCTATCATTGGGATAACTGTTATAAACGTATGTGATAGTTTATACGTTAAATGTACTATCCTAAACATAACGGGAAGTAGATAATCTCTTGTATATATTTTTGGGTTTCATAACAATTAACATAGAGTTATTAGGTCAGTGTGGTTTGTGTGGTCGCGCCGATCACGTAGGTTAACTGACCACAGATACAGTCATAACCTGGATGGTTGCTCTCACTGGATTGCAAACGTAATGTCACGCCAGAGGCCTTGTAGGCAGCTGAAAAAGTTCCCGAGCTATGGGAAGAGACCCGTACTCTAATAGCCGTGACAAAGCCTCGACTCTTTTTCTACTAACACTATATAGAAGGGCGCTTGAATTCACGACAGGTTCTCATAATGAAACCATACATTTGGAAGGAGTTGTTAATTATTTTGTCTACATGATTGTCCAATAGAAGCCGATAATCCAAAAGCACACCCAGGTCTCGCACATTTTGAATGGTAAAAAGAGTTACATTACCTAAGTTGTATGAAAAGTTAATAACATTAGTTTTTTTTGTAAAGTTTATTTTACTACACTTGGGCTAACTTAAATGTAACTTGTTAATGAGACAGTAACTATATAGTCTATCGAGGTCATCTTGCATATTAAGACAATCAGAGATTGTGCGGAAACCTGAATACACCTGCAGATCATCAGCATAGAGAATAAAGTTACTATGATGAAAAAAACTTATCAACATCATTCACAAATTGAGTCCTGGATGTAATGTATGAAAAAAACCATCTTAATAAGTTGCCCTTAATACCATTAAAGGCAATCTTATTCAAAAGTAGCTCATGATCCACCTTGTCGAAAGCCTTCTTAAAATCAGTGTACATAGTGTCTACTTGAATTCGATTGTCCATATTTTCAAACAAGATGAAAGATGTGGAGCTTTTTATTTATGCCGACGATGTTACCGCCGTGGTTTCAGCAACAACCTACGCGCAGCTGGAGCACGTTACCACGAAACTATACAAAGACTACAGCAGTGGTTTGGCCAGAACGGTTTGGCACTCAACAAAGATAAAACATGCTACACAATGTTTTGTCTAAATGGTCATGCACCAAGATTGTTAGATATCCGTGCAGATGGAATCAGCATACGGCAAAGTAACACAACGCGTTTGCTGGGTTTCAGCATTGATAACACACTCACGTGGGAGACCCACATTGACGAAATCTGTGCGAAGCTAGGGAGGGCATGTTTTGCGCTGCGCCGATTGGCTAACACCTCATCTGGAGATGCCGTCAGGTCTTGCTACTTTGCCACTGTCCACTCTGTCCTAGCATATGGCACTGAGCTGTGGACATATGCGACTGACTGTGACAGAGTATTCAGGATGCAGAAGCGAGAGTTACGTGCGATGGTAGGCGTTCCTGACGACGTATCTACGCATCAACTATTTGCCGACTTTAAAATAATGACCCTTCCTGGAATGTTTGTCTATCAGGTTACATTATTCACACACTCCAATCTGGAAAGATACAAACGCAAAAGCATCGTCGCGTCACACAATGTCCGCAGTAATAAACACAGCGCTAGGTTTTTTTTTATGGCAGAGGTGGCAAACGAGCAGATGAATCACCTGATGATAAGCGATTACCGCCGCCCATAGACGTCCGCAACACCAGAGGAGTCACAAGTGCGTTGCCGGCCTTTGATATGGGAGTACGCTCTTTTCTTGAAGGTTTGAATGTCGTATCGGTCCGGAAATACCGCAGGCGACAATTCATTCCACAGTTTGGTTGTACGAAGCAGAAAGTTTCTAGTGAAACGCACAGTTCTGGACTGCCAACCATATATATGATGGGGATGAATATATTATCGCGTAGAACGATGGCAGAAAGAGGCGGCAGGGATCAATCCGAACAATTCCTCGGAGCACTCATTGTAAATGCGATAGAGAATGCAGAGCGAGGCTACATCTCTACGCAGCGCCAAGGAGTCAAGCCGATCTGAAATATCCTGGCAGCCGACGATTCGAGTTGCTCTCCGTTGAATACGGTCCAGAGGGAGAAGCTGGTACTGGGATGCCCCTGCCCAGAGATGAGAACAGTATTCCATGTGAGGCCGAACCTGCGCCTTATAAAGTTGCAGGCGATGGGCCGCAGTGAAATACCGTCTCGATCTATTGAGCACACCAAGCTTCTTCGAGGCAAATTTAGCCTTACCCTCTCGATGACCACGGAACTGGACTTCACTCGATATGTTGACACCAAGGATTCCGATACTAGCTGAGGCATTAAGGGGACTGTCCTCAAAATGAGGTAATACGACAAATGGCATTTTCTTGCGCCCCACCGGTTAGCGAAGTCAGGGCGCTCAGTATACGTGCTGGGTGCCGCTGTCTACAATCGGCTGCCAAGCGATGTACGAGATGCACCTTCCACCGCCGCTTTTAAATCTCGACTGAAACAGTGGCTTACTAAAAAAATACTATATAAATTCTAGGACTTTTTAAAATAACCGATGTTAATTTAGAAATAATGTACTGTCGAATTCTATTTTTCTTTTGTTGTTATTAGTTTTAGTATTTAACTTGAATTAATAATAATATAGACTGTTTTATTTACTATTTCAACATAGTAGAATCGTATAATATTATAATGACATTATAATACTATAGAATATATCTGTAAGTAATATTGACATGTAACCAGTGTAATAAATAAATTTAGTAGTTTTATAGTATAGAATAGTTGCACTCAAATTGTACTCAGTTGTTACTCAGTTTGTTTCAGTTGTTTTGTTCTTTGAAAAAAATTGTACCTCCATAGTTTAAGAGTACAATTAGACTGAAATATGTCCTGCTGTAGAGCATGCTCCCCAGCAAGCACATATGAATATCTACGATCCTACGCATATTTGACATAAACGGAGAGGCAATTTTTTTTTCAAAGAAGTACTAATTGAGTACAATTTGAGTACAATTATTCCTTATGACAAAAAATTTAAAAAACGTTATATGTCCTGCTAGGGATATAATAGTATATATATTTAAATTCACTTCGTCAATGCTCAAAGATAACAAGATTTTAACTTAGTCAGTGAAACTAATACATTAATCATGTACCTACCATTCAAATAAAAAACACTGTTTAGAAAATTTACACGTCATACAATGCCAAAAATTGTAATCATATTATTCGGACGGTGCGTTTATAAATCTTATTAACATTTCAAGTGCAGTATGCGAGTATACGAAAGAAAACAAATCTGGCTTTTAATGGAATCAGATTTACTCGCAACATAATAATATATTTCCACAAAAAGTTGACGCGAAAAAACGAGAGATAAAATTAAACGAATAAGAAGCGCCGGGAAGGCTCTTCGGGGTATAACGGAGATGATTTATTTGGGTGGCAATGCGATTTAATATTTGTGTTGCAGGTAGGTCGAGTAGGGACATTGTCCTATTTAATATGCAAACTCTTTAGGATGTGAGTGGGATTGCAGCGGACGCCCGCGGCAATAAGTCTCCGTCGGGACCTCATCAATTGCAGGATTTCTGTATTATATGGGCTTAGAGATAATAACCGCCTCCGTGGAAAAATATATTATATCTGGTGGTTTAGTAGCTTAGTAGTTTAGTAGTCCACTCGCTTCATATTAGGAGGTAACGGGTTCAATGCACCGGGTCCAATTTTGTAGGACTGCGTTTAGTTGATGGTAGGGAATTTTCTGTGCCCGCCTAGCTACCACCATCTTATTTAAGTTTTGGCTCAATTTTAATAGGACTGATATGTTACGGCATGGAGATAAGATAGCCAGTTATCCTCACTCACAGGTGAGATAATGTCAAGGGATTTAAAAAGGCATATGTAGATTTAAATGTTAGGTAACATTGATGTAAAACTAACAAAAGTTGTATTCCACTTTATCGCATATCACGATTTTATATTTAACTTCATAATGTTAAAAATAATAATAAAGTTGAGTCAATAACTTAAGGGAAGTGAGTTTCGCTCGAGTTAATTCTTCGGAACAGAAATTTAATATTTCTCCTTTATTTCAACTGAGTCAGTTGGTGCGCTCGCTCTCCTATACTTAAACATTATTGAGTAAAAAACTTCAGGGAAACATTTTCCGAGTGTTTTCCTTCGAATAGAAGACGAAAAGTTTAGGTTCGTTTATGTCAGTCCCTAATTTTAGCTCGCCCCTCAGGTATTCGTCGGGATGACTCATAAATGTTACAGTTTGACAAGATTTCTTTTAATGAAAAACCAGAGACAGTCACAGAACGCCATCCAATAATAAAAGTTCAATAAACGTAGCATTTTGTAAAGTTACCAAACAAATTTTACCAATAGTAATTTTGTAATAGATTTAATTAAATCTGAACGCCGTTAATGATTAATACAGGATGTTGTAATACAACTGAGCTTTTTGTATTTCGAGAAATGTAAATAACAATAATAATACAGTAACAAATGTGTACTATTTTATACAGATCTAAAAAACCTTTAACAGGCTGGATGTTTTGTACATGAAATGAATAACTTTTCCTGTGAAACCTATACTGAATTCTTAAAAAATAAAATTTAGCTCTCCATACGAAATTGACCCATCAGCTTGTATGAAAAGTCCGGTTTTAAAAGTAGAAAACAGCCAAGTTTCCTAGATTTGTCTTTTTATATTGTGTATAAAATAGTGCACGAGATTATTCACTAAATGTGATCTTGTGATTTACATTTCATGAAACCCTGACCAAGGGCACCACTTTAAAAGCTTGTTTAAAAGCTAGATAATAAGTATTTGTCTTTCGGAGCCAGTACGTCTTTGGCGCGCAAAGTGACGTTGAGTTGCACCGCGGTGTGGTAACAACTTTCGCTACAGTTAATTGGTCTTTTTAAATGTTTGTCTCATTTAATTGATTTTATGTAGGTAAAATTTGACAATCATCTCAAAGCCAACATTTTTACTTAAAGCAGAGTGTCGGGAGGGGAGGACAAACAATCCTGCATAAATAAGTGAGGCGGTCGTTAAGTTACCTCTTTAAGGTTCGAGGAAGAGCTCGGCTTGCTAGAATTGCCACAGTGGGCCCGCTTTCGTGGAATGTAAACAATAAGTTTGTTCATCATTTTTTATCAAATTTTCTTTGAAAAATCTTTTGTTTTTTAACAAATACACCTACAGAAAATAAATATATTCTTATTCACAATAATTGTAGGTAGAATTTCAAAACGTTTATTCATTTATTAAAAAATAAGTTCATAACCTATTTTATTTATAATTTGATGACAAATAACTAAATAAGTTACTAATTTATATAGCTTACGGTATCAGAAGCGTCTGTGAGAAGTAGAAAATATTTTATTGGCAATTCCGTTTAGTAATTATTTTATTATTACTTTTATTAAACAAGCCATGAACCTTGAACGTGAACTAGGGAGATAGGTAGTAGAGGTAGGTATCAAAGTTAATTTTAGGTACAAGAAAGAAAGACAGCGATGCTGTGGGAATGTTTCTTAATTGAATAATAAAATACTTTAATTGATTTTGGCTAACAGTTTTTGTCTAAAAGCTTAATGAAACCAATCCGGTCGACTGCTAGTTATTTAAGTAACTTTTTTCAATCGAAAAAAAACAAAATATCGTTTTCAAAATATTTTAAAATGTAATTTTTCAAGATAGTAGTTTGCCTACTATTAAAATATTTTCCAAATATTTTTTTTTAATAAAATTTAATTAACAATAAATATATCATAATTTATTTTCAACGCAGTCAAATGCCGGATTTTAATTTAACAAAAAATAATCATTCACTAATATAAGATCAGTCTAAAGCGGACCACTGGGCACTTTAGGTAATACAAAGATCATTAGACGAGTTGAGCTATAAATACAAGCCTGCGCAACATAACCCTCTCGCAGCCACCGCTTAATACTAACGCGAAATTAACCCCAAACTGCTGCTTCCACCAGCCGAGTAGCCAACTTCAGCAGATAAGAAACGCCCGCCTTGAGAACTTTTTGAGTGTAGGTACCAACACTGAGATAATTTTATGAGAAGACGGATGCTTGATGGTGATGAGCGAAGTTTTGAGTTTCGAAAAAGAAAGTTCTCATTAAAAAGCTGGGGCAAATAAAAGTGTTTTCCTAACATAAAGCTTTCGTAACATAAAGCTTTTAGGTTTTTAGTAGAGTTTCCATTTGTCTTGACGCAAATGAAAGTGGTTTTCGTAACATGAAACTTTTATGTTCTTTGTTAAATTTTCGTTTGACTTCTTTTATTTTTGTAATGCAGTTTTAATTATAGATAGAACATACTACATGGTAATAGCGGGGCTTTCGGCAATTTACAAATTGGAAGAAAAAAAAGTGATCTGCTACATTAAAAAATGGTATAGTAACTTTTTACGTTGACGAATAAACCTAATTATTATCTGTCTTTCAGACTAATTTGTCTTAAAAAATATATAATAAGAATTTAATAAAAATGTATATGCAGAGATCGGATTTATTAAATATTTTTCCTGCACTCTATACTTGATTCTGAGTAACTCCTTAAAATTTCAAACTTACTTGTTCGCTGGCTCCGCGACCCAGAGGATCTTGGTCTCAGACAACAAATTCCACCTCTCTTTCCTGTTCTGTACAGCGTCACGCCAGTCAGCTCTTTAAAGGGTAATAAGGTCTTTTTGGACTTCATAACTCCAGCGGTACCGGGGGCGCCCAACAAACGCATTTTTTAACACCCTATACAAGGTCTAACTAAATCAGCTGAAATTATTTAAACTGCAGCATCTTCCCATAAATCTGACTCACTTTCCCCAAGGAACTCATAGTCGATTCGCAAAAAAAGTTTTGGATTTCCTATACATTTAAATAGTTTTAACTATTGTAATTTGTGAGACTGTATCACAGTCAACCTGCGTCCTGCACACGTCACAATGACGCATTAGAGTTGAATTAACTGGGCGTTAATCTGCGTTAGTATTTAAAATCGAATATATTACGTCAATAATTGACCACGCTGAATACGTTAAAAACAACCGACTTCAATCGTAGCAACTCCAATTTTGCTATGTTTTTGTTGATTTTCTCAAAAACCGCTGAATCGATTTCGATAAAATTAATATGGGACCACCTGTGAAGTATACCCTTTCAAACAAAAAAAGAATTTTTGAAATCGGTTCAGGCGTCTTCGAGTAATCGGTGAACATACATAGAAAAAAAAAAAAAAAAGATTCCGACGAATTGAGAACCTCCTCCTTTTTTTGAAGTCGGTTGATAACGCCTTCTAACGTAGCTTTAAATAGAATTAGTTGAAGTGTTTTGCATAATTATAATAGTTTACGGGAAAATGTTAAACCGCCTCTGTTTGAAACAGATGTGATCCGTCATGTTAGTTTACTCGCAATATTGAAAATGCTTTCAAGCGTTTGTTAGTAACACTGGTACCACCCATATAAGGCATATCTACACATATGTTTTGATGAAATACTCCTACCTAACTTTGAAATTCGCTAACATTTATCTTGTAAACATTAAACATCTAAAATATACAAATAAAACATGGGGCTTATATTAAATTTCGCTGAAAAATCATCGCATTTTGTCACCTATTAAGGCAGGAGTAGGCATTTTCTGACATATTAAACCGCAACCAAATTAAAATGTAAAACTCGGCCGAGTCGCGCCCTCGTGTGAAGGGAACAAGATAAATGAGACAGCGCACTGGTGCGATTTGCGTATCGCAGAAATAAATTAACTTACACCACAACGTATCCCCGAAGTAATATCGATTTGATTTGCTCACAAGCCGGCTGTCGCCTGTCGACTTGTTTTGATACTGTGCCGAGATTTTTTTATTCGAGAAAAGATTTGAATCAGATTTTTTGGTGTACGTTATGTACCGTTTATACATATACGAGATGTTATGTGAATTTATCATTGAATTGAAACTGGGACGCAATTCGAATGTTGAGCAGATGAATGTAATCGAAAACAATTGTTTTTAGGGTTCCGTAGCCAAATGGCAAAAAACGGAACCCTTATGGATTCGTCATGTCTGTCTGTCTGTCTGTCCGTATGTCACAGCCACTTTTTTTCCGAAACTATAAGAACTATACTGTTGAAACTTGGTAAGTAGATGTATTTTGTGAACCGCATTAAGATTTTTACACAAAAATAGAAAAAAAAACAATAAATTTTGGGGGCTCCCCATACTTAGAACTGAAATTAAAAAAAATTTTTTTCATCAAACCTATACGTGTGGGGTATCTATGGATAGGTCTTCAAAAATGATATTGAGGTTTCTAATATCATTTTCTTCTAAACTGAATAGTTTGCGCGAGAGACACTTCCAAAGTTGTAAAATGTGTGTCCCCCCCCCCCCCCCCCCCGTAACTTCTAAAATAAGAGAATGATAAAACTAAAAAAAATATATGATGTACATTATCATGCAAACTTCCACTGAAAATTGGTTTGAACGATATCTAGTAAGTGTTTTTTTTTTAATACGTCATAAATCGTAAACCGCAATTTACCTTTCATTCAAGTTACAACGAACTACAAAAACTTTTATATTATGTTACTTGCTGCTACGGAACCCTTCATGGGCGAGTCCGACTCGCACTTGGCCGCTTTTTTAAGTGTTGCTTCAGTGATGAAGGTGAAACAAAATTAGTAAGATTTTACCTGCAGCAGTACATGTAATTGCAATTAATACCTAATGAATTTTTATTTCTAAATACCAACAATGACGAAGGATTAAGTTAGGGCAAGTGATTTTCTAGTTTTATGTCAAGTTTGTTTTCACAAAATTTTCAGTGAAAGCTACTAAAATACCTACATTTCATTTTTTGTCGTAATTGTTTTGTCATATTTATAATTTTGGTGTGACTTTGGAGAAAAATAAGTATGTTATTTATCCTGTAACAGCACGTACTGCAGGCTGCAGGAACATACTTAAATTTTATACTGATTGCATCCTAAACAACATACCTAATATAATTTTTTTTTAATATTAAGATCTAATGTTTAATATTATCCTTAATTGTTTATGTAACGCCTGCGAAAGTAGAGAAATGTTACAGAGTGAGCGCAAATTCAAGCCTTACCCAATAGCTACAAAAGTTCGGGAAAAGTAGGTCGACGATGCACTGCCGGTAGGATACCTATAATGGTTAAGTACCTATCTTTCAATACCTACCTACCTACCTCTCTTACAAAATAGAGTGCTTTGGGGCAATTCCGATATAAATGAGTTAATAGGAAGTATTTGTTTTGATTTGTTTTTCAAAAACGGTTTCTTTCTTTCTTAAAATTGTTTTACCTCTATTTATTTAAGAAATGTATCTTGTATATGTACACTATACATTATGTAGATTAGTGATTTTATTAAATATAATTATTTGAAAACTTGGCATAAATTTTCTAGAGTTGCCGCGAATATTCGCTATTATTCGCTATTCGTCATTATACGCCATTTTTTATTTAATTAATGAAAAAAAAAATCAAAATTTACAACACTTAAAATTTATAGCCAAAAGGTTGAGAACTACTTTTACTACATGGGGTTATTCCAAAATATCTCATTTGTGAAAACTGTGTTGAGCTATATCTTTAGTATAATCAGATATATTAGAATCAAGAATTTGTATGAAAAACTGAAAAAAAAATTTGAAGAGCGGATTTTTTCAATATTTTTCCTGGATTCTATACTTGATTCTGAGAAACCCCTTAAAATTTCAAACGCACTTTTTTTAACAACCTGTATAGGTACCTAATGTTGATGGATTCATTTTAATGAAACTTTATAAGTACATTTATAACAGTGACCGTCATAATCAAAATCGATCCTATGTTTTTTTTTTATATATTTATGCGAAGTAAGACATTGCTCGTATTAAGAATATTTTTGAAAAAATAATAATTTACTAAGAAAACTTTAAATAACTGCAAATTAATAAAATTAGCATTTTCAACTGACAGATTTAGTTCAGTTATTAAAAAAAAGTTCATAACTGACAACTGACATATTTCCAAATAACAACTGGAAAGTTTCAAATTCAAAGTTCCTGTTAGGAGCCACTTGCAGGTCGCGTACTTACCCTGTGACTTTCAGACAAAAATTAAAATAATATACAAGCGCGATAGTATAGAAAAGGTTAAGGTTTCTATCTGGTTAGCGTCTCTGAATATGTATGTATGTGGAATTCTTTATACCCTCGAATCATTTCAAAGAATGGAGGGATTTCAATAAATAAGTTGGTTATCGATTTGTCTAAAGCATGCGATGATAACAGGCTAGGTTTCGATTTCATTAAACCAAAATGGCGGCCGTAAAACACAAAATGACGATAGAGCCGAAAAACAATTGCGTTTAAATTTTTCTTCGATTATTACCTTTCTTTAATCTTTAATTTTGGAAAATTTATCAGCTACCATTCTATTTGCTACTCTTTATTGACTGAAAAATAGTCCTCTAACTATATATATACTTTGATCTGTAACGAAAAGTTATTTGATTTTAGCAAGTCTTATACCAAATTTTATTTTATTTCTCAAAAGGTCATTTTCTTAATAAACATTAAGTAGGTATCACTCAGCAGCTCCGCCGAGTGAAATAGTGTGGCATTCTCATGTAGTTAAATGTAGAGGAAGCGCAAAATTCACCCCATTTACTGTGCCCGGGTCTAACCGTAGCAAGTAGTCCACTGTAATTTACGATAAAAATATTTCCACCTTAGAGATACTTTTATACAGGGGCAGAGGGTTTGGACCAGGCTTTAAATGTGTTGTTAGTAAAAAATGGAACAAATAATTTTACAGAAAAATAAACGAAAGTGAACGAAAAATGTACGCTCACAAACATGTATTTTAATAAGTGCAATATCTCAATAGTATTTTTCATTGGTACATTTATGTAAAGAAAGAGGAATAAGCACAATTATAATAATTAAATCACAAAAAGAACCATTCAGTTTTTACGAAACGTCTCTTGTATTTCCTTGACTAATCTATGGGCAGTGGTGATCACTTACCATCAGGTGACCCACTTGCTCGATTGCCTTCCTTATCACATAAAAAAAAAATCAATTTCACATTAGCTTCGTTATATCAGAGTTTTAGTTTACAAATCATCCTTCAACCTTTCGTACGTGATTTTTCCACACCCTGTATTCTCGAGGCAGGAAAATAGTTCCCGTTCCCGGCAACTTTAGCATCGGGCGCCTGAATACCGGCTGATAGTGTAAACTGAAATGAAAAGACGAAGACACGTGACTGTGAAAGACTGTGGTCTGACCTTTAGTTCGTTGGGAATTCTTTGAATCGCTCGATTTGAAGATTAATTTTTCATTTGGTCAAAGAAAACGTTACATTTAATTTATTTTATAAAAGATGACAAATGAATATAGAGATGGCTAAAATTCTGTTCAAGTTATTTTGTGTCTGGAAATGATGTTTTCGACTGTAACGGTGTTAGAACTGCCTATCTATTTATTTATTTATTTTATTAGAATTTAACACACCAACAGATTACAGATCAAAAACAGATCTTATGAATGAAAGTATATTATTTATATACTAAAATAATATTATTTTGTATAAATACAAGATGTGGTGTGTGAGTGATTGTATGTATTGACATAGCACTGGTGGCAAAAATATTTGGGTAAATATTCCTTGAATTAATTTTATCATGTCTTCCATAGAAAGTTAATCAATCATGTTGAGCGATTTGAATGTAACTGAAAAAATAGTTTTCTTTACCTATTGTTTGTATGGTCCGTTCCATTTGGCAATTAACTTAAGAATCTATAGCACACACTGCTTCTTATGACTAGAGCACTATCTCACAATTCCTATGTACATGAGTGTCTACAGAACGGGATAGGAGCACTGCATTCGAGCACCGAGTACCTAGATGCAAGTAAACGTCTTGGCACTGCCGGGCTCGCTCCAACTTAACTCTTGAGAGCCCGCTGCTGGAGTATACACGTACAGGTTGACTATCTATTCGTTGACAAGTGGCAAATGAATTATGGAATATGAAATTGAAAATTCCTTACTCTAAATAATATAAAAACTGCCATAAAGTAATTCCCATACACATTTAATAAAATTATTACTTCTTAATTGAGCTGTAACTAAAAGTTATGTTTGTCTCCATTCTGGGGACAGGCTCGTGAGGACAAACAGGAATAACCCGCTATTTGTCTCTTTTCAGCGAATTGAAAACCTCTTGTAAGATCTAACTGCGTTGTAATTAAAAAGCTGCTCCTTGTAGGCAGTAAGTACAATATTTAGCTTGAGTTTAATTCAGACCATAATATTCAGACGCAGGAGGTTGCGGTTAATAGAACGATGTTCTCGTGCTTTTATGATTTTTCATGTAAATAATGATAATTATTATTTCTTTACAAGCAGGTACGTGAGGAATAAATACTCATATGTACTAAAAATACAAGGTTATTTGTAATTGATCCTGAACCTCCGAAGGGGTTACGTGAATTCACTTAACTTACTTAAGAAAGTACTCATGAAACCTAATTACTTTGTTGTATTAACGACTTTACCGAAGTGAGAAATATTTTTTGTACTATCGTGTACACACCGATCTACTTTTCAGCACAGTCTTAGAAAAAACTTTTTCCACTTTTATGCGCAAAATGACGCCCTTGGTTATCGTGACCATATTTGTCTATAACAGACGATTCAATCAGTGTTACGGATGAAAATGATGAAATAAACCGAATGATTTCAGTTATGTCGACCTCTACGACTCTAAAGTCTAATCAGCCAATACATACTGTTACGGATATTTTCTATGGTCTAAAATAGCCAATAGTGTTACAGAAGAGAGTGTACTTACTTACGAAACCGGTGAAGTTGAAGTATCCTCTCCACAGACGCTACTTCGCTTGGGACACATTTAGGAAAACCCAGAGCTACTCAGGATCTGAGTTAGTTACCTTTTCGGCCTACCTGATTATATCCACAAACAAATTTAATTTTAAATACAAATATAATTTGGTTATAGTACAAATTATATAACTCTGAATAAATCTTTGCTCGTAGAAAATATAAAGTGTTTTTGTAAGTTCATTGTCAATCCAAATAAACCTATCCCTCAAAATTCGTTAATTTGTTATTTTTACACACGCCAACCCACCCGTGATACGGGTGAGTTAAAAAAGTGCGAACAAAAATGTCAAGCTTTAATCAGGTGACAGTGACTGAAGCGGACGTGGTGACCACGGGCTGTCACTCTTGACACCTTTAAACAGCTCCAAATAAATATATTATTCCCTTCCCCTGAACCTTTCTAAACCCACCCCAACAAATAGAACAATTATCCAACCCTTTGGGATAAGATATATTATTAAAGGTAAACCTACTGGGCAAATACAAAAGCGCCCTTGTGGTGGGCTATTTGGGTCGTCACGTCGTATAAACAAAGATGAAAACTGATCTTCAGCAATGGGTATAAATTAAGAAATCAAAATTACGTCGCAATTTGATTTTATGTAAGTATGTATGAAACTGACACTTATTTTTTTGTCTGCCTTGGTTCGACATAAATGTTGACTTGCTTTCTTTACTTTTATTTAGGATTTAGCTGACTATTTGCAGGTTGTTTGAAATGTCTTGCTGTGGCAGTTGACATTCATCGTTATTTTGTAAACGTCACCGCCACGCTACCAAACTGTCACGATGATCGCCAGAAAGGGCCTATTCAGATTTTGTTAGCCTCGCATTTTTAGCTTTACCCTTTCGTCGTGCCCTTTTCGCCTTCTGTATTCAATGGATTCAGAATTTTGTTGGTTATCTACTTATTTTTAACCAGGCGGAAAGCTGCTAAAAGGTCTGTGTTGTGGTTAAAATACATTTAAAATTTTGCTGTTACTTAAAAATAAAAATAAAATAAGTAGCCTATTCTGATTTTTTGCGACCACAATTATTAATTCTTCAATTTTTAACTGACTGCGTTAGAAGGAAGGTTATGTTTTTCGAGTGTATGTATGTATGTATGAACGAGAGTTACATAGGATACATTTGAATGCCAGTCGGTTTTTAAAACAATATGGTTAGGTTTATTCTTTGTTTCTTCAGGCCAGCTTAAAAAAAACGGACACAAATAATTACTTATATGAAAATAGTTTTATCGTTCAATTTCACACTCACACTAAACAACAAGTGGTAGGAACTTTGTACTAGGTAGAAAAAAAACGAGGATTTAAAGTGTGCAAAACATCTACTTAAATAAAAATCATTTTGATTCTGGTAACGACATATACAGGGTGTAACAGAAGTGTGTGACAATACTTCAAGATCGGCTTTTACCCATCAAACTGAACAACATTTGTTCTACAACTTTGTTGAAATCGCAAATTTTTTTTTGGACTTTTTATACAAATCGATCAGCTGGCGAACCAAGTTTGTATGAAAAGTCCAAAAAATTTTTTGCGATTTCAACAAAGTTGTAGAACAAAAGTTGTTCAGTTTGATGGGTAAAAGCCAACCTTGAAGTATTGTTACACACCTCTGTTACACCCTGTATATTTACAATTAATTAATCTTTAATTAAATTTTCCTGTAATCTAACAAATCTCTCAGAATAAAATGTTAATTTAAACATAAGATCATCAACCTGTATTAAAGAACAACCTGTACAATGGTATTGCGAGCTAAATAAGCTTGGTTTACGATTTCAATAATGATTTATCCGGTTTGGGTATTCACTTTGAGATATAATGTTTTAAACTTGATATATAAGGAAAAAATGTCGTTTAGTTCAAGATTAAATCATTTCAGCCATTTGTAAGACACTTGGTCTTGACCAAAAGAATAGATATTAGGATATTCTCACCAGAAACTATTCAGCGGTTTTTTGTCACATACAAACAGACTGTTAAAACGACGTACACACTTCCATAAAAATATTTCATTTAGAGATATGACCCCCAGTAAAACATTCAGTTTTTATATAATATTTAATTAAAAAATATATTCATTTTATTGTTCTTCCTGTAAAATGCCTAAAATATTGTTAGCCCTCTTTGATTGCCTGCAATATGTATGAACAAATTAAGACTTAGGTACTTATTTTGCAACCCCAAGACATTTTAGCTACGTACCTCATCCACAGAGTATTAATATGATGAATCAGACGACAGCATGCGTAAGGCTTGCTACACACTGTTCATTCTGTATCTTAAATAAAACCGAATAATTCGGTTTTTTAATTGATAATTTTGTAAGTCGAACCACTATTTCTGCAAATAAGTCTTCAACATAATTTTTTTTTTCGTTTTTTTTTGTTTTGCATATTCATCCGTTTGAGAGCTACATAGCAACACGCAGATTTTAAATCATCCCTCTTTTGACTCTGAGGCTAAAAATTGTGAAACTAGAAAAAGCACCGCGTTAAAACATGCATAAGTCGATGATAAATCGTATGTTTTCTGTCTTATTATTTCTTTGACTTTTAATATTTTTAGGCCTCGGAAGAAAAAACCTTACAGGATCTTTTGTTGTAAGTCTATCTGTTTTTCCGTCAAGACCCTTTTGCTCAGAAACGCGTGTAGGTATAAAGATGAAATTAATATCGAATATTGTACTTAGGTCTACGGTCGCTTGGAGCTGTAAAAAAATTCTAAGTCTACGCTATCAAAAAATACGGTTATTTATCTTACATATTTTAATATTCCTTCATCAATAAATCAAAACCTACAGGGTATTTGTTTGTTTGTCCTTTTTCACGTTACAACAGAGTAACGGATCGACATGACTTATGGTACAAAGATAGTTGGCGGGGTAAGAAGTGACATAGACTACTTTTATCCTGTTAAAATATTACTTCTGTCGGAAAACCAAAAATGACGCGACTTGACAATTCAATATTATTTACTGCTATATCACGTAAACCAATGTCATTGTGGGGAACCAGTAGAACAGTTTTAATTCAAAAAAACTCATTTCGGTACTCGCGAGCCACTTGTTAATGAACATATCTTTCTACAAACTGTTAGTGAACCACGGGGTCCTCGCTACAAACATGTTCTATGTAAGTATTTCATTGCACCGAAAATCTCTGGCCGTGTGAAGCAACCCTAAATAGGTGCTATAAAGGAGCGGGTAGGCGATAAGATCACGACTTTGTTTCCGTCAAACACTCGTTGTTACAGACTGGGATAAATGTTTCTCGTCCGTGTTCTGACTGGCGATGCTTGCGACTTCATTTACTTAGCAAACAGACATGTTAAATGTAGGTGCCTGTTGTTAAGGATGAGGTAGACTGGTTTTGTGGATTGCTCACAGATACGTACTTGGAAACCTCAAGGGTTGCTAGGTAACAACAAACGAAGTAAAGCTACTTCTTAATAGTATTCAGTAAAATATTTTTTTAACAAAGCTGTAATTATCAAAGAGCTGTAATTTTGTGTCCATAGGAGAAGCGGTCGTGGCTCAGTGCGCATTTCGTGGTCAAGTCGATTATGGAAGTTAACTGACTACAGACACGGTCATAATATGAATGGGCTTGGCTGTTGCATAAGGTAGCATTTATCTCGACCGTTTCCGTGCTTCGCAAGGCACGTTGAGCTGTCGGTGCCAGTTGCTATTACTAGATGACAGGTTGTTATACCATGTCATTGTCAGAGGCCTTTTCTGTGGCTTGTAAAATTTTGACGCTGGGATTGGTTCCCGTGTGGGATATAAGCCTAACCTTCCCTAGTTATCGGAAAAGACCCGTGCCCCAGCTGTGGGAATTATTTGTGATGTTAACAAAGCGTTTTTCAGGCACAGGTAATAAAAACACGGTTTTCAGTTGGCACTTTCAAATGTAAAGCTGTAGCCAAGTAAATTTTGATCAACAAATGATTGAAATTGTGAACGATGACGTCATTGCATTGTTTAAATTATAATAAGTAGTACTTTTCACAGTAATAATTTTTTTTTATAAATGAAAAATTTTACACATAGCTAATGAAAATCCAAGCAAGTTTTATTGAAATTTCAATAAAAGGTGTATTTAGTGAAGAATATTTCATCATTTACTTTTGATGTACCTAGTCAACGGGCATACACTCGCTCCGTTTTACCTACATAAAAAGAATCTGTCTGATATAGCTTTATAATTAATCAATAATTCGTGGTGGTAGGTAGTTTGAATGAAATATTCTCTAACTCTATCACTTGGTAGGAAATATTCGATTTCATTATACAGTGTGTAAGGGACAGGTTTCCGATACGATACTATCTTAGGTGGAATTCAAGGTTTTTTTCTTGTTACAGGTAGGCAATCAAAGGATTCCGTTCAGGTTGGGTGCATGTAAAATATCGATGATCGATGCATTCAAAAGTGAAATGGTAGCTGCGTCGCTGGGCTTAGATATTCGGGCGCTGCCGCGCCGTGGCAGAGGAATTTATCAATGCTTTCCGTACACTTTACGAACATTGTAGGTATGCAACTTAAAAAAGATTGACCATCCATATATGGGAGTTGGACGAAACAGCAACGCTTGTACGTCTTCTTTCTGTATATTGTCACCTGAGAGTGGAAAACCTCATATATGCGGAAAGGTAATTTTTCAGGAGGAAGGAAAAACCTCGTTGTAAAAATTTTGTTACTAATACAATTTGTCTCCTTAAGTGTTTATTCATTAGCGAATTCGATGTGGTTTCAGATGCTTCTACAATTCATTTCAAATTGTTGTCTTAAATTCGTTAAAAGCTACAAATATAGTTATAAGAGATAAATTAGCAATTTTGAGTTCCCGAGATTTCACTCTTAGGCGACATACGTAATTGTTACCTTCAGAGGTATAGAGACGTAATCATTAATAGTACTGTAAGCCTCAGTACTATACTACCGCCTGACTAGCTACCACCATATTATCATAGTCTTAACGCCAAACATCAATGTTACTAGCATTGGAGATAAGATAGCCAGTTTCCCATTGCGTTGGAGAATTTTTGTAAGCCCGTTTCCATCTTCGCCATTATCGTCGCTTACCACCAGGTGAGATGATGCCAAGACCTTCCTAAATGACGATGTGTGAATAAAAAAACTAAGCTCGGGACACTTCAAACTTCCTAGAAAAAATATTATAACAACAAAGAATTCATGTTATATGTACATAGTTTTCTAAAAATGAAGATTTTCAGTTTTATAATAAAAGAATCAAGCGTTATACCTATAAAATACAACGGCAAATACAAGTCGCAGCTTCGTTGAAAAGTCGTCAACGCAATATGTGAGTTAAATTTCATCATTTACTATTATATTTGTAAGCGTCTCTATACCTAACAACTTTTAAAGATACATAACGTACTGACGTATTTGAAAACACTGCGATTAGATCGTACTGTCAAAATTATCTTCTCTCTTCGCACGAGGCATTTTTGTAGCACAGTTTAAATGTGCTACTACAAGCAAAATATAGTTGCAGCAATATTAGGTATTAGGCACCCTATAACTGACTTTAGATGAAAATTTAAAGCTTAGAATGAGAGAACACCGCAAAGAATTAAAATGATGGAATCCGACAAGGCTCGTTGCTGTATCTCAAGAAGCTGATAATTTATATATACATCCTGTGTAATTGTCTTTGCCTATAAGGTTTAAAAGAAACGCTTCTTTTAGTTTCAGTTTCTGTTTCTCGAAAATATAATGGAATAACTGGACTACATTCAGATGTTTAACTATGAAAGTGCAGATATGTAAGATCAAAAAGTAAAAAAAAAAATAGTATAATATAAATAGGCTCTAACCAATAAAATCCTTATAAAAATGATATGGATTAATAACTGTCGTCTAGTGAAAGCAACCCGCAACAACGGCTAAACGTGCCTTGCGAAGCACGGAAAAGATTGAAATAAATACCACTAACAGTAATACCCTTCCAGGTTATGACCGTGTTTGTAATTAGTTTACTTACGTGATTGACGCGGCTACCCAAGCTCTCCAACCTCCACCAATCTGGACTTGGCCCCTGTGTCTGTGTATGGAGTATGGCTTAACCATCCTATGCTATAATAATAATAATAATATCTGGGACAAATCACACATGGTCACCTGGCCCCAAACTAGGATTCCCTGTATCTTGGAGGACCAGGAGGATGGAGGGACCAGTGCCCGAATTGAGGTTAGGTGAGGTGAGGTGAGATGAGTCTGTGGGTTAACGCATTATTAGGAGTTGATTGATTTCAGATGAGAATCTAGGTGAACTAGGTTAGGTAAAGATTCAAAAATAATTTACTTAATAGGTTACTAAAAACACAGAATTCCTTATTAATTAACCTAAATTACTTATTTACCTTAGTATTTATTTTAATTAAACTTTACTGTATTTATTTATACTATACATTACTTTGTTAAGCTCAAACTAAAAAGCGAAACAGTAACCTTTTAATAAGAGGCTTTAGTAGATTAAAGTATTTCTTCGATACTTTAGGTATTTACTTTCAGTACCAAAGCCTAGTTTGGTGAATTAAACTTAAAACCTGCGAATAATAGCGAAAACTAGAAAGTTTTCAATGAATGAAAGTGTTTTAATTGTGTTTGTAATAATATAAGATTTATTTTTAAAATTCCAAATAAATTTCAGTATTAGAGGCCTCCCTATAAATTATCACTTCGCATAAATCCAGTTGTTTCCAGCAATTTCGAGAGATCATCAGTCCAGTGGGTGGAGGGCTGTCTTGTAAGTATTTCACTTTCAATCTTACTCACAATCGCCACTCATGAAACTTTTTTTTTATTATATATTTTTTGTGAGCCATACAGCCAGTCATTGTCACTGCAACTTGCTTATGTTTTAAGCAATGTCGATGATTTAGCTATTCCATGGATTTCTCTGTTTGTAATATTTTAGTATGTATGAATTCGAATAACTTTACTCTTTAATTATCAAAATTAATCAATTCCCTACAGACTTGTGCTTGCAAGCCTGCAAGCTTGTAGGAATAATTAATACTGTCACCATAGGAGACCCGAAAAAAAAATTATTTAAGAGTTTTTATTAAGGCTTGTTTTTTGTTTGTTTTTGTGTTATTGTATGCAATTAAGAGTTTACATACAAACAAATAAACAATGCTCTCTTACACATATCATTTCTATCTAGGACAAACAGTTTAGAAAAGCCAGCAGGAACTACGAAACGGAACACACCTTTGATCTTTTCTTTTTTATTTGATGGTCCACACCTTTGAAACGTGTAAAAAGAACATGTTACTAGAAAATACTCCATCATTTAAAACACCCATTCAATGATATGACAGAGTATACTGAAAAACTATGACAGTCCCCCTATACATGCACAGGAAGTACTCCTAGAAAATAAAAGAAGGTTAAATATTTAAAATTAAGCTCTATGTTAAAACTAATTTTGTGCCAAATATCATGGAATTTGGTCAAATAATCCTTAGTTATATATCTCGACTGTAATGGTCTGTGATGGGCAGACACGCGAACAGACGGGCAGAACGAAATTATAAGGCTTCTTCGTAGGTATTATGGAACCCAAAAAAGTACAATAATTTTGTAATTACCATGAACAAATTACAATCCCAGTAATTTTGTGCGAATACACACTACAAGCTTAAACGTAAGTCTGACCATGAAGAAAATTATATCAATTATCATATTAAGGAATTTGAATTAAAATAGTGTAGGAGACGAGTTTCTGCGAAGGCTGTTAAACAAAACCTCGCAATTAATTCAGCCCACAATTATAATGGTTTGGAATTTAATTTGAAATTATGCCTTTACATGATTAGATAAATAGGCGGTCCCAATTCGGTGTTGTGATAAATAAATTAACATTTAAATTGTTTTGTCCTCGTATTTGCATTACAAAGGATGCGGGGGAGGGCATGGCTGTGACAGTGGAATAAATAAGGATAATATACTTACCGATTTTTACAGGAATAAGTCCTATTTCTTCGGTTCAAGAAAAAGTGTCGGTCGCTACATTAATGTGTCTCGACCTTCCTTACCAGACGTCTCGGTGTCACATGTAAAGGAAAACATCATACAAAATGTATACAAAAGTATACAAAATGTTAGTTATTTGAAAGACTACGTTTATAATTTTCTTCAGTTAGAAATGATTTAGTTATTAAGATTGCAGGACCCTTGCGCCCGAGCGCTTGCGCACCCTTATCGTGATGTGACGTGAATTAAGCTTGAGTTTGAAAATTAGAAACTTTTAAAAATATTTTTCATAATTTCATATAACAAAACAATTCGCAAACCTGAAAACGCGAAGAATTCGATGGTATTTCACAAAGGAGGAGATTTAATACCATATAGCCGAGAACCCGGTGAGACCTTTCTGATTTACAACGCATGACTTGAAGTATAATTATGAGTAGGCGTAGGCTGGTACTGGGCCAATGAAATTTTCGGTCAAAGACGATCTATCTTTGTTTCATGTATGTTCTTTAATTGGTAACACAAGTTTCAGGTAATTGATGGTTTATCGTATGTATTGTGTGTAATATTAGAAATTCTTTATTTGTGTGACGTGTTCATATTAGTGCGATTGGGTGTTCCGTTATAAGTGAAGAAGACAAAAATCCGCGCTGAATATGAAGCCTACAACATTTTTCGAAAAATATATTTCGTGTTTAAAGAAAGGAACTAACTGTTATGAATTCTTTACACAGAGGAAGATTCTGAGAATCACAAAACTTCAAACTTTAAGAAGAAAAAAAAAAATACCTTACGTAATATCATAAGATAAAATTGAGTGTTTTGTGTGCATGTTGTTAAATATATTTTATGTGATCGTGAGTAAAGTGTATAATATACATTAGATAATAAAAGTGTCATGTAGTGGGCAAAAATTGTGCACCTAATACCTATTATAATACCTACTTAAGCATGTGAAATTTGTGTGAGTATTGTCATGAGATTCCCAACAACACTAAAACAAAGTTATTATTTTCCCCCTTTTTTTATGTTCTACTGTCTCCGATTTTTGTAAAAGTTGCGCCGCGCGCAACCAGCTTTCAAAAGAATCTCCACATCTGGCTTGGATGATAATAAAGTCAAGACTCTAACGAAAACCATTAGAGTGGACAGCCTAGCTACCAGAACAATAGTTTCGGATCGACTGAATATCATAAAAATTATGGAACATTTAACAACGAAGAAAGAACTCTGTAGAAATTATAAGAACAACAGCAAAAAAGGAACTGATGCGGACAAAGGGCAAACCTTCGTCACGACTGTTGTAAGATGAGCAACTTTAAACTTTCGGGTTTCGTAAAAAAAAACCTACGATTGTCTTTCTTACGTAGGAACAAAATATCAACCAACCCCGAGAAAAACACATCTGGCAACCATAAACTCAAGAAACGGCAGGGAAGCTACAATGAATATTGAAGCATTGTGTTTTTTTTCGGCAAGCATAGTTTTATGACTGCCGTCAATGCTAGGACGTTATTACAAAGTAATCAAGAAGACCAAGTAAGATAATACGCTGGAATTAACGCAATATTCGAAAAATAACACCAAGAGCTTCTACACAACATGATCTACGATGAAAAATAGAGATAAGAAATCACAACAGCTAGAAACTACTTTAACACATCGGCATCGGCTGCTGAAAAAATATTTTCAATTCTTGAAACAACAAAGAGCTGAAAAACTGCGAAGCTGACTTGAAAACTGACAACAGCAGATATCGTACAAAGGCAAGAAAGCCGATCATACCATCAACGCTCATCCCGCTAGCAATATCCCCCTTCTCCCTCATTCCTATATTGGCATCAGGCTGCATAGCCCGCTGATCGTGATCGACTGGTTGCGGCTGGTCTGTCATCCTCTCCCATCCCAGAGCGTGTCTTTCCTTATAAACACTGCGCCCCCTGATTTATCCGGCTTGCCCGGGTCAGTCGATACCGACTTGCTGGGAGTGGTGCCTATGTTCATGTTCTAGAAGGTTTAGACAGCATCAACGTTTGGCGATATGAAGCTTCCAGGAACGCAAAGAGAAATCAATAAAAATAAGATGTTAAGTAAAGTACGTTAAATATCTACGTATACTACATATAAGTCTTATGAGTGGAAATCGTGTTTTCTGTGAATTGTAAAATATTGTATAATCTCTAGATTGGGTGAAGTGTATACAACTATACAGATAATGCAGTGATAGGTGATACCGAATAAATGCACTAAATAATAAATTCATTAATATTGCTAGTATATTGCATTTAGACGAGACATGAGACAGCATTGAAATTTGGCGACGAGATTCCCAGGAACGCACATAGAATGTAAAAGAAGTATTTTTATGAGTACCGCTTTCTACGCCTTACTGTATATGTTGCGCCGCGTGCAATCATCTTTTAAAAGAATCGCCACATCTGGTCTGGCCTGGATAGTGATAAAGTTAAGATTCTAACAAAAACCAAGCAACCATTAGAGTGGACAGTGTAATTACGAGAACAAAGCTTTAAGACCGATTCAATAACATCAAAAATTATGAGACATTCGAAAAAACACGGAAGATACAACTCCGAAAAAAGGATAAACAGCAAGGACACCCCGATGCAGGACAATGAACAAAGCATCAAATAGCAACGGAATAAAGAAGAAAGCTTATCCATCCGATATCTTGATACCGCTTAAAACGTACACTGACAAAGCATAGAACCTAAAAAGATAGTACCATGGAATCTGAAGACACCCTTCTATTTCAACTACTTCAAAACAAGCAGTTATACTTTCCTCCCTGTATATGTTACACACCAAGTATAGTATTTATCTTCCCCATACTGGCTACACGATGACCTGAATTCGGGCTGGTTCAATCTCCCATCTCTCCTCATCCTGACTGCGCCGCCCTACACTCCTGACCTATCTACGCCCCTCTCTGGTTTCTCGGGCCTCCGCGTCCTTGCTGCAGTAATGCTGGCTGGAGGGGGGCTTGAACTGAACTGAACTGAACTGAGTTAGAAATGATTTAGTTATTAACGTCTCTAAAATAGAACCGCGTTTTGACGAATTGTTAGAAAACAAACAGGAACAGCCTTCTCATTGAAATCGTATTTTTTCATTGCAGTGTAGGACCTACAAACACTTACTTTTTCTTTTACCCGCGACTCCTTGAGAAAGGCTTCGCGACCCCCGGGGGGTCGTGACCCACAGATTGAAAAGCATGGTCTTTGTTGCCCTCTTGGAGTAGTGTAATTTATTTATACATCGGAAAGGTTAGGCGATACTCCACACATGGGGGCCAAGTACGGATTGGTGGAGGTTGTGGGACTAGTGGCCTTATAAGGCCTCAGACATGGCTTAACGACTGCTATCTAGTGATATCAGCTGGCACCGACGGCTTAACGTGCCTTGCGAAGCACGGAAACGATCGAGATAAATGCCATTAACAGTCAAACCCATCCAGGTTATGACCATGTCCGTAGTCAGTTAACCTGCGTGATCGACGCGACCGTGCAAGCTGCACTGAGCCACGATCACTTCAATTGTATTTTATAAAAAACATTTTGTCGCAACAGTGACTATCTCCACCCAGTGCTTCAGAAAGGGTGAGTTAAAGCGTGCGGCAAACATCCTCAGAATGCTGTGCCGTTGTTACTGTCGCGCTACCAATGGAGAAGTGAGAAAACTTTAACAATATTTCAAGGGATTTTTACGTTTGGTCGGAGGCCTGCTTAGTTGCCTACGCTACTTCTTCCAGTGCACTTTCACTCAAGGACTTTATTGCCGTAAAGGCCATCTGTTCTACGAGCTATGTGCCCCGCCCACTAGCACATTAGTTCTTCTTCTTTATCTTAAGAGCTAGGCTCTTGTCGGTGGAGTAACCGCCATTCTTTTCTACTCCTTGCCAACTCCTTGACTTCCTGGTACGACACGACATTGACTTTGGCCTTCACTTGATCGATGTAACTTATTCTTGGTCTCCCTATACCTCTCTTTCCTTCTATCTTTCCTTCCATGATGTTCGTTATGAAGTCGTCGTGTCGTAACAAATGTCCAATCATATTTCCTCTTCTGTTCTCAATAGTGTCTATGATGTTTCTTTTATCTTTCACTCTATCCAACACTTCTTCGTTTATGACATTTTTACATTAGTTAACTTATTTGTCGGTTACTTTAGTTCTCCTACAGACTTCCTAACTTCTCTCAACCTACAATAGTCTGAATTTATAGGTACTATATTTTAGGTATAGCATGATCGCATTAGTGACGATGGGTAATTAGGACGATTGTGTACTGTCACAATATATTATTATTATCATACAAATATAAATAAGGTACGTAGTCGGTCCCATAATGAATTGGCCTGATATAGTTCTACGCGACATTTCGATACATGTTATGTTGCATTGAATAGTACGGTTCTCAGACACTTTATAAACGAACACGCATGGACTTGACGAGCGTAGTTCAGTTTAGCAGTTTATTTGAACAACAAGTGTCGCGTATTTTTTCAAAATGTCGAAAACCGAGTATCGAAGCGTCATAAAGTTTCTATTTAAAGAAGGCTTATCCCCCGCCCAAATTAAAGAACGATTAGATGGTGTGTATAAGGAGTGTTCTCCCTCTTATAGCACAGTAAAAAATTGGGTGAAAGAGTTTCGCCTCGGGCGAGAAACCGTCGAAGATATCGGCCATGACGGTCGACCGGTAGAAGTGCTCACTCCCGATACTATTGCTCAAATCGAAGAAGAGGTTTTGAGTGATCGCCGTTTGAAGATTAGAGAAATTGCAGCTAGACTTGGGCTCTCTAAAAGTACCGTCCATCGTGCAATCGATGAACATCTTCATATGAAAAAAGTCAGTGCAAGATGGGTCCCGAAACTTCTGTCAGCTGTGCAGAGACGGGAGCGAGTTCGCTGTGCTGCCGAGTTTTTAGATCTTTGTGAAGAAAACCCAAAGAACGTGATCGAGAGACTAGTGACTGGTGATGAAACTATGGTGTTATATTATGATCCAGAAAGCAAGCGCGAGTCAATGGAATGGCGTTATAAGGGTGAAAAGCCGCCTAGAAAGGCAAAAGTGCAACAATCTACCAAAAAAATCATGTGCACAATCTTTTGGGATTTTCAAGGTATTTTGATGGTTGATTTTAAAGAGCGCAATACAGTCGTAAACGGCGAATATTATGCTTCATTAATATATAAAGTGCGAGATATTATAAAGGAGAAGCGCAGAGGCAAACTGAGTAAAGGCGTCCTGTTGCTTCACGACAACGCCCCCGTGCACACCGCCGGTGTTTCGAAGGATGCAGTGCGTCAATGCGGGTTCACGGAGCTGGACCATCCACCTTATAGTCCAGACATGGCTCCGTCCGACTATTACTTATTTCCAAATTTAAAGCGGGACTTAAGGGGAAGAATTTTCAAGCGATGAAGAGTTGCAGGCGGCCGTCTTCAGTCATTTTGAAGACAAAGATTGCGATTATTTTTATAAAGAATTAGACATGTTATTTCACCGATGTCAGAAGTGTGTCAGTTATGATGGAGACTATATTGAAAAATAAAAATGATTGCATTTAATTTTCTTTTTTATTTCATAGTTAGGCCAATTCATTATGGGACCGACTACGTACAAGTTTACTATGGCTCCTCGTTCCTCCTGACGCGTCAGGACGTCATGACGTCATGACGTTCATTTCATATTTTAGATGAAACAATAAGCTTCATCTCCATTTAATTCCTTAAGCGTTATATCAAGAGTATTTGTATATATATTCCATATTACACTGAAAAGTTTACAATAAAATCATACGTTTCGTTATTATTTGGTTCGAGTAGTGGAGATAATACCTATCAATCTGGGTAAAGGACAATGTTCTTATATCTCTGGATGTACTTTACGACGGTACTTTAATATTTTAGATGTTTTTTAGGAATTTCGGCCTATTTTGTTTTTATATGATACTTTAAAATAAAGATTTTGTACGGTGTAAATATTATAGGTTATGGGCACAGCAGTACATTTCTTTGCGCTACGTCATAACAGCAAACGAAAAATGGCATAATTTACGCCATACAGGTAAACAAAATGTAATGTATTCCAAGAATCTCTAATAAGTAACATTATATTAGCATGTTTATGACTTCAGTTACTGTAATATTACTACGGTTATGTGTAAAACTGATGAACAAGAAAACAGATACAACAAAATACAGTCAGTAAGTTTCCTTATAGCTGTTATTTGATTTCTGTATGATTTAACTTATGAGATTTTATTATTATGAAATATTAGCTTTCCGCCCGCGGCATCGCCCGCGTTGACATCGTTTATGGTGGTTTACTACACCCTGCCAAAGATTAATCTCCCGGAAACGTGAATAAACAGAAGACTGATTTCATTTGATTTTGATTTGACTAAACGCTAATTACCGTATTTCAGAAATATTTGCAAGTAAGTATATCGAATGAAAAAAAGGCAAGCTCCATAATATTTTAACTTTCATACAATTTTTATACCATATTTCAACTCATTTAGGGGATGAATTGCCTACGTGAGCAAAAGTATTTATAGTGTTTGTTAACGACTTATTTCCAATGCAGTGGCACGCATCTCTTCCTATATATCGAAAAGTTTAGGCCATACTTCACACACAGGGCCCGAGTCCGGATTGATGGAGGTTGTGGGTTTAATGGCTAACCTAATCTCAGAAGTTTTCAAGCTATAAGGCCTTTTGACGTGCTTTAACGATTGCCATCTAGTGATAGCAGCCAGCAGTACCGGATTAACGTACTTTGCGAAGCACGGAAACGGTAGAGATAAATGCTACTAACATGTCATGACCTTGTATAAAGTCAGTTAACCTGCATGATCGACACGACCACGCAAGCCCACTGAGTCACGGCCAATGGCTTAATATACCTTGCAAAGTACGGAAACGGTCGAGATAAATGCCATATCTATAGTCAGTTAACCTGCATGATCGACCCGACCACGCAAGCCCTCTGAGTCTCGGCCAACGGCTTAACATACCTTGCAAAGCCAGTGGTCAGGTGACGTGTCTGTAGTCATTTAACCTACATGATCGACGCGACCACGCTAGCCCACTTAGTCACTGCCAACTTAACTACTTTGCGAAGCACAGAAACGGTCTTAATAAATGCCATTAACAGTCAAACCTATCTTCCGGGTCATGACCGTGTCTGTAATCAGTTAAGTTGCATGATCGACGCGACCACGCAAGTCCACTGAGTCACGACCAATGGTTTAACGTACCTTGTAAAGGACGGAAACGGTCGAGATAAATACCACTAACAGTCAAACTCATCCGGGTGATGACCGTCTCTGTAGTCAATTAACCTTAATGATCGATGCGACCACGCAAGTACACTAAGCCGGGACCGTTTTTAAATTTACAGCATTTACAGTGTAGATATATGATGATATTTAAATCCATAACTTGAGAAATTATTGGTTCCCCATACAAACTCATCCCCTATTTCACCCCCTTTAAGTTTTATTTTCACAACGAAAATAGCCTATGTCCTTCCCCAAGGTCCCATCTATCTCTGTACCAAAATTCATCAAAATCGGTTCAGCGGTTTTGGCGTGAAAGCGTAACAGACAGACAAACAGACAGTTACTTTCGCATTTATAGTATTAATAATTGATAATACATAAAGTATGGATGGATGTTTTCATTTTTTTATGCCAAATGTGGTTAAAATTGGACTATTTTTTATTCACTATCTACGATCTGTAAACAATATATTTTCGCAAATAAACACATTTTTAATTATTATTTTTCGTATTTTTGTTCTGATGAAAGGAGAAACCACAGTAAGATGCGCTTATTCTCTGGCGTCATAAAGCGGCATGAAGTTATCACTAATAAAACAAAACATTATTTATAAATTCATTATATTCGTATTTATTTATTATCTATTGTTATTATGTACAAATATTAAGTAAGGGTAATTTTATTGTTATGTCTAAGTAGGTACTTCAACTATACTCTTAATTACGTACCTAAGTATGGGTCTACCACAAACCAATGGGAAATTGGGGAATACTCGTACAGTTTTAATTTGGATATTACCGTTTACAAAACGTAGTTCTATATATGTTTATTTCCATTTACCTAAGCTAGCTAAGTTAGAATAGTACAACCCAATATTTAATTTAATAATATCCAACCATTTTAATTAAAAGGCCGACTTTCTTTTCTACTTTATTTACATGTCCAAGATATATGGGATCGAACACCACAAATCTGAAACTAAAACGGGTAAATACTTAAACACTTGTCAAATCCGAAACTCTATAAATTACCAATATACATTGTAAATAAGTATACCTAATTATTAATTTTAAAATTAAAAACAGCACCAAAACTTTAAAAGTATACTACATACAAATTACATGAACATCGGTGATACAACACAATAGGTAAATACAATGACAAATTATGAAAAACCACGTAAAATTCCTAGTTTTCTTTTTGTTCATGTCACCCCATGAGTTTCTGGTAGTCCTATAATAAAATAATTTAATATACTTACTTAGCTATAATTTTATTACCAGTAATATTTACATAACATGGTTCCCTATAACTAAATAACGTTTTATGAATTTAAGGAGTTTAAACTAAAAATGGCTTTTGGAGATTGATTTTAAATTTATTTTAACAACAAAACATTCGTTTTACGCAAATTTCCTTTGCCTTAGCAGTTTATAATATTCAGAGTTGACTATAGCTATCTAATGCAACTCTTTCAATGACATCTGAGTCTATTACAGACGATTCACTGCAGTGCCTATGCGCAACACTTTTGATGACTTTTCAGAGGTAAGGTGAAATCACAAATACATGAATTATTATTATGTAAAAGCGAAATATGATACGGTGTTTTTTTTATTTTTAAGCTGCAATATTGTATTATAAGGATACATGAATTTGTGATGGAATTTGTTACGCAAAACTCATGTATTTATAATTATCGGAGATATGCCTTTTTATTTTGTTCACAATATAATTTTTGAATGGTAATAAAACAAAAAAATACGATAAAATTAAAAAAGAAATTTAATTTAGAAGAATATCAATGGCGGCGCATTATACAGAGGGTTCGGTGGAAGGTTGGCCAAACAAACTTTAAGGGATAAGCCCGCCTTTGTGCACCTATATTATTCTGTTAATTTCTGTTATGTGATTTTATTGTACAATAAAGAGTTAACAAACAAACAAACTGTATGGTCGAGTAAATTTTATTAACACTAAAATATGTTCTAAATAACCCCCCCCCCCCTACTGAATGAATTTTGTTCGGTCAACCTTCGCCGAACATCCTGTAGTTACAGATTCATCATTGCTTAGTGAAATTTTTAATATACAATATGAATTTAATATTATTTACATTGTGTGTTCCTATAATTTTAGCCTAATGTGGTTTAATGCGTTGTTGATATGCTTTCAGTAACTTTACACGGAGGGACTTCATCTCGTTTAATGGTAGGTATGTATGCATTTATTTGTAAACAAGATTTTTGTATAAAAACTTAAGTAATAAAAGCCTAACTACACATTTACATATTTCTTACTAAAAGCGTCCGGGAAATGTTTACTGATAATAAAATATAAGGGGGAAATACTTATATGTTTGGTATTTAGTATATTTTAATTTTAAACAGTCTAGTAGTCAGTTCATACAATAAAAAAATTTAGATTTTTTACTTTTGTGTCCTTTGTTAATAAACGGCAATAATGAAAGGGTCGGTAACAGAATCAAAATGCGAGATGGACTCGAGTATCGTGGTTCTGTATCTGTTAACAACCCATTACGTCCCCACTGCAGGGGCACGGGTCTCTTCCCATAACTCAGAAAGGTTTAGGCCATACTCCACACACGGGGGCCAAGTCCGGATTGGTGGAGGTTGTGGGGCTAGTGGCCAACCCCAGTGTCAGAAGTTTTCAAGCCGCCTATAAGGCCTCTGACATGGCTAAACGACTGCTATCGATAGCAGACGGCACCGACGGCTTAACGTGCCTTGCGAAGCACGGAAACGCGTAGAAGCGGTCGTGGCTCAGTGCAGCTTGCGTGGTCGCATCGATCACGCAGGTTAACTGACAACAGATACGGTCATAACCTGGATGGGTTTGACTGTTAGTGGCATTTATCTCGACCGTTTCCGTGCTTCGCAAGGCCATTAAGCCGTTGGTGCCGGCTGCTATCGGTTCTGTATCACTACACAATAATGTAATATTTATGTTTGTAATGCAGTTCAGGATTCTTAGCGCAGATCCGTCTCACGCTTTACCAGTTTTCACATGTTGTTTTATGTATTTATTAGACTGACTTACTGGTCCGAGAGTCGTGGGTTCGATAACCTGACATTTCTGTGATGAGCAAATTTGTTTGCTCAGTATCTGGGCGTATTATCTATATATGTATATTTCTTCTTATTAATATATTAACCAGACAAACAAGATTCTTAATTGCTTCAATAAGTTTTTACAAAATCTTAGTAAGCAGGATGTAATTAATTTTGTACTTAACTAAATAAACAGAGTGCTGAAAGATCAATCTTAATAACCTGAACTGATATTTGAACTGGAGGAAGTTTTTTTTTTTTAAATAATGTGTCATTAAAACATAGTTCTGTTATGCTGAATAAATAAATAAAAAAGACAAAACTCATACCCTTTTCAGAAAGTGGAAGCGGTCTTTTCACACCCTGTTTATACAGGATGTAACAAAATTGGTGTAGGACCCGTTAGCTGGGCATTCTACTCATCCTACTGAACAACTTTTGTTCTACTACTTTTGTCAAATCGCAAAACAAAATTGGACTCTCCATACAAAAGGGAAAAATAGATGATCAATTTGTATGAAATGTCTAAAAAAGTTTTTGTGATACGAGCAAAGTCGTAGAAAAAAAGTTGTTCAGTAGGATGAGTAGAATCCCCAGTTAACGGGTCCTAAACCAATTTTATTACACCTGTATAAATGATTACTGATTTAGTTCACAATAATTTTATTTTACTATTATTTGTTTCCTTGAAAACAGCAAATGATTAAGATCTTTTTTTTTACTTCGCATGATTAAAATTGACAAATTTCTCTAAAGAGACAATATCTTATCATCTCAGGTTTTCCATCAAACTCGTTGATATTCTTTGCTGCCTATTTGCTAAAGCGAGGAAAGTATTGAGTGTTGCGGAGATGTAGCATGCTAGGTGTGGCAACATTGCTAGTATTGCCAGCGTCGGGACAGGCAATGCTTGGTGGCCACTGGAGCCAGTGGACTCGGCAGTCGGCAGCCAGTTGTTATCCAAAACAGACTGCTCGAGCACGTTCTGCATTGTGTCTGTTAAAAATATAATTGTTTAAACTATGCCCTGAACATATAGAAAAAATTTTAACAAAGTTGAAAATGAAATGTATTAAGAAATATATTAAGAACTTACCATAAGTAGTCACATCTGGCGTGTAAAACTTTTGTTCAGCAGGCTGAAGTGGTACCACGTATCCTAATAATAACAAAAAAACAAAATTTTATCATTTATATATTTTTTCAATAGAAAAATATAATAAACTTATTATAATTATTTAAATTTCTAGTCATGATATGAATAAAGTGTTGTAGTTGTTTTTACTTAGTTTGCAGACGTGACATCTCTTTATGAAAACTACACGATTTAAAAAAGAACCGTATCCTATTTTATTTCTACTCATAAGAAATGTTCTTTATTACCTAGAGGTAGATTTTCCAAAAGCTTATTTTAAATTCCAAAATATTTATTAAATTTTGTGTATGCGCCAACGTAAAATAATTTGTTGCGAAATTGCATTATAGGTGGACAAGAATTTTTCGTTTTACCTTTAAAGCGGTATTCATTTTGTGCATTATTTATGAAATAAACTTTAAAATTATAAATGTAGTACAAGGAAAATTAAAACACGGAAGTATATAAAACAACTCCGTGAATTTATATTACTTGCGGGAAAATTTTTTCATTTCTTAAAAAGAATTCAGGAATTTTAACATTCGTTTTCAACCTTATATTCAAGTTTCGCCTCATCTACTCTTTTCAGTGTGAGAATACCACACAGATAGAGACAGACTGGTACAGAGACTAGGCTTAAAGTTAATTTAAATATTTTATTATTTTGAGGCGTAATAAAAGCGTGTTGTTTCTTCAACTACATAAAATTTTGTTTTGAATTAATGCTTCCTAATCTCTAGTGGAATAAAATATAAATATTTAGAAAGGGTGATTTAAAAAATCGGTTCCCTTGGTGGAATAATTTAACTTACGTGGTGGTAGCGAGTACTCGGTGGTGGTTGTCGGCGGTGGTGTCGTCGTCGTAGTGGTGGTGGTCGTAGTTGTCGTTGTTGTTGTCGTGGTCGTTGTTGTTGTTATTTTTATTTCTATGAATAAAAAAATATATAGAATGAAAGATGGAAACACTTTATTTCACAACATAAAATATGAAAATGTATTTTATACAGTAAAAATGAAAAAACTTATACAAAACATAACAAAATTGGACTCTCCATACAAAAATGGACAAACAAATAGATTAATTTTGCTGTATCCTGTATTTACATTAATATTATAGGTATGTTTGGGTTCGCAAAATTTACTCGTGCTCGTACATTTAAAGGAATCTGGATTGAGTTAGGATACGGAACGGTAAGTACTCGTACCTATAGAAAAAAAGACACATGTAGGTGCATACCTATATCGTACGTAGTCCTAGAAGATCCACGTAAAGTAATCTACGAACAAAATTGTTACAAGTTTTTTGGTTTGATTAAAGAGTCAAAGCCATCGTCCTCAAAACTATGTGAAAAATATATATTCATAGAGCAATATCGTGTTATACTGGCCGCTGAAAGTCAATGCATAAATTATGCCATTTTGTTTTTTTTTTTATTCCTTGTTCTGAAAATAAAAACACATGAAGGGGGTCTTGGAGTTCCTGAAAACCAGTGAAGTATCGGAGGCCCAACCTCCCCCCCAATTCTCCACATACACCCATCCCATTTCAAAGGTCGGCAACGCACTTGTGACTCTCTCTGGTGTTGCGGGTGTCTATGGGCGGCGGTAATCGCTTACCATCAGGTGATCCGTCTGCTCGTTTGCCACCTATCACATAAAAAAAACCTAGTCTTTGATTTTAACAAACTAACTAACTAACGAGTCGGTTATTCAGTCAATTTTAAAGTAGTTATCGAATTAGTTATGTTGGTCGGTATCGGTTTGCTTTTTTGAAAAACTGAACTGCAATAGCTGGTGTTAGAATAGAAAATTAATAGCTGGTAGAATACAATTTTAAGCATTTAACACTTAAAGAGTTATGTTCACCGACTTGGTACAATATTATAAATCTCGCTTCGAAAATAATCCTTGCGGTATCGACTTTGCACTGAAAAAAATCATGGCTAAATAAGTTACAATCTTGCTTGATTGAAAAAAATATGACTGAATCATTCAAGGAAATATCAAAAACAATAATTGACGGTTTCTTGCCACAATAAAGCTGAAATGATTGAACGTTTATCAAATTGAAAGTGCTGAATTTAATAAGTTTACTTTATTCAAGTCGAGGCATAGTCAGTTCTATCATCAACTTATTTAGATCCATCAAGTTGCTTTATTATTACTACACATTACACTTAGTTCATCCAATAAAATATTATAAAATAATGATTAGAATTGATGAAGCCGACAATTACTTATTGGAATATACTATGTATGCTTGTTTCGTTTCTCAATCAAGAAGGCTTGATTCCCGGAATCACAAAGCTTTGTGCGCTCGTGTATAAACAAGTGACCTGATAATATTAAACATTTTTTTGATGTATATTAATAATTATTTTTTTCAGTGTGGTTATATTTCAAATAAAACAAAGAAATATTAATAGCTTCTTATGTTTAAAGACTACGGATCAGTTTATGATGTTTAGTGCACTCCAAGGGGTTTAAAGTAGAGGAGAACATTTTTTTAAAATAAGGTTCGATGGATTTACCTCTGGCTCTGACTTATGTATATTCAACGTAGGCAAAATCATGAGATCTCTACTAGTATGTGATGTCAATCTAATCTACCTAAAATTAATAAAACGTTTTACGTGGATTATTCAAAATAGTCTATAGAAATACGAGCCGGTTCAAACTTGACACCGTAATGGTATTTCATAAGCAGGTTTTTCTTTTGATCGCATATGTTATGTAAATTGAATAATACTCGAAAGCATACTGAAGACTTAGTATTCAGTCTGGTTATGAATACAAAATGTTGCTTTGTAAATATTTCGCGTATGTTTTGCTAGTCTTGAAGTTAATGTTAAGCAAATCTTACATCAAGTTTCGCCGACTTTGGTTGAATTAAAACCTTATTCATCTCGAATACCTACCTCAAATTCTCCAAGTCGTAGGTTATTCTTTAAAAAATCTTAAGAATACATCGTGAAACTGAACAATTATTATTTGTTCTACAAATCTGTAATCACAAACACGCCCGCACACACACATACACACACGCCCACTATCGAAAACTATCGAAGTTCAGCGGTTTACTTCGTAACTAGGTCCAGTAGGTACGAAGCTGCATAACTGTTACATACGTAGCAGGTTATAAGCGAGCTGATAAAAGGCGATTGAATAATGTTCGTCTACTAGTTTCACTCACCATAAAGTCGTATCGTGCCCTCAGCTTTGCCCAGGGTGTTGCTACATACACAGGTGTAGGTGCCAGTATCCTCAGTGCTGAACTCCCTGACAGTCAGCATGGTCCGCATCTGGTATGTTGAGATGCGCTCTTCGGAGATCTCATGTTTCCCCCTGGGTATGAAGTGAAGATCAGTTTAAGAACATTATCATCATCCGTCAAAACACCTATCAACTTTTAATTCAACCAAAATGCTGGACAAAGGCCGCCCCTAAGGATTTTCACGATGACCGGTCTTGCGTTCCAATGGCTTCTCGCCAACTTCACTAGGTCATCGGTACACCGAGTGGGAGTCCTGCCTTCGCTACTTCTTCCGGCACGCGGTTGCTACTCGAGAACTTTGAAGCGGTGGAAAAGCACCACCTGCGAGGCAAAGCGATGAGTGGAGTGAAGAGAATTGAAATCTCTAAGAAGAAGACTTTTCCACCGACGATGTGCGAGAAGAGAATGTATTTTTTCCCATACAATTTAAACTCTCTTCCCTCCTCGCCTCGCCGGTGGAAAAGCAGCTTCAAAGTTCTCGAGTAGCGACTGTTCTTCTTTAAGCAGTTCTGTTCTTCTATCTGTTCTTATGCAGTTTATGATGCTATTTACATTATTTGCTTTGATAGGGTGCTATAATATTCTACAAGGTATATGTATAATGGATTTTGCTCATGAAACTGAAAAGCTTTGTTGAAACTGCAAAAAAGGTTAGACTTCTCATACTAATTGGCCAATCAGCTGATCGATTTGTATATCTTTTTTGTTTCAGTAAAGTTGGAAAGAAAAGTCGTTCAGTTTCATGAGGTTTTCTACACCTTTAAAGCTGCACCTTTTTGTTACATCTTGTATGATAGACGCATTATAGCCTGTAACTAGTTAAATGTGGCCGGAATTGGACTTAGGAGACTATTTATTTTATTTACAATTTATTGTGTACAAAAAAACACTTACAAAACACAGTTTAACGAATAATATACACAAGGGTACAGCTTATTTCTAATAGAAATTTCTTCCAGCAGACCCGGGTGAAGGAGAATTTCAACCGAGATGGCAGAAAAGCATGTACACTAATATATAGGGTGACTTTAAATTAGTTCTTGATACGAAAGGCTATGCATGTGCACATGATAACAAACAACTTTCCCTAAGGAACCCATAGTCAAATCACAAAAAAATTTTTGGGCTCTTCATACTAATTTGGCCGGTCAGTTGATCGATTTGTATGGAGGGACCAAAATTTTTTTTGCGATTTGACTATGGGTTTCTTAGGGAAAGTTGTTTGTTATCATGAGCACATTCATAGCCTTTCGTATCAAGAACTAATTTAAAGTCACCCTATAGTATAATTAATTGATAAATACGTAACATATAAAATATATACTATAACATAAAATAAGATATACCTATATAACATAAATAACACACAAAAGATACATAATACTTTACATGGCTTATCAACTGCAAGAGGATAGAGAGAGATAGTGCTTGTAAGTTAAGTAAGTAAGTTTGTGTTCAAAGGACAGAATGCTTTCGCTGTCGCGGATTTCATGGGGAAGATAATTCCACAACCTGACGACATGAACAGAAAAGGAGTAGGAGTAGAAATCGGTGCAATGGGAGGGAAATTTCAGAAGGGATTTAAGGTGGGATCGGGATTATAGTACTATCGAGACTATAGTAGAGTAGGAGCTTCATAAACGAAGTAGTCATCATCATCATATTAGCCAAAAGATCTCCACTCTTGAATAGAGGCCAAAAGGCCTCCCTCATGGTCTTCCACTTATTAAAGATTGTAGCAGTTTCCAGCAAACCTAACTAGAAACAGTCGTGACACCTGGTGAATGAAACAGTAATAATATAACATACGCATACAGGAGCTTTGTATGAAACAGAGCGTAAAAAAACTTACCCTGACAATATCATCTCCTCGCCTCTCTTTAGCCAGTAGTAAATGGCTTGAGGGTGGGCTTCCACGGAGCATTCCAGTCTTGTCTGAGAGCCGGTTGGCACTCCTATCACCTTCGTAGCTACTTTTACTGTGGGAGCGACTGTTAAAAAATATTTTCTTGTTAAGATTAGGACTTCAGAAGCTCTGAAAATATGAGCCAATAACATTAACATGTAAGAAATATATCAAATCATAATTAAGAACTGATTTTTTAAATCACTGTAGATAAGTAACCGATTGGCATCTCACCCGATGGTAAATGACGACGATGCTGAAATTACCAACCTAAATAGAGGAAAATATATAAGAATATTAACGGGAAGTTTACCGAGTGATTTTCAATTAATTTTTATGAACAGACTGAAGAAAGTTTGTGGAAAATAGAAATAGAGCCTGTGACAGGTTGAATATTAGGTTGATCATTAAAGCTATGCTAGAATATAGTTTTAGTACGTACAGTTAACACTAAGCATGATGCGTTTGCTGACGGAGGGAGGCACGTCGTTGGACGCTATGCAGAGGTAGGCTCCCATCTGTCTCCGCTCAACCTTTGTGAGGTTCAGGTTGGGGCCCATGAACATGTCCACTGCAGAAAGAAAATAGTCATTTAGAAAATTGTAAGTTCGTCATTGGCCTTTTGCGTCTACAGCAGACGCAAAAGTCAGTGTCGCTAAGGTAATGTTAAATATAAGTGAACAGCCCGATACGAGCGCCAAACCGGCTGCAGGTGACTGCGGCATCTTCAGGTTGACTTAGGCTTAATTTTGGAGCTTTTTTTCTTCTAGACAGGCCAATGTTAACTGTGTTCTGCAAGCTGCAACATTGGCCTATCTTTCTGAGGGATCTTGATAAGCTGTCGTATGACGTTTTTAGTGTAACTTGATATGTTAATATTGGTGGAGTTACTATTTGGAATAACCAATAAAAATTGTAAGTAATGAAAATACTCTTTATTACCCGTGGCACAACTACTTGGCACAACCAGTAAATACTATATACGATAAAGTATTAATAATACCTAACATAGCTTAACGTAGTATTTCCTGGAATATTATCTTAAAGATAAACAAAGTTTCAGATGTACGAACTGATGCAGGTAGTACAAGAGTGTGCCGTACAATATTTACTTAAGAAGTCAATGAAGTAAGAAGGCAAGACCAAGACCATTATATGACTGATGTTGGGGACCATGTACTGACTCCCTATGCCAAGAGCATACCCAGTTGATTTCTGAGTACCAAAAAGTCACAGGCAACTCTCCACACTTATCAATGTAGTAGACACAGAATCAAACCCACGATCTCCAGTTTCAAAATACAAAATAAAATAATATATTCTCATATGCAATATTGTGTAGATAACAAAAGAATTCAATCAAAGCCTTAAATAGGTCCAAATTCAATATTTCGTTGGTAAATATCTGCGTCGCCGCCGAAGTGGTTACCTGGTTTTGGTTTCATTGTTTTGGAAGAATTTATCTTCTGATTTTATTGGATTTATTGTAATTTGATGTAAGCACACCCGGACCACATTGTATATACATATGTGCTATTTATTACAATACAGAATATTAAATTGGATTGAAAAAATAAATTATAAAAAAATTGCTTAAATAAAGATCTTTGTTCAAAGTATTTTTGTGTAGATAGTTTTCGCATTCAGACCTCGATTGCATGAAAGAAGTTTCAATTAATTTAATAAATCAAAAGTGCGATATGCTTGTGCATGCTTTTGCCCATGTGTAATATAATATACGTACTCGGCTAGCTAAATTCGCTAGTCAAAAAGACACATTCCAATAATGAATACTGCTTGTACTTAAAACTTTATGATCCTCTCAAAAACAAACTTTGCGGAGCGTTTGCCGAAGTCAAGGGGCTTTGTATGTATTTTTGCAAGCTTTTACTTTAATCTTCGCGGTACAGTTTTGAGTACCTTTGAGTCCCAACTGGAGTACTTACTTACCTAAAAACAGGTTTGGTTGGAAATTTCGAACGTCAGCGGTACATTGAAATAATAATTTATTGCCTACAGTTTGGCGTAAAAAAGCTTTAAGGATAATTGTTATTTTTTATACTTTATCTTCAACACGGTAATCAGTAGACCACGGGAAAATAATCGTTGGTGTCTGCCTGCTTGAACTATTACAGAGGACGTCCCATGTAAAATTATGATGATGATGTGTCGATGACTTATATACAGAGTGACATTGAAATGACAAACTAGTCTTGAAACTGATAAATTTTTCCCGAGTAACCAACAGATAGTTATTCTTTTCATACTGGTAGGCTACCTTTGTATTTGGGGCCAACTTTGTATTTGAGGCCTACTTTTTTTGGATATAAAGTTATACCTTATATCTTTGTTTTTCATAAAAAAGGAGACAAAATGGAAATCGACTTTGTTTGATACCTATATTTTTTTGATAGGAATAATACAAAGAGAGTTTCCATCAAAACAGATTGAGGCAAAAGGCTTGAAGCTGACAAAAGAGAAATTAGTGATTACAGTGTCGGGACAAAAGGAATCGTCAGCGACCGCGGACCGTCGGGATCCCTTTGATATCGGCAGCTATCAACCGGCGATATTAATCAAAAATACTAAAAATAGGCTATATTATTTCCAAATCTTTCTGTCTTGAATCCGAAATGAATTACTTTGAAACGGAGAATACACTTCGTAGGCGAGTCTAAGATTTTTCAATTTTGGGATTACAATTACATTTTATTGTATAAAAAGCGTACAAACGAAATTAATTTTAGGTTTGTTTTATTGTATTATTTTGTATGTATCTATATTCCTGTAAAATTTCCTAACGTAACCTAACGTGCGAAACGACTGGCTGCTGGGGAACAGAGGCTTTGGCTTTCATTAAAGAGGTTGGCTGTCGGCTTCGTGAGTACCGGGGCGTACCTGCTGCAAAGGTTGTCCATTGCCATACAGCTTGGCAACGCGTTGTGTGTCATGGGCTTCTTTGCTGCTGGTACGGCTCGGGGCATTTTTGACTAAACTAGTGATATTAGTGATATCACTTTTTATGTATTTTTTTTTATTGACCACATTTGTTTATGGAAATAAATATAAAATACCAATGGCACTACCTATGCCGATCATTAGTTATCTAAAAATAAACAAAATAATAATAATTATTGTTTGAGATTCAAGATTTATAAACAACAAAATACATAATTAGAATAAACATAAAATAACAAAAACAATACGAAACCTTACCGTGACAAATTCATCTCGTTTGCAATCTGTCATATATTAATTCAAGACTATTTTTAATTAAGTCACTTATAAAATCCGATTAAAAATTAATCACCTACAAAACTTTAATTTCCTTAGCATTATCACAGAATATTAAATTTTAATAGTTAGTAGTATTATTAAGTATCTGTCTGTTTACGGAGCTGTTTATATACCGTTGCGTGGCAGCCCAGACATAACACCCTACAAGTGGGCGACAATAAATCGAAGTTGTCACAGTCGTTTACAAAAACTTCCGCTTCCCTAATTTATCCGTAGCATTACATAGCAGTGGCGTTGGCGGGAAAACAATTATTTTATGAATATTCATCGGCTCGGAGTTTGTTCGCGAAATCTCGCGGCTGCGACGATTTATGGTTGCCAACTCTGCCCATAGTAATAACTCTCAATAATAATGTTTTGTACTCCCCTAATTTTATGTTTCGACTTTTGTATCATCCTGTAAAGTTACTGGAACATAGTGCAGCAAAACAGTTTCGAATAGAAGTTGTTTTGAATGTCCACCCCGATGCAAAAAGGGGTGTTTTAAGTTTGAACTCTATGTGTGTCTCTTTATGGCTTCGTACCTTGTAACTAACCGATTCAAATACCGTATTTTTTTAAATTGATAAGCAGGTTAAATTGCAGTAGTTCTTAGTTATACACATAACTAAGAACTACGGCAATTGAACCTGCTTATCAATTTTAAAAAAATATGGTTCAATAACCACTAAACTTATGTTCATTACAATGAACATAAGTTTAGTGGTTTTATTTTGAGTTATGTACTAGACTGACGGTCGGGGTATCGATATTTTTTTTTGTAGACTGTTCCTAGACTATTTTTTGAAAAGTATGTTAAATTGATCATTCTATAGCAAGCAATATATTTTTAAATTGTTAAAAGCAATAAGTACAACAAAATTGCATTTTAGTTTACCATTTCGAATTTCCACGCGAAAACGATAGCCGTCATGATATTTTCGCTGGTGACGTCATTAGGATGGTAAACAAAACAATGGCACATACGGCAAAGCAACGTATTTACCATTAATTTGTTCGACATTTATTGTATTGTACGAGTATGCCATTGCATCCTAGTATGGAGGTCTCATCCAAAAACAGTCATGGTCTGTCAGATATTTAGAAAACAGATTAAATTAAAAAATGATTTTTATATACTTTTTTACCTTTAATTGGTGCCCTTGACATCATTTTAATTCGCAAACACTTCCCGAAACGTTGAGTGTACAAGTTCCGAGTAGTAGGAACTTTTTTTAGGTAGAAAAAAAGACGATTTAGAAGAATGTGTACAGCATGTACTTAAAAATATTTTGACTTTGACTTGACTAATAATAATTTTATTTTTATAAATAGAAACCATCATTTTCGATTACTTATAGCTATTATTATGTTTTTTTTTGTTTAGAGTAAAATACCCTATTCTTTACAAGTTTGGCTATTTTAACGGTGTTTTTGCACTATGCGTTCAATCTGCCAACATTTTAAAAATTCTCGCAGAAATTATTTAACTATACAGGGTGTAACAGAAAGGTGTGACAATTCTTCAAGGTTGGCTTTTACCCATCAAACTGAACAACTTTTGTTTTACAACTTTGTTGAAATCGCAAAAAATTTTTTGGACTTTTCATACAAATCGATCAGCTGGCGAACCAAGTTTGTATGAAAAGTCCAAAAAATTTTTTGCGATTTCAACAAAGTTGTAGAACAAAAGTTGTTCAGTTTGATGGGTAAAAGCCAACCTTGAAGTATTGTCAGACCTTTCTGTTACACCCTGTATAGGCAGATAAAAAAATGTCTAGAAATATTTTAACAGTGGCTTCTATTCATTAAACTGAACAACTTTCGCCATGAAACTTATATACAAAAAGCAAAAAAATTTTTGGACTCTTCATACAAATCCGTCAGCTGGTTGATGAACTTTGTATGGGAAGTCCAACATTTTTATTTCTTTTTGACCATGAGTTTCTTGGGAAAAGTTGTACAGTTTGATGAGTAGAAGCCACTGTTAAAATATTGCCAGACATTTTCTATCAGCCTGTATAATTACTATCAAGGTTTTTAAAAATCTGACGTCAGCCTGCTTATTACTTTCATAAAACCATGTCATACTTAAGTGCCAGTAAATGAGCTTCATAATGCCCTTCAACTTTCTAATGTGGGCATTACAATCTAATGAGATTGAAACATCTGTCTTGATTCTATCTTTTAGCGAATATAAACAGCTTCTTTGTTGAACAAAATTGTTCATCAAAACTTTACTTAGCTCCTAATGAGATTTCAGAAAAAAAAACGTTCTTGAATATTCCTGATAATTCATTCAGCAATGGTAGCATATTGAATTGTGATTTCTTTGTAATGAAATTCCATTAACGTTATTCACATTTTCTGCGACGAAAAATAAATTATATTTCTTTGTCAGTAGGGATTTAACGTTGCCATGTTACAACGTTGATATGTAAATAATCAACAATAGTGTGAACAAGACATTATTCGATATTTAATTTTGTGAAATTTCAGTTTCCACGCCTATGTAACAGAAACACCTATAATAAACCTTATTGTATAAGCAATAAGGAATCGTTAAACTCGTCATTTAATATTATGTTTAATAATTTAATTGTGTACTCCATATAATACTAAAACGCCAAAGTGGGAGACGAGACGCTTTTCGTGAATACATTACGATAAAAATTATCATTACTGAACTCTTCCGCTTTGTTCTTGAGTACTCATATTATAGGTCTAGCATTTTTTTTAAACTAGGGTTTAAACCTATAATACTCAACAACGTTCTCCAAGGCTACCGTAGTAAATTTGGATCGGACGTCCCCTATTAAGTAGACCAATCAGACAAACTAACTAACTTGTTAGAAAAGTCAAATAATGTTTCGCGATTCGACTGTGTCTTCCTCGAGGAAAGTTGATCAGTTCATGATTAGAAGCCCCAGTTTATGTAAATTTGTAAATAGTTTCAGGTTCAGGTGGCTTTGTTATCCTGTCTTATAGATTATACAGGGATAGCGCGATGAACACCAAACGTACATCAAACCTGGTTTTCCCTGAGGTTTACAGTATGGGACTCTTCAATAAGGGTTTGAAAAGGTCTTTGAACGTTTGGCAAAGCATTGATAGGATCTCTGGTGTTGCAAATGCTCATAGGCGACAAGGTGGGCCGTCAGCCTTTTGCCTTCTGATAATAATAATAAAAGAAAACTCAATATAAGCCATTACGATAGTACCTTATAACAAAACTTACCTTTATGCAGCTCTCCTGCTTCGTTCCTAAGCTGTATATTGGCTCCGTTCTCACGTCGCCAGAGGATGCGCGGGAACGGCCGTCCGTCGGCGCGGCAAGAGAGGCTCACATCCTCCCCCTCCCTCACCACCAGGTCTCCACTGGTGCCTTCGTCCACTATATTTGGTGGTACTGTCGACAAAAAACATTAATTATAATAGAATCGTGTTGTGAGTGGTTTCATTTTTAAATTGCCGTAAACTAGGATATCATTTTCCATGAGCTAGAATTTCATTTGGTTACAAGTCTTGCGTCATTCATTAAAGAAACTATTTGAAACACAACTATACCGTAGCCTCCGTTTCTGTTGTCGGTTAAAAATAAATTGAATGGTAATTTCGAAATAAAGGGAGCTTTCTTATGTAAATAACCTACAGATAATAAAAATGACAACTATTGTAGTAGAGTTTTATAGCTCCAGTTTAAAGTATACTTTGCTGAAATTGCAATATTGTTTTTTGACTTTTCACATACATAAAATGATCAGATTTACTTATTTATAGATATGGGAAGAATATACATAACAGATATCGTTACTGAGTTAGTGTCTAGTATGAGATTATTAGATAATGGTAGACTGAAGTGGCTCAATAACCAATGCTATACTCGTAATATCAGAACCTTCAATCGAGGGACAAAGCAAGCTCTGGCTGGATTGTAGCTCGAATTGAAATAAGCGCACTCGTAACAACAGCGTACACAAATTAGCTTTTAGAGCAGTAATAATAATATGCGCATATTTTTTGGCTTTACTATAAATATGTTTTTTTACGTACACCCCGGACAATCAAACTGTCGCATTAATTTGCCTTATTACTGCCTCTAACTACTTAAATAGATGATCTTTGTACACCTAAAAATATGTTTTCGTTTGGCACGGAATCTTACCCATGAGGGAGTGGGGGAAGATCGGTATTGTAATAGGTAGTTCAGAAACATCGGCCACATCATATGGTGATGGGTATATTGTCACTACCTCAGCAAAATCTATAACTTCTAAATTACTTTATAAAACAAATTACCGAATATTCCTCCTCCAAACACGATTTGCGATCTCCGATCCATATTGAGTATTAGTTAGTTACTTGTCAACCGTTGTCGATCCCGAAGGACGTACCAACAGAAAGCTAGCCAAAACTAAATAAATGGGAAAACGGACCAACATAAATTGGATTGAAGTCAAAGCTACGATGGAAATTACGAGATAACTAACTTATATGAAAATATTTGGCGAAAATGTTCGGACGTACGTTGTCTGTTCTAACTTGGATAGTTGGAGTTTGGCGTCAGGTGACATAGGGGAGCCTAGACTTCCACACACGTCGCACGAATAGCTGGCGGCATAGTTGGTAACTTGACGATACCCGATATCTTATGGGAGAACTTGTCAGAGTTAGGTATACGGTATAGCAAAAAGCTGTATCGATGTGGGATCTTCTCTTGAAACAAAACAACGAATGTTTTAAACATAAATATTGTTGGACGTTAGGTACTCACTTAAAAAAGTTTTGAAAAATGACACTTAATAATTATACGTATATTCATTACAATAACAATCACCAAATAAGTTCGTCAAATACTAGCGTTATGCATAAATAACATCGTATCAGAACAAAATATCGTTTATGATATTTGATAAAAAAAACCGTATTAACAAAAAACAATTTCGATGAAATGTGTTTAAAATTACAAATAAATATATATAAAGGGATTTTTCTTCTTCAAAGGGTCAAATTATGTTACTGTTTACTAGTAGTTTGCACTGAACAAATCCCTTGGTAACACTAAAAATAACACAAGTTTCAGTATAGAACAATCGCAAAATAGGTAAATCCAGAGATATGTTATTTATACAATGGGTAAACAATAAATATATCCTTAGTAATATTATAAATACGAAAGAAAGTGTTTTTGTTTGTTTGTCATTTCACGTCGCAACAGAGCAACGGATCAACATGTTTTGTTGCACAGAGATAGTTGAAGGGGTGGTAACTTGGGAAGTAATATGGGCTACATTATATTATGTAGAAACATCGACTTCCTTCTCTCTAGAATTACACCGGAAACTTAAAAATAAATTTGACTAATTAATGCTATTTATTGCTTTAACTACTCAACCGATTGCAATGAAATTTGGCAAAGAGGGCGGAGAACAACATAAGTTAGTTTTATCCACAAAAAACTCTTTCATGTGCTCGCCACCCGCTAAAACAATATTCACGCAGGCGGAGTCCTTGATTTCACAAGTCAACTGAACTTAAACATCAATACTGACATATTTAGGATGTAGGGAGTCTGACAGACTGACAAAGGTAACTTACTGGCTGTTAATATTAACGGAATGCTCAAGGGACCAGGACGCAGCCATTCAGCTGTAATTGGGCTGTCAACTAATTACTGATCGCTTTGATATCATGATAACTTTGTATGCGAAACTTGTGTAGAACAGAAATCGATAATGAAATAAGTAAGTACTGTATTTGTTGTTAATTATGCTTTCGCTAATCGCTGATACATAATAATAATATCCGGGACAAATCACACACGGTCATCTGGCCCAAACTAAGATGGCTGTACTATGTGTAAGCGTTAGTTAAAAACTAACGCATTATTGATTTAATTTAGGAATTGATGTTTTGTAGTTATTTTAATTCGGAAGCTAGCAACATTGTTATTTCCCTCGAATATGCTTTTTGACTTCGCTAGTTTTTTATCTATGGTTCTACTGATGGATTTCGAATGTGGTTAACGGCTGTGTGAACTGAGATATTTTGTTGAGTTTTGGAAAAATAGATGAATTAGAAGAGAAATGCGATTTTTATACTTACTCCTTTCTTAAGTGCCTTTCAAACTTCAGAAGTGCGAATGAATGCACTGCCTGCAGAGATATCAACGAAGAATACCTAAGGTCAGACTACTTTATTTTGTTTCAACGACATTATTTTCATCCCTGGATATCAAAACTAGTGATTCAGTGAAAAACAATAAACTGTGAACATTTCGCTGCGTTTATTTTATGTTTTAATTTTATTTTTGCGATTATTGTAACGAAATAGTGATGTAAAAGTGATCTGTTTCAATTTGTTTTTTCATTTGTTTCAATTTGTTTCAACTGCCAAACGAAAGACTGCAAAGATTGCATAATATCGGCGTTTATAGATATTATGTGTTACTTACTTATGTGTAAATAGTTATTTGTTACTTATCCAAAACGTGTTACAAGTGAGAATACTTAAAAATAATTTGTGGATTTCCTTTCTTTTTTATTTCTGGTTAATTTAAGGTGCATTTATTTTAAATATCATTTAAGTGTGTGTAAAATGTAGTTAAATATTATAAAATTACGGGTGATATTTAAATATTTATGATAAAATACGATTATGTGTACATATAGATAGGTAATATTTTGTTTTCTCAATTTACTAAGATGGGAAAGTCTCGTCGCAAACGAGAAAATAGTATGAGTGAAAGTAGTGAACCAAGTGATTTTGAAAACAGGTCTCGCTCAAAAAAATGTAAATGTAGGAAACGTATTTTGCGACGCAAAGATGGTAATAAAGTACGTGATTCGGAACAAGCTTCTTTTTCGACCAGTTCGTGGGTAACTGAAAAAATTAATGAAAATCATACTTCATCGTTGCCGACTTGCGCTATGATAAATCAAACTAACGAACGTAACGATAGTCCAGTTGAAAAGCAGCAATCGCATTTACCTGCGATTTCATACAACTGTGTTACACCTCATTCATTCACTGAAATAAATAATGCTGGTATGATGAATATTCCTCGGGATACAAATGTAAATTTTTGGGCACAAAATAATTTTCCGGTGTCGTTTAGTGTAGTCCCGGAATACGACCCCAGTAATAATAGTCAAACTATTGAAAGCTGGATCAATAAAGTAAATGAATGCACACAGATTTACTGTTGGAATGATCGTCAAATATGCCACTACGCGTTGCCCAAACTGAGCGGACTTGCTAAGAAGTGGTACCAAGGGTTGCCATCTGTACTGTTTTCTTGGACGGAATGGATTCAGAAGTTAAAATTAGCGTTTCCATCTAACGAGAATTACGGTGATCTTTTAATATCAATGTTAAAAGTCCGATGTAAATTTGGGCAGCCTTTAGAGCACTATTATTACGATAAAATGGCACTGTTAAATAAATGTGAAATCTCAGGAGCTAAAGCTGTAGGCTGTTTGGTTCATGGTATTGATGACAAGTTTATAAGAATGGGTGCTGGTGCCTGTATGTTTGGTGAGCCCGAACAGTTGCTTAATTATTTTCGGACAGTGTCACAAAATGAAAATAATAGTTCGACACAAAGCTATCGTGCTTTCAAAAATAGTGTTCAAAATAAATTTGTGAATAAATCTAATGACGTTCAGAGGACCGGTACAGGTGGAATATACAACTTTGAATGCGGAAAAGGGTACGTAATGCTGAGCAATGTAATGGATTGCAATATGAAATTAATTGGGGACATGTTAATAACTAGAGCGCATAAATATACGGAAATAAATATTGAATACGTAGACATAACTAAAGAAACGAAAACAAATAGGTGCGGACCATTGCCACTTGATGAAGTAAAAGTAGGGATAGAATTAAATAACGAAGAACAAAAAAAGTTCTATGCACTCTTAGAAAAATACAGAGATTGCTTTGCACTGAATCTAAGTTAGCTAGGGGAAACAAATTTGACAAAAATGCACATCAACCTTACTGATAATGTCCCAGTAGTCCATAATCCGTACAGAATGTCACAGAGCGAAAAAGAACAACTTTCGGTCATAATTGAGGATCTTTTGTCGAATATCATAAGAGAAAGTACCTTATCCTATTCGAGCCCAATAATACTTGTTAAAAAGGAAAATGGCGAAAAACGTTTATGCGTCGATTACAGGGCTTTGAATAGGAAGACGCTTAAGGACAAATATCCTCTACCTCGCATCGAGGATCAGTTGGATAGTTTAGGCGGTAACAGCTTGTTTACTAGTTTTGATTTGGCGTCTGGTTACTACCAGGTGCCAATGAGTGAGGAAAGCAAACATCTTACGGCTTTTGTGACTCCAGATGGATTATTTGAGTACAATCGAATGCCGTTTGGTTTAAGTAATGCCCCGAGCGTATTTCAGAGAACTATTAATTTGATGCTGAGGGGTTTCGGTGGAAAACTTGCACTGGCGTATATGGATGATTTGTTAGTTGCTTCTCGTGACATAATGGAGGGGCTGGAAAAATTAGAAAAGGTTTTTCAACTAATCCGCTCAGCGAACCTTAACCTGAATTTGAAGAAATGTAGTTTCTTCCAAACCAATATTAATTATCTTGGGTATGAGATCAGCTCGGAGGGCATTCGTCCAGGTTTATGCAAAATACGAGCAGTTGAGAATTTTCCATTGCCCAAAAATGTGCATGAGATCCGTCAAATTATTGGCCTCACGAGTTATTTTCGCCGCTTTATTGAAAATTTTTCGATAATAGCGAGACCTTTAACTGTTCTCACAAAAAAGACGCATCATGGGTTTTTGGAGACGATCAAATAAATGCGTTTAACAAACTTAAGGAAAAGTTAACAAGTCGGCCAGTGTTAGCGCTATATGACCCGAGTGCTGAATTAGAAATTCATACTGACGCCAGTAAACTGGGCATAGGCGCGATTTTATTACAACGTGATAATGAGGATAAATTGCACCCTATCGCTTACTATAGTCGCCAGACGACTATGGACGAAAGTAAGTTTCACTCTTACGAGCTCGAAACTCTTGCAGTAGTCGAAGCTCTAGGGCGATTTAGAGTGTACGTATTGGGAAAGTCATTTAAGGTTGTCACTGACTGTGCTGCAATTCGAAGTACAGTGACCAAAAGAGATTTACTTCACAGGGTAGCAAGGTGGTATTTATTGATGCAGGAATATTATATTACGGTAGAGCATCGAGATGGCGCAAAAATGGCGCACGTTGATGCATTGTCGCGTAACCCAGTTGAAACCGCAGTACCTCGTGAACTTAAGGATGTTTTCGAAATCTTGCGCGTACATGATGATGTTTGGTTGCAAACAGTCCAAGAACAGGATTCTGAATTGCAAAGAATTAAAAATATCCTGACGGACCCTGCGACTAAAGGCGTCGTCCAGATTCATAAGAATTACACTATTAAAAATGGAAGATTATATCGAATTATAGAGAAAAACGGGGAAGTAAATTTAAAGTGGGTTGTGCCAAAGTCTGTTATTATTATTATTATTATTCATTTAGGTTTGACAAAACCTATGAGAAAATAAGTCACGTATATTGGTTTAAAAAGATGAGACGATTTATTCAAAAGTATTGCCGGTCATGTTTGAACTGTGCCCATAGCAAAACTCCAACTGGACCAAAAGAAGGCTTTCTGCATCCTATTCCTAAGGTTAGTAAACCGTTCGATACGCTACATACAGATCATTGCGGTCCATTTCCGTTAAGCAAAAAGAAAAATTGTCATTTACTTTGCATAATAGACGCGTTCACTAAGTTTATATATATTAAATCGGTGAAAAATTTAAAAAGTGGTACGACGATTCAAGTATTCAACGAATATTTTGCACTCTTTGGAGTGCCGCGACGTCTGATATCGGACAGGGGGACTAGTTTCACTAGTAAAAAATTCGAGGACTATTTAAGGGAAAGGGGGATAAAGCACATTTTAAACGCGGTAGCTACACCCAGGGCTAACGGCCAAATTGAAAGGTACAATCGTACAATCGTAGATGCCTTGACTGCAGCTAACCACGACAAGCCAGAAAATCAATGGGATCTTGCTTTGCCCCAAATACAATGGTCTCTAAATAATACCGTCAATAAAACGACAGGGCGCACACCTGCTGAGGTATTATTTGGAATAAGACCTACAGGAATTTCGGACAGTTTTCTAAATCCTATCGTAGCGGATGTACAGAATGAACAGTTAGACGTTGAGGAGGTGCGCGATGAGGTGAACAATAGGATTTTGATTAGTCAAGAAAAACAAAAGGCCCGGTTTGATAAGGTGCGTAAAAGTCCCAAAACATATTCAATAGGTGATTTAGTTCGCGTAGAAAGGGAAGCCCGTACGGATCCTGGGAACAGTAGAAAATTATTACCTAAATGCAGTGGGCCATACAGAATTACAAAGGTGCTAGGAAATGACCGCTATGAAGTAGAGGATACGATGATAACTAAAAAAGAGGGCTCAAAGATGTACAGGGGCACGTACTCCGTTGATAAGTTGCATCCATGGCTTGTCTTTAGTAATGATGTGATTTCTAGTGATTCGGATTCAAGTGAATAAAACATAAAGTAAGTCAATTAGGATTAGTGTTTGTTTTCTAAACCTAGGTTGAATTAAATTAAAGTGCCTTTTTGTTAAGCGATATGATTTACACATTATTAAATTAGTAGCGATAAAAGTAATAATGAATTTATACTTAGTGAGAGTCATGTATATGTAAAAGAGAAAATTGATGAGTAATTGAAGTAGAGAATTATTTATAAGTTAAGAGAGAGACACACACAGAGAGAGAGAGAGAGAGAGAGAAAGAGACAGAGAGAGAGAGAGAGAAAGAGAGAGAACTAAAATATGAAAGTGTAGATTTTAAGAGTGAGTCATCTGTTTGTGAATGCACATGGATGATGTAGATTTTAAGAGAGAGTCATCTGTTTGCGAATGCAGACGGATGATGTAGATTTTAAGAGAGAGTAATTTGTTTGCGAATGCAGATTGATGATGTAGATTTTAAGAGAGAGTCATCTGTTTGCGAATGCAGACGGATGATGTAGATTTTAAGAGAGAGTCATCTGTTTGCGAATACAGACTCATCAGTTTATATACAAATTAATGATGCAGGATTTCAGAGTGATTGCTTATTATGATATGTTTATGTTTAACTGTTAATCTATGTATATAATATAACTGTTAATCTATGTATACAATATAACAAACTTGCAAATTTAGGCAAGTAATGAAGAAGTAGACTATGTTTAAATTATTATTTTTGTATATTTTCTAGGCTTACTCATTAATGTTTATTAGTGTTATGTTTACATGTTTTAGTGTTATTTTATTACTAAATTCACCTCAATTGTAAATGTAAATAGATTTCTTTAAATATATATGTTATCTTATAGGTATGTTCAAACGCGTGGTCGCGTTTGATGTCAGGATAGCCGAGTGTAAGCGTTAGTTAAAAACTAACGCATTATTGATTTAATTTAGGAATTGATGTTTTGTTGTTATTTTAATTCGGAAGCTAGCAACATTGTTATTTCCCTTGAATATGCTTTTTGACTTCGCTAGTTTTTAGGGTTCCGTAGCCAAATGGCAAAAAACGAAACCCTTATGGATTCGTCATGTCTGTCTGTCTGTCCGTATATCACAGCCACTTTTTTTCCGAAACTATAAGAACTATACTGTTGAAACTTGGTAAGTAGATGTATTTTGTGAACCGCATTAAGATTTTTACACAAAAATAGAAAAAAAAACTATAAATTTTGGGGGCTCCCCATACTTAGAACTGAAACTCAAAAATTTTTTTTTCATCAAACCCATACGTGTGGGGTATCTATGGATAGGTCTTCAAAAATGATATTGAGGTTTCTAATATCATTTTCTTCTAAACTGAATAGTTTGCGCGAGAGACACTTCTAAAGTTGTAAAATGTGTGTGTCCCCCCCCCGTAACTTCTAAAATAAGAGAATGATAAAACTAAAAAAAATATATGATGTACATTACCATGCAAACTTCCACCGAAAATTGGTTTGAACGATATCTAGTAAGTAGTTTTTTTTTAATACGTCATAAATCGTAAACCGCAATTTACCTTTCATTCAAGTTACAACGAACTACAAAAACTTTTATATTATGTTACTTGCTGCTACGGAACCCTTCATGGGCGAGTCCGACTCGCACTTGGCCGCTTTTTTATCTATGGTTCTACTGATGGATTTCGAATGTGGTTAACGGCTGTGTGAACTGAGATATTTTGTTGAGTTTTGGAAAAATAGATGAATTAGAAGAGAAATGCGATTTTTATACTTACTCCTATCTTAAGTGCCTTTCATATGGGGACCAGAGACTGATATACATACACATATACATTTAAATACAGACACATATACATATAATACATCCAGACACAGCACAAACAAATGCTTATCAAAGAAATGTTTGCCCTGCGTGGGGATCGAACCCACGACTCTCGGATCAGTAGTCAAAAGCGCTAACCACTGAGCCACCGAGTCAGTCATTTATCTTTAAATATACATATACAGCTTGGACGTCTTTTGGCTGATAATGATGATGGTAAAGTTTATATGAGGAGTATCAAGAGATCCGTAGCAGAAATAATATAACCGACATAGCTCAAAGAATTGTTAAAGTGGTAGTGTTCGGTGGATATAGCTCGTAGAATAGAATAAAATAGATTACCGCTAGTGCAAGAAAGTCCACGATAGACGAGGTAGAAGTAGCGTAGGCAGGTAGTTCTCCCACTTGGTGGACCGATGACTTGGTGAAGGTCGCAAGAAAATTTGATGTTGATAGTGCAGGTCCGGTCGTTGTGAAATTATTAGGGGGAGGCCTTTGTACAGTAATAGGTGTCTTTTCGCTAATACGATGATACAGTTTCATTTTGATATTATTAGTTATTAGAATGTTTATATCAAGAAGGCATGCCACTTCGCTATGACATTGTTTTATGGCTATCAGTTTTTTTTCACCTTGTTTTTTATGAATCTAATTAGCTGGTTATGAACGTTATGTTTCAGTTTTGTTAAGGCTATAACGAGTCATTTTGATACCGAATTTGTTCCGTATGGTAAATCCCGTTTGTAAAAAATATTTCCAATGCCGATGTCAGCTAAATAGTATATTTTCAAGAAACATAAAATTTGAAATATACCTACCTATGGTTTCTTTATAACATACTCGTATTACATGAATATTTGAATGAGATTTTGATGTGTTCAACACACCCTTTAACAAAATAAATACAAATGGTAAACATTTACCTAAATTACCGTATATTTGTGCTTGTGGAGCGTAATAATACATTTAAATTCATTTGTTTTGGCGGAAATGCGTAATCACCCTTACAGCGTTACCAATTGAAATAATTTATACCCATTAGTGCAGGACTGAGCGTGTTGCCAGATTTTTAATTCAGTTAACAACGAAAGGTCCAATTATTGTAAAATTTTGAATTAAATATAACATTTGATTTTCTACTCTATTAAATAATAAATTAATCTTATTTAAAATCATTCATATCATGTTATGGCTTTATAAATATCATTCAGTACTTACTGTGTTTTCTAACATTCTTGGATTTCAGGCAAGTATGTAATTCCCGGAACTTTGGGACGCACGCGTGAGGCCTAAGTCAACACATATGGGCCACCATTAGGATATTTGACTATCATTTATTATATCTCTGTGCAATAAAAAATATTTCATTGATTGATTGATTGATATTGAATGATTCATTACCAAAACATAGAGTATCTGCTGCGGGGGAACTGGTCTCTTGCCATAGCTTGGTTAGGGTAGGCCAACACAGGGGGCAAGTCCGGATAGGTGGTGGTTGTGTGGGGCTAGTGGCCAGCCCCAGTTTCAGAATTTTTAAGCTGCGTAAGGCCGCTTAACGACTGCCATCTAGTGACAGCAACCGGCACCAACGACATGACGTACCTTGGCACCAACAGTTCAACATCTTCAGCTTTTTAAGCCTCTCAGCGTAAAACCCTTGCATCGGTGCTAACTAAAGATTTATTGAAACTGAAATCCATACTCAGATGCTTTGATTAAAAGTCTTAAAATACTGCTCCTGCTGCCTGTTATATTTATGCAATAGTTTGTACAGGTTTAATAAATCAAGGTTTTCCTACTTATAGTTACTTAACTGCGATACTTAAGTATTGTATTTTTAGCCGTGAAAAACACCCGATCCAACTTTATGTCACGGTTATTCTAAATAGGGCTGTAACAAAAATATTGTGTGTGACAACGGCCATCTCCATAACTGTTATTGCCCAGAAACTTTTCACACATTCCGTATCTGCGAGTTACGATCGTTTTTTCCCGCTGTTGAACACTAACATAACGTAACATTGTTATTGCTATTTCGCTCGTACGAGTAGCTAGGGGAAATCAACAGTATTTGTCATACCTTGTAATATTTGTCAGGGAAAATCGGTACTTATACAATACATATTTTTTATTGTTTATTGCAGCCGAGGGACCCGTTGTCGTGTCGTTGAGACTTAAATGTGCATATAGTTTTCTGTTACTTTATGAAAAATAAATCATCTTATTATGGGTGGAATGTAATTTGATTTCATTATGTCTTTGTTCGAGTCTTTATATCGAGGGATAGCGAATAATATTATTTTTATTTTTTATTTGTTATTTTATTTTATTTTCTGGGCAAAGTTTTATAGTAAATAAAAAACAATATTTCTTCAAAATATCTTCTTTATTTTTTTCTTTAAATGTATAATTATAAGTAAAAATATTAAATATGTATTAAAATTTGTAGTAATAAAAAACAAAAACATCTATTAAAATTTCAAAATTAACGTTCAGTCAGAATTTAAAAGAAGCGCTTGTTATTTGAACGCGTCTTTAGTTTCTTAGCAAAGGTTGACGCCTCTTTTCTCGTGTGACGCACACTTACATCCTTGTGTTTTGTAAGCGATTGTGTGATAGAGAAAGCGCTCCACTAGCTCGTTTCCCTGAATATACTATAATACAATGTACTGGGTGATTATGCTAATGAGTTTGTCGTAATTAACAGTTTTGTTACTGTGTAACAGTTTCAAAAGTAACATAGACTTTAATCGAATTAAGCGTCGTCTTCTGAACGGTAGGATTGACACTGACTTCCTGAGAAAGTAAGAAAAACTATAGCTTCCAATACGTAAACCTAACTATGCAATTTTTACGGATATTATTTTTAAGAAAATCCTCAACTTATTAAGAATACATTTATAAAGACACTGATCTCCCAACCAGAGGTCTCGAATTCAAATCAAATTCAAATTGACTACTTACGTATATTTTCATACAGATTTCTTTAATGGTGAAGCAAAATTATTAATGTCATAGTACAGGGAATCATAGTTTGAGGCCAGATGAACGTTGTGGTTTCTCTCGGATATTTATAAAACATCGTGAGAAATTCACGTTTTGATCACAAAATGTGTGCGAAGATAGCGGGAGTCTATGCAATTTTTATTGTGAAGCGCATTTAGAATAATAAATAGTGCCACCCTTTGAGACTGGTCTTTTTACAAAGCAAATCTAATGAGTAGAGCATATAATAGCCACTCCAAAAGACATGTAATTATATACACACATGGCCCAACCAGTGTCCAAATGAGGCGCGTGTACGAATTCCTAATTAGGAAGGGACTCGCTCTTGTTTCAGTTTGTTTGTGGTGTCGCGTAAATTAGGAGACAATTTTCGTAATTTATTTTTGGACAGTAATGCTAGCAGTTAAATTAATGGGCGGTTGTTTGTAATTCTGTTTAAATCGGTATGAAATGTTTTGCTAGGAATATCTAAAGTCTAAGCGCATAACATGTACTTAGAAAGTACTGAATGTTTTTATAGTGTGAGTTTTTGTTGTAGATATTTTTGGTATAAATGGTTTTGATTTTTTACCCATCTACCGCAAAAAGAAGCTTAATGGTATGTAAATTTATGTCCGTTTCTTGGCATAAGCCGTAGACAAAATGTTATATTACGAAGTGACTTTAGATTCATCTTAATGTTTAATGTACCTCTATACAAATAAGTAAATTTTAATTTGAGTGTAATGTTCTTACATTACTTTTCTTGATTGCTCGTTTTAATGTTTAATAGTCAAACGCAACATGTTTTCATTTATTTAATATTACATGAACTATATTCGTATATAAATAAATAAAAACTAAAATAGCGCCAAGTCAGATAGCAAGTAGCGGTATAGTAGCGAAAGCTTATATTGAACATAATAATAATAATAATTTTGTATTCATATAAATTTATCCTTTACCTAGGTACCTAGTGTACGAATAGGCAAGTAGCTAAATAATCACGTTACTCGTATAGACATCCGGGACCTGCGGGGCCGGAACTCCCGGATTTGTCACGGGTGGCAGATCATAGATAGTTAACCCAAATTGAATCATATTAGATTAAAGGTTCAATGAAAAGTAATCAATTGCGTTAAGCTGAAGGTTCTAATTAAATGCATTAAGATTACTTGGCGCTAATATATTCTATGTATTTGAAAATTTAATAAAAAAATGTTTTAAATTAAATTACCTTACCACTTTTTAGTCTGTAATAGATTTTAAACATGCATCAAAATAAGCTTTTTTGGGTGTGTGATTTGTTTGTTTTGCTGAGGTTTTAGTTAAAGCGGTTGAATAGATTTTGAAGAGGAGGTTTCAGGAGGTTAAACAAACGTAAGTTTGTTTAAGTGGAAACTGCGAGCGTTATAGATAAATAAGGAAGGATAGCAAGCAATAAATAATAATTTTACTCCAAAAATATTTTAAACAATAAAGATAATAAACATAATAAAAGTGAAAAAGAAACCATAAAAAATAATTAAAAAAGATGAATAAAAAATACCATTCGATTTTCACCAAACATAGCTTAGAATCACCACAATGTTTACAAATGTATAAAATATATTTAAAGAGCTACAATTCCACAGACACATACTGGATTAAAAACTCTATAACAACCCTCGCTTGCGTCGAGGTTTCTTTGATACTCGGAGATTAAGTTAAATATTACGTTACTTCTCTCCAAACCCATTAAAGCCCTTTGGCTACAGACTGAGACAAATAGACAAATAAAAAGATTTACAAACATATGATAATTAACCTTTATATCCTCTCATAATTTTTACGTGTTTGTTCTTAAAAACTATGACGTCTAGAGGTATATTGCCTACAGGGTTGTTTCAACAAAATTTATCCCATATGAACTAAAGACTAACCCGAGAAGGTACCGCTATTTTTTAAGGGAACAATAATGCAAATGTACTCCTACATTTATGCATCTAAATGTAAATACTTATGTATATTTATTATTTTTTCAATACTAAGATTATATTTCTGCTATCCAGACAACAAGTGTCATCACATCAACATTTTAACTTAAAGCATAGGGCGCCTTTAGCGAAAGAAAATTAAGGGAATTAAAGTCATATAAAGCACATCTAGTACACAAAACTCACCAAGCACATCAACACAGCCAATTTGTTTCCGCATCTTGCTAGTGTTGATCTGGCACATGTAGCAGCCGCGATCCTCCACCTTTAGGGGCCGAATGTGCAGCTGCCAGGAGTTGGGGGAGTCGTTGGTGACAGCGTAGCGCGAGCTGTGGGTCACCAGCCGCGTGTGGAGTGTCAGGATGGTCTGGTCATCGGCACGAATCCACGCCACCTGGAAATATTAAATACGTGAGGCCTCGTTTACATAATTATTTCCGTTGGTGATCGTATTTCGGTCTTTAAGGGTATCACAATCGTTGTTTTAGACGCACGTGATACGGTGTCTGAAATTATATTCTGCATTGCAAAGTTTGGAAGCTTTTAATATTATATCTTGATACGACATTGCTCGACAGTGTCTGATATACACCGCGTTCTATCTCAAATTATTTTTTTTCCAACCAACGAGTAACTTTTGTTGATCGGGTAAAAACCAATCGGGCTTGGTAAGTTTGGATACGAGAAATGGGAGAAAATTTAAAGCGTGGAAATGTTGACACTACAGACACGATAAGTTGATTTGATACAAAATTAATTAAGTATGGAGACGTATTTTGGCAGGCTAGTGATATGTTATTCCAAATATTCCTATCTGGGATAAAAGTAATTGATACGATACATATGATAGCGACACAAAACTATGCAAGAAAATGGTCCTACTGAAATTATGAGTTACGAGCAAAACAAATATTACATTCTAAACATAAACAAGTATAAATCGTACAGAGCAATCATTTCGATGGAACTTTGGTTGCAGACATTACTAAACTCGTAAATTACGAGATATGACTGTGCTCGCAAAACTAAAGAAAACCAAAAATGATGAGAGACCGCGACAATGTCTCCAAACGCAGCTGAAAAGACAGGATAATTTGTTTCTTACTTGATTTATTAGATTCAAACGTATTTCACTGCGTTTCTACGCAGTTTCCTTCGCTAATTTATTTCATTTCTAGCTTTTCAAAAATACTGTAGGTAAAATATATGTCTCTACTTCGGCATAGAAAAGTATTTCTCAGCTTTAACTAAATTTAACCTATACAATATAAAACTCTAAGTAATTAAAATATTATATCTTAAATTAAATTATAACTAGGATAGTAGTTAGAAGTACTAATGAAAGTTCTTTGATCATAATATAGTGGAGTGCCCGCAAACATAGACAAGGATACATTTTTTCTTACCTTTTTCCTCATCTTGGACGCAATTTTGCCTGCGAAGACTTCGGATCGCAACATCGTAACGCACCCTTTTGAAATTTGATTTTCCATACAAACTATAAAAAATTACATATATGAATCGATACTCCTAAAATCATTTCTTATTGTTTTACGAACAATTTATTCAGTTGTCTTTTCTATCTTCATTGTTTTAGGCTGTGTATTATCTGTCTGTGAGTGAGTCAGTCGCGGTATTTCTTAAGTATAGATGATACTCATTCTAAATTACACCCGAAAAATTTTATCGTCCTTCTGGAGTAGTCAGATATTTTTCTTTAAAGAAAAATACCGTAAAATTATTCGGGTGCCATGTCATCGTCATCAAAAACATTCGAATCGGTCCTCACGTTGAAGAGCTGGGATGCCACAGATGAACACTCAGTTACAGGGGTTTAAACATTTAAAAACTTTCTCCTTTCAATGTAATATCAAAGAATACTATACATATTAGTTTTTCTGAACTTGTATCAAATATTTTGATCTAAGTGGAATTAAAGAAAGCAATTAAAGGTAACGTCCATAAATCTTCAGAGTTCACTAAATTGTCTTAAATTCACTGGTACATTTTATTCCATCAAAAACAACTTCTCTTGAACATCTGTTACAAATAGCGCGCACTGCGAAAATTCGGAGAAGAGATGTATCGTGACGCGAAAGCGACATAAAAGCGAAAGAAATACTAAGCGAATTCTTTTATTGACTGACTCGCGATTCATGAATCGTATTACTTTGATTTCTGGCAACGTTTTGAAGGCGAGACGGTACCTCTATATGTAAAAACATAAACAGTAGTAAGTAGGTTAGGTTAGTACCTATGTGTAAAAGAAAGTGATCAGTTCTGAACCTATTAAACGAAGCTTATGGCTAATACGTTTTTTAAAATAAATGAAATAACAAATAACAATTCGGTATATGCTTGTCTATCTTTTTATCAATCACATACTGTCCAACACTTTGCAATAATTTTAACAGTTAGTATGCAGTATGCACACAGTTAGCAAAGCTGATGCACCAAAATATTTAATATGAAGAAAATTATGACTTCCTCCTTTACCTACCTAGCTACCTTACTAACAACACTACTTCTCTGGCTATTAATTAGTTACAAAGCTAAAACGAACTACCTGGCTTACAAAATCTTAATCTAGGATAATTTTTCTAAGTAGGTACACTCTAAATCTCGTTTTATCATCTCTTTAAATGCCTATATCGTTCTCTTCAGACCCTGTATTATCCTAGTCATATTTACACCTTTCTTATATCTTCACTACACTATAAAAATAACCTTTTTCGTTATCAATCAGATGTATGAAAACATACCTAATTCAACACACTTTCTACATATGACCATCCTAAGTACAAAGCTAATCTCTCTCAGACAATCCACTCAGCTTTTATTTCATTCACTGCCAGTGATTACAAATTTAATACAGTCAAGTCTGCAGAACTGGTAGAAGTTTGTTTGTAATTTAATCGCAGAAGTTGTTTTCAACCAGATGTTGCTACTTAATAATCTTTCATAATCTATGTCGGCACCACGCGACTTTTTGTATGTTTAATTGAAGTTGCCAATCTAGGTTGTTCGAGGTTTTTTGACACTTCTTAAGCGTGCGCTGAATATAAAAGCTGATTTATAAAGATTAGAGTCTTGAGATTTTTATTCATATTTTTAGACTTACATTTTTTAAATTAAGACGATAAAACCTACCACAAGATTCCGAAGATTTCGAAGCGAGATTTATCATATGGAATAAACTCGATAACTTGACTCGTTTTAGAACATATAAAAAACTTCACATTTATTTCTACCTACCGATAGTAGTGCAGATTTTCAAAAAAAGTTGTATGATAGCAACATAGATATATTGTATATCCAATCCAAACAGGTATTAAATACTTTCAAATCAATCGGTAAGTTTCTTAAAAATTCAAGACTTGGTTTTTCTAGAACGCCAGGGCTATTCTTAAACTGAGTTTCGCATTTCGTGAAAAGGATAGCTTCCGTTTCATTTCACTGATAAACCTTTAATTATCAGTGAAATATAATGGAACCAAAAATTTTTGCTGTATAGTATTTGCTACGGTGTTATAATAACAAATAAGTCAAAATCTCTGTGATGCGAAATTGCTATTCGGTGATTTGTATTTCCTTCATAATTTTCCGAGGCCTATTTTCAGGCGGTGGACGTCTTCTAACTGACATTACAATATGATAAAGATGATGATAAAACTGTATGACTTCAGTTTGGGTATTGTTTTAATAAATATAATACTAATAAAACTTATACCGCAACTTCTGACCATTCGTACCTACTTCCAATCAATCATAACGTAATTCACAGATGGGATCGAAGTTTTCAAGTTTAGTTTGAACCGCCTGCGACCCTGCGATATTATGGAATTGCTGAATGAATAAATGATGGCAGTGATAATTATCGTATGGTATCCTAAGGTTTTACATAATTTATAGAAGCAGCTCAGTCTAGAAGAACAGAACAGAACAGAACAGAACGACAAAAAATAACTCGTCAAATAAATCTGTTGCTGGAATGACCATTACATAAAAAAATACCATATTTGGATAAAGCAGTTTGAAGTGGAGAGTTCAAAAAAATTGCGTTAAAAAACAATAAATTAACATTTGACGAGCTAGCCGGGAGAGGTTCAGGACAAAAAGCTGTAGGACCAGAATCTATCATATCTCTTCTATCTGGATTGCAGTGATCCCTCCTACGTCAACGTATCCGAAACAGACATAATGAGTACTGATCAAACCTAGAAACTTGCCGAAAGACAAGGATAGTGTTCCCAAAAGAATCCCGGTCTATTTAATTCAGAAAACTTCTAAGGCTTGGGAGAAACCAACCCTGTAAGTTAATAGCTGCTATCAGATGACACGCAAGACCCTTTCAACAAATAATTGTTTACTTTATTTAGGTGTTACAGACAATCAACTGTATGTCAAGCATGCATGGAAGCTGAAGAATGGTTGCCTGCTGGATCGCCAGAGTGAGCATCGAGGGTCGAGTACCTGCCTGAACGGAAGTTACCAGCAACAAAATTTCAAGACGTCGTCGCGAAGTTCGCTTAAAAATCCTTATAAAAATGTGGACTGTTTGTGTTTTTATGCTGATTGTTATATTTAGGAAGAAATAAAGATGATCAATCAATCAATCAATCAAAATCATTTATTTGTGGTTATAAGTAAATAACAATAAATTGCATGGTCTTAAAATAATTATGTCCTTTATAACCTGTCATATGACGTACAAAAATATTTTTCGTGTTTACATATAATAAGGAACTACGATAATAAAGATATAACGTAAGTACATGTCAAGGAAAGTAAACTAAATTAAGTAAATAATAAAAAATATATTAAACAATCTATAAAATTCATAAAACAGATCAATAAACCGAAATTCAAATAAATAATGTCAATTTAAGCCAATAGAATAAAATAAAAATCGATGTATATGTCAAATAATTAAATGTCATTTAATGGATTTGTCATTTAAAAATTCATTTATAGAGTAATACGCTTTAGAAGTCAAAAACAATTTAAGTTGGTTAGCGAAATCTCTCGTGTTGGTGGAATCACGGATGAATTTAGGTATTTTATTGTATACTCTTGGTGCCATTGACAATATTCCGTTTTGAAAAAGTGTAGTTTTACATGGTACAGGTCTGAGTCTATCAAGCGTTCGTGTTCGTGTGAAAAAATTATAGTATTCCGGATGGGATTTAACAAAAATTGCGACTGAACTTGCGATGAACTGTAAGTCACCATAAATTTGTTATAAAGTAATACATATTTCCATAATTTTGTATCTCATTTCATGGTGTTTCGAAAAACTGCTTTGCATTAAAATACATTGATAAAGACGTTTAAGGGCAGATTTTTACTTATTCTATACAGTTTGTCTTAAACTTTACGCCTAGGCTTAGCTTTGGTTATTCAAGTGGCGTTGAAACAATTTGCTGACTATGAAGAAAATAAAAGATTTTTAACTAGCCTTACTGTGGAGGCCAATAATATAGTTTCCGGTCCAGTGATTTAGAATGAGAACGCTTCGCTGCTGGTAATAAATTTCAACATTTCTAAGTTATTCCTTTTAAAGAAGAATACCAAGAATTTATGATTTCATAAAAAAGTTATCAAAAGTTTTATAATTTTCTAAATCACCATATTTTTAAAATAAATTCCTTCATATATTTCATATTTCTTTATTGCAATGACAGGTACATTTATGATGGTAACAGTTGTTAAGGTTCAGCTGTGATACCTCTTTATAAGGTATTGCAAAAATGAATATTAATGTACCCATTAAAAAAAGTTTACATAGTCATTGCATGCACAAAACTATTACAAAATATAAATAGAACATACAACATAGAAAATATAAAATCATATAAAGAATTGATATAAATTATTGATTTTTGCATTAAAACATTGATCAAAGTGGATATTTAATAAAATATATAGTGAAAAGTGTATAATGTCGCGTAAATAGATTATTAATTTTCATTTACGAATCCTTTGATTTTATAGTAGAGTTTATTTATTAGAATTGCTTTTAAGCGGTTTTGAAAAATGGTATCTTTAGGCTCTGATTTAAGGTCAGTAGGGATTTTATTAAATATTTTTATAGCCATATGGTACGGACGGTTACTTAACATTTTTGTTGTCGAAAGTGGAAGTGATAATTGGTTTAAATTTCCATGGTCTTTTTACACCCTGTATTATAAATAGTTGGTCCGAATTTTTCATATCGATACATGATCCGATTTATTTTACTCACTTTACTTCTTATTTACAGTTCTTTTCATCAATAATATTATGAAGTTTGTTAAGCTTTTGAACCAAGTAAGGCAGCTCACAGGTATAAACCTGTGTTTTATTTCATACGCCGTAAAAGTTATGTTCAGCCTCGGCTTCTAAAGTAAGGCTGTAAACATTACGATTATAATAACGACGATATTATTCGGTACTTGTTTTGAAGACTTTTGAGGTATTTACAAATTTTTTATACTTTTCTGTGGTTAAAGGTTCCATGCCGCACATTACTAGCGACGCACAATGAGTCGTCGAGGCGGTAAATATAATTACACTTATTTGTTACACGCTCCATATAAGATTTTGGACGTTTAAAATATATCCCCAGGTTATGTATCCCCAGTTTATGCATAAATTCAAAAGTCGATTAAAACCATTGCCTCTCACTCAATCATTTTACGACACTTCTAAAGTTTGTTTAGGTAACTGGAAATGGCTAAACATGTAATCAAAATATTTTATCGTTGTTATTCCGTTATCCAAATAAATCCATGCGATTCTTATGCTAATGCGAATGTAACTCGCTCTCTGTCTGTTACATTTTTCACGTCTAAAGCGCTGAACCAATTTTGATAAATTTTGGTATAGAGATAGATCGGACCTTAGAGAAGAACGTTGGTGACTTTTTCTCGCAAAAATAAAATTGAAGGGGTTGAAATAGGGTCTGCGGTTTTGTATGGCAAACCAATAATTTCTCAAGTTATGGATACAAAAATTCATCATAATTTTATTCTTATTACGCAGTCAAAGTCGTGGGCACCAGTTAGTCAGTTATAAATATTTGAATATCGAGCACGATCATCACAATTTCATAGACAATCAGGTGGCAATGTGATATAACCAAATAAAAAGGCATAACTGTAAGGGCACGGTTCTCTTTCCATAACTCATAAATTTTAGGCTTTATTCCACAAACGGGGGCCAAGTCCGGATTGGTGGAGGTTGTGGGGCTAGTGGCCAACCCCAGTGTCAGAAGTTTTCAAGCCGTCTAAGGCCTCCAACATGGCTTAACGACTGCTAGATACACCAACAACTGCAGCTGGCACCAACGGCTTAACTTGCCCCGCGAAGCACGGAAACGGTCAAATTAAATGCCACTAACAGTCAAGCCTATCCAGGTTATGACAGTGTAGTCAAATATCTGTAGTCAGTTAACCTACGTGATCGACGTGACCACGCAAGCTGCACTGAGCCACGACCGCTTCCAAAAGTAAGTACACTTTCCAATAAATCCATTGTAGAAAGAAATCCCGTATCCACAATCGTAACGATCTCTGAACGGGACCAAATGGCGAATCAGCAAATCGTAATGAGATAACAAGCGAATGCAAATATATTTGGCGGTTGGCCGGATCCGGTGTTCCGCCGGAACTGTCCGGATTTGGGTTGTTAGGGATGTGGGTTCTGGATTTTCGTTTTTAGGTATGTGAGCGGTAAAATTAAAAGCGCTTACTTGTACTCACGATTTTCTAAATTTAAAACACATTTACGTTTTTTTTCAACATGTTATTTTCACAAAATATTGGTTTTGGTTATTTAAGGGATAGTACTACACCGTCAGGCAACTTACTCAAGCATTTAAAAAATTTTGAAGTAAAGAAAAAATCGATGACCTGCGATATTTGTATAGTTATACCTTAATAAGCTACCTTTTTTATTCGGTTAAGCATACAAAAGCTATAACATCCCTAGACCGGATATAGGAAAATAGGTCCGGTTTCTATTCTGCGCGGGCTTTATGGGAAATAGGTACAACTTATTTACATTTTGTGCGCTGAATTGTGTATTGAGGGGCGAGGTCATTGTTTAAATTAGGTTACTTTTATTTTAACAATAATATGTATTTTAATAAATGAAAGTATAGAATCTCAGTGACCCTAGAGTGAATAATCAAAACTTAGTTCGTTTTTACTTAGAGTCTAATTAAAATATAATTAAACAAATTATAATTATATAATTAAAGTCTACGTTACCTACTTTATTTACCTACAGAGACTCTCAATGAAATATGGAGTTTTTTCACTACGTTTTCCACTAACCCCAATGAATTTCAGAAATTATTAGAATAACGTAAGAGATATAATAATAACTTTCAGTTACCTGGGTAATAACAGTGACAAATAAAATTAATTTTATTGTATTTTTCCTTTAGTAGCATCGGTGCTATATTAGTTATCGTGGTGTTGATGAAAATTAATTTTATTTGATTATCTCTTTCTCTTATCGCGTGGCACAATTTAACCATCCTATCCACTAGGTATAGGCGGCGGTTGCCTGGTGTTGCACTTATCATCACCCTCGGTCACGTATAGGGCATTTTTTAGATTTACACCTACGGACGTGTGCAACGCGACCATCATACACAACTGGAAATCAGATGTGCAGGTTTCCTCACGATGTTTTCCTTCACCGTTAAGCAGTTGGTATGAAAATGCACGTAAGTTTCGAAAAACTCATTGGTGCACTGGCCAGGATTTTAACCCGAGACCTCTGGTTAGGAGGATGGAGTCCCTAACCGCAGAGCCACCGACGCTTTTATTATTTGATTATTGTTACAATACTGTTAGGTATAACAGAAAACGTTTTCGCTAAATTAAAATATTATGATAAAGTAACAATACGACGAGTTCTGGGAAAAATTCTGCTACCAATATACCTTATTTGCGATATTACATTAATACGGTACAGTCATTTCATTATGTATTCAATTTAATTTCATTGCTTTGTTCGCTTCGCACATAAAATTTGTATTATGGTTTGTATTATTTGCTGAGATAATTATTAATTACCTACTTTCCTATCGAAATTGTTATATCGTTGGTAAAACACAGCGAGTAAAGAATTAAATGAGATATAATACTTATTATATTACGTACAAAAATTACAGGCAAATATTTTTTTAAAAATAAAAACTAGACTTTACTCTCGCCTTGTTATGAAACAATTAAAACTACAAATTGAAATTTTCCATGGTTACAAATGGCACAGTAAATTGTTTGTAGAGTGTCAATTCAAAACAGTATGTTTTTGCCACGTTTTTAATTATTTTAACCTATTAAAAACGATTCTTTTAAATTCTGATAAAAAAAATAAATAAAAAACCTTATTCAAAGTGACGTAAGGATCAGTTTCAGATTCGTGTGGAAATTGATCCCACTTGCATTTGAAAGTCAAGCGTTGCTAGTAGTTATTTCGTGTCTCCTTCCGCCCAAAGCGAAAACTTTCACCATCCTCTCCTTCGACAAAACGTAATAATATTGAAGAAATCGCTATCTGGTTGTCATTTTTCCTAATCCCATCTTGATTGATCGTGTTTGCTCTAACTCCACAACATATTTCTGTAAACGATATCTGATGATATATATCTTCGAAAATAGGAAACTACGATCTGCACAACATTATTATTTATAAAAATATTCCAAAGATACGATTAGGCAGTAGGCGATGTCAAGGTATATTTAGATGATAAAAATCTGAAAAAGGTATTGTACTTAACCGACTGAGGATAATTTCTTCCGGGTGTATGTACCTATTTGTATAATAAGTTGCTATTTTTGTTTTATTGTTACCATAATTATGTATCGTTTTGGAGATTTGGTTAAGATTTGTATTGATTTCCCTAAGTTTCACAGGTTTTTTAAGAGCGTTCAGGTTTCTAGCTTTATTGGTGAGATTATTTAGATAACATAAGCTTACTTTGTACCTAAATAAATAAATAGAAAAAAATAACGTATTATTACAGAAACATTGCTTTAAAAGTATTTCAGTAGAAATTGGGCAAGAGAGTCTCCAGTAAATAATAATTATAATACCCAGGACAAATCACACACTGTCATCTGCTGGCCTAACATGCGCAACACGACTTATTTATCTCATATCGTGTATGATAAAATTTGTCGATCCCGATTATTTTGTCGTTTTTCTTAACATGCGTACCACGGAAGAGAAGATTTCTCGGCATGACTTCGCTTTGTCGTGACAAGTAACACCGATATGTTGATGTTGCCATTTTAAGAAAAGTAACCGGTTTGTCATATAAAATTCGTTAGATTTCAGCAATAAAAAGTTTTTAGTCTGAGCTTTTCAATAATTTTATGAAAAAAATAGTGATTATATTCTCTTTTGTCACAGACTTTTTGTTTTCTTCGTGAGTTTTGTTAGATCTCAGCAATAAAAACTTTTTATTCTGAGCTTTTCAATAATTTCGTTGTTACAATAGTGATTATATTCTCTTTGGTCACTGACTTGTTTGAGTTCTTTGATTTCTTCGCGCGCGCTTCAATTTTGATCAATGTTTTCTTTTATGAAATCTTATATTTTATACATTTCGGGGACAGTTAGTTACTTTCATGAGTAGAAATAATATTTAAATAACAAATTAAATACCTACTTATTTCAGAAGAACCCATATTATTGTTCAGTTTCATCTATTTCCATAAAAATCAAACCACCTACCCATGTGGCCCAGTGAAGCGGTCGTGCCTCAGTGCGGCTTGTGTGGTCGCGTAGATCATGCAGGTTAACTGACTACAAACACGGTCGTAACCCGGATGAGTCTGACTGTTAGTGGCATTTATCTCGACCGTTTCCGTGCTTCGCAAGGCACGTTAAGTCGTTGGTGCCGGCTGCTATCGCTAGCAGTCGTTAAGCCATGTCATGTCAGAGGCCTTATTGGCGGCTTGAAAACTTCTGACACTGGGGTTGGCCACTAGCCCCACAACCTCCATCAATATTTTTTGCTGGCCCCAAACTACGATTCCCTGTATTATGGCAACCTGCTGGCCTAACATGCGCAACGTGACAAAATTTTGTCGACGCATTTTCTGCTGTTGGTTAGCGAAATCTCTTGTGTTGGTGGAATCACGGATGAATTTAGGTATTTTATTGTATACTCTTGGTGCCATTGACAATATTCCGTTTTGAAAAAGTGTAGTTTTACATGGTACAGGTCTGAGTCTATCAAGCGTTCGTGTTCGTGTGAAAAAATTATAGTATTCCGGATGGGATTTAACAAAAATTGCGACTGAACTTGCTATGAACTGTAAGTCACCATAAATTTGTTATAAAGTAATACATATTTCCATAATTTTGTATCTCATTTCATGGTGTTTCGAAAAACTGCTTTGCATTAAAATACATTGATAAAGACGTTTAAGGGCAGATTTTTACTTATTCTATACAGTTTGTCTTAAACTTTACGCCTAGGCTTAGCTTTGGTTATTCAAGTGGCGTTAAAACAATTTGCTGACTATGAAGAAAATAAAAGATTTTTAACTAGCCTTACTGTGGAGGCCAATAATATAGTTTCCGGTCCAGTGATTTAGAATGAGAACGCTTCGCTGCTGGTAATAAATTTCAACATTTCTAAGTTATTCCTTTTAAAGAAGAATACCAAGAATTTATGATTTCATAAAAAAGTTATCAAAAGTTTTATAATTTTCTAAATCACCATATTTTTAAAATAAATTCCTTCATATATTTCATATTTCTTTATTGCAATGACAGGTACATTTATGATGGTAACAGTTGTTAAGGTTCAGCTGTGATACCTCTTTATAAGGTATTGCAAAAATGAATATTAATGTACCCATTAAAAAAAGTTTACATAGTCATTGCATGCACAAAACTATTACAAAATATAGATAGAACATACAACATAGAAAATATAAAATCATATAAAGAATTGATATAAATTATTGATTTTTGCATTAAAACATTGATCAAAGTGGATATTTAATAAAATACCGCCAGGACCGCCAGCTGCTTAGTGACCGACAGTACGGTTTCCGTAAGGGCCGGTCCGCTGGTGATCTTCTTGTCTACCTGACACATCGTTGGGCACAGGCGATCGAGACTAAGGGGGAAGCTTTGGCCGTTAGTTTGGACATAGCGAAGGCCTTCGATCGGGTCTGGCACAAAGCACTTCTTGCGAAGCTTCCTTCTTATGGGCTTCCCGAGGAATTATGCAAATGGGTCACTAGTTTTCTTGCAGACAGAAGCATAAAGGTCGTAGTCGACGGTGCATGCTCAGATTCTATGTCTGGATGAATATGTTGTCGCGTAGAACGATGGCGGAAAGAGGCGGCAGGGATCAATCCGAACAATTCCTCGGAGCACTCCCCATTGTACATGCGATAGAGAATGCAGAGCGAGGCTACATCTCTACGCAGCGCCAGGGAGTCAAGCCGATCTGAAATATCCTGGCAGTCGACGATTCGAGTTGCCCTTCGTTGAATGCGGTCCAGAGGGAGAAGCTGGTACTGGGGTGCCCCTGCCCAGAGATGAGAACAGTATTCCATATGAGGCCGAACCTGCGCCTTATAAAGTTGCAGGCGATGCGCCGCAGTGAAATACTGTCTCGATCTATTGAGCACACCAAGCTTCTTCGAGGCTAATTTAGCCTTACCCTCTAGATGGCCACGGAACTGGACTTCACTCGATATGTCGACACCAAGAATTCCGATACTAGCTGAGGCATTTAGGGGAGTGTCCTCAAAACGAGGTGATACGACAAATGGCATTTTCTTGGCAGTGAACGCGCAAACTTGTGTCTTAGTGGGGTTAAATTGGACCAAATTAAGTCGACCCCATTCTGAGACTTTCTTTAAAGAGGCCTCAATTTCCGTCACAAGTTTGTTTCGGCTCTCGATGACGCTTTCCCGAGAAATATTGGCACGGCCGGTATAGAAGGCATCACCTGTGCTGTCATCCGCATAACAATGAGTGCTGCTGATTTGCAGCATATCATTGATATGCAGAAGGAACAGTGTAGGCGAAAGCACACAGCCATCGTTCTAAGCGACAACATATTCATCCCCATCACATAGATGGTTGGCAGTCCACAACTGTGCGTTTCACTAGAAACTTTCTGCCTCGCACAACCAAACTGTGGAATGAATTGTCGCCTGCGGTATTTCCGGACCGATACGACATTCAAACCTTCAAGAAAAGAGCGTACTCCCAAATCAAAGGCCGGCAACGCACTTGTGACTCCTCTGGTGTTGCGGGTGTCTATGGGCGGCGGTAATCGCTTACCATCAGGTGATCCGTCTGCTCGTTTGCCACCTCTGCCATAAAAAAAAAAAAAAAAAAAAAAAATATATATATAGTGAAAAGTGTATAATGTCGCGTAAATAGATTATTAATTTTCATTTACGAATCCTTTGATTTTATAGTAGAGTTTATTTATTAGAATTGCTTTTAAGCGGTTTTGAAAAATGGTATCTTTAGGCTCTGATTTAAGGTCAGCAGGATTTTATTAAATATTTTTATAGCCATATGGTACGGACGGTTACTTAACATTTTTGTTGTCGAAAGTGGAAGTGATAATTGGTTTAAATTTCCATGGTCTTTTTACACCCTGTATTATAAATAGTTGGTCCGAATTTTTCATATCGATACATGATCCGATTTATTTTACTCACTTTACTTCTTATTTACAGTTCTTTTCATCAATAATATTATGAAGTTTGTTAAGCTTTTGAACCAAGTAAGGCAGCTCACAGGTATAAACCTGTGTTTTATTTCATACGCCGTAAAAGTTATGTTCAGCCTCGGCTTCTAAAGTAAGGCTGTAAACATTACGATTATAATAACGACGATATTATTCGGTACTTGTTTTGAAGACTTTTGAGGTATTTACAAATTTTTTATACTTTTCTGTGGTTAAAGGTTCCATGCCGCACATTACTAGCGACGCACAATGAGTCGTCGAGGCGGTAAATATAATTACACTTATTTGTTACACGCTCCATATAAGATTTTGGACGTTTAAAATATATCCCCAGGTTATGTATCCCCAGTTTATGCATAAATTCAAAAGTCGATTAAAACCATTGCCTCTCACTCAATCATTTTACGACACTTCTAAAGTTTGTTTAGGTAACTGGAAATGGCTAAACATGTAATCAAAATATTTTATCGTTGTTATTCCGTTATCCAAATAAATCCATGCGATTCTTATGCTAATGCGAATGTAACTCGCTCTCTGTCTGTTACATTTTTCACGTCTAAAGCGCTGAACCAATTTTGATAAATTTTGGTATAGAGATAGATCGGACCTTAGAGAAGAACGTTGGTGACTTTTTCTCGCAAAAATAAAATTGAAGGGGTTGAAATAGGGTCTGCCTATTTTCCTATATCCGGTCTAGGGATGTTATAGCTTTTGTATGCTTAACCGAATAAAAAAGGTAGCTTATTAAGGTATAACTATACAAATATCGCAGGTCATCGATTTTTTCTTTACTTCAAAATTTTTTAAATGCTTGAGTAAGTTGCCTGACGGTGTAGTACTATCCCTTAAATAACCAAAACCAATATTTTGTGAAAATAACATGTTGAAAAAAAACGTAAATGTGTTTTAAATTTAGAAAATCGTGAGTACAAGTAAGCGCTTTTAATTTTACCGCTCACATACCTAAAAACGAAAATCCAGAACCCACATCCCTAACAACCCAAATCCGGACAGTTCCGGCGGAACACCGGATCCGGCCAACCGCCAAATATATTTGCATTCGCTTGTTATCTCATTACGATTTGCTGATTCGCCATTTGGTCCCGTTCAGAGATCGTTACGATTGTGGATACGGGATTTCTTTCTACAATGGATTTATTGGAAAGTGTACTTACTTTTGGAAGCGGTCGTGGCTCAGTGCAGCTTGCGTGGTCACGTCGATCACGTAGGTTAACTGACTACAGATATTTGACTACACTGTCATAACCTGGATAGGCTTGACTGTTAGTGGCATTTAATTTGACAGTTTCCGTGCTTCGCGGGGCAAGTTAAGCCGTTGGTGCCAGCTGCAGTTGTTGGTGTATCTAGCAGTCGTTAAGCCATGTTGGAGGCCTTAGACGGCTTGAAAACTTCTGACACTGGGGTTGGCCACTAGCCCCACAACCTCCACCAATCCGGACTTGGCCCCCGTTTGTGGAATAAAGCCTAAAATTTATGAGTTATGGAAAGAGAACCGTGCCCTTACAGTTATGCCTTTTTATTTGGTTATATCACATTGCCACCTGATTGTCTATGAAATTGTGATGATCGTGCTCGATATTCAAATATTTATAACTGACTAACTGGTGCCCACGACTTTGACTGCGTAATAAGAATAAAATTATGATGAATTTTTGTATCCATAACTTGAGAAATTATTGGTTATTGGAGAAGATATATTACACCCAGACACAGAACAAACAATCTGCTCATCACAGAAATGTTTGCCCTGGGTGGGGACGAACACACAAATATAAGTATTGAGAGGTAAATTTTAATGTTATTATCAGCCCATCATGGTTGCCGTGAAGTAGCTCTAAGCAGACAATGTTTAAATGTCATTAGGGTGATCGATCGAAAACCAGAGGACGGTCGTTTGTCATGCCCATACCGAGGACACTAAATGGATCCCAATAAAAGGGCGACCTACTGATTGGGACCACAAGTTATTCGGGCCATTACGAAGGCTCAAATGATATTTCTTGGGGCGCCTTTCTCCGCGGCTGTTCCATACAAGGTAACAACGGTCACATTGATTTTTGAACTTGTCTTTCTTCATTTCTGAAATGAATGCCTTTTTGAAATTGTTATATCGTTGGTAAAACACAGCGAGTAAAGAATTAAATGAGATATGATACTTATTATATTAACGTACAAAAATTACAGGCAAATATTTTTTTTAAATAAAAACTAAACTTTACCCTCGCTTTGTTATGAAACAATTAAAACTACAAATTGAAATTTTCCATGGTTATAAAACACTGTAAATCAAAATTTACATAATTATATCAATTTATTTTGAAAATAGAGTATGAAAACAATGTCTAAAACTAAAGACTGAAGATTCGGGTCATGTTTATTTTATACTTTAAAATAATTTATTCCAAAACCTTTTTTACACTGCGATACTTTTTTGTGGTGAATATAAAAACAGGAACTGAGTTTCAGATATTTACAAATAAACGCATGTGTCTGCAAAACTTGAAACCCTCGCAAGCTTCTCAATAAGGCTACCAATATAAAATTGGACAAACTGTTGAGCGATTTCTATGAAACGCACATAACGAGATATCGTTAAAAAACTAAATGATCATGGCCTAATAAAAATAAATATCTATCTCTGAACTACGTGGAAGGATTCACGATACGGAATGTAACGTTCCATTCAAGCTGTTTTCTAACCTGCTTCTTCTTATACTGTTTTAATTTTAAAGCTCAGTTACAGGTATGATTTGCATACTAATGACTGATGCACTTAACCTTCGTCTTCTTACAATATGATTTAAGAGCAAAGTACTTTTCGATGGAGCAATTTTCAACTTTTCCCGTCTTTAGCCAGCATTTTCACCTCCCTGTAGGACATGACAGCGACCTTCTACTTTCCTTCTGAACTTTAAATCAATAAAACTCGTTTTTTTCACCACATCACATTCCTCCTTTAGCTAAATTTCATGTCCGGCAATGGTCCGAGTACCCCGCGGTCCTAGTCGCAGAAACACCCCAATAAATGAGGGTTATTTACGGAACCACTCTCCAGTTTGCGGCAAAAAACACATGAAAAGAGTAAATCCAACAGATAAATGTTTGGAAAAGCTTCGCTTTGAGAGATCATTAATTTTATGTGTTTCCTTCCATCGCATGAACACGTATAGGGTTTTCGGTTAATATCAACGAATGGGAAGAGCGAATGTTGTTTGCTCGATAAAGATTAGTTATTCAAAGAATTTTATGATATTCTACGTTCTTGTCTTCTAAAAAACTGGCCTACAGAAATTGAAATTATATTTTTTAAATTTTATACAATAAAGAGGTTGGTAGTATGAAACTAAAAGTTTCAGCATAAAGTGCTTACTGAGAAACCAACCTTCAATTTGACTATTCCAAAAATAAAGTATTGTTTTTATATGTTTTTATAAGGCATTGTTCACAATATAGCTCTTAGTAACTCAGATGAATAACAGCCAAAGAACTTTTTATGTAGTACGTACAACTATTAATTAAATTCATTGCTTGCCTACTACGCGTCGTTACAGCTACCTACGTGTTGGTCCAGATACCTACTACAAGAAGTCTTTTATTTTTGTTTGTTACTTATTCCTGTTTCATCTTTGAAACTTGAAAATTATTTCAATATTCTTATTGGCTAGCATCTTAGCAGTACCTATAAAATTTATGGTGCGCGTGACGAATTTCTTGACTTTTCTTAAAGTTATTCGGAAATTATTTCTAAAAATTAGTATATTTTTTTTCTAATATATAATAAGTTAGGCAAAAATATACGAGTTTGTTTGCAGGCAAAAGTGATTTGAAAATTATATACATAATGGAATATGATTTCTGTTTTCTTCTGTCCTCTTTGAAAAAAGTAGATGAAACTAGAAAGGGTAAGCTGCTCAAAGCAAGTGAAGGTAAGGATAATTTTATTAATTGTTTATAAATTTTAAAGTCAAATAATAAAATTATTAGTTCTTTGAACTTAAAACTTTTCTTAATAAATGTATAAACAATCGTAAATTTTTTTTAGAAGTTATGCGGGATGAACATACATACGTACGATTTCGCGTACACAGAGATGCATTTGGCGTAAAAAAACTATTTTTCTTTCTTTCTTTCAAGTTATTTAATATTTAATAGAATAAATTTGTACTGGTTTCCATATTACTATCTAATACGATACATAATCTATTTTATTAACTCCTATGAAATCTGACTGAGATAGTGTTATTACCATTTTCTCTCCGCCTTTCTTCTGAATTTTCCCTGATATAACTGACAATTTAAATTAAAATAGTTCGTACGTTCTATCTTATTTTCTTTTACGATTAAAACTCTAAACAAAAAGCCCTTTGTTTTCTTTTTCATCGAATACAAAATGACGCGTTTGTGTTGGTGACAAGAAAATTACTTTCCTTATTCTACTTAGGTGTTTGAAGTTTCTAGAAACTTATTTACTGCATCATGTTTTTTTGTTACACGCTATAGCTGAATTGAAAGAAACTATTTGGAAATAGTCTGTGATGATGTGAAATTTATTGTAACGAAAAGTTCCAGCATGTATTCATCGTATCAATATCTACACGATATTTTACGTACAAGCTCCATGTTTTATGGAACTTATTTAGTGTATTTACCTATATCAGTATATTTATTAGTGTATTTATAATGTATCACTAAAGCCAAACTGACCTCTAACTGCTCTGTTTTAGATACGTTTCCTCGCTGACTTATAACCCTGCCTCGAGTTGTGAAATGAGTATCCCCCCGAAGCATTATCCGAGGGCTACAAAAGAAGGGATTTAAAAGGTTTTTGTAGGATCAGCAGAGCATTGACAATACCTTTGATGTTGTAAATGTCTGCAGGTTGCAGTAATCTGATTGTCATCTTTAAAAAAAACAATGTAAGCTGTCGAAGGTGAACGTTTCAGAAACATTTTAAAGTCAATTTTTACCATATAGTCCAACTCGTACTTAGGTGTTTGAAGATTCTAGAAGCTTATTTTCTGCATTATGTTTTTTTAACGCGCTATAACGAATCTGGTAAAATCAATTTCGAAATAGGTCTTGAGACCTTTTTTGTGAATGTGTGAAATTTATTGGTAACAAAAAGTTCCAGCATGTGTTCAGCGGATCCATTTATTTTTACGTAGCATTGTTTTCTGAGGAACTGATTCAGTGAATTTCTATTACCACTATACATACACTGTTTGGATGAGCTAAAACAGATCTGCAATCCAACAGCTCTATTTTAGATACCTAATGTTTACGCCTGGCCTAGGACTCTCGAGCTGTGAAATGAGTTTCCCTTCGAAGTATTTCCCCGAGGGCTAAAGTAAAAAGGATTCAAAAGGTTTTTATAGTGTCGGCAGAGCATTGATATCACAGGTGACAGGTGCCAATTATCTGATTGGCAACTTTTAGATTAAAATAAACCAACGTTAACTATCAAAGGCTGAAAGTCTCAGTGACGTTTTAGAGATGACACTTTAAAGTCAATTTCTACCTTATAGTCTCCCAGGTCAGTAACGGAGCAAGTGAGGACCGCCTCCCTGCCAAGGGCCACGGTGACGTTTTCAATGGGCCCCGCGAAGTCCGGCTCTGTCTCCCTGAGTGAGGCCGTGGGGCCCACCCGACTGAGTGGTGAGGTTGTTTGATGCCGCATACTGCTTTTAACTACTGCAAGAAAACAGAAGAAATATGTAAGTTATTAGACAGGAGAGCACTCCCTTAGTAGTCTATACACTCTTATTCTCTATAATAATAAACCAAACTGTCCTTTCAGCATTTTAAGGTAAGCTGGAAGAAATTCCCAGAGGGGTAAGTCAATATGTCAAAAATTAAATTATTGGACTTGATTTTGTTGATTTTCTGATATTGTATGAGAAGCTTAAATATTTTTTTGCTATTTCATTAATGTCGTTAGTTCGCCAGCAAAAACTAATAATTAGATATTACCTTCTAGTAATCAGCAAAGGTGCCTAAATAACCTCTCTGAAGATTCGAAGAGTACTTAATCTAATTCTCAAAGGAGTACGTAAGGAGTACTTAATAGACATCGAAACGCCGCGTGTATCTTAATCATTATTAGCCTATTTCACGCTCGGACAGACGAAAATATAGACCCTTTCTTAATTGCCATTTGTAGGATACTCTGGTCCGGGGGTCTGACATGATTAATATTGATCTATTTCATTTGATTAAGAGGTGCGTAAGAGTTAATGAGATTTATAAATAACTATTACGTGACCTCAAATTCACTGTTAATTTCTAGACGTATTTAAAATTGCTTCTTTTCCTTTGTCATCCAGGGTTTCGAAGATCTGACTACCACATGATGTGTTTAATGATAAAAAATACTATGAATGTTTTGAGCTTCCACATGGTCGTGGTCTATGGTCTATGGGACTAACGCCATTCTATTTTTTCAGTGTGTCGGATTATCGTGGTGCTCTTACTTTTACACATTTTCTTTAAACAGTCTCAAAATGATGGATAAAAATAGATACGAAAGCAACCCTCAATATTACTAATCCATGGAGGAGGTTTACTTTTTATTAGTAGGGAATTTAGTGCAACGCCTAGTATGGGAACCGTTTTATTTTGGATCCGGCGCTCCAACTTAGCATAGTTGTTCCCTAGGCCGTTCTAAGTGGATTAAGCCCGGGAGCCATCGGGAGCCATCCCCCGTTTGGCAGGGGGAGGGGGGGAAAGTATATTTCTGCCGCGCTCCATTTATGGGCTTATATCTCCAAAACTATTGGCACTAGGGCAAGTGAGATACCATTTTCGTATGATTAAAGGATGAAGAATTCATTTCTGTAACAAAAAAATAACTTTCCATACATAAAAAAAGAAATATTTGATAAAACGTATAAAACATGACTAGGTACCTTTTCTCCGCATATATGTCGAAAAATTTTTAATGGTCTAAGATATTAGCATGAAAAAAATATATTCTGAAATCCACATTTCCTAGAAATATAAAAATATAAATTTCATTAGTATAGCATAATAAATACTTAGTGAAAAAAATATAATTAGAAGAAGAAAGAACGGTTCTAAATTTCAGCAGTTATATTTCTTTTTTTTCTTCAAAAAGTATTTTCTTTTGTTGCAGAAATGAATTTATCATCCTTGAAATATCCGAAAATGATATCGGACTTGCCCTAGTACCTATATTTATGGAGATATAAGCCTCAAAAGAAGCGCGACCCAACAAGTAGATAATGAAGTGTAGGTGGTTTTGTTCACATATGTGTCGATTAACTTTTAATGGCCTAAGATATTAGCAAGAAAAAAATATATTCTGAAAGCCACATTTCTTAGAATTATAAAAATATAAATTTCATTAGAATAGCGTAATAAATACTTAGTAAAAAAATATATCATTTAATGCTCGGCAGAGTAGCATAAAACGCGCGGTTTTAGTATCTGTTGTTCGTAAGTAAATAAAATGAATCATCTAGCACCCAAAAATGACTGTTAAATAACATAATATAAATAGGTACATAATATTATTATTTAAATATTTCTCGCACGCACAAAATATTTGTCACGTAAAACAAAAAATATTTTCCTTATAAAAACGTACGTAACTATTTCTCATACGAATTATAGTGGTCTACTATCTAACTTGCGTGGTGGCCTTGATCACCCAGGTTAACTGACTTCAGATAAGGTCATACATACATAACCATAATGAGTTGACTCTTATTGGCGCATTAATCTTGTAACCGTTTACGTTCTCCGCAAGCTACGTCAAATTATTTTCTTAACAATTGATGCAGTCCACGCTCGGACCAGTGCCTATACAATTCTAAAACCTCCAAAGCTTTCAGCTCGAGTTGCACAACCGCTTCGAATGCGGAAGGTTTGTGGATATTGTCAAAACAGCTGAGAATAAAGTCTCAAAATCAGACGTTCAAAAAGAACATCTCGGATCTCGGACCAGCGAGCTCATGGAGAACAGACAGAGCCTGATTCTGAAATCCTCTGAAGATGATTTTCAATATCGGCGACTAAACAGACAGATCTCGAAGTCCTTGATCCGCGATGTACGTCAATTTAATACCAATCGTATTAAAGAGGCTATCGAGCGCAATAAAAGGTCAAAAGTATTCGCAAGGGATCTGTCTGCTGGTCAAAGCCAACTGACAAAGCTGAAGACCGAGGATGGTAGAGTCATGTCATACAAGCCCGAGCTGTTGGAAGAGGTTGAGAAGTTCTACGGACAATTATACACGACTACATGCTTACCTGTCGTCAGTAATCTGGCTGAAGATCCGAGAGCCGGATTGATCCGACACTATACCGAAGATACCCTAGATTTCAGCCTGTGTGAAATTAGAATGGCTCACAAACAGCTTAAGAACAACAAGGCACTGAGTGATGATGGAATTACGACTTAGCTTCTGAAAGCAGTTGGAGAACCGGTAGTTATATCTCTTCAGAAGTTATTTAATTCCGTCATGCTCGAGGAACCAACGCCTACAGCATGGCACAGAAGTGTGGTGGTGCTTTTCTTCAAGAAGAAGAAGGGTGATAAGATAAGACAAGCTGTTTTCGAGAGTCATTACGAATCGTCTGGAACGCAGGTCAAAAACTTTGAGCCTCCCGAACAAGCCGGTTTACGAAAATACTTTAGTGCCGTAGACCACATACCTACATACGCTGCGGCAGACCACACAGAAGATCGAAGAGTATAATGGCTTTTGTGGACTATGAGAAAGCATCTTAATTCGATCGAGTCCTGGGCTGTGTAACAGTCTCTCCAACGGTGCCAAAATGACTATCGATACATCGAAGTGTTGAATTGTTTGTATGAAAACGCCACCATGTCGGTCCACCTCCAGGATCAGAATTCAAAACGTATTCGGCTGTAGCGTGGGGTGAGACTGGAAGACGTTTTCAAGCTTTTGGACTGGAGAAGACTCGGCATCAACATCAATGGTGAGTACATCACTCACCTTCGATCTGCTGACGATATTGTGATCATATGGCTGAGACCTTGGAGGACCTAGGCGCAATGCTCGATAGACTCAGTAGTCTCCTAACAAGTGGATCTTAAAATGAACGTGGATAAGACGAAAATCATGTCAAACGTCCGTGTTACCTACACTCCTCTGAAGGTTGGAGATTCTACACTCGACGTTGTTGAAGAATATGTATACCTCGGACAAACAGTCCCGTCAGGTAGGCCTAACTTTGAGAAAGAGATCAATAGTCGAATCCAACTCAGCTGGACAGCTCCGCAATATGTTCACGTCCAAAATACCGCAGTGTCTCAAGACTAAAGTCTTTGACCAGGGTGTTTCCAGCGATGACATATGGATCCGACACATGGTCCCATAGGGCCTCATAAGAAGGCTCAAGGTCACCCAAAGGGCGATGGAGCGTGCTATGCTTGGTGTTTCCCTACGTGATCGAATCAGAAATGAGAAGATACATAGGAGAACTAAAGTTACCGACATAGCTCTCATAATCGCTAGACTTAAGTGGCAGCGGGCAGGGCACAGCTCATCGAACAGATGGCCGTTGGGGCAGTAAGGTTCTCGAGTGGCGGCCTTGCACCGGAAGACGCAGTGTGGGCAGGCATCCGGCTCGGTGGACCGACGACCTGGTGAAGGTTGCGGGAAGCCGCTGGATGCGAGCCGCATAGGACCGGTCGGTGTGGAAATCCTTGGGGAAAGCCTTTGTCCAGCTGTGGACGTCTTTCGGCTGATAGATAGACAGACCGATAGATAGTAAACCACCATTATTCGTATGAGAAATAGTCACATTTTTCGGATTTTCTTATATTATTTTAAGGAAAATATTTTTTGTTCTACGTGACAAATATTTTGTGCGTGCGAGAAATATTTAAGAAAGAAAGAAAGAAAGAAAGAAAGAAAAAAAGATTTTTCAGCAACAAAACATAAATAAAAAGAACTAAAAAATAAGAATATTATGTACCTATTTATATTATGTTACTTAACAATCATTTTTGGGCGCTAGATAATTCATTTTATTTACTTACGAACAACAGATACTAAAATCGCGCGTTTTATGCTACTCTGCCGAGCATCAAATTATTTTTTTTTCACTAAGTATTTATTATGTTATTCTAATGAAATTTATATTTTTATAATCCTAGGAAATGCGGCTTTCAGAATATTTTTTTTCATGCTAATATCTTAGACCATTAAAAGTTAATCGATGCATATGTGGAAAAAACTACCCACACTTCATTATCTACTTGTTGAGTCGCTTTTTTTGGGGCTTATATCTCCATAACTATAGGTATAAGGGCAAGTCCGATATCATTTTCAGATATTTCAAGGATGAAAAATTCATTTCTGCAACAAAAAAACATACTTTTCTTAGAAAAAAAGAAAGAAATATAACTTCTGAAAGTTAGAACCGCGCGGACCGCGCGTTTTATGCTACACTGCCACGCATTGAATTATATTTTTTTCACTAAGTATTTATTATGCTATTCTAATAAAATTTATATTTTTATAATTCCAGAAAGTGTGGCTTTCAGAATATATTTTTTTATGCTAATATCTTAGACCATTAAAAAATAATCGACACATATGCGGAGAAAAGGTAGTCATGTTTTATACGTTTTATCAAATATTTCTTTTTTTATGTATAGAAAGTCATTTTTATTGTTACAGAAATGAATTCTTCAACCTTTAATCATACGAAAATGATATGTCACTTGCTCTAGTACCAATAGTTTTGGAGATATAAGCCCTCAAATGGAGCGCGGCAGAAGAAAACTTTTCCCCCCTCCCCCTGCCAAACGGCGGATGGCTCCCGATGGCTCCCGGGCTTTATCCACTCAGGACGGCCTAGGAAACAACTATGTCAAGTTTGAGTGCCGGATCCAAAATAAAACGGTTCCTTTCACTAAATCCCCGACTATATATAGGAATGAAGTACTTAATATTTGTTATGTAGAAAATATTACTTAATCTGTGTGATCGGCTAGATACGGGCCATCCTCGACTTATGCCTGGCGGAAATAGGTACCTCCAGTTTCCTCATAGAAAGGAACACACAATAGTATTCTATTATCTAATTTAAATCTATACCAGTAAAACTGTACACAATGAAAAAACTTGTCCATTTCATTCTCAAACTGAAACACTCTCCTTTAAATCACTATCACATAGATTATGGAACCCCACTTTTAAACAAATACATGTACCTTTTTGGTCTGCCCGATGCATAAAGGAGTAATTTATGTGACATTGTCGACCCTTAGTCAAGCAAAAGGCCTCGACCCCTGAGACTTGGTGCAGATTATCTAATTCCCATAATGTATGAATGTAAAAATGCAAATTGTTAGTCTAGCTAGATCAATGATTATTTGTCCTAAGGTAAGTGTTATGTATTTTAATTTTTATCTCTCAAGGTCGCGAGTTCGCGAGACCAGCTCGGTCCTTAAAAGCTTTATTAATCCATTAGAGATTACTTTATGCTACTTTATGCTAAAGCTTTATGTATCTCTCTATTAGAGATTACTCAAAATATGTTGAATGAAATACAATACACGAATTAGTACTATGAGTTATACATTTTTGACACAGCTCGTAAAACAGATGTTCGTCGGGGTGGGGGTAGTTATTGACTGGCGTCCTCTCACCAGAAGACGTAGAGTAGGCAGGCCGGTTGTGAAAGGTGGAGGACTTAGTTGTTTGTTGGATGTTTTGTAGCTGATGATGACAATGAATTTTCGAAAAATAATAAGATAGTGTTTAGAATTTCAGTTAACTTCTGTCATGTAGACTGCATGCAATCTTATTCTCTTATGCGATGAATCGTCTGTACAACGTTTTTGTAACGCAGTATTAGTGTTATTGGTTTTATTGTTATAATTTTGATGACTTGTAAATATTACACAAATCGAATGGCATCCATCAGACATTTTGCGAATTGAACAATCTGATACTGAACCAACCGCTGTACTATTCAAATTAGACCCACGATATATGCTTCCACTCCGATTCCCACCGACCCCAAAACGTAGGCTGTATTTCGTAACTCCCAAAATATGATTCTACACAATTCAGCAGAAGATATGAAATGCTTGACTGAAGAAACGGTCAGGTGGAAGAAGATATCAAATGCTTGACTGAAGAAACGGTCAGGTGGAAAGGAATGTTATTATTTTAATTACATTCTCAGTAAAGCTAGAAGTTAGGGTATTTCTGTAGACGTTTTGAGAAGAGTAGTAGTTGTTTTTTATTTTAGAATAGTTTATCTTATTATCATTAGGTATTATTGGAAATCGTTTCGCGTTCGGGAATCGTTGCTGAATCCATTTTAGCTTTTGTAGTCGTTTCGGAATTACAGTGTAACTGAACCTACCCTGAGTTTTATTTCAATGTATGTATGTATTGCATATTTTAACAAGTTCACACTCCACGACTCCAAATAGAGTCGTGGACTTGGCTTCAACCACAAGTCCACGATTCCAGGCGGAGTCACAAGACGCATATGTCTTGCGACTACATGGGTATGCGTGGACTTATTGTTGAAGCCAAGTCCACGACTCCATTTGGATTTATCCAGCTAAGCATGTATTAAAACATAGTAAGTAGTAAGTAGATGAAACATAGTAAGTAGATGAAAATGTTACTCGTATCGACAAAAACATTTTAGATAATGAAACGCTTGCAATACAGGTTAGTGAAACGGATAAAATAAAGGAAATACACTTAGCTTAATATCATTTTTAACTGACTTCAAAAAAAGGAGAAGGTTCTCAATTCTTCGGAATCTTTTTTTTTAATGTATGTTCACCGATTACTCGAAGACGCCTGAACCGATTTGGTAAATTCTTTTTTTGTTTAAAAGGGTATACTTCACAGGTAGTCCCATATAAATTTTATCGAAATCGATTCAGTGGTTTTTGAGAAAATCAATAAAAATATAGCAAAATTGGAGTTGTTGCGATTGAAGTCGGTTGTTTTTATAACGTATTCATTCGGCGTCGTCAATTATATCCAATGTCGTCTTTGGCTCCAGACTCTTTCTCTGTGAACCTACCTTAGACCTTAGTATGATGAGATAGAACATTTTTAGGGTTCCGTACCTCAAAAGGAACAAAGGAACCTTTATAGGATCACTTTGTTTTCCGTCTGTCTTCTGTCTGTCTGTCTGTCAAGACCATTTTTCTCAGGAACGCGTGGAGGTAGAAAGTTCAAAATTTATATCAAATACTCAGGCCTGCAATCCGTTGAAGCAGTGAAAAAAATAAAACTTTTTGCCAACGCAATCAAGAGATACGGCCGTATATGCCGCATATTTGGACACTCGCATGGAAATCAAAACCTATAGGGTTGACCTAGAATCATGAAATTTGGCAAGAAGCACTGTCTTATAGCACAAGTAAAGGGAAAAGTCCGAAAACCATAAATTTTTAATAACATCACAATTTTTACCTTAGACCTTAGTAAGATGAGATAGGACATTTTTAAGTACATATAAGATTTTAACTGATTTATGTCTATAGTAGGGCAAACTCTATACAGGTATATGGAAGTTCTAATTCTTGATCTAAGTATGACAATATTTCTTGTAACCTAACATAACATATTGATATATGTTATGATAATGTTGATGATAATAGGCAAACGGGACCATATACCAAGTTCCTAATAACGTTACCAGAGAAGCGTTGCAGAGTTGTAGATTTTCCATCGAATTATAGTATGTCATCCCAGTCAGTTCCGGCGTGAAATAAACGACGATGGCCTAAAAATATGTCTATTAATCCCCTTGTACGGCCCAAGGGGATTATGAGGAACGACCTAACTAAGCCATCCATTAAAACAATATTCTCTTATGAAAATTCGAATGGATAAAAAACATTGTTTGCCCTTTCCCACTAGCTATTTTGTTTTCTTTTTTCTAAATCGAGAACGTCGAAGTACTGTGTTAACTATTTAGTATAATTAATTATTATTATTTGTTTATATTGAAATATTATCATTATTAAATGTAATTTTTATAGCACTTTTACTAATTAGTAGTTTTTAGTATGATGTACAACTGTAACACTGATATAATGGCAACACTGGTGTTCATTTCCTATTGGCGAATGATTGTGATTGGTGCAGTGAATCGACCAATAGGAAACGAGCATGTGGTTTAATTAAATTTTAATTTTTAAACTGTTTAGAGACACTTTTTGGCTGGATCTCGAAGTGAAAGGTTTTGTCTAAAATAAGTGTGTGTGGAATTAATTGTGGTTAGTATTTAAAATATAATTCGTGGTTTGAAGTTAACTACTGTGGTTTTATTCTAAGTCGTCGCCGAAATACAGAAAGATTTTATCAACTTCAGAAGCGGGACGAAACATACAGTTAAATTATGGAGGAACCGGATCGATCGATCGATCAGGGCAAGTGGAAGCGAACGAGCTCATCGGCAGCGCAGCCCCAGTCGGTTGTATCGCAGACGGGACTACGATGAAGGAAGGATCGATTCTGCAACCCGAAGCCGCAGCAGAGTTCGTCGCAGTGAGTCACGCCACAGATTTTATAGAAGTCGTAGTCCATCACGAAGATTAACTGTTGCTAGGGTGTCTCGTAGCCCTGATCGTAGGCAAACTCGAAATTCTCGGGAACGTTTACTACACGTTACTATAGAAAACGTAGTCGAAGTCCTATTGAACCTAGTTCTGTCGATTTACTATCTAAGTTTGCTAATATGTTACAAGGTTTATCTAACAACAATAATAAAATTAATAAAGATAGTGTAAAAATGTAATACCAGAGTTCGATCCTTCTTTGAAAAATCAAACCATTACAAAATGGATTTCTAAAGTCAATGAAATAGCTGTTATGTACGAGTGGTCAGACAGACAGATTGTGCACTATGCGTTGTCTAAATTAGTTGGTATTGCTAAAAGGTGGTACGAGGGTTTGCCTACAGTTATGTATAGTTGGTCTGAATGGCAAACAAAACTCAAAAATGCTTTCCCTGCGGATGAAAACTATGGGCAGATGTTGTCGGATATGCTGGATAAGAGGGCTAAATTTGGCGAGTCGCTTGAGAATTATTTTTACGAAAAAGTCAGTTTGATTAATCGTTGCGACATATTTGGAAAGAGGGCAGTCGAATGTATTTTACATGGAATTGATGACCGATCAGTGAGATTTGGAGCTGAGGCCGCTCAATTCAGTGATCCTGATAAATTATTAGCTTACCTGCGTAATGTTAAAATTATTAATAAAAAGGTAGATTTGTCACAGAAAAGGAATCCTATAAAACATATTTCTACAAATAATAGTAAATCAAATAATATAAGGTGTTATAACTGTAAAGAAGAGGGTCATCCCGTGTCCAAGTGTTCTAAACCAATAAAAAAATGCAGTAGGTGTTCAGCTGTAGGTCACGTTGAGTCCGAATGTTTCCGTAATATTAAAACTGTTGAGTCAAACAATAGTAAAACTGTCTTGACTATAAATGATACCTCTTATCATAGCATATCTGACAAATATTTGCAAACTGTGAAAATCAATGGAGTTGAAACAAAAGCATTTATTGATTTAGGGAGCGAATTAACTTTAATACGGGAAAGTGAAGCTAAAACAATTTTAGCAGATTGGAATAAAGACGCCATACATCCAATGTCAGGTTTTGGTGGTGCAGTGGTAGAATCGTTAGGATCAAAAGACGCTGTCTTGGATATTCAAGGAGTAAAAGCTAATGTTAACTGTGTCGTTGTACCAGATTTGTTTTTAAAATATCCGATGCTTGTAGGTCAGTCTTATAGTGAGCAATCACATGTCAGAATTGTAAAAACGGATAAAAGTTTAATAATACTTGTTGGATCGAATCAAAATAGTAAAATAAATAATCGTTTAGTGTTAAGGGTAACGGAAGATACTATTATCAGTGAAACTAATTTAGTTGATGTATATTGTGAGTCTAAGTATAATGGTTCTATTTATGTTAAAAGTAGTTTTCGGAGTCAACCTAACAGAGAATTTTGTATAGTGGAAGGTGTTTATAAATTAGAAAATGGAAGAGGATCTATTTTGGTTATTCCGCAAGTACCAAAACTGAGTTTCAAATTGAATGAAGTACTAGCCAGAGTTGAGATAGTTCTAGAGTCATTTGGATTTTATGAAATTAATAAAATTAATTCAAACTCGAATGTATACGAACCGTTTAAGATTGATGATTTAAAAACAGGTGACATAAGTGATACTTATAAAAATAAATTACTTGCACTAGTCAACAAATATCGGGATTGTTTTGCAACTTGTCTTGAAGAATTAGGATGCACAAATATAGAAAAAATGTCTATAGAGTTAAATAATAATGAACCTGTAATATATAAACCATATCGTTTATCAGCAAATGAGAGGCAAGAAGTTCAAGGTATGATTGATGATTTAGCTGATAATGGTATAATCCGGGAGTCCAATTCACCTTACGCGAGTCCTGTTATTCTCGTACGAAAAAAAACTGGCGATAAGCGACTTTGCGTTGACTACAGGCAACTTAATCGCAAAACAATAAAACAACATTACCCTTTACCATGTATGGAGGACCAGATGAATAGATTGTCGGGGAATAATTACTATACTGCACTAGATCTCGCAAGTGGTTATTATCAGATCGAGCTTAATGAGGAATCTAAGTCTAAGACTGCTTTTGTTACGCCTGATGGGCAATAGGAATTTAACCGCATGCCATTTGGCCTTGCCAATGCGCCGGCTATATTTCAAAGGACTGTCAATAAGGCTTTAGGTCCTCTTAGATTCAGTACAGCTGTTGCCTATATGGATGATATATTAGTGCCGTCAAAAACAGTAGATGAGGGTTTCGAAAAATTAGAATCTATTTTTATTAAGTTTAGAGCGGCAAAACTTACCCTAAAGTTACCGAAGTGCTATTTTTTCCAATCATCAGTGGACTTCCTAGGATTCGAAGTATCCTCAGAAGGTATAAAGCCGGGTTCAAAAAAGATTGAGGCTGTTCAATCCTTCCCCATTCCAAAAAATGTACATAATATAAGGCAGTTTATAGGCTTAGCTAGTTTTTTTAGAAAATTTATCAAAAATTTTGCTACTATTGCTCAACCACTTACAAAGCTGTTAAAAAATAATGCAGTATGGACTTGGGGAGCTGAACAGCAGCAAGCTTTTGAAACCCTTAAAAATAAATTCGTTTCTCGTCCTATATTAGCGCTGTATGACCCTAAACTGGTTACAGAATTACACACTGATGCAAGTAAATGGGGCGTAGGGGGAATGATATTACAAAAACAGTTAGACGGTGAACTGAAACCTGTAGCGTACTATAGCCGTCAAACTTCGCCCGAAGAACAGCATTTTTCGTCTTACGATTTGGAAACGCTTGCTGTTGTTTCCTGTTTAACAAAGTTTAGGTCGTATTTGCTTGGTATGAATTTTACTGTAGTTACAGATTGCAACTCTTTGCGAGCTACCTTCTTAAAGAGAGATATGATATCTAGAGTCGCTCGTTGGTGGGCACTGATTCAAGAATTCGACTGTAACATAGTTTATAAATCGGGAAAAGGCATGGTTCATGTTGATGCACTCAGCAGGAATCCAGTTTCCTCTGAGTTAGAAAATTTAGATTTACCAGTTGTTTACACTATAAATGAAGAATGGCTAAAAACTGTACAGATAGATGACACTGAAATAAATAGGATAAAAGATATTTTGACTGATCCGAGTAGTGATAACGTGATTGAAATTAAAAATAATTACTGTATTAAAAATAACAACGTTTACAGAAAAACTGATGATGGAGCCAAATGGTTAGTACCAAAGGGTGTACGTTGGCAAATTCTTAAGACATGTCATGACGATATAGGGCATTTCTCAATCGAAAAGACGTTACAGAAAGTCAAAGAACATTACTGGTTTCCTAAATTAAGGAGATTTGTAACAAAGTACGTCAAGGCATGTCTAGAATGCGCCCACAGTAAAGCTCCCTCGGGAAAGAAATCGGGATATTTACATCCTATCCCAAAAGTGTCTATACCCTTCAACACCATTCATGCTGACCATTTGGGCCCTTTTAATCAAAGTAAAAGCAAGAATAAGTATCTACTCGTGATAATAGATGCTTATACTAAATTTATTGTTTTAAAACCTGTTAAAAGCACTAAGGCTAGTACAACAATAAAGGCATTTAGAGAATATTTTGGTACATTTGGTACTCCAAAGAGACTCATAACGGATAGATATTCTTCTTTTACTGGGAAAAAGATAAAAACTTTTCTTAATGGTCTAGGCGTTCATCACATAATGAATGCGGTAGCTACACCCCGAGCTAACGGGCAAGTAGAGAGGTACAACCGGACGATACTTGATTCATTAACCGCGATGAATCACGGGCGCGAGGAATGCTTATGGGACGAGAAAGTATTAGAAGTTCAATGGGGGTTAAATAATACGGTTAATCAAGGTACAGGCAAAACACCAGCGGAGGTATTATTTGGTTTAAAAATGACAAGTTTGACTGAGGGAAAGATAGTTTCGGCTTTACGTGATGACAGTGACGATGAAGTACATTTTAAGGAAATACGGACAGAAGTAGATGTGCACGTAACTGAATCGCAAAGAAAACAAAAAGCACGGTTTGATAAAATTCGGAGCAAACCTAGGCAATTTAAAATCGGAGACTTAGTGAGAGTTGAAAGAAACATTCCTTGTCCTGGCAAAAGTAAAAAATTGCAATCAAAATTTTCAGGTCCCTATAAAATAGTAAAGTTATTAGATAATGATAGGTATTTAGTAGAAGATACCCCATAAACGAAACATAAAGGTAAAGCTAGTTACAAAGGAATACATCCCGTAGAAAAGATACATCCGTGGTTAGTGTTTAAGGGTATCGATGACAGTGATTCTAGCGAAATCAATGATGGGAGTGACACAGATAATTACAAGAGAAATACAACAGTAATTAGAGAAAGTCCGATAAATAGGGAAGCTCTTGAAGATAGGGTAACCGAGATAGGTATTGTAAATGAGAATGAAGAAGACAGTAATAATGAAGAGTAAAACAGGAATAATTTTTAAATGAAATTGCTGATTAGCTTTGCCAATATTATTTTATCTTTAAAGAAGGATCTGACTCATGTAAAATAAAATTATGAAAGATAAGGTAATATATATCGGGAGGTTATAATACAAGGGAAGGATATAATGGAAGGTTATACAAATAAAGGAAGGATATAACGGAAGGTTATAATACAAGGGAAGGATATAATGGAAGGTTATACAAATAAAGGAAGGATATAACGGAAGGTTATAATATTATAATTAAGGAAATATATAATAATAAAGGAAGGATATGATTAAAGTATGAAAAAGTTAGTATGGTAATAGATTCATAAATACAAAATGAAAATAATAACTTTTACACTAATTTTTGTAAAATTAACACAAAAAGTTACGAATAAAAATGCATATTATTTGTTTATTTATTAATTTATTTATATTTGAATTTGTAGGTATGAGGTCATACCTAGTAGTCAGGATGAACGAACTGTTAACTATTTAGTATAATTAATTATTATTATTTGTTTATATTGAAAACTTATCATTATTAAATGTAATTTTTATAGCACTTTTACTAATTAGTAGTTTTAGTATGATGTAAAACTGTAACACTGATATAATGGCAACACTGGTGTTCGTTTCCTATTGGCGAATGATTATGATTGGTGCAGTGAATCGACCAATAGGAAACGAGCATGTGGTTTAATTAAATTTTAATTTTTAAACTGTTTAGAGACACTTTTTGGCTGGATCTCGAAGTGAAAGGTTTTGTCTAAAATAAGTGTGTGTGGAATTAATTGTGGTTAATATTTAAAATATAATTCGTGGTTTGAAGTTAACTACTGTGGTTTTATTCTAAGTCGTCGCCGAAATACAGAAAGATTTTATCAACTGGTTGCTAGCGCTGTAAATATTTTTCCACTCACCGTGAAAATCGCCGAATCATCTTCCAATTTGGACGAGAAAGCGGAAATCCTGCTATTGAGTTGAGGAAGCGAAAACGCGTCGTACCTACCTAAAAATAAGGTTAAAAGAATAATGCATACGACCTAAGCAATTTTGCCTTAGTAGCAAAACATTAGTAGCTTCTTGAAATTATTAATTATTGTAGGTATTTCTTTTCGACGTCAAAATAGTTGTCGTGGAAAAAATAATTAAACCGAATCATGTTACCAGTATAAAAAATATTCTTAAGATTCGTAAACAAACCGCATTCGTTATTTATTTTTTTCTTTATCCTATATTTGAGAATTAAAATAGAATCAATAATACTTAAACTACGTCCAAGTTGATCCCTTCCTGCGGATCCACATAAAAGTCGTAACGTTAAGCTGCTGGAATATTTAAGATGCTTTCATCAACGACTTACTTTTTAAATCGTTCAGTGATGTCACAACAAATTTTATTCATGGAAGGAAGAGAAAGTTGTGGTTTCTTTTATTTTCATGCACCGAATAATATTTATTACTAGAAAAAAAAAATTCTTAAGGTGTAAGAGATGCAGAAAATGAGAGGTGAGACTGATTATAACTATCGATATTTTATCTTACACCCCTGTTAGAAATATATTTATATTCAAAGTTAAATAATTAGAAATAAGATTGTAATAAGTGTAAAATTTTGAATAATGAAGATTAATTTACATAGTGTTGTTGTTGTTAATGAACCTCGTCCAACTTTAAAGGTAGGTTATTTTAAATTTTTTAATTGCTAACTGGTCTATACGTTTGTTAGAGAAATTAAAAGTAAGTGATTTCCGAAGACGTACTCGTATCTTCAGCGACTCTGATATATATGTCGGTCGGTTCTACCTATTGTACTCCTAATTTACTACAGAATTCCTAAAAGTAAAATAGATTGTTACTCTAATCATGAACATAAAAGCCTAACTAGGTATTTCAAGAATACTATTCAGTAGGATACGTATAGAAATATCCGTTACATTATTGAGTACTTTTTGGTAGAAACTAAGTTGTTACCAAGTAAAAAGTTTCATATACAGGCTGTTACAAGATAGGTGTAGGATCCGGTGATTAGGTCTTCTATTCATCACAATAAATAACAGCTGATCGATTTGTGTGAAGAGTCTTAAGCTTTTTTTTGCGATTTCAACACACAGGGCCTTACAGGGCAAACTTTTCTGTGATGAGCAGAATTATTGTTTGCTCTGAGTCTGGGTGTATTATATCTATCTATGAATGTATTGAAAAGTATATGTGTATGTATATCAGTCTCTAGTTCCCAAGATACAGGGAATCCTATTAGTTGGGGGCCAGATGACCGTGTGTGTTTTGTCCCAGATATTATTATTATTATTTCGTAAAGCGTAGAACAAACGTTAATCAATATGACGAGCCCCAGTTGCCGTGTTCTAAACCTACTTTATTATAGTTATAGCCAAATTCAACTAATATGTGATAGCCAACCAAATATACATATAATAGTTACCTGCTTTCTCAGACGGTTGTTAACATTATTAGCTACTGCAAATACATTTCTCCATATTAAACTGAGTCGAGTCAGTCATTAATTTCCTGATAATCAACATTCACTGCCAGTAGAAAGGCCAAAATGATGATGTTGCCAATAATTGGACCAGATTTCCCGAATATTCGAAATTACAGCCCGGTGCGTGCCTGTGCTGGGTCGTTGTCTGGTCTGTGGTTGCCGTATCCGTTACGGCTCCGGGACTATCGCGGAACAGCTGATGCTGACACGATTTTCAGATGAACGAGTTAGTCCTAACTCTATAAACGGCAACTTACCTGCTTTATAACTTAGTGTCACCTAACCAGCTTAAAAATATATACATGTACCTGACTACAAAAAAGACAAATCTACCAAGACGAACACTAGTGCTGCAAAATCTATCAAATCGTTTTGTTTACAGGATGGTCACAGGCGGTAACAAAAAATACTTAGTTAAATATACTCGAAGACAATAACCTACGCTCCGATGAGCCAGGCGCGTATTAAAGTACCTAACTGCGAGTGTCTCTGAAATTATTTCTTATCTTCTTTGTTTTTGGTTTTGGCATCGACAAAGGTACTTAGTGAGAACACTAGCACGAATCAAACAGTTCGAATTAGTTTGGTGTTAGTGATAACAATGTTAGTTATACTCTCAAAGAAGAAGTGAACAAAGTTTATTGTTCTTAATAGAGACTGTTAATGAACTCTTTCATGTAGAAGTTTAAGGTAAATGTAAATTTATAAGTGATTAGTCTTAGATGATAGGAATCAAATAAATTAAATAAACAAATCAAACACAGTCATCCGGCCCCAAATTAGGATTCCTTGAGAACCAGATTATACATAATATATAATACATACAAAATTATATAGACATAATACTCCCATACACAGCACAAACAAATCTGCTCATCCATCACAGATAAGTTTGCCCTGTGTGGGAGTCGAACCCACCACCCGCAGAACTGTAGTCAGGGGCTATAATCACTGAACTACCGAGTCAGTCAAAATTAATTAATAGAAATTAATTTAAATAAATTCTTGTTATACAAAGGGGGATCTTCTTTTTTTGTCCAATGAAAAAGTATTTTTCCCCAATTTAATAGGTGAGCGCGTCATATTAAACAACCTTTCTTTTGCAATTCGAAAATTTTTCTGCAATAAATCTAGAGGCCGGTTACATTATTATCAGAATGTACTGTACTGTGAACAAAGTGGATTCCTGCGATCTCGTTCGTAACAACCCATAATTATCGTCCCCACTGCTGGGGCACGTGTCTTTTTCCAAATCTAGGGAAGGTTAGGCCTTTCTCCACACTAGGAATCAAGCTCGAGAGTCGCGACTACTGTATTTATAGAACCACCACCAAGATCGGTCTGACTGAATATTTTCCTTCAGCTTCTGATTTCACCTCGCGACGAGTCGTTTCCTCAACAATTTTTACGAGGCCATTCCCGACCTCCCGGGCCTATGCATTAAATCGTAGCCGTCTAAAAGCCAGCATTATTACGCCACCGCATTTCATTGGTGTTATTATTAAATCGATGAAAGCGCTTAGAAAAATATACGCCTCTACCCTTAATTGGCTGGTGACATTTTATTGCTTAATTAACGTTTCATCGGGTTACCCACCTTTTATTTGTGACAATTATCGTAACTGAATTTGTGAAATTAGTAACGGTGAAAATTCTTATAAACTGATGAATAAATTATGATGCTCATAGTTTTAGATAATACGTAGACTTATATCAATCTAACCGCGCATTTCGGAATAGGATAAGCGGTAACAGAATGTGAGCATACTGTCATGTATGCTGCATACGTTTCCTACAGAATAATCTGTTTCAAAGCATGACACTACTCTGGGCTCTTAAACCGTAGTAACACGAAGTCAGTACATACTCTTTGGATCTAACACGGCCATGAAACGGACACGAAAAATGACCGCAAAAATGACCATGCTCGAAAACTGCTATGTCCATCTTTTGACTGATCAGTATTAACAGTAAGCACGATGCTTTTAAAACCATGCGGAAATAACATTCTTTCAGAACGATTAGAAACAAAGATAGCGTGACTTTTAATTTGCCGACAAGCGGGAAATGATAGGCGTTGTTCATGAAACGGAAAAAAAATCCCAAAGGAACGTATACAATTGGAGTGAAAGAAGATTTTTTATTCTGTCTATTATAAGTAGTTGTTAGTCAATGTCTGTCAGTCAATTTGCGAAACTTTATACGGAAAGTCAAAGTTAGTTTTTTTCCGATTATGTATATTCCTTGGGGAAAGCTGTACATTTGCCATTTGTCTGGGAATAAAAAGTCACTTGTACCAATAATATAGGATAGTAATACTAGGACACTCAGTTGTCTCAAATGCGCGCACTATTTGTTTATATAATATTAACACTTTTACGGACAGTACGCCTATAGACGGAATTCGATGAAATTGTATTGTAAGGCCTATTGACCTTACGCCAAAAGTTTTAACTCATTTTTGCTTCCACGTAAACAAGCGCTTTTGTGCGGCTACACGACAGTCAGTACCCCTACGTACATAGGCATACTGCCATATTTATAAAAAAGCATATTTAACTATGTAACAGAACGTCGATATGCGAGGTTCTGATTTGTATGGAAAAAATAGTGTCACAACGGGAACTTAACGTACTGTCCGTGAAAGTGTTAAAACATAATTATGTAAGAATACTGCAGTAACGACTACGAAAAACTACGTCGTCTCTCAAACCATATCTATTCTGTAGAACTTGCAGTTCGACTCTTGCAACTAAAGAAAAACGTTTTATTGCTAAATGAGCTTTGTTCGGTAGGCCTAGGCAAGTTTATAGTATGTGGCAAACCTCCTCTATCAACTTCGCTGCCCCGCTACTCATCAGTGGGTGACACCATTGAATAAACCTCTTATGTCACCGGGTCGTGAAATCACCATCAATCAGTTTAGGATGCTTTTAACATTTTCATTCAACAACGCCCGGCGCCGACGCCACATCGCTTGCTAGTAATGAAGGTACAGATTAATCATACACGGGCGATAAATAAAAGTATGTTTTTTCGCAGACAATGATTTATCTGAAAATCTGGAGTAATGTCCGTTTGGTATTCCAATTTGCTGGTTACATGGTTTTGCGTTTTAAATTAATTAATTCATTTCATAATCAATTGCTTTTGCAAATGTTTATATTTTCATCTTCTATGGCGCGTTCTTGTCATAAACACCTGAATATGACGGTTCATTCTAAAGTAACATTTATAGCATATGTCTGTTTTAAAGTGAAATGCCACAAAAACAATGTGTGAACTGTACACCAAACCTATAAGATCAAAGAACTTTTATAAAGTTGTACCGAGCAGGTTACTTATAAGTTCATTGACTTTGATTTTTAGCCGCGGGGCTACAATGTTCTATAATAAAAAAAAACACTGAAAACTTCAAAAGTTGTAGAGAAAACCGCGGAAAACACTTCGCGAAGTTGCTTTAAAATTTCAATTTAGACATTTTTTGACGTATTTTTATTTAGTTTGATAATAGGCAAGATGCCTGCATCAAATGTTAATTACAAGCTGAAGTTCACTAAATCGTTATCCTGCTGAAAGTTTAAAAAACATAGGTATTTGTTTTGTTTTTCATCTCATCTTAATTTTTTAAATAATATAAACCACAAAATGAGTTCATTAATGACGATGAAAAACTATAACGTCACTTCTTGGTATTGCAAACATTGTAGAACAAAATGTCGTTTTTGACAGATGATAAGAAGTAACTCAATTGACTGTTTTAGTAGCCATCTACCCTATTTCTAGATTGTAGATGGTTCCTATTCCTTAGGCGCAAGAAGATTCCAAGATGACTACACCTCCCACGTTAAAATTCATTAAGCCTAGAGGTGAAACAATACGGACATACTCGTACCGTACAAACACCCGAAAACATAACACGTCTCTTAGGTACTCGGGTAAAAAATAACATAATATAAAATAGGAGTCTACAAAATGACACAGCTAAATAAGGTAGCGATCATCTTACACCATCCATCATTCCAACAGGAAAAAGCGACAACACTGTAACTACAACATAGAGAATTTGCCGAAACCCATTATATATCCTAAGAACATTACTATTATTACTTCACTCCGGTTCTTAATTAACGGGATGTCTATAAATATGTGAGAATGTGACTGTTGCTCCCTGTAATAAGTTCGTGTCTCAGAGATAGTTTTCTTAGTTATACGTACGTCTTAGTTATACCAACGTATAAAGTAGACGCTAATAGAAAACTATAGTTCCACCATTTCCACATAATTACGAGTGGAGACGGAATGAGTCTGTGGCTCAGTGGTTAGCGCTCCGGAGTAATGACACGATGACACGCGTAAATGTGTTTGTTGCGTAGTTTACTCGAAAGGGGGTGAGGTCGAGGCAGGCAGTGTCCATACTGTCATCATCTGCCAAAATACGTCCACTGCTGGACAAATGACTCACCCAAGGATTTCCGCACCGACCGATCCAGCGCTGCCCGCATACAGTGGTGTACATACTGTATGTACTCTTATTATATTAATATAATATGATATATACTGTAGTAACGTATACCATACTGTTGTTGTCATAATACCTACAGGGAATCCTAAATTAGGGTCTGATGATTGGTGTGATTTGTCCCTTTATAAATTTACTTTAGCAGTGCAAACTTTTTAATTGCATTAACATTACGTAACGCAGATATGTTTCCCGTTAATTAATACTTGCTTACTTTTTGTTAGCTTATTCTGAAACACTCTAGCGAAAATATTAATGCACGACACATCCAAACGGATCGACAACGACATGCAGTGAATCGATGTGTTATATATGTTGCTACTTCAGTGTATAAAAAACACACCGCCGCGCGCACCGCAAGCAATATCATTTTCCAATATTTTATTCAGCTAGGCAGGAGAATCGACAACATACCTATCGTGATAATTTTTTTTTTTTTTTTTGTTTTTATGTGATTAGGAAGGCAAACGAGCAAGTGGGTCACCTGATGGTAAGTGATCACCACCATCATCACCACTGCCCATAGACACCTGCAACCCCGGAGGGGATTGCAGATGCGTTGCCAACCTAGAGGGCTAAGATGAAATGCCTCTTGTGCCTGTAATTTAATTAAAGGTTTTAATTTTTCGACCAGGGACCACTAAAAAATCTTTTTCTCTTTTACAATGAATTTTACTGTCTACGTAAATCCTGACAACTATTACAGCACTTCTTTTTTTCTCAAATGGCGATTCATTAAAATTTTGGTATCACACTTCACACTATCACATCACATCACACTATATATATATTTGTTTGTTTGTTCCGCTTCCACGCTGAAACTACTGAACGGATTGGGATGAAATTTGGTAGGAAGATAGATAAAGCACTCGGTTAACACATAGGATACTTTTTATCCCAAAAATCTTGAAGGTTCCCGGAGGAATGGCTAAAGAGTGATATATTTACTTCATCATGTTTGCTCCGCTTTCACGCTGAAACTCCTGAACGGATTGAGATGAAATTTGGTAAGTAGATAGGTAAAGCACTCGGTTAACACATAGGATACTTTTTATTCTGGAAAACCTAAAGGTTCCCGTAGGAATGGCTAAAATGTTTGTTTATTTGTTAGTTCCGCTTTCACACTGAAACTACTGAACAGATTGGGATGAAATTTGGTAAGTAGATAGATAAAGCACTCGGTTTACACATATGGTACTTTTTATGACGGAAAACATGAAGGTTCCCGGAGGAATGGCTAAAAAGTGAAATATTTACTTTACCACGATTGTGCCATTTTCACGCCGAAACTTTTTATTTAATTAGGATACTTTTTATTTCAGAAATCTTGAGGGTTCCTGGAGTAATAGCTAGAAAGTGAAATTTTAAGTTCACATGTTTGTTCCGCTTTCACGCTGAAACTACTGAATGGATTGGGATGAAATTTGGTAGGTAGATAGATAAAGCACTCGGTTAACACATAGAATACTTGTAAGTAAAGACTGGAAAACAACATAGTAGAACATAGTTTAAGGGGGATCTGGATATAACATTTCCATGCCATCCTCAAGAACCGTCACAAATACAATATCCACGCGGGCGGAGCCGCGGGCAACAGCTAGTATAAAATAAATCAACATCAATTTTTTTTAAAATGTGTATAATAATTTTCCTTTCCGTTTTTGTGATGCTGTTCACAGAGCCATGGTACCTAAATCGTGCACTCTTTTGTACATCGTAGTAAATAACTTTAGTACAGCCTTTATAAGCTGGCTTAATCCAACGAAATTGTTTGCCAACTGACTTCCTTGTTGTAAGTCGCAGATCCGTTGGTAGAAAGGGTTAAAGGTTCAAACAGCGACTTTTTGTATTTTTTGCTTTAGTTCTCTTTACTTTGATGTCTGAACATTGTTCTGAGGAAAATTTGATTCATTATAACAATTTACACGACTTCAAAGGAAAGTGCTAATTATTGTATCCCTTTCGTCTTAATTTTGTTTCCTCCAGCAAGCAACCTGGCTGCGTTTCGTTGTTTTTACTTCATTACCGTAATGGAAATCATTACGAAAGAGGAGAACTAACCAACCAACAGAAAGGGTAGACGTAGCTACATATCCAAACTTCCGCAAACCTTATTATGATAATTAATCAATTCTGCGGAAGTCCTTGCCAAACCGGTCCCAACCGAACCTAGTTCCGGTCCTGTAGGGCCCGTTCATTACATTGTCGAAAGCCCCGCCGTGACAAATGAGCTGTACATGGAGAATAATGGCCCGTTCCAACAACTTTGGATATTATTTACAGCGTTCATTATCACACTATGTGGGAATTAGAGGAAAGTTACCGGAATGTGGGGACGACCACGACGCGACACGCGACGCAGTTACTGGTCCTCGCTTGTGGTTTGCGTTGGTTGGACTACATGGTTGTAGAATTTTCGTATCCCGTATTTTTGAAAGAAATCATGATGAATTCTACTTGGTACAGAACAAGTGATGGTATCACATGTAATGCCTTGCATTTAAAAGTACTTTGAGGTAGGCTTCTTCTCATGAAACTGAGAAAATTTTATAATAATTTTACTTTAAGATCTGTATTTATATTTACCTGTAACTGCAATAAAGAATTTTGAATTTGAATTTGAAAACATATAAATTGGGCTTATCAGCCGATCGAATCCTAATCCAAAAGTAAGAACATTTGAAATAAAACCTACCCTAAAATACTGTTTTACCTTTTTTAATATCCTGTACAGTATATAAGTAGTTAAGTATCCAACTAGTCGATAGTTGTCTTATGAGAGCTAACCACACAGTTGTCTGTAGATTTAGCTCAAGATAGAAAAAATAAATCTCAATGTGCATCTGTAATAAATAAGACAGGCTACTTTTATGCGTAACAAATTATGTAAATATGGTATGTAGGCTTCTGTCTGATCCGTGCTCAACCCTCGGCGTTTGAATATTCGATTATCGGTTTCTGAATTGCAAAATAAATTAGAGTTACTATATTATGCATACGATCGTTCTATGTCTTTTTCACATCAAGGAGCTAACTACATATATGCGCTTTGTGTTGATACTCTGTCCAGTTCTCTTTGTATCAAGTTTGTATTATCAACGTCTAAATTATTAGTTGTTAAGGGTATTATTAGATCATAAATAATCGTCTACTCCATTACTTTAAACGGTTCTGTAGTCCCTTAAGAAACCCTTATAAGATCATTCTGTACGTCTGTCCGTCACAGTAGCTATTTTTATTTAGATAATTTTAATGTGTCTGCTCAATGACATGGCCATTCATTTCTTTATCTAGCTAATTCCTATAATCTGGCCGCGATGAATACATAATATCTTTTTTTTTACGATTATTGTACAAAAAAAATGTAGCTGCATTAATTATTCAACCAAAACTAATTATCTAGACTAGAGTCTGCAAAACGTGTTTCCAACTAAATCACAAAGTAAATTAGTGTAACTGCATATTTTTTAATAAAGGATTTTATCTTAACTGCTTTGTATTCACATTTGAGTTGCTGCCCAGCTTTATGCGTCGGTCGGTCATATGTGGCTTGCTTTAGCCTTTAGCTAGAAAACTCATTAAGTAAATACGGTGTTTTTGCACTTTTTGCACTGTTTGCATATAGAGTCAGTCAGGGAGACTGTCGTAGGATTTTGGTGCTAAATTATAAAATAAAGGATGACGAAATTAGATAAAGTTAATTTAATTTGGTAATTATAAAGATTCTACTAGAGACTTGAGGAGAGAGATGTTAAATAACTCTCCGTCGGCGTCTGTTCGGAACGTTAAATAACTTAACGTTCCCTCGGTTGGTAGTATGGCAGAACAAACATCTGTCTAATAAGACCAAGATGATCGTTTTCCAGGCTTGCTGCATCTTGAGCATACTCTTGTACGGAACCGAAACCTGGACGTCGTATGCAAAACAGGAGCGTCGACTCGACTCCTTCTATATGCGCTGTCTACGAAAGATCTTGGGCATAACATGGCAGGACAGAGTCACCAACGAGAGGGTTCTTAAAATAGCGCAGGTGCCTAGTCTAACAGCGCTTCTCAAACAGAGGCCCCTGCGTTGGCTAGTGCATGTGCACAGGATGGAGCCTTCTCGACTACCACGCCGTGTCCTGCTGGGTGAAGTAGCGAATGCAAAAAGAGACGTTGGTAGGCCACTGCTTCGCTTTAAAGACTGTGCTAAGCGGGTCATGGCTGCCTTTAAAATAAATCATCTGGACTGGGAGAAGATCGCAGAAAAGCGGTCCGAGTGGCGTAAACGTGTTGCGGAAGGTCGAAAGTTGTGCGATGAGACCTGGTTTAGAGCATTAGCCGACAGGAGGGAAAAGCGCCACCAGGGCGGCACTAGCACATCAGCCGCAAACTTCCCCTGAGAGTGTGCCGCTCTCGCATCGGGTTAGTCAGCCACCAAAAAAGTTGCCTCCGTCACTGACACTGACTGAATCGTCTGCAATAGACGTATAGGCCATTGACTAGAGACTGCAAATTATAAAGATTCTACTGTAATTATAAAGATTCTACTAGAGGCAAGAGAGCTCAGTGCTTTAGACCCAGAGATATGGGCTATGTGTTCGTATATGAATCAGTCCGTCATTCAATTTTCCTTTTATATTCAAACTAGCTTCCTGCCGACAGCTTCGCTCGCAAATAATCTTAAAGAGAAACGGGATAAAATATAGCCTATGTCCTTTTCCATATCACAGGCTATGCACATGTCAAATGTCAAGATTAGTTGATCCGATTTTATAGTGTTAGCGGCAGTGGAAGTAAATAATAAAATTGATGTACTGGTTATTGGATATTTATTAAAGTTAAAACAAAATCTAAAGCTAAACGTGTCCGTTCTCGATCGATTGATGAATAAGGAAGGCACCCGTACTGCCTTATACCTACAATACTTTTATCATATGATAAATTGATCGATTGCGACACTGATACCACGCGTCAAGAAGTAACAAAGAAACAAAAACGTTGTTAATATTTATTCATTTATAATACGATACGAATATAATACGAATGTATAGAATAGATGGTAGATATGTTAGTGCTACATGCATATCACGGTCAGCTTACCACTAGTCCAATAACCGTAAATTAAAACTTTTAGCAATTCCGTGTATAGGCACCACATAGCAGCCATTACTGCGATACACATAGACTGGGGTCAGCTGAGTGGGCCGTTACCCAGAATGGACTGTTGTTAGTTCGTGACAATGAGTCTCGTTCATCAGCCGCGCATAGTTGTCCAGTGTCCATTCAGTAGTACCTATGTATAGTGGTATGAGAAGACGAGTCATATAGGTTTTTAGTAGAATTTTGGTAAAATAAATAAAAGGTGTTGTTTTTTCTCTCTCTTTGATACCCTTTTTATTAATATTATTTGACATACTGGCAAGCTTCGTGCCTATTAATGGGCAAGGAAACAACAGAAATCTTGCTTTGGCTCAAAGTCGTAGTGTTACAATAGTTTGAAAAGGAGAAGGGTCCGTTGGGTTCTTGCGTGCGTTCTTGTTTGCATTTTTGGTTGTATGCTTGTTTGAATGTGTTTTGATAAATAATGTTTCATTTCGATCAGTTCAAGTACCTTTTAGTAGAATAAAATAGGCATGCCGTTTTTAATAAATTTGAGGTCTAACGTTTGTTGTGAGTCTGAACTTACATATGCATTTAGGTATTCGATCTAATTTGTGATTAAAATCTTATGCATCAGTTTAAATTACACCAAGTAAAATTAATTGAGGTACACATTTTGAGGTGCTATCACAAATAGTATATGTACATAATTTGTTAGAGTTAGCATTTTTTATGGTGAGCAGTTAAATACTACCCAATATTTTTTGCTTTTGAAATCGGAAACATTATTTATTTTCCGCTATTGGCAACCCTATGTCAGTGCCTATTAATAGGTTCCAGAAAAACAGTTTTATTTTTAGCCATCACCACGTCACATGTAGTTCGCCTATGAGGACAACTTGTACAAACAAATGAAACAATTTCGCTGCAATGAAACTAAATAGAGCGTCACAAGTCACAAATGGCAACCTTCCGTAAAATATTATCAATTTTGCTCCCTAAGGCTTGTCTACATATTTGAACACCAAATATAAGCTTTGATCTTCAGTTTGAGAACCTTCTTCATTCTGAAGTAGAAATGCCTAATTCTTATGTTGCAGATGATCTGTATCTGTAGGGCATTCCTTTTTACGGATGAATAAATAAACCTTTACGAGGTCGGCGTATTTCGCCGAAGGCAGGTGGAATGCGTGAAAGGTCCCGCCATAAAATTCTCAAGATTCGCAAGTTATATGCAATGTCAGATAACTGACATCTATTTTATTTACGTAATCTAAACCTAAATATCCTTCTGCAGTATGTTATAGTAACATATTTAGCAGAGATAGAAAAAAGCTAAATAAATATGTATTTTTCCCCTGCGATTTTAGTGCTATTTTCCCTAATATTGAATATTTTATGACCAATACTTCAAAATTCATTATCAACAAGCGAGCGCTCGGCATCTGGCAACCTCATTAACCCTTTAACATCCACTAATAAAGTACCGTCCCGTTTATCAGAACAATGGGACTGGGCCCAAGCAAATTCTTATGCGAAAATTATACAAAACCGCTCTCCCGCGCTCAGATAAAACGTCCCAATCCAAACAATAAATAATGTTGTGACGTGCTTCATTTACAAGGACATCGACGGAAATGTAACAATACGGATGGAATGGCTCGGGGCAATGACATAATCAAATTGGCCCCTTGCACATCTGCGAGCGAGTTTGCTGGGGTGTTCAGTGTTCAGACATAACGCACGAATGCCCCTGATAATAGACTCGATACAGTGGCGGGGAGCCCTGGTGATTTATTACACCTTAAACGGATTGCACTCTGAGCTGAGAATTTGCAGTATCGATGGTGCTAATGGTGTCAACTGTCACCCCCCGGAGGGGTCTGTTCCGCGTCATCGCCTCTGATTTTCGGTGTCCGATGGGGAAAAGGGCATTACTCGAATGTTCGGCGGTGACGTTTATTTTTAGAACTGCCTTATTTTTTGCGGTGTAACGGTAGCTCTATTAATTAGTAGAGAATTAATAGTTGGACTGAATCGTAAGCCTAGTGGTATGCGCTTTTAACAACTGATGCGAGTTGTTCGCACGATTCCCACCCAAGTTAGATAAATATTTTTGTGCGCTGAGCAGATTTGTTTACTCTATATCATCATCATCAGCCGAAAGACGTCCACTGCTGGACATAGGTCTCCCCCATGGATTTCCAAACCGACCGGTCCTGTGCGGCTCGCATCCAGCGGCTTCCCGCAACCTTCACCAGGTCGTCAACTCTATATCATATCAGTATGTATTTTTGTCTATATTATGTATTATGTATGTATATATGAAAGTATATCTCTGGTAAGTCTCCTGAGACTGCATGATAGGATTCTCTGTTTTATAGAAATCGTGTAGAGAATCCTAATTTTTGGACCGGGTAATTTGATATGTTGTATGTTTGAAATTTTGATGTTCTAAAAAATTAAATTAAATAAAAAATTCTGCCTTTGATGAAAACCACAGTTTAAACCATTGGCGTGCAAGCCATTTAGTAGACCTTATCTATTTTAAAGCTATTCTATACTTACTCTATTTTTTTTTACTAACCAAAATTAAGAACATTTATAAAAATAAATAGACAGGAAGGTGTATCTAAATAGGTATCTACTTTTGTTTTCCATATCCCATTATAGGTATCTCTCTAAGAAAAAGAAAATATGGAACCAGAAAACCAATATTGAACATAAAAATTTTCTTTTTTTATTTGCCCGCCGTATACTTGAAACTTCATATTGAATATTAAAGAGAAAAGCCGTCAACCGTAATATTGAGGGTATTATTTTCATACGTCACTACCATAATAAAGTTTCGTATGAGGAAAATATAGAATTTCGGTACCACTACTTTCGGTTGCACGCACGCAACTCAATCATTCTCTGTGAACTGTTAGGTGAGGGTTAAAATGAGACTGAGATGACATAGCCACTCGCAAAACAATGACGATTTATAGACGCGAGTGCAAGGTTTCCCTCATAGTTTGCCTGCCCCAGCACATGTGCACAAGTTTGTATTCTAGAGATGTAGTCACAAAGTAAGAATAATCGACTATCGATATATAAGTATGTTTTTGTTGTCTACTTACAATATCTGCATAAGATTTAAAATAATTATTAGGAGGAGGTTTGTGGGAGGCTAATGTCAGTAAATAGCAGTGGTCTAATACGGATATGTGGAATCGAAATCACGTCCATGACTGGGCCAAAAAAATCTATATGTTTACCAAGTTTAAACTTAATCATTCCTGTAGATTCGGAGCTAATTGGAAGTGACAGACGGAAAGACAGACAGATACATGAGTCCTACAAGGGTTCCTTTTTTCCCTTTGAGATACGGAAATCTAAAATGTTTATATTATGTTATTAAAATAAATGGCGCGCATGATCTTGGCAAAATATCAGAGACATAATATAAAATAGCGTCGAAACAATGTCCCATCCCTAGGTGCCGCCGCCGCCGCCGTGCCTGACGCGTGCGGGTGCTCCCGGGGCCCGGGAGACGAAATGTGCAAACAATTAAGAAAGAGCTCTTTTTTGTGCTGTGGACTGAGGGTGCCAGCACAATAGCACTCCACGTCGACGACAGCACACTCTCTCTAAAGGGCGAAATAAAGGCGCAAGAAGGGCGAAATTCATCCTCGTTGCACTGGACATCTGTTGTTCTCATACGATGTAATTACACATTGATGGCCATAGAGTATCGCAGTCAGGATGAGTTATGAATTATAATATTGTTAACCTTTTGAGCTACGTTCCAAATATTCCTTTAATTGTTTGAAAACAGGTTATCCATATGCTGATTTAAGATTATATCTATCATGTCCAACCAACTTCGAAGTAGCATAATTCACGTAAATACTAAAAATTATAATTTTGTTTTTTAAATAGTAAGATTTAGGTACCTACTTATTTTTCTGCAACGATGGACTTAATACTCGTGAACTTAAAAAGTAAATAAGGTCGTACCTTGTTATTAGGATCAACATCACAAGGCTTAGACGTCTTTTGCAGTTAAGTACCTGTAAGGTAGGTACTACAAAGCATACGTCTTTAGGTGGATTGACCGTGTCGTCATATACCCACAACAAAGGTTGTCGGTAGTAAGTCTTAAAATTCTTCAGAAATTGAAAGGATATAATCTACCTAAAATCTGAAGTAAAGTAGAGAAAGGATTTAGTCTCAAGAGTGCACGTAAATCTACCGAAAAGGATTCTTTTTGATACCGTTCTTTGTGAACATGAGAGAGTACGATCGGAAGTCCCATTTTTCCCCTAAATACATAAGCAGTGGCAGTCGGAACGGAGCTCCAGATCCACCCGCTTCGTACCTATTCGATCTCATGCATTTAAATTCGGAATTAGTGAACAGCCTTCCCGCAACCGCCTCTAGCAAGGTAAGCAAAAATCTTCTGACTTCGCTTTAATACCGCTCTCATTGAAAGCTTGATTGATTTAATGGCTTTTCGCACACAATAGAAAGGAGTTTGTATTTAAAGTAACTTTTTATTCCGGACACGAAAGAATTCAGCCAGGAATTCGCGCGTTTATTTTTGTGAGAGCTCGTTGCTATGTTGTGTAGTATTTGTATTATATTTGCGTTGACAAAGGGTGAGGCAGTATAAATAATCTATTCGTAGACAAGGTGCCCCATCCTGCCCGTGTATGAGGAAAAATATATTTGCGACATAAAGGATGGTGGGACGTTGGTTCGTTAAGTTTTGTCGGTCCCGGGGGCGCACCTCGCGTCGTGTGGCCCTAGAACATGAATGTTTTATGCTGACGTCACAATCCTGATTTGTATATACACTAGCCGAACTAGTTTACGGCTCAGTCGTTCCGCAACGAGCAGTAAAACTGACTGTTTATTGTTTTCAAGGATTGAAAGTCTTCAATACTCGTATACATGTATGTCACTTAAAAGAAAATGAAGAGATATCACAAAAATACGAAGAGCATGTTTTTTCCTACAAATTTCTTTTTTGCAAAAAATACATCGTCTTATATGTATTTACACAGTTTCAAGAATAAGTTCTCCATTACATAAAAGCTGAGAAGGTAAGTTCAATAGGCATGTAATCAAAAGGAAAATTTGAATAAGACCTCTGAATGACATTGAGTTTGAACGGGCTAAAGTTAAATTCATGAAATCTTGGTCTAATTTTTTAACATTTAAAATCCATTAAGCCATGAAACTTAAGTAAGGTCCTCTTATAAAACGTAAAAGTTCGACGAAATTTAAAATTTCACTGGTTCCTCGTAAAGTTTTACGGAGAAAAAGCCATTCCGGTAATTATTTTCTTCTCATCTATTGAAAAATAAGGAAAATCCATTAAAATTAAAATTTACTCCTTTCATACCTGTACCTCTTTTTATCTGCAAACAATTTTTTTCACAGCACCACGAGAATATTATTATCTTGATAAGTCCTTAAGTTTACATGGCGAATTGGTGAAAACATTTCTAAAATACATTTAAATAGCTGAATCCTACTGGAAAAAAGATTTGTTTAGCTAAGGTGTTTTAGTTTTTATACGTCGTCACGAAAATAATTTATCGTACTTTGGCGTTAAAGGGTTAAAGATATTTTCACCATTATCCTTTTAAATCCTTAAATTCTTCAGGGGGACACAAATATTCCTGTCTTGTATGGAATTTACAACTTTTGTTTGAACATTTTAGCATAGTGTAACTGGCAAATGGTGATGCCTTCTATATCAAAATTTTAAATAATTGAGTTAGAAATCTATTTGAATGATACAAATAATAAACAAAACGAGCTTATTTATAAAAAATACCGAAGTAGAACTAATAGGTTAATTAAACAAAGCTAGAAATAACTCGACAAAAAGGGAGATATGTGACAATTTCAGTAACCCTAAAAAAATGTGGGAAATAATTAATAGACTGACAGGTAGAATTGTAAAAGCAATTGATGATAATTTTAATTAATCATTTAAATTAAAAGCTGATAAATTAAACCAACTATTTGTCCATGACTTTGAAAAAATGTAAATAATGTCATTAGAACCTGTGATGAGCCCCTGCTTGATGAGAAATTGTACACAAATACCCCTAACTTATCGTTAAAACTTAATAAAATCAATGAAGAAATTCTACATAAAATCATAATTAATTTAAATGATAAAATATATCCAGGCTACGACAAAATCCGTGCTAAGGACATAAAGTACATATCTGATAAAATGACCCCTATTTTAACCCACCTAATCAACCTATGTATATCGAGATCTATGTATCCAGACAATCTAAAAATCGGGCTCATTAGACCAATACATAAAAAAGGGAGTACTGATACTAACAACTACAGACCAATAACAATCTTACCTTGCATAGACAAAATAATTGAAAAATACTATGGTCAAGTAATTAATAATTTCTTATCAAGCAACAACATCATACACGAAAAACAATTTGGCTTTCAAAAAACAAAAGTACTTCGCAATTATTGTCTTTATTTACAGATGAAATAAATTGTTACTTAAATGAAAAGAAGTATGTTCTAGCTGACATGATAGACTTTAGTAAAGCATATTATTAATTTTTTATTAATTATTATTATAAAAGATATATATTATTAAAGATATTATTTGACACTTTAAATTACGAGACGGTATACAAGGTCCTGTCTTGGAATGGTTTAGAAACTACCACACAAACCGTTTTAACGCTGTCAGCATCGCCGACCACCTAAGTAACCTGATTCCGACCTTACACGGCACGGCCCAGGGGTCAATATTGGGACCTACTGAGTACTTGCTATACATAAATGACATGTGTAAAATATTCAGGCACGGCTCTGTGTACCAATTTGCAGAAGATGCATGTCTTATTACCTCTCACCACAATATTGAGACAGCCCAGGCTATGATGCAGAAGGATTTCGACCTCCTGTGCAAGTGGGCACACGATGTCGGACTATCAATAAATTACGACAAAACTAAATCCATTCGCCATACAAAAAAAATACAATTTTACCCCAACCATCGTGTCCCATGAACACTCATGCCTGCATATGCGAAATCCTTCTTGTAATTGTAAAATCTAGATATCGTTAAACAACATATGAACTTACCTAGGACTAAAGATAGACCACAAATTTAATTGGGGTCTCCATGTTGAACATGTGTGCTGTAAATTAAGAGCTATTCTAGCAAAACTAACCATTCTTAAATACAAACTTCCCTATAAAACATTAAGATTACTCTATATGTCAATGGCAGATTCTGTAATAAGCCTCGGCATATCTAGCTACGGAAGGACATATAAAACCTACCTACAAAATAACTATGATCTACAACTTAGAATATTGAAAACTATAGTTCCACTTAACATTAAATATAAATATAAAGACAATTATGATTACTAATTTAAACACTGTAAGGTCATAAATGTCTACGATAAGGTAAAACTTGCAATTGTAACTCAGTATAATAGTAACGTAACTCAATTAAAAAAAAAACCGGCCAAGTGCGAGTCGGACTCGCGCACCGAGGGTTCCGTATAAATTCATAATCACACATGTCTTGAACTCTATATATATTTTTATATTTGAGTTGATTGAATGAAAGGTAATTTGCGGTTTACGATTTATGACGTATTAAAAAAAACTACTTACTAGATCTCGTTCAAACCAATTTTCGGTGGAAGTTTGCATAGTAATGTACATCATATATTTTTTCTAGTTTTTTCATTTCCTTATTTTAGAAGTTACAGGGGGGGGGGGACACATTTTACCACTTTGGAAGTGTCTCTCGTGCAAACTATTTGGTTTTGAAAAAAATGATATTAGAAACCTCAAGTCTCAGTCTGTCTGTCCGTCCGTATGTCACAGCCACTTTTTTCCGAAACTATAAGAACTATACTGTTGAAACTTTGTAAGTAGGTGTATTCTGTGAACCGCATTAAGATTTTCACACAAAAATATAAAAAAAAAACAATAAATTTTGGGGGTTCCCCATACTTAGAACTGAAACTCAAAAATTTTGTTTTCATCAAACCCATACGTGTGGGATATCTATGGATAGGTCTTCAAAAATGATATTGAGGTTTCTAATATTTTTTTTTTCGAAACTGAATAGTTTGCGCGAGAGACACTTCCAAAGTGGTAAAATGTGTGTGTCCCCCCCCCTCCTGTAACTTCTAAAATAAGAGAATGATAAAACTTAAAAAAATATATGATGTACATTATTACCATGCAAACTTCCACTGAAAATTGGTTTGAACGAGATCTAGTAAGTAGTTTTTTTTTTAATACGTCATAAATCGTAAACCGCAATTTATCTACAACGAACTACAAGAACTTTTATATCATGTTACTTGCTGCTACGGAACCCTTCATGGGCGAGTCCGACTCGCACTTGGCCGCTTTTTTTACACAGGACAAGTACAGCGCGATGGACACCCAGACAAATAAATTAGCCCTCGAGCGGTAACCCAAGTAGCATTTCGAACTGTATAAAGGCTGTAGTATAAAATAATTTTACACTTAACGCTGAATTAGATGTCTGTATAAAGGCTGTGTAGCGGGCTACACAGACCTTCTAATTCCAAAAGGGGCCCCAAATTAGACAGCCGTGGGTGTACAAACAGCTGGTTAACGGCTGTACTATCGCAGTACTAAGGCTGGCTTAAGGCGTAATTAGATACCATTATACAGCGATAGTTCTCCAAATAAGAGATTTTTATTCTTACACGGAGCCTAAGGTTGACTAAAGGACTTTAAATTATCGTTCAAACTTTTTGTTACTCCATAATGATAGTTTTGTGTGAACTCTGCAGCGCACCAGACATCCCATTTTGTGAAGTGAATTTTGTGGTACATATCGGTAAGTATTCATTTTCAATTTATCTGTTGTTATTTTGCTTGCGGCTTCTACTTCTCCGTGAAAGTGTATATGTATTATTAACAAAAAACTCACGCGCCCTTGAAATAAATACATAATGGTCAAAAATTAAATATTGTTGGAAAATTCAGAGTACTACCAGTCGTTACAAATCAACCTAAAATCGATTCTGACATTCAAATATGCTTTTCTATTGACAATTTACTAATTCTATTGCATATGTCTTCGAAATTTACTAAGTTAACGACAAAAATATTTGGTGTATAAATTCATAGGTTAGTTTTTAATGGCGTCCTAACTTAAACAGCCGTGGCTCTTCAAAAATTCTAATAGGAAGCTATTTGCTGAATTATGGCAAAATTTTAGATTGCATGACAGCTTAAAGAGTAGTCGTTTCTGTATATCGGAATTTATTTATTCCAGCGGCTGCTTAGAAGCGAAAACCAAGTCCATATAACCCGTGTACACCGTTCACAATATGGCGCATAAATGAGTAACCTGTTTAACCCTTTGGAAACACTTTCGGAAGAATTATCTTCTCCTGTGATGCCATAAGAGCACTAACGGCTGAACTATAGGTTAAACCTACACTCATAGTGTAGTTTTTAAAAAAAACAGTACGATTAAACTCTTACGCAGCCGAAGGAGTGTTTCTACACCGTAGTAAAGACCCTGGCTGTATAGGGGTTTCCGAAATGACCATTAATCAGCTGTTATCAAGCCATATATGATGGCTTTACAACAGAGTAAGTTTACACCAATATCCAGAAAACAGAAAAAATCAATGCTGTTAAACAGAATGGAGCTGTGAAAGAGTGTAAACTAAGAACTCTATCCAGTCGTTAGGCAGCTCTTGCCGTCAAATTCTGCTTTTTTTTTTTTTATGGCAGAGGTGGCAAACGAGCAGACGGATCACCTGATGGTAAGCGATTACCGCCGCCCATAGACACCCGCAACACCAGAGGAGTCACAAGTGCGTTGCCGGCCTTTGATTTGGGAGTACGCTCTTTTCTTGAAGGTTTGAATGTCGTATCGGTCCGGAAATACCGCAGGCGACAATTCATTCCACAGTTTGGTTGTGCGAGGCAGAAAGTTTATGGTATATTTTCACACTAGATGCTGTCTATAAGCAATTTCCAAAGCTCTTTAAAAGCAAAAAGTAATAATTTCGCCAGTATACAGCCCTTAACCAGCTGGACTTTATAAGACTACCAAATCTTGCTCTAATACAGCTGGAGACATTTTTGTACTGTCTTGTCCATCGACTATACAGTCGTCAGCTGTTAAAGAACTGTATATTGGATTTTTTTTCAGCCTAAATGTTACTTGGGAACTGCTAACAGCGCAATATAATCTTAATACCTTTTCTATGATTTCTGCGTTGGTGTTAAGTAAAAAAAAACTGAAATGAAGTGAAATAAACAATAATTTTATTTTTTAGAAACACATTTGTGCTTGGTGTAAGGCTATAGTTTAAGTGACAACTGACTCGGTGGCTCAGTGGTTAGTGCTCTTGACTAGTGATCCGAGAGTCATGGGTTCGATCCCTACCCGGGGCAAACATTTCTGTGATTAGCAGATTTGTTTGCTCTGGGTGTATTATATCTACACAGGTACAGGGTATAACAACATTTTTGGCAATTTTTTTACCAATTTTGTTACATTCTGTATAAGTATGTATTTAAACGTATAAAATGTGTATGTATATCAGTCTCTGGTTGCCATAGCACAGGGAATCCTAGTTTGGGGCCAGATGACCGTGTGTGATTTGTCCCGGATATTTATTTATTATTATATCCCAGAGAAATTATTGGAACTTTGAATAGTTAAAACCCCATCTACGGGTAAATGAACTATTGTTTACACAGAGGGCTCAGAAATTAATCACCGAAGCGACACGACAGCGAAAGGTGCGTGACATCTATTTTAGTCCCTTTGTAAGAAAAAACAAGAGTAGTTCATTTTAACAGCAAAGTTATGAACCACTCTTGTTTTATTTCTTACAAATTTAAATAAATGTAACACACCTTTCGTGATTTGATGGTTTCGTGTTCGATGTTTCTCTTAGTTGAGTTTACAATTTTACATACTACTTCTTAGTGTGTTTTCGTGTTAGCACTAGATGGCAGTCGCTAAGCCGAATCATTAAGCCTCATAGGCGACTTGAAAACTTTCAACACGCCCGTAGAACTCCAATAATCCGGACTTGGCCCCGAGCGTGTGTGGAGTATGGCTTTACCTTCCCGAGCTATGAGAAGAAACTCGTGCCCTAGCAACCAACCAATAGATAATCAGGATAAAAATTATCACTTTTTTGGGAGTCTGCTCGATAGATCATGCCTAGGGAATGCAATCTCGATCTCGCGAGATCTCGGCCATATTTACCGAGATTAATCTCGACCAAAAATCGGACGAGATCTCGCAAGATTTACGAGATTAATCCGACTATGTTAAAGAGCCGAAAAAACGAGAAATCACGTGTTATTTGTGAGAGACATTGATTAAAAACGAAACTAATGTGTATGAAGCCAAGTTATAGACAAATTGCGCTCTGTCTATAGTCCCTACCAATGTAGAAGCTGAAAGAGTATTTTCTTGAATAATTTTTAAACTAATTATTTTAAAACTGAAAAATATATACTTCAGATCCTTACAATAACTCCTTTCATTTAAAATGGCACACGGTACAGTTTGCAAAACTTTAAAAAAAGTTTTGCCCCCAGAAGTGCCGTCCTTGTTTGGGTCACAGTAGAAATCTGAATGTGTACCAAAATTCTCCAAAATCTCGCGAGATCGCATTCCCTAGTCATGCCTAAGTTGTGGACGTAATATCATACTTATGAAGAGGGTTTAAAGCAATAGATTCATTTATATGACTGACTCGGTGGCTAAGTGGTTAGCGATCCTGACCTCTGATCCGAGAGTCGTGGGTTCGATCCCCACACAGGGCAAACTTTTCTGTGATGAGCAGAATTGTTTGCTCTGAGTCTGGGTGTATTATATTTATATATGTATGTATTAAAATGTATATGTGTATGTATATCAGTCTCTGGTTCCCAAGATATAGGGAATCCTAGTTTGGGGCCAGATAACCGTGTGTGATTCGTCCCAGATATTATTATTATATCTAGCCCTATAGATATACATATATTGTGTAGATTCAGTAGGTATAAGTATATCTAGTATACTTATACGTTTAAGTACTTACATTTAGTTCCGACGACGCTATCAAACCTCCACAAAAGCAATGCCACATAGACAATCAAAAGCATCTTGCTGTCCTTGTTCCACTTTCTACGTTCACGGCACTCCATCTCTCTCTAGAGCGTCACTTCTGTTTGCAAGTTGCAACATCACAGACACACTACTTTGTTTTTGGAAAGGGATAAATTTTGTTTCAGATGTCACTAGTTAAAAAGTTTGTGTCAATTTTGAAGGTGAAAAGTTACTTTTCTACTATAACAAAAACCTGCCCAAACACTTTGGAATACGCTAATTAATTACAATAGAGGTGAAGAAACAACAACATTGTACCCGACCAGCGATGATTAGCGAAATCTGTTGTTTCATGGTAAGTTTCACATTCTGGGTGCGTTAACAAGTTTTACGTTTCATAGCCGAATCATCTGAAACAAACGAAAATAAAAAGATTAGTTTTAAAAGCATTAGTCAGCATTAGTTTTAGCATAGTTTTAAAAGTGTAGGTCTCGAAACGTAGGGTGAAACTAGATCGAAAATAAAATTAACTAGTTACTAAAAAACATTTTATTCCTGTAACTTTGAGTCATCTCTGAGTATAAAATAGTAGGTCGGTTTGCATGTTTAATTATATTTATAAGCTTGAAAACTTTTTTCTATCGATAATTATCGGTATAGTTTCAGCTTGTGCTGGGGTTGCACTTCAACGCACTTTTCCTTATTTCGAAAAGTATTGATAAAGAAGGACTAAGTTAAGTGCTTCGAAAACCTCAGTATAATAGAGGGTCAAGATCTAAAAATAAAAAGAACAAAGTTCATTCTCCACCACAGTGTATTACAACCGAGGTCAACATGATAGCTGAGGAGCCAAAGATAAACGCAGTTTTATTCATTTTTAAAGAAGCTTATGAATATGAATTAGTTTAGAATTCAGGGAGCCGGCATGAATGATTTGCCATATATACAGGGTGTAAGGGACAGGTTTCCGAAAACTTTAAGGGCTTGTTCAGTAGACGAAACTGAACAACTTTCCACAAGATTTTTTTTCAGGAAACGAAAAAAAATCGGCTTCTCCATACAAACTGTCCAATCAAGTTTATAATTTTGTATGGAGAAGCCGTTTATTTTTCGTTTCCTGAAAAAAGTTCTTGTGGAAAGTTGTTCAGTTTCGTCTACTGAGCAAGCTCTTAAAGTTTTCGGAAACCTGTGCCTTACATCCTGTATACAGAAAGAGAGAAAGAAAGAAATAAATCATTTTATTTGGAATAACATACAAGAACGCACATATGCAAAAAAAAGAAACAAGGGAAGAATATGATGGATAATAATGGATAATGTAATGGGTATGTGGATCGCATTTCGTAGCAAACACTTGTTCGAAAGTCAACCCTTAAATAAATAAACAGATAAATTTGAGCTCAAAATCAATTTTACCTTGATATATTTGTTGTGACGGACAATTATGTAATTACTTGTTATTTTAGATCAATTTGTTTCCCAACCATTGAAGATTGAACTTAACAGCTGTCTTAACAGTTTGGGCAATAAACAGAGATGGTAGTAGGCCATAAAACAAAATTGCTCACGCGAGTAGCGCCATTTCCCTAATGGGATCCTTCCGTGAGCGGCTGAGGCCGAGCCGTGATTCTGGCCTATTCTACCCTTATAAGAGAGAAGACCGCAAAGTATACGGAATCTCCAAATATTTTGCGGCCTTCTTTCTTATGAGGGCAGTATTCTCGTATGATACGAGTACCCTACCTACCACAGATCAATATGAAAAAAAACGGGCAAGTGCGAGTCGAACTCGCGCACCCAGGGTTCCGTATAAATTCATAATCACACATGTCTTGAACTCTATATTTTTTTTATTGGAGTTGATTGAATGAAAGGTAATTTGCAGTTTACGATTTATGACGTATTAAAAAAAAAACTACTTACTGGATCTCGTTCAAACCAATTTTCGGTGGAAGTTTGCATGGTAATGTACATCATATATTTTTTCTAGTTTTATCATTCTCTTATTTTAGAAGTTACGGGGGGGGGACACACATTTTACCACTTTGAAAGTGTCTCTCGCGCAAACTATTCGGTTTAGAAAAAAATATATTAAAAACCTTAATATAATTTTTGAAGACGTATCCATAGATACGTATAGGTTTGATGAAAAAAAAAAATTGAGTTTCAGTTCTAAGTGGGGAACCCCCAAAATTTATATATATTTTTTTATATTTTTGTGTGAAAATCTTAATGCGGTTCACAGAATACATCTACTTACCAAGTTTCAACAGTATAGTTCTTATAGTTTCGGAAAAAAGTGGCTGTGACATACGGACGGACAGACAGACAGACAGTCATGACGAATCCATAAGGGTTCCGTTTTTTGCAATTTGTCTATGGAACCCTAAAAATGGCAGGTTTCTGTTTAGTCGGGACACGAACGCAAATTATTTAATTATGATTCTTTTAGCTAAAATAGGTGCACGACATAGGTACATATTAAATTTTCGAATTCTGATATCGAAAACGAAGTAGGTATGCTATTGATACTGCATACTCATACTTTCAACTTTTCTTGTGCAGAACACAGGTAGGTAAGAGGAAACTTTATACAAGAGGTTATTTTTTTTTTTTACTCTTTAGCTATTAACATAGTTGCATTGCAGTATCTCATCTCATCTCATCTCACTAATATTATAAATGCGAAAGTATGGATGTTTGTTTGTTTGTCAGTTTGTTTGTTTGTTCCGCTTTCACGCCGAAACTACTTAACGGATTTGGATGAAATTTGGTAGGTAGATAAGTAAAGCACTCGGCTAACACACAGTCTACTTTTTTATCCCGGAAAACTTAAGGGTTCCCGTAGGAATGCTTAAAAACTCAAAATTTCCACTTCGTCTCTAGATGGCGCTATCTTAACATTTTCTTTTTTTCTGGGCACAATTCTGAAGTCCACGCGCACGAAGTCGCGGGCAGAAGCTAGTATGTAATATATATAATATTTATTATAAAATGTATGTATTAATAAGTACAGATATATTGGTATATGTATATTAGTAGTTTCTTAAGTTCAGTATTTAGTTTATTATTTTATGTTTTACGCTATTTCCTCCACCCAAAGGTTGTCTAGAAGAGATCCCTCTTTAGCGATTAGACCGCCTATGCGTATAACTTATTTTTTTGATGTATATTGTTTATATTATCCTGTTTATGTATTCATTCATTTTTCCTGGCGTGAGCTCAAGGCTCACATTTGTTATTTGATTTTCACATTTGTTATTTGATTTTGATTTCAGATTCCATTTATTTTTCCTTGTGCTTTCTTAGATATTTTTATGAATAATAATATATGAATAGTAATTTTCTGAGAAGACCCATTGGGGTGATTCCTTGAGCTCAAGGGTTTGGAATCTTAGTTATTTTATTATACCTTATAAATTATATTAGGTAAAAGATAAATTAGAGAAAAGTCCGCTATTCAGAATTACCTCCTTCCAGCGGAGAAATAATATTATTGCTAAAACAAGCTTGCAATAAAAATGTATTGACCTCACAATGACCGAACTGCTAAGAAATATCGCCTCTACTAAAAAATGGTCTGTGAACTTTGTTTAACGTTCAAATAATTAATTCTTTCCATTCTTTCAATATAATATTGTTTACAGGATAATGTTTGCTCCAAACAGCGATGTAATGTGTAAGCAGAACCATTTGATATGCACCTAAAATAAACCACACAAGCACGTTTATCATTATAAACTAAAATAGCTGTCATGCTCAGGATATAAATTCTCATTGAAACGGGAACAATAATTTTCATATCCCCGCCCCAGAAATGATGGTACGGTACACTAGCCCACAGAGATATCTGAACTGAACCACTAAGTTAAAACGTAATTTGCAATTTTCTTCGAAACACCATCTATCGCAATTTTCAACTGGTAGATGTCTATTGTCTGTATACCATCCATTATTAAATATATGATTTCCTTATAACCCGATGGTTTTCGTTTTGCTATAGCTAGTAGTTCAATCTTTCGTGATACAGGGGTGATACATACTGGGGGATTCAGATATCTTTGTGGCTGTCTGTACATTAGGTAACAATAAAGATACTGCGCCAAATTTACACGTGGACGACCTTCAAAAGATTGTTTATATAATGAAATAGACAGTCGGAGACAGCTTATAGGACTTTCATAACCGGCAACGTTCCAAAACACAAACAGACTATAAGATTTTTGCCCTGAGGCTTAATCTCTCAAGAGGCGCCTACAATGACACCTCTCCAAATTGAAATGGGAATACGTTGATCTCAAAAGCAATACTAATATAGTGGGCTTTAAAAGAAAACATATTTTGTGTTGCTATGACTTTTTTTTAATTAAAAATCGTAAGAGGAAATTCGTTTCATTTCTCATTTCTCGAAGCATCGATGAATGAAAATTTTAATCAGCTAATACCCGAATTTATTATTTTTCTATGGTTTTAGTGACGATTGTTAAATTAAAAAGCTAAAGGAAATTATAAAAGTAAATGAAATTTCTATTGTGATTTTTAAATAACACCTTAAATTTTGGCTCACCTATCATATATGTCTGTCTAGATAATTCACCCATCTCGTGTAAGCTTCAAATACCCTTACCTATGAATCTGGAATTTCGAGCACCTGCCTGACTTAATCTGGTTTCAGTAAAGCCCCACAGTTCATAAAGGTCCACTCAATTTTGCGCAAACCACATCTTGACCGTTAAGTTACCTTTACGAATCAAAGTAATAAATCCTGGATTTATGCCCCTTTAAGGAGTAGTGTTACGAGAGTATCCTATTAATAGTGAAGGAACATTGTAATGGTACAAAAAGGGAATGAGAGAATGAGATTCCCTAGGGAGCAGTCTGCGCTGCGGAGCGCCGCATTTGATATTCTTGGAGGTAATTAACTCTTTATAGCGCGAGACATCTGCTTACAGCGTTGCCATAACCGTCTATTATAGCTGGGGACTTGACTGTCAGTTACTTCCCAAAACTTTTTTTGCTCTCCAGTGAAAAATGTACGATGACAGGTGACAAGAGACGAATTATTTTTTAGATTGCCTCCCGTATCTTGATCATGCATGAAGTTGAAAGGTGTCTTAATATGAGAATTGTCACAAGATGACTATTTGAAAAGTGAGTGTTTCCTGACGTGATATTTATCAAGTGTCGGATTATTGTTTAATATTATAAATACTTTTATTTCTAGTAGGAAGACAATAAATTCTTTTTATGAACATTGTTTTAGGTTACGTTATAACAGGTAATAATCAACTTTGTTTTGATTTTTAATGACAAATACCTTTAAGAATATTAATTTAAGATTTCTTGTGTGCGGCGCGAGTTTCTCCCCTAATACTTGATGTAACTTTTATTTTGATTTTCCCTTGAGTACTTACCTCAATAAATAAAATATATATAAACTAAAATATATTTAGACATTTGAGTAAAACTCTGATTACTGATAATAATTTTACTCTCAATAGAAGAGATAAAACTTAATTTCAGTCATATTTACTGTGGTTTACAAGATGTTCTTAAATACAGTACAAACTAAACATCACAAGAGATTTACTGGAACGCCAAAACTTGACTGCCGAAACGATTTACAGACTTGCTCGAAATCCTGTAGAAAAGCTCAGGCAAACGATTTGTTTGAACACGCTGTTCGTTTGGGGTTTCGTAGCAAAATTGTAAAAACTATTTTTTTCTGTCTGTCCATAAAGGTGAAGTCTGGGTTCGCGGTTACATATAGCGCACAAACCAAATCAAATCAATGTTTATTTATTGTAGAACTTATTATAATAATGTCAGTAATGGTAAGGTACTATCAGCTATGTTCTACTATCACTATTTAGGTGGAATATTCTCAAGATTCCGACACTCTTGACTCTTGACTTAACTTTAACATAGGTTGAGATTCCATTTTTTAAATAATTTCCTACATCGCTATATCACAGAATCACGTGACAAAAAATATCTAAAATATTTTACTACGGGTGATATAGTATAATCCTACAAAGTTTTATCAAAATCGGCCCAGCCGTTTTTTGTGTGATACTCGAACAGACAGACAGACAGACAAAATTCCAAACTAAATTGTTTTGTTATTCATATTGATAGACATGTACAGTTATTATTTTCAAAAGAAATCCATGTAACAACTCGTCCCCGTTACAGTTTTATTATATGTATAGATATAGATAGATATATTATAAAAGTCTCATTGTAAAATGTTACATATATAATTACATAATATTCCTATAAAATATAGTGTAGCAAAATAGGTATGGGACCCGGTAACCGGAGCTTCTCTTTTCATCATACTGATCAAATTATGTTTTACGACTATACTCAATTCGCAAGTCCTGTATATTTGTTGCGGAACCCTCAAACAGAAAGCTGAAGGCTTTTACTATGTATTTATTAGTTCAGCGTAGTAGTTTGAATCAAACGAACCTCACTGAATCGAATTTGATTATGATCGTCTTTTATTTATTTACAAGGATTTAAGATGATCGATAAGGTTTTATTCATTTTGATTCGTCTTGTATTTTAAAATTACAATATTTTTTCATATTTATTTGGACAAACTTTTGAATTCTTTGAAGCGACCTGACTTTGATTGAAAAATTTCATGAATTATTCATGGGGAGTGGAGGCTGGTAGTTATTATTTTTCTACTTAGAAAAAAATATACCTAATGCGCATTTGTTTTATAACTTCACTGTACAAAATACGCAGTGTCAGTTTCTGTTTCGATTCTAGTCAACAAACATCTAAAACATCAAAAAATCTAAAACTTAAAAATATTATTAAACCTGACTGCTCGCAATGCCTAGACATTTGCTATCACACTGGCGAAAATCTGTACCTTCTTGAAAATAAATAAATAAATAATATCCGGGACAAATCACACACGGTCATCTGGCCCCAAACTAGGATTCCCTGTATCTTGGGAACCAGAGATTGATATACATACACATATACTTTTAAATACATATATATATATATATATATATATAGATATAATACACCCAGACTCAGAGCAAACAATTCTGCTCATCACAAAAAAGTTTGCCCTGTGTGGGGATCGAACCCACGACTCTCGGATCAGAGGTCAGGATCGCTAACCACTTAGCCACCGAGTCAGTCTGAACTGAAAACTGAACTGAAATCGATTAATATCTAGTAGTTTCTTTTTTCAGTATTTTACGCTAAAACTAGTGTTCACTGGTTCGTTTTATATGGTAAATCTCGCTTCGAAAAAACTACAAATCCTTTATGCGGCCAAAATATGGTTCTGGAAAACCCGTACGGGACTCTCATAGAAAATAATTCTTTCGTACGGTGAGAAGAGCAAAAGTTCCAGTTACGGAACCTATGGTATTTAAATTTAGGGAGCATAAAGATAAATTAAGAAATATTGTTCTCTAAGTACCTAGCTCTTTTACTGAAATGGAGAAAGACTTACATGCTTGTATCTTCATTATATTACTAAGCATATACAATGTTTAATTTTTAAAAAGTTCGTAATTTTATATAAGAGTAAGCAAACTACTGTATAGAATAATGACGTCATCGTTCGCATAGTAGTTAGTGACATTAGTTGTAGTTTTTGACAATTGATAAAACGTAACTCGATGAGTCAACTACCGGATTCGTCTTTTATTGAACCTAATTGGGGGACTAACGTTTGTATAGAAAATTGAATTTCTTAGGGTTCGATCGGCTACTACATCCAAAACTGACACGTCCAAACCACGGGCACTCCGCTAGTAGAATATAAAGGTGCCCACCTAACTATTTTGACCGTCTACGCGTCTTTTTGTGACCCAATGTCCATTACCCTCCTCTAAATAAGTAAACAGCCGGTCCACTATTCACTGGAGACGCCCGTTGGGGGAATTCAATTTAATCCGGGTCAAAAGAGGGCCATTAAGAAAGTAATTAGGTTGTATCCGATTTGGAGAGCCTAAGACTCGAAGCTGATAAATATTCTACGTGATCTGGGTCTTATGAGTCATATGCGAGGGAACCTAAGAGGATTTTTGGATTTCTGCTATGGGAATTATGATTTGTACCTTCAAAACAAAGATAGAGGAAGGCCTCCGATTAGGTATTCGTTTAAATCAGAAAATATTTGATATAATACTTACCTTATAAAGAATATTTTTTACAAGCAGGAGTAACATAGTATATATGTAGAACTCGTAAACTACAGTTTCTACTCTACATACTGAACAACTTTTCTATTACGACTTTGCTGAAAACGCAAAAAAAATGTTGGACTTTTCATACAAAGTTAGTAAAGCAAAAAAATTTTGGCTTACTGCAAGTAAGTATGCAAATAACTGGCAGCAAGCTTGCAAACAAACAATCAACCAGTCGACGGAGGAAACAACACAAGAAGACAGTTAATCCTAATTTTGCGGACCGTTGCGTTGTTTTTTTGAAAATTACCAAAAACTGTCATCTACATGATAGCTAACCGTTTTTTACAAATCGATCAGACCATTAATCGACTATGTATAAAAAAGATATGACTATGTTTAAAAAGGTAACATTAAATTTGTTTACCTTTTTTAAGGACTACGAAATTAAGCCCTTGTTTTTACGTTAGGTCGTTGTTATGTTAAGTCATCTTTGTTCTTCAATTAAACCTGATTTCATTTTCTTGCCGTAATTTACTAATGACGAATTCAAATCGTAAAATCTGTATCTCGTTCGAAGAGCACCACTCTTCACGTCACAAACCTCGAATAAAAAGGTTTTTGTTTTGGACTCATTAAATATTAAAGTCCCATGTATAAACATCAGCATTTCATCATTTATTTATAAGTATAATGCTTGTATTCTCTCGAATCCGGACAACCCTACTAAAAATTTTATGTCCGTAATCCGATAATGGTCATCAATTTTAACTACCGTTGATGCAATCCATTACTCGGCCAAATTGTACAAGGTTTGAGACACACTGACCGAATCTCAGTTGTTGCCGTTAAATATTTTTATTAAATATTATTATTGTCTTCATTACCTACCTGATTGCCCTTTTTAGTACAAAAAACTCAATTACGGAAGTTGAGTTTTCTCCACCATCCTGTGTCCAGTATATACTTTAGGGTGTTTTTTTTTTATGGCGGATGGAAATATATCAACACCTACTACTAAGTATATGCTCAGTATAGTACTAGGTGTTGAATATATCCAGGCTCGTGTCAAATGTCAAGTGACAAATGTGATAACGCTTGTTTTACTGCTTTTTAAGTAAAAGATAAAAAAATAACTCTACGTATAAATCGATTATCCTATTGACCATTTATGTATGGAAAGTCCCAAAAAGTTTGTTTATTTGCGGACCACAACGAAATTTATCTATTTGTCTAGTTCATCATTGTTTTTTTAATTTGATAAATTTAAAAATATTCATATCGGTTATAAAAAATATTGTTTTATGTTTTTTTGTTTTTTATTTTATTTTTATGTGATAGGTGGCAAACGAGCAGACGGATCACCTGATGGTAAGCGATTACTGCCGCCCATAGACACCCGCAACACCAGAAGAGTCACAAGTGCGTTGCCGACCTCTAAAATGGGATGGGGGATGAGGGGGATGGGGGGGGAGGTTGGGCCTCCGGTACCCTCACTCACTCGGCGAAACACAACGCAAGCGTTATTTCACGCCGGTTTTCTGTGAGGCCGTGGTATCACTCCGGTCGAGCCGGCCCATTCGCGCCGAAGCATGGCTCTCCCACGGTTTAAATGTGTAATATGTACTTAAGAAAGCATGTAGACTTAAATTTAATTTCAACATAAATGCTTAGTTACCTGTAAGATCCACTAACTTAGCACGTACAGAAACTTTCTTGACAAGGCTAACAGTCTAATGGGTCTTGACCATAAATCACCTGTCTAAAATCGTTTGCACCTAAGTATATATGACCAATAAAATTACTCATACATAATTTATGACGATTCTCATGAGAGGGACGTCAATAAAACGATGATGAAGCACCGTGAAAACGGGCCATTACCGTCTTCGACCCTTATTGGAGGAAAGCGCCTTCTCCGCTGTAATTTGATACTTGGCGTTATGGATTGTTGGAAAATGGATTTGGATTGGATATTGACTAAAATAAAGGGGACAGTGAAGGTTGAAGTTGAGTGGAATTCCAGATATGATTGGGGCATATAGAGGTCGTTTTGATCATTCTATGGTCTAGTGTGTTTAAAGAAAAATCGGTATTTGTTACAAAGCTGTGATGATATAATATATTAGTATAACTTCAGTAATTTGTCAAGGGTAAGAGAGTTCAATTAGGTTGTTTTGTGAAGTCTTATTTATGATATTTATTTTAAAATCGTGTTTTCTAAAAGCAAATACATAGAGTACATAATTCCATTAATTCTTTAGGTGGTAGGTAGTTGTTTACGAAATGCTTTTAATAAACAATGTTCGCATTGTTAGAAGATTATAAGTACCTATAAACACTAATATTTTCCGTTTCAATTTAAAGTAATGCGTTGTGATAATGCTTATTAAGTAACTAATTCAGATACCGTAATGTATTCGCGGGGTAGATAACACGCCCGATAGTATGCCTCAGGGAGTGATAGACTTAAATAAGGTCCAATATTCGCCCTTTTAAACAGATTACTTGAAGCTGAAATGAGGTTATCTGTTTTCTTATAGTCCATTTTCTTTCGCGGCCGCATTTTCAGGTGGATTTAATTTTGCTTTCAAAACAATAGACAATTTAGGTATCAACCACTTTCTGGTATCTTTAGTGCCCATTCAATTTAATAAGATTGTATCTGAGTTAAAATAATAGTCTGTCTAAGGGGTTGTAAACAACTTTAAACAAATATCGATTAGATTATTTTCAAACAAACATAAGTACCCCTTACCATCCCGTTACCAAAAAACTGTATTTCGATTATGCTCACTTAACTTTGAGCCAAAACGATTATTCTATTTCAACACCTAAGTTGTAATTAAATTAAACTTCAAACAAAAACGCAAAATATTAACGAAAGTCAAAATATTTTTTACATGTGCCCTGAAACCAACCTCACACGTAAGTATGAAGGAATTGCCGATTAGAAATAAAAACCTATTAAGTTTATTAACTTTCCTTTTTTTAGATTGAAACATGCTTTAGTTCAATAACTACGAACAAATATAATATAATCAAAACAATTCCATATTCAAAATTCCTCAAACCTAAAACTGTGATATATTCAACCCGCATGAATATCTCAAATTAATTTAATTTCAAAACGTCAGGTTCCGCAACCGAGGTTCACCGCTTGTATCAATCCAATTACAATCCTTCTTCAACCCGGGTCGGTAACAAAACAATAATTCCACAATTTCTGACGCTTGCCTGTCAACCCGGCTCGGCGAGACGCCGATGGAATCCAGTGGAATTCACTGGAATCCAGTGACAGTGATAGAGGGTGGGCTAAACGGTAAACCACTGCATTCTGCGGCCCAGACCAGACACCTCGCTTCTGGCTTGACGAGGAAATTGTTCTGTCTGAAATTTTAATCTTTCTGACGTTGACAATTGGCAGTTGAGGTATGAATGGATTGGAGGTTTTATTTAAAATCCTTATCTGCCTGTATGATGAATGAATAAGAGAATCTTATAATGAATACCTATATGATGACTGCTGCAATAAAAAACTTAGGATATAAAGAGATGTGAAGAAAATTGAAAATACGTACTAGAAATAATAAGTTTTATTTTAAAAAAACCTAGTTATTTGCCGTTGCATTCGAAAATTTCTGATCTTTTTCTTATTTTATAGTCATAAACAGATGTCAATCCAAAGATAATTTAGATAATATCAATGTTATTTACTTACTTATAGACTTACCTTTATCTGACAAAAGTCTGTCCCTTGCACATTTAAATGAATACAACTATTCTAATATTTGGGTAAAAAAGCAGATACGGATGAGTGCCGATTCTGCCTCGAGGAAGAGGAATCACCTCTTCATGTACTTGCGAGTGCGAGGCACTAGTTCAAGCCAGAAGCCGATCTCAAGGTGGACCAATAGTAGCTCCAGAGGTCATTAGGGAACTCAATCTCAAGTACATCCTACTATTAGAACTATCGGCCTTGAGGAAATAATATAATAGGGGCGGCAGTGATCATAATAGATCTACCGAGGTCGCAGTGATCCAATAGGGCCCACCTATAGTCCTATGCCCCTTTTACCCCCAAATAATAATAAATATAATAGGGTAAAAATAACTCTCACTAAAGTGTTCTGGAACGCATTCTAAGGAGAATCTCCCTGTCACTCATATGAATTTGTCAGCTATCACTGTATCTTCATTTAACAAGATTTAGTTGGGTATACCAAGTGAACGGTTTAAGCTTAAACGGTTTACCCTTTGGCCGGCAGTTTCTCCTTGAGATACTCTAAAAGTGACCCAAGCATCTGTTCAAAGATGTCCGAACTGCCCTTCAAAGTTTTCACCAATAAACAGGTTGCGTGTATAGTATACACGAGATTTGTGCGAGGCGTAATTGAAAAAGTTGTATCGCAAAGGCGGGTTGGCTCTGTTTAGAGGTTAGAGTACACCTTTTTATGGATTAAACTTTAAGCTGGCGTGGATTTTCCGTTGTTTGATAAGTAGGTAATAACTCAACGTTTCTTGGCTAGTAAAAATATGATTTAGAAATGTCCATGCTAGGTATTTCTTTGAACGCTTCTACAATTAGTCGTAAGCTATGTATAACATAGTATTTTCATATAAACCAGAGACTGCCTTACGAAATCTTGAGGTTTTATGTAAATTTCATGCCGTTGCTCTATCGAGGCAAATTGTAAAAAAAAAACTTCCGTTCGTTAAATTCGTGTTTAGGCTAAATTTCCTTTTTACCTTTTATTCTACTGATATTACAAAAAAATCTTGTTATAATTTTCATTACATTTTAATTCGTATGTCAAACAATATGTTATAGAATCATGCTTCCTAATTCAAAATATTTTTTTATTTTTATGGAAGAGGCGGCAAACGAGCAGACGGATCACCTGATGGTAAGCGATTACCGCCGCCCATAGACACCCGCAACACCAGAGGAGTCACAAGTGCGTTGCCGGCTTTTCATCGTTTCAGCGGTTTTTGAGAAAATCACGAAAAACATAAAAATTAGAGTTGTTGCGATTGAAGTCGGTTGTTTTTAACGTATTCAGTGTAGTCAATTATTATAAATTACAAAAAGTAACTCAGTAACTCAAGAGTCTGTTAATATGATATTATTTAGTACCTATAGAGAGCCACGAATCACGGACGGACAGATAAACAGTAGAGTGAAATACAGAGGTCTTTCGGATACGGAGTCCTAAAAACCAAAGTGAATATCTCATTTTTTAAACAATATTAATTAAATATATCTATTAAACAATGACCATCATCTATTTATTTTAACATCTGACCCATACACGCATGTCAAAACTTACTCATTGTTTCATTTAGTGGTTTTAAAGGTAGAGTTGGACAAAAGTATTCATATTAAGTCTATCTAGTAGGGGCAAGGTTAGTCTGCCAGTAAAATTTATTACAACCCTCCTTTCGTTATTATTCCCAAATGAAAACGGTTTTGCATATTTGATAAAATTTATATTCAGGTTTCAGACTTCAGTAATATCTAAGTTAAGCTACCTGTGGAAACGGAAATGGAATCAGAGGAATTTAACTATACCCCATTTCTTTAGATACTGATCAAATCGGAAACAAACTTTACATGTCTTTTTACTGTAATGTGCATGTTAAATGCTGATATTTCATGCGAACGCAGAGTACTATGTTTTTTTTCTGCATTTCTATTCAACACAATAAATTCTACTCGTTTAGGAATTTTAACATAAAAAAAATAAAAAAAAGAAAGTGTATAATTTTAATAATCTCAATGTGTATTTTTATTGCTAAAAATACACATTGAGATTATTAAAATTTACATTTATTTCAATACCTAAAGAAAATGGAATAGGCATACTAAGTTACACTCCAAGATTAAATTAGGAATATTCTCACATATACAATATTATATTCGAAATAATAATTGAATTTATTTTGTTTGTCCTTCTTTCACGTCACAGTGTGTCCATATGATTTTTTTCAAAGATGAAGTTGACGGATGGAAAATGGCATATGCTAAATTTTATCCTGTGAAAATGACGAATTCCTTCGCGAATCACACCGAGAACAGGAAAATAATGCAGCTTTTTTCAATGCTGCTTGAAAAGTCTACGCAATTTATCGATATAATTTCTCAACCGATTTCAATAAAATTTGACAAAGAGCTCATACATAGAGAGCGGGTAACAACACAGGATACTTTTTACCTAAAAACTAATTTCTGTGTTCACGACCCACTTGCGGCTCGCACACTGTGCACCCTTATTTAATTGACAACAGTTATAATAATTGACAACCTACTTCAATCGTAAGAACTACAATTCTGCTATGTTTTTTTGGTTTTTGTTGATTTTTTCAAAAAACGCTGAATCGATTTCGATAAAATTTATATGGAATTACCTCTGAAGTGTAACCTACCAAAAAAAAAGAATCATCAAATTCAATTCATAATTGGCGGAGTAATCGCGTAACCTAACATACAGAAAAAAACAACATACCCCGAATTGAGAACCTCCTCCTTTTTGAAGTCGGTTAACAAAAGCTAGTTATTAAATATTTAAAAAAAGGCAGGTCAGGACTGAGTCTCATAATCATACATAATGCAAGGCTGTATAGTTAAGGATCCGTTAACTTATACTCAAAAAAAAAAACTTCTATGACTGTTGAAATCGTAAAAATTTGACATGGTCTCTCCAAAATTCGCTTTTCTTTGCTAATTCAGCAAAGTCACAGAGTTAAAGTTGTTAACTAGAATAGAATATAAATAAATTATTTGCAAGAATACGTATGTTAATAATAATGTCTTAAATTAGCGTCTAGTACACTAATCTACTTAAAACAAGTGTGCAAATGTCTCAAATAGTTACAATAATAATTCTATTAAATACAAAATAATTTATAGAAAAGAAGGAACATAAAAAATAATTTAAAAACCAAATAATGATCAGAAATAGTATGATAAGTTGAAGTTAATCCGTGCTACATCGATTTTGTTTAAATGTAGTTTTATTATCGGTTACCGACGTAGAAATTCTACATTTCAATTATGACGCAAGTAATTATTTAAAATAATGTTAAGATGGAGTGAATGTTTATATACATTGAATCCAGTATACACAAGAAAAAGTGGTGGTACTCAAATTGACTATGAACAATGTGCTACAAAATAGGTGCAGAGCTCTATAACTAAACGACTCTACAACTAATCGTTTCTGTTGGCTCTGCGGTTTGTCCGGTAAAATAACATAGAAAACCTGCTTACTACCTATTTACCTTTATAATTCCCAAAATAAAGAGTGTACCCCGTAGATTTCGTTACCAAAATATGAAGTTAGTCTCGATAAGAAAAGAAAATAACCTCAGTAAAAATATTTTCACAAATTTACTTTTCCAGCGGGTAGCACTTCAAAATCATTGCGCGAACATTGATTCCCTATAATCGTGGGGAATAGAAAATGCCTTCTGTGGCTTCTTACCTAGAAAACACATATTATGGGAACAGGTGTCTCGCCTCCATTACGAATGGAACGGCTCGACGCAACGTAGCCAGAAAATTGGATCCCCTTTACGATGGTATAATATTCTGGAAGGAGTGGGCCTGGGGGTTTGAACAAGCAAATATGGAGTCGAGTGTCTGCGGCGCTGGAATCAATTATTATTTTATGTGAGAAATCGGTATTTTGATGATCCTTTCGGTTATCTGGACGTAATGCGGCGTGGTTTAGGGATAGAGGTTCAAGATTTTGATTTTGGGATAAAATAGTAAAGATTGTTGTTTTTTGGCAAATTCTACGACTTTGCTCAAATCACAAAAAAATGTTTGGACATTTCATATAAATTGATCATTTGTTTTGCTATTTTTGTATGGAGAGTCCAAAATTTTTTTTGCGATTTGAGCAAAGTCGTAGAACAAAAGTGGTACAGTACAATGAGTGGAATCTCCAGTTAACGGGTCCTACACCAATTTTGTTACACCCTATATACATATAATAGTAATATACAAAATTAGTAGCAGTGTTAGTTGTTTGGTCCGTGTACTAAATTACTGAACAAACTGAAAAAAAAAACTGCTATTTCAACAAAAGGTAGACTCTACGCCGTAGAGCATAAGTTCAGTTTGTTTAGGAAAATCCCACTGGGACCACAGATAATTATTATTTATTCGCGAATTAAATTACTATGCTAATTACTATTGATTGGTCAAAAAAATAATTACTTACATATGTTATAATAGTATGAAACGTCTAATGCCATAAAGCTAATGATTACAGATATAGTAAATGTTATGACTAAAGTTACTCTTTCACGTTTTACGGCCTGAAAATTTGTTTGAAGTTTGCCATTTATGTATTGGGGAGTTTTATTTACGACAGTTTTTATGACATCCGTTATTACCAAAATATAGGCGAATTACGCGTAATACTTTTCACATAAAAACCTTAAACGAGATTAAGTATAATATTTGCGTTTCCAGGATAATTCGGTAACGAAGACCTAGAAAACATTTCTCAGTAAATAATGATGGATGTATACAATGTATGTATGTATTCGTATACTTAAGACATACAAGGTAGAATACATAATATATCGAATAGTCTAAAAAAGTGTAGATGATAGTTTATAGATAGTTGGCAATAGTTTTTCCGAGCGAGCGGCAGCTAGGGACGAATAAGGAGTATTGTCGTGTCAAAAACATCGACTTAAGATTTTGATGAGCATCATTTATCTTGAAATAATAGAGCCCAAAAACCTAAGAGTGAAAAAATACTGTATGTGTGTAACCATCCGGTGCTCTAGTGCCAAGACTACTGCGACTGGACGGATTTGGAGAAAATTTTGGGCCAATGTAGTATTTTTTTAAATATCTTCTGCTGTATTTTTTTAAGTTGTCGACATGGTAAAAACGCTTAATTTTTTTTTTAAGATACCTCTAATGATTTAAATAGAACTTTGAACAACGCTATATTTTGTACGGTTTACTAATTCAATAGGTAGTTGCTTACTGCGTATTTTTTTAAATAAAACTTTGTACAGAGGTATATTTTTAAACGGCTTCCTAATACAATAGATAGTTGCTTATGCGGAAAAATCTGATTATTTGTTAATTTTAAACCGACTTCGAAAAAGGAGGAGGTTCTTAATTCATCTGTATATTTTTTTATGTATGTTCCCGATTATTCCGTCAATTATGAACTGATTTTGATGATTCTTTTTTTATTTATTAGCTCAAACTTCAGAGGTGGCCCCATATAAATTTCATCGAAATTGTTTTAGCGCTTTTTGAAAAAATAACAAAAATAAAAATAAATATAACAAAATATAACAAAATTATATAAAATAAATAAATGGGGAAACGTGTTCCTTTGGCATTTTTTGCTCGATTAAGGTTATTCAGATAATCGCAACAGGTTGACGCTTGAAATGCTCACAGAGTTTGTATTGCTATAGTCGCTAAAAAAAAAATTTAAAAACTAGAGGGAGCCCTATACAAGAGACATGTTTTTTGGAATTTCTTGTACGACGGTACGGAACCCTTTATGCGCGAGTCCGACTCGCACTTGACCGGTTTCTGTTGTTGTTTCACCTAAACACTACACTTAAGTACATATTTCAATGTTCGTTAAAGATTTATAAATTAAGTAAGTACATATTAGCACTTACATTACATACAAAATAATCTTTTTGGTTTCTCTAAAAGAAAGATGAAGATCAGTCCATAAAATAAAAGCTTAAATTAGTTTAAAAAGTCGTTACTTACTTTAAAAAAAGAATCCCCAAGCACTCAAGTTACACAAAAAGACGATCTGTCACTAAACCACACACTTTTTCTAATTAGTATATTTCTACCGGCACTCTAGTCGCGGGAGTTCCTCCGAGATCGCGTAACAATATTCCTGGCACCAATGACGACACGGAACGCGCGCCAGCATCCGTCGTTCGGACACATCTAAAAATTCAAGTCCTGGCCGCTTACTGCTTCAAAACTTCACTAAAATCTGAAATCCGCACGCCAAAGCCAACCCTAACCCCTCAACTAGAGTAAACTCCGAAACAACATGGAGTTACAACCTTTTAGAATTCAGTCGCAAGATAGGGGAAGACAGATGCTGCACGCATGCGCGTGGCATTCCCCACACTTCGGCTTTCGGTGTTGTATTGAAGGCGATACAGTACACTGTAGATACATTGTTTGTTCTGGTGGACACCGTTGTTGTGGATAACCTCGCCCCGGGCGTGATAGCCGCTAGTTTACGACCCGCCGTGATTAATACGTCGTGTATGGACGTCCCCCGGCCGAGCAATTCGTCGTTGACAGCGTATGAAAAATATGAAAATGACACGGCTTTGTCCGTCGTCGCTCCTTTTTATTATTATCCTGTTTTTATAGAGGTTGATGCTTTCATCATTACAGTTTTGGAGGCTGTAAAACGTGTATTTTCTTTTGTGCTTTGAACACATCGCTCAGTAATATGGGTACCATAGTAATTCCAATGAAAAACTTGGACCATATATTATTGGATGCGCCAGAAGTTATTAACTAACTACATTGTTTTTTATTTTTTCATAAATCGATGATCTTTTTCAAAATGAAATTATTTATAGTAGTACAACTTAACCCTAGGAGCCCATACCGATTTTTTTAAATGCCTCTCCATACAAAACTGGCTGATGGGCCGAAAATGAGAATTCAATACCTATAGGTTCCATAGGAATTATTGTTCAGTTTCATTAGAAGAACACCCTGTAAAAGTTTACGGGAGTGGTCTTTTTCACTCTGTATAGGCATCTCTATTCTGATTCATCACATTGTTACACTTAAGAGCCCCCACAGTACAAGTTAGAATTTTAAATTTTGTATTAGTGAAGGAGTGAACAGGGTCTGCCGTAAAACCACAGGCGTCCGAAATGCAATTGCGACATTGTTTGTATGTGTAGGTTGTGTACGTACCTACTATATGCGACACACGAGTGTGTAGTGTGTGTGCATACAGTACATCAGCTGGACGTTACCTCCTTCCTCTTTCGACTTCGCAGATTTTTGTAGGTTGATTGTAGGTAACAATTATAAGGCTCTGTTCAGGCGAACCACAGCCATACAACAACGACAACCACGTGGGCGGGTGCTAATTTGTATGAAAATGTATAGTTTATTCACACGGACCACACTTTGCTGCCGTGCATGTCATACCGGCCACACGAACAACTACAAGAAGCTGCAGCAAAACTATTCACACGTAATCACATTTTGTCGCTGCGATGTGGTGTGGTTGTGGTACGTGTGAACAGAGCCTTATGCAACCATACGCTGTTATCACACCCCGAATACCAATATGACTATAACATCACTGGTGCCGCTCTGGAACGCGTCACACATATGCAAGACTTGGGGGTATACCACGACGCAGAACTCACCTTCAATCCTCATATTGAATGCCTTTGTAAACGTGCGTCTATAAATCACTGGGTTTTGTCATGAGGCAAACTGCGCGTTTTCAAAATCGGAATGCTATTTTAGTTCTCTATTATGCCTTTGTAAGTAGTACGTTAGAGTACAGTTCTGTTATATGGGATCCTCACGAGGCTAAATATACGATAATGCTTGAACGCGTTCAGCGTAAGTTTGCACGTTATCTGTATAAGAAATTATACGGATATTACCCTTTTTTGTTTCCATCTCTGTTCGTAGTGGGTATGGTGGGCCTCAATATTCTCGAGTTGCGACGCAAAACCGCCCTGTTGATACAATACTACTGTGTGTTAAACGGTACTATAGACGATAGCAACACGCTGTCCCAGTGCATGCTGTTTGTACCTGCGCACGCGTGCCGCCTGCGCTGCGTGCGGCTGCTGGCGTGGCCGCGCGCGCGCACCGTCACCGCGCGACACGCGCCCACGGCCCGCGCGATCATCCTACTGAATGCCCTGCTTGCTCAGTACCCAACCGTTGATTTGTTTCATACTACTTTTAAGAATTTTGAGCAATTCTGTTTTTTATTACTTACTTAGTTAACTGTCTTGCCACACGCTTTGGTTCGCTGTAAGTGTGGCAGGCAATTGATTTTATAAAATAAAATAAAAATAAAAAAAAATAAAAAAATACAAATGTCGCGATATTTGATAAAAATTGTACTCAGTCTTAAAATACAGAAGGTACCTTACTTTTATTTAAATTTTTATTTATGTTTATCTGACCCTAACTAACCCTGAGGGTTGCTATTTTCGAAACATTCATTATGCAATACATTTCGTAAAGTTATTTATACACAACAACAACGCAAACTAAAAGTTTCTCCAAATAGTTTCAGAGAAAAAGTTGAATATAAAGTTGTAAACTTGGATATAATCATATAATGTACACAGAACTTTCGAACTTTTTACCTATTTTAGTAGTAGCAAGTATAATTTGGCATAAGTAGGTAAGAAGATTTTCAGAGTATTACTAGATACTACTAGATATGACTTTTCAAATATTCTCATTTTGTCACCAGACTCAGAGACAGAGGCACAAGAGCTGAAAATCCATCGTCACTGAAACTCGACGGCGCTGCGCCGGTATAATAATTAAATTTTCCAGCTCTGAGAGACTGCGACTCACTTCACTCGATGCTGAATTTATCATTAAAAGTTGATTATAAAGGGTGTTAAAAAGTGCATTTGATATTTAAAAGGGGTTATTCAGAATCAAGATAGAATACAAGAAAAATATAGCAAAAGTCTGATCCGATTTTGTTTTCGGTTTTCTCGAAAATTCTTGCACTATTAAGATTTAGTATGGAAAAAATTGACGGATTTTTTAATATTTTTCTGTATTCTATACTTGATTCTGAGTAACACCTTAAAATCTCGCCCTGTATAGGGTGTAACTAAATGAAAGTAGATTCTATGAATCCTAATTCATCCTAATACATCCACGTTTAGTACGATGAGTAAAATCCCTAGGTTTTGCTCATCGTACTGAACGTTTGTTCGACGTCTTTGCTGAAAGCGCAAAATAATATTGGACTCCTCGTACAAACTGATCAGCTGATTCGCCAACATTTAAAAACAAATTTTGATTTCAACAAGACGTTCAACAAAAGTTTTTCAGTGTGATGAGGACAAGCCCCTGTTATTTTTATTAAATTTTCCTGTGTTTAGAGCAGTCTCCCTAAAATTTTAGACCTAAGTATTAACACTCGTCGTGTGTGTAGTTGCTGTGGGTCTGTCATTTATTTTTGAGGGCACCTTCAGTGGCACTTTCATACAGTATTGTCACTAGGTTATCCCGCTCAATTCTAAAGTTTAGAAAGAGAAACACGAAGTAGGTATAGCTTTCTGCCATCTTTATGGAGGTATGAAAGGGTTGCAAAAATTGCATTACTGTCCAGGCCTGAAATAAATCGAGTAATGCGCGTTCAGCGTATAAAATATTAATAAATATCGTATACCTGAATACAACCAGAAGCTATCATTTCAAGTATATACTTCCAAAACAAAAAAAGGTTAGGAGTTTCTATTATTATCGCGTTAGAAATTGCTGACATATTTCGTTGCACACAGAAAAAAAGCCGGTGGCGCATTGTATTTTTATTTTTTTTATTGTGAATTAGTTTCCAAGCAAGTGGCGAAAAAGAGTGCTAACGACAAAAAACTAGAATTCCACGAACGTTCCAACCAATCAAGTTTATTGTAAAGTTCTATCAATAAATTCCAAATAGATTTACGACTACGTATAAAATTCTATTCGATTGCTATTACAAGTAACAAAACAACCAATATTAAACACGTGCTTGTTGGATCGCAAAAACGGGAAACAAAAGTGTGGCTGTGGATGTGGATACCATTTATTTGAACTAGCATCGTATCGGAGCTAGCTAGCTATGTTAACGACCCGCCTTTGTTACGGAGATAAATGTTGTCGGAGAAAAATGAACGTGACCCACCAGGTAGAGTACCTGCAACATAATAACGTTCGTATCTATCTTTTTGTATCTATGTTCTTTGGGAACATAAAACAATGCAGGTGATACCTTTTAAAACGAAAGCTTGAATTGATAATAATTAAGTTTACGAAAATATAGGAATCTGCTTTAGGTTTCACTGATCTTTCGTAGATTCTACTAATAAAACTGATAGTTTTTTCCCGAGGGACCTAAATAGGTTCGTTCCTACCTCCTCCTTTTAATACTGCTTCTTTTTAACCGACTTCAAAAAAAGGAGGAGGTTCTCAATTCGTCGGAATCTTTTTTTTTTTTTTTTTTAAGTATGTTCATCGATTACTCGAAGACGCCTGAACCGATTTCGAAAATTCTTTTTTTGTTTGAAAGGGTATACTTCACAGGTGGTCCCATATAAATTTTATCGAAATCGATTCAGCGGTTTTTGATAAAATCAACAAAACATAGCAAAATTGGAGTTGTTGCGATTGAAGTCGGTTGTTTTTAACGTATCAGCGTGGTCATGATTTTCCATAAAAAGTTTGTAAATCGACTGTTAGTAAAATTATAATTGAATAATAATTATTAGTGTGGAAATTATTTTGTGTAGTCTTGTATAAGGTAGCGAGACTTTGCTAATCTTTGGAAGACATTTCCAGCAGCTACACGTCTCCAAGATAAAAATGGTGCGGTGAATATGTGGCGTTACACGACTTGATCGTATTTGTAATGAGCATATTCATGGTAGCCTCAATGTCCCAGAAATACCTGACAAGCTGAGGAAAGTCTTCACAGATGTTGTAGTCAGGCAACTCGCAGACAGCCAGAGTATGTCGTGTCGGTAACAGATGCCTTGAACCAATCTTTGAAGGTTCTGAATCTAATGGAAGGGCCAGGAAGCCAGCGCGTCTTGACGTAATGAAATGATCTATGTGTGGGCAAGCAAAACAAGCAAGGAAATTGCATTGTAAATAAATAAATAAATTAAATACAAATTATGTTTGTTTTTCAGAACACATCAATGAAATTATGTTGACAAAAAATAAGATGTGTTGGACTGGTGCCTGAGCTAGACTTGGAAAAGTCTGTATTACAGGTCACCAGGCCTCCATCAAGCACCAAGTTATTTTTCTGAACAATCTCGTACTTAATAGAGAAACAAACATTTATTGCATGGAATTGTGTGTCCGTGTGTGTGTGTGTGTGTGTCCCCGTGTGTGTGTGTGTGTGTGTGTGTGTTTGTGTGTGTGCGTGCGTTTGTAAAGTATATGACATATATTAAAAATAAAATAAACATTTGGGCTACTTAGCCCAAATATTTAATACAATTGCAATTGTATCGTATATGCTTGGGTAAACACTGAAAAGAAAAACATTATTTGTACTATTTAAAAAAAAGCATATTACAAAGTATATAAAACCATTTTACTGAGAAACAACTGCCCAACAAAAGCTTCATTCATTCGCTGACCACGAGGCGGGGTACCCCATTTATAACCGGACTACTCTCGCCCCGACATTACACTATTCTTACTTAGCTATACATCTTAACAACGACGCAAAAGGCTTAGAGTTTTATACGCGTTGAATGGAAATCACTCCATTATTGCACGATCTTCTAATATATTCCATATTATTAGATTCTATACCGGTTACCGCTAATTTTAGAGAAATTTCAAGAAAATAAGAATAAATTTATTCGAGATAATGTAAATCCTCCCCTTATGCTCGCGCGCATATATACCCGCAAATTGAGTATCTCTTAACTGCTACATACTTACGGCACAGAACATCCTTCTCCAAGGAGCCATATTTCAAAACTCATTTCTCACATAACAGTTTTAAAACACTTTCCTCGAGTTAACAAGATTAGATGAGTACCTTTCTACTTACTTCAAACAAAATTATGCATGATTTAATTCAACCGAAGAACGGCGGAAACGCTGAGTCAAGTTCAAACATCGAAGTTAGTCAGTCAGCGGGAGCTGAAGTGGTCAAATGAACGATTCTATTTCTAGGAATGTGCTCACGTACTTACCAGTCGTATTAATTAAATGCAAGCCTCTGAGTCCGCTTTACGAGCCCCGTAGAGATACCTCGTTCCGTTGAGCCTCTCCCACTCATAAGCAATTACTCGACGAAACGACTTTGCGAAAGCCGAACGAACGTGCAAAGAAATTAGCTGCACGGATTTTCGGTCCGAGTCCAAATGGCGGCCAGTGATTTGAATATATGAACTGCAGATACCTATATCATCTACTTGGTGTATGAAAATTTCTTTCCGGGGTAAAATTTTGTTTGGTATAGTAAAATTAACAATATTTTAAAATCATATTTTTATCCTATTTGGGGTCAGATGACCGTGTGTAATTTGTCCTGGATATTTATTATTTTATTATATTTTACATAATTTTATATAATTACTTACAATAAACATTTCCATATTTTATTTTTTTAATGTTACACATTTTAAAACTTTACAAATTATATTTTTTCTTTGTGTTGAAACACACATTGTGTTTATTCACATCACGTCTACTTCTCATACTCATTTACTATTATTAAAATCATATTCTATTCTGTTATTAAAATTCATATAACAGGTTGCTTATTTATTATACTTAAATAACCGGTAATTACTAAATATAGGTACCCTCCACCAAAATTATTTTTATCAACAATATACGTATGAGATCTACCAACTTTCCTTTTAATGTTATACCTACATGTATGTATATTAGAGGTAGTATATTGTATACCTGCTTATAAGCTCTTTTGATAGGATTATGTAGTCTAGTATGTATTTACTAGACAATGTACTAAGACATTTTTAGTGGATTTCTGAATGGATTCTCAGCACCTTATTTTGTACAGATAGACAAATAGGTACGTAGGCTGCTCCATAAGTCGTGCAAAGTAATAAATCTATGAAGTTTATACCAGTTTGATTGAGTGGGTTTACTACTGGCAAAACCTACAAGTTTATACATGCACACAGCTTATTCGATGCAGTGTTCGTGAAAAGTTGTAAAGCGGACCAGACACTATCAGTAATAATGACAGTATTTTCAAGTAATGACAATATACTGACATTATACTGACAGTGTAGTGGTTGGAATGATGGTCTGACGCATACTGAACGATGGAATGTCATTATACTGATGTAAAAATACTGTCATTATTACTGAAAGTGTCTGGTCTGCTGAAAAAATGGCTTGTCTGAGTCACCGTGACACAGAGTGATATTTTATCACAATTTCAAGTGTGAATTGTCTCATCAAGAGTCCAATGAAGAAATGTTAGAAACTGGGTGACGAGTACACTTCCTTGTCTACTCTACTAAAATTAGTTTCATAATTGTAGTTTTAATTTAGAAGACGACGAAAGGTCACGTCGAGCAGTAACGAGTAGGGCTCAAGAAAAATTACTGCAGTAAAAAACGTAATCATAGTTGATCGGCGAATCATATACAGACAAATCCATGAAACTCTAGGCATTGGTGAATCAACATTAAATTCAATGTTACATCAAGATTTAAAGGTAAAAAATATAATTTCTTTGTGCATCCCTCACTCCCTCAATGAAAGTCATAGAGCAGCGCGTGTAAATTGGTGTAGAAAAATGTTTAAAAAGGTATGACTTGGGCCGTTCAAAGTATGTAGATTTAATCGTTATAGGAGCCGAAACTAGGTTGAATTATTTCGACATTCTCAGTTAATCTAAATCAAAACTGTGGGTGTTTGAAGATGGGCTAGCACCAACCATGGTTAAGCAACAGAGGTCTGTTAAGAAAATAATTATTGCAGTTTTCTTTGCTAAAAGAGGTATTACAAAAATAAGTCTTGCATTCACAGAAAACTGTCTCCTCTGCCTGGTACATCGAGATTTGTCTGCATCAAGTAATAAATAAGCTATAAAAATTAGGACCGAAATCGCGTCTGATTATATCAAGAAAACGCTCTAGCAAGTCTAGCACATCGGGCAGCCTAACTCTGGATTTTTTGTCCAAGTTGGGCCTCGCATTATTGGATCATTCACCTTATAGCTCAGTCTACGCGACTTGTGATTTTGGACTTCACCCTGTCATAAAAAGTCAGTTAAATGGGTAGAAGTTCACGACTGAGGAGGAGTTATTGCGTGCTTGGGGTGTCGTCTGTGCTTCCGTCAGAAAAAAGAAAAAGAAGGTGATGTTTAGTGGCTAGTTTGTGTATATGCAAAAGTTTATAAGTTCTGATAGAATATATTTTGAAAAATGTTAACAAATACTTTTGTTTTGCAAGAATTATGGAGCAGCCTACGTAGATAGATCAGAATCAGTTTATGGTAAAGATATTATACGAATGTTCCCGTTATTCAGTACTGAAACAGAATTTTATTAAATTTGCTACTTTTCGGTAACCTAGAATCCTCATATTTTTTAGCTTCGCAAATCTATTTCTACTAACCTTAAAAGGGTCTAGACTTTGAATTTCTTAGAAACCGGCTGATTTTAAAATAATTTTTAAACTAATAATATGGTTAGGTTTTCATTTCAAATTATTGTAGTAAGAGTTTTTACATGATATTTAGGCGGCATGTGAACAGTCCTGATTTTCACTGTAACCTACCTATTGATAAATCAGATTGTATACGTTTCTTAGGGGTAGATCGTGATCCATATCTGAGATGGCATAACCAGATAGAAAAGATTAATGACAGACTGGCGAGTGCTTGTTATGCTCTTAAGACTCTTTCCAAATTTACTGATAAAGCTATTTTGAAAACTGTATACTACTCTTATTTTGAAAGTATTATAAGATATTGTGTAAAGGTGTGGGGCAATGGTAGCTTAATAAACTCTGTTTTACTTAAACAAAAAAGGGCTCTGAGGCTTATCGAAAAGTGTAGCTACATTCCTGACACACACAGGACATTGTTTGTAAAGAATGAAATATTTACTGTTGTCTCACTGTATTTATATTGTATTTGCATTTATGTATTTAATAACAAAAGTAATTACTTAACGCGAAGTGACATACCTAGAAATTTAAGATATAAGAATATGCTCCAAATACCCTCTAGTCATTTTACTAACTACCATAATAACATAAACTTTATAGCCATTAAAATATTTAATAACCTAACTGATGATCTGAAAGATACTGATAGCCTCGTAGAATTTAAAAGAAACCTTTGGATTTTTTTCATTAATAGACCTTATTATAGTGTTAACGAATTTTTTGACAAAAAGCAATTTGATTTTGACAATTTGTAATGTTATTGTTTTGTTGTGGTAATGAAGTTATTTATATGGGTTATATTTAATATTAATAAGATGTTACCTTTAACCGTGATTTTTCTTTTTTCTACAATTTGTTATTATTTTTAAATTTATTTATTAATATAGTATTTTTAATTCTATTTAGAAATGAAAATGTATTACTTTTGATCGTTTATATTTTACATGAATTATTGTTATTATTTTTGAATTGTGTTATTTAAGGAATGACATTTTGTATTGTATTTGCATACCTTATTGGTTTATTTCTCAAATAAATATTTTTGACCTTTTTTTGTCATTTGTCAGACTTACCTCCCACCAATCCAGACTTTGTGTGGAATATGGCCTAACCTTCCCGATGTATAGGAAGAGACCCGTGACCCTGCATTGTGAACGTAATGGGTTGTTAACATCTACTGAAAATACATACGAATTTACAAAAAAAAATGTATTAGTTCAAACAAGCGAAATACATTAAGAATACAATCTCAGACTACAATTCTCTGTAAGCTGGAAATTTTTGTTTACGAAATTTCGAACCTCCATCCAGTTTCCGTTTACACAACTTTCGAGTTCAAAACTTTATGCACCGGCCGAGTTTTGCAAAAGAAGCAATAGGTGCTCTCCGACGCAATCAAATTCTCTTTGAATAAGTTTGCTTCACAGACTTTGGCGCGATATGGGCTACGTTGGAAGTGTTTTACATTCCTTCGACTTCTTATAGACTATAAAAGTATAGCCAAATCGCAATATTCAATTCAAATTCTTGAAATAATGGTTAAAGCTATCACCATGGAAAAAATATATAACATACTTGAAACAATAAAAAACAAATTGTATTGAACAGAATCATTAAAATCACAGAAACTTTGATGAAAAAAAAAATATCCTGTAAACCCTGTATTTTGCATTAATTGCTAATTTTCTCGGAAACACAATATTTGTTTATGTTGAAACCAATACACAAAAATTGGCCAATTTAATACCTTCAATTTGTATTGAACGGATTTTTTTTAACTTATTTGAAAGCCAAGAAAAGTAATAAAAACATCGAAATCTCGAGAATTTTGCGTTCGGCCTTGACGTAACCGCCGCGACGGTACCCACACTGATCTGAACTTAAAATGATTGGCGTTACGGTCGATATTAAATTATCATGCATCAACCTGCTCAGATTGAGTATACTTCCCGCCTTAACTCTAAATACTAAGACTGTGTTCGTTAAAACAATTCAAAAGGACAGTTTGACGTTTCACTTTTTTTTTCAAATGTTTTTACGGCTCTGGATTGACGTTTCACAACTGCCGTGGTGTTGTCATGTGGAGAAAAAAAAATTTTCATTGTCTTTTAATGTCTTTTAATCATGTCTACTCTTGTTATTCAATCATTTTGGTTGTAGATACTCGTATACGACTGATTTTGTTACCAATACAGAAAAACAAGAAAATAAAAACAAGTCTTTTTTTCACCATTTTCATTTGTTTTCACATTATTAAAATGCATCAAAGCAAATTAGACCGCTCCGGTGTGCGGTACGGCGGCGTTAATATGAAAAGTGACAAAACCGCACAGGGGAGCGAATTCCGGAGCAGTGTGTTATCCGCCTTTAGCATTTTTCGACCTAAAAAAATAACAAAACCTTAGCCTATCAGTTCACAAAACTGTTTGCAAAAGCACAACGTTCAATAAAATCTTGCTTGGCAATCTGAGGGCAGCTTATCTCGCACAAGATAATGCTACGAATCCATTTGACATTTTCACAATGTTGACCAATAAGAACATTTTTATTATTATTCTTCTTATCGTGTGGCATATTTAACCGTTCTATCCACAAGGTATAGAACGCAACACAGGTAACACAGGTCATACACGTTGCTTTAACTTATATTATTACACTGTATCTTTACTTGCATTAGTGACAAGATCTGTCGTACCTTAAAATAATACAAAGAATCGGTTATATTAATATTTAAAATTTAAATGTACCCATAAAACTAAAAAGCTTTTGTGTTTTCTTTTTACTACTTACTCTAAAAAAGAGTATTAGAGAATAACGTTTTTGTTTTTAGTTTGAATCAATTTAATAAACAATCCCCGTTTCTTCTGAAACTCATCAAATTATAATAAACTGATGAAAGACACGGGATAAACCCCTAATTTATATTGCCTGTCACTTACAGGTAGAAATTTTGGAAATGCATTAGAACGAAATCAATTTCGTCTTTCAAACTTTTCATATTTTGAACTTGGCGAAACTTTTCGGGGAGTTTATAAAAATTCTATTAACCCTTCAGAAGCAGGCGAGGGCAAGAGCCCGGCACGACGCTGATTCTCCAATTTTGTCGTCACAATAATATTTCATAATGTTTTGGTACAAAAATAACGAAATAACGACCATCTTCTTGGATGAGGAGTTTTATTCGTTAATAATTGACCACGCTGAATACGTTAAAAACAATCGACTTCAATCGCAACAACTGCAATTTTGCTATGTTTTTGTTGATTTTCTCAAAAACAGCTGAATCGATTTCGATGAAATTTATATGGGACCACCCGTAAAATATACCGTTTAAAAAAAACCAAATCAGTTCAGGCGTCTTCGAGTAATCGGTGAACATACATAAAAAATTAAAAAAAGATTCCGACGAATTGAGAACCTCCTCCTTTTTTTGAAGTCGGTTAAAAACAGAACATATGTCAGTGGTTTTAATATACTTAATAAAATATGTATGTGCATCTAATGTATACTAAGTACTTTTCTATAGATAAGTTTCAAATACAGAGAGAAAAAAGAATAAGAATTTATCGTATGGCTAAGTAATTAAGTCAATTACTGGTCAGATTTTTATACAACAACTATGAGATTGTTTTCGGGGTGTATCAAAAATATTGCGATAATTACAGTGAGTTTCTAATTCATGAAACGGAAGAAATAATTCATAAAAAGGTGGCTCAGCAGTTGATCAAGTTGTATGGTAAGATATTTTTATTCGCTTAGAAATGGTATTATAACATGAAAAGTCCAATTCCCAATAGTTTGTCAGTCCATTAAATTCACATTAAACTCATTATGACGTGAAACGCAAAATATTTTCACAACAAAGTAAGCGAAAGTAAGTAAAAATTAACGATCGCCATTACCAAACAGTCAAACTTATAACAGCTTTCATTTTCCTAGGGGATTTTTTCTCCACTTTGGTCGGGGGTTAAAATACAAAGGTTGCTTTCAAAATGAATTAATTCAGCTGTCGAAGCTTATAATTTGACAGAACCTATCTTTCACGAACAACCGGCCGTTGGGACCTCCTTATTGTCAGATTGTCATACCCATTTTGACCGAATCCGATCTCAGGTGGATTCCACTTCGATTATCCGCTTACAAAAGTCTCGAGCTCAATTCTCACAAAACTTGTTTAATTAAAGTTTTTCTCACTTTTTTTCCCTTTGGGCTGGGGAAATAAACCCTTGTTCCGGTTTGGGATGGCGTGGAGATTACTGCATTAAAAAAAATAGTTTATTGATTTCTGTATAAAAAAACTACATTGCAGTATTAAACGAAAATAGATACTTAATAAGTTTCAGAATCATTTTGGGCTGTTCAATTGTCTAGTGGAACAAAGCAGAATTTTTAATCTTCTACCCATTCGAGTAACAACTTTAAGTTATAAGTTAATGTGGAAAGATTTTTAAGCTAAAACGTTAACCGTATAATGCTTTAGTCAGAGCAGTGTTTTTCAACCTTTTTTAATACCCGACCCCTTTACAGGTACAAAAATTCTTGCGACCCCCCTAGGGCTATAAACATACAACATTTTAGTGTATTAGATTTTTTTTTTCTTTAATTCGAAAATTAATTACTTATTAACGTCTCCAAAATAGAACCACATTTTAACAAATTGTTGAAAAAGAAACAGGCCCAGCCTTCTCACTGAAATCGTATTTTTTCATTGCAGTGTAAAACCTATAATATTATTTTTACTTTTACCCGCGACCCCTTGAGAAAGGCTACGCGACCCCCCGGGGGGTCGCGACCCACAGGTTGAAAAACACTGAGTTAGAGTAAAGCATACATTTATGAGATAATTGACCACGCTGAATACGTTAAAAACAACCGAATTCAATCGCAACAACTCCGATTTTCCTATGTTTTTGTTGATTTTCTCAAAAACCGCTGAATCAATTTCGATAAAATTTATTTAAAACCACCTGTGAAGTATATATACCCTTTTAAACAAAAAAAAGAATTTTCCAAATCGGTTCAGGCGTCTTCGAGTAATCGGTGAACATACATAAAAAAATAAAAAAAAAAATAAAAAAAGATTCCGACGAATTGAGAACCTCCTCCTTTTTTTGAAGTCGGTTAAAAATAGAAAAACTGATATGATGCAGTTATTAAATTTCGCACTGGTTTATTCCGTAACCAGCAGAGCTTCCTTAAGTGAAATAATTTTGCTAGCTCCACGCCATTCTATGTCCTCGACATCACATTGATCCAAGTTTTTGTACTCGGTATTTGCTTTCGGAATCCAAGTTTGAAGTTCCAATATGGCGGAATATATTCCTGCATTCGCATGTTCGGAGTGTAAGAACATCAGGGAATAAGTTTTCCATCAGATTGTAAACTTTTCCGTAGGGATTGCTTGGTCAGGAGAAATACAAGGTAAAAGTCCAAATGATTCTCGACGACTCACAAAGTGCTGTCTGCTGTTACAGACTGTGTTGCATGCAAAATGGAAGAAAGGGATACGTAAGAATTTTATCAATATTACTATATAGGCATACAATATAATGGACGTGGACTTCTTTTTGCTAGCTTTGCTGCTGATGTTGATAATGACATACAATACCAAAACTGTGAATGTGTCTTTGTATTTATTCCAACCTAAACTACAAAAGGACTTGCTGTAAATTAACACAGAGCTGAGGCAAACACCATAAATTAGATTATTTTAACTGTGAAAAACCAAAAACCCTTAATTTCGGAAGGACTTATTTAGAGGCCATAGCTCACTGGACATCATATAAAAAGCGGCCAAGTGCGAGTCGGACTCGCCCATGAAGGGTTCCGTAACAGCAAGTAACATAATATAAAAGTTCTTGTAGTTCATTGTAGGTAAATTGCGGTTTACGATTTATGACGTATTAAAAAAAACTACTTACTAGATCTCGTTCAAACCAATTTTCGGTGGAAGTTTGCATGGTGATGTACATTATATATTTTTTCTAGTTTTACCATTCTCTTATTTTAGAAGTTACAGGGGGGACACACATTTTACCACTTTGGAAGTGTCTCTCGCGCAAACAATTCGGTTTAGAAAAAAATAATATTAGAAACCTCAATATCATTTTTGAAGACCTATCCATAGATACCCCACACGTATAGGTTTGATGAAAAAAAAATTTTGAGTTTCAGTTCTAAGTATGGGGAACCCCCAAAATTTATTGTTTTTTTCTATTTTTGTATGAAAATCTTAATGCGGTTCACAGAATACATCTACTTACCAAGTTTCAACAGTGTAGTTCTTATAGTTTCGGAAAAAAGTGGCTGTGACATACGGACGGACGGACGGACAGACGGACAGACGGACAGACGGACAGACAGACAGACAGACAGACAGACAGACATGACGAATCTATAAGGGTTCCGTTTTTTGCCATTTAGCTACGGAACCCTAAAAAGTGAATAATTTCAAAATATAATCATAAAATTAAGACTATAAATTATATACATCGACTGACTCGGTGGCTAAGTGGTTAGCGTTCCTGACCTCTGATCCGAGAGTCGTGGGTTCGATCCCCACACAGGGCAAACTTTTCTGTGATGAGCAGAATTGTTTGCTCTGACTCTGGGTGTATTACATCTATATATGTATATATTTTAATGTGTGTTTTAATGTATTTTATGTATTTTAATGTTAATATGGGTGTATTACATCTATATATGTTCCCAAGACACAGGGAATCCTAGTTTGGGGCCAGATGACCGTGTGTGATTTGTCCCAGGTATTATTATTATTATTATACATACACTAAACATACATCTTAAGTAATTTGGACTTCAAAGTAAGAAAGTAAAATCGAAAACATAATAATATAAGATATCAAAAGATGAGTAAATTATTAAACTTAGGTAAGGAAGAAGATACCTTAACACCTAGCGAATACCGAATAATTTAGACTGATAGGTATAAACATCTATATATAATGTAATGTATATATAATGTTCTTACGCGATTTCCTTCACCTAAAGGTTGTCTGGAAGAGATCGCTCTTTAGCGATAAGACCGCTTTATGTTTTTATTTTCCTGTTTTGTTGTGCAATAAAGTGTTTTCATTCATTCATTCATTCATCTAATTTGAACGATTCATATCTAAAAACGTAACAATGATATTTTTTTCGGCGTGTTTCCTGAAATGGTAAAAACTACTTAAGTAGTATCTACAAATAAGACTGAAGCTATACTTATACAGGTTGATTGGAAATTCGACGTGATCCTTCAAAGGGGTTATACTAGAGGTCATTTGCAACAAATTAAGTCCTGTTAACCAGGGTTCAAAAATGTATGGTTACTGAGATATTACTGTTTTAAGATTTTTTTATTACTGTTTTTAGATTTTTTTGAAATTTTCTACCTTATTACCAAAAACAATTAATTATGAAAAAACTATAGCATCGTTTACATTAAATTGATACTTTTTTTAAAGCTGAAAAATGAGCGCTTCCTTTGAAAAAAAAATCCTTGCTCAAAACTCACCAAGTCTCAAAAATAAACGGTCTTAAGTTGCATAAAAATATTATTTTGTATAAATTTTCCATAAGTAATTGAGTATTACTAGAAAAAAAAGTAGTGAACTTGGCGTACAAATAAATGACAAAAGTACCTTGTTTCATAAGCTTTCTAAAAAGGTACAAATGTTACCAACTTTTGCACGGGATCGAAAAAAAAATATCTAATAAACCAAACAAGTAACACATGTTTTCCATACATATCCTGCGCGGTGCCGCCCTCTCTTTTATTCGTGTCGTGCGTGACTTGTGAGCTTAACATGATTCGATAATTTGTAGTAATCTTCGCGACAGTTCGTAGACACGAACTCGCACAGTTTCCAATCAGATGGTTAGTTTGTGCGGACAGAAAAGTCACAGTATTCGTTAAATAATAGTTAATATCCTTATTAATGCCTCCGACATGGCTTAACGACTGCCATCTAATGGTAGCAGCCGGTGCCAAGGCTTAACGTGCCTTGCGAAGCACGGAGACGGTCAAAATAAATGCCACTAACAGTAAAAACCCCACCAGGTTTTGACTGTGTCTGTAGTCAGTTAACCTCCGTGATCGATGAGACCAAGCAAGCCACACTGAACCACGACCGCTTCTATGTTCGTGCTGAAGAAGCGTCCCAAAACCACGCATATCAATATTAAAAGTGTTTAAACGTAGTTTTAGTCAATTAACAAGGATATCAACTATTATTTAACAAATACTGTGACTTTTCTGTACGCACGAATAACCTTCTGGTTGGAAATTGTGTGAGTTTATGTCCACGAACTGTCGCGAAGATTGATACAAATTATCGAATCATGTTAAGCTCACGAGTGACGTACGATACGAGTATAAGAGAGGGCGTCACCGTGCAGGATATGTATGGAAAAAATGTGTTACTTGTTTGGTTTAATGGATTTTTTTTCGACCCCGTGCAAAAGTTGGTAACATTTGTACCTTTTTAGAAAGCTTATGAAACAAAGAACTTTTGTTATTAATTTGTACCTTACCTTAACCTTAGCGGGACGGCTTAGTTCAGCTGCATATGCTGTTAAGAAAATAAGACAGTTGACAGATGTAGGTACTGCGAGATTAGTGTATTTTAGTTATTTTCACAGTATAATATCTTACGGAATCTTACTCTGGGGACATGCCGCTGATATTGAAACAATTTTCATTTTGCAAAAAAGGGCAATTCGCGCAATCTACCAGATGCGATCCCGCGAGTCGTTGAGGAATATGTTTAAAGAAATTAATATTCTTACTGTTGCTAGTCAATTCATATACGAAAATATCATGTATGTACGTAAAAATTTGCACTTGTTTCATAAAAACAGTGACAGACACAATTTTAATCTAAGAAATATTAATAACATAGATGTTGCCTATTCGAGACTGAGTAAAGTTAAGAAGTCATTTATTGGGCAGTGTGTAAAATTTTATAACAAAATACCCGAAAATGTAACTAGTTTGCCAGAAAACAAATTCAAATTGCATGTGAAAAATTGTTTATGCTCTAGAGGGTATTACAAAATACTAGATTATGTAAATGACAATGATATATGGACATGTATAGATCCTCCAGCTCACAATTTTATTGTTGACATGAATTGTAATAGAATTTAAGATTTTATTTAAAAAATGTGTTGAAGCGAGTTTCTTTTGGGCTCGACGTTTCTTCTCGCTTCGCAAACACTTCCCGAAACGTTGAGTGTACAAGTCCCGCGTGGTAGGGACTTTGTACTAGGTAGAAAAAAATATTGACGATTTAAAAGCATGTGTAAAGCATCTACTTAAATAAAAAACATTTTGAGTTTGAGTTTGAGTTTGAGTACGCCAAGTTCACTACATTTTTTTCTAGTAATACTTAATTACTTATGGAAAATTAATACAAAATAATATTTTTATGCAACTTAAGACCGTTTATTTTTGAGACTATGTGAGTTTTGGGCAATATTTTTTTTTTCAAAGGAAGCACTCATTTCTCAGCTTTTAAAAAAGTATCAATTTAATGTAAACGGTGTAATGGTTTTTTCATAATTAATTGTTTTTGGTAACAAGGTAGAAAATTTCAAAAAAATCTAAAAACAGTAATATCTTAGTAACCATACATTTTTGACCCCTGGTTAACAGGACTTAATTTGTTGCAAATGACCTCTAGTATAACCCCTTTGAAGGATCACGTCGAATTACAAATCAGCCTGTATGTAACTATTTATTAAATATTTAAAACATCCTCAACGCAATCTTCCTCCGTCCTCACAGCGGCGCTTATAATTCAATCCACACCACCCATATGTCACTGACGACAGAATAAAAAACCGGCCAAGTGCGAGTCGGACTCGCGCATCGAGGGTTCCATATAAATTCATAATCACACATGTCTTGAAATCTATATTTTTTATATTTGAGTTATTTGAATGAAAGGTAATTTGCGGTTTACGATTTATGACGAATATAAAAAAAAACTACTTACTAGATCTCGTTCAAACCAATTTTCGGTGGAAGTTTGCATGGTAATGTACATCATATATTTTTTCTAGTTTTATCATTCTCTTATTTTAGAAGTTACAGGGGGGGACACACACATTTTACCACTTTGGAAGTGTCTCTCGCACAAACTAATCGGTTTAGAAAAAAATTATATTAGAAACCTCAATATCATTTTTGAAGACCTATCCAAAGATACCTTTTACGTATAGGTTTGATGAAAAAAAAATTTTTGAGTTTCAGTTCTAAGTAAGGGAAACCCCCAAAATTTATTGTTTTTTTTCTATTTTGTGTGAAAATCTTAATGCGGTTCACAGAATACATCTACTTACCAAGTTTCAACAGTATAGTTCATATAGTTTCGGAAAAAAAAGTGGCTGTGACATACGGACGGACAGACAGACAGACAGACATGACGAATCCATAAGAGGGTTCCGTTTTTTGCCATTTGGCTACGGAACCCTAAAAATGGTCGCGAGATATACGAAGCTTCCGCACCTCGTCCAAAATAGTCACTAGAACTTTACCCATGCAAGCGAAACTAAAAGTAGTAGGCAATCTAAGAACCACAATGATAAAACCTGCTTTCAACTAAAAAAATACAATTCAAGTCGGCCCACCCATTTGAGAGCTACGAAGTCATAGACAGACACACATTTAGGGTCCTTCTAAAATACCTGAAAAAAAATTACAGTGGCATCTACTTATGAAACTGAACAGCTTTCCCCTGGGAACCTATACCCAATTCTCAAAAAAAAATGGACTTCCCATACAAAACTGGTGGTTCAGTTGATCTAATTGATATACGACTCCAAAAAAATTATTACGAAATGAGTAAGTATAAATTCCTTGGAGAAAGTTGTTTCCATATGTGTGATATGGAATTCAAACTCATAATATCCCTCTTTTGTGTCACAGACTAAAAAGTATCATAAAGCATCATCGTTACAATAGAAGACTCACTGTACTTGAAACAAAGTCATCTGTTTAATTATTTTCGATAACTACTTGCCAAACGTAGTAGTGCGGCTGAAGTTACCACTCCAGGGCCGTCTGTGCGCTAACTTACCCAAACCTACTCTAAAATATTCTCGCAAACTTTAATAATGTTAGTTCTACTTCCAGTGAAACTAGTTATCATGGAAATAAGTTAATCATCCGACGAAACTAACTACATTATGGCGGAGTTTGTGTTAAATTCACGTTATCTGACAGGTAACAGATAAGCTATATGTGGTCAGGCTAAAGCCTACTATCCCATAATTTAATTTGAATACCATTAGAATTTAGTATAAACGAATGTAGTTTGTAAAATGCCATTTGCGTCCAAGATATTATACTCACATGTTTTACAGCTCGCTGTCGAAATAAGTTCACCACTACGAAAAATCGAACTTCTAAGTTCACACAATCAAAAATATGGTATAGCTTTTTCTGGTTTTAGAGTTTTGATATCTGTAACGACGGTATGAAAGTAAGAACAATGTCACAGTCAGTGATATAATTAAGAAAAGACGGTAGCTCTGTATTGTCTCGCATTCGATTACGTGTAACATAAAACCTTGCCTCCTAAGCCAGAAAATTATAAGGTAAGGATAAGGCCTTAAATTTTTTAGAACCTTATCAGTTAACAAAACCTAAAAGGTAAAATGAACTGTACAAATTCATTTAAAATGAGTGTGCCTCAAGGATCCATTTTGGGACTATTCCTTTTTTGGTCTAATTCATAGTATCAGCCAAAGTAAAAACTGACTAGCACAAATTGAGTTATTTTCGAAAGATAACTAAATCTCTAGTTTTTATAATTGACAGATCAACTGACATTACTGGCCAAGTAAAGTTTTTTTTAGACATAACCGTAAATTCTAAACTTCATTGGGGTCCTCACATGGAATCTTTATCTATGTTCCCGTTGTGTCACACAATTTTGTGTCACACTGTTACTCAGCGGGAAAAAAAAATACCGATATGTTACACTGTGACTCAATGCAACGATTTTTTACCACTAGGTTACACTGTTACTCAAAGGGAATTATCATTCCCTTTCAGTAACAGTCAAGTGTAATCGTTTAATTATATAATATTATTCCTAGCTCCTCCCATATTTTTAGTTTAGTACTATGTTGAAGAATTTCTTATGGTGTACTATTATGGGGGCATGCAGCTGATATAAATAAAATTTATGTGCTACAAGTAACGGCTGTTCGCGCGATTTACGAAATTCATTCTGGAGTTTCACTTCGAAATATCCGTACATTACTGATAATTTAAAAAAAATACCCTTATATTAAATTTTGACAGACACACACTAGTAATCACAGAAATAAAAATGCTTCACCTTGTATGTACCAGGCGCAATAAGGACAGTAAGTCCTTTGTGGGACAATGTATACGAATGTAAATTAAAATGTCAAGAATTAATGTAAGTCTAACAGAAAATATAGTCAAAGTTTATGTTCAACAGGCATTATGTAAAAAAGCTTACTTTAAGACAACTGAGTACTTAGATGACAGAAACGTTTGGCTGAGAAGTGTCTCTAACCACTGACATGACATTTTGTAAGACATAAATCAATTAATTTTATTATATTTAAGTTGACTTTTGTATTTTTTAGATTTTAGATAAATGTGACATAATTATTTCTAATAAATTTGATTTAATGTGTATTTTAAATTTAAAATATATTATAAAAGTAAGGAAAGGATTCGATGAGACATTTTCATAACCTTTTTCTTTGTCGTTTCTGCAGTACCTACAATATACTACAATAGACCGTTATAAATAATAGGTACTACCTACATGTCAGCTTAATGTGTAGGGAAATTAAAATATTTTTTTATTGCGAGTAAATTATTGAGTGGATCCATAATTATGGATTAAACATTAATTGTTAGAAATGGGTTTATTGTAATTTATTGTAATTACAATAAACCCATTTCTAACAATTAATATTTAATTACTATGAATCATATCGCTGTCCTTGGGGTTGAATTTTATAAATTACCTGAGTAATAATACCATTGGCATACTGCTAATTTATAGTATTTTAAGTATAAAATATATTTTAGCTTTTTAATAAATAAATTTGATTTGTCCCTATCCATTTCATGAACTTCGGTATCAGTAGATTCAGATTCACCTAACATCATGGACCTGAGGGTCGCAAAGAATCTCAGACTACTACTGCTGTCAATTTGTAATTTCATTCCATTAACAGATATAATCGGTCAATGGCATTATTGGGTTGAACTATTCTATACAGCTGTGAACACCTTCTGCTGAACTTTTCGCTCACGCCTACTGAATCTTCTGTAACACCACCCTTCCAAAGCATCACTTGTCCAATGCTACATTTTGTGCAATTTTTATGTATTTTTTTCAAAACGTTTCTTCATGCGAGACATTTATTATCTGTTAGTTTTTCTTGTTCACGCATTTTAGCCATGTTCTAGTGCTGAATTTAATAGCTAGGCCCGGGATCACGTTGCGGACCAGCCACAGCGAGTTTTCATGTACTAACAAGGGTAGTGATGGAATTTACCGTTGGCATTTATACATCTGACTATATCAGACAGTTTTTCATTACACGTACATTCCTTACAGAAATTACTGATAATATCGTGCGTTTTTTTACCCTTAATTGTAAGCCCTTGGCATCACCTCACCTGATAGTAAGTGACGATATGCCGAAGATGGAAGCGGGCCTAGATTCAAAGATACTTTATTCTCATAAAAAGACAAAAACATCACTTACATGAGAACAGATACAAAGATTCTCCAACGCAATGGGAACTGGCTATCTTATTTTCACTCCGGAACACATCAATGCTGTTAACATTGATGTTTGGCGACAAGACTTAGATAAGATGGTGGTAGCTAACCAAGCGGGCTCAGAAAACCAACCCAACCGAGATCTATAAAGTTGGACCCAGCCAGAAATCGAACCCGCGACCTTCTGATGTGAAGCGAGTGGACAAGCCACTACGCTACGGAGGCGGTAAGGAGCGTTTTCCCCTCTGTGTTTGCTTCATCTAAGACTCTATCACACGAGATTTAAATAAATTTGTCTCTCATGTAAGTTATATTCTTATTCCCAAAAAAGGAAAGAAATGTCAAACAACTGTTTTATGTTTCGTTTCAATGGCTCTGACTACAGATCGGGCAAATGCTAATCCCATCAAAAACATAAATGTCATAAATAGAGCCTCGTTCGTAAATAACCTTATAAGGTAAGCTAGGAATTATGACTTCGCCAATAAAAATAAATGATATCTAGGGACCCAAGTTCTTTCAAAGTTCCTGAAATCAAAGGTCCTGTAATGTATAACGTGTAGAGGTGTGTAAGTGATGCTTATAATATCACGCAGGTAATATCACTCAATAAAGTAATGCTACATTACGTATCACGCACGGATAGCAAGCATCACTCATTACGCTACAGCGCTACATGTTCTATCTAGCTAGAGTTCTGGCTAGAGTAATATGATGATCGATGAAAGAAAAAGACAGTGTGATACATTCATGGACATACAAGAAAAACTGGACTGAGTACTCTGAAAATGCTTTTAATAGAAACTAAACCCTAACCCACAGTAATAAAACACATTATACTTGTCATGTGCCCAAGCAGAGAAAACGTGCCAAGTGAAAGGATCAAACTAGAGCCCTGTGTCCCGCTCGCTCAGTTCCTATTACGCAATAAAATTACGGAATGGTAAATTTTATCATAAGATCAAAAAAGCTGTCGCAGCTTATTTTTATTGGTTTTAATAATTAATATAATAACTAATTTCATTATGTTTTTAAGTGCTTAATAAAAACATAATTAAATGTACTTGATTTCATTTAATTTATAATATTTTAATTCATTATCATCACAGTCAGTAATAAGTAGATAGTAATTCAATGGCGTGATGCTAAGTAATGCGTAATGCCCCGAGTAATATCACTTGATGAAGTGATGTAATAAGTATCACATTACTTTTCAAAGTAATGTTTTGCGCATCCCTTGTTTTAGTTACTTTAAAAGAAAATTTGTTATATTCTTTTCTACTCTATTGAGTACGACTTAGCAAGTTTTTATGCTATGGTCAGTTTTCTCTTACTGAACTTGCAAATTACCTTTTCAAACTCAGACTCAAAGATTTATGTAATTGGTGTTAAAAACTTGCCAAGTCGCACTATTAACGGGGGAGGTGCACACTCGACTGGGGGACTAGGGAAACTCAAATGTTGTGGAGTGTTCTGGAACAAAGACTCCTGCTTTTCTCATGGACAGCTTACGTATACATAGCTTGCTCTCGAGTACGGAATTTCATATATACCCCACATAAAAAATGATAAATGTTGTTTATAAACAAGTATTTTTAATTAACCGACTTCAAAAAAGGAGGAGGTTCTCAATTCGTCGGAATCTTTTCTTTTTAATGTATGTTCACCGATTACTCGAAGACCCCTGAACCGATTTGGAAAATTCTTTTTTGTTTAAAAGGGTATACTTCACAGGTGGTCCTATATAAATTTTATCGAAATCGATTCAGCAGTTTTTGAGAAAATCAACAAAAACATAGCAAAATTGGAGTTGTTGCGATTGAAGTTGGTTGTTTTTAACGTATTCAGCGTGGTCAATAGGGTATTTTACTCTATACAAGAAAAAATCTAAAACTGCTAATTTACTGTGGTATTTGTAATAAGTAGCCGCCAGCCGCCATGCTGGTTGTCATGTGACGTCACAATAGTGGTAAACAATGACATTTTGTTCGCAATATGTGTCAAAATTTTAGGACAGAGCTGTATTGTTTACTCCTGAAATGACGTCACGACCTAAACATCATGGCGGCTAGCGTTTTCGCGCGCTAATTGGGAATGGTAATTTAAAATGTGTTTTGGGGTACTTATAGGTTTCAAAAAATTTTTTAAAAAATATTTTTGACTTTTTCCCACCTAATGATCAGTTTGAGATACTTTTCATAAAATGGTGAAATACCCTATTATAGAAGAAGCGATCGTGGCTCAGTGCGGCTTGCGTGGTCGCGTCGATCACGCAGGCTTACTGACTACAGACACGGTCATAACCTGGATGCGTTTGACTGTTAGTGGCATTTATCTTGACCGTTTCCGTGCTTTGCAAGGCACGTTAAGTCGTTGGTGCTATCGCTAGATGGCAGTCGTTCAGCCATGTCGGAGGCCTTATAGGCGGCTTGAAAACTTCTGACACTGGGGTTTGCCGCTAGCCCCACAACCTCCACCAATCCGGACTCCAACAACCCATATCGTCCCCACTACAGGGGCACGGGTCTCTTCCCATACATTAGGAAGGTTAGGCAATACTCCACACACACCGGGGCCAGGCGAATGAGGAATATAAATAGGTAGGTAAGGTAATTACGACGCCATATCGAGTAAATATCGTTTGGTATGTTATAAGTACTTTATTTACCTACATCAAAGATGGTAATCCTAATGTTAGATACGCAGGTGATATATGTTCCAGAAGAGTTTTCCATAAGCAAACAAGATACCATCGTTATTGCTGAAACAAATTGTTATTTACTTTTATTAACAAAGAAAAAACTAAAATAAAACATCATAATCTACTGTGCTCTTTTAATTTAATCATTGAATAATATAATCTAGTACTTAATTATGGGTACATCTCAGAATGTATTATAACAACGAGAGATTATTTTAAGTTAACAAAATTGTGATCCATAGCGCAGCTTGGGCGAAATGGCGGAAAGTAACCGGGGTTATTTACGACCGCAGGATGCCGGTGAAGTTGAAGGGCCTCATGTACAAGACAAGTGCATCATCCACCCCGTACTGCTCTATGGCAGCGAGACGTGGCCAGTCCTTGGAAGACATGTCCAGCAACTCCAGCAGATTCACGTCGCGGAGATGAAAATGCTGCGGTGGATATGTGGCGTTACGCGACTAGATCGCATCCGTAACGAGCATATCCGTGGTAGCCTCAGTGTCCGAGACGTATCGGACAAATTGCAGAAATGCAGTCTGCGATGGTTTGGTCACGTAAGCCGCAGACCGCCCGAGTACGTCGGTAAAAGATGCCTTGAACTTATCGTTGATGGCCCTAGATCCCGTGGAAGGCCCAGGAAGCGCTGGCTTGACGTTGTGAGAGCGGACAGTCTCACTGAGGAGGATGTTGAAGATCGGGCAAAGTGGAGTAGATTGAGTCGGAAAGCGGACCCTGGCTCCAGCCGGGATAACGCAAATTAGAAGAAGAAGAACAAAATTTTGATCCACAGTTGGTCTTTGATAAATGAATTTATTAATTGGATTATAACTCTGTTAGTGTTTTATTATCGTAAATTTCATTCATCCTCCAATTTTATCACTATCACGATTAAGATGGCGTAGACCCGGATAATTTAGGTTCGGACTATGAAGCGGAGACTCGCTTTTTTTGCCTTCCTTCACGAAGTAGTGTTACTTTTTATGAGAACCACTATGCTTTTTTGAAGATTAGCTTGCCTGCTGGCATATATGAAAGGCAGTTTACTTGCCTGGCTGTTTGTTCGCAATACAGTAGAATTTGATGTTAAAAAAAAATTTTACAGGTCGCGTCAATCTTTAACATCGCTGAAGGGTACTGACTGGGGGAAGAGTGCACGTGCGTTCACTTGGAATCCTCATCCTTTAGTTTGGTTAGCAATAGTCAAAGCTTTTAATGTAAAACAAAGTAAATTTTAAATAAATGTTTTATTTGGGTCACTGGTGTCCACTAATGGGAATATTTGTAAGCTTGCATAGTTAAAAACAATTACATACTTGAGATCACGGAAGTGCGAAACATTTTTATAGCGAATATCTGAAGCTCGACAGCACTTCAGATCGAAATTGGCGTCTTAAACTAGAGAACTACATTTTACATTACAACACTAAAGAGGGGTTAAGTACAGTGGATACAGTTTGTTAGTACTTGTTTTTATACTGAAATAGAGAAAGAGCAAAAATATCAATGTCATTGTAATTTTTATTGTACGTAGGTACATGTAGATCTGTAGAAGAATTCATTTTGAGAATATTTTGTCCCACCTGAAGGCTGAGCAAATACAGGTTTTTTCCTAAAGATTATTAATAAACAATTAGGTAAGTAAATCAGGGCAATCTAATAGGTTTCTAATTATTTTAACGAGAAATGTCTGATCAGCAATTCCACGCCTGTAAGAGAGTGACAATAGTTTATGATACGAAGCAGCTTCATTATAGTTTATAAAATATCGTACATATAACATCTATAGTTGCGGTATTTAATAAACTTTTGTCGTACTTTTTCAATGTGACGTGTAAAAAATGTCCTATTAATGGGAGTCATCTAAGCTAGGTATCTAGTTTTTTTCATTTTGAGCCGAGTAATAAACTGTCCGAAGTATTGTGAAATATGACCACGACGTGCTAATTATCTGAAACAAGGTTTTTTATTATAATGTTTGTAACTATAGAGTGTTATTTTTTGACCCCCCCCCCCACCAAAACTTCACAGTAGCTTCTATTCATGAAACTGAACAACTTTTCCCAAGAACCAATGGCCAATTCGCAAAAAAATTTTGGGCATCTCCATACAAAGTTAAGAGTTTATAAACAAACAAAGTAGTTGGATGTTGGATGAAGGATGTTGAGAAGAACATTCGCAAAATCACATCTAATGCAGTCGGCGGTGATGAAATCAGTCGCAATATGGTCCTCCCCCTGATTGATATCTTTTGTCCCATCATTACCAATATCCTTAATAAATCCCTTTCCTCAGGCTCCTTTCCTAACATTTGGAAAGAAGCACACATTATTCCCCTTCCCAAAAAGTCTAACCCCTCAGGTCTATCTGATTATCGTCCTATCTCTATTCTACCTTTCTTTTCTAAAGTCCTCGAGCGCCTAATTCACAGCCAACTGAGTAAATTATTGGTCACAAACAATCTCCTTATCCCTTTCAAATCCGGTTTTCATCCAGGCCACAGTACGACTACTGCACTTATCAAAATCACCGACGACATTAGATCTGGGATGGAAAATCAGCAACTTACAGTTTTAACACTTTTGACTTTAGCAACGCTTTTAACACTGTTGATCATAACATATCGCTTGAGTTGCTAAGTTCTATTAAGATAGATAGATAGACTCATTTATTCCAAGACAAAACACATCAACATTAACATTTCTCCAACTGAAATTGACTGGTTTCGTAGCTACCTGTGCGGACGCCAATAACGCGTAAGTATTGAGGAATCTTGCTCATCTTGGTATACAACCAGTGCGGGTGTACCACAGGGTGGCGTCTTATCTCCGCTTCTATTTGCTCTCTTCATTAATTCTATTTCTCTTCATATTTCTACTTCTTACCATCTCTACGCGGATGACCTTCAAATTTATTCCCAGGCATCTTTAGATTATCTATCTCAGGCTATTAATACCACAAATGAGGATTTAAATGTTATCTCGAAGTGGAGTAGATTATACGGCTTAAACGTCAACCCTACAAAAACATACGTGTATTTTAATTGGCAGTCCTTACTATGTTTCTAGGATTGACTACAACAAATTGCCACCCATTGTGTTTAATGGTGTTCCTGTTCCATAGAGTGCAAAGGTGAAAAACCTTGGCATCATTTTTGACCAAACTTTTTCCTGGGTCCCTCAGGTGGCTGAGATAAGTAGGAAGGTGTTTGCCTTAACTCGCTCTTTAAACCGATCGCGCAATTTTCTCCCTACTGCCACCAAAATTGTGTTAGCTCAGTCCCTTCTCCTTCCAATTTTAGATTATGCAGACACGTGTTACCCCGACCTTAATATTGATTTGGTGAACTAATTAGAGCGTTTGCAAAACGTTGCTATCCGGTTTATTTTTGGGCTGCGGAAGTATGAACATGTCTCTGAGTATCGGAAGCAACTAAATTGGCTCTCTGTGCGTTGTCGAAGGGATGCCCAATGTCTGTCTTAATTCTTATATTCTGTGATGTCTTAATTTATTATATTCGAACAAGAGTTCGATCCTCGCACTCCTTTCTATCTTAAAGATCGTTTTCAATATCTCTCTTCTCTTCTACTCTCCGATCTGCTGACTCTCTTCGCCTTTACGTCCCACCTCATTCCACCAATTTCTATTCCAATTCTTTCACTATCCGTTCTATCCAACTGTGGAACTCTCTTCCTGCATCTATTCGTCGTTCTCCCTATTCAATATTTTCAAGTCACAGGTCAACTTCAAGCTCACTTCTTAATTTTTTAGTTATTTAAACTGTCTTTAAAAGTTGGTTGTCTTTGGTTGTATTTTGTTATTAAGTATTACACTAGTATAATATGTAATATATATGTTTAATATGTATATATTAATATATATGTATTAATGGTATGTATATATATTAGTAGCTTCTTAAGTTCAGTATTTAGTTTACAATATTATTATTATTTTAATTTTTATTATTGCGCACTACCCTAATATGTTTTTACGCGATCTCCTTCACCTAAAGGTTGTCTGGAAGAGATCGCTTTTTAGCGATAAGACCGCCTACCTGTATAACTTTTATCTTTTCGTGTTTATGCTTATATTGTATTTTTAGATTGAAGTTAAATGTTAAAAGCCCATAAGCACGTTTACTGATGGGGCACGGGTCTCTTCGCATAGCTCGGAAAGGTTAAGCCACATTCCACACAAGGGGGTTAAGTCCGAATTGGTAGAAGTTGTGGGGCTAAGGGACACTTTCAGTGTCAGAAGTTTTCAAGCCGCCTATAAGGCTTCTGATATGGCCTAACGACTGCCATTCTAATAACAGCTACCGGCACTGACAACAACGGCTTAATATTGGGTAATCCATCTTCCTTTTTTCGGCATTATCGTCACTTACCACCAGGTGAGATGATGTCAAGGGCTTACCAATTGCAGCCAAATAAAAAAACCCTCATTTTACGGCATAAAAAGCAAACGGCATAAAAGGTAATGACCGTGACTGTCAGTTAACCTCCATAATCAGACGAACACACAAGCCGTACTGACTTAAGACGACCGTTCCTAAATTTGTTAGAGTATTACCGTTAAATTGAATCCAAGCGCGCAAATTTGAATGGTTCCAACCAAAACATTGGCTAAGTTTGGTGCTTTAAATATGTCATCCAAATCTTCAGATAATCTGTAAAATACAAATCCTATTTAAATTCTTATTACTCGGAGATGGTATTTTGCCTCTATTACGTTATTTGTTCGGTTCCCTGTTTTGAGAGCTTTCATATACCATTGCCCACCAAAAATACTCTTCTCGAAATATACGATTCTACTACTACTTAACTGGATACTTCTACGGTCTTTATAATGTCCGTACCTCCCAAATATCCCAATTATTTTTTTCTGTTGAATCCACCCCTCGTGAGAATTATAGATATTTTAAATTTTAAATTAAGGAATGTGTTCTACGATAGAAATTTTATCAGGTGTGGACTGATGAAACCACTATCTGCGTGAACGCACTTGGTACGTTTTTAATTAGAATCCAAACAAACAAAAAATACTCTTTAGTGTCATATGAAACTAAATCCAGTACACGCGTAATAACAAAAATACTAAGTATCATAATATTATAACATTCAAGCTAAATTTAATGACATCACGCACTTTTGTATTGCCCTCCATCAAGCGTTTGAGAGACTTAGTAAAGAAACAGAAAGAAATGGTACGGGGTGCTTTCAAGGCTTCTAAATCATAACTTATTATATCTTTTTTAGAAAGGGACCTTCTGTGAAAAGGGATGTTTTGCGAAAGGAACGCTCTCCATAGGTACCCAACTTAGGAAGACTGCCAGTAACATTAAGCTTTATATAACAAAAACAATAGAAGAAATAGATACTTCAGGATGAATTGGTGTTTTTTGACTATCTCCTCGAGGGATCCAACATCATGTGGTTGCAAGCGCTGGAGTTCGTCGCCCAGGATGGTAAAGTTGCAGCACACTTGCACTGATAAGTTGTAGTAGAGACTGTCCATGGTGGAGTAGTAAACTACGCAGAGACAACCTGAACCATAGAGTAATTGCATCAGTTTGTATATTTCATTTGTACAAAATAAATAACCAAAAAACTCGCGATAACTCTAAAAAGAAAATAACAAAAATCACTGTTTATATATCTACATAATATAAACTATGTTATGTTATCGTCATCATTATCATAGAAAAGACGTCTATTGCTGGACAAAGGCCTACTCCAAGAATTTTTCACACCGACCGGTCTTGTGCTGCCTGCATTCAGCACGGGTAGCATGAGGCATAGACAAAGCTGTTGGTCGCGCCAAACGCGAGAAAACAGCTTAGCTGTCTTTTTAATTCACTTAGCGTTAGAACGGAACAAATTTTTTTAAAACTCGCGTCGCGCGCGAGATATGTCATCATGCTACTAGGGCAGGGGCTTCCCACAACCTTCACCAGGTCATCGGTCCCCCGAATGGTTGGCCTGCCTACGCTAGGTCTTCCGATGCGCGATCGCAACTCGAGAACTATAATGCCTCAACAGCTATCTGTTCTACAAGCAATGTGCCTCGCCCACTGCCACTTTAGTTTAGCGATTCCGTGAGCTATGTCGTTGATTTTAGTTCCCAAAAAACGTACGCACGTTACGATTTGATCACGTAGGGAAATTCCGAGTACAGCACGCTTCATCGCTCTTTTGGAGACCTTGAGCGTTCTTATAAGGCCCACCATGTCCCATATGTCATCCATTACTGACAACACACCTTAGTCTTGCGACACTGTAGTTATTTGGACGTGAAGATATTGCGAAGCTTGCCGAACGCTGCCTAGCCGAGTTATATTCGACAATTGATCTAAATTGGACCTCGAAGCTGGACTGTTTAACTCAGGTATACATATTCATCGACAACTTCGACTGTAGAGTCTCCAATCTTCAGAGGAGTGGGTACGACAAGGATATTTGACATCATTTTTGTCTTGTCTATGTTTATTTTATGACCCACTTGTTGAGAGGCTCTACAAAGTCCATCAAGTATTGTATCTAGGTCTTCTAGGGTCTCAATAATGATCACGATATCGCCAGCCATTCGAAGGTGGGTTATGTACTCGCCATTGATATGAACGTCGACTTCTCTCTAGCCCAGAAACTTGATAACATTCATGTTACTACTTTTGTCCCACACCTCATTGCAGCCGGATTGGTTTCGATTCTGGTACTGGAGGTGAACTAGCCTGGTGGCGTTTTCGTAGAAACAGTTCAACACTTCAATGTATCGATAGTCAATTTGACACCGTTGAAGACACAGTAGCACTGTCCATGTCTCGATCGAATCAAAGCCTTTCTTCTAGTCCACGAACGCCAAGCATAGTGGCCGATTGTACTCTACGGTCTTCTGTATTACATGGCGTATGCATGTGGTCTATGCTATGAAACATTTTCATAAACAGGTTTGTTGGAGAGGCAGAAGTAGTCAAGCCTGCATGCAAGACGATTCATAATGAGTCTCGAAAATTGCTTGTAGACATTGCTTAGAAGTGCAAGTGGTAGTGGTTCAAGTATTTATCACCCTTTTTGAAGAATAGCACCAATAAATTTATGTGCCATGCCGTAGGCATTCGTCTTTCGAGCATAACGGAATCAAACAACTTCTGAATAGCTTGAAGTTTAAGTTTTCCACCTGCTTTCAGAAGCTCAGTCATAATTCCATCATAAACGGTGCCCTGTTATTCCTCAGTTGGTATTCTTATCTCTTACAGGCTCACGTTCGAAAATAATGCTAAAAGAATAATTATAAAAGACATTGTTTGACAACTTCGCTTAAGATCTCCAGATATACATATAAAATATAATTCATAAATTACTTACCACATCCTACTGAATGAATATAAACCAGGAGCCAGTTCCAAAATGTATCCGTTGAAAATGGTACCAACACTGCATATGGCAAGTAGTAAACTATTTCTCCTTTCACTTTGTAATCGTAAAAAATCAAAGCCAACGACAAAAAATTGTACAAAGTTACCAGAACAGCGTTCAAAACCAGGTTGTACTTTGTGAATTTGTGTACAAAACTCACTTTATCCATTACAAGATCTATTTTCCTTTCGTCAACCAAGATCTCATGGTACAGTTCTTTCAGCGAATCATGCAGTACGTAGATTTTGCGTCTACTCAAAGCAATGGATAAAATTTTCACCATTGACAAAATCGCAATACCTAAGCACGGAGCCAGCGCAGTTAATTCCAAAAAGTTCTCCGAAGACGATATTTTTGAGAAGAAAAATGATACTTCTTCGCTAACCATGAGTATAGCACAGCAAAAGAGTATGATAAATCTTAAACTCAGCTTCTTATTCATTTGATCTTTTTCAGGTATGCCAAGAAGCCAAAAATGAAAAAATGGCTGTTTAAATATATCATCGAACTTCGGGACATCCATCTTGTATCGGAACGATTTTGTTTGTGATATATATTTTAATACTAGTGAACTTTTATTATACTTGAACCTATTAAAAAGAAAAGAAATCTTTAGGGTTATACAAAATGTATGGATAAAACAGTAAGTCTCATTCCAATCGAATTAATGCACAAAAGCAATCCTTAAAGTCGCACACAAAAAACCTTATATGTAAATATCCAACAACTAGATCTGCAATGCTAACTATCAAGGTCCGAAAACTATGTATTATCGCAGTTACAATAATTTGCGATTTCCAAACCTTTACTATTATCGGTAACTTTTTATTAAAAAAACGGTTTTCAATTTCTTCTTTTTATTTTTGGGTCCTCTGATTCCTTATCCTCGAGGAGCATAGGGCTTAAATACACCTTTTCACTGCTTCCAATCGGTGACAACTATGGTGGCAATCTCTGACTAGATTTACGGGGGGTAAATAGGGATTTCTGCAGGATTCTAGCCAAGTAGAATTTGGTGGATCTCTTTACCTTTTTTCACCCTTTTTCCTAAAGAAGAGTATACCGAGACATAGCACCTGTTCGATTACACATGATTCCTTTGGCCGCAATTTAGAATTTATTTACGAGAAATTGATGACCCTAACAGATAAAATAAAAAGTTATTAAAGAAAATATAAAACATCATATCAATCATTAAAATAATGACAGTAATTTTAATCGTGCAAACAAAGAACATTTATCATTATAGATTCCGCTTTTAGGGTTCCGCTTCAGGTTTCAAACTTGGGAAAGGATAGGATATAACTGACCTGTACACGTTTCTCCTTGTTTCTCTTAAATCATCATCATCATCATCATCACCAGTCGAAAGACGTTAATTCAATCGAGGCTCTAAAATAAAATATTTCCAATATTAATTTTTCAATTCAAGTATTAAATACAATATTTTAATTTATTATATATGGCGGCTAAAAAAAGAAATAATTCTAATATAGTTTTTCATTCCAAGTAGGTATTTAAAGTATGTTAGGTATAGGTAGATATAAGAGGCATTCCATCTTGGACCTCAAGTATCGGCAAAAGTCAAAATCTTATTTATACACATACCTACATTTAAATCGTCTGTTTTTTTTCCTTGTAAAAAGTTCCTACCACTCGGAACTTATACACTCAACGTTTCGGGAAGTGTTAGCGGAACGAGAAGAAACGTCGAGTCCAAAAGAAACTCGCCCTAATATTTTTTTTTTAAATAAAAACTTAATATCTATTACAATTGGTGTCACTACTAAAGCTATGAGATGTAGGATCTATACATGTCCATACATCTTTGTCATTTAAATAGTCTAGGGCTTTATAATCTCCACTTGAACACACACTTGGCACTGATAACCCTTTTGGGGTTATAGACACTCACAGGCGGCAAATGCCACTTTCCATCAGGTGGGCCGTCAGCCTTTTATCAAATTTCACAATAAAAAAATAATAGTTGCAGCTTTTCCACTTGTACGGAAACCTTATTTGCTTTTATTTACTGACAGGTGACAGACAAATAATTAATTTAAAAAAGTATATTTCATAAAGAAAGACAAGTCCATGAAATAACATAGAATCTCACTATATAATATAATATTATAAATGCGAAAGTATGGCGAAATTTGGTGGGTAGATAGATAAAGCACTCGGCTAACACATAGGAAACTTTGTATCCCAGAAAACTCGAAGGTTCCCGGAGGAATGGCTAAAAACTGAAATTTTTGCTTCGCCGCTAGATGGCGCTGCCTTAACATTTTATCTTTGGATCCAATCCTGAAGTTGACGCAGACGAAGTCGCGGGCGGAAGCTAGTTTATTATTAAGAACACCAGATACGACCAGCCCGTGCCGGTATTTTCCCTTTCGTTTCGGCGTTAGGTGTGGCTAGAAAAGCTGAGTCCCCTGATTTTGGGTTTTTTGAAGAGAAAACTTCTTTGAACGCATTTAGCGCTCTTTCTGAATAGTGAACGATATACTGAACCGTCACGAACGGGAAGGTGACGCTGTTTCGTGTATGGAAATTACACATTGTAAGCATGACTCATATTTCTGATGGACACTCGCAATTGTTACTTTATAATATGTATATTTCAAGAACGTTTTCTTAAAAGGTACTACTAACTTACATATCGCGGTAGTGAATTGACATATCGTCGTAGTACAAGGCTTTCTTAGCAATGATAATTTCTTCGTCTGTATCATTTCTTTATTTTTTTTCTCATATTTGTTTAAGTTTTTCTTATAACGACAATTGGGTAGATTCTGAAAATATTTATTTAGAAAATTGGTAGATATAAAAATATATAATTAACATAAACAATCATTTGGGGAAGTATGAACAATTGAGGATATCAAATAGCTACAACGTTGCAACCCCAAAACTACAATCGATGATTGTTTAGGCCAAGAAACTTTCCAAAAAAACTATGATTGTAAACAAAGCGTAAATATTATTTTTAATCATAATTTATCATATCAATGATATTCATCATTTGAAACGGATTATAGTATTTGTAGGAGAAAAAATGATGGCACTTTATATTTTATTTCGAAGTAGGCAAGATGTATGACAAATGTGCAACAATACTTTAAGGTGGGGATTATGAAACTAAACAATTTTTATTCTATAACTTTGCTGAAATCATAAAAAAGATTTTGGATTTCCTTATAAAGGCCAAATAGCTAATCAAGTGAAGACTTTAAATATTTTTGTGTTTTTTTTTATAAAATAAAAAGTGGATAAATTTCATGAGTTGGAGGCCTACTATAAAGCATTGCTACATATTTTCATTGCACCCTAAAACACTTATTTAGAACTTGCATCGAGAAATATTGAACGAGTTCTAGACAAACGATTCCATGTAAATTTTATGTAGGATCGGAAACCGGGATCGTCATCCCTGAGGAGCCACTCCGTCTTAACTTTGTAAAGGAAATAGCTGCTTCCAAGCTTTGCTTTGTTTTATTTTAATAGCATACGCCCCAGTTTCCATTTACCCACCCCTTTTTATTATTGCGGGTTCAGCTTTTGTTAAAATGTTTATTTATGCATTATTTCTTTCTACGTTAGGTTTTACTGCTTTAACTGGTAATTTTATATTTTAATAAAAAAATCCAAAAGTGCTCAGATATTAATAATAAACAGATAAATTGTTTTGCGAATTGAATATAGATTCCTCGGGGAAAGTTGTTCAGTTTCATGAGTCAAAGCCGTGGTTTAATTTTTTTCAGGTATTTCATATACACATTTGTGTACTAAGTTTCAATTTAATCAGTCTAGTAGATTCGTAGCCAATTGGCTGTGACAGACAGACAGAAACAAGAGTGATCTTTTTTATAGGGTTCCTGTTTTCTGTTTGAGGCACGGAACCCTAAAAATATTTAATTATAAGAATAGTACCATTAAATTGAATCAAGTGTGCATTTTGGAATGGGGCCAGTCAAAACACTGTAAAAAATTAGTGCTGTAAATATGTCCATCAAGTCATGAGATTATCTGTAAAACAAAAATCTCATTTAGATTTTATTGCTTGGAAACGGTTCTATGTATAATATATTACTGTGTTTAGTCCCAAGTTTTAAGAGCTATCCAATGTCATAGCCCATCAAAAATACTCTCCTTCATAGCACCTCGTCATTTATCCAGTGAGTTTCCGTTGATCCTACGAGGCATCCGTAAGGTAATTTTGTTCGTCCGTCCGTCGTGGATAAATGAATAGGTACGATACGAGTATATTCGTATAGTTTGATATTATATTCTTACAAAAAAAAACTAACTTATATTATAGTCTAAGAAAACATGGCCCTAACAAACACTAGTACATGAAAAACACCTTTAAATGAAGAATCTTTTTGTTCTTATCTGAATAAACTTGGATCGTTATATCACTGAAATCATAACTAACTTGTAACCATTTTCTTCCGCTACACAGCGCAAAAGCACCTGAGCCCCATATATCAACATGGTTTATTGGCATAATGGGTTAAAAAGAAAGGCTGTAATATGCGTACCGATGACCATTAAGTGAATCGTACGTAGTACGTAACCAATAAACGTCGTATTTTATTTGTAGTATACAATACACTTAATTTAATCGTAACTCTGTGGCGTGATTTATACCTACTTCACTTTTTTCATGTCACGAGATCACGGGTTGTGCTTAATAAAACACTTACGAGGAACACATTGTGATGACTTACCATGAGGTGAGATGATGCCAAGGGCTTACCAATTAAGGATAAAAAAAACAGTTGTAGGTTCTATTGCATAAATGCTGCCTGCTTGGATGGATGGAAATGGATCAGATCCGTATGTATACAAATTGCAGGAAACACTACAAGCGGATTATCCAAAATAGAGGTACCGTCTGATGATATTCGAGAAATTTTGATTAAATATTCATTTACGAGTAAAAGGTTTGAAATCATGTCTCTGAAATCATGAAATAGCTGAATGTAAATAGCTCAGGACTTAGAAATCAATTCAACTCTTTTTAGTGCTATATTGGGTAAGCGAAATTTGAAACTTTTTACTAAAACCGAATTTCATCCCACTAACTGTTATTTTTGTAAATAAAAAGCATATTCTTACGCTGAAAATAAAATAACAGATTTTGAAATGTCCACAATATTGAGTTCAGTAGGGATGACCCTAACAACTCGTAGAATGATTAATTGAGTCTATATGTATTGTTGGATTTCACTGTGGGTGTAGAAATTGTTGAAAAATAATTCTTCCGCTGATAAATAAAATTAATTCCAGATAGTTACGGATTGTCTTTTTCTTTTTTTACATTTTTAATGACTTATGATGGTTATGTTTTTCTATTTTGTTAACAGCCCATAGCGTCCTACTGCCTGGAGCTTGCATGGGGTATCTGGCCGTAACTCAAGACGGTTATACCATACTTCACACACGGGGGCCAAGTCCGGAGTAGTATCTTTAATTTTTAACTATTATGACTGTATCAGAAGAATTATTTTTCGAAATGAGCTTTATTATGTAAAATGAAATCTATAGAGTGAAACACTAAAAAAATCATCTTGCTACTACCGGCAACAATAGCTTAACTCTAAAGCTTAGAATTTAAAATAAGCATATTTTGATTTGATTTGATTTAAATCGATCCATCGTAGATGTGTCTATTGATATAAAGCAAACCGCCGCTGAGAGTAGGGTGAACCACACGGATATAAACTTGTTCAAGCAACCGTCAGTTCCAGCCAACTTAGATTAGATACCTTAACACCTTCAAACTTATTAAGTAGATAATAATAATTGACTAGAAGTCACATGAAAACAGTAGGCGGTTTGTACTTATAAACTATCAAAAGTTTAGTTAAATTTGCTAAGCTAGTTTAACAAGCTTGAGAAAATCACATCAGCTAGTATGTACGTGTGACAAAATTTCAATTTTTAGGGTTCCATACCTCAAAAGGAAAAAACCCTTATAGCATCGTAAGGCCCATCGACATATTTTTAGGACATAGGTTTAGTAGTAGTTCAGACCCAATCAAGTTTTTCAAATCGTCGTATAAAGACTCAACTACCTAAAATTAGGATATCATTTTCGAACTCGTATTACGACCGCCAATACGCATAACTAGCGGGCTGCTCTACGACTTCACTAACTCGTGAAGTGGTGCGCCGGGCCTGGCCGCTAGCGTGCAGAGCCGGCAGGTGGCTGTCCTGTGCTGCGACCTTTCTAAGGCGTTCGACGTCGCGGATCATTCAGTACTCGCAGAAAAACTGCGCCACTACGGTATTGGAGGCAGTGCGCTCGCCATCCTCACAGACATCTTGCGAGAGAGGTCGCAGATAGTTGTAGATGATGGAGGGTACGATCCGATCCGTTGACGACGACGATGGGAGTCGCTCAGGGGTCATCCGTCTCCAATATCTTATTCTCGGTCCTGCTAAATGACTTGCCACAATGTGTTTCAGCTGGCGAAGTTTTCATGTATGCGGACGATGTTGCAGTTGCAGATGTTGCAGTTGATGTTGCATGATTCAGTACATCAACATGCGATGAGCTGGAACACCTACACTGAACGGACTGGTTCTCAATATTAAGAAGACGCATTTTCTACATTTTTTTCTTGGAGGAAAGCTCGGAGGTACGTGCTTTGCACTACGGCCGGCGGCTCGCCAGGGTGGTACCTCGGAACGTGGCCCGCTCATGTTACTTCGCCACTGTACACTCACTGCTGCAATACAGCGCAGAGCTGTGGGGGCGCGCTGCTGACTTTGAACGTGCCTTTCGCATGCAAAAGAGAGCAGTACGCGCGGTAGAGGCCATATTTCAAAGAACTCAGACTTCTGACTTTGGCTTCTGTTGTGATCCTTACGGTGGGGATTTACATTTTCAGCCATCTTCAGGGTTATAAACGTTCTGGAGACGTCCATGGGCGAAATCTACGTAACGCGACGAGACTTCTGCCAGTTCCGCGGCGCCTGGCGAAGTCGGATAAGCTCGTCCACATGATGGGCCCGACCGTCTTCAACAAGCTGCCCGAGTGCGTTACGGCGGCCCCTTCCCTGAGCTGCTTTAAGTATAGGCTGAAAAACTGGCGTCTCGAGCATACTTTCTACAGTTATGCTTAATTTTATCAATTTTAAGCAGACGTGATATATTGCGTTGCAATAATATTATTATTTTTTAATGGATTAATTTCTGTTTTAACTTATTCTTAATGTTTACATGTGACATTCTGCTTTTGTGTTTTGTTTTGTGTTGACATAAATTATATAATTTATACAATTTTATTTCAATTTTCTATTATTATAATTTAATTATAATTAGTATTACTTATTTATTTTAATGACATGTAATAATGACAATATTATGAATAAATTGAATATGAATATGAATACGATTTTAATATTGGCGCCATTTCCGAATGAATCATAGATTCAGCTTTTAAACTGAACGCATCTTAATGTCATATCAACGCATTTTGATGTTTAAAAAAAACTGTATTCTTCACGTGGAAGCTGGACAACATAATCGTATCGGGACGATATAGTAAGTAAATAGTATTTTTTTCTGGAATTTTTGCATTTCGCGTCATTCTGTATAGTGCATTAGTAAGTTAAATAAATATATTCAACCCTTTGCAATAATAAGTTTTATCTGGATCATTTCGATCTCATGTGGATTTGTTAGCCCAAAAATGGATGTGCTATAAAAAGGTTGCTGGGCTTTTGTTGCAAAAGTTAATATAATAATAATAATAGGATACTACTATTGTACCTACTAATGATAAATAATAATAAATAAATAAATGATAAAGATAAAGAATAACCTTGAGATAGACATTTGATGTTGAAATTTATAAAAAACATATTATTTCTGTCAGAAGGTTTATAATTACTTAACTTTAATTAAGAAACGTCCGAAAACTATAAATTTTTAGTTACATTACCAATTTTTTGTGTTGTAATAAAAAATTTTTGGTCTTCGGACTTTTTTCTTAACTTGTGCTATACGCATTACTCGTTGCCAAATTTCGTGACTTTAGGTATACGGGAAGTACCCTATAGGTTTTGATTCCCATGAGAGTGTCCAAATATGCGGCATAAACGGCCATATCTCTTGATTGCGTTGGCATAGAAGTTTGATTTTTTTACATCGTCAAGGGATTGCAGGCCTGAGAATTTGATATAGAGTTCTAGACATGTGTGATTATGAATTTATACGGAAGCCTCGGTGCGCGAGTCCGACTCGCACTTGGACGGATTTTTCTATGATCCAAACCCTTTGTAGCTTGTGGTGTGGCAAATATGGTGATATTTGACCTCATTTCTTTCATTGGGCACATCCCGAACACTCCATACAAATCGTCTGAGTTATTTACCTACCGCGCCCTCCGGCGACCTACGAGCACAAAATAGATATAACAGAAGGTCCGCGCAATATAAACCACTAAAATCCTCAGCATATACATGCCCTTAGAAGTACATATACGGTCACCGGTCGTTCGAGGCAAGGTCATGATCGCACAATATCGGGTGAGCGTATTGAGTGGACTTTCTGTTATATCTATTTTGTGCGGCGAGCGAGCGACATGAGTGATGACTGTATGGACAATCATCGGCTCGTACATGCAGGGAGTTCGCCTTCAGAGAGATGCAGGCAGTGTACATACTAATACTATACTACTAATACTATAAATGGGGGTTGCCACGTATAATAATAAGTATATTATATTTACAGATAATACAGGGTTATTTTTGGACCCCCCACCAAAACTTCACACTGGCTTCTACTAATGAAATTGAGCAACTTTCCCCAAGTATTCAATGCTCAATTCGCAAAAGAAATTTTGGACCTTTTATACTAATTTGATCACGTGATCGGCCTATTTTGTATGGGGATGCCCAAATTTTTTTTGCGAATTGACCATTGGTTATGTGAGGAAAGTTGCTCAGTTTTATGAGTAGAAGCCACTGCGATGTTTTGGTGGAGGGTCCAAAAATAACCCTGTATACTCGTACTGTGCCGTTAGTGTCGTAAGAGGCGACTAAGGGATCCAAAGAACCGAAGGATAAGCAGCAGCATCCTTCCATCACTATACGATCACCAACCCGCCTGTCAAACGTGGCGATTACGGCAAAACCCCCATGTCCCCCCCCCCCCAAGACGATGTGAAAGAAAACCCCTCCTTCGTTTTTTTTTTAATAATTACATGTCTCTCGATAAATGTTTTTTTGTTTTTTACGTAAGCTGACATTTGTGATTGTCATAGTCTTGTCCTATCGATACAAATTATAACGTATTGTTTTATTATTTTTTCATAACTGTTATGCATTTGGATCAAAAAATACAATATAAAAATGTCTTTTATAGACACATTTATACATATGTATATATTTTTGTTCCAGTTTGTGTTTTCAAGGCCGTATAGAGGCATTAACCAAAGAAATAATATAGATATCGTTTTATTAATGCATTTAAACCATTAATTAAACGGATAGTATTTTAATGCGTATCAGAAAATACTAGTTCCACATCAAATTAACTAAAAATCTAGCCTAACCTAATGAAGGTGAAATAGATTATTTTGCTGTGCGACTCAGTATTGTTTGATGGGCGATCCAATATTTCCCTAATTGAATCAATATTTATTATTGGTGAAATGTTTCTTTTCTTAAATTTGTAAATTCCACTGACAAAAAAATCTGCCTGCAATAATTAAGCGAGTACTCAGATAACGTGATAACGATCGTCTGAGCCTGGTGTGTGCCGCTGTGTTGCATATTTTAATTTTGCCTATAAAGGAGAAACCAATATTGCTCTTATCTCCACATTTGCATAATACGAACATGCCAGGAAGAGCCTTCGATATTGCACCTAGGATTACCGTGGAAAGCCAGGTTGCGGTCTGGCGATAGCTAACTTGATTTTTGATACTGAAGCAGTTCGAGTATACATATACAACACGGACAAACGGAACAATTTCAAGGAAATCTATACCCCAGAATCTAAATAAAATAATGAATATGATAATAATGTATGAAACGACAACAAAATATTTACAAAATAAGCAATATATCTCCTAACACAGGTATTATAAATACCTAAAAGGAGTTATCAACCAAAAATTTGTAAAACTTGGTTGAACGACTCAAAGAGTTTTTTTTAAATTTTAATATGAATTTTCGGGAATTAGATTCATCAGATGTTTTAATACGAAAAAAAATAATTTCAGCCTCTATGGGGGTCATTACTTTAAAAAAGGAGAAAAAAATGCTGTGAAAAGTAGCAGAAAAAAAAATGTTTACTTACATTTATTCAGGAGAAATAAAAGAGTGAAAATAAAGTTTGTAAGCACTAAAATGGTCGAGATAAATGCCACGCCATGATCCTTATCCATACCCATCCATGCTAAAGCCGTGTATATATCAGTTATCCTGCATGATCGATGCGACCACGCAAGCTGCACTGCTCCGCGACTGCTGCTTAAATACAATTTACAATATTTAAATTAAGTGACAGATATTGTATGGTACGAAGATATTATATACAGGGTTGCAATAAGCACAAAATACGCTGCGCAGAAATATCGAAACAGCAATGGAATATGTATGCACTAACCGATCAATGCTCTCTACGCGCCCAGAAGTTTCCAGACATGAAGTTCTATCGTAAAATGATAGCTTCTACAGGATCAGAACTTACTGTTACATTTCCTACGATTGCACTGTTGTTTTCCGATACTTTTCGATATACCTATACACGGTTCGTTTATTTCAAAGATTAAAGATATAAAGGGTATAGGTAATATTGTAAGCTTTATGTATCAACCCATTACATCGCTACTTTTAGGACAAAGGTCACTTCCCATACCTCACGAGGCGCCGTGCACTTTTGGACTCCCATCAAATTCAGAGGTGAACCGTAATTATTCAAAAGCTAGCTTTTATCAATTACTCTACTAGACACGGGGATCAGGTCCAGATGGGACATTTTGTGGTCGCAAGAAAGACATAACCAGTTGAAGACGACAAAACTGAAATTCGATAACCTCTTAAAACAAACATCTCGCACGAGTTCAGAAAGAATCCTGATCCACTGGTTGTCTCTAAATCCGGTAAAGAATCACGGGCAATTTATTTGAAGGAGGAACATACTGCTGTCCGACTGTCCGTTTGGTCACTAAGACGATTAACTACGCAACGTTAACCTAGTTTGGGTAAGTCCAAACGACAACCTTTAGTATAATGTAAAACGTTTCTTTCAGAGAAAATTCTGACTTAAATATGTTTTATTTATCTCACGATCTGTTTTTATTACCTAGGTATACTAGTAAGTATTATTGCAAAAGAATTCGATTTTTTGTAGAATTCTAAAAAACCAGAGTTTGAGGAAATAATAAAGTTACTGTATACTGTTTGCACCAGCCATAAGTGTCTGAACAACATTTTGTAGAAATCATTTGAGTAAGCCAAACGTTTCGTTATAGTTTGCATAGGCAACGTTAACATATAGAATATTTGTCTCGCTTCCGCAGATTATGCTCACAGAATCTCCGTTAAGCCATAAAAATAAGAGGAAACCCGATAGGTAGCAAGACGTTTCTTTATAGGCGCCATTTCTCACCCGGCGCGGGGAAACACCTGAGCGCAGCGCAATCTTTCTGCATTGCAGTAACACACATCTATTTCTAAAGTAGGCACCTACTGAGGCGGTGGGAAATACAGGTTCCATTGTAAGTGGATGTACATGAGTTCTAACTGGGTATAATGGCTACACCCTAGGATAATAGCTGTCAAAACTATATTATTAATAGGATTTTTTCAATCAGGTACTCAAGATTAGATACACAATGGAAACACAGTTATAAATAAGTATTTTTTTGTTAATGTTATGTATTTTGGTAGAATACAATATTTCCTTACATATCCTATTCTAATATATTTTACCATATTTACAAAGTTTTATTTCAGCGATTCTAATCATCATCATCGAAAAGTGACTTCAAAGAAACGGCAGCTGTTAGTTTCAAAGATTTCATTTATTACAATTTCAAAATGCAATTAACAGTCACGTCGTTTATCGACTGCTCCTCAGCGCTAAGATTTTTCGGTGTAAATATACAGGTTGTAACAGAAAGGTGTGATAATACTTCAAGGTTGGCTTTTACTCATCAAACTAAACAACTTTTGTTCTACAACTTTGTTCAAATCGCAAAATTATTTTTGGACTTTTCATACAAATCGATCAGCTGGCGAACCAAGTTTGTATGAAAAGTCCGAAAATTTCTTTGCGATTTCAACAAGTTGTAGAACAAAAGTTGTTAAGTTTGATGGATAAAAGCCATCCTTGAAGTATTATCACACCTTTTTGTTACATCCTGTATGTAGAAATGAGTGTTTGTTATGTTGACGTCTTTAGTAATAGAGTTTTCCAACAACAGTAGAACTTTTAACGACATGAACATAAACTACAGACTTTTCAATAGACATTTTTAATGCACTAAAAATTCAAAACAATAAAATCAAATACACAATTGAAGTTGCGTTATAAGTAATACAAGTCAAAAACACTAGCTATATTTTAATTTAAAAAATGTTTAAATGCTATAAGAAACATGTGATATACATAAAATATGATAATATTTTATTAAATATAACAATTTTATGCTCTAACGATAAAATTATACTTACAATATCCTTTTATACATATAACATTGATATTCTACATTATTTTGTTGTATAATATTTTAGAAATAAAGACTTATTCTTAGGTGAGATGAGTAGTTGCCTAGTTTTGTTCATTTTCAGCTGAGTTATAGACCGTCCGAAGTAGTGTGAAATATGTCCATGACGTGCTAATTATCTGGAATATGACAATATTTATTTTCTTGATACTTGAAATTTAGCAAATAAACTAACATACTTTGAAGATGTGTTCTACATATTTGTATTTAAAAAATTGCCACCGCCCGCAGTAAAAGCAGGCGTCTCACTTCGACGAAGCTATTGCACGAGCGCAAACCAGGGACAAATAAAAGCGGGGGATCACCAGGGGCAAACAAGGACAGAAAACATTCAGCGTTCAGCGTAAAAGCAACTCTCGTACATTGTGATTAATAAAAAACAAAAATGCGGTCAAGTGCGTGTCGGGCAACGCGCAGTGTAGGGTTCCGTAGTTCTTCTCGTTTACTTGTAAAGCCTACTGAGTTGTGACAGTTTTCCTTTTAACTTCATTATATACATATAATACTGCCGTGATTTTTTTCACATTTCTAGAAACAACAGTTTAGCCGCCGGGTTTAAAGCTTTTAACCCCCTAAGGCCCAAAGGCCTACTTGTAGGACCAAAAGTAGTAGTAGTAGTCTGTAGTCATTCAGACCGGGGGTAGTTTTTTTAATTTAATTTTTTATGGCATATACGGCCCAGGGTCCTATTGTAGGCCATTATCCGATATTAACTAAAAACCCTAAGCCCCTCTGACTTATGTCAGGTGATTCGTATAAAAATAATATAAAATGTATTTTTATATTTTTGGTCATTTAATAAATAAAATAAATAGTCCTACTGGTGGGACCTTGGGTGGCAATAATAATAATAATAATTATCTTTATTTCAGATAATACAATCCATATTTGTTAGTAAAAAACTTACAAACTATGTTAGTAGGCATATCAAAGAGGGGAAGGCAATGAAACCCAAAAAAGTCTTGGGCCTTACGAGGTTTATATTTCGAAAACGGATCCCTGAATCGAAAAATAGTTTTCACAAACCCACAATATTTTTGAAAGACTTATCCAACTACACCCCCCCCCCCCCCCCACATATAATCGAGAAAGTCGAAAAAAAATGTTTAAGGTTTTATTTTAACACTGTCGGCGTGATTAATATGTATATCTGTGCCAAATTACAGCTCTCTAGTACTAATAGTCTTTGAGCTAAGCTGCGGAAAGACAGACAGACGGACATTGCGGAACTACATGTAAGGGTCCTTGTTGACTACGGAACCCTAAAATATCCTCTGTATGTAGGCGTGGTGCGCATTTACACAGGATAATAAAAAGTGCGTTTGAGATTTTAAGGGGTTACTCAGAATCAAGTATAGAATACAGGTAAAATATTGAAAAAATCCGATCTACATTATTTTTCAGTTCCCCGTACTAAATCTGAATAGTAAATCTGAATGGAAAACTGAAAAAAAAGTTGAAGATCGGATTTTTGAATGATTTTCCTGTATGCTATACTTGATTCTAAGTAACCCCTTAAAATCTTAAAAGTACCTTTTTTAACACCTGTATGGCCGTGGCCTGGACGCAAGCGACGGCGACAGCGATAGCGACAGCGACAGCGACAGCGAAAGCGACAGCGACAGCGACAGTGACAGCGACAGCGACGGCGAAAGCGACAGCGACGGCGACAGCGACGGCGACAGCGACGGCGACGGCGATAGCGACAGCGACGGCGACAGCGACAGCGACAGCGACAGCGATGACTGTTCACGACGCAAGCGACAAGTTCGCTCGGTTTCCGGCGACGTAGTGACGTGACTCTGAGTGAGCGCGATGTCGATATTTCAATATTTTCACAATTATTCTTACTAATATAATAACACTTAACACTGACTCATCGGTTTGCGCTCCTGACTGTTGATCCGAGAGTCGTGGGTTCGATCCCCACTCAGGGCTAATATTTCTGTTTTTTTAATATTACTACTAATTTGCTAAAGAGGAAGTAGATTAATACTACACATAAAACAAAAAGGCGATGAGCGGGGTGCGGGGGTAGAAGGGGGAGGTGCGGGGTGCGGGTGCAGGAGGAGCGGGGTGCGAGGGAGGGTGTCGCGAGGTGCGGGAGGGCGAGGTGCGGGATGCGGGGGAGGGTGAGTTGGGGGGCGAGGTGCGGGGTGAGGGGGGTGAGGCGCAGGGTGCGGGGGGATATTAACTCCCTGAGCAAAGCCGGGCACTCCAGCTAGTATCAAACCTTATTATTTTATTATCTGAAACTATTTTTCTACTCAAATTATCGATAGTTTAAACTGGTTTATCGATTAAAGAAGAACGTCCCTAAACGCGCGGCCGTCCTTGAAATGTCGCTCGTCGCTCGTGTGTCGCCGCGCGTGTCGCTTTTGTGCAAAACAGCTCCATACAAATCTATGGAAATGATCAAGTCGCTCGTGTTGCTGTCGCCGTCGCTTTCGCTGTCGCCTGCATCCAGGCCGCAGCCTATAAGTGCGCTTGTTGCGTGCTCTGCATAGGCACGCTTAGCTATTGGTGCCGGTTGCTATCACTAGATGGCAGTCGTTAAGCCATGTCAGAGGTCTTATAGGTGACCTAAAACTTTTGACACTGGCGTTGGCCTTAACCCCACAACGTTCCGCAATGCGGAATGTGCGTGTTTGGAGTATGGCCTAACCTTTCTGAAGTATGGAAAGAGACCCGTGCTCCACCAGTGGAAAAAATAGGTTGTTACACAGACAGATACACAGACACACACAATATGCTTTAGTAAGACTTATAACACCCCTCTTCTCCGAATCAGTCTACATTTCTTCCAGTCATTTGCATCCTTCAAAAATATCCAAAAATCAAAATGCTGTGACAACTTTTACCTTTGTAAAACTTTGATAAGATATTATTGAGAATTTGTACGCTGTCAATAGTTGAGGTTTATTTGCCCTGAAAGTGTAAAAGTAAGGAATGAGTAAGATTTCTTAGTTCTTTATACTTGTTGTTTCGTAATTTCTTATTTTTACCTTGTCATAAGAAGCAGTAAGATTTTCTTGGCCTTTTTATCCATGCTATACCATTCGCATAAATACGCTTTCTGAGAAATTTCTGTGCTCTGAAATTTTATTATAATATCGTTAATAATATCGTTTTTATAGAGTTATAATAAGTACTTACTACGGAAAGAAATAATTACATCTTTTATAAGGTTGTCTCCAAAAACACTCATAAAAAATATTAGCATTATCTCTGAAAGCAAGAATAGTGCAACTATAGGAACTTGCTTTAAGTCTCCCATCTGAAATTATTCAAAAATATACTTTATTTATCGATGCATTTTCGTGAAAGGGTTCCTGATCAGTTATTAATTTTCAATATTAGTACCATTAAATTAAATCCAAGTGCGCAAATTTGAATGGAGCCAACCAAAACATTGTACAAGTTTGGTGCTGTAAATATGTCCTCTAAATCCTGAGATAATCTGTAAAAAATAACACCAGAAACATAATTATGATAATGGGAACCAAGTTCAATATTATGACGTGTGTGGTTGTCATTGTCAACTTCACCGACAAAATAATTGACTAAATAGATTCCAATTTCCGTAGACAACTCTGAAATTTATTTATAATAATATCCGGGACACACACACGGTCATCTGGCCCCAAACTAGGATTCCCTGTATCATGGGAACCAGAGACTGATATACATACACATATACGTTTAAACACATTTTATAATATATAGATATAATACACCCAGACACAGAAAACAAATCTGCTCATCACAGAAATGTTTGCCCTGGGTGGAGTCAAACCTACGACTCTCGGATCAGTAGTCAGAAGCGCTAACCACTGAGCAACCGAGTCTGTCGATTAAATTTATAAAAACGTATACATTCTTAAGTTTTAAAACACAATTTCTTTTTAGGGTTCCGTAGCCAAATGGCAAAAAAACGGAACCCTTATGGATTCGTCATGTCTGTCTGTCTGCCCGTCCGTATGTCACAGCTACTTTTTTCCGAAACTATAAGAACTGTTGAAACTTGGTAAGTAGATGTATTCTGTGAACTGCATTAAGATTTTCACACAAAAATAGAAAAAAAACAATAAATTTTGGGGGTTCTCCATACTTAAAACTGAAACTCAAAAAAAATTTTTTCATCAAACCCATACATACGTGTGGGTTTGGGTGGACTATGGATAGGTCTTCAAAAATGATATTGAGGTTTTTGCGAGAGACACTTTCAAAGTTGTAAAATGTGTGTTTTCTCTTATTTTAGAAGTTACAGGGGGGGGCCCTGTAACTTCTAAAATAAGAGAATGATAAAACTAAAAAAATATATATGATGTACATTACCATGCAAACTTCCACCGAAAATTGGTTTGAACGAGATCTAGTGTTTTTTTTTTAATACGTCATAAATCGTAAACCGCAATTTACCTACAACGAACTACAAGAACTTTTATATTATGTTACTTGCTGTTACGGAACCCTTCATGGGCGAGTCCGACTCACACTTGGCCGCTTTTTTTTATTGCTACAAGAATGTTCGCTATTTAAAAATATGATTTTTTAAATTTAAATAATGTATTAGAACTACTTACATAAACCAAATAGCTTGAGATCTATTGAACCTCAACATTGACTTGGATAATCGGATTTTCACATTTATGTTTTTGGTGAGAGATCATAACTTTTTGTAAATTATTATTTAAAAGTGATTTATTTATAAAAATATTATTTCTTCCTATTACATTATTATTATTTTAATTAGGGTGGTAGCAAGACCGTATATATTTTTATCATACCTATAGGTATAATAATAATTTTGAAAGCGGTATTTTGAAAAAGGTATATGTTTTGAAATCCTGGAAATATTTAATTTTGACAAAAATAAATTTTGGAAAAAGGGTGAAAAAAACCTTTCGCGAAAAGGATGTTTTAAACAGGGATTTTGCTTTTTACCCACGAAGGAACAGAAAAGTTACATGCGTTTATTTGTTTGTTTGTCGTGTGTGTAAATAAATGTTTTCATTTATCTCGGAAACGGTTTGGCCGATTTAGATCCGGTTTTCAGCAAAGAGTTGGTATTTCATTGGCGACAATTTTAAGAAAGTAAGAAATAGAGACTTTTTACAAAAGTGTCATTTTGAGAAAGTAATGTTTTGCTATCTGGGGGCCTTTTGCAATAGTGCTTTTTGCTTATAAACCCAGTCTAGAAAGACTGAAAGTAACATTAAGATTTACAATATAATACAACAAAAACGAAATACTTCAGAATAAACTGATGTTTTCTGACGATCACGTTGAGGGATCCGACGTCGTGTGGCTTCAAACGCTGGATTTCGTCGCCCAGAATAGTAAAGTTGCAGCACACTAGCGCTGACAAGTTGTAGTAGAGAATGTCCACGGTGACAAAGTACAATACGCAGAGACAACCTGAAGCAGAAAGTTATTAGACCAGTTTAACCTTGAAATGCAAAATAAATCATGTAAGCGTCTTATCGCAAAAGTACAAACAATCTCAAGAAGTCTGTTCTACTCGAAGTAAGGGCGTCACACACGGGCGCTATACTGTGCTATTTTATATCGTAAAATCAAATATCGCTCGCCTTATAAATCAATGGACCATCACACAAGGCGCTATACGATACTGTTTTATCTTATCATGTAATACCGTGCGATACGGGTATCATAGCGTACGATATGACCTTGATATGAAAGATGTTTACTTGCTCAAAGCTTGCTCACGACTGGGGTGTGTTGAAATATATACAGTGTGTTCCACGTTGAACTAGCGATAATCTAGGATCGTGTAATATAACCCATTTTCACATTTAAACCACCCCCATTATGGAATCCATCCCCCTCCCCCTCCCCGGGACGACCATTTCATTTTTTAATTTTTTTTAATCACCTGTGCACAACAAACGCCCATATTTCTAAATTTTATGATTGATTTTTATTTTATGAGTGGACGTCAATAAAGGTTTGACGACTTGGCGGCAAGGTAGGTGTATTTGAGATATTATCTCCGATACTCTTGTACGGCCGCATTAGCACTCCCATTACAATAACCATACACAACATTAATATTAAAACATTTTGACGAAAATTTAGAGTTAGAGGCTTTTTAAGCACGGAATCGATCGGTGAGGGATTTATCTTCGGAAACGTTCATTTTAGTGAAATTTCAGAGGATTTTAATTTGACGTAATTTAGAATCGTATTCTTATGGCGCCATCTTTTGGTGATCAAAATGCCTACAAAGAAAGTTCATACCTATGATTCAAACAGAAGACGGCTACTTAATAATAGCACTAGAAAGCGTGCAAATCTCGGAGGAATAAGCACCGAAGATGCCTGCCTTGCGCTTTTATTTCTAATAATATAATATTTCATAGAGTTTCTTTATTGAAAATAATAAAAATACAAAATAAATATCCGGGACAAATCACTACGGTCATCTGGCTCCAAAATCCTAGCATTCCCTGTATTATGAGACCAAAGATTAATATACATAATAAATAAATAGATACGTTTAAATACATACAAAGATAGATATATAGACATAATACACCTAGACACAGAGCAAACAAATCTGCTCATCACAGAAATGTTTCCCTGGGTGGGTATTATTATTATTATTTATTATTATTTCTTGTAATAATTGCCACTTAAAATTACAATTACAATTATTGAAATTTAAATTGGATTTTATTATATTTAGGAGTGATATTTTTTTATTGAATGTGCCTGGATTGTTAAAAGACTATGTATTAAAAAATCAAAGTACGAGACCTAAACCACAACAATATTAAGACACGTCAAAACCTAAAAGCTCTATGTTTTATGTCGTTAAACATTGAAAAAATACTATTTCCCTCCCAAGGATTTCCATACCGACCGGTCCTGTGCAGCCCGCATCCAGCGGCTTCCCGTAACCTTCACCGGGTCGTCGGTCCACCGAGTCGGAGGCCTGCCTACACTCCGTTTTCCGGTGCGCGGTCGCCACTCGACAACATTAGTCAACGTTCATCTGTTCTACGAGCTATGTGCCCAGGTACTAGCTATTAAATTTCTTACCGGAAATAAATGAATGAATATAAACCGGGAGCCAATTCCAAAATGTATCAATTGGAAATGGTACCAACACTGCATATTGCACGTAGTAAACTGTTTCTCCTTTCACTTCGTAATCGTACAGAATAAATGCCAACGTCAAAAAGTTAAACAGAGATACCAGAATAGCGTTCAAAATGATGTAGTAGTTTGAGAATTTGTGTACCATCCTCACTTTGTCCATAACAAGATCTCTTTTTCTTTCATCAATTGAGATCTCATGGTACAGTTCTTTCAGCGAATCATGCAGCTGGTAAATTTTGTGTCTACTTAGAGCAATGGATACAATTTTCACCACTGATAAAACACCAACACCTAAGCATGGAGCCAGCGCGGTCAACTCCAAAAAGTTGTCCGACGACGATATTTTTGATAAAAAAAATGCTACTTCTTCTATAAGTGTTAATAAAATGGTGCAAAAGAGTATGATAAATCTCCAATTTCTTAGCTTCCTATTATTCTGATCTTTTGTTGGAATGCCAATAACCCAAAAGTACAAAAATGGCTGTTTGAATATATCATCAAAGTTTAGAACTTCCATCCTGTATTGCAACGATATTTTTTGTGTTTTTTTTTTATATTTCTGAACTTTTATAACACTAACACTTATTAAAATAATATGAAATCGTTAGGGTTACACAAAAATAGTATGTAGACAGCACTAAAAGTTTCACTTCACCCGAATAAATGATCACTCAATTGTCTTTACGTTCATACCTAAATGTACTTATCTAAATACTTTGTATTGATGGCCATTACAAGACTAATTTATAGTCTTACGTTAACAGCTACTGGATTCTCAGTTATAACTGCCACAATGTATTGTATATTGACGATATTTTGGTATTTTATTTAATTAAATAACAAATAATTATTTTTCTTCTTCTTGGGTCCTCTAACTTCTTGAGGAACACAAACAGCTTTCCAGTGTAGTTATCCGTTTGGCGATGACGAAGACAATCTCTGGCCATCTTTTCCTCAGAGAAGCAGTCTTCTGGTGCCACGGTCCTCTGCTTAGTATCCTTCTCTTCCTGTTTCATACGGGAGACTAACATAGAACCTGTTTGGTGAGATGGGAGTCCTCTTGCAACAGTGTATAATTTGTAGCCAATTTAGACTTTAGTAACGAGAAATTGGTAACCCTAATAGATGTAGTTAAAGAAAGAACTCAATAATAAATCATATCAATCACAAAAATAATTACAGCTACGGTAAACGTGTGAACAAACAATACGGATTCCCCTTTTAGGGTTCCATTTTAGGTTTAAAACTAACAGAAAAGTAATTAATTGCAAAGACATTTCATCACTCAACTTTAACATTTTTGCGTCAGTTCAAAAGGAATTCGGACCTGCACACGTAAAAGTATCAAATATTTTTATTTTTATTGAATGCGGGCGATGCTAAGTGAAACGACAGGTCACTGCGCCGTACCGCCTTCGCAATAGCACAGTTAGATTCTGCCAGACGATAAGAAAAAGAATTTAAATTGAGGTTCGAAAATCCATAAAACAAAATGATTAGGTATTATTATATGTAGATAACAACAACGAGACACACGGCCAGTGTGTCAAAGAACTAAGTTCGCGACATACCAGCCTGGGTTAATTTACACGAACAATTTCGGGTCAATTTCGACGCCCCCATTGCTTAAAAACTAGTTGACCTTTATACTTTTAGTTTTGTATATCCAATAAGACCCATTTATTATTATTAATAAATATAAAATTTTACGGAAAATCCTCTTACAGTTTACAAGATAATGACGTCCAAAAATCAGTATTTTTATCACTGACTCACTCACTCATCAAAAGTATTTACTATATCCAGGTGACCTAGGAAGTTGGTATAAAGATAGCTTATTAGGCGTATACAGGGTACAAGGGACAGGTTTCCGAAAACTTTAAGGGCTTGCTCAGTAGACGAAACTGAGCAAATTTCCACAAGAATATTTTTCAGGAAACGAAAAAAAAAATCTGCTGCTAAGCTGAAATCATCACATTTGTGGTTCGTATAGAAAACAAAGGTATTATTGCGGCTGTTTGCCAACATTATGTATGGAGCTGGTGAATGAGATAACTTTGTATTGTTATTATTGAATAGTAAGTTGTGTTTCAATGACACTGTTATTCATATAGATAAATAATAAAAAAAAATACAAAAAATACGTTATACATGACAGGAGCTTTGATTTAAGGAAAGAAAGAAATTGGGATTCAATTAGATATCATATCTTTTAGTAGTGAAACCATTATCCGAGCTAACCTTGCAAGATTTTCACGAACTTGGTTCTCTTTTCTTTGACATTTATGTTTTTGATGGGATATTCATTTATCATCATTATCATAAAACATTAGGTACGATAAAGAGACTTTATTTCTATAGTATAAAAAAGTTTTTCAACCAGGTACCTATTCTACGTGTACGGAAACCTTCATTGGCCTTCTTTTGTTTTTACTGATAGCCAATAAAAATCACTTCAATGTAATTTACGTTGTGTTTTATTAAATGGAAGAATATGTGGGCGTTCAAGCAAAAAGGGTTCAATAGTGGGGTATTGAGTTAAGACTAGATTCGGAATTTAGAAAAGTCAGTTGATAATAAGGATTTAAAAAGAAATATATGCCAGTTTTGATTTCTTTTAAACATTATTATCACTATCAACTTGTGACGATGATGACGTCACAAGCCCGCGTTCGCCTCACACGCGAATCTAGAATGATCGCGGGGATCGAGGAAGTAAGAGACGGGCGGGCATCTCCCCCCGTACCTCAACCCGCTCGCCGCGCAACCATATATAAGGCGCCGCGCGGCGAGCCTCGTCAGTTGGTGCTCGGCGGCGGTGCGACACACAGCGCGCAGCCTCCGGTGCTAACTCCACCGAGTTAACCCTCGGTCAAGCGGTGCGACACATTGCGCGCAGTTTCCGAGGTTAACTCACCTGGGCTTCGTAGCCCATCCGCCAGCGGTATACCGACGTGGCGGTGCGACACATAGCGCGCAGCCTACTCTGTATACCGGCTGGACTCGCGGGGACACTAGGTCCACCCTCCGTGCCAGATTAGAACTGGCTCCGTAGAAGTAGCTGAGCTCGTAAAGCTCCACCCCGAAGGGCGGTGCGACACATCGCGCGCAGCCCTGAGGGAATCCCAAGACGATCAGCAGTCGGACTGCATCATCTAGGGTTCCGTGGGGTCCGTAGTAGAAATATTTGTAACCGTTAGTGTTTATAGAATAGTTAATCCTCGTTCCCGGTAATAACGCGAGTATGATAAGTAAGTGATAGTATAGAATAAATATAGTTCTAATGAAGTGCCAGTATCCTGTAAGTTCACTCATTGCTTAAATAAATTGCTATTATAGATTTATCGTGTGTTTCCTTCAACAATCCTCTATAATATAAAAGCCCTCAGCTTTTCATAGGCAGGGTAATATAGCAAAGCTGTCAGGCACGAGCTAGCCGAAAGCCAGCTTTGTTACATTGGCGCCCAACGTTAAAACTCACACAAATTATAAGAGGATTGATTGTTGAGAACAAAATAGAAATCATAAATTCATGTCAACTTCGTGGATATATGATCTTAGGAAAGACGGCTTAATAGCTGCCTTAAAAATTAGGGAACTGGAATTCGAAGGCAAAACCGTAGAAGAATTAAGGAAAATTCTTGTGCAATATATAAGAGAGCACGAAGTAGACGAAACGATGGAATCAAACGATACCAAAATGGCGGGTGTCAAAGAAACTGACGTATGGAAAGAAATAAATGAATGGAAAATAACTTTCAATGTAAATCAGGATGCGGTAGAATTTATAGAAAGAATAGAGGAATTAATAGAAGCTAGCGGTATAAGCGAAGAAAAAGTGCTAAAATACATACCCAAATTGCTCAGAGGGAAAGCATTATTGTGGTACAGAAATAATAGTTCATCATGGACAAACTGGAAAGAATTTCTAGACGAGTTCAAACTATATTATTACCCCAAAAATTATGAAGGAAAATTAGAAGACGCAATATTCAGTCGAAAACAAAAATATAAAGAAACGTTCATCGAATATATAACAGAGTTGCAAACTCTTATGCGAAGATCTGGGAAAATGACAGAAATTGAGAAGCTAGAAAGAATATATACAAATATGAACGTAAATTACAAGTCATATATACGTAGACAAGATTTTAAAAATTACAGAGAATTGATAGAACTAGCGAACAATTACGAAGAAATTTTAGAAGAAAAAGAAAAGATTTTTAGATCTAGAAACACAACAAGTGTGTTCCAGAATAGAAAACTAATAGGAAATGGAAAAATAAACCAACAAATTTCAAAGGTCAACAAGTTCTATGACCCCAACACATGCTGCTGGAATTGTGGAAAGAAGGGACATAATTCGAAAGAGTGTCGAACAAGACAAATAATATTTTGCAGTTATTGTGGAAAACTTGGAAAATTAAGTAAAAATTGTTGTCGAAGACATAACGACTCGCAGAAAGTCAAAGCAATACTATCAGGCTCCAAAGAGTACAAAAGAGAATGGGATAATAGGCCCTTCGTACCGGTGAAAATACAGGGTCAATCCTTTAGAGGTCTCATTGACACAGGCTCGACACTCACGTACGTAAACAAAGAAATATATGAGACTTGTCTGAAAAATGGATCAACTCCATTAAACGCAGAAAAAGACATAAGTTTGGCAGATGGAACCAATGTGAAGATAAAGAAAGGTATTCTAGTAGATATGGAAATAAATGGAAAGAGAGTAAGACATGCAATCTACCTATTACCTTTATCAGTAGACATTATCTTAGGAATGGATATTATCAGTAAATCGGGAATCAAACTGTCATGGGAAGAAATGACAAAAGAATACAGCGAAAAAGATCCCAGTGAAAATGTGAAAATAACACCTACTGGACTGACAACAGGTCAACAGAAACAACTGCAAGATTTGTTGAACGAAGAATTTGAGAAATGTGATAAAACTCCAAAAGGAAATACGTGGATAAAACATAAGATCAAGTTAAAACACCAAGAACCAACAAAACAGAAATACTTCCCAAGAAACCCAAAAATACAAGAAAAGATTGATGAAGAAATAGAAAAAATGTTGAAAAATGGGGTGATAGAAAAATCTAATAGCCCATATAGTTCGCCAATAGTGATGGTCAAAAAAGGAAACGGAGAGTATCGATTTTGCATTGACTTTAGAAAAGTCAATGAGATATCGGAAAAAGATGCCTACCCCTTACCCCAAATTGATGACACACTGGAAAAACTAAGAAACGGAAAGTACTTTTCAAAAATTGATCTTAAAAACGGATATTGGAATGTCAAGTTAGAAGAAAATAGTAAAAAAGTAACAGCATTTACAGTTCCTGGTAGAGGACTATACCACTTCAAGGTAATGCCATTTGGTTTACATTCGGCAGGTGCCACATTTCAACGATTACTAGACACAGTAATTGGACCAGAATTAGAACCTAACGCATACGCTTACCTTGATGATATAATCATATGCAGTGCCTCGTTTGAAGAACACCTAAAACACTTGAAAGAAATATTTAGAAGAATTAGAGAAGCCAGACTTGAAATAAATAAACAAAAATCAGAATTTTGTAAACAACAAATAGAATATTTAGGACATATAGTCACAAAAGAAGGAATCAAAATGGATGAGGGAAAAATAAAATCAATAAGAGATCAAAAACCTCCAAACAACATTAAAGAAGTAAGACGTTTCATAGGCATGACGTCATGGTACCGTAAATTTATCAAAAATTATGCAGAAATAACAGCACCAATAGTAAAATTATTAAGAAAAGATGAAAAATTCAAATGGGGAGAAAAACAAGAAAAAGCCTTTCAAAATATTAAAAAGAAACTAACAGAAGAACCGATATTAACCAGACCGGATTTCACGAAACCATTCGTGTTGCAGACAGATGCTAGCGACTTAGGATTAGGAGCCGTTCTAACTCAAGAAATCAATGGTCAAGAAAAAGTTATACTGTACGCCAGTAGATCATTATCTACAGCGGAAACGAAATACAGTACCTCAGAAAAGGAATGCTTAGCAGTAGTGTGGGGTATAAGAAAAATGCGAGGATTCTTAGAAGGTTACCATTTCACAGTAGTTACTGACCATCAAGCTTTAAAATGGCTAAACAAAATGAAGAATCCATCAGGACGTCTAGCGAGATGGGCACTAGAACTGCAACAGTATGATTTCGATGTGAAATACAGAACCGGCAAATTGAACAAAGTTGCTGACGCATTATCAAGAAATCCAGTAAACACAGTGACAGAAAGTCACGATTGGTATGATAGAAAAAAGATAGAAGTAGAACAAAATCCGTCAAAAAGCACTGATTATTGCATAAGAGATAATAACTTATACAAGAGAATAATCAATGCAGCTTATGGAGTTAAACTGGATCCGAACACAGAATGGAAACTCTGTGTAAATAAAGAAGAACGAAAGAAGGTGTTAGAACAGAACCATAACGTCCCAAACGCAGGCCACTTAGGTACAGCAAAAACATTAAAAAGAATTGCACAAAGGTACTACTGGCCCGGGATGTACCGTGACGTGTCTCAATACATAAGTAAATGTACAGACTGTCAAAAACACAAACCGTCTCAAGAAAGAAGACCAGGTTTGATGCATATTCAAAATTCAGAAGAACCATGGCAAGTCGTATCAGTTGATCTAATCGGACCTCTACCAAGATCTTCGAAAGGTTTCTGTTGGATAATTGTCTTTCACGATACGTTCTCAAAATGGTCAGAAATAAAACCATTGCGAACAGCAACAACAGTGAATGTGTTCAAAGCATTAAAGGAATGCATAGTCATGCGCTACGGTTGTCCCAAGGTACTGCTTTCTGATAACGGAAAACAATTTACTAGTAAACAGTTCAAAGAAGAACTGAAGAAATTGGGAATAGAACAAAAGTTCACCGCACCGTACTCCCCACAAGCAAACCCCACAGAAAGGGTTAACCGCACGTTGGAAACCATGATATCAACATATATCACAAATAATCACAAGAAGTGGGATGAGTACCTAACTGAATTCAATTTTGCATTGAACACGTCAGTACAAGAGTCAACAAAATACACACCCGCATTCCTCATGTTTGGAAGAGAACTGAGAATACCAGGAGACAAAAATACCTTCCCGACACCCGCCATACAAAAGAAGAATAAATTAAATGAGATATACGATTTGGTAAAGCAAAACCAAAATACCGCATCCCGCCGCCAAAAGAAATATTACGACGAATCAAAACGAGAATGGGAGCCAGAAATGGGTAAACTGGTCCTAAAAAGAGATTTCCCTCTATCCTCGGCTAGTAAGAATTTCTGTGCGAAACTAGCCCCAAAATATTCCGGTCCCTACAAAATAGTGGGACAACAATCTCCCGTAATATACTTGTTACAATTACGGGACAACCCTAGAAAAACGGTAACGGCACATATAAAAGACATAAAAAAATATACAGAATAAACATTATTATCATATCCAAAAACAGTAACGAATGATACAAGACGGCGACAAATTCATACATAAAAGCGAAGAAACATACGGAACCCTAGGTTACGTATAAATTACCCAAATTTTCATCGATCCACCATACATAAGATCGATTATTTTCAAATTCCCGTTTATATTTAAAATCAGCAACTATTGCTATTGAATAAGAATCTTCTCGATCAGTGATCGATTAAATCCATTCTTAAACGAATCTGGTCATTCAGGAAAATAAAACAAAAAAATTATTACAAAATTAATTTACAAAAAGAGGGTACTTGGAAAATTATTAAAATCCCAAAAATGAACTTAATCATCCGCCGCCGTCGTCATTTCCGCCGCCGCCGTCTTAGTACGAGTCTCCGACGCTCCCAGCGACCTACAAAGCCGCCCCCGTTCTCGGGGCCTTCCACTCAGCCGCCATCGCAGGATGCCAAGGCAGCATGGAGGAAGAAGGAGAAGAGACGCACGTGCAAGAGAAGGAACAGGAGCCGCCAATTAGAACGTCTCCAGAAGTAAAGATATTAAGAAGTAAGATAAGTTATAATATTAAAATAGGTAATATAAAGTGTAGATTGTTGAAATTTAAATAATATTTTTGGTGTTTTATTATGTGTAAAAGGAAATCAGTAGTATTTTTTTTAAAGTGTTTTTTAAACTTTCTTTATGCAGTTATGAATAAGTATTACTTTAGTGTTGAATGGCCATTCAACCACCTAGCATAACAAATTTTAGTTCCTATAAGAATTCTAATAAGGTATCAATATAGTCGTTATTGCAATACCCACCGTATACTAAGAAAACATAATGTGTAAAAGGTATCAGCTAACATATGTACGATATGCATAATTAGAGAAATATCTATTAAAATAAAACATAATGTATGAAAAGTATCAGCTAACATAACTATGTATGATAGTCAAGATTAGAGATATTTCTGTTGTTGAATAGAGTTTGTATTTACGGTGATTTTTGCTTCGCAAAAATCTCCCGGGAAGGAGGGGAATGTGACGATGATGACGTCACAAGCCCGCGTTCGCCTCACACGCGAATCTAGAATGATCGCGGGGATCGAGGAAGTAAGAGACGGGCGGGCATCTCCCCCCGTACCTCAACCCGCTCGCCGCGCAACCATATATAAGGCGCCGCGCGGCGAGCCTCGTCAGTTGGTGCTCGGCGGCGGTGCGACACACAGCGCGCAGCCTCCGGTGCTAACTCCACCGAGTTAACCCTCGGTCAAGCGGTGCGACACATTGCGCGCAGTTTCCGAGGTTAACTCACCTGGGCTTCGTAGCCCATCCGCCAGCGGTATACCGACGTGGCGGTGCGACACATAGCGCGCAGCCTACTCTGTATACCGGCTGGACTCGCGGGGACACTAGGTCCACCCTCCGTGCCAGATTAGAACTGGCTCCGTAGAAGTAGCTGAGCTCGTAAAGCTCCACCCCGAAGGGCGGTGCGACACATCGCGCGCAGCCCTGAGGGAATCCCAAGACGATCAGCAGTCGGACTGCATCATCTAGGGTTCCGTGGGGTCCGTAGTAGAAATATTTGTAACCGTTAGTGTTTATAGAATAGTTAATCCTCGTTCCCGGTAATAACGCGAGTATGATAAGTAAGTGATAGTATAGAATAAATATAGTTCTAATGAAGTGCCAGTATCCTGTAAGTTCACTCATTGCTTAAATAAATTGCTATTATAGATTTATCGTGTGTTTCCTTCAACAATCCTCTATAATATAAAAGCCCTCAGCTTTTCATAGGCAGGGTAATATAGCAAAGCTGTCAGGCACGAGCTAGCCGAAAGCCAGCTTTGTTACAAACTGACTTTTAAAGTTGAAACTCTGAAAAAGCTTGTTTTGAGAAAAAGCGTTTTTAAAGTTTGATTGAAAAATAAACATACTTCTACTTGTTTGTTACATAGATTTTGTTTTATTAATGTAGATCAAGATATTCTGCATTATAAAATAAACAATTACAATCTAACAAAGGAATGATAAATAGTTTAGTAAAAAGGTCCACTTGTCGGTGTTTAGTACAAAGTGAGTAAATATGACAACATAATGCAATAAAAAAAAACTACAATAAGTAGGTACTCATAATATTCTGCATGAAAATCAAATATAGGTCAATTATTTCCCACCAGACTGTATCCGATAAAATAACAATTTAAAAAATAAATATGACAGATAACTTGAAATAAACTTTGTGTATCTAAACATAGACACTTTTATCTATTTTATGGCAACACTTTTTTCTATATGTCACCTGTCAAAGTCAGCTGAGCTTTAAAGTGAAAATTGTTTATTCATGACAGATTTTTTGCGCCAATTTCGTCAACTTGGGAAGTTTTTTTTGCCTCCTGGTCTAAAAAAAATTTGTTTGCACCACTTTCTACGTGTTTTCTAAATTTTACCATATTCTGAACGACGTAGTATCAGAAGATTATGTTATAATTTACAATTTGTGTATTATATAGTAGGCTGAATATGGTGGGAAATTATATCCCCTAACCGTTCCGGATTATCTATGTGGAAAACTATTCACCTGTATCCGTATAGAACATTTAAAAATATCTATTTATAAAAAAATAAATTGGTCTTCTGTTTGTAAATTTTACGTGTGAGCTTCTTATTCATGAAACTGATCAACCCTTTCCAAGAAATATATAGTCAATTCCCAGAGAAATACAAATTGATCAGCTGAGGTGACCAAATATGTATGGGAGGTACAATTTTTATTCGATTTGATCCTGGTTTCCTTGGGAAAATTTGATGAGTGTCAGAAGTAAAACTCTGACTAAAGTATCTGTATCTAAAGAAGATTCACCATCTAAGTATATTTTTAATTGTCATTAAAGCACTGTAAGTAGAGTCGTGGGCAATAGCTAGCTACTATGACTAGTCATGTCGGAAATTATGCCTAAATGAATATAGGGAAATAATTTCCCGCTTGAACTAATTCTAAACGGATACAGGGACATAATTTTCCACCTTAAAAAAACACACATTGCATTTTTTTTACATTTTTGTTTACTTTTATTAATTCGGTCCATAATTTTAAATGCAAATTCAGTTTTAATAATAATTTCATCAAATAAACCTACCGGGCGTCATATCGGATTAAGGGCTTTAACCTTGATGACTAATTATTTATTTTTTCGTTTTTTTATATTTTATTTTTATTTTATGAAGCGTTCTTAATTATGTGGCCACCACTGTACATCTGTTTGAAAAGCAATCATTAGAAATGACCGTTTTTAGTAAGACCTGTCGATGCAACAAGCGCGTTCATAGCTCTTGCGATGTGTTTTGAAACTTTGCGCGGATTTTGTATTATTTTTTTGACTATTCAATATATGAGTCGAGTGTGTCAACAGTCGAAAGTCTAAATCCGGTAAAGAATGACATGCAATTCATTTTAAGGAAGAACATACTTCTGTCCGACTGTCCGTTTGGTCACTAAGACGATTAACTACACACCGTTAGCCTAGTTCAAGTGGACTTGATTACGTGACCGCGACGTACACAAAACCGAATTACGTTACTGCGAATGTACGTTACTGCAAATCAGTTTTTGGTCATTGGGTACCCTTAGGTTTTTGTGGACATGCCGAAAATTTTAAATAATACCTTTTCAGCAAACTTGTAAATCAAAAGTTTTACAGTTTTACGATTAGATGCTTTAAGGTTCACATTAATTAAAGGACATAATTTGTATTTTTATTATCAAAATTGCATGTTAATAAGTGGTGAAGAGTAGGTGTTATTTATGAAACTGAACAATTTTATTCACGAAACCTATATTTCGCACATGAAGGATATTCCTTCGACGTCTTTCGCAGTAACGTACTTCGCTGTAACATTTTTCGCTCTTGTGTTTTTCGCAGTTATGTAATCAAATTATTTGAAATGTGAAAACCATATTATTTATAGGAATTTTTCAATTAATCGAGATTAGATACACAATGCAGACACAGTTATAAATAAGATTTTTTTTGTAAATTTATTTTGGTAAAATGCAATATTTCCTTGCGTTTTTGATACTTACCTATTCTAATGTATATTACCATATTTAGCAAAGTTTTACTTCAGTCATTCTAATCATCATCAGGAGTGACTTTTATCAAAGACTTTTATCAAAGTCAGTCCGTGTCGTTTTATTAAACGACAGATGGGGTTGGTTGCCGGGACTTGTGCCGAGCACACGTCTGCTGAGTTAATTTCTTCATTATTTCCGTTTAAGAGTAGTCTTAACGTTATTTTTGTGATGGGGAAATAGCTGTGATTCCGATTCAGTGATAAGCGGTCATAAGAAGAAGCGGTTATAACTCGGGAGACAGCTCCGTTTTCCAAGTTCCAGCAGCAAACCACCACGTGGAGCGTCTTTAAGTGCCCTTAGAGCCGCGTGTTTCACTTGACATTGGCATTTCGCCATTTTTTTTATTGAAGATTCTTCCATTTTTCACTTGACATTGGCAAAATGATTCCTTAAATGAGATGTGGAATGCCATGGGAATGCCAAATAGAAAAATAGAATAGAACGACAGCTGTCAGCTTCAAAAAAATGGCGTGGTAGATTTTCATTTAGTACAATTTCAAAATGCAATGTCGTTTATTCGACTGGTCCTCGGCGCTAAGGTTTTTTGGTGTAAGAATATACAGTAGAAATACATGTATGTGTTTTATAGCCGTTCAGTATATTATAGAAATGAACTATGTTGAGCTCGCCTAGCTACCCCCTTCCCCCACAATGTAGCTGTATTAGCTTGAACATGAGATCACTGATCGAATATTAGGACAGAAAACAAGTATTGTAGTTACCCTGGACACTTTATAAAATTTTTACTACTATACTTTATTCCAATCAAAAAAAAGCAAAAGATAAACAAACGTAGTATGCAGATGACATTGACATGTGTCAGTTCCATAGTAAGTTTGTTTACGTTTTGCTTTTTTTTGATTGGAATGAACTATACATAGAAATTGACACTTCTTTATGTCTGTCTGTACATGTGTAAGATGTCTGTAAGTATCTAGGGCTGCTTAGGCAAAGGCTTCTTGGCTATACCGCCTTGTCTTAGGTTAGACATCTTTTGTTATGTCGACGTCTTGAGTAATTTAGTTTTCCATAAACAGTAGAATTTTTTAACGACAGAGATGAACATAAACGACATACTTTTACAATAAACATTTTTAATTAAGTAAAAACTGTATACATAAGACTAGACTGTATAGCTTTAGAAGACATTACCACTCTTTTTATTAAAATAAATGTACATATCTATTTGATGTGCTAATCTCTTGTCAACTGGTCATTTAGGCGTTACACAGGGGGAGTGAGGTAGCCTTCACAGAGCGGCAGGGAGTATCCGTACAGTGTTAGTTACATAGTTACATGTCATTTGCAAAGAGAAACATTAAAAACAACAATTGAATCATTGAACAATAAAATCTAATACTTAATGAAAGCTGCCTCTTTATGTAATACAAGTTAAAAACACTAGCTATATTTCAATTTTAATAATGTTTGAATGCTATAATAATCATGTGATATACTAGAATATGATATTATTTTATTAAATATAACAATTTTATGCTCTAACGATAAATTTGTACTCACAAGATCCTTTTATATAACATATTCTACATTAATATTTTACAGATAAATACTTTTACTTAGGTGTTCGACTAAAGGTAGGACGACTAGTTATCTAGGTTTGTTCATTTTCAGCTGAGTTATAGACGGTCCGAAGTAGTGTAAAATATGTCCACGACGTGCTAATGATCTGGAATATGAGAAGATTTATTTCCTTGATTCCTGAAATTTAGCAATTAAATTACTAACATACTTTGAAGATGTGTTTTGCATATATTAATAAAATCGTCACCACCCGCAGCGAAAACAGGCATGTCTCACTTCGACGAAGCTATTATACGAGCGCAAACCAGGGACAAATAATAGAGGGGGATCACCAGGGGCAAACAAGGACAGGAAATATTCCTTGTTTGCCCCTGGATTAATAAAAAATAAAAAAGCGATCAAGTGCGTGTCGGGTCACGCGCGGTGTAGGATTCCGTAGTACTTCTCGTTAACTTGTAAAGCCTAGTACTTAGCTGTGATTCTTTTCCTTTTAACTTCTTTATATTGTATATAACACTGCCGTGATTTTTTTTCACATTTCTAGAAAGAACCGTTTAGCTGGTAGGGGAGGACACATGACTTTAACAAAAGTTTGCAATTTAAAGCTTAATATTACGAAAACTGATCCCTGAATCGAAAAATGGTTTTCACAAACCAACAATATTTTTGAAAGACTTATCCAACTATCCAACTACACAATCGAAAAAGTCGAGAAAAAAATTTCATCCCCACTTCACACTGAAAAAAATGTTTTTAAGGTTTTATTTTAACACTACGTCGTCGTGTTTAGTATGTATATCCGTGCCAAATTACAACTCTCTAGTACTAAGTAATAGTCTTTGAGCTAAGCCGTGGAAAGACAGACAGACAGACGGACATGGGTGTTAAAAAATTGTTGAAATCACATCAAGTGGTTAATGGACGATCCCATGGCAAAACTATAAGGGTTCCTTTTTGACTACGGAACCCTACAAACATATCCTCTGTACGTACGCGTGGTGCGCATTTACATAGGAGGTTAAAAATGTGCGCTTGAGATTTTAAGGGTTTACTCAGAATCAAATATAGATACAGGAGAAATATTGAAAAAATCCGATCAATTTTTTTTTTCAGTTTCCCATGATTCTGAGTAACTCCTTAAAATCTCAAAGGTACTTTTATAACATTTTGAAAAACACGTAACGTACGGGCAAGCAAGAATGGACTTAATTGCTGTGTAGTCAGAGTATTTATTAATTTAAAATCTCTGCATAGTGAAACATATATGGAGAGTATTATCTTTATTTTATGGTAAAATTCGGATAAATAACTTGAAATACAACTGAACTGATTATCACCATCTGATTAGTGATTATCACCAAACATAAGTACGAATTACCGTGATGAAACCTGCTTTCAAGCGTTCGTGGTACAGTGCGGCTTGCGTGCTTGTTTTGATCACGCAGGTTAACTGACTCCAGATACGTTAATGGCCTGGATTACACTGGCGTTGGCCTTAACCCTACAACCAAAGCAATGCGGAATGTGCGTGTTTGGAGTACGACCTAACCTTTCCGAAGTATGGAAATAGGCCCGTGCAATGGACAATATACGTTGTTACCAGACAGATACACAGACACAAACAATATGCTTTAGTTAGACTAATAACACGCCTCTTCTCCGAATCAGTCTACATTTCTTCTAAAATATCCAAAAATAAAAATGCTGTGATAACTTTTACCTTTGTAAAACTTTGATAAGATATTATTGAGAATTTGTACGCTGTCAATACTTGAGGTTTATTTGCCCTGAAAGTGTGAAAACAATGAATGAGAAAGATTTCTTAGTTATTTTTTACTTGTTATTTCTTCATTTCTTATTTTTACCTTGTCATAATAAGCAGTAACATTTTCTTGGCCTTTTTATCCATGTTATACCATTCGCATAAATACGCTTTCTTAGAAATTTCTGTACTCTGTAATTTTATTATAAGAATTCATTTCATTTTATTTTAGAGAGTTATAATAAGTACTTACTACCGAAACAAATGTCATAGAATTTATTACCTCTCTTATAAGGTTTTCTCCAAAAACACTCATAAAAAATATTAGCAACATCTGTGAAAGCAAGAACAGTGCAACCATAGGAACTTGCTTTAATTCTCCCATCTGAAATTATTCAGAAATATACTGAATTTTTCGATGCATTTTCGTGAAGGGGTTCTTGATCAGTTATTTATTTTCAATATTAGTACCATTAAATTAAATCCAAGTGCGCAAATTTGAATGGAGCCAACCAAAACATTGTACAAGTTTGGTGCTGTAAATATGGCCTCTAAATCCTGAGATAATCTGTAAAAAAAACACCAAAAACATAAATGTGAAAATGTGGACATGTGGTCGGTTGTCAATTTCACCGACAAAAGAACAGATCTAAATAGGTGCCAAGTTCTGTCCTGAAGACGATCCTCAATATCCGGAACACACGGTTATCTGGCCCCAAACTAGGATTCCCTGTATTACGGGAACCAGAGATTTATATACATACACATATACGTTTAAATACATGCATTTATAAATATAATACACCCAGACACAGAGCAAACAAATCTGCTCATCACATAAATATTAAGCTTTAAAGTGCAAACTTTTGTTAAAGTCATATGTCCCGTCCCCCCACCCCCTCTGTAAGTTAAGCGGAGGCATGCAGCAGACTGCCCGCGCCCGCAGATCTGCCGCAGTCGGGGCCCCTCGTGCACCCCCGCACACCTCGCCTCGTTGCTACGCAACCATTTATTGTTAAAATAAGTTACGCACGGAAACAAGGATACCATAATTAATTGTTTTCTAAGCCTTTCTTAGAAAATCTGAAATTAATTGTTAATTATTAATTATTGTTAATTATTACCATAATTAAGAAAATCTTAGAAAACAATTAATTATGGTATCCTTGTTTCCGTGCGTAACGTATTTTTATTATAAATGGTTGCGTAGCAACGAGGCGAGGTGTGCGGGGTAGATCTGCGGACCTGCGGGCGCGGGCAGTCTGCTGCATGCCTCCGCTTAACTTACCCTACGGCTATGATCAGGAACAAGTCTTTATTCAATAGTCGTGTAGTAACAACTACATCGCTCATTTCACGACTATTGAAATGTTTTTCGTGTGGTGTAAATCAATTTGAGTGTGTGAGACTTGGAGTTATTTGAAGTGACGTCGCGCTGCCGTAATGTGTTACGCAATAAAAACATTATTTACAAACTCCACAAATCGTGTTCTACCGAAAAAACATCCCATGCTCGAGATAGAGCCCAAAGTAGACAAGAGTTCAAGGAAGAAGCTATCTTGGAATACTTCTCCCGACAGCCACGTTCATGTAAGTGTCATTGACCTTTTTGTAGGAAAATTCGTGAATGAGCCGGCCATCATTGACTGACTGCGCGAACATGCGTTTTGATAATTTTAGGCAAATTTTTAGGTCATTTTTTCAGTAGAATCAATTTATAAAAAAAATGTTATAGGTATTTTCAGAACAAGTATTTTTTATTCTTTCATCCCTTAGAAGGCCGTTGTCGACCAAAACAACACCCTATATTGTATAACTGCATTATAAAATTAAAAATCCACTTACTTCGATCTTCTTTTATACATTATTGCTATAATTCAAATATGTCAAGTATCTTCATTTTATGTAAACGATAGGTGAATATAACATAGATAAAAGTATCAATAATTGCGTAACTAGTTTTGTTTCTTGCTATTGTGCACGTAAATAAATACAACGGCGCTTAACATCTAAAATAACTGACGAGAAATTTAAGATACGATGAAACTGTCCACAATATTGAGGGTACCTCTAATGAAAAAAATAAAACTTAGTATAAGTGGCGCAAATATGCGCAGCCAAATCTCATAATATTCAAAAGAAGAAGAACCACTGAATTTAAGGCGCGACGTACACTCAATCTGAGTAGGTTGATGCATGATAATATAATATCGACCGTAACGCCACTCATTTTAAGTTCAGATCAGTGTGGGTACCATCGCGGCGGTTACGTCAAGGCCGAACGCAAAATTCTCGAGTTTTCGATGTTTTTATTACTTTTCTTGGCTTTCGAATAAGTTAAAAAAAAACCGTTCAAGGTAAATTGAAAGTATTAAAATGGCCGATTTTATATGTTGGTTTCAACATAAACAAATATTGTGTTTCCGAGAGAATTTGCAAAATACAAAATACAGGGTTTACAGGATATTTTTTTTTCATCAAAGTTTTTGTGATTATTATGATTCTGTTCAAGGCAATTTGTTTTTTATTGTTTCAAGTATGTTATATATTTTTTCCATGGTGATAGCTGTAACCATTATTTCAAGAATTTGAATTGAATATTGCGATTTGGCGATACATAGCGCCTTAATAAGAAAAAAATCTCGCCGGATAACGGTGGATAATTTTTCTAAAACCAAAGCAAAGTCACAACTTTTTTAAATTATTTAATTTTTGACATCAGTAAGTAAATAGCTTTATAACTACTAAAAACATATATATTTTATATCAAATTTTCCCCGTAAGATCGCGGCAATAGGAGTGGAATTAATATATCATTGTTTTTTGGAAGCAGACTTCGAAAGAAACTGGCACAGACACAATCGAATTTACTCAAACTGGGTACAAATTTTGTAATGGAAATAGCGGCCCGTGCAGGCGTCACTTTCCCAAGTTGATATATAAAAACCGCTGGCGCCATATAACAAATTAATGCCAAAACATGATGACCAGCTATTCGAGTATCATATTCATATGAAATCTTTTCGTTTCCTCGAACTTTAATTTTTCAATAAAGTTCCGCTAGATTCTCAAAATAACACACTGTGCAACTGTCTCCGTCTTCGCCTTTTGTTTCATCTTTATTTAAGATGGCCGAACCATTTTTAAATAGAAAAATCTTAAAAGTAGAATATTTGGTCTTCGGAAATATTTTTCAAATCTAGTCGGATAAAAGAATAATGGCAATCTCATATGTATCAAAAACTCGTAAGTAATCGAATTTGTTTTGCTGAAGAGAGCGCGGGATTTCTTCAGCGGTGTTGTTTTTATAATATTTTAACTGAATGTTAATCTAAATTCCCTTAAACGTGTCCGCGGGTGATCCTTAGTGCAACACTGAACAACCGCCGTCTACTCGTATACCCTGTGGATAGGACGGTTAAATGTGCCACACGATAAGAGAGATAGACTGAATGCTGTAAAAAAAGAAATAAAATAGTTTGAATTTATGTTTTTTTTTTACTTTCAATTGGTAATTGGCCCTTGGCATCATCTCACCTAATGGAAAGTGATGATTATGCCGAAGATGGGAGTGGGCTTGCCATTGATCTCAGTTTAATATAATATAATAGGGTTCTTTTTTTTTAAGAAACAAATAAAGAATTATTATTATTATTGTATATAATATATATAAATCCATGAGGGATCTTGGAATAGTGGTGTCAAGGGACCTTACGTTCCGGAGTCATATCATGGAGATCTGTTCAAAGGCTTTTAGGATGTTGGGGTTTGTGGTGCGTCAAACATCTGATTTCCAGGGAACAGCAGCAGCTAGAACGTTGTACAACTGCCTAGTCAGGAGTAGGTTGCAGAGTGGCGCTGTGATATGGAATCCTCACGAGGCCAAGTACTCTCAAATGCTTGAAAAAATTCAGAATAAGTTCACGCGCTACCTGTACTTGAAGGAATACGGGGTCTACCCATTCTACCTGCTTATGTATCTGTCGTGGCCAGATCATAGAATTGATCACTTCATGATGTGGCCGAACAGTTCATGAAATGGTCGCAATTCATGAAATGGAAAATATCCGCTGATCACATCATGATATTGTCTGGCCAGATCAATGAATACATCAACGTTTCACGATATACAGCTAAACGCACGGCTATTTCATGAAATGGTCAAGCATTAGTGATCATATCGTAAAATAGTTACAGTATCCACCGTTAGAGGCGCTGATATCTTTTTGTTTTTGTGATGTATCATGGCGGAGTACAGTTAATAATAAAAAGGCTATTAATAATGCACTAATTGAAAATAAAATAGAAGTTTAATTTCATTACGATACTAAACTACATTTTTCGAAAGTCAATCAAAAAACGAGCGCACCGTAAAAACCTTGAAGTTCGGAAAGTGTTTCATAAGTTAGAAGATATCAATCTTAAAAGGTAAGTATTAAGAATGTATAATTTCTCTGTTAACCAAGATTTGTTGCCAGATGTCATGGCATGAAGATGCCAGTAACATTTCAACGTATTTTAAATTTTTATTAAACCTTTTATATAATGGAACCCCTACATTAATGGTATGGCCAAACGTGGATGGACATATCATTAAACGTTGACGTTTAAACGATATGGTCAGTTTTAGCTGGCCATTTCATGAAATACGACCATTTCATGAAATGGTCGTATTTCATGAAATGGCCAGCCACATCACACACATGAAACATCACACACATCACACACATCGGCCACATCATGAAATGATCAATTCTATGATCTGGCCACACCATATCCATCCCTCTTGGTGTTGGGAATGGTTGGCTACTATAGGTTAGAGGTGCGGCGTGATTTGGCTCTAGCTAAGTACGTATTTCTTATCCCTAGGGGTATTTTAAGTAACCCTTGGGATATTTTAAGTAATAGATTGTATGTTTATGTTGCCTACTCAGCAACCTACTGCAGCGTGTATCGCCGCCGCCGCGCATACTTTGTAACTGAAGTAGTGTACAATAAAGCTCCTAATAAACAACATGCGTGTCTATCTTTTGACGAACTCAATAACTACTGTGCACTCAAACAACATTTTCCTGTGGACTAAACAACGGTTAACTAACTAAGAGGATAGGAGCTGCAAACTGTGGTTCCTACATCCTTTTTGGTCGTTCGAACCTTTAAGTTAAGTGTTGTGTGACTACTGTGATAGCGAATCGGTACAGTCGGCCTCCCACAAGCGGGTCTCACCGACCGTATTGAGAAGGCGCACATATCACGGTGTGATCACGCACGCTGACGTCATCAACTGCTTCAAGGACCTGACTACGGAAAGGAACTTGAAGATTACCTAAAGATTTCGGAAACTCCAAACCTTCAGATCGGAACCAACTTAACCTATTGGTAAACTGCCACTCATAACTAGATATATAGCTGTACTATATATTTAACAACTATCTACGATGGCGGAATCCAACATGAAAACTTTAACGAACGAATTATTGGTCAAACTTTTTGACAAACAACAACATTGTTTTGAAAACATACTACGCTTGGTAACTAACTACAAGAAAGACAGTGCTACGAGGAAGACGTCAGACCTTACGTCTCGCCTGAAAACACTAGAGGCTCATTGGTAAGAGTTTCGCTGTAATGACGACACCCTGCAAAAAAGCAAGAACAAAGAGGTAAAATACTTCGAAAACAAATTGTACGAGCGAACTAAACAGATGTATGAAGAAATGAAGAATTACATTGGTACCAGGAAACTGGGTCTGCTGGCAAACCAACAACAACTGGAGCCACAGGAAACTAAAGAAAACAGTGAACCAAACTATCCAGAGGAACTCAGCCCAGAGCACAAAAACCTCCTCAAACAACAAATGTTTAATTCCACGCCTTTACAAGGATTGTTGAAAAATGGAAATTAACAAGGAAATAATTGAAAAATGGGAGCTGGACGACAACTTGAACATTTTAAACATTAAGTGGGAAACTATAGATAAAATCCACTGGGAACTAGATTTTGAACTGAAAGGTAACACCTGGAAACACTATAACCTCCAGTATCGCCACCTGGAACAAATATACATACATACAACATACAACAATACAAATATAATAAATATAAATACAGAGTTACGTCAGAGCTCGAATAACACCTACGTATCTCCTGCTAGATGTACACATACCGTTAACTAGTGACGACAAGTAAGTACATGATCTACCACCCCATTGCCCTTCCAATGAACGTGACTAACCAGCGATACACAGCAGTGGCCCTAAGCTCGCCGTACTTCGCAGTTTATCTGAAGAACAATGCATACTTCACTTTGGAAGAGAAAGACCTGGAGCACTGTGTACAAATTAACGAAGGCAGATATGTATGCAATAGAAACTACCCTATTACCAAATTGCGAAGCCCACATGCTCCGTGTGAAGCACAGATATTCACTCAACAGACCAGCCTAAACTGTAACACATTATCACAATTATGTGTTGAAAGATGGATCAAACTTAACAAGCCCAATAGATGACTTCAAATATGTTGCAATTCGTGCCAAGCTCGAATTATCTGTGAAAACGGGATATTTACAACAAAACTAACTAAAGTTGAAGTTTTAGACCTGAATGAAGGTTGTGTACTGCAGAAATATGATACAACAGTTTATGCTTATAACCATTTTGGAAGTAAACTAACTTGAAACCTGATATCCCAGAGATAACAGTAATATGCAGTACAACAAACTTTCGTCATTTAACATAAGCGGCATCCAGCTATCACAACTACCTGATACAGAAGATTGAAATTGCTAAAAGAAAACGAACTACCTAACCACATAACAACACACGACATACACCAGTACATTGTCTGTATTTGGTCCTGGGAGGACTTGTGATAGCTGCCGTATACTTGATAGCGAGGCGCTGTAAACGAATACGTCCAGAAAGAAACACAGCGGCACAGCAGAACTATCAAGACCGTAGTCCCTCGGAGAGCGCCGACCAACAACCTCAGGAAAGCTTCGAGATGCAACGATGAACCGGAAGCTGCGACGTGTGCCCACAATGCAAAACCGACCGTAGATTTAGTTTTAATATGTAATTTTGTAACTTTTATATTTTAACTACTTAACTAGCTATTTTATGTATGCTATTTTAATTTTTACTTTTATCTCTTTACTTTATTTGATCTCCCAGCATGTACGGAACGCACATTATTTTATGTTGCCTACTCAGCAACCTACTGTCGGCGTGTTTTGCCGCCGCCGCGCATTCTTTGTAACTTAAGTAGTGTACAATAAAACTCCTAATAAACAACATGCGTGTCTATCTTTTAACGAACTCAATAACTTCTGTGCAAAACAACATTTTCCTGTGGACTAAACAACGGTTAACTAACTAAGTGGATAGGTGCTGCAAACTGTGGTTCCTACACCGCTCTTACTGCAATCGTTGGGACTGCTCGTTCCTAACACCAAGCTGAGACGGGAACCAAGAAATAGATTGTTGGTGCTACCGACAGCACGGACAAATATTTTGAAGTTTTCGCCACTTTCAAGAGCGAAAGTTTTAATAAACGTAGTGACGGAAAAAGTCGACTTATTCAATTGTTCATTGGTGGAATTTGAAAGAGTTGTTATGTACCATTTATGTACTTGATTTTTAATTTCATGTTTTTGTTTTGTAAATGCTTCATTATCGAATTGTAACGATGATGTATTTAATGTGAATAAATAAATGATAAATAAAAAATATGTTTTATAGTCCACCTCTTCGTATGGTACACTTCGATTTTTTAAACTTTTCAATAAAAGAACTAGTGTTTTCTAAGAACATATTTTTGTCAGGTGTAGTCGAATGGAACTACGAGGACAAATATTAAAATAAATTGAATTAACTAACTTACTGCATTAGCATGTTTACTACAGGATTCATATACATTATTTAGGCGAATCTAACGACACCATTCACTTTTGTACTACCTTTCATCAAATTGGAAATAGGAAAACATTATCCTTCTTCTGGGGCTATCGAATAGATATCATCTTTTTATAACATTTCGAGAAAGGGATCTTTTACGAAAGGGAAGTTATGAGAAAGTAACGTTTATTGAAAGCGGTATTTTGAAAAAGGTATATTTTGCGAAATACCTGGAAATACTCAATTTTGACAAAAATACATTTTGAGAATGGAGTGTCTGGAGAAAGGAACCTTTCGCGAAAACGACGTTTTAAACAGGGATTTTGCTTTTTACCCACGAAGGAATGGATAAGTTACATTCGTTTATTTGTTTGTTTGTTGATGTGTGCAAAGGAATGTTTCCATTTATCTCGGAAACGGTTTGACCGATTTAGATGCCGTTTTCAGTAAAGAGTTGGTAATTCATTGGTGATAGTTTTTGGAAATTTAGAAATAGAGACTTTTTCAAAAGCTTCATTTTGAGTAAGGAATGTTTTGCTACCTGGCTGCCTTTTGCAAAAGTGGTATTTTGCTAATAAACCCAGTCTAGAAAGACTGCAAGTAACATTAAGATTTACAATTTATTACAACAAAAGCGAAATACTTCAGAATATACTGATGTTTTCTGACGATCACGCTGAGGGATCCAACGTCGCGTGGCTTCAAACGCTGGATTTCGTCGCCCAGGACGGTAAAGTTGCAGCACAATAGCGCTGACAAGTTGTAGTAGAGAATGTCCACGGTGACAAAGTAGAATACGCAGAGACAACCTGAAGCAGAAAGTTATTAGACCAGTTTAACCTTGAAATGCAAAATAAATCATGTAAGCGTCTTGTCGTAAAAGTACAAACAATCTCAAGATGTCTGTTCTACTCGAAGTAAGGGCGTCACACACGGGCGCTATACTATGCTATTTTATCGTAAAATCAAATATCGCTCGCCTTATAAATCAATGGACCATCACACAAGGCGCTATACGATACTGTTTTATCTTATCACGTGATACCGTGCGATACGGGAATCACAGCGGGCGATATGACCTTGATATGAACGATGTTCACTTGTTCAAAGCTTGGGGGTCGTCCATTAATCTCGTGATGTTTTTAGCAACATTTTAGACCCCCCCCCCCATCCCCCTACCCAAAAACCCTTTTATTTTTTGGTACTAAATATTATCTTTAAATACAGGTATACTGTAATTTAATTCTGGAAAAATAATCGTGATAAAAATGTCCAGACAGTCTTAAGGTTGCAGGTTGTTTCTGACTGCCTGAAGCCGTTGCGAACCTTGGGATGAGTTAAAAACAACGCAACAACAACAGTCCGGCGTTTGAAACTTACTCTAGAAATCTATTTCATGACTTTTTCCGAACTCCATCCCCTCCTTTTGAGCCTCACGTGATTAATGGACGACCCCTTCCTCACGACGCGCGGGGGTGTTGAAATGTATACAGTGTGTCCCACGTTGAACTAGTGATATTCTAGGATCGTGTAATATAACCCATTTCCACATTAAAACCACCCCCATCATAGGGTCCATCCCCCTCTCCCTCCCCCTCCCCGGGACGACCATTTAATTTTATATTTTTTTTTATGCACCTATGCACAACAGACGTCCATATTTCAAAATTTTATGAATAATTTTTATTTTATGAGTAGACGTCGATAAATGTTTGACGACTCGGCAGCTGCATAGGTTTGTTTGAGATATTATCTCCGATACTCTTGTACGGCCGCATTAGCACTCCCATTACAATAACCATACTCAAAATTAATATTAAACCATATTGACGAAAATCTAGCGTTAGAGGTTTTTTAAGCACGGAATCGATCTGTGAGGGATTTATCTTCGGAAACATTCATTTTAGGAAAATTTGAGAGGATTTTATAGTTTTCTTATGGAGCCATCTTTTGGTGATCAAAATGCCTACAAAGAAAATTCAAACCTGTGATTCAAACAGACGGCTACTTAAAAATAACACAAGCCTTGCTCTTTTATTTCTATATAATACTAGCTGGTGCCCGCGACTTCGTACGCGTTAGTGTTGGGGTTTTTACAATAGTTCATATGTTTTGCTAAATTGTTCTTTAGAAATAAGAAAATAACAAAATTAAGTAAACAATATAACGAATGTAAGAAAAAGGAAAAGAAAAAGAAAAAGGAACAAGGAAAAAGGAAAAAGGAAAAAGAAAAAAGAAAATATAATTGCATAGGATTTATATTCACAATCAACACTATTGGGGCATGGATCTCTTCTTATAGCTAGGGAAGGTTAAGTCATTCTCCACACACAGGGTCCAAGTTTGGATAGTGGTAAGATGTGAGGCTAATGGCCAACTCCAGCTTAAGAAGTTTTTCAGCCGCCTACATTAGGTAGTTAAAGAAAAACTTGTAGAACAGGTACAGGATAAAGAAAAAAGAAAAAATGCCTATGCCATTATAACATCCTTGATAAATATTGCCCTACACTTGAATAGTTGGGTACGAAATAAAAATACCATTTACAGACGTAGAGTTTGCTTTGCTTATTTCAGCTTCACTACGTTATACGTATAGTTTCGATATTCTAGAGCTACCTACACCGTAAAACTATATAAACATATCTAAACAGAGGATCCCGTTAGTTCCCTCGGGACAGCCCATGACAATTCCGGGTCAAAAATGTTAACTGAATATACCTTTGATTCGCCTAAGTGTGAAGGTTTCACCTTAATACTTAGATACAGTTTCCAGCTTTTCCCTCGGGATCCCTTTTAATTTCCAGGACCAATAAGTATGTATCGAATGATATGAAAGTACCGTAATCGACACGCCTTTTCAAAAAGTTTGGGTTTTATCTTAATAAATTGAGAGATACGGTGTTGTCGTTTTCCTGGAGGAACCCTTCATGAAACCGAGATGAAAAACTTTGGATATTTAGTAGTAATGATAAAGTAGCATTATGCCAAATTACAATAAAATCGGTTTTAAGAATTCAAGATTTTATGCATTCCTCCGGAAACCCTTAACACGTTCACAGTCCACGACTCCAGGCGGAGTCGCAAGACGCATATATTTTTTTGAGTATGCGTGGACTTATTGGTTGAAGCCATGTTTAATTTCCCGGGATAAAAAGTATCTAATATGTTACTCCAGCTTACGTAGTATAATCGTACAAAGTTTCATCAAAATCGGCCCAGCCGTTTTTGCGTGATGTGCGGATAGACAGACGACAAACAAAAATTCCAAATTAAATGGTTTTGGTCTCTATATCGATAGACAGTTATTATTTCATGTACAGAATCGGCCCCGTTATAGTTTTTTTTATATTATTATGTATATATGTATAGTGTATAGATAGATAATAATTGTAGAAAATCTCGCTTTTTTTCTCGTAAAAAAAACATTACATAATCGCGTTACTAAGGTAGTCAACTGAACGCAGCGCCATCTATCGACTGCTTATTAGTAATAGTAGTCCTGCCTTAGGAAATCTTGTTAATTTCATTCAACTGATATTTTTACCGATTCAACCGGGATAAAACTTACCAGGTGTTTAGTCGTGACATAAGGTATCATTATGCCAAATATCAATAAAATCGTACTAATAGTTATTGAGCATTGAATCATTCAAGAATTTTAGTTTTTAACCATTCTTTCGTGAACCCTTGACTTTTCCGGGATAAAAAGTACCTAAGATGTTACTCCGGGTTACGTAGTATAATCGTACAAAGTTTCATCAAAATCGGCCTAGCCGTTTCTGCGTGATGCGCGAATAGACAGACAGACAGAGAGACAAAAATCCCAAATAAATTATTTTTGGTCTCTATACAGAATTTATTGATAAAATTATTATACAATTTTACATGTCATCTTAACATAATTTTAACGTAATTAGTTAGCATTCATTTAATATCAATAGACATGCCCCCCCCCCCATCGTTATTATTTTCAAAAAATATTCTATGTACAGAATCGACCCCGTTAAAGTTTTATAAGTATGATGATGATGAAAGACGCTATGCTAGACACTGTTTTTGTAATGTTTTACTTTCCCGCGGGAAGCCGTAACTTTTATGGGATTTATAAATTTTATAATACACATTGTTTGACAGGCAATATAAGGTATCAGCATGCCAAATTTTACTAAATTAGGTGCATAAGTTGTTGTGTACTAAGCTGTATAAGTTACTATAGTTTTTTAACGATCCCGCGGGAACCCTTTAATTTTCCGGGATGAAAAGTATCTAAGATATTGACCGGGGATATAAGGTACCACCATGCAAAATTTCATTTAAATCGGTCCAACAGACAAACAGACAGAGAAACAAAAAAAATTTTAAAAATCTGGATTTGTTCTGTTGCTCTTCTTACATCCCCCTGACTCGGTTTTTAGCATTTTTTTTTCTATGTACAGACATTCGACATCTACAGTTTTATTATATGTATAGATTTCAAAGACTTTATTAATTTTAAATAATAAAAATATAAAATAAATATCCGGGACAAAGTCCCTAAGGTCATCTGGCCCCAAAATCCTAGTATTCCCTGTATTACGAGAACTAGAGATTAATATACATAATATATAAATAGAAACGTTTAAATACATACATAGATAGATACACAGACATAATACACCTAGACAGAGCAAACAAATCTGCTAATCACAGAAATGTTTGCCCTGGGTGGGAATCGAACCCACGATTCTCGGATCAGTAGTCAGGAACACTAACCAATGAGCCACCGAGTCAGTAAAAGTAAAATAAGTAAAAAAATGTAAAATAAATATTAATTATAAAACAGTTTAAACCTTCCAAATGTCTGATCGAAGCTCGGTCTCCCAGGTCATCATCATCATCAGCTGAAAGACCTCCACTGCTGGACACAGGCCCTCCCAAGTATTTCCATACCGACCGGTCCTGTGCAGCCCGCATCCAGCGGCTTCCCGTAACCTTCACCAGGTCGTCGGTCCACCGAGTCGGAGGCCTGCCTACACTCCGTTTTCCGGTGCGCGGTCGCCACTCGACAACATTAGTCAACGTTCATCTGTTCTACGAGCTATGTGCCCAGGTACTAGCTATTAAATTTCTTACCGGAAATAAATGAATGAATATAAACCGGGAGCCAATTCCAAAATGTATCAATTGGAAATGGTACCAACACTGCATATTGCACGTAGTAAACTGTTTCTCCTTTCACTTCGTAATCGTACAGAATAAAAGCCAACGTCAAAAAGTTAAACAGAGATACCAGAATAGCGTTCAAAACGATGTAGTAATTTGCGAATTTGTGTACCATCCTCACTTTGTCCATAACAAGATCTCTTTTTCTTTCATCAATTGAGATCTCATGGTACAGTTCTTTCAGCGAATCATGCAGCTGGTAAATTTTGTGTCTACTTAGAGCAATGGATACAATTTTCACCACTGATAAAACACCAACACCTAAGCATGGAGCCAGCGCGGTCAACTCCAAAAAGCTGTCCGACGACGATATTTTTGATAAAAAAAATGCTGCTTCTTCTATAAGTGTTACTACAATCGTGCAAAGGAGTATGATAAATCTCCAATTAATTAGCTTCCCATTAATTTGTTCTTTTGTTGGAATACCAATAAGCCAAAAGTAAAGAAATGGCTGTTTGAATATTTCATCAAAGTTTAGAACTTCCATCCTGTATTGTAACGATATTTCTTTTGTGTTTTTTTTTTCATATTACTGAACTTTTATAACACTAACACCTATTAAAATAATATGAAATCTTTAGGGTTACACAAAAATATTGTATGTAGAAGGCAGTAAAAGTTTTACTTCACCCGAATAAATGTTTACAGCTACCGAGTTCTCAATTATAACTGCAATAATATATGTATACTGACGATATTTTGGTATTTTATTTAATTAAAAAACAAGTTTTAATTTCTCCTCTTCTTCTTGGGTCCTCTAACTCCTCGAGGTATACATACAACATTGCAGTGCATCCGTTTGGCGACGACGGCGACAATCAATGGCCAGTTTTCCCCAGAGAAGCAGTCTTCTAGGTCCACTCTTCTAGTCTTCTGCTAAGTGGACTTCTCTTCCTATTTCATATGGGAGAGTAACATTATCGGTGAGGCGGGAGCCGCAGTGTGTAGCCAATTTAGAGTTTACTAACGAGAAATTGGTAGCCCTAATAGATGTAGTTAAAGTAAAAACTCAATAATAAATCATATCAATCACAAAAATAATGACAGCTATTTTAAACGTGTGAACAAACAATGTATTTGAATATCAATATGGATTCCCCTTTTAGGGATCCATTTTAGGTTTAAAACTGACAGAAAGTATTATGTAATTGCAAAGACATTTTATTCAAATATAATTTCAACTTGCACACCACTTTCCCTGTTTCTCTTAAGAAAAAATATTTTAATTTGAATTGAATTTGGGCGATGCTATGTGCAACATCAGGCAACTGCCGTTCCGTCCATCCCTTGTAATAACACGGTTAAATTCTACCAGACGATAAGAAAAATAATATCAATTGAGGCTCCAAAACACAAAAATAAAACAATCACAAGATTCGTTATTCATTTCTGAAACAAGGACTAATTTTAAAGATATGAACAATTTTTTTCGACAGCTATTCCACTTGTACGGAAACCTTTGGCCTTCTTTTGTTTACTGATAGCCAATAAAAATCAACGTAATTTACGTTGTGTATTTTTTTAAATGGAAGACTAGTTTCCATGAAATGGTGTAATAAACTAGAAAATTGGCTCCATCAAAAAACATACAGGAGTAACTACGTACGTATTTAAAAAAGGTAAGCGTTTACAATATTTTGTTTCTATTCGACTACACAAGCCTGTAAATGTTTGTTTATGTATGTAATATAAGTATATAAGTATGAAAATAAATATATGTGTGTGTAACAATTTAATCTTAAAGCAATAACTAAAATATACACAAGACAGTTTCTACCTCCTTAAAATAACATAGACATACATCTGTTTGAAAAGCAATCATTGGAAATGGACGCTTTTAGTAGAACCCGGCGATGCAACAACCGCGTTCATAGCTCTTGCGATGTGTGTTTTAAAACTTTGCGCGGATTTTGTTTTATTTTTCAAACTGTTCAATATATGAGTCGAGTGGTGTAGCGAGAGAAGCAGGCAGTGGGCGCACCACACGAGTCGAGCGAAGATTAAACGCGCGGCCACCCAGTTTAGATTAGAAAAGTTCGCGGCCGCGGGAACGGACAAATTGCTTCGCTAATACAACAGATTTCGGGATTCGGAAGTAAAACCTAACAGAACTGCCCTAAGGGCGCGATCAAATGCGACCTTTATTTCAGTTTCAGATGAGGGTTCGGATTTATTTATTTTGCTTTGTTTACCGATTCAAGAGGTTGTAACTATTCCGTTTTACGGGTATGAAACAAAATTCATTTGGATTTGGTGGACTTCGGTGTGAAAAGTATAGTAAGTGTTTATACCTACTTGTTTAATGCATCTTATTAAAAGCACTAGTAATATCGGTTAATGCATCTTATTAAAAGCACTAGTGAGATCCGGATAAACTAAACGACCATTTCTTAAATGTGCCTGGAAATAGCACAAACTTGACATGAAATACGAATTCGTTAGGTAAAAATATAAATTGCGTTTTTAATCTCCAATCAACTAATGAAGAAGCTGTACTTAAAATGATCCACTCCATACAAACAAATGCCACTGGGTATGATCTCATAAATCTTGATATGATTAGATTAACCCTAGACGTCACTTTTCCTATCATAACTGCCATAGTTAATAAATCAATACAAACTTCTACATTTCCAGAATTATGGAAGATATCCATTGTGAAACCCATCCCTAAAAACAGTACTATAGAACCACCTAAAGATCTAAGACCAATAAGTATTCTCCCCACATTACCCAAAATAATTGAACGTATAATTCAAAAACAAATAATAAACTACGTAGATTCTCACAACATCCGTCCACAAGTACAATCAGGTTTTAGGCCAGGCCATAGCACAGCGACAACTCTTTGCCATGTTACTGATGACATAGTTACAGCTTCAGATTTAGGGTTGGGGTCTATCCTTGTACTTCTTGATTTTTCCAGGGCGTTCGACAGCATTAATATAAATAATTTGTTAAATAAGCTTAAATTTTATGGATTCTCTATAGATACGTGTAAATGGTTTCAATCGTTTCTTGTTGCAAGATATCAGCAAGTTCAGGTTGATGACGAGAACGGAAACCTAAAAACTTCGAACTTAAAATTACTTAATCGTGGCGTCCCGCAAGGGTCGATATTAAGCCCCATTCTCTTCACACTGTACACGGCTGATATGATTAATGTTCTACAAAATTGTAAAGCACACTTTTACGCCGACGATACACAGGTATATTATTCTTTTAGACTAGATGACACTCATGAAGCTACTGTTAAAATAAAGCAAGACTTAGCAAGAATTTCCAGTTGGGCAGAAAACAATTCATTGGTATTAAATCCCGAAAAATCGAAATTCATAGTAATGTGAACAAAGAAACAAATTAAACCCATAAACAACAACAACCCTTTAATTTCTATTAATAGTAGACAAATAGAAACTGCACCAGTAGCTAAAAATCTAGGTTTGTGGATGGATGGTGAGCTTAAATTTGAAACACATATACAACAAAAAGCTAGACTCGCTTTCTATAGACTTAAAACTCTATATGGAATCAAAGAAACTTTCTCACTACAGAAATTCGTATAACACTTTGCGATACCCTAGTCTTCTCTGTCTTCGACTATTGCGACATTGTTTATGGCCCGCGTCTGTACAAGAAAACAGAAAATGTCATTCAAAGGGTACAAAATGCTTGCGCTAGATTTAACTTTAATGTCCCCAAAAGAGGGCACGTTAGTCCTTATCTTGTACACGAAAACATCTTGAAAATGGCACCTCGACGAAAATCACACTATTTTCAGGATAATTAAGTTAAAGCTTCCTAACTATCTCTATGATAAACTATCGTGGTGCAAAGATATACCTATACACGAGATACGCGAATGACGCAATGCGACCAACTTTGTGTTCCTACGCACAGAAGTGAGGGAAGGGAAGAAGGGAAGCTTTAAATACACATTTATAAAAATATGGAACAACATACCTCCTCCTCTCAGACTATATAACAGCTATATCACTTTAAAAAAAATTACAAATAAATACTCATTGAAACACAAATTCAAGAGTTCCACGATAACTTTAAAAATAGTAAACGTATCCTTGAAACCCTTCAGTACAGAACAGAACAGAACAGAACAGAATCAATCATCTTAAACAACACAATAATAATACACAACTGCGACCTAACACACAATCCAATGCAACCTTGCGTGGTATCAGTGTGTACCGTAGCGTACACACTTGAGCTTGCAATTTCCTGATTGTCTTTTGTTTTATATTATTATTTTGAAATATGAATTTGGGCTACTCTGATCACTTCGCGCTCGGCGAAGTGGCAGGAGCTACTTCAGCAGAAGCACAGTCGGCTGGAACTCAGTGCGACGAGGAGAGAAAGCGCGGATATTATTATTATTGTTATACACTTGTGAACACATAACCTTTTTTTATTGTTTAACTTGTATTATTTTCTGTTAGGCTATCAAAGCATCTACTTAAATAAAAAAAACATTTTGAGTTTGAGTTTTGATATATGTACGGTTTACGTAAAATTTTGGCATGTTTAGCATTTTCGTTTAAACTTTCCTCTTGCAGAGGCGAACTTGAATTCCAAGCGCCGTGTGAATCACTATCATCAATATTATTTAGCATTACGCGAACCCAAAGCAATCAAAGAAGAATATATGTTGATGGATTTTGGAAAGCGAGGTTTTGTACGATTCATCTTAAGATCCAGATTGGCATACTTAATTGTAAAATTGGTTAGGTTATTCGATTAGTTTTTTATAATTTAACTTTCTTTGCCTTTTCTATTTTTTTTAACTTTTAATACTTATAAAAATTAAAATATACCTAAATACAACTACTTGTTTTTTATTATATTTCTGCAGTTGCTTAGAAACATTTAGCACATAAAACAGGGTGTTTAAAAAGTGCGTTTGAAATTTTAAGGGGATACTAGTATCAAGTACAGAATTCGGGAAAAATATTGAAAAAATCCGATCTACATTTTTTTCAGTTTCCTATACTAAATCTGAATAGAGAATCAAGAATCTTTAGTGGAAACTGAAAAAAGAATTGTAGATCGGGTTTTTACAATATTTTTCCTGTACGTGTACATGATTCTGAGAGCCCCTTAAAATTGCAATCGCACTGTTTTTAAGTATATTTCACGGAAAGAATACTGTGCAAATCTTCATTATATCTATCATATTAAGGTAGAATATAATTTCGATGGCCACTTTAGGTTTAGAATAGGATATCAGGTCACAGATCTGTATAATCTATTCTTTATAACAATCGGAGTGAAACTGACCGACCTCCTAATAACTTCCAACTTTCATTCTAATAGTTTTTGCGCCACATTTAAATGGAGATTTAAAACTTTGTTGTTTAATTTATTTAGGTAGGATTTCGAATTAATGTTTGCTTGTTTTTAGTGTCGAATTACGTATGGTTTTTGGTTTAAATGTATTCTAATATATATTAATGTATTGTTAACAACCCATATCGTCCCCACTGCAGGGGCACCGGTCTCTTCCCAAATCTCGGGAAGGTTAGGCCACACTCCACAAATGGGACATTCCACTTCTCATTTTGGTATTATTCATTAGTTTTTTCATGTTTCGTCGTGTTACGCAAATAATAAAAAGTATATCTTAATTTGCTATAGTAGTCGCAAAATTGCTATTTGGTCATAATAAAAAATACTCTCTTATTGAGTACCTATATAGCGATCGATCGGTGTAAATTTTATTTAGATCCGTGCTATATGTTTGCTATAGTTTTTTTTTTCAGGTAGACACCAAACCCATGGTGGAATTACATTTTTTTGAGAATTCTCTTGTACATTTTCTTTTACAAATTTTCGGCAGCATGACTGTGTTTATTTATTATGATGGTGGATCTGTTTTCGAAAATCTTTCAACAACAACATTTTTAAGACATTGTGATAAAAGTCAAAGAACATTACTTTTTGTCCCTCTATAGCCGAAATGTCCTCAATTAGCTGCTAATAATTAGTAAATTATATTTAATTAGGTAAAATTATCGCAAAATAGATCTGACTTAATAAATGACAATATAATTATAAATGGAAATACAAATCACGAAAAATCTCAAAATAAATAAATTCGAGCTAACATCAAAACCATCTACATAAACGTCCAACAAAACAAGTCGATCCACTGACTCTGACTCACTTAGTATTAGCGACCAATAAAACAAGACTGACTCACTTACTATTGACGATGGTATTAGCACTTAAATGTTAGTAACACGTCTGCTGGTGTTAGATAAGTTGCCAACAAGTTAGCAGTGTTACCATTGTTCGGGGTTTGGGAATGTAATCAGGGCAAAGGGCGAAAGGGATGCAGTCACGCGCGACCCGCCTGGTACTATAGTACCAAATCGGGCACCGGGTAGCAGTTGGCTCGGCCGCGGCACGTGCTACTCTACTTTGCGTACATTTGTGAAAGGAACAACTAGCTTTATTTTATCTACAGTGTAATATAAACCGATTAAAAAAATGTAATCAAATATAATAGAACATAATACTTGTTAGGACTTTGTGGTGGAAGAGTTGTCGTGGCCTTTTGTGTTTAACATGTAAAGGCGACACTTACCTAAATAACATAATCACAATCTCGATTTTCCGATCTAAAAATAGCCCATATAAGTAAATAAACCTCTTTTGCTTCTTTAGTCCATCATCAAGGGTCTGAACTGTACGAACTGAAGGGTTTACGAACTGTATCTATAATGTACCAGACTCATCAGAACCAACCAACAAATGAGTCGAAACTCGAGGGGTATACTATAGCAATAACCATTGAAGAATGTCACTATCCGCCTCCAGGATGCACAATCAGACCCTCGCACCAAATATAATATATCGGTAAAGTAAAACAAAACAAATGAGCTAAAACGCGAGGAGTTTACTAAAAGCCATACAACTCCACTATCCAGCTCCAGGATGCAACATCAGGCCTTTAACCAAGTCTTATTTATAATACAAAATAATAATAAATAAAGAATCCTAAACTCGAGAAGTTTACTAGATGCCATTGAAGAGTTCCACTATTCAGCTCCAAGATGCATCATCAGACCCTCATCACCATTTGTAGTGGATCATTAAACAAACCAAATGAGCCCAAACTCGAGAGGTTTACTAGCAGCCATTGAAGAGTTATTCAAAGTTATTTACCTACAGATGAATGAAGCTAATAAAAGTGTATTATTAAAAAGTAGTCAGTGATTATTAATTAATTGTAGTATCAGAAATATTTTTTTGTAGTAGAGAATAAAATATGATTCCACTTTCAAAGTACTTTAAAAATGAAAATATCGCACACCATTTCTATGAAACTAAAAGCTGTTATTCAGTCACTCCGCTATGAATATATACATAGTTTATATTGGATGCTAAAAACTTGGCAGATTTACACGCGCGCTTGTCCACTGCCGCTGTCAACGAACCGTCCGAGAACGAGAAATCGTCGCCGAAGTAGCGGTACATACATTACTAGGGTACGTGTCCACCGCAATCGCTCGGGTGACGGCCGTGCGGTGGACACCTAGCCTAGTAATGTATGTTTTTAGTATCCAATATAAACTATGTATATATTCATAGCGGAGTGACTGAATAACAAGTTTAAGACTTATGTAAAGAAATGCCTGTGTTCAAGAGGATATTATTTATTTTTATTTTTTTTTTTTTATTTTATTTAGGAAACAAACAGTCTTTTACATATGTTGCTAAAACTATTCAGTACTTATAGACCTACAGTTCCATAATTTTTCTTATACAATAGGAACATATTGTATTTATACAGTGATAAAACAGCAAAACAAATTGTTATATTTAAGTTATAAAAAGAAATTTGCGTCCTGCTTCGGAAAAAAAAAATCCTTTAAAAAATGTGAATTTAATCTCTAAATGTTGAATAAAATTTTGAAAGTTGAGTTTGAAAAAGTATTTTTTTTTTTCTTTTTTACATTTTTTTAATTAGAATTGTTATGAAAACCTTAAACCGAAGCAAGTCACATCACAAAATAAGCAAATATATCTTTTGTTTAGGTTAACAAAAGCTTCTTTTTGAAGCAATTTAGGGAAACAGAGAATAAATCAACTTCATTAGCTGTGTCATTATAAAAACGACAAGCACGTTCAATAAAGGAATTATCTGCAAAACAAGTATTACTTCTTTTGATCATAAATAATTGTTTTTTACGACAGGTTCTTTCACGTCCACGAGGTACTTTAAAAGAAATGTTGTGCAGTAGTGCGGGGGCATCGACCATATTATTAATAATTTTGTAAAGTAAAACGACATCAGCATAATTACGGCGATCAGTCAGAGAGACAATCCTGTGCCCATTCAAAGAGGACTCATAATCAGAGGGAGTATGACCAGTTCTATAATCAAGAGATTTCACAAATTTTCTTTGAAGGCGTTCAATTCTTTCTTTATGGATTTTAAATGCTGGGTGCCAAACTGTGCAAGCAAATTCCAGATGACTACGAACAAATGCGTTAAATAAAAGTTTATAGGTAAAAGAATTTTTAAATGGTTTCCCTACTCGCAGTATAAAACCTAGTTGCTTGTAAGCCTTATCAATAATTTTATCAATGTGTGGAACATAAGTAAGTTTAGAATCCATAATAATTCCCAAGTCACGAATTTGTGTTACTCTAGTTAATTTTTTACTGCATAGTTCATAATCATGAAATATAGGATTATTTTTTCTAGTAAAGCTGATTGCAAAGCATTTATCTGCGTTAAGGAAAATATTGTTATTTGTGCAAAAATCTTCAAAAGCTGTGAGATCACTTTGTAATAGGTTGCAGTCAGTTTGATCACGTATAATCCTAAATATCTTCGTATCATCAGCATACAGTAATGAGTTTGAGTTTTTTAAAGTATTTGTGATATCATTTATGTACAAAATAAATAACAAAGGACCTAAATGGGAGCCCTGCGGCACACCTGAAGTTATTTCTTTATATCCTGATCTATACCCTCCGACTGCAACAGCCTGAGACCTATTTTCTACATAGGATTTTATCCATCGAAAAAGATCACCATGTATACCGAGTTGCCAAAGCTTTATTAATAAAGTATTATGACATATTTTATCGAAAGCCTTGGTAAAATCAGTGTACACAGCATCTACTTGATACTTATTGTCCATAGCATCCAGGATAATTTCACTAAAAATCAATAAATTGGTATCAACGCTTCGACCTTTATAGAAACCATGTTGATTCGGAGATATGTGACGTTTAACTGCGCCAGAAAGTTGATCAGTAACAATCTTCTCAAAAATTTTCCCAAACTGACATAATTTAGAAATAGGTCTATATTTCTCAATATCCTGACTAACCGTGCCTTTAGGTATTGGAGTAATCAAAGCCTGCTTCCAAATTCTAGGTACACATCCTTCACAAAAAGACTTTTTAAAAAGTAAAGTGATTGGTTTGGTAAGAGCAGCTGAACAATTTTTAATCATAACGGGGTGTATACCATCCGGCCCAGCACCTTTATTAACATTGACAGAGTTTAAATATTTATTTACTATATCTTCAGTGAATTCTATTGACCCAATACTCAAAACTGAATCAATTGGAGTTTCTAAGACAGAAATGTCCAAACTCTGAGAGCTTGACTGCTCAAAAACTGAATGAAAATGGTTATTAAATAAATTACATATTTGTTCCCCATCTGAAGCTGTTGTTCCTCTGTAATGCATATTTTGTGGTAAACTATTGTTTGGAAAAATTGATTTTATATATGTCCAGAAGAACTTAGGATTAATTTTGATTTTCTTCTCAGAATAAGCAATATAATTGTTGTAACACTCTTGTTCCATCTTAAATGCCCTTTTCCTAAGTATTTTAAATGACTCATAATCAAGGGGATTTTTATATAACTTCCATAATTTATGGTACTTTTGCTTTTCACTTAGAACTCTTCTTAGGGGTTTACTATACCAAATAGGAACAGAACTTGATGAACGAAGTGGGCGACGTGGAACAAACTTTTTAATCAAATTATTAAGAAACTGATAAAATTCCATAGTGGACTCCTCCATAGTTAGTGATTTAAACAAGGAGATCCAGTCCATTTTTAATAACTCAGCATTAATTTCGTTATAGTCAGCTAATTGAAAATTAAAGATGCATGTCTTAGCAGATCTAAGAGGTGGTATGTAATTTAATATCAATCCTATCTCCAGTGACTTATGATAGCTATCCTCAGGTGTCAAAGGATACTGACATTCAGATACCATACATTCAGTGTTGCATAATATTAAATCTAAAATATGATTTGACACATTGTGAATAAAGTTATATTGTTTTAAATCAGAAAAGGACATAAGTTCACTCAGTGCCTGAACAACAGCAATACCACTGGGCAACAATGATAAATAGAGATCATGGGAGCTAGTCCATCTCGCTTCAGATATATTAAAATCTCCGGTTAACAAGAAAATATCATGAGGTCGTTCAGTAATTAATTTACCAACAATGTCAAAAAATGCACATAATGTGTCTTTATAAGAAGGACCATGTGGTATGTAAATGCAGCAAATGTTGAGAAAAATATTACCTTTATTGTTCCTGGAGCCCAACGGCAATGATACCCAAACGCATTCTGACGTGGCGCTGGGAGGACATGGCCAGTCACGTCGCAGCGGCTGGTACTCGCCGCGCACCGCAACCATCGCTCCACCTCCGCGTTCCGCACCACTATCACTCAAAGATCTATCACAACGGTATACCTGATATCTATTATCAAAAAACTCTCTATCAAAAAAGCTTGAAGTCAACCAGCTTTCAGTAATGCACACAAAATCATACTCTGACTGAAGAACATTAGATAAGAAATTATGTGATTTGGTACGAAGACCCCGCACATTCTGATAATAACCATTAAAAGTTTTATTAACCATTTTTAAAAATGTTAAACCAGAAAAAAATATATTTAATTTTATTACAAATTATAAAGCATCGTAGACCTGAAATGCCACATAGAAAAATAGTGTTTATTTTTTTATATGCATAAACATTACTTGTTTGTACTCTGAATAACATATTACAAAAACTATAATTACTATAACACAGCCATAACAACTTATAGTATAGGAGCATAGTATCACATAACAAATTATACCTATCAGAAAGGTTTGTATGTAACACTGACACTGACATATAAATTACACACATAAGATAAAAAGAAATAAGTCACTTTACTTTTTGAAGATCAGACACTTTGCCAATGAGCATAGCTTTGGATTTCTCATTCTTCCTCATAAAAATCTTGCAGTCTCGAACCCACAAGAATGAGTACTGGTATTCATTCTTGAGTTCTCTGGCCTGCCTCAACAGCTGTTTGTTAGCCGGTGTAAGGTGGTCGCTCACAAACACGTTGGCAGCGGCACCCGGCAGCCCAAGGTCAGCGCTAGAGACGCCGCGGCGCGCGCGTACTGCCGCCAACAGGTGGTCTTTGTACAGGCGCCTGGTGAAGCGCACAATGATGGCCGGAGGGCGGGCCCCCGATGACTCTGACTTGGCATCACCACCGTTGCTGTTAGTCGCATATCGGCGAACACGATGAATGGAATCCACAAAATCATTTTCAAATGGCATTCCCACTTTGGCACACAATGAGCTCAGTAGACTCAGCAAATTTTCACCACTGACAAGCGGTATTCCAGAAATCTCAACATTATTCATTCTAGCGTGCTGGTCGCGCATGTTGCTTTCGTTTTGCAGGTTATTTATGATGTCATTTGCATTAGCTAAGTCTGATTGCAGTTTGGCAAGCATCGCCATCTTACTTTCCACAACAACCAAACGATCCTCTAGGCTCGAGAAACGTGACTCCATTTCACTCCATTTTTTATTGAGGTTTTCAATACCAACAGAAGTACTTTGTATTTCTTTTTTTACAATAACGAACTCAGCTCGAAAAGCCTTGATTTCCTGTAGAATCTCCGAAATTCCCTGTTGTGGGGCGGTATTCCCTTGCGAAATGTCACCATTGCCCGGCGTGTTTTGGCACTTGCTGCATCGCCAAGAAGCTTTTTTTTCAGCGTGCATCTTCCTAGTCCCGGTTATACCGGCACATGTAGCGTGAAAGCGAAGAAGACAGCCACAACATACAACAGGATCACTTGCAATAAGTTTTTTACAAATATTGCAATCCATGTTTGAGGTTATCCACCAACAACAGAGATTCGCAAAGACGATAACAGCTTGTTCCAAATTGCACCTTATTTGTACACGTCGTTCGATTCGAAATTCGGTGTGTTGTTTACGATACGCGCCTTCGTTTAATAACCGGCTGCACTTTTTGACACAGAGAACCGTTCAGAACGACGCCGTGCGATGAACTGAACTATAAACTGAATGAATTATAAAACCCAAGACTATGTTAATGACAATGATGTATGGACATGTATAGATCTTCCAGCTCATAGCTTTAGTAATGACATCAATTGTAATAGATATTAAGTATTTATTTCAAAAAATGTGTTGGGGCGAGTTTTTTTTGGGCTCGACGTTTCTTCTCGCTCCGCTAACACTTCCCGAAACGTTGAGTGTACAAGTTCCGCGTGGTAGGAACTTTGTACTAGGTAGAAAAAAGACGATTTAAAAGTATGCGTACAGCATCTACTTAAATAAAAAATATTTTGAATTTGACTTTGACTTTGACTTTGAACAGCTTTTAGTTTCATAGAAATGGTGTGCGATATTTTTATTTTCAAAGTACAATTATCTCGTTTACTCCACTGTTCCAGCGGAGGGTAATGGTTTTGGTTTATGTATGTTTTTAGTATTGACCTAAATAAATTATAATACTTACCTGAGTATGTACGTATACAAGTACTACTACTTATGCTTGTAACAGCCGTTCAGTATTATAAATAGAACTGAACTATTCTGAGCTCGCCTATCCCTCCTTCCCTCACATTTGTAGTATTAGTTTGAACATGAGATCACTGATCGAAAGTTAGGATAGAAAACGAGTACTTTACAAAAAATAAACTAATAAAAACATCGTACACTAAAGTGATGATTTATTGTATTTGAATCATTGAACAATCAAATCTAATAGTTAACGCTGCGCCTCATGTAATACAAATCAAAAATAGGAGCTATATTTTCATTTTAATAATGCTGAAATGCTATAATAATCATGTGATATGCTAACTTATGACATTATTTTAATAAATATAACATCGTTATGCTCTAAAGTTATAAAGGTGTTAAAAAGTGTTGAATATTTTAAGGGGTTACACAGAATCAAGTATAGAATACAGAAAAAATGTTGAAAAAATCCGATCTACAATTATATTTTTCAATTTCCCATACAAATTCTTGATTCACTCTTCAGATTTATAATAGGATACTAAAAATAATGCTGATATAATATCATTGCTATTCTAAATTATGTTCTAAATTATTTCCAGATAAATACTTATACTTAGGTGTCCGACTAATGGGAGTCATTTAAGGTAGTTACCTAGTTTTGTTCGTTTTCAGCAGAGTAATAGACCGTCCGAAGTATTGTGAAATATGACCACGACGTGCCAATTATCTGGAATATAACATGATTTTTTCTTTAAATTTAGCAACTTAATTATTGACATATTTTTTAAATATTACAACCGCCCGCAGTACAAGTCAAATAACTTGAAATACCACTGATCCGATTATGACCATCAAATCAGTGATTATCATCAAACATAAGTAAGAACCACCCATGGCTAAGTGCGGCTTACGTGGTGGTTTCGATCATGCAGGTTTACTGGCTACAGACACGTTTATGGCCTGGACTGCTTTGACTGTTGCTTACTTTTTAGGGTTCCGTAGCCAAATGATAAAAAACGGAACCCTTATGGATTCGTCATTTCTGTCTGTCTGTCTGTCTATCCGTCCGTATGTCACAGCCACTTTTTTCCGGAACTATTAGAACTATACTGTTGAAACATGGTATTCTGTGAACCGCATTAAGATTTTCACACAAAAATAGAAAAAAAACAATAAATTTTGGGGGTTCCCCATACTAAGAACTGAAACTCAAAAATTTTTTTTTCATCAAGACCTATCCACAGATACCCCACACGTATCTGTGGATAGGTCTTAAAAAATGATATTGAGGTTTCTAATATATATTTTTTTTTAACCGAATAGTTTGCGCGAGAGACATTTCCAAAGTGGTAAAATGTGTGCCCCCCCCCCTCTAACTTCTAAAATAAGAGAATGATAAAACTAGAAAAAATATATGATGTACCATGCAAACTTCCACCGAAAATTGGTTTGAACGAGATCTAGTAAGTAGTTTTTTTAATATGTCATAAATAGTAAACCGCAAATTACCTTTCATTCAATCAACTCAAATATAAAAAATATAAAGTTCAAGACATGTGTGATTATGAATTTATACGAAACCCTCGGTACGCGAGTCCGACTCGCACTTGGCCTGTTTTTCTTGACCGTTTTCGTGCTCCGTAAAGGCACGCTTAGCCATTGATGCCGGTTGCTATCACTAATGGCAGTCGTAAAGCCATTGATTTTGATAATGTGAAATAAATTAATCTAAATCTACCGAAAAACTTCACATAACCTTCCACAATCCGGAATTGGCCCGCGTATTTATAGTATGGCTTAACCTTCCCGAAGCATGGAAAGAGACCCGTGCTACCCAGACATTCCTATAATCATTTGCATCCTCCAAAAATATCCAAAAATGAAAATGCTGTTATAACTTTTACCTTTGTAAAACTTTCATAAGATATTATTGAGAATTTGTACGCTGTCAATAGTTGAGCTTTATTTGCCCTGAAAGTGTGAAAGGAAGGAATGAGTAATATTTCTTAGTTTTTCATACTTGTTGTTTATTCATTTCTTCGTTTTACCTTGTCATAAGAAGTAGTAAGATTTTCTTCGCCTTTTTATCCATGCTATACCATTCGCATAAGTACGCTTTCTTAGAAATTTCTGTACTCTGTAATTTTATTATAATAATTTAGTTTTTATGGAGTTGTAATAATATACAAGATGTAAGGGACAGGTTTCCGAAAACTTTAAGGGCTTGCTCAGTAGACGAAACTGAACAACTTTCCATAATAATTTTTGTCAGGAAACGAAAAAAAAATGGCTTCTTCATACAAACAGTCCAATCAAGTTTATAATTTTGTATGGAGAAGCCGATATTTTTTCGTTTCCTGAGATTTTTTTATTGTGGAAAGTTATTCAGTTTCGTCCACTGAGCAAGCCCTTAAAGTTTTTGGAAACCTGTCCCTTACACCCTGTATAATATCTGGGACAAATCACACACGGTCATCTGGCCCCAAACTAGGATTCCCTGTACTATGGGAACCAGAGACTGATATACATACACATATACATTTAAATACATACATATAGTTATAATACACCCAGACACAGAGCAAACAAATCTGCTCATCACAGAAATGTTTGCCCTTGGTGGGGATCGAACCCACGACTCTCGGATCAGTAGTTACGAGCGCTAACCACTGAGCCACCAAGTCAGTCACAGTTATAATAAGAGTACTTATAGTATAGAAACAACTGTGATGAAAATTATTACTTACCTCTGTTATAAGGTTTTCTCCAAAAACACTCATAAAATATATTAACAATATCTGTGAAAACAAGAATATTGCAATTGTAGGAACTTGCTTTATGTCTCCCATCTGAAATTATTGAAAAATATACTTTATTTTTCGATGAATTTTCCTTAAATGGTTCTTGATTAGTTATTTATATTATTCGTTTTAATAACCGGTACAAATCACACACGGTCATTTGGCCTCAAACTAGGATTCTTGTACTATGGGAAGCAGAGACTGATATATACACATATACATTTAAATATATACATTTATAGATATAATATGTCAGTACCACTAAATTAAATCCAAGTGCGCAAATTTGAATAGAGCCAAACAGAACATTGTAAAAGTTTGGTGCTGTAAATATGTCCTCCAAATCCTGAGATAATCTGTAAAAAAATACAAATCTGATTTAGATTTTCATTGCTAGAGCATGGTACTACTACTTCTACTATTGTATTATAAAAAAAACTTTGTTTATATTACTCTGGATTGACTGTCCTAATTTTGAGAGCTATCATATGTCATGGCCCATCAAAATTACGCTCCACGAAATAAACGATAGTTAGTACCTCACCACTGCACATTTCTACGTTTATAAAAATTCTTTAGATATCATGGTCATTCGTTAGATTGGTCAAGTGCGAATTCGGTACTATACGTTGAATGGTTGTATGGAATCTACGAATAGTCATTTTGATGTTATTTTTTGATGGGTAAAGCAAAGGATCAGAGCCATAGTGCCTAGTATATTGAAAATTCTCTTTTTAAGACAATACCTATCCATTTATTCCGATTTTCTTAGTCTTCGTAAGCTTTTTTAACCGACTTCAAAAAAAAGGAGGAGGTTCTCAATTCGTCGGAATCTTTTTTTTTTATTTATGTTCACCGATTACTGGAAGACGCCTGAACCGATTTCTTGTTTTGTTTAATATACTTTACAGGTGGTCCCATATCTATCTATCTATCTATCAGCCAAAAGACGTCCACTGCTGGACAAAGGCCTCCCCCAAGGATTTCCACACCGACCGGTCCTGTGCGGCTCGCATCCAGCGGCTTCCTGCAACCTTTACCAGGTCGTCGGTCCACCGAGTCGGGGGCCTGCCCACACTGCGCCTTCCGGTGGTCCCATATAAATTTTATCAATTCAGCGGTTTTTGAGAAAATCAACGAAAACATAGCAAAATTGGAGTTGTTGCGATTAAAGTCGGTTGTTTTTAACGTATTCAGCGTGGTCAATTATTGTTTGTTTTGTTTTGTCTTTAATCATAAAAGAAATCATGACGGCCGAAAAATTTTTAGATAGAAACTTTAAAGCTATTTTATATGGTCTTTGGTAAAATATTTTCAAATGTAACTGGATATAAGAAAAGAATAATGGCAATCTCAATATGTATCGGAAAGTCGTATAATGTTTTTTTTTTCAAATTTCTTCAACAGTATTCTTATTTAAATATTTTCACTCCCATTACTATTTATACACGTTTCAGTTTATTGGTTTTGTAGTTTTTACAAGTTTATCGTTTTTTTATGACATAGGTGACAAACGAGCATGCGGAATTACGGTAAGCGATTACCGCCGCCCATAGACACCCGCCCGAGACAACCGGCACAAGTCACAAGTTTTCGTTACCTTGTGCTCTATGAAATGTTATATATCTGTCGTGGCCAGATCATAGAATTGATCACTTCATGATGTGGCCAACCATTTCATGAAATAGTCGCATTTCATGAAATGGAAAATATCTGCTGATTACATCATGATATGGTCTGGCCAGATCAATGAATACATCAACGTTTCACGATATACAGCTAAACGCACGGCTATTTCATGAAATGGTCAAGCATTAGTGATCATATCGTAAAATAGTTACAGTATCCACCGTTAGAGGCGCTGATATCTTTTTGTTTTTGTGATGTATCATGGCGGAGTACAGTTATTAATAAAAAGGCTATTAATAATGCACTAATTGAAATAAAATAGAAGTTTAATGTCATTACGATACTATAATAAACTATTACATTTTTCGAAAGTCAATCAAAAAACGAGCGCACCGTAAAAACCTTGATGTTCGGAAAGTGTTTCATAAGTTAGTAGATATCAATCTTAAAAGGTAAGTATTAAGAATGTATAATTTCTCTGTTAACCAAGATTTGTTGCCAGATGTCATGGCTTGAAGATGCCAGTAACTTTTCAACGTATTTTAATTTTTTATTAAACCTTTTATATAATGGAACCCCTACATTAATGATATGGCCAAACGTGGATGGACATATCATTAAACGTTGACGTTTAAACGATATGGTCAGTTTTAGCTGGCCATTTCATGAAATACGACCATTTCACGAAATGGTCGGCCACATCATGAAATGATCAATTCTATGATCTGGCCACGACATATCGACAGAGAAACAGCAATACCTCTTATCTAACAAAAACCAAACTTTAGATTTTAAACTTTATTATATGTATTATATTATAGTTTAAAATGAAAAGTTTGGTTTTGTCAGATAGGAGGTATTGCTGTTTCACCGTCGATATAACTATTTTGATTGGTTGATAAAATAAACTAATTTTGAACATTTTGTCCGGATGGTGGAGACATGGTGCTCTGAAACACAGGATCACCTACTTCAGACATCAGGCTTCGCATTTACAATACATAAAATTATTTTATTTTATTATTGGTATAAAGCTTTCTTATTAACACTGTTTAAATATATATAATTTAATTTAGCGTACTATTGTATTTATCCTGTATTGTATTTTGAGGAGCAAACATAAAAAAATTGTTGATTGATAACTGAATAGTATAAAAAAATAGTTTGAATCTCAGTTAAGAAAAAAATACATATTTTAGGTGTAACCCCCAAACAATTATAAGGATTTTGCTTTTTAGCCACGACGGAAGGCTACTGTTTGTGTGTGTCAACAAATGTTTCCATTTATCTCAATAACGATTTGACCGGTTTAGATGCGGTTTTCAGCAAAGAGTTGGTTATTCATTGGCGATGGTTCGCAGATAAGTGATTTGAGGTCCGCTCGCCAGGGGGTTGCTGCGGTACAAAAATTTTACTTCTCAAGACGAGACTAACTAAACATTTGAGATTTATTTGCCACTAAAAAGTACAGCCAGTTTAGTTTTTACACGCATAAAAAATGTATATGCGTAAATGTAATCGTTCAGGGAGTGCTTACACTTATGACTTTCCTTAGTCATTCGTCCCTTAGTTTTCTATTTTTCGTTATTTGTAACATATAGGTTGTCCTAATAGTTTTAATTTTACAGACATTAAGACATTGAATACAATTACAAACCCAAGAATCTCCGTCAGAACCAATTTTTAATTTTGTTTTCTAAAACAGGGAAATTTAGAAACAGGGACTTTTTACAAAAGAGTCGTTTAAAGAAAGGAATGTTTTGCTAACTGGGGGCCGTTTTTCAAAAGTGGCATTTTGCATATAGTTAAATTCAATCTAGGAAGACTGCAAGTAATAAAAATATTATGCTTTGTAATACAACAAAAGCGAAATACTTCAGGATGTACTGATGTTTTTTGACAATCGCGCTGAGGGATCCGACGTCGTGTGGCTTCAAACGCTGGATTTCGTCACCCAGGACGGTAAAGTTGCAGCACACTAGCACTGACAAGTTGAAGTAGAGAATATCCACCGTAACAAAGTATATTGCGCAGAGCCAACCTGAAGCAGAAAGTTATTACACCAGTTTAACCTTTGAAATGCAAAATAATTTAAGCGTTTTCTCGTAAAAGTAAAAATAAATCTCAAGAAGTCTGTTCTACTGTTGAAAATTTTTAAAAGCAATTGTTTGGCAGCTTCAAATGTACCTATGAAATGTCTTACCGGCAATAAATAAATTAATATAAACCACGAGCCAATTCCAAAATGTATCAGTTGAAAATGGTACCAACACTGCATATTGCAAGTAGTAAACTATTTCTCCTTTCACTTTGTAATCGTACAGAATACAAGCCAATGACAAAAAGTTGTACATAGATTCCAGAATAATGTTCAAAACGATGTAATAGTTTGTGTATTTGTGTACCATCCTCACTTTTCCCATTGCAACATATATTTTCCTTTCATCGAGTGTGATCTCATGGTACAAGTCTTTTAGCGAATCATGCAGCTGGTAAATTTTGTGTCTACTTAGAGCAATGGATAAAATTTTCACCCCTGATAAAGTACCAATACCAAAGCATGGAGCCAGCGCGGTCAACTCCAAAAAGCTCTCCGACGACGATATTTTTGTTAGGAAAAATGCGAATTCTTCGACACATACTGATACCATGGCGAAATATAGTACGAGAAATCTCCAATTACTCAGCTTCCCATTAATTTGATCTTTTGTTGGAATGCCTATAAGCCAAAAGCAAAAAAATGGATGTTTGAATATATCATCAAAGTTTAGAACATCCATCCTGTTTTCTGTATTGTAACAATTGTTTTTTGTGATGTTTTTTTCGTATAACTGAACTTTTATAACACTAACACCTATTAAAATAATATGAAATTGTTAGGGTTACACAAAAATATGTAGAAAGCAGTAAAAGTGTCACTCCACCCTATTAAATATTCACTCACTTGCCTGTACACTCACACATATGTACTTATCTAAATATTTCATATTGATGGACATTGCAAGGCTAATTTATAGGCTTACGTTTGCAGCTACCGAATTCTCAATTACAATATAACTGCAACAATGTGTATTGACAATATTTTGGTATTTTATTTAATTAAAAAACAAATTTAGAATGTTATCTTCGTCTTCTTCTTGGGTCCTCTAACTTCTCGAGGAACACATACAGCTTTCCAGTGCATCCGATTGGCAACGACTACGACAATCTCTGTCCTTTTCCCCACAGAAGCAGTCTTCTAGCGCCACGGTCTTCTGCTAAGTAGACTTCTCTTCTTGTTTCATACGGGAGAGTAACATAGAACCTGCTTGGTGAGATGGGAGTCCTCTTGCCGCAGAGTATAATACTCTGTAGTCAATTTAAGCTTTAGTAACGAGAAATTGGAAACCCTAATAGATGTACTTAGTTAAAGAAAGAACTCAATAATAAACCATATCAATCACAAAACTCATTACAGATATTTTAAACGTGGGATCATAAAATATGGATTCCCCTTTTAGGGTTCCGTTTTAGCTTTAAAACTAAAAGAAAAGTACTTAATTGCAAAGATATTTCATCACTTAACTGTAACGTTTTTGCTTCAGTTCAAATAGAATTTCGACATGCGCACGTAAAAGTATCAAATATTTTAATTTTTAAAAAATGCGGGCCGATACTAAGTCAAACACCGAGCTACTGCACCGTGCCGCCGTATGGTGTTAAAAAAAATGCGTTTGAGATTTTAAGAGATTACTCAGAATCAAGTATAGAATACAGGAAAAATATTACAAAAATCCAATCTACAACTTTTTTTCAGTTTTCCATACAAATTTTTTATTTACTATTAAAAAAAAATTGAATCCCTTAAAATTAATCCCTTAAAATCTCGAATGCACTTTTTTAACACCCTGTATATTCTGTCTATCCCTTGTGATAGCACGGTTAAATTCCGCCAGGCGATACGAAAAATAATATAAATTAAGGCTCAAAAATCCATAGATCTAAATAATTAATATTTAGATCTATTGATGAAAATGTATTCAACAGCTATTCGACTTGTACGGAAACCTTCATTGGCCATCATTTGTTTTTACTGATAGCACAAAGAAAACACTTAAATGTAATTTACGTTGTGTTTTATTAAATGAAAGAATAGATTCCTTGAAATGGTGTAGTTCCGATACAGAAAATTAGTATGTACCATCAAAGAATACCAAATAGGATTAAATAGTAAAAAAAAGGGAAACGTTTATCATTTAAATTATAAAATTTAGATAACTGCGTCACATAAATTACCGCTGACCTCAAAGACGATGACGGTATCGCGAGGGAGCGAAGGGCGTTTCGGTAAGAGAAAACATGTTGGCTCGCAGGTTTGCTCGATGTTAAGCTTACCCTTTTTAGAGCATTCTGTACATCATCTACGCGTACAGCCTGTGGGCTAACTATACCTACCCAGAAGGCTTACAACGCCCTTCGAATTCAGTATAATAACGCGTTCAGGGTGTTGATGGGGTTGCCGCGCTTCTGCAGTGCCCCGGGAATGTTCGCGGAGGCGCGTGTTGATTGAGACTCCGCGGCCATCCTGGCCATGATAGTGGACAAATCGATCGCAAAATTCCGTTTGCCCTTATGCGTTTTAGTCTGAACTCAGCATATATAATCAATAAATGTAAAGTAATTTAAACTTCCAGCTCTAAAGCGTCCAACTATCCCCCCATGGGACAATAGGCTAAGATTTACTATCAAAGTTCATCAATAAAACAGAACAAGTGCAAAGAGACCGCATTACAGTTATACTGTATTCCACATGCGCCGATCGCAATCCTGTTAATGTTATAAAATTGATGGCGGAATCGAAATCTCGGAGAGCGGAGGACAAAGTTTTTATTGCATTGCATAGGAGTTAACTTATCAAATAAACACTTGATTGAGGTAGGTAGAATTTGAAATGTTTAGGCACTTAAAACTGACCAGTTATATTGTTTTTCTGATTTTTAGTATTTCAAAACAAATTACACACATTGTTATCTCTTTCGAGAAACTAAGGCGTTAATAGTCTCAGCTATGCTGACGATATGGTGCTCCTCAGCCCCTCGATCAAAGGCCTGAGGAAGTTTGCTTTTAGTCTGTGCGAATTATGCTGATTCTCACGGACTGAAATATAATGCCTTAAAAACTGAGGCCATGGTCTTTAAGGCAGGGAGAGTCCGGAGAATGTGCCGGAATTAAGGCTTAAAGGTTCAGTGGTTCGGGTTGTAGCCCAGTTTAAATACCTAGGGCATATCCTCACCGACGACAAGAGGGATGACAAGGACATAGAGCGGGAGAGGAGAGCGCTTTCCGTCAGGTGCAACATGCTCGCGTGCATATTTGGTGGGTGTAGTGACGAGGTCAAGCGCACTCTTTTCAGTGCATATTGCCAATGTTTCTACACCTGTCAACTCTGGAGCAACTATAGCAGAAAGTAATGGGGCTCCATGAGGGTGCAATACAATAACGCTTTTCGCGCCCTCATGAGGCTGCCTCGCTATTGCAGCGCGTCGAGCATGTTCGCCGATGCGCGGGTGCCAGATATCTTTGCAGTTGAGAGAACGCACGTGGCTTTCTTTTGGGATCGCCTGCGGCGCTCTCACAACACTATATTGCGGGCTGTGAGCGAGGACCTGCACTGCAGTCCAATATACAGGGTGTAACAGAAGTGTGTGACAATACTTCAAGGTTGGCGTTTACACATCAAACTGAACAACTTTTGTTCTACAACTTTGTTGAAATCGCAAATTTTTTTTCGGACTTTTCATACAAATCGATCAGTTGGCGAACCAAGTTTGTATGAAAAGTCTAAAAAATTTCAGTTTGATGGGTAAAAGCCAACCTTGAAGTATTGTCACACACTTCTGTTACACCCTGTATATAGCCTGACTGTCACAACATCGCAGTGGGAACAGGAAGTAAATGACGACACTGCATAGTATACCTACTCTTTACATAGGTATGCTTAATCTTACTTTTAATTTCTAAATATTTGACGTAGTACATATTTTACATATTTTACTGAAGTTTATTTGTGTTTTTAAGTGTCTCTTTATTCTATTTTATTTTTAGTTATTAATTGTACATTTATGGGTCTGCTGCCTGACTGAATAAAGAAATTATTATTATTATTATTATTATTTCGCGATATCCCGTATCTAGTTTCGTGAAATTACGCGTGTATTCATGAAATATAATATTACAGGATCTTACTGCGATATAATGTTACTAAATGAGCTGAAACTATTTTAACTGAGGAAATAAAAAAAATAAAAATTATTTATTCATAAAAGTGAACAGCCAACTTGAACACTTTCTTTACGATAATTTGTTTAACTTTTCTAACTCTATCCGTCTAACAATCATTGTGAAATCAATGATTTTCGCGGGAACTGATTGCGAGTTTCTTCCTTCAGCTGATTATGTTAGACCTTAAATACCAGTGTCATATAATATGTGCAGTTTACTTCCTAACGTGTGCATATATTCATATGTCTAGAGTTTCTTCTTGAACCACGGACTCCACAATTCAGCGCGCGCGCGCCTTTATTCTCATGCGTTGGCTGTACACCGCCGAACCGGCATATTTCCATGAATATTTACCGCAATGCCCCGATAGAATATGATTTGATTTTAGAGAAAAGTTTTATGCTTGCTATTCACAGCTGCATCCCCGACAACGCCAATTTTAAGATGAAAATTTAAGGTTTAAAGGCTATCGGAATATCAGGGATTTTTCGGTAACTATACCAATTTTTTTTTTTTTTTACCAAATGAGTTTTCTTATTTTTATTTTTTGGTATTTTAATCTTTAAAGGTGACTTGCATTTCGACATTGCACAGTGGGTTATAACTAATAATAACGTAGTATGGTTAACGGAGGAGATTGTTCATGTATGGATCGGACGTCTTGAAATGACATACATGTACAATAAGGTGTAGTAATTCTTTTAGTGAGTCCTCTACTCGTGAAACTGAAAAACTTTGTAACACTCATTTATAGTTGGTTCAGTTGGCGGATTTGGATGAATTGTCAAAAAAAACCCGATTTTAGAAATCTCATCTATAAAACTTTAAGTATTGCTAGACATTTTCGCACTCTATATTTTAATTTTAATTATATAAGAGTTAATACAGCGTGATCATTATTCTCATCATCATCATCAGTGGATACTTTTACCCGAAATTTCTTCTCTCGGATATTAGGTTTAATCTAAAGTTTTTACCCAGACCTTTTAAATTCTCAGAAACAAGCTTTTTCACACAAGTACGTATATACTCGTATGTATAGGTATTTTTCCCGTAAAGTTACGAATTTAAACAAAAGTAAAAGGAATACTTATGGCTTTAGCTCGTGACTTCATCCTTTCATTACCTCGGTTTGAAAAGTGTATCTTCGTAGCACATCGCAACTTCTTAACGGAAAGCGAGAGGGGAGAGAAATTACAGATACCGCTTCAACGATCTTAACGCTAAGTACATTTTCATCTAACTCGCATCAACGATAAATGGCTGTCTCCTTATATGAACAGGAACATCTACTATTATTTCGCAAATGTTATCAGAATATCAAACAGCGATTCGTGAACGTATCGCTTTCATAAATTCCCCTGGTTTAGGGGAAATCGGCTTTTCTGCTGTTGGTTTTAGCGGTCGTTATCGTTTGGTGCCAGTGGAGTTTCATCTGTTTCGGAGCCGAGTTCAGTGAGGAGTTGTGAGGAGCGAGTGTTTTTCACGGTCTCATTATGTGACGATTCCTATTCGAGGCCTGGTAGAGCTGCCTGCGAAGGTGGAGGGTATCACCCGCCACTTTCCTCCCACCATTCCATCCCGACACTCTCTAAAACTTATTGATTCCCGTGCCTCTCGACGAAAAAATTGAATAAGTTTTTTCTTACAAATTTATACGCAGTAACATATTATTTGAATGGTTGTTACAAAACTTTTTCATAGCGAAAACTCTTAAGCTATTAGCAATGGAAAGTTTTGTTAACTTTATATTTCGCAAAACGTTGCTTGCTCCAATATTATTTTCATTTATTGCGCAACTAAGAAATCGTGATGCTGGGACCGGATGTGAAGCAAAAGTTAGTAACACAATTTTGAGCTGAGTGTAAGAAGTTCCATCTAGAGACTAGTGGACAAAGAGGTCGCTGATTAAACCTCAACTTTTTTCATTTCTTGTTTTCGTGAGTCGTTTCGTATTGTAATGGACTTTAGGGTTATCATTCAACGTGGTTTATAAACATTTGTTAGTTAAAGATAAGATAAAAGATATAAGATAATTTATTTGTCAAAAAACATGGGTAATATAGATACAGATGTCAGTGTTAAAATAGTATTCTACATGTTTGCTTTGCAGTGTAAAAATACAAAAATATTAGTTACAGTCAAATTTATACATACCTATCGCACCTTGAGAACCATAACGTCATTATACGAAATTTGGCTAAATCACAAATTTGAACTTAATAAAAGTCGATAAAAGCTCAATTTTGTGATTTTACCAAATTTCGTTATAATGACGTTATGGTTCTCAAGGTGCGATATTATAATCAAAATTAATTAAAACTAATAATTAAAACTATGAACTTTACGTGCGATTCTTTAATCATAGGGCATAAAAATATATTAATAAAATTCAAAACATTTGAAGCAGTAATTAAAGGTAACAACAATATTGGCAACAAAAATGGCAACAAAATTGTTTGTCCGACAAAGTTGACCAATCAGCTGATCGTTTTGTATGAATAGTCCAACAATGTTTTTACGATTTTAGTAAAGTTGTAGAAATAAAGTTAAAGATTACTTATTTACACTAGCTTCCGCCCGCGACTTCGTCTGCGTGGACTTCAGTATTGATTCCAGAGGGAAAGAAAATGTTAAGGTGTCGCCATCTAGTGATGAAGTGGAAATTTTGAGTTTTTAAGCATTCCTCCGAGAACCCTTAAGTTTCCCGGGATAAAAAGTATCCTATGTGTTACCAGAGTGCTATATCTATATACCTACTAAATTTCATTCAAATCCGTTCAGTAGTTACGGCGTGAAAGTGGAACAAACAAACATCCATACTTTCGCATTTATAATATGATATGATGTGATGAGTGATGAAATAATGAGATACCAAGTAATTACTAATAACTGTATTTACATGTAAAGTTAATCCAAGCGAGTAAGTTTTTCTGCAATTTCAATAAAAGAATAATTTAGTGAATGCAATCAACATCCGGATTTAATGTTTAAAGCATATAATATAGATAAGCCGATCAATCAAAATAATTTTATATTTTTTGTGAAGTATGTAAGTACATACAATACTTCAGGATTATTCTTGAAATGATGACCCTGAATACGAATTAATCATTGGAAAGACGAAACTATGAGGGCGCGGGCATTGCATTTGTCAGTGTCGGATAAGTAAAATAACCGCATTCGATATTTCCAAGCTCACTACTATAGGTTCTTTGATTTTTCAAACATAAAGCAAATTCATTTAAAACAAATTAAATAAAAGCGCATCTTGATATAACTATTAAATAGTTCAATATTGATAATTATTGTAGTATGAAAAGTCAAGAAGTCCAAGTCTCACAAAAAGTAACTCCGTATTTATACGCATTTAGTTCGTATTTATTTTAACACACCTCGTATTTAAAGTAATTACAATACTTTATTGTAATTACTTTAAATACGAGGTGTGAACATCCACTTACTTCAAACCGTTAACATTGCCAATTGCACCATTTGCAAAGAATAATAGCACCCTCTTTTCTAAACGTACTCGCAATTTGTCTCAACCAATAGGTGGTGGTAAGGTGATTCCGTGAGAACTCATCGGAATTTGATTCCATGTTCTGGATTTGTGCAAGCTTCAATTTCATCAGTTAGTGGTGGGTTACCAGTCATTTAGATAAAAGGATTTGTATTTTTTTAAACAACGAAAGTTCGGCATAGTTATCATTTTGCAAATCAATACAAACACTCCGTCTATTTCAGTAAATTTTAAACTTCTCTGAATAAAAGCTAGCGAGCTAGCTAGCTAGAGAAAAATAAAATCTTAGTTCTTCAAGTTTTATGTTAAAACAATCTACACTGATACCCGTTTAAAATGGATCTCCAATCGTCCGAAACTCTGAAACCAATACCAAAACGAATTTCTTTTCAAAATCAAATTCCTCATCGAACCGAAACGGAGCAAAGTTGAACTTGTGCCAATATTTTATTTAAATCACCCAACTTTCCGAGCTCTGGCAACACTGAACGATTTTCTTATTCTTTTATTGGTTTAGAAACTCACTGGATTTCTTAATTTATTCACTATCATGTAAATTTGTTTAATCTGGTTTATGAAAATAATGATTCAGTAACTAAAACAGAGTTTTGTGATTAGAGTGTAGGCTTCTTGGGGTAAGTGGTTCAATTTCATAGCTGCAACCTTTTTGATAAGCTCTTACCATTTTTACATCACCTGAAGTCTGTAAGTGATGAATGATGATGCCGAATATGGAATTATTTCAAGATTGTTGGTCCCCCAACGCTGGGAAACTGGCTTCTGGCTATCTTATCTCCATTTCTAAACACATCATATTTTTTGGAGGCAAAACTTAGATAAATTTTAAATATCTATATCCTAAAATGTCGATTACACCCTATATTGTGAGATGACTTGTTACACCCACAGATGATATAATATCTGTGGGTGTAACAATGGTTACACCACTGAGCAATATGTAAAAGACAATAGAGCTAATAAGAAGTAAGATAAAATGTAGCATCTGCTTAGTCGGGGACCAATTTTTGGCACACACACGTAATACTTATGTTATATTTCTATGTATTTTTAATTGTATCGTTTTGTTATTATATTTCTAACATGTCTTTTTTGTATGATGCCAGAAATAAAGAATTGTCTATGTTACACTGCGAAATATTGCAAATCTTGTTGCTCATCAATTAATGTTGGAGTTACTATTATATTAGTATAGTTTTATCTTGGTAATAAATCCGATTTCGGTAATCGGATTAACAGGTACTATAAAAATATTATTGATAATAGTGATAATGCACCACAAGGACGAGATGTGTTATATTTATTTTTGTGACTGATAAAAAATACTTGTATGGTTCGAGCACATTCGAATTCTTAAGAGTCTGTGTTTCATTCCCCAAATTATGACCACGATATAAAAGGATTTCAAAAAATGACCAAAAAGGAATTTAGCCTTAAAAAAAATTGACTTATATGCGAACTGAACTACTGGCGCCTACTCCATAAGGCCTGGGGGTGCCCGAGCCCCCAATGACAGTACAAACGGGACTGAGCCCCCCAATAATCAACGATAATCATAAAAAATATATCCATGCGGGCAAAGCCGTGTGTGAAAGCTAGTTAGAAAATATTAGGAAAATAAAAAAAAATCTGCCCTAGCCCCCCAATGTGTTTATGAAGTCGGCGCCCCTGAACTGAACACGATTGCTAATAACTTTTCTTGAATGGAGACTGAGACCCACTGAAAAGTGACTGACTAGGTTGAAATGTCATACTTTTTTTTATACTGCCTCGTTCAGTGTCTTTTTAGGGTTCCAAATCCAAAGGGAAAACTGAGCTATATTGCTTGAAGCAGCAGGCAGGAACTACTGTAGTACTGTACTGTAATTATGTAAAACTGGCTTTTTCCCGCGGCTCCGCCCGCGTAGATATCCTATTTATGCTTGGTGTTGAGCGTGCGCAGTGGAAATGAGTTTTTCGGGATAAAATTGGCTACATGGCTGCTTCAAAAATAAATTGTAAATTATTGGGTTCCGTAGTCAACAAGGAATCCTTATAGTTACGCCATGTCCGTCTCTGTCTGTCTGTCCGCGGCTTAGCTCAGAGACTATTAGTATTAGAAAGTTGTAATTTGGCACGGATATGCAAATTAATTAGGCCGACAAAGTGGTAAAATAAAATCTTGAAAAAATCATGAAGTGAGGATTTAATTTTTTTCTCGACTATCCCATAGTGTGGGGTGTCGTGAGATAGGTCTTTCAAAAATATTGTGTGTTTACGTAAAACCATTTTTCGATTCAGAGATCCGTTTTCGAAATATTAAACTTTAAAGTGCATTTTTGTTAAAGTCATGCCCCTCCCCCCTGCCAGCTAAACGGTTGTTTCTAGAAATGTGAAAAAAATCACGACAGTAGTATATAACGAAGTTAAAAAGAACACTATCACATCTAAGTAGGCTTTACAAGTCAACGAGTAGTAGTCAATTTTGTAAGACGGGAGGTTTTCCCCTTGAAGCAGTGTCTGTCGTAGTACTATGGAACCCTACACTGCGCGTGGCCCAACATGCACTTGACCGCTTTTTTTATTAATGAAAATCACAAAATTAGTACAGTAATAACGCTGGAAATCTATGACTTCACGTCTTTGTATTTTAAACATTTTTAGAAAAAAAATATTCGTTTTTGACAGATGATAAATATAATAGCCCCCCAATAGCCCCCCAATGTGTTTATGAAGTCGGCGCCCCTGAACTGAACACGATTGCTAATAACTTTTCTTGAATGGAGACTGAGACCCACTGAAAAGTGACTGACTAGGTTGAAATGTCATACTTTTTTTTATACTGCCTCGTTCAGTGTCTTTTTAGGGTTCCAAATCCAAAGGGAAAACTGAGCTATATTGCTTGAAGCAGCAGGCAGGAACTACTGTAGTACTGTACTGTAATTATGTAAAACTGGCTTTTTCCCGCGGCTCCGCCCGCGTAGATATCCTATTTATGCTTGGTGTTGAGCGTGCGCAGTGGAAATGAGTTTTTCGGGATAAAATTGGCTACATGGCTGCTTCAAAAATAAATTGTAAATTATTGGGTTCCGTAGTCAACAAGGAATCCTTATAGTTACGCCATGTCCGTCTCTGTCTGTCTGTCCGCGGCTTAGCTCAGAGACTATTAGTATTAGAAAGTTGTAATTTGGCACGGATATGCAAATTAATTAGGCCGACAAAGTGGTAAAATAAAATCTTGAAAAAATCATGAAGCAGTGTCTGTCGTAGTACTATGGAACCCTACACTGCGCGTGGCCCAACATGCACTTGACCGCTTTTTTTATTAATGAAAATCACAAAATTAGTACAGTAATAACGCTGGAAATCTATGACTTCACGTCTTTGTATTTTAAACATTTTTAGAAAAAAAATATTCGTTTTTGACAGATGATAAATATAATAGCCCCCCAATAGCCCCCCAATGTGTTTATGAAGTCGGCGCCCCTGAACTGAACACGATTGCTAATAACTTTTCTTGAATGGAGACTGAGACCCACTGAAAAGTGACTGACTAGGTTGAAATGTCATACTTTTTTTTATACTGCCTCGTTCAGTGTCTTTTTAGGGTTCCAAATCCAAAGGGAAAACTGAGCTATATTGCTTGAAGCAGCAGGCAGGAACTACTGTAGTACTGTACTGTAATTATGTAAAACTGGCTTTTTCCCGCGGCTCCGCCCGCGTAGATATCCTATTTATGCTTGGTGTTGAGCGTGCGCAGTGGAAATGAGTTTTTCGGGATAAAATTGGCTACATGGCTGCTTCAAAAATAAATTGTAAATTATTGGGTTCCGTAGTCAACAAGGAATCCTTATAGTTACGCCATGTCCGTCTCTGTCTGTCTGTCCGCGGCTTAGCTCAGAGACTATTAGTATTAGAAAGTTGTAATTTGGCACGGATATGCAAATTAATTAGGCCGACAAAGTGGTAAAATAAAATCTTGAAAAAATCATGAAGTGAGGATTTAATTTTTTTCTCGACTATTCCATAGTGTGGGGTGTCGTGAGATAGGTCTTTCAAAAATATTGTGTGTTTACGTAAAACCATGTTTCGATTCAGAGATCCGTTTTCGAAATATTAAACTTTAAAGTGCATTTTTGTTAAAGTCATGCCCCTCCCCCCTGCCAGCTAAACGGTTGTTTCTAGAAATGTGAAAAAAATCACGACAGTAGTATATAACGAAGTTAAAAAGAACACTATCACATCTAAGTAGGCTTTACAAGTCAACGAGTAGTAGTCAATTTTGTAAGACGGGAGGTTTTCCCCTTGAAGCAGTGTCTGTCGTAGTACTATGGAACCCTACACTGCGCGTGGCCCAACATGCACTTGACCGCTTTTTTTATTAATGAAAATCACAAAATTAGTACAGTAATAACGCTGGAAATCTATGACTTCACGTCTTTGTATTTTAAACATTTTTAGAAAAAAAATATTCGTTTTTGACAGATGATAAAAATTAACTCAAATTACTAGAATAATCTAGCCTATTAGCCAATTTTGCCCCCCACCCTAATCTGTTTGCCATAAAATGCTTTCAAGTTACTTCCGTTCCAATCAGTATGGATATTCATCCAAAAGCGAATATGAAAATTGAAAGTTGTTCTAAACATATTCATAAAATAAATAAACAAGAGGATTTTGTTCTTTTTATTTTTATATTATGTACAGAACGCTAATAGAGCAAACTTCGACCCCCACTTACTTGTTTTTAGACTAACAATCTAAAATTCATCATAAGTCAAGACATCATTTATAAAAAGTGGTTATGACATATCTCTGTAACTCGTTTTCTTTACGATACGAGCTCCGTGGCAGGTACCAGGGCAAAAACGGCAAGACCGTAAAAACGTAACAGCGAGACAGTGACTTTTGAATTTTTAATATTATTGCGAAATATAAGTAAAAATGCTTTATTATCATCAGTTGGGTATTATAAATATTATAATTATTGAGATTAGTGTGATACGGTTGCACCAAATAATATAAATAGAACAAATTTTACACGATTTATCAGACCACCAGTAAACATAACAGGATGCTCAAACTCTTTTTCTTGGTTCTCATTACGGGTGAGTCGTATTCTTATTGCACTTCATCATGCATGGATTTGAGGTGCATCACCTGACTTAGTGACGTATTGGTTAGCGCTCCCTGACTAATGATCCGAGAGAGTTCGATTTCCACCCAGGGCAAACATTTCTGTGACGAGCAGATGGTTTACTCTGTGTCCAGAAAATATATCCAGTTGTATTGTGTCTATATCTAAAATGTTGTACTTATTTCAACGTATAATCACAGTCTCTCCTTGCCATAATACACGGAATCTCATTTTGGGACCGGATGATCGTGAGCGATTTGTCCTAGATATTAATTTATATTGATAAACACACCAATCACAGCCCCTGCGACAGTAATCAAGGTCCGTTTTGACAAAGCTACGTCACTAAGGTTTATTATGTCGACAGCACTCCTCTGACTTTTTTTTTTTTAATCTTATATTTTAAAGAGGGTTTTTTCTTGTAAGAAAATGTCACCCTCATAGTGCACAATCAACATATACAAAAGTACTATCTGCGTTTTATACAAGTGTTTACCATTTTGTACAAAGCCAAAGCTTCCACAGAGGATGGAGTTGATAATATAGTATTACATATACCTACATCAAATATTTTATAATTTATAGACAACAAAAAGTTTATCCTGTCTGCTTTGTTCCTGACACATTCCATGATTACGTGGTACACATCTTCTATGACATTACACTCAGAACAATTAGGTGTAGCAGATTTATGCATTAGGAATCCAAAATTGTTTAACGGAATGTGTCCAGAACGAATCCTCAGAGCAGTTACAACGTCAGACCTACTCATTTCTACCCCGTCGAACCAAGGGGAACGGCACAGCCCGGGTTGAATCGTTCTGTACCATATTCCTTTTGAAAGCGATCGCTCATCAAAGTGTTCACTCCAAAGTTTGGTGCAGCGCTCTTTAACTATATGTAAAAGTTCAGAGTGATAAGGTAAACAGTGAAAATGTATTCCTTCTACGGAGGCTTCCTTGGCTAATCTATCTGCTCGTTCATTACCTACTAAACCAATACGGGAAGGTACCCATTGTAGGATAATAGTTTTGTTTTGTCGAACCAAACACAAAATAGACTCCAAAATAGAATAAGCTATCGGGGTTGCTCGAAGATTCGAGGGACGTCGAGCCACATGTTGTAAAGCACTCTTCGAATCTGAAAAAAGCACGAACTTATCGTAAAAACGATTAATGGAGTTTATATATGATAGTGCCTCCAAAATTGCTACTAATTCTGAGTGCATTACTGATATATTAGAGTCTATCCTAAGTCTGCATTCGACATTGTTTTGAGGGTCAAAGAACGCTGCACCAACCCCGCTAGAATCTTTAGAGCCATCGGTATATAACTTATAGTGATTTCCATAATTTTGTTTGAGTTCGGACTCACATAATTGTTTTAAATTCAGTTTGTTATAGCTACATTTACTTTTATCAACATTATCAATATTAGGTTTAATACACTTAGTCAAATCCACATTGCTCATCCAAGTATCTAGACTAAACATATCTAATATATTACTTTGATGAATAGGCAATTCGTTGAGGTACAGGTGGCACTGAACAAGAAGAGGTGTTTTCTTTCTCTGCCAATAAGAGTTTGTACACAAATCCCGTAGAACATTTAGCAGTTTAATGATACCGCTATACCGCTAACTATAGATTTCTGTTTTAGCCAAAATTTTGCCGCCAGATAATGACGTCTCACAAATAAAGGTGGAACATATAATTCATTTTCCATCACATGTACAGGGGTAGATCTGATGAAACCTCCAATTAATCTTAAATATTGGTTTTGTACAATATTTAATTTTATTAAATGAGATTGATAACTACAATCATAGACTCTGACTCTCTATAATCATCCTCTGACTTCAAAACTACTTTATGTTTTAAACTGTATGGAATCTACAGATTTAAGTTTTATTCATTTTGTTCACACTTACTGTGTCTTCTACTCATGACACTGAACAATCCAAACAAACGGATATATTTTTGGACTTCTTATACATAGATTAAGTCGATTAAGCAACAGTCAATTGCATTTTATCTTTGCCTCAACTATAATCGGTCTTCTGCAAGAGATTCTCAGTGACATGGATCTAAGTAACATCTATTACATCTATTTATTATAACTCATATTTTGGGCCTACCAGTCTCTTTAGCATTCAGTTGTTTAAAGCAACTTGGGGAATTCCCTGACAGCAGATATTTCACGTAACATATCCATACTCGGTGTCTGTTCAAGTGATGAGCAATTATACGACATATCTCTTCTGCTGTCCTTTCAGAGTGGCACCAAAAGAATTGTCCTTTTTTTAATCTGACCTTTGATTCGTAGATATTGCAATATCATTACTAACTAATGTGTGTATTTTTTCTTTTTCTTGCAGCCTACGTAGTAAGCGGGGTACCCGTTGAAGGACCTAAAGGGTACCCCAGGTTTATCGAGTTCCCCGATGCACAAGGCAACCCTGTACTGTTGGATCTCGAAGCGGAACCGAATCACGAACTTCTGGAGGAGATCAATAGAAATCCGGCTAACAACCGATACTTTTTGTTTACCAGGTAAATCAAAAATACGAGACAGTAAAACGTAGATCCTGTTTCATCCATTGTAAAAGACAAAAATGAATTTGCAAATATGTAGCATAACTTTCCATTGCACCTCTTTGAAATAAATTGAACAATGATTTTCTTAAAGGAAAGCTGAATCGACTGAGAATAATAACTTCTTGTTTGTGTTCCAGACGCAACCCCAATGCTGGCCAAACTCTTGTGCTAAACGACGCTGCTTCCATCACAAACTCAAATTTCAACCCAAATGACCCGACTGTCGTCATAAGCCACGGCTGGCTCGGCGGTCAGAATAACGACATCAATGCCACTATCAGAGATGGTGAGTGATAAGACATCATATTATGGCACTGTTCTTTGTGACACTTTGATCTTCATTATCAGTGATGCAAAATATGTATTATTTAAATTGTTTATGGTAACAAAAGGCTGATATCTCACTTGATAGAAGAATGTAACTGCAAAAGTGGCATCTTGTGTTTAATTAATTATTTGATTAATATTATTGACCGTTAGTTTGCCGTTGTGTATCCGCTTGAGTTCCGTGATTTAAAAAAAATGTGTAAAGCATCTACTCAAAAAAAATACATTTTGATTTGATTTGATTTATGCAGAGCGGCATGAACTGAAAGTGTCAGAATTACTGCAAAGCAGTAGCTGACTTTTTTATTTTGTGAGATGGCAAAAGGTTGACGGCCAACCTGATGGAAAGCGGCGTCCGCCACCTATGAGAAACCCCAGAAGGATTATCAGTGCCTTGCCGATCTGGAGTGCTAGATGGTATGCCTCTTATGCCGGTAATTACGCTGGCTATCTCGCGCCACCCGCCGGAACACAGCACGCTGTTTGGCGGCGGGTATAGAGCGAGCAGTGGTACCCACCGAGTCGGACCTTGCATAATAAGGTCCTTCCACTAGTAAATTTATCAAAAATATATTGAATTGAACCAAAAAAGTATTATCAGTGGGTTACCATCTTTATGGAACTCGTATTACGAGTAATTGAGTAATTTAACTGACTATGGCCTTGTCCGCCGCCGGATAACAGCACGCTGCTTGGTAACCTCTATACTCACCCATTCAGACCTTAATAAAGTCCTATCATTAGTACAGTATTTTTTTTATTACTGCTCTCATCAACAGTGACTCAAACTTCAACTCAACTTCTGCAACTGATAACTCAACTAAGATTTCTATACAGGCTGTAACAAAATTGGTGTAGGACCCGTTAACTGGGGATTCTACTCATGGCACTGAACAACTTTTGTTATATGACTTTGCTCAAATCACAAAAAAAAATTTGGACTCTCCATACAAATTGACCATCTGTTTTACCATTTTCGTATGGAGAGTCCAAAAATTTTTTTGCGATTTGAGCAAAGTCGTAGAACAAAACTTGTTCAGTACGATGAGTAGAATCCCCAGTTAACGGGTCCTACACCAATTTTTTTACATCCTGTATATTTTTAAGGAAGAGTTCATCATTTAGCTTTAAGCGATTAGAAATACTTACGTTATGTCAAATGGTGATGGTGATGGTGGCGTATCGGGAGCCGGGTCGTTCCCTTCCCTCAAGTATGGTTGAAGGGAGCGATGGCTGACTCCCGCGTTATACTCGTGATCGGGTGCTGTCCGTGTGAACTGGCCTGCTCTTGTCATTGGTGTTTGATCACAATAATTACCTGTTTGCACATTGTACCTGTATGTTTTTATTGATCCTTTCATATTCGTTTGTAATAGTATGCAATTAAACTAACTATAACTTTGTTGTTTACCCGAATTATGTAATAGCATGTAAGAACTTTATTTAAAAAAATGTATTGGAGGGAGTTTCTTTAGGGCCCGACGTTTCTTCTCTATCCGCAAACACTTCCCGAAACGTTGGGTATACGAGTTCCGATTGGTAGGAACTTCGTATTAGGTAGAAAAAATATGACGTTCGAAAAGTGTACAGAGATACCTACTTCGAATAAATATTATTTCATTTCATTTCATTTCATTTCAAAATAGAAAAAAACTATCTTAAAACTATCCCCCAAATCATAATGCGTATATGCGTACCCGCGCATGCGCATTTGCTCGCATATATGCGCGCGAGCATAAGGGTTAAAATCATCAATTTTCCAGCACTCCTGCAAAGTCTTGGACTGGAGGAGACTCGCCTTGAGTGACTACGTAACTGCCGCTACCGGAGTACCGGCCGTAGGCCGAGGATTGGGGCAGTTCCTACGCTTTCTCAGCCAGACCACTGGACAAAATTTCCGCATGATGCATTTGGTTGGTTTTAGTTTGGGAGCTCATCTTGTCGGTAACGCTGGCAGGGAGCTCAATGGACAACTAGCAAGGATCACTGGTGAGAATAATTAGTGTCACGTTGCTATTCTTTTTTAATTTTATAGTGTTACGAATCGAGCCAGCTTTACTTCAATTCGCACTAACTCTTCACGTTACACAGTGTTAGCAGAATATTATTATTTGTAACAATCAATAAATTTGTATAAAACAGTTAACGGTCAGGCAACTTTATGAACTCTCTTCCGTGTTAAGATTTCATCCGCTGGCTTTTTCCTTAATCAATCCCAGAAACAAGCGAATCAACTTGTGGTCCGCTTCAAAAACCAGGACCGTATTTGCACAACGATTCCAAAATTTTCGTGGCCCATTCCTTTACCGTAAAGTAGACCAAATCATTAACATACTTGAGTGCCCTAAATCAGCTTGTAAAAGGAAAATCAGAGCGTGGATCTAAAACCTCGACAAGCAGGAAACAGAGAGGAGGACTGCCTAATATAATCGACAATGCTCGGATTGTCCGACACTTTCTCTCCTCGTCGCACTGACCTCCAGCTAACTTTGCTTCTGCTGGAAGTAGCTCATGTCACTTTGTCTAGCGCCAAGTGGGCAGAGTAGCGGAAAGGAATATTAAAAATAATAATTTATTTCATTTAAAAATATTACAGACTACGTATGCGCATAGAAATACAATTTTACAGATGGTATGATAGTTATTCAATTTGAGTCAAAAATCACATCTCCTAAACCCATACTAAGTATTTTGCATACTTGTGATATGGGGTTTTATAATAATATGTTATCAAATTTAGCATAAAGTTATTTTTATCATATTTGTACCTCTTCTCATATTTTTATGATCCTGTATACCGCGTTGCAGTTTTGCTACTCACAGAATCTAATGACCTTGGGTATTCGTCCTAAAGCTTTTATGAAATAAATTTTCATTTTTCAGAGATGTTAACGTAGAAGAGCTGAGCATGTCTCCGCAATAAACCTTTTATTCATTTTCATTCACTGTATCTGTATTCTCGTTCTATATTATTATTTGTTCCAAAAAAAAATTTTTAAAAATCTTTTTTTTTTTTAATGTGATAAGGAAGGCAAACGAGCAAGTGGATCACCTGATGGTAAGTGATCACCACTGCCCATAGACACCTGCAACCCCGGAGGGGATCGCAGATGCGTTGCCAACCTAGAGGGAATCTGGGAATTTAACTTATTTATTACCATCTCAAAACCCTTACAGGTCTGGATCCAGCTGGCCCTCTATGGGTATATAACTCAAACAAACTAGGTGCCAACGATGCAGTTTACGTTGAAGCCATACACACTGATGGTAACACCGTTACTGGCCTCGGTATCGGCAAAGCTATCGCTAATGCAGACTTCTTCCCGAACGGAGGCACCAACCAGCCCGGGTGCATCACTGGTATCTGCGACCACGAACGCGCCTGGTCACTCTACGCCGCCACCATTAATCACCACCACCATATTGGGAGAGAGTGTGCGAGCAACCTTCAGATTACTTTGAATAATTGCAGAGGGGCGGAATTCCCTATGGGCAATGACGAATTGAACAAATGGGGGTGAGTGATCGATCATTTGTGAATTCAGTTATACTTGTGATACATCATATATGTAGCTTGTTTTCGTCTTTTGCTGAATCGTTAATGAATGCTTAATCGTAAGCCGGTGTAAAAACACCTCTACCGAAACTAAAACTTTGTACTCAATATACTAAACAACTTTGGAAACCAAGGAAGGTATATGGAATTTTCAAAAGTCTCTCGGCAGATAAGCCAACTTTATGTAAGAAATTGAAAATTATAAATCAGGCTCAAATCGGTTTGCCGGTACTTCTTTAATGAGATGTGAAATTTTTATTAAAAATCATTTTACACGTCCACACACTATCTTGTATAATAAATAGTGCAGCAATAATTTAACTAGATCTAACGAAAAAAATATGTCTCGACGTTATTTATAATAATTTTCACTTAAATTATTTCCCCTTTTCAGAACTGGCATGTACCGATTGGACACTGGAAGGCGCTTCCCGTACTGAAATCCCACAAAACATTACCAGAAGATAAGAATCATAATACTGATAAATGAAATAACTAAGCAGGCTGATGTGGAATAAATATGCATAAATTTAAAATGTCATTTTTACTTATTTTCATCGCATCATGTAATGAATGTATGAAGAGCCCAATAGGTTCGAAACCAGGAAAACCGAACAAACGAATGACAAGAGAAGTTTCCCAGAGATGAATTAGAGTTGGTTATATTCGTTCGGTAATGGTGACTCCGACAACAATGAAAGCCAGGCCCACACAATTTTTTTATGTTTCCCACATACATTTGACTTTTCACGCTGTCTCCATCGAGGTTTCCTATCCTGGATAATATATTTTCTTGCTTCATTATATCTTTCTTGATTCTGAAGAATTCCCGACCTTTGCCTGAATGAATCTCGTGTATGGCAGGCATTATAAAGTGACTCCTCTGGACGTCTGCAATGAGGCGTTCGAACACATATTGTTCAGATTTCCTTTGCAGTTAAAGCGATCAGTACCCAACTAACACATTAGTGGAAATTGCAGCTTTTGTTAGAACTTTGAGGAGCATAGCGGTGGTATAACGACGTCGCATTTAGCCTTGAGTTCTAAAACAGTGATAAAAAAGCGTTAAACCTTGACTGCAGCTTTAACACCTTTTGAGACACCCTATGGCTCTAACAGCTGTGCTATGGTTACATTTGTATCCCTTTTGCCACTCTTGATCATGCAGTGGTGAAAATTGTATCTCTTTTACTACTCCTGACTAAGTCAGAGCTTATTTGGTGCATTTTGGCACTTATAGCTGTATGGGATAGAAAACTAGAACTGATTTATTTCTAAAACACGTGCTTTTCACTCTTTTAGAGCGAGCAGTTGCTTTTGTGAAATATAAGTCTATAACAGATATATTAATGACATTCAGGCCTAAATTTTCATGTTTTGGAACTATTATACGGTCTATAGTGTTTAAAAATAGAAAATTGTAGCTTTGTGTGCCAACTCCATTAAACTGATACAAGAAACATAAAAAGCGGTCAAGTGTGTGTCGGGCCACGCGCAGTGTACAGTTCCGTAGTACTTAGACAAACACTGCTACAAAATTGACTACTACTCGTTAACTTGTAAAGTCTGAAAAGGGATAGTTTTTCTTTTAATTTCGTTATATTATATACTACTGCCGTAAATTTTTTCACATTTCTACGCATGACTTTAACAAAAATGTGCACTTTAAAGCATAATATTTCAAAAACGGATCCCTGAATATAAAATATTTTTAAAAGACCTATCCAACGATATCCCACACCATGGGATAGTCGAAAAAAAAATCATCCCCACTTCACGTGTAAGGGAGGTACCCTGAAAAAAAATTTTCTATATTTTATTTTACCACTTTGTCGGCGTGATTAATATACATATCCGTGCCAAATACAGCTCTCTAGTACTAATAGTAGTCCCTGAGTTAAGCAGCGTACAGATAGACCGACAAACAGACGGACATGGCGAAACTATAAGGGTTCCTTGTTGACTACAGAACGAATAAAGAAATAACTAGATATAACTTAACTACTCCAGAATAAAATAAAAAATCATTAAATACTACAATCAACTGTAACTTTCGGTATTTGACATACCGCTAAAATTGGAAAGTCCTGGTTTCATGTAAAATAATGTTTTACCACTGTGTTAAATAGAACCCTAATTCGGAGGTGTGCTGTGCAGTACTGAGCTTTAAATGATATCAGATTAGCTCCCTGAATCACAAATTTCGATCCTATAGACATGTTAAGAAGAAAATAACTATACAACGGTAGTTTTTATTGCTCATAGTGCTAGAAGAATTCTATTGTGGTGAAAATTAGAATCTAAGACTGCAACAGCAAAGCGCCATTTTTGGCAATGGATTTAATGTGTTTTTCTAAAATTTGTTACTATAAACACACTACATAATTTGGTTGAGGCAGATAATGGATTCTTGTGTTTATAATATACACAAGCGAACTTAAATAGGCGTTATTAGTAACAAAACTGAGATATAAAAGAAAATTTTTATAAAATAAATGAATCAATTTTACGAATTTTACACTTTATTGATGGCGCATTAATTTTTAAACATTGCATATATTTCACGATAAATTTAATTCCCAACTGTTTTTACACACGAACAATTCGAAACTTCAGGATAAATATATGTTCACAAAAACTCCACCATTATTTAAGTCAAATGTCAAATATTTCATTGCCATTATTTGTTCTATAATAAAACTTACTACTAAAACATATAAATATCACCCCACAACCACTTCTGGAATATTTTGCTAACCTCATTAGAAGAATGATTTTGATCGAGTGAATGATTTAGAATCATATTCGTTCAATTAAGCAGCCAACGTGAGTTCCTTAAGCGCTACAGGAACCGAAATACAGCTTTCATCCGCAATTTTCGCTATTCAAGCACTTTACGATCACTGTTAAGCAGTTCTTCTATAACTGTAGGCTGCCTAAAATTGGCGCCCCCCTAGAGGCATAAGCGGTTTATAAAGGTTCCGTAGCGCGCTATGGAACTAACAAGTTACAGCTATAAGACGCAATTGAATACGCTATAAAGCTCTTGTGCAACCCATTTGTGTTAGTTGGGTAGGTATATAAATATACATAGGTTTCGAAAAATTCACTTTATGAAATAAATACATTTTAATCTGAGACTGTAATTTATGTTTATGTTTTTCATTATTATAATTTGACATTTCACATCTATGAAAAAGATCCTAAATACAATCCTTGGTCATATATACAATCCTCCAACAACATTCTAATTTTCTCTTCCTCATATTAAACTTTTAGTATAGTTAGTGGGCCTTTCTATATAGCTACTATTGTTAAAATTTATCATTGGCAAAATGAAATGAAATAGTTTATTAGTAACACTGGTTTATTATTGTTATACTACGTTTGCATTAATGGCCTAATAATTATATTTGCATTTGTTATCTAGCAATGCATGTTAAGAATTTATAATAATAAGCCGGATTTCATTAAGCGGATTAAAGGCGACAAAACAAATACTCCTCAAGGAAATAAATCTCTTTGTCTCCATCAAAGTACATACAGATAACGAAATGAATTTTTTTTAATGTGTTTAATCTTTTATACAAAGCCATATAGTGGGAAGACTGTGACTTCGTCGACGTTACTTTCGAATTTAAACTAGTAGATGCTCGTGAAACTGAACAACCTGAATCCCTAAGGAACCTATGCAATCAGAGAAAAACTCTTGAAGCACTATTAATGTCTAAGTTTTTGGACTTTTCATACTAATCGATAAGATGACTGGGCAACTTTCCAACGTAAAACCAATTATTTTGCGATATCAGTAGTCGTAAAGCAATTATTCTATCACAGGGTGGGGTATATTCATGCCGTCACGGTTAGTATTGTTCACTTATAGTACGTCACGCTATAGTAAAAAAATAACTTTAAAAAATATAAAATAATAATAGTTTTTGATTACCATACTCACTCACTTGATATTATGGCGAAGAAGAAAGTGTGTTTACCAAGATTCGCCAACGTAATGAAAAACTGACTTCTGGCTATCTTATTTCCTTTTCCGAACACATCATGTTTGGCGGCATGAAAGTTTTATTACACCATTGAGCAATAAAAAAAAAGTTGTCTCGGTAAAAAATGCAGCTTCGATTAACGCTTTTAAAAAGTTGCTAAGGGACTGGTTACATGAAGAGCTCTTTTATGACTATAATGAGTTTTTTCAAAGACCTAAAACAAATTAATGACGAATGTACGAATTAATTATTACAAATATTTTGTAATTTTCATTATTATCATCATAATTATTACATTATTTTACGGTTATTGTAAAATGCATTTTCTTGTTAATATTACAATTTATACAGATATTATTGTTTTATATCTTTATGTTTTGACCTGTAACAATAGTTATTAATAAATGATTTCATTTTATTTCAATATGTAAAAGACTATAGAATTAATTAGAAGTAAGATAAAATAATATGTTACACTGCGAAATATTGCAAATCTTGTTGTTTATCAATTAATGTTGGAGTTACTATTATAGTTTTATAGTAATCGGATTAATAGATACTATTAAAATATATTACTGATAATGCACCACACAGACCAGTTGTGTAATATTTATTTTCGTGTCTGATAAAAAAAAGTTGTTTGGTTAGAACACATTCGAATTCTTAAGAGTCTGTGTTTCGTTTTCCTATAAAAACGCAACGTGATACGTCATCATCAGATGCGTATCTCTAGTCAAAAAGATGATGTATCCACGTAATCTCTCTCTGCCAAATTTTAATCAAATGCTTCCAAGTTCCAATTCGTTGCTCTATTTGCGACGTTAATTATGGCCAAACAAACTTACTACACATTTATAATATTAGTTTGTATATTCACCCAAAATCGAATACGGAAATTAAAACTCAGTTCTTAATAAATTCATAAAATGAACAAAAGTATTTAGTTATTTTTATTTTATATACGCCACGCTAATAGAGCAAATTTCGACGCTTAAGCTCCTTCCTTGTATTAAATGTTTCTCCGTGCAAAATTTTATCAAAACGGCTACACCATGCACTGTAACATGTAAATGTAACAGCCAGACAGTGGTTTTTGTATTTTTATATTATAGCAAAATATAAATAAGGCTGCTTTTTTATCATCAGTCGCGTATTATAATTGAGATAAGTGAGATAAGCTTACATAAAATAATATAAATTGAATAAATTTTAACGATTTATCAGACCACCAGTGAACATAACAGGATGCTCAAACTCTTTTTCTTGTTTCTCGTCACGGGTGAGTCGTATTCTTATTTTGCTTTTTTTGATTTGAGGTGCAGACTTGGCGACCTTGTGGTTAGCGCTCCTGCTCATCCAAGAGTCGTGGGATCGATTTCCATCCATCCATTTGTTTAGTCTGTGTCCAGAAAATAATAAATCTGTTGTTTTATTTTTATATCTATATATGTTGTATTTTAATGTATAATCACAGTCTCTCCTTGCCATAATACACGGAATCTCATTTTGGGACCGGATGATCGTGTGTGATATGTCTTAGATATTTATCTATATTGATAAACACACCATATCTCAGCCTTTGTGATAGTAATCAAGCTCCGTTTTGACAAAGCACTTCTCTGACTTCAAAACTACTCTGACTATATTATAATGTATGAGATCTACAGATTTATTAATTTTTTTCACATGAACTTTGTCTTTTACTCATGATTAAACAACCCAAACAATCGGAATTTTCGGACTAAGTGGCAGTTAAAATGCTTATTATCTTTGCCTTAACTATGGTCTGTCTTCTACAATAGATTCTCAGTGAGATGGATCTAAGTCACATTTATTGCATATATTTAGCATTACTCATATTTTGGACCTAGTAACCTCTTTAGCATTCAGTTGTTTAAAGCACTCTTGGGGAATTCCCTGACAGCAGACATTTCACGTAACATTTCCATACACGGCACGGTGGTCTAGCCATAGATCAAAACCTCCTGAATCTCAAATTCAGAATATAACGAATTATGATAGATAGATTATATAGCTAACGACCTACTCGGAGGTATACATAATATGTGACCCATTTACCTCAATGATCACATATTTGTTGACATCTGAATTGAAAGCATCGTAGTTGTTGCAACCGATGTTATCGGTGCCCCAACCGCACGGTATAAATCATAAGTCTCGGAAACTGTTTGTTTATTTGGCTGTTTGCGTGATAGATGTCCAAGAACTTGGTGAGTTTGTTTTGTTTTAAGTAATTTTTTACACTATATTATTGATTTTTTATGTTAGAAAGGTGCAATGCCGATGTTTTTTTAGGCTGTTTTGACTTAGGCTAGAGTTTTAAAAAATTGCATGACCTATTCCAAAATGAAGGTATATTTGTCTTCTCATTTCATCTCACTAAAATTATAAATGCGAAAGTGTCGATGTTTGTTTTTTTGTTTATTTCTTTGTTTGTTTGTTCCACTTGTGAAAGTGTTCTGGCGTGAGCCAGAACTGCTGAACTAATTTGGATGAAATTTGGTAGGTAGATAGACAAAGCACTCGGCTAACACATATGATACTTTTTATCCTGGAAAATTCGAGAGTTCCCGGAGGAATGCATAAAAACGGAATTTTTATTTTGCCACTAGATAGCGCTGCCTTAACGTTTTATTTCTCTCTGGACCCAATTCTGATGTCCACGCAAACGAAGTCGCGGGCAGAAACTATTTTAATATAAGTACTGGTATTTTGTCAGAAGTCTGCCTATTCCTAGATGTCTACAATTACTTCGTAGTCGCTGTGTTGTAATTACTACGAACTGCTTTATTAAGTTTTTTATTTTTATTTTAGGCGTTTTCGTTAAATGTTTCTTTTCAAGAAGGCATTATTATGGGAGAACGGCTGCTGAAAGTCTTCAAATAGAAAACAAGTCGTCATATAAGTCTTTACAGCTTATCAGAAATGCAGATATTACGCCTTTATCGCATCGCATAGTTAATTTGTGTAAAAGTATTGATAATTTTTGGAAAAAAGCAAATTGTACAAACCAGTTTTTTTATAAATAAGTACTCTGATTGCTTAGATGTAATTGAATGTATCGAATTATAAAGAAGTGTTAAACAGTGCGATAAACATAGAAAATCTGCTTGGACCACCTCATTGCGGCGGCGACGCGGCGGCGGCTGTCTTAAAAAATACTTTTCTGAGCTTAACAAGCGATCGAAACGTAGACGATTGAAAGAAATATCAAATGTAGATCCCTCCACTAAGAACGCGCTGCTTGACACTTCCAATCAGTCAAGTACTAGCTCAACAACAACTACGAGTATTAGTGCTAAGCGACTTCACAGAGTTCTTGTTCATGGCTCTGAAATTTCAGAACACTCCTTATTATCTATCGGGGAGCTTTCCGAGGCGGCAGCTGATTCATACAACAAAAATCTGAAAGCTTTCAGGCGAGATCATACCCACAGTCTCACGAGAACTCACGAATACTGACTTACTCAATAGACTTCTACTTAGTTCAGATTACTGGTCTTCGGAAACTTCTCTGAAAAAAAGGCTTATTAACTAAACAAGTTATAGATTTACTAAGAGTATAATAATGATACTGATAATCATGTAGTGGTTTTTATTTGTTTGTTCACTTTTTATCGCATGGAAATACGGAATATTGAAAAACATGTAAATATTCAAATCAAATCAAATCAAATACTCTTTATTGTCTTTTATATTCATATGTAAATATTAAATAAACACCATATATATATATTTATTTTAAAAACTTTATGACATTGAAATGAAAATTATTTTCATCAACTGAAGTATACGTCCCACTTTGAAAAGTTTACATTATATTTTTGAAAAAACATTTTATAACGGGTGACAATATTACTACGATTGTATTTAATATTTTATACCAAAATAAACGCTTTTTCTGAATTTTAAACAACATAAGGCTTTCCATCAATTTCAGTCAGATATAATACTCTAAAAAAAATTTAGGAGGTTTTGACCGCTCCGCTTAAAGCGCTAGACCACCGTCACGGGCTCCTACGCTTGCATGTCCTTTTCATGAGCTATTTTACGACATATCTCTTCTGCTGTCCTTTCAGAGTGACACCAAAGTTCTTTTATAATAATAATATCCGGGACAAATCACACACGGTCATCTGGCCCCAAACTAGGATTCCCTGCACTATGGGAAGCAGAGACTGATATACTTACATACACATATACTTACATGTAATAGAAAGGTGTGATAATACTTCAAGGTTGGCTTTTACCCATCAAACTGAACAACTTTGAAACTTTGAACAAACTGAAAAATTTTGCGATTTGAACAAAGTTGTAGAACAAAAGTTGTTCAGTTTGATGGGTAAAAGCCAACCTCGAAGTATTATCACACCTTTCTGTTACACCCTGTAGATATAATACACCCAGACACACACAGAACAAACAAATCTGCTCATCATAGAAATGTTTGCCCTGGGTGTGGATCGAACCCACGACTCTCAGATCAGTAGTCAGGAGCGCTAACCATTGAGCCACCGAGTCTGTCAAAATTATTATTATTTATTACTAGCTGGTGTGCCCCGGCTTCGCTCGGGAGCTGATATGAGATCGTGTGGTAGTTGAAATAAAAGGAAAAAGCTTAAAATCAAAGAGGATTTTTTTTTATTGAAAACATATTCTAACTATTTACAATGTGTTAACAACCCATATCGTTCCCACTGCAGTGGCACGGGTCTCTTATGAGAAGAGAATGTTAGGCCATACTCCACACACGAATCACGCAAATAGTCGAGATAAATGTACTAATAGGCAAACCCATCCAGGTTATAACCGTGTCTGTAGTCAGTTAACCTGCGTGATCGACGCGATCACGCAAGCCCCACTAAGCCACGACCATTTCTGCTAAACTTGTTTATAAACAACATTTTTCATTTTGTTATCTGGGGTACATATTTTTCGAATTCCCTACTCGAGAGTAAAATATGTAAGCTGATCGTGAGAAAAGCAGGAGTCTTCATTCCACAACATTGGTATTCCCTTGTGTGCACCTCCCACCTTACCCCTACCCCTCCACCACTAAGTCCCCCCTAACTCCCCCCCGCACCTCAACTCCCCCCACCCCACCCCGCAGCCGTCGGACAGAATTTTCCTCCCACTTTCACCCACCGAGACCAAACTCTCTTACTTTCGAATGCACGCCAAGAGCTATCTATCATTACAATCACGAGTGGTTGTCAGTGGATGGTTTTAGAGAAAAGGCTGGACATACCCACAGTCCACACACACTAGATTTTTACAATATATATTGATTAATCTGATCTTTAGTTCATAGTTACTGCAATATCACTACTAACTAATATGTATATTTTTTCTTTTTCTTGCAGCCTACGTGGTAAGCGGGGTACCTGTGGAAGGCCCTAAACAGTACCCCAGGTTCATCGAGTTCCCCGATGCACAAGGCAACCCAGTACTGGTGGATCTCGAAGCGGAACCGAACCATGAACTCCTGGAGGAGATCAATAGGAATCCGGCCAACAACCGATACTTTTTGTTTACCAGGTACACCAAAAATATGGGACAGTAAAAGGTAGATCCTGTTTCATCCATTGTAAAAGATAAAAATGAATTTGCAAATCGCATGACTTTCCATTGCACCTCTTTGAAATAAACTGAATTATGATTTTCTTAAATCAAAGCTTAATCGATTGAGAATAATAACGTGTTGTTTGTGTTCCAGGCGCAACCCCAATGCTGGCCAAACTCTTGTGCTAAACGACGCTACTTCCATCAGAAATTCAAATTTTAATCCAGATAACCCCACTGTCGTCATAAGCCATGGCTGGCTCGGCGGCCAAAATAACGACATCAATCCCACTATCAGGGACGGTGAGTTATAACTAGTTATAAATCATCATATTATGGTACTGTTCTTTTTGTCACGCTGTAATCTTCAGAAGCAGTGCTTAAATATATCACCACTTACTACGTTTAAAGCGTCTACTCAAATAAAATACATTTTGATTTGATTTATACAGAGCAGCATCAACTGACGTTGATGATATAAATCAAGAGTAGTCGAAATTTATCAAAAAAAAGAATTAAACCTCAAAAGTATAAATATCAGTAGCTTACCGATCAAGATGGATCTCTTATTATGTCGGTAATTGCTCTGACTATCTCGCCTCACCCGCCGCCGGGTAACAGGACGAGACGCAGTGCAGTGATACTACCTCACATTTATATATTTCTATGGGCCCTGTGCCTGAAATAAACAGATAAATAAATAAATAAGGCCTACAAGAAGAGCAGTAATTTTTAAAAATGACTACTCTCTTCAACAGCGAGCTCATCTACAACTGATGACTCCACTAGGATTTCTTAAGATTAAGGAAGAGTTCACCATATAGCTATAAGTAACTAGAAATACATAATTTCAAAATAGAAAATACTGATAAAAATTATCCATTTTCCAGCGCTCCTACAAAGAAGAGAAACGAATGTGATCGTCTTGGACTGGAGGAGACTCGCCTTGAGTGACTATGTAACTGCCGCTTACGGAGTACCGGCCGTGGGCCGAGGATTGGGACAATTCCTACGCTTTCTCAGCCAGACCACTGGGCAAAATTTCCGCATGATGCATTTGGTTGGTTTTAGTTTGGGAGCTCATCTTGTTGGTAATGCTGGCAGGGAGCTCAATGGACAACTTGCAAGGATCACTGGTGAGTACAGTACAGTTTTCTTCATCATCATCATCATCATCATCACCATCATCCTTATCGTCATCATCATCATCATCACCACCACCACCACAGCCACCACCACCACCATCACAGCCTCCACCACCATCATCATCATCATCATCAGCGTCATCAGCAGCAACGTCATCGTCATCGTCATCGTCATCGTCATCGTCATCGTCATCGTCATCGTCATCGTCATCGTCATCGTCATCGTCATCGTCATCGTCATCGTCATCGTCATCGTCATCGTCATCGTCATCGTCATCGTCATCGTCATCGTCATCGTCATCGTCATCGTCATCGTCATCGTCATCGTCATCGTCATCGTCATCGTCATCGTCATCGTCATCGTCATCGTCATCGTCATCGTCATCGTCATCGTCATCGTCATCGTCATCGTCATCGTCATCGTCATCGTCATCGTCATCGTCATCGTCATCGTCATCGTCATCGTCTTCGTCTTCGTCTTCGTCTTCTTTTTCGTCTTCTTCTTCTTCTTCTTCTTCTTCTTCTTCTTCTTCTTCTTCTCCTTCTTCTTCTTCTTCTTCTTCTTCTTCTTCTTCTTCTTCTTCTTCTTCTTCTTCTTCTTCTTCTTCTTCTTCTTCTTTGTTGCCAGATCTCAGGTTCCATTTTTGCCATAGCAACACTTAATTGGTTTCTTGGAGATCAAAGAAATACCTATACTTGTGCTCAGTTTGTCTAAGTATAACCTTTTTACAAAAGCATAATTACGAGCAAATGAATAAATGCATCGAAGGAACATAACCTTTTTATATGGAGGGGGCGGGCACCACCATTAGATCTCGCACCACCTAAAAATGTTTGCTAGGGTCACCACTATTTGAACGAAACCCTCGGTGCGCGAGTCCAGCTCGCACTGGGCCGGTTTTTTTAATTCTACAATATAATGCACACAGTACACACACATTTTAGAAATTTTTGGAGCAGCCAAAAAAGAAAGAAAAGTATCGCTATTTTCTAAATGTTGCCAACAGTTATAAAATGAGCCAGCTTCTTACTTAAATTACATCCATTTGCACAAAACCTTCAAGTTACATAATGTTAGCAGAATATCATTATTCATAAAGATGTGTTACCATCATCAACATAAAGTTATTTAGAATCGAATGACGAAATAAAATATCAAGATACAAAGATGAGAACGTAAAAGAGCTGAATCTGAAACTAAACTAAACTTTTAAATTCATTTTCACTGTTATCACGTTCTATATTATTTATTCCAACATTTTTTTCGTCAAAATCTATGAAGTTAACTTACTAACTGCTATCTCAAACCCCTCACAGGTCTGGATCCAGCTGGTCCTCTATGGGTATACAATTCAAACAAACTAGGTCCCAACGATGCAGTTTACGTTGAAGCCATACACACTGATGGTAACACCGTTACTGGCCTTGGTATCGGCAAAGCTATCGCTAATGCAGACTTCTTCCCGAACGGAGGCACCAACCAGCCTGGCTGTATCACTGGTATCTGTGACCATAATCGCGTCTGGTCACTCTACGCTGCCACCATCAATTACAACCACCATATCGGGAGAGAGTGTGCGAGCAACCTTCAGATTACTTTGAATACTTGCAGAGGGGCGGAATTCCCTATGGGCAATGACGAATTGAACAAATGGGGGTGAGTGATCGATCATTTGTGAATTCAGTGATACTTGTATATATGTAGCTTGTTTTCGTCTTTTGCTGTATCGTTAAAGGGTGTAAAAACACCTCTGCGGAAACTTAAACTTTCTGCTGAATATAGTAAACAACTTTGGAAACCAAGAAAGGTATATGGAGTTTTCAAAACTCTTTCGGCAGATAAGCCAACTTTATGTGGGAAATCGAAAATTATAAATTCGTTTCAAATCGATCGAACCTGTGAAAGAGTGTAGCGGAATAAGCATGGGCCAGATGCCCCTCGGGAAAGTTAGGTTGATATTTTTACCATGACATCAGCTTCTCAAGAGAAATATTTCCCTAAGCTATCAAACCTCAGCACGCGCTAGTTTTTGAAAAAAAAATTTTTAATTGATTTTTGAAAAAAATATTTTTTTCCCTTACAACATAATTTTTTTTTGTGATCTTTTTGCAAACGCTAGATACAACAAAGAAGTATTAAACAAAGTACTTTTTAGTGTTCGCAGTGATTTATATATCGAAATACACGAATTTAAAAATTTTCAAAAATTAAAATGTCACGAATTCTGTGCGACACCCTCACGATATTTTTTTTATAAATTACTCTTACTGTGCTCTATAACATATATTTTTTCCCAAATTTTAGTAAGGGTAGAACAGTGTTAGAAAAAATATTATTTCTATCCATATATGAATATTAGAGCAGCGAAGTGAGTAATACTGCTCTGATTTTTAAATGTAATTTTAATAATAATATAGATATAATACACCCAGACACAGAGCGAACAAATCTACTCATCACAGCAATGTTTGCCCTGGGTGCGGACGAACCCCCAACCCTCAGATCAGATCCGTATGTCACAGCCACTTTTTTCCGAAACTAATAAGAACTATACTGTTGAAACTTGGTAAGTAGATGTATTCTGTGAACCGCATTACGATTTTCACACAAAAATAAAAATAAAAACAATAAATTTTGGGGGTTCCCCATACTTAGAACTGAAACTCAAAAATTTTTTTCATCAAACCCATACGGGGTATCTATGGATAGGTCTTCAAAAATGATATTGAGTTTTCTAATATGTTTCTTTTTTCTAAACTGAATAGTTTGCGCAAGAGACACTTCCAAAGTGGTAAAATGTGTGTCCCCCCGCCCCCTTAACTTCTTAAATAAGAGAATGATTAAACTAAAAAAAATATATATGATGTAAACTACCATGCAAACTTCCACCGAAAATTGGTTTGAACGAGATCTAGTAAGTCGTTTTTTTAAATTGGTTAGAAATCGTAAACCGGAACGGAACGGAACCCTTCATGGGCGAGTCCGACTCGCACTTGGCCGCTTTTTTATGTGATACGTGGCAAACTAGCAGACGGATCACCTGATGGTAAGCGATTACCGCCGCCCATAGACACCCGCAATAACAGAAAAGTGACAAGTGCGTTGCCGACCTTTGAAATGGGATGGGGGATGGGAGGAATTGGGGGGAGGGGAGGTTGGGCCTCCGATGCCCTCACTCACTGTGAGGCCGTGGTATCACTCCGGTCGAGCAGGCCCATTCGTGCCGCAGCATGGCTCTCCCACGGTTATCGTCTCCACTTCCGGATTTCGACTTTAATCTTCATAATTCTTCAGTAGTTGCCGAAATCGCCTTTTTGTTTTGTTTGTAGTATGGATGTAGGTCTTCTTTAGCCAGTAATAAAAATAAATCATCGCAGAAATATTTGCCCTGGATTGGGATGGGATCGAGCCCACCACTCTCGGATCAATAGTCTGGAGTGTAAATCACTGAGTCAGTGATAAGGGTTATTAGTAAGAATAACTGTGAAAATGTCGAAGTATCGACATCGCGCACACTACACCGCCCGCCGCAAACCGAGCGATCTCGCCGCTGCTGGCGTCAAGAAAGTTCCACATCTATCGCTCGCGCCGCCGCGCCCCGCCGCCGTACGTTCTGGCCGTGTCGTGTATTGGAGCCACAGAGTATTGGAGCGCACGATTAGGTACTCACAGGAAACAAATGTAATCAAACAATTTTTTTTAACTGGTTCGGTGACTTAATGGTGAGCGCTCCTGACTACTGATCTTGAGGGTCGGGGGTTCGTCCGCACCCAGGGCAAACATTGCTGTGATGAGCAGATTTGTTCGCTCTGTGTCTGGGTGTATTATATATATATTATTATTAAAATTACATTTAAAAATCAGAGCAGTATTACTCACTTCGCTGCTCTAATATTCATATATGGAGAGAAATAATATTTTTTCTAACACTGTTCTACCCTTACTAAAATTTTGAAAAAAATATATGTTATAGAGCACACTAAGAGTAATTTATAAAAAAAATATCGTGAGGGTGTCGCACAGAATTCGTGACATTTTAATTTTTGAAAATTTTTAAATTCGTGTATTTCGATATATAAATCACTGCAAACACTAAAAAGTACTTTGTTTAATACTTCTTTGTTGTATCTAGCGTTTGCAAAAAGATCACAAAAAAAAATTATGTTGTAAGGGAAAAAAATATTTTTTTCAAAAATCAATTAAATTTTTTTATTTCAAAAACTAGCGCGTGCTGAGGTTTGGTAGCTTAGGGAAATGTTTCTCTTGAGAAGCTGATGTCATGGTAAAAATATCAACCTAACTTTCCCGAGGGGCATCTGGCCCATGCTTATTCCGCTACACTCTTTTTATTAAAAATAATTTTACACGTCCACAAACTATCCTGTATAATAAATAATGCAGCAATACTTTACCTATATCTAATGAAAAAAAGATTTCTCCAAGTTATTTAATTTTCACTTAAATTATTTCCCCTTTTCAGAACTGGCATGTACCGACTGGACACTGGAAGGCGCTTCCCGTACTGAAATCCCACAAAACATTACCAGAAGATAAGAATCATGATACTGATAAATGAAATAACGAAACAGGCTGATGTGGAATAAATATGAATACATGTTAAATAGCTATTTTTACTTATTTTCATCTCATTATCATTGTCCTTTTGCATTTTGTTGATGATACTACAATGTAATGTATGTATGAAGATCCCATTAGGTACGAGACCAGGAAAATCGAACAAAAGACTGACAAGAGAATTTCCTAGACATGATTTGGAGTTGGTTAGATTCGTTCAGTAATCGGTGACTCCGACAACAATGAAAACCATAACACATTTTTTAATGTTTCCCACATACTTGAAATTTTGACTTTTCACGCTGTCTCCATCGAAGTTTCCTATCCTTGATAATATATTTTCTTGCTTCATTACTAAAAAAAAGTAAAATTAAAATTTTAAAAACCCCCCGACACAAAAAAATAACTCTAAAAACTAACAAATAATATTTTAAACCTATTATAATTATTATCGTCACATATATTATGTAAGTTCAAATATTTTTGTTTTCCAAGCGTCGTCGCGTCGGGGGACCGCTAAAGTTTATAAAGTATTTTTTCAACAACAGCTAATTAATTATTAAGAATTACATTTAGGTACGAGCGATCTTTAATTTCATGCATAGTCTACGCACTACGTAACGCCGCGCGCGGCGAGCTCGGTGTGCGGTATGCGGCGCGGATGAGGCGTCACCAAGTGCGGCGACCCGAACGGGCATACACGTGAGGGCAGACGTTGTTGACGGTTGTGTCGATTTTGCGAATTTTTCGGAGTACATTATTTTGTTGCAATCCGCGACTACACCTGTCCCTGTCCTGTCCTTAGCGGTCCCCCGACGCGACGACGACGCTTGGAAAATAAAAATATTTGAACTTACATAATATATGTGACGATAATACTTATAATAGGTTTAAAATATTACGACGCGACGACGCTTGGAAAATAAAAATATTTGAACTTACATAATATATGTGACGATAATACTTATAATAGGTTTAAAATATTATTTGTTAGTTTTAGAGTTATTTTTTTGTGTCGGGGGGTTTTCGAAATTTTAATTTTACTTTTATTTTGTCCTTTTTAAAGTAGGTATAAATATTAGGAAGGTATTTATAATGATTAGTTAGTTGAGTTAGTAACGATAGGACATATGAAAGGTAGTCAGATCCCCTCACCAACTATTAAAGAGCTGATGATCTTCAAACGGCTGATCAGATCATGGTTACCTTAACATATACTTTCAATATCATTGAAGTAACATGGTACCAAATTTCGAATCGATAGGACATATGGAAGGTAGTCAGATCCCCTCATCAACTATTAAAGAGCTGATGATCTTCAAACGGCTGATCAGGTCATGGTTACCTTACCATATACTTTCAATATCATTGAAGTAACACGGTACCAAATTTCGAATCGATAGGACATATGGAAGGTAGTCAGATCCCCTCATCAACTATTAAAGAACTGATGATCTTCAAACGGCTGACCAGCTCACGCTTGCCTTACCATGTTCTTTAAATATCGTTGAACTAACACGGTACCAAATTTCGAATCGATCGGACATAAGGAAGTTAGTCAGATCCCCTCATCAACTAGAAAAGAGCTGATGATCTTCAAACGGCTGAACAGATTTTCATGAAACATGGCTAAGAACACTCGGGATAAAATTATCTATGACACAAAAAAAACAAAATGAAAATCGGTTCATCCGTTTGGGAGCTACGATACCACAGACAGATACACAGATACACAGACACGTTAAACTTATAACACCCCTCTTTTTGCGTCGGGGGTTAAAAAATTGACGACCTTCTGAATGTGTCACGTGTATGGCAGGCATTATAATAATACGCCAGTCACCGTAGACATAAAAATCGCGTTAGGTCGCATTGGTTGCAACAGTTCTGATTTTTTGGTATGTTGTTAGGGTTGATAACAGTAGTGTAAAACTATTTTTTCAGCTTCGAAAGTCTTGTGCTAACTGCGTGGTGCTCCAAAAACTACGAAATTTTCGGTCTTTTTTCAGATTTTGGCTTATAACTTCTAAACGGTGCATCTTACGGAAAAAAGTATTATACACACTTATAAGAAGATAAAATTTCCTATAATGTAAGGTCAATTTCAGCTCTGTAGGTCTAATAGAACCTAAGATGCAGCACTTCAAACATTGGCAATTTTCCCTAAAAAGTTCGAAATTGTAGTTTAACAACACCTTAAGGAGCCAGTAGGGTCTGACACTAGTGACATCAACGAAGAAATCAGCATCGGAAACCCTGCTGAAATTACTGTCATGCAAGTAAGGTAATCCATTCGTAGGCCTATCTTGGGCTGTGTATTTAAACTATTTGTAATATGTTTTTATGAAATTCCTGTCATGCAGGTGAAAGAATGGGTGCGGAAAAGGAAGATGCTCCTGCAAGATAACAGGGCTGAAACTCTCTGTAAAGTTTGTCAGGGGAAGACCTGCCTCAATACTCCGTCCATAGCCTTGACTGAGTTGAATGAAGAGGACGACTTCGACGACCTCTCCTTTAGGAAAAGCAACAGAGCAGTCTCCGGAGCCCCATGAAGAGCTGTTAGATGAACCTAGACCTTCCAAAAGAACACGACTGTTTCATCGCTTAGTGCGTAAAGGTAAACCTTATATTACATACCTACTCCTTCGTTGTAATTCATTATAATAAATATTAATTGACATTTTGTTCTATATTTCATGTATATTTCTGTCGCAGTTGTCAGCTGAGGCCCTGCCACCACTAAGTGATATAATTTAAGTTTTATAATATTAATATAAATTATTGTACACCGATTTATGTATTTCTTATCCTTTATAGAAGTCCTACAATTTGTCAGGCTCCCTTTTTTGAAAAATCTGATTTCCTTCATTTCTCGCTTTGTCCAGATTACAAGGGAACTATGGGTCTTACAAACTTCAGTTTGTGCTTAAATTAAAGCTTAATAACTGCTTTATAACTTTCTTTTTAATGACTTTCCTCGTAGAATGAGTATTATAGTCGATATTCTGCTAGGAAGGCGACAAAACTACAATTTCGAACTTTTTAGGGAAAATTGCCAATGTTTGAAGTGCTGTATTTTGGGTTCTATTAGACTTACAGAGCTTCAATTACACTTAAATTATAGGAAATTTTGTCTTCTTATAAGTGTGTATAATGAATTTTTCCGTAAGATGCACCGTTTAGAAGTTATAAGCCAAAATCTGAAAAAAGACCAAAAATTTTGTAGTTTTTGGAGCACCATGCAATTAGCACAAGTCTTTCGAAGCTGAAAAATTAGTTTTACACTACTGTTATCAACCCTAACAACATACCAAAAATTCAGAACTGTTGCAACCAATGCGACCTCCGATGTCTTGTACGACTGGCCTATAACTCCTATGGACGTCTGCAATGCGGCGTTCAGTAGGTATATAAATATACATTTCGAAAAATTCACTTTATGAAACAAAGACATTTTAGTCTGAGACTGTAATTTACGTTTATGTTTTTCATTATTATTATTTGACATTTCACATATAGATAAAAAAAAGATAAAAAGAAAAGATAAAATAAAAAAAATATTTCAAAAAGATCCTAAATACAATCCTTGGTCATACAATCCTCCAACGACATTCTAATTTTCTCTTCTCTCTCTCTCTCTCTAAATAGTCGGAAAGCAATTGGCCGTAGTTATGCCATAACGATCCAACTGATTTAAAGTAAGCGATGGTTATGGCATAACTGTGGCCAGTTGTTCTATGACAAGGGTATATTCATGCCATCACGGTTAATATTGTCAACTTATACAAAGTCACGCTATAGTAACAAAATACCTTTAAAAAATCAAAAATAATAAGAATTTATGATTACAAAATGATACAAAGTGGCCATTCAGCTGATTGATCGCAACTTTAAACGTGTTTTTGTCAATTTTCAGGAGAAAATTGTGAGGTTAAGTTTCATATATCGATATTAATTTCTATTATGTTAAACATCGACGTAGAAACAAATGGACGACGGGTCTAGTACGTACATAATTCACGAAAAAAGCGTCCGAAGATAACCTATACACACGTAGTTATATAATGCATATGCATAGAAAGAACACATTTGAATTTAGATCGTGTGTCATTGCATTACAGTTGATTTTTGTTTGCAACAATTTATCACCATATGAAGCTTCGACTGGAACGTACTTCACCTTACGCAACTTCGAGTAAAGACAGAGAAGTAATGGAGTAGCTTTCACTTATAATGTTTTTTTGTTGGCTATGTTTTATAAGTATTTTTTATTTTTGCAGAACCTTGTTTATTTTTTTTATAACAAACTCAGAAACACGCTTAAATATGAATTATATAGGGTGAAAATGATTCAAACAAACAACGTGGAATCGGAACAAAGTATTCCTCTCGTCTCGATTCGGCTTTAATGTTTTCCATAGTGCACAACGTATAGGATCTCGGGGAAAGCTAAAATAAATAAAATATTTCATGTAATAAAAACAATAGAAAAAAGTAACAAAATATTTTAATAAAATACTTTATACTTAAAAGCGAATCTATAATTTTTTTGTTCTAAAGTTGTTATGTTCAATTGTTCGCTTATGGAAATCAAACTAAATGCGTAATTCAAATTAAAATAAACTACGGTATTTCTTAGCAAAACAATACTTTAAAATGATAAAGCAAGAGTTTACTTACCGGAAATATGATACTCCATCCTGTTTTTTCACTTTGTTTGAATAGTTTTTACAACTTTTCACGACGCAGTACGCCATTTTGGACGCGCAGTCAGCCGGCCGACAAAATGAAGACTGGCGCGAAATTACAACTCTTTTTGCGTTTTACTACTCTTTTGGTTCGGACACTTTTGAGCGCTGACCCGAAGTCCATTTGTTTCTACGTCGATGATGTTAAAGTACTTTTCGCCAATTTTTAGGGTTCCGTATCCAAATGGCAAAAAACGGAACCCTTATGGATTCGTCATGTCTGTCTGTCTGTCTGTCCGTCCGTATGTTGCCACTTTTTTCCGAAACTATAAGAACTATACTGTTGAAACTTGGTAAGTAGATGTATTCTGTAAACCGCATTAAGATTTTCACACAAAAATTGAAAAAAAAACAATAAATTTTAGGGGTTTCCCATACTTAGAACTGAAACTCAAAAATTTTATTTTTTCATCAAACCCATACGTGTGGGGTATCTATGGATAGGTCTTTAAAAATGATATTGAGGTTTCTAATATCATTTTTTTCTAAACCAAATAGTTTGTGCGAGAGACACTTCCAAAGTGGTAAAATGTGTCCCCCCCCCCCTATAACTTCTAAAATAAGAGAATGATAAAACTAGAAAAAATATATGATGTATATTACTGTGCAAACTTCCACCGAAAATTGGTTTGAACGAGATCTAGTAAGTAGTTTTTTTTTAATACGTCATAAATCGTAAACCGCAATTTACCTACAACGAACTACAAGAACTTTTATATTATGTTACTTGCTGCTACGGAACCCTTCATGGGCGAGTCCCACTCGCACTCGGCCGCTTTTTTTTTACTTAACATCATTCCACGCAATGATAATAAAACTGGCGATTCGTACACTGAGGCGGTTTCTGGCCGCCTCGCGGTCGCCGTCGCGGTTCTTGAAACCCTCTTGTTCAAATCCATCGCTATGAATTGCATGAGTCTACATGACTGTGTCTAGTGCGTGATTCGCTTCCCTTGCAATCATTTTTTTCGATAATCGATTAAAGCAATGAACAGTTCTAAATCGATTTTTATTTATATTGGCTCACTCAGAACGTATATGTCGTGGCCAGATCATAGAATTGATCATTTCATGATGTGGCCGACCATTTCATGAAATGATCGTATTTCATAAAATGGCCAGCTAAAACTGACCATATCGTTTAAACGTCAACGTTTAATGATATGTCCATCCACGTTTGGCCATATCATTAATACCCTACATCCATGATATCAAAGGTTTAATAAAAATTGAAAATACGTTGAAAAGTTACTGGCATTCTTTAAATCTGAGTAATCTTGGTTAACAGATAAATTATACATTTTTAATACTTAGATTTTAAGACTGATATCTACTAACCTATGAAATACTTTCCAAACTTCAAGGTTTTGCTCGGAAGGAAGAAAGCAAGGAACTGCAACGTTGGGCTCGTTTTTTGATTGACTTTCGAAAAATTATTGTAGTTTAGTGTCGTGACGACAGTTAACTTCTATTTTATCTTCAATTTGCGCATTATAAATAGCCTTTTTTTCATTATTAATTGTACGCCGCCATGATGCATCACAAAAACAAAAGGATATCAGCGCCCCTTACGGTAGATACTGTAACTATTTTACGATATGATCACTAATGCTTGACCATTTCATGAAATAGACGTGCGTTTAGCTGTTTATAGTCAAACGTTGATGTATTCATTGATCTGACCAGACCATATCATGATGTGATCAGCGAATATTTTCCATTTCATGAAATACGACCATTTCATGAAATGGTCGGCCACATCATGAAGTGATCAATTCTATGATCTGGCCACGACATATACACTCAACGTTTCGGAAAGTGTTAGCAGAGCGAAAAAAAAGGTCGAGTGCATAAAACTCGCCCCAACATATGGGTTTTAAATTAAAAGATTAATATCTATTACAATATTTGTCACTCGAATCTCTCGTTTCCAAAGGAATCCCGCTATTTCTCCTTCTTTTGCGCCCAGTCTTTAGTGGACTTTATTGGATAAGGGGGTGAATTTCTTAGGGCATAAAATTCTCTTAATCCGGCACTCCATGATCCCAAACAAAATCTCAAGGTCTCACGCTGTGCATTTTTTGCGAATCTTATAAATATTATCTGACATATACCTACTACATTGACATCGTTCAACTTCAACAAATCAGCAATAAACACTCATAATTAGTAGCGAGTGATAGACTTCACAAATTAACAATGAAGTTTTGTTTGGTAGGTACCTTCTCTTGGTATGGCCCGGAATAATTCATGTCTAGTATAGTAGGCCGCATAAAGTTAATAAAAGGTACAAAGTTGCATTAACATCTGTAGATGATAGGGGTCGCTGATGGGGAATGGGATTTAAAGAAAAACTCGCGAGACAATTTTAGTTAACACAGAGTAAAGGCTAACGAGCGTGCCTTTGCTACCTGAGGTCCGAATAGGTACTGGCGATGCAGCCGCTGGCTGCCTAGTTGCGAAAATATATTTGTGTGAGTAAGTGCATGCTCGTTGGCCTATGCTCCTATTTTATTACACATACATAGACAGAGAGGTTACGTTCCTTACATAACAGAATTACTTATTGCTATCGCTAACATCCTCCCCCGCAGTGTTGTCTACACGACACTCATCTTCACGAAAAAGTAAAGCTACACGTACAGCCGGTCGCTTCATCACTCCAAACTGGGTCTTAATGTCGACCACGCGAACTCTACCATCGTTACCTGGGTGCACAGCCTCAATTATCCCCTTTGGCCATGCGTTGCGAGGAGAGTTAGGATCTACCACTACCACTAAGTCTCCAACCTTTAGTTGTTGCCCCTCAGTGCGCCACTTTTGACGCGGAAGTAGAGCAGGCAGTACTTCTTTCATCCAGCGAGACCAAAATAAATCAGTGAGACGTTGTGCGATACGCCACTGCCGCCTTGAGTACAGCTCTCCATCATCGAAGACACCTGGTACCGGCAGATTGGAAGAAGACCCTAACAAAAAGTGATTTGGTGTCAGTGCTTCATCACTACGAGGATCAACTGAGACGTGTGTAAGAGGGCGGCTATTTACGATGTTTTCCACCTCAGCCATCAATGTCGAGAGCACCTCATCCCGCGGAGCCCTTTCCTTGAGAACTACCTTCAGGGCTGTTTTAACCGTGCGAATAAGCCGTTCCCAGGCTCCAGCCATATGTGGACTGACAGGACTAATGAAGCGCCAGTCGATCCCCCTGTTTAAAGCCTCAGCTACAACAACATCCTGATCTAACTCGCTGAACGACCTACGTAGTTCAGTGTCCGCCCCACGAAGGTTCGTGCCGTTGTCGGAGTGAATCACTCGCGGCCAACCTCTACGCGCGGCCATTCTCCTAAGCGACATAATGAAAGAGTCCGCAGTCAGAGACGGTACCAATTCAATGTGCACAGCACGAACGGTCAAGCAAGTAAAAAGCACGCCATACCTCTTCTCTCTCCTGCGTCCTACGGTCACATCCATGGGACCGAATAAATCGACTCCGCAGCTTGTGAAGGGGCGCGCGTGGTGCTGGAGGCGTGTCGCTGGAAGGTCACCTAAACGGGGAGGCTGGGGAAGAGCTTTTCTGATGCGACAAAAACTACACGTTGATGTAATTTTGCGAACAGTGGGCCTCATCCTCAGTAACCAATACTTTTGGCGCAACTCATTGACGACCAACTCGTTGTGACCATGAGCTGCATGAACGTGATAGTGCTTAACTATCAGTCTAGCTACTGGGTGCTGGCCGTCTAAAATTACAGTCTGCTTCACGCTGGTATCGACACCTTCAACCGCATTAATTCGCCCGCCCACGCGTAGAATCCCCTCTTCATCAAGAAATGGAGTCAAATTAAGCAGACGACTAGTTTTCCCTACGCTTTTAGTCGATTTTAGTAGGCCAATGTCCACAGCGAAGCTGTCGTACTGTGCTTGTCGAATGATAAGGCTCTCAGCTTGCCTCATTACGTCACAGTCAACGCGAGAAGGCTTGTTACGGCATCTATTTAAAAAACTTATTACAAGGGCCGCCGTGCGCAGCAAACGTAGCCAAGAGGAGAAGCGGCTTGCGTCAGGTACAGGTAAGCTTAGGTTATTAACATTTATTACATTTACTATTTCTAATTGTGTTTCATCCCCTTTTATTTCTGTTTCAGGTCGTAACAGAGCGCGATACTCGTCGGAGTTACGTAAGAAGGATGGGCCGTTAAACCAGTCGCAGTCACTTGTTAGTTTGTAGTTATTAGTTTTAGTAGCCAGATCAGCGATATTAAGATTACTAGGCACGTAGTTCCACTCGTCGGTTTTGCTCAGACTGTCGATTTCTCCCAATCTATGAGAAATAAAAGTTTTATAATTTTTATTTTGGTTTTTAATCCAGTATAAAACTGTAGTCGAGTCAGTCCAGTAAAAAGTCGCGGACGGAGTAATCCTATGCTCTTTTTTAATCGTATCAGCTAATCGACACGCTATTAACGCCCCCTGTAACTCCAGTCTAGGTATGCTAACCTGTTTAATCGGCGCTACTCTGTTCTTACTCGCGATGAATGACACACGCACACTCCCATCCCCGTATTGTTTACGCCAATATGCTACGGCTGCGTACGCGCACGGAGACGCATCGCAAAATACATGCAATTCAATTATCGGGTCACTCACGCATGCTTCCTTCCGTATCTCGCTATCCTGCTCACACTCATTACCGTTAGTTAGGCTTTCAGGCAGGAAATACCATCGTGGAATGCGGATATCATCTACGGATTTTAATTGCAAAAACCATTCGCAAAATGACTCAAACAAATCATTAGGTATTTGGCTATCCCAATTTAATTCGACTTTCCATGTTTTTTGTAACAAAATCTTAGCTTTAACCATCAATGGCCCTAGAAAACCATGTACATCGTAAATAGACATGATTATTCGTAACATTTCGCGCTTAGTCGGCTTACGTTGTAAGTTAGTTATCTCGTCCGGTATACGCTTGAAAGACAAGTCAAAGGCAAGTAAATCGGTTGATGGAAACCATAACAGACCGAGGGTTCTTTCGAACTGACCAACGTTAAATCTAACGGCTTTATCATTTAAACTCTCTTTTGGGGCATTTTCGAGCACAGATAAACTGTTACTTAACCAATTTCTCATGTGGAAACCTCCCGTTTGGTTAATATGCGAAATATCCCTTATCATTTGTACGGCAGAGGCCTCGTCAGGGAGACTATCAATATAATCGTCCATATACTGGCTCCGTTGAATCGCGTTAACAGCCTCCGGTAACGTGTCTCGAAATCGTTCAGTATTTTTGTACTGGTTAATAAATTGAGCAATGTAAGGAGAACAATTAGCTCCGAAAATTAAAGAGTTCATTACATACTTGTGTACAGGGTCTGATGGGTTCGATCTCCACAAAAACCTAAAGGCGTGCTGATCCTGTTTGCGAATTTTAATACGCAAAAACATATCCTGAATATCAGCAATAATACCTACTCTGTTCTCGCGGAATCTTAACATTATACCTAGCAGAGACTGTAATAAATCAGGACCCTGTAAAAGATAGTCATTTAACGAGTAACCGTTTGTTTTGGCAGCCGCGTCATAGACTAATCGCAATTTTTTCTTATTTGGATTATCGACACCGAAGTGCGGCAAATACCAAACATGTGAGTCATCGTCATTCAGGTACTCGTCCTGAGTTAACTCGCGCGCGTAATCATTAGACAGCAGGTGCTGTACGCGCTCCCTATACCGCGACGCAAACTCCTCGTTACCTACCATTTTTCTCTCAACCGACTTAAACCTTTTAAGTGCAGTAGGATAGGAGTTGGGCATAGTAAAATCATCGTTCTTCCAAGGCAAACCTACACACCAGTATCCGTTGACCAGCTCAGATGTATTATTTAAAATAATAGAGGCTCGAATATCATCCGGGTTCACTCGCGGCTTAGAAATAATGCCTATAGAATCAAGCGCATACGATTTACGTACAAACTCATGCAACTGTTCGTCGGAGCTGCAGCCAGCGAATGAGTCATTATCAGCGGGCGCGCTGGGCTGCAGGCCGGGGGAGGGAGCCAGAGCCTCGCCTCCCGACACAATGGTGAACAGGATCACAGGTGCGAGCGAGACGCACGATAAGTCATGAGGTGTGGGGGTATCGTAGTAATAGATAAATTCACTTATAGCATTATTAATTGGAGTGATAATACGATCAGCTGTTATAGTATTAAAGTTTTTACATACCGATCCGTGCATACACCAACCCAGGGGAGTCTTCGTAAAATATGGCTCACGTTTTGGACTCGATAAACACATCAGAGGGGCCAGTAAATGATAATTATCTTGGCCAATAACTAACTCGGGTTTAACATCACAAGAACTTAACTCATAGCTAACACTTATGCGTCCATACTCCCTAACGTCTATACGTTTGGGTATTTTTTGGGGCGCAACACTTAACTCACGCATTTTACACGCACTCAATGAAAATAGCTCGCCGTTATTATTACTTATATCGCACTTGACGAGCTCCACTTTAGACACTATCTCGGCCGAGTCCCAGGCACTGCGCGCGCGCATTGTAACGCACTTTCCGTGAAGCCCTACAGCATCAGCTAAACGAGAAGAAATTAAAGTCACAGTGGACCCGTCGTCCAAAAGCGCGTAGGTACGAATTTTACCGTTAGGTCCGTAAATGTCGACCGGCACTACTTTTAACAAAACTTTGTTTTCGCGTTCACGTAACGAAGATACAGCGTTCGCGACAGTCTCGCGCTGCTCGTCATCGCTCGGTACATCAGCGCTCTCGCCGCTGTTGACTGGAACCTGCTGCGGGCGGCCGGGCTTAGTCCAATGAAGGAGCGTGTGATGCGGCTGGCCGCATGATACTACGCTGCAGTCAGGCGCTGCGCATGACTTATCTCCAAACTGATGTGAACTTAGGCATTTGTAGCAGAGTTTATGAATGCGAACAAAACGCCAGCGGTCTTTACGCAAAGCTCGTTTAAAACGAGAGCAGTTTTCAAGTGTATGCGGTCTACTTCCTCGACAAAACTTGCATGAAACATCTGTACTATGCACGTTAAGGTTGATGGAGTGCGTACGGCGCTGTTCCTCGGGTTTTCGGCGAAAATCTGATTAATTTTGGATGTGACTTATTCCAGTTGCAGCTGCCTTCGTGGCTTCTTGGTGCAAAAAGTCAGCTAGCGATTCCAATTTCGCTTTATTTTTATCTCGCCATACATAGTAGAAGTCAGACCATTTAGCAAGCAAGCCTGTAGGAAACTTGGACAGTACGAGGTTCACCAGTTCGGGGCTGCGTAGGCAGTCTGTTTCATTTATAGCTCGAGCAGCTGCCACATAATTCTTAATTTTTATGGCAAAATTAATGATGTCTGTGTGATATGCTTGAGGTAAGGGTTGCAGTTTTTTCATTTGCGACATGATTTTCATCATTATAGTTTCAGGGCGGCCAAACTTCAGTTCAAGCGTTTCTATGATGCAGTCAGGCGTCGTGCTGCCGATAAGAAGAGAAGTAACGGCTTCTTTAGCTTCACCACATAAACATTTACGTAAGCGCCATACATTTTCAGCTTGACTGTACCTACAGAGCTTGGTTGACTCGTAAAACGCTTCCTTAAATTGCAGCCATTCCAGGGGGTCGCCGTAGTAGACAGGTAAGTCTTTAGAAGTAGCCAACCTTGTCAGGAGCTGTGGTGACTGCAGCTTAGAAGTGCTTGCTGCCATGTTCATAGCATCACGAAAAACATTAGCCAGCTGTGCGATGCCACTATCAGGTAAGGCGGGTGTCGTAACAGGAAACACGGGATCTCCCCCGCGGTCTGGCAAGTGATTACGGTCGCGGGAGTCACTAGGGTCACTAGTACTAGAACTAGAACTTTCCGGCGGAAGGTCATCACAATGACGGGAGGTGTTCTCGCGATCACCGTGCGGGTGCGATCGGCCGCTTTCACTGGCACGGCCACCGAATTTGCCTGACACATTCTGTGAATGGCTACTTTTTAGGTCTTCGATATCCACAGCCAACTTCTTTTCTATTAGCTCCTTCTCAAATTTCGCTTTCATTTCGGCCATTTCCAACTTAGCTTTTGTTTCGGCGATTTCCAGTTCAATCTTAGCCTTAGCTTGTGCCGCTTCTAGCTCCAGCTGCTTCCGCTGTCTCGTACTTGAGGTAGTACGTGAGGACACATGGGACAGCGGCGGCTTATTGAAGGTTATGTTTGCGGCGGCGTGGTCGGTGTTCATTTCGGCATTTTGCTCCTGTTTCTCTTGTTTTACAGGACTAGTTTCACCTTCTCTATCGTCTTCAAAAGGTAGTTTTTCAAGCGTGACCTTTCTAAGAGATTTCTTACGCTTCACGGTGCTGCTTTTCTTTTTACTAACGTGCGGCGGTGGCGTAGAAAACATGGCGGTCACTCCTGTACACTTGGTTGTCCTTATAACAGCAACTCTTGTCACCCCGTCTCGGCCTGGACAAGTCTCCACAATCTTCCCCAAAAGCCACTGGCAAGGTGGCAAGCGGTCATCTCTCACCAGTACAACGGTCCCTGCTGCAAGGCTAGGTCCCTTTGAGCTTTTCCATTTTGTACGCTGTTAGAGATGGTTGATATAGTCTCGTGACCATCCTCTCCAAAAATGCTGCTGCAATTGTTGCAGTTGTTGGTAGTGTTGCAGTTGGTTGCTTGAAACCGCTTCATAGTTGTAGCCAGGCGCTGCGCGGGTCTTCCCACTAGGAAATGGGCTGAAGTCAGAACTGGAATGTCATCTGAATCAGATACAGGGTAAAGCGGCCGTAAGTTCAGAATGCCTTCAATCTGCGTCAATACCGTTGATAGTTCTTCGTAGGTTAGCAATGCTTGTCCCAGTACCCGTTTGAGATGGAACTTACAACTCTTTACAGCTGCCTCCCATATGCCCCCCATATGTGGCGCGTATGCCGGAATAAATTTCCATTGAATACCCTAACTAACACAATTATAAATTATTAAATTTGAATTGGAATTTAAAAAGTCATGCAGTTTTACTAACTCATTGTCAGCTCCGTGAAAGGTAGTGGCATTATCGCTCATTAATTCTTTAGGTTTCCCTCTCCTAGCAATAAATCTACGCAGGGTTGCCAAAAACGCGGCCGATAACTATATTATAACTGTAATCCTTTTTTTTAATTATTGTAACCCTAACATTAATAAGCACCTATGCGTACCTAATACATATGCGTATGAGTATATTCAAAATATTACTTTGTTTTGTCAAAATTATAACGGTATTTTTTCTGTATTTATATTTCATCAATCAATATTGTATTTTCTTATTGAAAACAATAAATTTGTATTACCTGTCTAAAAAAATGTTAATCTCTATTTAATTTTGTTTTCATTTACGGGGGTGATGTAGTTTATGCGCCGCCTACGTCACCAACCCTTAGCCGTAGCTTATTACATTATTTGATGTAACACTAATTGTATGCTCATTTTTATTTTTTTTATTTTTTATGGCAGAGGTGGCAAACGAGCAGGCAATTACCGCCGCCCATAGACACCCGCAACACCAGAGGAGTCACAAGTGCGTTGCCGGCCTTTGATATGGGAGTACGCTCTTTTCTTGAAGGTTTGAATGTCGTATCGGTCTGGAAATACCGCAGGCGACAATTCATTCCACAGTTCCTCATTAAACACGTACCGTTGTGCAAAGCACTTGTTTTCTTTAACCTCCCTACAGCCCCGTCACAAGACCTAAAAGCTCGTCTTTTTGCTAAACTCAAATAGTACGGCAATGATAACCTAACATGTAGCGAATGATGCGTTTGTCAACATCTTTATCACTTACCACCAAGTGCGATAATGCCAATGGCATACCAATTTAGGGTAAAAAGCGTTCTATGCAACTCGTATTATTTATTTGACACTCATAGTTTATCCTAGATCAGGCGCATAATACCTTTTGTAGTTGTAAATCTCTAGTAATTTATGTTTAATTTGTACACTTTTTATTCAATAAACATTATTATTATTATAGTAAAATGCCGGCCAAGTGCGATTCGGACTCGCGCATCGAGGGTTCCGTATAAATTCATATTCACTCATGTCTTGAACTCTATATCAAATACTCAGGCCTGCAATCCCTTGAAGCTGTGAAAAAACGCCGTATTGCATTGGCATAGAAATTTGATTTTTTCACAACTTCAAGGGAATGCAAGCCTGAGTATTTGATATAAATTTCAACTTGATACATCTACACGTTCCTGAGAAAAAAGGGTCTTGATAGACAGACAGACGGACGGACAGACGGACGGACAACGAAGTGATCCTATAAGGGTTCCTTTTTTCCTTTTGAGGTACGGAACCCTAAAAAGAAATTATAAATACATATTATGATACTGATTTATCTGTTTTTGAAAACTTACTCAGAGGTGCTGAAAATTATTTACGTTTACCTCTAAATCACCGGACTACTGATACGAGGGTAAAATGTCTCTCGCGAGGCTCAGTGCAGCCGAATTCCAGCAAAAGGGTCGATAGCAACAAGAGATGTTTTGTATCTGTTTAGACATCAATTTAATCACACGGATATGAAAAATTTATTACAAAATAATAATGATAATGCAGTAGGAAACTAGAAATTTATCTACTGCATTATCAAAGTCACTATAATATTACATACTAATTAATAATTACTTATGATAAGCCGAAGACAAAATAAAATATATAAATCGCAATAAAATTTGCACAATATCAGACCTCCAGTCAATATAGCAGTATGCAGATAGAGCTGCTTTTGTTGGTGCTCGCCACGGGTAAGTCTTTTATTTCTTCGTTTTTAAATCTTTCTTCTTCTTACTTTTTTCTTCGGCCTTTTATGTCGTTCTTCCTCTTCAATAACAATCAGTTTTACGATAGAATACGCGATCTTTCATTTCAACCATACAATTTAATCTGATTCTCTGAATAATTACTTTGTTCTATCGACATAAACTTTTCTTTATAATCAAACAGCAAACAACTCTTCAAAACTGTTACAGTGAATACTGATAAATATATAAAAAGTACAACTGAAAGCTACGAGTACTTAGCTTGTGTCTACCTGTCCAGTCACTTATACCTTAAATTTTCTAGGCATCTAGGCATTGTATGCATCTGTGCGTATTCCCTATTGTATGTGCTTCTATTCTGATGAAAAATAGACTACAGATGACTATAATACTTATTATATAGATGAAAAAAATAATCGGTACGCACAACCTGAACTAAGCGTAAAATCACGAAAGCCTTAACTCCGTCCATATAAGAAAGCCAAACCTGTGACTAATTCGTTGTACACTTTCGTTTACTTGCTGAGTTTAACGTTGTTGTTTTCAACAGCATTCTTGGTTAACGGGGTGCCCTTAGAAAGCCCAAGGAATGACTATCCAAGGTTCATAGAGTTCCCAGACAGTTATGGCAACCCTGTCCTTGTGGATCTCGAGGAAGAACCCGACTGGGAACTCCTGGAGGAGATCAACAGGAACCCCGCTAACAACCAGTACTTCTTGTTCACCAGGTATGGGGAAGCCTACATTGGCATTAATACCTTTCATATTAAATAGTAGAGCGACTCTGACCTCCTAACCAGAGATGTCGGGTTTAAATCCTGGCCAATGTTCCAGTGAGTTTTTCGGAACTTACGTGCATTTTCATACCGACTACTTTAACGGTGAAGGAAAACATCGTGAGGAAAACTGCACATATTTTTAGATGTGTATGATGATTGCATAGATGTCCGTAGGTGAATATCTAAATACCCAGCTCCAGTGGTGTTAATGCAACACCAGGCAACTGCCGTCTATAGCTATTTTGGATATTACGGTTAAATTGTGCCTCGTGATAAAGGAAAAACTATTAAATCGTATAATTTCAAGAGTCGCACTGGAAACACCTATATTCATTCCAATCAAGAAAAAGCAAAACGTAAACAAACTTACTATGGAACTGATACATGTCAATGTCATCTGCATACTACGTTTGTTTACCTTTTGCTTTTTTTTTTGATTGGAATGAAGTATAGATTAATCTTCTAAGAAAAACATTCCTTATACAAACCAAAACAAAAAAACTGCATTATTTTCAGGTACTTGTACATGACATAAACAAAATAAAATATTGCAGAAACTTAATTTAGAACTAACCTAACCAGACTGCATAAAACCTATCCTGTGACATTCTATGAAGTTTCTATTCTATGAAGATCAAGATGAATCTAATGAGACTTCGAACTCCAAAATCCAATTAGCCATTTTGGTAACAGACGATATTTAACAAAGACAATTTAATCCGAAAAACATGTTATGTTTGAAAAAATGTGCTGTCTCAATCATACTATCTTACACAATTTGACATATAAAAAGTATAATATTATTAGACAATTTTTTATTTCAGTCTGTAATAAGTAGTAACATATTTCTCTGAGGCCTCAATTGCACGTGCTATTAACTGGCATACAAATATTAAATATGTTTATTTTTTTCAGGCAAAATCCTACTTCTCCCCAAACTTTGTTGATAAACAACGCAGCCTCTATTACTAGCTCTAACTTCAATCGCAACCATCCTACCGTCGTCATCAGTCATGGCTGGCTCGGCAACCAGGACACTAACATGAATCCCGCTATCAGAGATGGTAAGCAGCCAATTCAGCCAATGACAAACCCAAGGACTTTCCCGCATTCAGCGGCTTCTAGTAACATTCAACAGGTCATCCATCTACTCCGTTCCGGTTCTGGTCTGCCAGTGCGCGGTAGCCACTTGAACTTTTCTGATTCGATGACTACATTTCTAGTTCTTCTACGTATCCTTTCATTTTTGATTGAATCACGTATTGAAATTCCGCACATAGCACGCACTTTCACTCTTTGGGTACCCTTAAGCCTTCCTATTAATGCGGATAACACACTGCTCCGGAATCCACTCCGGTGTGGGGTGCGTTGGTTTTATAACTATGGAATTTGTGACGTAAAACCAAGCACCAGAGCGGATTCCGGAGCAGTGTGTTTTCCGCGTAAGGCCTATAGTAAGTGACTATATCCGAGCTAACTACAAAGTAAATATTTTCTAAAACCAAAGGCACGTCACCAGTCAATTCATTGCAATTTTTCTTCGGGTTTTTCCTCAATTGAATTGATAATTTTGGTGTTCCAGTTCCTCTTTAATATTAGTCAAAGTCATATGTATTTAAATGATATCTCTATACGTATATATATCATTTTTCACCAGTAACTTTAAAATAAATAGTTGTGGTGTAAAATAATATAAGTGTTCTTATATTACATTACACATGTACATTCTGATGTGGCGAATAATATAAGTCACTTTTTTTCTTATTTGCTCCTAATGTATTAATTTAAATGCTACTCTTTATACACCATAGTAAAGATGCTTAAAATAATTACCTGGAACATATTCTACATCATAAATAAAAATAATAACAAAAAAGTTATACGCAAGTAAAGGTGCAAAAACTTTAAAGCCGTTTTTCTCAAAACTGCAATTTCAGACTTATAGCGTTTTTCACCGAGGGTACAGATTTATACTATAAAGTCACAAAAGTTCCAAAACAAAACTCTCGCAAAAAAGTTGCATCTTTACCTTGCAGTAGATTAAATACAATAAACTACATAATTAACAGTAATGAATTAAAAAAACACGAAAAATATCACATAAAATTACGTGTTCAATGATATATTTTAACTTGTTTTGTAACAGTTTAAAGTTTTGGATCGTGTCAAATGATATAAATCGTTAAGGCAGGAAAATAATATAACATATACCTGTCTTTCTATCAGCCGAAAGACGTCCACTGCTGGACAACGCCTCCCCCAAGGATTTCCACACTGACCGGTCATGTCCTGTCCTGTCCTTTTCAATCAAATCAATTCAATCTCGGATACTTTTAGTACCTTTATGAGATAGAAAATAGCCGATTGGGATACCGGTTAATACCATGGAAGTGAAATGGGATATCATTAAAGATACAAATCTTTCACCAAAATATCTGGTGAGATTTTTGGATATAGCAGGGTGAAATCACTCGACTGGTTCTCCGGAAACATAAACCTACTTCAACCTTTTAGTGCTCGAAGCGTCAAGCTGTATTAAATAACTGAATTAATATTTGTGATGCTACACGTGCAGCGCTCTGTGCTGCAAAGTAATTTCTACAGCAATTGCCTACCAACTCGCTAATGTTTATTGGACAAACCTGCGCAAAAGTATTCAAGACTGCGCAGCTGCTAGTAACTCCTTGCAATATTTCCGTGGGGATCAAAATGGCTCTCGGACTTGTGCTAAAAAAGACGGCTCCTCTAAAAGAACTTGACAGCTGAGTCATCACTGACTCTAACCATCAATGCAAACGGCTGGTTGACCATTAAGCTTTATTTCCGAAATATTGTCACCTTATACAAACGAAAGGGTGAACGAGGCGATTGCAACAACTATAGGGGTATTTCCCTCCTTAACATTATCGCAAACTATTTTCAAGTGTTACAAAGTCTTGTCGAGCATGTGTATCCTGAGGCCCAATGCGGTTTCCGTTCTTAAAGATCTACTACGGATGATTCGCAAACTCCAGGAAAATGTCATGAGCAAAAAGCAAAACATAACGCACAATCGCATTTGTTGACTTAAATAACGCCTTTGATACGGTTCACAGGGAGGGTCTTTATTGCGCAGTCGAGAAAATAGAATTTCTCCCAAAGTTGCTGAAAATAGATCAATCCTTTCATTTGGTATGAAAAGCACCATAATCTTTAATGGTTCTACTTCCGATCCTTTCAAAATGCGCAGTTCATGAGCGTTGGAGCGTTTTAGCACCAACACTATTTATCTAATTCTCCATGTTTAAAGTCGCTATTAGCGATTCGCATCAAGGAATTTACTTAAACACGAGAGCAGATGGCAAATTATTCAACCTCGCCAATTTAAAGTCTCGCTGCAATCATGACGTTAACACATTGCTCTTTGCTGAGACGCAGTTTTCGTGACGAAAACTAACCAGAGCACCAAGTTCTCCTGCACAAATTTGCTCATGCATGATCCCAGTTCTCCATGTCAGTTAATGCCTAGAAGACTGTAATTCTCGCACAGGGCTACTTATACCAGCCTAGCATCTTGTGGATGGAGAGACTTTTGAAGTTTTTGAAGTAGTTTTTCTGTTACTGTGTAGAGCAATCTCTCTATTGATGGAGAGATTGACACTTGCTTCGGCGAGGTAGCCACGATGTTCAGTAGACTTTGTACAAGAATATGGAATAATAAACAGCTTACAGTAAAAACCAATATGATCGTTTTCCAAACTTGCGCTTTGAGTATACTCTTGTACGGACCTGAGAAGTGGACATCGTATGACAGGCAGGAATGGCGCCTGAATACCTTCGGAGTAACGTAGGCGTAATGTGGTAGGACAGGGTAGCAAACGACGGAGTGCTGGAGATCGCAGCCGGAGAGCATCACCGCGGTGGCTAGGGTATGTGCATCGAATGGACCCTTCTCGATTGGCAAGGCAGGTCTTGTTGAATTTAGTAGCATTCGCAAAAAGAAAGTAAGGATGACCTTTGCTACGATTTAAATACTGTGCTAAGTTACCATGGTTGCGTTTAAGATCGACGGCAGCAAGTGGGAGAATCTTGCGTCCAACCGCTATGAGAGGAGAAAATCTATATCTGATGGCTGCAAAGCACACAACTATGACTGGTTTTAGGACCTAGCCGACAAGTGAGCCCAAAGGCACCATCGTCTCTTGTCAGACTCGCAGCTTCAGTTTACATGTCAGAAGTGTGGCCGTATGTGTCGTTCCAGAATCGGATTTTTTTAGCTATATGTAGCGGTGCTTCACTTACACTCATGCTGCTAAAGTCATCTATCTACGTCCCTTTGATTCAATAAAAGTGCAAGAAACAAATAAATAAAATTCATGTTTATAATATACCGATTGCAATGTGATTTTGATTATAATTTGTAAAGGACGTAGTAGTTTTTTATATATTGTGTATAATTCGTATAATATGTAGTATATTTTTGTAATAAACTGACAAATTAACAAGCAGCAAACAGCCATAATTTCACATGTTTTTATGACATGATCAAGCTATTTTAGTCACCCATTTATATAACTAAGAGAATCGTATTAAAACTTGTGTACGTTAATACAAGTCGGCTGTGCCCTAAATGTTACATTAATAATAACTCAGATCACTCTAGAAATGTTTCGTGTCAAATGATATAAGTGACGTACCTGGCGCGATATTTTTTCCAAACAGTTACGCGTGCTTCCCGCACGAGGTGTTAGGAGCCATTTATCTCACCACTTTGCACCGCGAAAGTGCGCTATTTATAATTGTCGCTTTTGCGTCTGTCTGAAGCTTATATATTCGAAGAAGATAGTACCAAAATAACTTGTATCACCTGACACCAAAACATTGTTTGTATTACTGATAAGGAACTGGTAAATTTTTTGATATAAGTGAGTTGTATTGTTAGACACGAACGTAATAGTTTATAAGTATTCTCGTGAAAAATAATATATTTAGATATATATCAGATTACACAAAATTTTAACGATGTTTATCTAGATTCAAAAGTACTATATAGAAATGTATCATTATTCACGTTAGAGTTATTTGAACATTGAGTCGTGAACGTTAATACATTTGTAGTTGTATCATCGAGCACAATCTTTTATCAATATAGTATTTATGGGAATGATGATTCAACTGAATTTATATTATTTTACACGTATCAATTAAGTAACTTATGTTAAAATGAATGTGTGTTTGTCAAGTTATATCACTATACGCGAGGCTTTAATAGCTATTGTATGATACAAGTCGACTTGTATTATTGCACACGAAAAATATCTCCGGATCTAGAGCAGTTAGAGCTACGTGGATTAGACAGAAAAATAGATTATTTTACACTGATTTTAAATGTCTAAAAAAACTAAAAGTGATATAAGTCGACTTATAGCGTTTTTCACCGAGGGTACAGATTTAACCGTTAAAATTATATTTCCAGAGCTCCTGCGCAGAGAGGACACGAATATTATTATTATAGACTGGAAGAGGCTCGCGTTAAGGAACTATGTGACTTCCGTTAGGGGTGTCCCGGCCGTCGGGCGAGGACTGGGTCAATTCCTGCGCTTCCTCAGCCAGGTCACTGGACAAAACTTCGACATGATGCACTTGGTTGGCTTCAGCTTGGGAGCTCACCTCGTCGGCAATGCGGGCAGGGCTCTTAACGGACAAGTTGCCAGAGTTACTGGTGAGGGCTGAATAAGTATCAAAACTTACAATAAGTGAAATTATAATAAGACAAGGAGATGGCATACAAACATGTATTTGTCCAGTTTCATCAACAGAAAGTTTCGTGCAATCGGAACTTACTGCACATTTACCGACCCAGCCCAAAAATATATAGATCAATTAATTCATGATTAAAATTGAGGATTTTTCTAAAAAGAAGCTTAGATAAATTGGTTACAGGTAAAACATTTTCTGTTTTAGGTCTTGATCCCGCCGGCCCCCTATGGGTATTCAATTCAGATAAACTAAACGTGAGGGATGCGATCTACGTTGAAGCCATCCACACAGACGGCAACACCGGCGTTGGCCTCGGAATTGGTCAGGCCGTTGGCAATGTAGACTTCTTCCCCAACGGAGGCAAAAATCAACCAGGCTGTATAACCGGCATCTGCGATCACAACCGCTCCTGGGATCTGTTCGCTGCCACCATCAACCACGATCACCTTATTGGGAGACAGTGTAACAGCAACCTGCAGATAACATTAAACAACTGCAGTGGACCACAGCTCGTCATGGGAAATAATGATTTAAAGAAAGTGGGGTAAGTATAGCCATCGGCCATTTTTTTATTATTATATTAATACTTAGTTCTAGTTATATGTAGTTTCTTATGTGCGATTTTTTATGATATATAAATTAGATAAACATATTGTGTTTTAAAGGTACTGTAACTAATTAACTTTAGACTCGGGCTTCCACCCATGACACAAAGAAATCCCCTAAGTAAAACATAGTTTATTTACAAAATACTGTATCAGCTATTCGCCCAACTTACAATAAGTATGGGAGATACAAAACTATATTCGAAAATTGACTAATACATAGAAAAACTTTATGAATTGTATGATTACAAGTCCCAGTTTAAATAAATTGATAAAGGTACTACATACTCATAAAGACTGAATGATGAAAGACCGTCTACCACACTCCTTTGTAATTAGTGTGAAAAGAAGTATTTATTCTTATAGACTGTTACCCTTAGCAACCGTAGTCATTGATTTGCTATGTGATTTGTAGAAAACAAGTTGTTACAATAAATTTATATTCTAAAGTACCTCTACCACTGAATTCACTTTAACACGTTAAATGCAAAATTCAAGAGATTAATAATATCACTTGCATTTATCTATTTCTAATATATATATATGGAACGATGCATGTAACCGAAATATTCAGTGTGTTTTTAATTCTTATTTCAGAAACGGCATGTACCGGCTCAATACTGGAAGGCGATTCCCATACTGATTTAGAAAATTATTGTAAAATAAACGGATGGTAATAATTTATTGTAAAACTTGCACTGATCTGATGTACTAAAATAAACCTACCTTTGCAAACATTTCATTGTTTTATCTGCATCTCCTATTTTTGTATCGCTTTGAATTTTTGTAACTAAAAAAACTCTTCAAACAAATTAAATTATCGTCCAATTGTCAATTTTTGTTTGGAGAGTCCAAAAATATTGTAATTTATGTACACTAGTGGACTAAAAAATCGATTCAAAATCTGTTGCCTGAATTTTGAAAAAATAATTCAATCTACAAAACTACTAAAAACAAAAAACTAGAAAACCATCAAACTAAAATAGTAAAGAGTAAACACACAGTTTTTTTTAACTTTTGGTTTAGTATTTCTTTGCAAGATTGAGTTATTTTTTCAAAAGTCGTGCAGCAAACCTTCAGTCGATTTTTTTGTCCATGAGTATACATTTAAAAAGTAAAAAGTAAATATATAGAACGGCAACGGCGCATTGAATTTAAAGTCTTAATAACCGCAAATAGTGATACAGACGATTCGATCGTTTTCAATATTTTATTAGAACATAAATTATTTAAGAAGTCTCCTCAGGGATTACCGATATGAGATAGTGTATTTGTTTTTTTATTTTTTATTTATGTAACTTTCAAGACAAGATACGGCATAAGATACTTTTATCCTCGAATGGCTGGTGCTAAAGCAAACCAAAGACACGAAATGTGCATTTCTCGCACATTACAATGTGACTACAAAGAAAAATCCATAATGTGTATGTAAAAATCCTACAAAAACGTTTATGGATTATTCCTTACCTTAGGTGATAAAAGTTCTGCTTATAATAGCGAATAATAAGGGAGTTTTTCTTTATAATCTTGAAAAAATCGATTTATCTCAGTAAATTTTAGTAAAGCCAATAATAGCATTAGTCTCTGCTGTCTTTCGTGTCAATGTTAAAGTGGACTTTCGCTTTTATCCTATCCTAGGTATAACAAAGAAAACAATAATGTCAAAGTCAGCAGTCAAGTAAAATATTGTAGATTTTTATTAGTTTGATTTGAGAACTTATCCCATTTACGATATTGTTTATTGTTTTTTCAAAGTAAGAACTTTCCTAATTTCCCTCACATACGTTCTTCTTTTCTATCGACAATGAGTTGTCCCCAGTAATGTTAGAACTTATAATTATATATTTTAAAAAAAGTACTATCAAAATATTCTTAATCTACCATAAAATGACAAAAGAATTGTATTGTCATCTCATAGATACTTCACTTCATTATTTAACTTACGAAAAAGTTACGAAGCGTGACGGAGGTGCCAGTAGTACTAGATTAGGAAACCGTGACGGAGGTGCCAGTAGTACTAGGTTAGGAAACCGTGGCGGAGGTTTATATTTTGATTAAAAAGTCTTGCTAATAAATAAAATTTTACATGGTACGGTAGTCCATCTGTAAAATGGTTCCTCACCCAACATATAGGACATATCACAAATCATCAGTAATACGTTATGCAAAAGTTAAATATTGATTTGTAACACTTGGCCATTGTTTCAAGAAAAGAAGAATTACCCAGAAACGTCTCCTCACTATACGTCTTCTGCAAGCATTAGGTGCTACAAAATAAAGAATATAATGAAACAAAGTGTCTTTAGTCTGAGACTATATAACACCTTTTATTTCGCGAGCTTGGCGTTCTTGAGTGGAATTTGGAATTCCACCTTTATTTTCTGTCGTCTTTTTTCCTTTGGGTGTTTTGTTGGAGCCATTTGCAGATCTCCGAATGTTGCTCGTTGCTTCCAGTAGCGTAAACACGGATGTTTAAAATTAGACTCGACTCGAAGCTAATTAGAGACATTGACCGGCTTTGAAAGGACAATTAGCAGGCCTTCGTTTCTAAAAGTTTCTTTCCAAGAATTCTTCGTAAGTAGTACACAGTAATCTAAGTATTTAGCTTTCCTTTGACGAAATTTTCTTATAAAGGGTTTAACAAAAAAAATGAATTAAGTTACTAAGAATTTTTTAGATAAAACAAGTCATCCCTCATTACATTGAGTTGTCACGATAACTTTTTTGTTAAATCCTATAACAACCCTACGTATTATAAAAAAATTAAAGTTTTCTTTTATGATCGATAAGCTAACAAAATGAAAACAGCATGAGGTTGTTTAATGAACGCTTTGAAAATCTATCAGCTTTACGTGTTTACAAGGTAATTAATTAGTTAAGGAAGGCAGTAAAAGTTGTTGCCCGCAGTAGGTTACCTACAGGAGGCGAACTTATGATGTACGAGCATTGTTGAGGCGCTAGTAGACCTTTAATATAACCGCTTTACGCGCTCCCCCGGCGCCGCTGACTGTGACTAAATATATCAACTTAAGAATTCACTTTTAAGCCAATATTTCCATTTAGCTTAAATTAACATTGTTGATGTACAAAATTCAAAAAATTCAAAATTCAAAATTCAAATTTTGAATTGACATACCTACATTATTATGTATGTATATACTAATTGATCTAACTATAAGTTAAGTACCGACTACAGAATACTTACATTACTACAGAATTAATATGATGGTAAAAATTGGATAACTGAAGTAGTAGATAACTTAAATAAGTTTATGTTACACTGTGCATTATGTGATTTTATTGTATTATGTTACAAATAAATAAATAAAATAAAAAAGTTGAATTGAATTATTTTGTAAAATTTCTAAAACTATTTCAAGTAAATTTTAATATTATTTTATTACAAAACACATGCTTCTGTCATGAGATTAGCTTGTTTCTTTTTAATTAGGAGTCACATCAAATAAACTTTATTGTATTACGAACAAAGTAACATTTCAAAGAAATATTTCAGTTTAGGCGATCTTATTGCTTAGAGATATTTCTTCGATGCAACCTTAAGAAATATCTAATAAAAACTTTGAACAATCATTTCCTCAGAATACTACCTACTAGGAAATACTCGTAAAGATTAAGTTTTGACGCTGCCAAATATGAAAATATTTGTAAACGAAAATGTTTTAACTCCTTTTACCGCTTTCGAATACCTACTACTCTAAACTTTACCTTCCTAGAATAAGTTCGTCATTTCGTTTATTTAAACCTGTGCTCGACAGGATCCATAATAGTCTCATATTATCTTAAGTTATAACCTACTGTTACATTATGGAAACAAAACGTTATGGAACATTATGGAACCTAAGACATAGCTGAACGGGGTAAAAAGGGATTTATATCCCTTAAAGGAATTGTAAAGGCATATGGAGAAAGAGAGAGATTACACTTTTGAGTTACTATTTGTAAAGTATTGAGTACCTTACATTTGGGAAAGTGTGATAAAAGCGAGAATCAGGGCGCCAAGCCCAAGAAAAACGTCGTTTCTCACTGTTTACTATTTGTACTGTCCTCAAAATTATATATATCTTGGGATAAGCCGCTTTGCAAGACAGGTGCGTCGTTAAATTCCGTCGCAGGTGTGCGTACGATGCCCCACATGACTTGGCAGCGCTAATTGTCTCTTGTTTATGGTAACTAATTGATGTTGCGCAAGTTTTGTCATTCTGACAACACGTGGCGCCTCATCTCATCATCCCCCTCAGAGTAACTTTAGTTAAACCTACCTACATAGGTATAATAAGTTACATCTCTAAAATTCGTAATTTTAATATGGTCGCTTTTAAAATCTTATTACTTACATTATTTTTTAAATGCACCGAGTTATCCTGAATATACATACCACTTTTCAGGAACTGTAAGAGCCCATTTCATAAAACTATAATAGTAGACATGACAACATCCAAATGAATTATAAATGGAAGTCATTGAGTTACTCTCTTACAGAAAAACATTTTTTTCTGTCTCATCTTTAATTTTTAATAAATAAAAATCACCAAATTGAACTCATTTGATGATTTAATGACGCTGAAAAACTATGACGTCTCCTTTTGGTATTTCAAACATTTTGGAACAAAATTTAGTTTTCGACAGATGACCAAAAGTTACTCAAATGACTAATATATTACACATCTTCATTACCTATTACAAATTAAAGTACAGTTCGATGTACATTGCGTAGCCGATTAGCCATTATGATGCTAGGAAAATTAAAAATACTAAAATAATGAATTATGCAATGTAAATAGAATGTAATATTTAAGGCGCGACGTACACTCAATCTGAGCAGGGTGATGCATGATAATTTAATGTCGAGTGGTGTTACGGCCACTCATTTTAAGTTCAGATCAGTGTGGGTACCGTCGCGGCGGTTACGTCAAGGCCGAACGCAAAATTCTCGAGATTTCGATGTTTTTATTAACTTTTTTGGCTTTCAAATAAGTTAAAAAAACCGTTCAAGGTAAACTGAAGGTATTAAAATGGCTGATTTTTGTGTTTTGGTTTCAACATAAACAAATATTGTGTTTCCGAGAGAATTTACAATTAATGCAAAATAAAGAGTTTACAGGATTTTTTTTTCACCAAAGTTTCTGTGATTTTTATGATTCTGTTCAAGACAATTTGTTTTTTATTGTTTCAAGTATGTTATATATTTTTTCCATGGTGATAGCTTTAACCATTATTTCAATAATTTGAATTGAATATTGCGATTTGGCTATACTTAGCGCCTTAACCTCTCCTTTTCGGAAACTGAGAGTACGCTGCTAAAACAGGATAGAATAATTTTGGCGGGACAGATTGAAGACTAAAGAACTCAAGGTAGACCTACTGCTAAATGGAACAAGCCAAGTCACAAAATGAATTCGTCGGATTCTTTTGGATTCGTCACACAAATTGTTTAGCTGTTTGGAAAAAATATAATATATGGATAGTCTAATATTTTTTTGCGATTTCTGCAGATTCGTTAAGAAAGAAAGCCGCAAAGTGTAAATTATACTTAGCGGCCTTCTTTCTAATGTGAGAAGAAAAGTTGTTCAGTGTAATGAATAGAAATTAACGGGTTCTACACCTATCTAAAGTACTCACTCCAATTCTAGCAAACACTATCTAGCCAATATGGAACTGAACCATCTGAACTAAACGTGGTCGAGGATAAGTCGAAACTCGTTAGCGAGTCTTTATCGAGAAGTTTTCGGGAAGTAGCTGGCTGGACGGCCTAACCTCTGATAAGGAAAAAGTTTTCGGTACGTGAAAGTTTAGAGGCGAAATGCCACGATGGCGTTATGTAGACAATTCGCAGAATGACCCAACTCATATAAAAAACTTCTAGAAGAATTAATATGTACACGGTAACATAATGGGTAGTCTGAAATAGCGATCTTCTTAGAATTAAAACAAATCTTCATCACTACATGGAAATAACAATTTGTCATGAAAAACATGATTAAATACTGTTCGAATTACATGAAAATGTAGGGCATTTACACACAAAATAAGAGCCTAAAACAGATTTAAGTGGAATTGCGGAGCAAAGGAAGCCAGTTGGCCCTTGTTGACCCGAGGAACGATTTTTTTATGCAAGGGCTAAGGATATTGATGTACTCGTCAAATCGCAATCTTGACAACTTGCGTCTGATCTTGCAAAACTTAGGCGTGCGTGATCTCTTTCAAATAAGTTATCTTCCTCCTTCCAACGCTGCTTCTAACTGCGAGTAGACAACGTTTTATTGAACCTTCTAATTTCGTGACCGTTAAGGCAAAAAACTTTTCATTGGGTGATATAGATTCTCTGAGTAAAGAGGGGTGAAATAGTTATAGGTCTGAGTTCAGTTGGGATGCATTTATATAATATTATTTTAGTAACAGATTTTCCAAAAAATGAACACGAGTACTCTAGTTGTCTGTTGCAAACGTCAGATAGCCAAACGAGAGATGGGCCAAGCCGAAATTAGTGGCTTTTTCTGGTGGCAGTTGCCAATGTTATACCAAAATTAATTGTATAAAGTGAGCGAAATAATAAAGTACGCAGATATCATTTTTTTATTTATGTTAACAACACATGTCGCCCTCACTGGTGAGGATTTCGCAGACACTCGTCAAAAGCTTAATTGGTCAAATACGTAATTCATCAAATTCTATTTTTGTCAAAACCTTAACTCATCAACTTCGCTATTGGTCTATTAGGCTTTGGTGCGCATAACACCAGTTATTTAAAAGTTTCTTGCGTACATTAAGTTCCAAAATGTTGGATTCTTAGTTTAATGTGAAAGAAGACACAATTTTAAAAGTAGACTGGTCAAGTCAGACATAAAAACAGACTGATAACATCGCATAAACCAACCATGGCTTTATTAACGTTATTATGACCAACCCATATAAATACATATGGGTACTTTAATACGGCTCATCTTAGATACTAAATGTCTTCACGTGAACCATTCAAGCAAGTGATCAAAGGAAACGATGAGTTAACGAGGGATCAAACCGTTGCAGACCGTCTTTTACATAGAAACCCCTCTCAGCGAAATATGAAATTAAATGAAGACATACCAAATAAAGAAATAATTGTTTATAGCATCAAAAATGTTGATTAACTGATTGATTGATAATCACGTAATATATAAAGGAATACACATGTATATACATATAATAATCGTGTATATTCATGAAAATTTACAAAATTGCGTATAATAAAGCGTAATATAATATTGCGTATAATATTATTATGTATAATAAAGCTTCCGATATGCGATTTTCTAAAATTTCGTAAAATTACGTGAACTACGTAAAATACGATTTTACATTGACATATATGTATATACTGCTTGGCTTTTTCTTTTTGCTGAAGGTTTACAAATACGAAAATAATAAGCGGGATTTACTTACAATATCACTTTACTCAATAATACATTAATTTTTTACCCTCACATATCACCAGAAAGCGACTAAAATTATAACTAACTTGACAGTGAAGTTTAAAATCACTCACAATTAATTATTCATTCCTAATAACTGCCTATTCACTAAAATAAAGCTGTATTTAAAATTTACATTTTACTTTAAAAGATAAATTTCTAGTAGAAGTCTTCTACCGATGACATAACATTTTCAGGTATTTGACCATCGTCTACCTCCCTTCTTCTGTTCTGAACATCTAATCGATCTGTCTCTGAATATGGTTCTACATCATCATGACTTCTACTCTTTCTTTGCTTCTTATTATGATCTTCTTTTTCATGCACTTCTTCCTCGATTCTTTTGTTTAAATTATTCCTAGTTTTCATTTTAGATATATCCATTAATAATTTTCCCTCCGGGGTTTCACAGGGAACATGCCTCTTCACTGCATATACTTGACATGTTTCAGTATGACCGTGAATGTTTTCTTTTACTTGAAGTGCATACGTTACGTTTTCCAGAGCATATTTTGTCACAGCTACTGTTTTCTGATGCTTGTGTTTCTTGATTTTAGTCCGCTTTTCCTTTTTAGTTTCTTCTTTGAGAACCGCAGCAACATCTCTTTTGTATTTATACCCGTGTATGGAATTAACTGAATTTTTAAGAAGTTCCTTTTGTAGATCCTCCAGAATAGGTCTATCTGATAGTTTGTTCGAATGAACTTTGTGAACCCTCAGGGCTCGCTCCATGCAGTCCAAGCATGCATTGCAGGAATAGTCATTGAAGATCTCCTGAAGTTTTGCATTCAAATTGAGAAGAAGCTTGTGCTGTGAGGACAACTTTGGCCGGTTGATTAGTACTGAACTGTTAAATTTCACTTCACCAGGCTTCACATTTCTGATGACTTGTTTTCCTGTAACAATGTAAATAGTATTGCAAGTGAAAATATTATAATATTTTTTACTCGACTGCCCCCAGAAGAAGTCTAATTTTGTTCAGATGTAGGTATTTAATTTCATTATACGATAATAAAACGAATATATGTATTAATCTTAATCTTCGCCTTAATCCTCTGTCACCGGATATATTTTATTGAGTATTTGTATTTTTTCTAAACAAAATCATAAAATAATTTTGAGATTAAAAAGCTTAAGTACTAAGTTTTTACTTTAAAAATAATAAATAAATAAATAATAAGAATAAGAAGGATTGAAAATTACATACATTATCTGTATTTTTATAGAAAGTAGGTACAGATTATAGACATTAAGCTACATTACGAAACAGTAAAAATAACAAGTCTGTTTGCAAAGGTCTCACCTAACCCCGTGTGCTGGAGAACCACAAACGCGAGGCATAACAACAGCACCCTCATTACCGCCATTTGCCGACTGGCTCCACTCCGCTTGGCTTCGCTCCGGGCTCTGGCAGACTCCGCTCCAGAAGGTGTTCTACTGCAGACAATCTCACAAAACTACACTAACAAGCTTCGTTACGCCGAGTTTTACTGAGCACCTCACGCCTTGACAATCCGCCTATTAGCGCTAAATATTTTCAACAAATCCTCCTTCTTTATTTAAATTTCAAATTAAAGCAAGATTATACAATTTACTTTCTCCACTGTAGGTACATTGAAGTTAACTCCTTGTCAACGAAGTGTATTAAAATGAGAATTACACATAGTAATCGCTCGTTTATATGCGTGAATGTAGTACGTGATTGTGTACTGTTTATGATTGCTGTTTACTAAAATTTGGTAACTATTCTCAAGCAAGATTGATTGTTTGTTATTGACTACCTGCACCTGCAAGTATTGTGGGAGTGTTTACGCGGTGTACGCTATCAATAACAGGATAGAGATATCCGTTTCTCTGACGCAGCTATACAATTACTTTTACATTGCATTTCGTATTTTTGATACAGTATATTAACTGTGTATATTTACCTATAATCTACGCAGTGTTTTTTCATGTAAGTAGAAATTACTTTCATAAAACTAAAAACTAAACTACTTGCTTTCAAACTCTGTCGCACACCTATACAAACAGTTTACCAAAAATACCTACTCATGAAACAACTAAACAACTTTCGTTCTATATTTCGAGTTTACAGGAAATCTTTTTTATTTCAGAATTTAAATGAAGTGATACTCGGTTTGGTAATTTTCTAAGCCCGCCCGCCCGGCTAGTTACTACTATCATATCTAAGTCTTGGCGCCAAACCTCAATGTTTATAGTATCGATGTATTCCAGTATGGAGATAAGATAGCCAATACCCCATCGCCCGAAGCCCGCTTCCATCTTCGGCATCATCATCACTTGTCAAGGCTTTACCAATTGAGGCGCTGAGAGCAAGAGTTGTGTAAGCCACATTTTTTGAACATCTTCCTCTGGTCCTTTTTTTAGCACTTTAGATGATATCTACCTAAATCATAATGAAACGGCCCTATTATAATGCATCTTGACATAATGACTAACATGGTTTTTTTTATGTGATAGGCGGCAAACGAGCAAACGGATCACCTGATGGTAAGCGATTACCGCCGCCCATAGACACCCGCAACAACAGAGGATGAATAGATTTTCTTAAAAAATAATGATTAATGAAATAAATGATTTCAAAGTAAAATATATCCATTTAAGCGAAACTGGGGTTACGCCACTCTTGCTTTCGGCGCGTCAATTGTAGATAAAAAAAATGTGAGCAAATAAAATTAGCGAAAAATATTATGTAAAAATACAGTCGTACGCAAAACGGCCAACTCTTCGTGAACTCGCACCGTTATTCATAGCGATATGACTTTTATGACGGGCGAGGACTTTTAGGATATTTGTAAGCAATTTTCTTAGATTTGTTCTTTCTTATGTGCGTTTGTGAATGGCTCAAACTAAAGTTTATGGATAAAGTTGCAGAGATTTTTATTTCTTTGCGCACGTATTTTAGGTATATTTACACATCAAAATCGTACGTGCTATTTCAACTAAGAAAGCATGCTTTCATTTCATTTAAAAGTCAAGAATCTGTATTCCTGTGTATTATTTATATAATTTTATATTTTTAATAATGCAAAAAGTAGGATTGAAATAGTAGAATTCTCTTTCAAAAGGACATTTTGCACGCATTTTTAGGGTTCCGTAGCCAAATGGCAAAAAACAGAACCCTTATGGATTCGTCATGTCTGTCTGTCTGTCTGTCCGTCCGTATGTCACAGCCACTTTTTTCCGAAACTATAAGAACTATACTGTTGAAACTTGGTAAGTAGATGTATTCTGTGAACCGCATTAAGATTTTCACACAAAAATAGAAAAAAAAACAATAAATTTTGGGGGTTCCCCATACTTAGAACTGAAACTCAAAAATTTTTTTTCATCAAACCTATACGTGTGGGGTATCTATGGATAGGTCTTCAAAAATAATCTTGAGGTTCCTAATATCATTTTTTTCTAAACCGAATAGTTTGTGCGAGAGACACTTCCAAAGTGGTAAAATGTGTGTCCCCCCTCCCCTATATAATAAGAGAATGATAAAACTAGAAAAAATATATGATGTACATTACCTTGCAAACTTCCACCGAAAATTGATTTGAACGAGATCTAGTAGGTAGTTTTTTTTTATACGTCCGAAAATTACCTTTCATTCAATCAACTCAAATATAAAAAATATAGAGTTCAAGACATGTGTGATTATGAATTTATACGGAACCCTTGGTGCGCGAGTCCGACTCGCACTTGGCCGGTTTTTTATTATACAACATTAATTTTAAAGGGCACTACATGGACTACACTACACATGGACTACACTACAGGGTGTATCATTAAATTAAATGAATTTTCCCGGCATGCAGCATCCCCGAGAGGCTTAAACTCATTCCGCTTATCGGCCACTTTGACGCTCATAGCCTGAACCTGCCTTATATATGCATCTACCCTGAATGAATAAAATATACCTTATATACCTACTGACTGGCGTGTTGATTCTATATTTTTTCTGTCGGTATACAAAACAGGTGTATGAGCCACTAACTGTGGCTTCTACTTATTATAGTTAAAAACTTATATTCTACAAATTTGCTGAAATCGCATTTAAAAAACTTTGGACTCTCCTATATACATTAATTAGTATGAAGAGTTCAGAAATGTGTTTGCTGTTGTAGAACAAAAGTTGTTCGAAATGATGAGTAGCTTTAAAGAACGTAAAAGTAAGGTTTTAAGTATATTGAATTGAATTGTATTGAATTGAAGGTTCACGGGTGTTTTAGCTGATTTGTTAAGTACATTATACAGGTGTAACAAAAAGGTGTGGTACTTCAAGGTGGGCTTCTACTCAACAAATTGAACAACTATTTTTCTACAACTTTGTTGAAATCGTAAAAAAAATTTTGGACTTTTCATAGAAACTTGGCTCGATTGGCAAAGTCCAAAAAAGCCGAACTTGAAGTATTACCACACCTTTTTGTTACACCCTGTGTGTATTACACCTGTATGGGAGGTGGATGTTTTGCAATATATTCTTGTTATATAGTTAAGAGTCACTCTAGTCGACAAGTTAGCGAGATAAAACTCTTAGATATAAGAACTATTCTGTAAAAAGAAGGATAAAGAAAAAGCATTTAAAGTTACCAAGGCTACCTGGCCTCATTTTTCATCCAAAATTAACCATTAAAACCATGTAAATTGGAACTGCATTTAGCCATCACTGATCGCTTTAATTCATGAGAAATTCATACATCTCAATTTAAAAAGCTGTTTCAGAGTGTAGTTTGTTACAGCTTTTTCGTTTCCAAAACCTCAACAATATTAACAGCAAAAGGAGTTTTGAAAATCCTAGTCCATTGGGTAGGTAATAAGTATAATCAACTCCTGAAACATGATAACAAAGTTTAATTTTACGATATCGTCAAAGTTTGAATTTTATTTTTCTGTTGTTGGGCTTTTCAATACGTGTGTTTGTAAAACTATACAGGGTGTAACAGAAGTGTGTGACAATACTTCAAGGTTGGCTTTTACCCATCAAACTGAACAACTTTTGTTCTACAACTTTGTTGAAATCGCAAAATTTATTTTGGACTTTTCATACAAATAGATCAGCTGGCGAACCAAGTTTGTATGAAAAGTCCAAAAAATTTTTGCGATTTCAACAAAGTTGTAGAACAAAAGTTGTTCAGTTTGATGGGTAAAAGCCAACCTTGAAGTATTGTCACACTCTTCTGTTACACCCTGTAGAATCTACGGTTTCTCTAACTAATCTTATTATCCCTTGGCACAATCTTATCATCCTAACGATGATCCCAACAGCATCAGAATCAGAATCAAAATCTTCTATGAAAAGACACATTGTTCAATCAGTTTTATAAGATTTCTTCTTTTCAGTGAAGCTATCGAGATCCTATCTCCAACTCCCGTTAGTTCAACCATTCTCGGATCTTATCTCGATATTGGAGGTCGTATTTTTTCCGCAGCCATCAGCATTACAGATTTTCTCGTTCCACGTTTAAATATGCTGCATCCACCAATATGAGTGCAATCCACTTTTCTGGATTATGAATAAAATTTGATGGAATAGCCACCGCATGCCGCAAAACGCTTCTTATATTTTTATTATTCAAGAATCTATGAATAGAAACCAACTAGATTACTGCGTTCGCTTAAGAAAGACTAGATTCTCTCAAGTGTGCCAGATAATCCAATTGACTATGGAAATTACGACCTTATAGATTTTTTATCACGACAAAATCTTAATTTGACTTGTGATATGGTGAAAAAGGGAAAACATTCTTTTAATTTTAAAAAGTACCTTGTACTTTAGAATCGACAACTTATCCAAGTGTAGGATACTTATATTGTTTTAGCAGGGCGTGTAAAGGTGAATCAATTCTAAATCTATTGTCACCGAAGCAAATCAAGTTCAAATTGAATAAAAGTAGGTATATATTTATTTATTATTAGGTATGCAATAACATCACATTATATAATAATAGAATAATAAGAATATACAAAGTGATTAAACTTTCTCGTTAAAAAAACACGAGTATCTCTAATTTTCAATATGCTACTGATTCTCATCTTTTTTGTAACAGAGAAATTACATTACCAATTTTTCAATAAATGTAACGAATTGCAAGTCATAAATTTAAATTATTTTAACTCATATTATATATTCTTTCCGCACGTAATGAAAAATTTTGCCAACTTTAGGCACACATCTCAATTGCTTACGTCTACTTTGAATGAAGAACATCGTTTATGTCTATAACTTAGGAAATCCTAAATCCAATGTAACAAGCGTATAAGAATCCGCGCGCATTACATTTTACTAGCGTGCAGCACCTCCCTTGTAAGATGGGGCCGTAAATACTATTCTTACAAACGAAGAGGCGAACGGGAGCGTTACACACGATAGGGGCTTACCCGACGTGCACTTCGCTCTGATCGCTTCTCTTCTCATTTTATCGAAGCATCGAACGGCGCAAGGTCATTTATCCGACTTATTATATATCGAAAAACGCCCCATCTTATATAAAATAGGTCATACGTATACCTATGTAGTACAAGGCCGCTGTTAAAATCCGATAACACTAAGCAAGCGTCGAGAAACTAAAAGCTTTCTCTTAGGTAGGAGTTTGCTTTAGATGCAGGGTCTAAGAATGGTTATTTTCTTAAACAGGTTAAATGCTTTGAGCTTAAAGTAACTTTATTAAGGGCGAAGATTTTCACTGTTTTTTTTTTAAATTGCTTGTGTACTATATTATATATATTTAATGAAATTAATAATAAAATAAATTTAAACCTATATAGGGCCTTAAAAGATGGCCGCAATTCGCGTAGTGCTTTCATTGCATTTTTGAAACTAAACGCCTCCCTGTCCTTTAAATAAATCAGCTGAGCGGAGGCTGATCCGACTGCAAGATCCATCTTAATGCGGTCCTGAGTCTTACTGTTCTTTTAGTTGGCACTCTTTTCTGGTGGAAACCGGCAATCGTTTGCCGCATTACCGATCCGAGGCTAAGTTTGAAGAAATTTCCTTTAGTTTACGCTTTTCTTTATAGAAAGCATTGCATTAAAAAGTTGTAAAAAATATTCATGATAAAGTGGATTTTTGTTCTGATTTTTTAGCATAGAATAACCGCTGAAAAAGTAAGCGCTTCTGTAGCTTTTCTTTCTCCAAATATCGTTAGCTTACGATACGGGTACAGTATATTGTGGTTAAAAATACAGTATTTCATTACCAAAGTTTTTTTTTTAATTTACGTGTTTCCATCCTAGCAAACTTATGTACGTTATGGTCATTAGACTTACATTGCCATTAATTTCAAGAGACTTGAAGCAAAAAAAAGAAACTCATTACTATTATTGTATTTATTATCCTTTTATAATTATGTATCTATATAGCTTTTTTAATTCCTGCTGCATGAGAAATTTGGTATATTGGGTGAGTTCTTTTAGCTTCTCCAAGCCAGAAAACTCCGGTTCTCCTTTTCGAACACTGATTGATAATGAATCGCTCTATCAAAATATACTTAAGTACTGTATATTTTGAAAAAACCTTACCGTAAAGCTTTTTGCTCTCTCTCTCTTACAAAGCAACCCTAGATTCAATTACGGCTTTTCGGCACTTTCTTTGACGTACTACCAATATTGTACTTAAGGCCTGTGCTACGGTACACATTTTCTTGATACTTTGACGGATAGCCGCAATCAAGAAGCCGGCTAGTCGGCATCCATCATCCCAACACTTGGCCTGGTTTTGGTATTAGCGTATTATTTACTTAGAATCCAAAATATAATATACAGATGCTGAAATAACAAAACTTTCAGGACATTCGTTCATTGAAACTAAATTAAAAAGTATTTATAACAAAGCAAAAAATCTGTGTATGGTGTACTATATATATATCTATAACTACAACTGAAAGTTCGACTAGTAAACTGAAGAACTTTTGATACACAATATTGGTAAAACCACAAAAAAACATTACGTCTCTTCACACAAATTGTTCATCTGAATGGTCAGTTTTATATAGAGACACCAAAAAATGTTTTTAAAATTTCATTTTAAATCATGGAACACAAGAGTTTTTCCTATGATGAGTAGAAGCATCAGCTTGTACCATATATGAGACTAACAAATCTTTCGACTTTGTAATGAACCGATCGGCAGACTTTGTCAAAAAAGCGGCCAAGTGCGAGTCGGACTCGCCCATGAAGGGTTCCGTAGCAGCAAGTAACATAATATACAAGTTTTTGTAGTTCGTTGTAACTTGAATGAAAGGTAAATTGCGGTTTACGATTTATGACGTATTAAAAAAAACTACTTACTAGATATCGTTCAAACCAATTTTCGGTGGAAGTTTGCATGGTAATGTACATCATATATTTTTTTTAGTTTTATCATTCTCTTATTTTAGAAGTTACGGGGGGGGGGGACACACATTTTACAACTTTGGAAGTGTCTCTCGCGCAAACTATTCAGTTTAGAAGAAAATGATATTAGAAACCTCAATATCATTTTTGAAGACCTATCCATAGATACCCCACACGTATGGGTTTGATGAAAAAAAAATTTTTGAGTTTCAGTTCTAAGTATGGGGAGCCCCCAAAATTTATTGTTTTTTTTCTATTTTTGTGTGAAAATCTTAATGCGGTTCACAAAATACATCTACTTACCAAGTTTCAACAGTATAGTTCTTATAGTTTCGGAAAAAAAGTGGCTGTGACATACGGACAGACAGACAGACAGACAGACAGACATGACGAATCCATAAGGGTTCCGTTTTTTGCCATTTGGCTACGGAACCCTAAAAAACGAATTGACTAAGGGTTCCTTGGGAAAGTTGTTCAGTTTCACGAGTAAGTAAAAGCTCCAGTTTTAATAGTTTCAGATAGTTTTGCCATCAGACCTTATATGTATAATCAAAAGCAACATTTTTATTGGCGGCATTCTATAAGTTGCTATAATTAACTCTTAGGCAGACACTAAGCAGCTTTGGTTTGTTTACTATCTGGAATTGGGGTAATGGACCGCCAGCCACTTGTTTCTCGCTAAAACCACTACAAAGAAGGTGTTCCCGATTTCTTTATTCACTACAAAATCACATGCTTGGTAACTTTCCACAGCGCCCGTAATTCTAATATTACAGTAATGAGCCACAAAAAAACGAAAGTTTTAAATACCTAAGTAGCTATTTATTGTAATGAAAAGTATACAAAACCACAATGGTCTTAATATAGTCGTTCTGCAGGGTATGTTATCATTTTAGGTTAACGCTGAATTTAATCCTCGAGTATGGTTTTGGTTTTCTAAGTTGCTCGCCGCGACCCTGTTTTTCCCCGTGGCGTTCCATAGAGACACTATGGAAGCTCCTTCTTGAAATCACTAAGCCTCTTTGGTGGCACTCAAAGTTCAACATTTCAAAACTCAAACTCAAAGTGTTAATAAGCAGAATGCTTTACACATTATTATTTTAAATTGTCATTTTTTTCAACGCAGTAAAAAGTTACACTCTTCCCCCTTAGCACTTCGGAAAGTGTTAACGGAAAAAACGTTGAGCCCAAAAAGATTAAAGCACAAAAGCTTTTATTTTTGTATTGGTTTTTTAGTTTATTTATGTATTTCTCATCTCATCTCACCTCATCTCACTAATATTATCTCATCTCATCTCATCTCATCTCACTAATATTATAAATGCGAAAGTGTGGATGTTTGTCTGTTTGTCAGTTTGTTTGTTTGTTCCGCTTTCACGCCGAAACTACTGAACGGATTTGGATGAAATTTGGTAGGTAGATAGATAAAGCACTCGGCTATCACATAGGATACTTTTTATCTCAGAAAACTCGAGGGTTCTCATAGGAATGCATAAAAACTCAAAATTTCCACTTCGTCACTAGATGGCGCTATCTTAGCATTTTCTTTCTTTCTGGACGCAATTCTGAAGTCCATGAATGCAAACTAGGTTTGTAAATGGTATTTTTATTTCGTACCCAATTATTGAAGTGTAGGGCAATATTTATCAAGTGGTGGTATACAGAATGTTATAATGGCGTAGGCATTATCCTGGTCCTGTTCTTCAACTTTTTCTTTAACTACCTAATATAGGCGGCTGAACAACTTCTTAAGCTGGAGTTTGCCATTAGCCTCACATCTTACCACTATCCAAACTTGGACCCTGTGTGTGGAGAATGACCTAACCTTCCCTAGCTATAAGAAGAGATCCATGCCCCGGTAGTGTTGGTTGTGAACATAAATTCTATGCAATAATATTTTCTTTTTTTTCTCTGTATTTTCTTTTTTCTTTTTCTTTTTCTTTTTCTTTTTCTTTTTCTTTTTCTTTTTCTTTTTCTTTTTCTTTTTCTTTTTCTTTTTCTTTTTCTTTTTCTTTTTCTTTTTCTTTTTCTTTTTCTTTTTCTTTTTCTTTTTCTTTTTCTTTTTCTTTTTCTTTTTCTTTTTCTTTTTCTTTTTCTTTTTCTTTTTCTTTTTCTTTTTCTTACATTCGTTTTATTGTTTACTTAATTTTGTTATTTTCTTATTTCTAAAGAATAATTTAGCAAAACATATGAACTATTGTAAAAACCCCAAACACTAACGCGTACGAAGTCGCGGGCACCAGCTAGTTACTAATAAAACTCTTAGAATATTTTACTAATTCTGTTCTCTTTATTTTGTAGCTATTCTAATAGCTTTGTACTATTCTGTGAACAACCTTAATTATCTTCACTAATTAATAATGGGAATTAATCCTAATTAATAGTTAATATGTATTATTGAGACAAACAATTAATACACGCATAATATACAACCAATTCTGACCCGTAACAACGTTATATTAGCAAATAGTAATGTAATGTTCATGCAAAATTATGATTTACGATTGTCCTAGCAAGCTGCCACTGATTTAGCTTGCTATGTTATGAATGTCGTGATGAATCGTCGCAATTTGGACGCAATGTGTCCGAGGCCGCGTGACCTTATCCTAAAACAGATCTGAGCTAATACAAATTATTATTATTACGAGTCACTTGTTAAATAAAAACAAAGTGTCTCAAATCAGGCTCTAATACAATTTAAACTGGCCTTCTAAACTTGATTATACATAAGTATTAAACTTTCCTCGAGAAAAAAGATTCATCATAGAAAGAATTTGGGAAGTAAAAGAATGGTAAGAGTAGTGCTAATGGATTTATTACGTGAAAACGTCTTGAGTATTTACTTTAACTTTATACGTATCACACATGAATAACGACCCGTTGGTTTCGCAAAACTGTGTTTTTTTTTTACAAAAGTGTCCCCGTACTCCAATAATTACACGGTTAGCCCAACCTCTTAAGTCTTAGTGACTCTACTTATGAAAATTAACAATGTGATTACACTGTTTTGCTGCGCTTTGGCACTTAAAGATAAGCAAGTTTTAGAATAAATAGTTTAATTTATTTGATATTCAAAACTGTTTATAGTGTCATTCTTATTATTTTCACGCACCAACATTTTGAATACACTCATCGAATCATCTATCCACTTCACTAGAAAAATGGGGCCAAGCAAGACATGAACGCCTATTTCCTAGGTCCACAGGACGCGAAGCGTGATTGCGCCAAAATATTGCCGGGACGTACCGAAAACTGAATTTGGAACTAAACTTTATTCATATGGCAGTTCACGGTACTGGCGGCGGTGGTTGGACTTAAATCGAATAAACGTCAAATGTGGGAGCCTGGGAGGCCGGTGCGCTGGCGGCGGCGGCGGCGTGCGGCGTGCAAAATGCACCGCTGAAAACGGGACGTTTCGCTCTGATCTGTGGAACTATTCCACTGGGATGCAAGTGAATAAATTATAAGCTATGTCTACAGTACACTCTATTAAATTGCATTTTTTTCCAGTCTCAGGGACTATTTGTTGTAAGTTTGTGAGACAACATAACAGCATTTTCCCACTTTATAATACTGAAAAAGTTACCTACATATTAAATTGCGAATATGAAAAATTAGACTGACCTTACATCAACTTATTATTATCAAAATTCAAAAATGTACCTGCCGACAGTGAAAGCTAAACCTAGTATTATTCCTTCTTCTATGCTACAGCCATAGCAAAGAAGTTTTATATCGTCGCTCCGGGGGGGGGGGGGGGGGGAGCGGGGTGCATGTCTGTGAGCCATAGCTAAGAACGACCGCGATGAAACCGGCTTTGAAGTTAAAAAAACGCATTCCAAACATGTCACTATTTGAAAGCTACAATGAACACCCCTCTTTAGCTTCGAGGATTAAAATTCAAACCACGATATGACTAATCCATGCTTTACATTTATTAGATTAAAAGTGCACAGAACTTTTGCAAATTTCGAGGAACATGTATGCCGATATATTTGTAGTTTCAATACTAGATTTTTTAGGAAACAATAGCCGTGGTTCAGAGTGGAAAGCTGAATGCAGGCGGCGGTAAATTTTACCCCTTATTTGTTCACGGTGTGTTCGCCGCAACAATTCTAGCGCATTTACAAATGGACACTACATTTAGGAAAACTAGACTCCTTGGATTTGGTATGGAGTTAGTGAGTTTTTAAATAAAAGAAAAAAATATACAGGGTGAAATTGAAATCCTGGAACAAAGAACAGTGGCAAACTCCCATATAACTATCAATTTACCTGGATTTTTGTTAAAGTATAAAAATTAAAAAAACAAAAAACTATTTAGGTGTTACTCCATAACGTATTCTTTCAAGAATTAAGACTCTCTGAACCAGAGAAAAAAAGGATAAAGAGAATAATTTCCTTACACTAAAAGTGATACAAGAAACAATATTTTACATCTGTGAAGTATCTAGCGAATGGCAACACTAAAAGCACAACAATGACATTTTGCTCAGGGCCGCGTTCCATGGGTACACCCTGACAGCAACTGTTGTTGTGTTGTACTTTCCCTTTCGTACTTAAGGTTAGGCTATCATGTTGTCAGAGTGAACGGGAGCTGTCAGAACGTACCCTCGGAACGCGCTACGGGACCAGTTAGTCAACGTAACTTCCAAAAAGAATTAATTAATTTCCTCCGGTTGCAATAACCATACTGATTTATTTAAAAATCAAGAGTAAATATTTAACTTATTTTAGTTTACGTCTTTATTTTATACGTTTTAAAAAGTCAGGTATGATCCTGCCATTGTTCTTTTAACTGTGGTTTCTGCTCATGGAAATTAACAACTTTCTCTGAGAAGCCAATACAATCGGAGCAAAAAAAAATTTGGACTTTCCATAGAAAGCTGGCTACCAAGGTCATCGATTTGTATGAAGATTCCATTTTTTTTTTTTGCTCCGATTGAATTGGTTTCTTATAGAAAGTTGTCCAGTTCCATGAGTAGAAACTACAGTTAAAATTGGTTCCACGATTTCAATTTCACCCTGTATATAAAAATCTTAATTAATTCTAATGAATGTTTTATGAAAAATTATAATGAAAAAAAAATTGAAATATACTTAACATAAAAAAAACAATATAGGATCGATAATATCAATATCTTTGATGGAGTCGGTTTGGTGGTGGTAGGGTCTTTTCAGGAAGCGGTCGAGGCTCAGTGCGGTTTGTGTGGTCGCGTCGATCATGCAGGTTAACTGACTACAGACACGGTCATGACCTGGATGGGTTTGACTGTTAGTGGCATTTATGTCGACTGTTTCCCTGCTTCGTAAGGCACGTTAAGCCGTTGGTGCCGGCTGCTAGCGCTAGATGGCTTGAAAACTTCTGACACTGGGGTTGGCCACTAGCCTCACAACCTCCACCAATCCGGACTTGGCCCCCGTGTGTGGAGTATGGCCTAAACTTCCCGATGTATGGGAAGAGACCCGTGCCCCTGCAGTGGGGACGTAATGGGTTGTTAACGAGGTTTTTTTCTAATCGCGGGTATTTTCTAACTATTAACAGCATAAAAAAGTATTTTTTATGTGTTTTAGCATAAAAATTTGACAGCTAAGTTCCACTGCGCTGAGGAATCTTGGTAAGCCCGCTTCCATCATGCAGAATCCTCTTCACTTACCGTCATGTGAGATAATGCCAATGAATAAAAAACTACCGATCTAATATACAGGGTGTCCAAAAAGTGAAGGATAATCCTTCACCTGCGGATTGGTCGAATAATTTCCTACCACATACCAAAAATTTTTTCTTGTAAAAGTCCCACCATTTTTGTGATATCGGTATTTTTAGTTTTTTTTTTCAAAAAATTTACCTTCTTCAGTTTAATGCACGCCATTCCTACAAATTAAGACATTTTTAAGTCCTGTTATTTAGTTAGCCCGTTTATTTTTTCAACTTCCTTAATATTTAAATAACAGTCGTAAAATTTATTCCCTTAAAGTTATTTACCTAATTTTATACTAATATTTGGCAACCATTCATTATAGAAAGGAAAGCTTGCAGGATTTTATTACAACCCAATATGCGATGACAAAAGTGTTACTCGTTAGTAATTAAATTCCATTTCAATCACAATAATTGCATTCTGTCGAGACCCATTTTATCATCAGTTCCATTGGCATTATTTCCGTGATCAGTCGCAGGCAATCTCGCAAATGAATATAAATTTGTAATATCGATGAAATTACGATGAATAATACGAAAAGGTATTTCTGTGCCTAGTTTTTGACCTCTAGGTGATGGAGTTTTATACCATTTTGCCACGTGGTTGTCAGTATTACATTTTTAAGTATTCGCGGTCTAGCAAAAATATTATCTTGTACAGAGACCAACAAAAAAGGTGTCGTTAACAACATATATAGTCCCCACTACTGGGGAACGGATCTCTTCTCATACCTCGGGAGGATACAATCCACGGGACAAAGTCCGGATTGATCAAAAATTATATTGAAACGAATAGTTGAAGAACCCGTTAATTGGGGTTTTTTCTTATCATACTGAACAATTCAATCTATCTATCTATCAGCCGAAAGACGTCCACTGCTGGACAAAGGCCTCCCCCAAGGATTTCCACACCAACCGGTCCTGTGCGGCTCACATCCATCGGCTTCCTGTAACCTTTACCAGGTCGTCGGTCCACCGAGTCGGAGGCCTCCCCACACTGCACCTTCCGGTGCGCGGTCGCCATTCGAGAACTTTACTGCCCCAACGGCCATCTGTTCTACGAGCTATGTGCCCTACCCACTGCCACTTAAGTCTAACGATTCTGAGAGCTATGTCGGTAACTTTAGTTCTCCTACGTATCTCCTCATTTCTGATTCGATCACGCAGGGAAACACCAAGCATAGCACGCTTCATTGCCCTTTGGGTGACTTTGAGCCTTCTTATGAGGCCAATAGTAAGCGACCATGTCTCGGATCCATATGTCATCACTGGCAACACACACTGGTCAAAGACTTTAGTCTTGAGACACTGCGGTATTTTGGACGTAAAGATATTGCGAAGCTTCCCGAACGCCGCCCAGCCGAGTTGGATTCGACGATTGATCTCTTTCTCAACAATCAACAATTATATTAAGAAACACAAAAAATTCTCTACACAAAAATGGGTGATCAACATGAAAGTGTTAGAACAACATTTGATTAGTTGTTTATTTTATTAGTCAGTTTGTGTTAATTTTACCTTTTGGCGGATAATGTCCCATTCGCAAAACATCCCTTCACTATAAGTAGGGTTTTTATTTTTTCTTAATGTGGTAGGGCCGTTATCGATTTATATTAGGCATATATTACCGACAAACTTCTAAGAATAAACAAACTTACATTTTTATCGACAAAATATTATACCTTAATATTATCTACACTGAACCAATTATAACAGGAAAAAGTCAGTTCTTGAGTGAAGAGAGCACAAAAATACACTAATCATAATTGCATTATCTGTCAATATTTTCCTCTACATAAATGAATTGTACAAGCCCGTTATCTTATACAATATACAATATTGAGTTAGAAGTTTAATACAACGATATAATAATAATCTAAAATTTGTTTTTTGTCTGCCAGCCAATTTAATACAAAAGAAAATCACACTAGTTAAATTATAATTACACAGATTATTGTCACAGATCATTACACAGATTTTTTCAGTGTTTTTATTATCTCACGTATTCTCACGAGTCTACTTTAGTTATTTTATAATAATCTTAAGTACTCGTATATTATGAGTTGGATTTATGGTGAGGGACCTCGTTAGTTTTGATTGGCCAGTTTTTACTTAGTAACCAAATGACTCAATTCTGTTGCAAAGCTAGGACTAAAAGAAAGCCTCTCATCAATCAGAGAGCGTCTCACAATCAAAAGACATTGCACTTGCAATGAAATTATCAATATATCCCTCCTAACAATATCACTGTATAGTGTATATGTGTAGTGGAATTATAATTTCACTGAAACGATTTCGTGAAATTGAAAGAAATGTATATAGGCGATTGACAACATTCCGTGTAATTACACAATAATTTCAGTAGTGAGATTATAATACCACAAGTTTGGCAATGTCACTGCGACATATATAACGTTCCGTTACACGGAAATATCTTACAAAATGCAAGCTCGAAGTCAGAAATATTATTTCTCGGTAGACGTGGCTGCTGCGAAACTTGTCAAGTTTGTTCTGAGGTATTGCACGTTGCTGCACCTGGTTTCCATCTTGGAAGGGGCAAAATGAAAATGACAAACGGTGACGTCAGAAGGTTTGGGTGTAACAGAAAACCAAACATTACGATAAAAATAAAACTGAAAACTTGGTTGTCATAAGAGCCTCCTTGAACAATAATAAATCATTCGGAAGCTTGCTATTTTTTTCCAATTTGCAAAGTAATACCTACTGTTGAACTTTAAGGTTATGTTTTGTAAAGTAGCTAATTTTAAATGACAACCTATCCGAAAGCTGATCAGAATCGTTGATGAACAGACTGATATAGATGTATTTGTAGGAAAAGGGCATGATAACACAACCATCAAAGCAAATCAATCAATCAAAATCTTTCTAAGTAAAAATAATAAAGAGTATGTAAAAAAAATATTGACTATTTAAAAACATGTGTAAAGCATCTACTTAAATAAATAAAAAATTTTTTGAGTTTGAGTTTGAGTAGACGCTGTACACATTTCCTACAAATAACCTAAACTACAATAATAAAACCTACCATTCGGAAGTTGTACACTCAACGTTTTTCAAAAACAAAAATTAAAAACATTAATTCTACGCTCGCGGAATGCGCGCCGCGCTCTCTTGAGAACAGTTGGGTCGTGAAAACAATATCCATGAAGCCGATGCTAAAAGCTAATAGAGAATTATCTTAAAAGTTAATCCATCAATGCTACGTTCAAAGCATTCAATTTCCATTCACTAAATATTTAACTGCGCAAACTCACAAACCGTTTAAATTCAGGTAAACTTTCGTTAGTTAAGGGACAGCGCCACTTGCTGGTTTGGGCGTCTCAAAAAAAAACGATAGCAAATATTTATGTTCTTTTTTTATAAAAATAGTATATTTAAATTAAACCTTTCCTTGCTCAAAGAGATGAAGTATCATGTAAACAAGAAAGATTGCGGTTCAATATTTGCTGTCATATTTATTTTGCAAGTCACATATGACGCAAACTGCTGTTCGGTAATTTTTAATGAATTTCTCCAGCATTTTCTGATGTTGTCCAGAAATTGACTGAATTGAATACAGGGAATCCTAGGTTGGGGCCAGATGACCGTGTCTGATTTGTCCCAGATATTATTATTATTATTAATTTAAACCATATTTTTTAACTTAGGTATGTTTCATCTCTTTTATTAAAGCAAAGTAGGCCCCAATTTAATTAGGAACTATAAAATTTTACTAATGTTACTTTTTTAAACGCCAATGTCAGTTTCGGGTAGTACCTACCCTTAACGTTAACATTTCCAAACTTTCCTTGCATTTCATGTTGTTGTTTTCCCGAATTCTTTTTCATTAATGAATGAATCATGACTGTAAAATTTGTGTTTACGCACAACATGTAGTAATAATACTGGCGCGTGTGCTCTCCATAACAATATAAATTACCTTAATGTGTTATTTGACATGATTTATATCGTACTACGAACACCATACGAGGGTTCAGCCTCTGTTAAATTCATGTATCTATAGCTTTTTTACCTGTACTCAGTATGAATATTTAATGTTCAATTTGAAATAGTAATCTGCCACTTTGTTTGTATGGGAAATGGTAACATCTGTAACTTTAACCATCCCTTATATTCGAAGAATGGACCCTTAAAATTTAGTGGCAGGCTGCATTTTTCATAGCTCACGTTTAAAGTAAGAAAGGAATATAGGTTTGTACTTTTACATTTTTAAATTAAGCTCGCCTGGTAAAATTCCAGTTCTGCAATTTCATTTAAATGTATAGAAAACTTAAAACTCAACAGTAATTAATTATATTCGCTGAACATCTAATACTGATTAGATGTTTAGATATTACTGTCGCAATATTTTTTTAAATAAATTAAATAAGGTTTCGGTAAACATTTTACTTTTTTATTAATCGATTTCAGTTTTTTTTTAACCGGCCGAATGATTCCGTATAATACTTGGGATTGAGGGACAAACTTAACTTTGCCTTTGGAAAACTGTTGTCCCCATAAATCGACATACCTAAGTCGCGGTCATTTTAGCTACAACAAAATTGTTTGTCATGTAACTATAAATACGGTTTTTACATTTTTTCCTTTACATTTGCTATAACACATTGCTTCTTGCCAAATTTTATGATTCTAGGTCAAGGGAAAGTACCCCATAGGTTTTGATTCCCTTGCGAGCGTCAAAATATAATATATTATGTAGCATCAACGGCCGTATCTAAAAGTATGTACGTTTAAACCTTATTTGTATCCAACCAAATTATTGTACGAATACTGTTTATACTTGTATATACTTGACATAATATTAAAACAACACTGCGAACTTATTTTTGATAAGACTGTAACAACACGTTGACGAGATTACACTGTTTGTAAGCAACATTTTCATCGTACTTACAAGTTTTTATCAAAGATTCTACAGTTTTCTTGGAACCTATCTTTACAACAAAATTAATAAGATACTATCTATATACTCCCTAAATAAAACTGAGTGCAAAGAGAAGGTCAAACGTTGGCTTCTCACCTTGAGTTATGACGACTCAGAAGATCTTCTGAAGATCGTATCTTAGTAATTTATTCAGATAATTAAATACAAATAAAATATCAAATCAGTCTTAAATATTGAATCTACAGCTTAGGCACTATAAAAGCCCGCCCCAAAGCACCCCTGATGCAAATGTGACTATAACGCTGGCAGCGTTACCTCGCTGTATCGCCAGCGAGATACGCTGCACTACCTCGCTGATCCGGAGCGGGGGTCTCCACTATTGTTGATTAGGCGCCGACCCAGATCCCCAACAAACTTCCTAGCCTCCGCACACCATGCGCCGCTTGCTTCAACCGCGAAGGGGACGAAAGTATGTCTCCTTGAGGGGCGAGTACTTGGCATGTTTTTTAATGGCAACCCGCTCGGCAGCAGACGCTGCGCGGGTGGTACAGGCCAAATGGGAGGGTGCGAATGTGCTTACACACATCGCATCCCACACCAAACAACGTCATCGCCCCCAAGGAATCAAAGTTAGCCCGTCAGGCTGTTTGCCATCCGAACGGTATAAGCCGGGAGGCTCCAGGATACTCGGAACGCCGGCGGATACAAGGGCACGGCGGATGAGCTCATTAATTTTTTTTCTTTTTTAATTGCGTTGGCTAAGAAGTTTTATTTTTCCATAGGTCCAAAATCTGAGTATTTGATATCAATTTCAACTTGATACGTCCAGGCGTTCCTGAGAAAAAGGATATTAACGGACAGACAGACAGACAGTCGGATGGACAACGAAGTGATCCTACTGTATCTTCTACTTCTTTTAATAGTGTGGCACATTTTATCCGTCTTATCCAAAAGGTATAGACTTAGTGATCCTATAAGGGTTTATTATTTCCTTTTAAAGTACGGAACCCTTGTAACACGATAGCGACATAAACATTTAACAACACATATCATCCCCACTGCAGGGGCACGGGTCTCTTCCCTTAACTCGGGTAGGTTAGGCACACACGGGGGCCAAGTCCGGATTAGTATAGGTATATGTACTTATCTATATACCTAATTCGATTACAGGTATAAAATTAAACAAAAATCAGCTAGTTATTTTCTTGAAAATTCACTAACTAAATTAATAAAAAAAACATTTTGAGTTTGAAAGTAAACCACTTTTCCTAATGAAACTATACAGAATTCTTTTTTTTTAAGAATTCAGTATGAATTTTAAGAATTCAGTATGAAGAAAAAAGTTGTTCAGTTTCATGCGTGGAACGAACCTTCAAGTTTCTGGGAGTATATTTTTACACCCTGTATTTAAATGACGCCCATTAAAATAAACTCGGCAGTATATTCTAAGCGTTCCCTTTCACAATGTAAAGTGACCTTTGAAAACCTATTTCTATTCTAATTATTCAAGTTGTATTGCTAATAATTGAGTAAATTGACAAAGGCTTCCATACAAAAGGCCTGCTGTTCTTTTAACATCTGTAAACAGAGCACAAACCGGGACAAATAAATTTGTTTTGTGAGGACTGTGAAGGGCCGTCAAAAGAGATTGACGGAAAACACCATTCGTCTTTATTGGGCTACTTCGTCAACTCGATTCATATGCCTTTGTAGTTATTCTAAGTATCTGAACAACTTATGGTAGTGTTAAATTGCGTTATTATGAAAAGATAGTTTCAGTAGGTTATTATGAAAAGAGTGCTTAGGGACTTTGTACTAGGTAGAAAAAAAAGTGAAAATCATCTACTTAAATAAAAAAACATTTTGAGTTTTGATTACAAATATAATTTTTTTTGGTATCGAAATAACTGAACTATAGATAGATATACCTAAATGATTAGATATCCAAGAAAAAAAAAATTACATTATTCAATCCTGAGCTAGATACTGAGAGAATACTAAATAATTAATTTTAAACATTATGCTCAGAAGGTGTATTTTTCATTGCTATAATACAATATTTTATGTATAATCTGACATCCAAAATAGTTCTGATCACAGTAGCAACCAGTACTCTTATGTACCTGATAGACCTAGATATTTGGGCAAAAACGTGCGGCGACACTTCCAGCATTTCAACTAATATCAGACGAATGCCGTCAAAAGGACAGAAATGTTTCAGTTACTAAGGATAAATTACAGATGCACGATACAAATGTCCGGAGAATTATTTATCCTCAGCCACTGTTGGACATAGGCCTCCCCCCTCCAGCTTATCTTCCACCTATCTTCCGCCACATGCATCCAGCTGTTACCAGTGAGCTTACGCAAATCATCGCTTCACCAAGTCTGGTCAATTATGTTTTATTAATTATTTCGTTTATTATCAGGTATAAGTGTGCCGTCAGCTTTTTTGCTATCTTTTCATCTCATCTTACTAATATTATACCTAAATGCGAAATTATGGATGTTCGTTTGTTTATTTGTTTGTTCCACTTTCAAGGCGAAACTACTGAACGGATTTGGATGAAATTTGGTAGGTAAATAGATAAAGCACTCGACTACCACATAGGATTTTATCACATTTACCCCGGAAAACTCGAGAGTTCCCGGAAGAATGGCTTAAAACTGATTTTTAGGGTTCCGTAGCCAAATGGCAAAAAACGGAATCCTTATAGATTCGTCATGTCTGTCTGTCTGTCTGTCTGTCCGTCCGTATGCCACAGCCACTTTTTTCCGAAACTATAAGAACTATACTGTTGAAACTTGGTAAGTAGATGTATTCTGTGAACCGCATTAAGATATATTATATCACACAAAAATAGAAAAAAAACTTTTTACTTCGCCACTAGATGGCGCTCTAGACCCAATTCTGAAGTCTACGCAGACGAAGTCGCGGCCAGAAGCTAGTTTACAATAAATAAAAAGCGGCCAAGTGCGAGTCGGACTCGCCCATGAAGGGTTCCGTAGCAGCAAGTAACATAATATAAAAGTTTTTGTAGTTCGTTATAACTTGAATGAAAGGTAAATTGCGGTTTACGATTTATGACGTATTAAAAAAAAACTACTTACTCGATATCGTTCAAACCAATTTTCGGTGGAAGTTTGCATGGTAATGTACATCATATATTTTTTTTAGTTTTATCATTCTCTTATTTTAGAAGTTACGGGGGGGGGGGACACACATTTTACAACTTTGGAAGTGTCTCTCGCGCAAACTATTCAGTTTAGAAGAAAATGATATTAGAAACCTCAATATCATTTTTGAAGACCTATCCATAGATACCCCACACGTATGGGTTTGATGAAAAAATTTTTTTTGAGTTTCAGTTCTAAGTATGGGGAGCCCCAAAAATTTATTGTATTTTAGTGTGAAAATCTTAATGCGGTTCACAAAATACATCTACTTACCAAGTTTCAACAGTATAGTTCTTATAGTTTCGGAAAAGAAGTGGCTGTGACATACGGACAGACAGACAGACAGACAGATAGACATGACGAATCCATAAGGGTTCCGTTTTTTGCCATTTGGCTACGGAACCCTAAAAAACATACAAAATCAATCAATGGAGTCCTGGTGGTCCATCAAACGGTCTTTCTCTCTCTTCGTTTATTAATTGGCACGCTTTCTCCTCTCACTAGATAGGAGTATGACGGGTCAAATAAAACCGCGAACGTTTGCTAGCAAATTGCCTATTTTGCTTTGATATTGATGAAAGGTTTGTGGATGCCATTCAATCAAAATGGAATAAAATATTTTTTCTAAAGCCAAAACGTTCAGATCGGAAGCTTTTTTTTACACGATCGATCGCCCAAGTGGACGGTAGTTTTCAGTAGTGAGTATGTATGTATGTGTGAAACGGACACACATATTAACTATAGGAAACCGAGTGGAAGGCCTGGCTACAATACGTATAGGTACGTAGTCTTCTCTTTAAATTACCTATTGTTATTAATTAATTAAGTGACTGGCGTCTGATTAATTACATTATTTTATGCACTTCCGTAAGCATTGTTTATTAAATGGATGGAATGGAGAGTACCTAAATGCACGCAATATCAGTTATGTCAAAAGGTTAAGTAAAATTAATATTGTGTCATGTTATTTTGAAGCTTATAATTATTTTGTCCACAATACAGTATAAGTAATTTGGTTTTTCTTACAGTCGAATAACTCATAAACAACGTAACAGATTTTTACCAAACATAAATAAGAATCCTGCTTTTTAGTGAAAAAAAACGGTTTCAAATCAATTCACCAGCTTGTGAGCTACATAGACACACACAATCAGACACATACAGGCTATTTATATTACAATAGGACTCCTTTGCGCCGGAGATTAAACTGAACAAATAAAGTATTGCTTGCTTAGTATTTAAGTACAAGGTTTTAGAACATTATTGTATTTTTCAACTTTTTTTCAATTCATGATTTGAACATTGACTCCAATCTCACCTGAAATATAATTATAAAAAAAGTCTTAAAAGTTAACAAGTTAATTAATCTAAAAGAGTCGTACCTCTTTCGGATTATACGGTCACCAGTGTAGCTTACAAATAACCTAACCATTTAAAAAAAACCGACTGCAAAATTAAATTAATGACTGATTAAAATGTATCCTATGTCAATCTGGGGATCAAGACTATAATCTAACCACACCTCTCAAGCTTAAATCCATCAAGTTTAGGCTACAGAGTGTGCCAAAGAAATATACATAAATACATACACTCGAAAAACATAACTCTCAGTCTGGCACAGTCGGGTAAAAAGAATTATAGATACCTCATAATAGTGTTTAGCTTGTTGTGACAGAAAACATTTTTTATCGCAAATAATTGGTCATTGAGGAAAAATTTATCAGTTTCATTGCCCCATTTTAAATTATTTTAACTAATTATTATTTAACTTATCAGGGATGATGCAACGAAGGAGGTATATTCGACAACTTTAGTTCCACTGCTGTAAAAGCCAAAAAACACCAAACAGCAGATTAATATATAAATCCAATACATTTTGTGTTTTCAGCAAAGTCGCAACACGATTAACTGTTCAGTATGATGAGTTCCCGCCCTAGCTAACTGCCTATTGTTGCACCTGTGTAGTAGCCCAGCTACCTGGCCTTTCATCTGTCTTATCCTAGCTAGAGAAAACTAAAGACCTGCCCACAACCAAGTGTACGATGCATCGCACAACAGACGTCGGAATAGCATCGATTTGCATAAAGCTAGGCGGACTCCGTTTTGGCGTCGTTTCAGCTTGTCCCTCATTACCATAACTGCTCAATTATTTTGTACGGAATACTCGAGTAGTCACTTTACAGAGAAATTTTGGTTTTGCGCAACGTTGCGCGCTCTATTGAGCGGGGCACGTTAAAAATCTGAAGGCATTGACTTATTATATCACGCTGAGCCAAAGACGACGCGACGCTTTTATAAGACACCATTTTTTGGGTACAAAATATAATACATATTCCCAAATTCAGGGTGAGTTTTTGTTCGCTGACGTGTAGTAGATGCTACTTATGAAACTTAATAACTATTCCAAGGAATAAACTTAAGGAGTCTGAATAACAAAACATTTGATTTCCCATTAATGACTGAAAAGAATCGATTTTTTTATTGAGAAACATTCTATGAAATGTCAGAAAATATTTAGTTTGATTGTATTGGCTCCTTGTGGAAATTAGTTTAGTTTCAGTCAATAAAAAACACCCTACTTACGCCTTAGATTCTCCTAAAACAAAATTTTTGTGTATCGATTTACAGTAGTGATAGATATTATAATAACCTAATTTAATTTTAGGTAACCAGTAAAATGACTAACAGTAAAAACATGTCTAGACTATACTACATTTTCTTTAAACTCGATTAGTTTTGAAAATAATGTCCAAATTTTCGTGCTTCTACTTACTTTGCATCAATAGCTCGTAGACGGCGGTCGTAAAGCATTTTTGTGGCAAAATGCTGACGGGACACTGGGCCTTGGCATCGTCGAGTGTGGGGCCGACCCAAATGGCCGATCAATAGCTCCAAGATAACTATAAGTTATCGCCGAGTCTTTCCGATGAAACTCGTGACACAAACCATCAAAATATGTTTTATTGCATTTGCTCGTTTTAAAATTTTTTGCACGGCAGCATTTAATTTAAAGGATTTCTACTCATACACAACATACATATACTCACGCCTTATTCCCATTGGGATAGGCAGAACTCACGGATTTTTCTATGTTTCTATTTATTCAATTGGTTGTTTGTCTCTACTTAGCCTCGACTTTAGATACTTTTTCTACCCTACATACTCATATTATGTTACTACGCTACATCCCTCATGGATCAAATAACCACATCCAAGAAAACCCAGTCACTACTCTGCCTTCATAAGAAAAAGGCCGCAAACTATATGGAGCTTTCGTATACTTTGCGGCCTTCTTTCTTATGAGGGTAGAGTCTCAGTACATAATAACCAAACATTTTTTGCTAAATATACAACACGAATACCCGGTATTTCTGAAATACCTGGTTTACCTATGGCTTTACCTTTCCCCAATCATTCCCAAATCTATTTCTATTTATTAGTCAGATGGTTGTCAATTTGAAAAACTTACAAAAAATTGTTCTTTACTTATAAATTACAGGAAATCCTATAAGAATTCTATGGCCTTCAAATAAGAATGTAAAATTCTCAATACTGTTTGTTTGTACGGAACCTTCAGTGCGTGAGTCAGACGAGTTTTTTTAAAAGTCATATTAAAAATACTTTTTCTATTATGGTGATACGGTACCCTCGCCTCACATATTCACTTATAACATTTCGGTTCTCAGTATATAAGACAGCTCCTTTAATAGAAATATTCCCAAATGGATCCTGTGACAGAATTATCATCGTACCCTCTTTGTTTATAAAGAAAACACTTTCTCGCCATACAATAACTATTTTATTTGAGAGAGTATACGCGTAGGCGATCTCCTTAATGTAGAAACCTCGGAGCTTTTGATATCGCCAAAACGTAGCGAGGCAAGACTTAGGATATCGAGGAGCCCCAGGCACAAAAGGGCCCTAAAAAGCAAATTTTAGAGAAACAAAATAGGTATAGGTCCGGCTGACTGGGATTTCTATATATCGTAAAGAATAACTTTTGTTCTAGGTATTATATCTCGCTGAAATCGCGAAATATATTTGGGACTCTCCATACTTTAGCCAAAAATCTAAGCAATTTATTGCTAAGCAATTGGACGTAGTTAAGCAGAAAGGACTCAATCTACAAACAGGTAGTTTAGCAGAAAGGACTCTATCCACAAACAAACCTTAAAGTAATTAATCCACTAACAAAGGTTTGTGGATTGAGTCCTTTCTGCTAAACTGTTATGGCGTCCAATTGTTAAGCAACAGCTGACTAATTCGTTCACCACGGTGCTTAAATTTGTTAGCATTATTACTTGTAGACGACAGGCGAGCACAATGTCCTAGTAGGCTGTGTCTCCCGAAAACCAAAAACACAAAAGTCCGGACCGACGGAGTTTATTGTTTATAAAACAAATCAGCACCAAATAATGTCCAAGATAAAAACAAAGAACACATTAAAATAGTCCACAAGCAATAGAAACTAAAAATAGTTCACAAAAAATGGCGGGCACTACTTCAAACAATTCGGGCACTAAATGGTCCAACTGGCCCTGCTAGGTTAACGTTCACTAAAATTGATGAACACTGTTTGGCACTAATTTTAAATGTTCAGTAAACAGTTAACACACAAGTCACAACAAAAACACACAACTTTGAAGAAATCGTCCAGGTGGATTCACCGGCGATGAAGGTACGAAGATCCAGTCCAATAATACTAGTGGAAGTGAGTACGCCTGGGCTACACAAGAGCACACCGGGCGGTACTGCAACAGAAACGTAGCACGCTTGGGTCCGAGGACACACTGGGCCACGTAGTTAACACGCGAACTTCAACACACAAACTGGGTACTTGTCGCGGTAACTGTCCACTAACTGGTTCGTAACACTTCACTTTCTTCACTTGGAGAACTGTTCACTGATCTGAACTGATGATCAACTGATTTACAACTGACGCCGCGGTGCAGCTCCGCGCGGCTTTTATAAGGGGCATCGACTTTTCCATACTTTTCGCCGTCTGCCGAGAGTTTTCCTTTTACGCATGTGTGCGTAAAAGGAGAACACACACACGTAAATGACGTGTCAAGGACTGCCCTTGCTCCATCTCTCGGTCTTTCTGGAAAGTATCTCTGTCTATCTCGCTTATTTTACACAAGTCTGACAGAGACCGAATGACACCAGAATATTCGCGCCATCTGTTCTATGCTTGATGAACTCTGGAATGTTCTTCATCAGTTGAAGGACAGGCTGACTTAGTAGTTTTGCTACTCGACGATAGATGTCGCTTTTCCAATTTTGTATGGAATTGTTATAACTATGTGGTGTGCCTTAGGCTTTAATACAGACCACCGCTCCTAGATGGCGCTAGTAGTCAGTTTGCAGACATTGCGCGCGTATCACAGTACTACAGCGCGCGGCTTTCAAAATATCTGGCACCAAATTCAAACAGGTTGAAACTGTCCGCAACATTCTCCCCCCGGCGAAGACTCCCTGTCGTAGCCTCGATTCTCATTGGGAGGACAGTTTCCCTTTTCTTTTCATCTTCAATCCGTCGTTGGTCTGCGGAGTTCTCTGACTTCCGTTCCGTTGACGTGATGGCATGTTCCTTTCTTCGTTGTCTCAATAATCTTCTTTGGCCGGATCTTGCTTCTTCTTCAAAATGTTGTGAGATTCTGCAGCTTCATGCTGGGCCTTGATCTCGTCGAAGCGATCCCGTTGAGAAACTGACATCTTTTTCCGGCGACTTCCAAACGGCGCAACTGAGGTATAGTTGCTATGCGCCAGTTTCTGTTGCGATGCTTCCGTGGCGAACGACCTCTTTTGCTCCACGGTCTTCAGCCCTCCACGATTCTCTGCAGTAGTTGCCAGGAATGGTGGTCCAGGATCCCATTCATGGTCCTCGGTTGTTGAGCTGGCCCAACTTTTTGGACTTCTCAGTGCGTCAACTTCTTCAATCTTAATGTTCTTGGGAGGTTCCCGTGGCTTGACCTCCCCCCGTATTAGTCCAACCCCATGGCGTCTGTCGACTTTCTTCCGTGTCTTTTTGGAAGTCCCACGCGCTGTTCCGTCCTCTGCATCTTTTTCATATTGGAGCAATCTTGTAGGTGCATCTTCATAGAACTGACTGAGCTGGTAGTCATCTTCTTCGATAGTTCTTACGTGCAGCACAGCGTCTCCCCCTGATTTGTGGATAAGAGACCGTGGAGCTACTCCGTGGATGACCCAACCAAGCTTTGTCCTCGACGCTAATGGCTCCATCCGTTTTCCCGTTCGTAATTCTTGGGTTACGGTGAGATGGCAGTTGTCTGCGCCTATAAGCAGACTCGGTTGCGCGTTGTCGTAGCAGACTTCGGCTGGCTTCAAGTTTTTCAAGTGCGCAAACTTCAATATCTTTTTTGGCACCGACTGGAAGTGAAGCTGAAGATTCTTGACTGTTCGGCCTTGGATGTCGAACCCCTCTTCTTGGCTTCGTCCCCTGACGCGCAACTGCACTCTTCTGCTGTGATCTTCACTTGTCGAAGAGCTTACTCCATTGATGTGCAGAGGCTTTTCAGGTCCATCGGCTAGAAGTTTCTGCGCCAACTCTTCACTGACGAGCGTGACTGTCGATCCCTCGTCGAGTAGAGCTTACGTCGATATGCTCCCGGCCGGTCCCTCGACTATGACCGGGCACATCTTCAGTAGCACCGCATGACTTCCTCGAGCAGCGGCAGCTACAGACATTACCGCTTCCTGGCTACCAGACTCCTGTGCTGTCTTCTTTCCTCGCAACTGGCTGGTTCGCACTGGGGTAATGTGTAACAGTGAGTGATGGCTGCACTCACATCCATCAACACCACATCCCTTGGCCCTGCAGTTTCTGCGTGCGTGTTTCCTCTCCAAACACCTGAAGCAGAATCTCTGTTCCTTGGCCCAATCCCACCTTTCCTTTGGGCTAAGGTTCTTCAACTTCTGGCAGTCTTCGATGCGATGACCACCTCCGCAGCAGGGACAATTCAATATTTCTTCGGTGGCGCTGATTGTATACACCACTTCTTCCTTCTTCCGGTCATTACAACTGGTCGCAGAAGGCACCTTCTTCCGGTCTTGATGACTGGTCGTGGAAGGTCTTTTCTTTTTCTTCCTCGTGGTGTGGGTGAAATAGACAGCTGCTTTCTTCCGGTCTTCATGACTGGTCGCGGAAAGCTCCTTCCTCCGGTCTTGGTGACTGGGCGCAGAAGGTGTAGGCTTCTCATCCCTTCGGGCGGCCGTGACTGTACTATGGTCAGTAGGTCGCACATATCTTGACACTCTGTCCGCCTCTCTATTCAAAAATCTGGACAGTGTGACCACTTCTGGCTCACTGGTAGTGGTATTCTCCTCCGAAGCGAAGTCGCACCATCTGCTCATCATGTGGGGACTCAGCTTGTCCACTATCTCCTGGGCCAACATGGGATTGTTCAAGAAGCCTCGGCTGTCGACGGCGTTCAGAACAGTGACAATATTCTGGACTTGAACGGCAAAGCGGTTCAGTTCTCCGGGACTTGTTATGCGTGGTAGTGCCTTTATGTCTTCTATTGCCTTGTTGATGATAGACTCAGGACGCCCATAGCATCTCTCCAATGTTTTCACTATCTGCTCTGGATCTGTTGCCGTGAAGAGTAGGGCTTGCACTGTCTCTCTTGCTTCTCCTTTTAGGCATGAGCGTAGGCGTGCAAGGTTCTCGCTGGCTGAGAAGTTGTAAATCTTCGTAGAGTCCCTCATCGCAGCTTTGAAGGGCAGCCATTCTCCTGGTGCTCCCGAGAACGTAGGGAGCTCAGATGCCTGTCGTGGCGGTGGACGAGTGCGGACGATCTCCTGCAGGACCTCGGCGAGTCGCTCAATTCCTCTTCCAGGGCTTCGACGTCGCGTTGGTGTCGGCGATCTTCTGCGTTCTGTCCGGCGAGGCGTTTCTTCAAACGGCTCTTCAACAAAATCTTCCTTGACAGGTCTTCTGGCTTGATCTTCAGTATTCTGTCTTGAAGATCTTCTTTCTTCATGTACTGCGTCTTCGAAGACGGTGTTCTTCGTCTTCTCCCCCCGTAGAGTGCTTGGGGGTCGACGGGTCTCTTGTAACCAGCTGTGGACGCGGCTGTGGGTTGTCATTGCGTCCACTCCCTCAGCTTCCTCCTCTTCAGCTTCGATGGCGGCGATTTGTGCTGCAAGCCTCTTCTTAACCAGTTCTTCCCGCGCTTGGAGCTGAAGACATTGTAGCTCGACAAGCTCCTTTTCCGCCTCGTACTCCGCTTGCCGAATCCTCGCGATGGAGCTCGCTGTAGATCGGACTGACCCACTCGACGACACTTTTCGGCGTGACCAGGTCGCCAAAATGTCACCGGCGACCCTCCGGGCACGTGGTCTAGCAGAGGTGTTGACCACGTCTTCTGTCACGACGGCGGCGTGAGGCGGCATACCTTCCGGCAGGTGGTATGCGGTGCAGTCCCGAACGCTTCCACAGGTCGGGTCCATAGCGACACGAGCGGCAGCATCCTCGCAGTAGGCGGTGTCCAGAGCGGCAAGTGAATGCACCGCTCCAGACCACTGGCGCTGACCCGGGGCAGCGCTTGACGTCTTCGTCCCGTCGGCGACCCTGGTGGCGACGGGAACTCCCATCACGGTGGCGGCGCTCGAGGTTCCCCTGATGCAGGCGGAGGTAACGGCGGCAGCACCCTGGGTGCGCGCATCGTCGACAAAAATCCTCCCTCCGGCGTGCGGCAGGTCGAGCATCCCATCTGTGATAGCGTCGAAGCGGCGATCCCCCTCGGCGTAGGCGTAGGTGGCGGGCGCGCTGTTGATCCCCTCTGAGTTGGCGGCTACCCTGTTGCGCCGCGTGGCCGCGGCGGACAGGTCCACGTGGCACGCTACGACGTCGGCTGCATCGGCGTGGCGCGAGGAAGCGACCCTGTCGACTCCCTCCGGCGGCCCCGTCGACAGCTGCTGCAGCAGGCGCGGCGTGTCCGACACGTTCCCCAACTCCTTGGCAGACTGGCTCCTGGTCTTCATGGTGGCGCTGGCTCCGACGATCCGGCTCGAAGGACCAGAAAACTGTAGACGACCGGCGAGCACAATGTCCTAGTAGGCTGTGTCTCCCGAAAACCAAAAACACAAAAGTCCGGACCGACGGAGTTTATTGTTTATAAAACAAATCAGCACCAAATAATGTCCAAGATAAAAACAAAGAACACATTAAAATAGTCCACAAGCAATAGAAACTAAAAATAGTTCACAAAAAATGGCGGGCACTACTTCAAACAATTCGGGCACTAAATGGTCCAACTGGCCCTGCTAGGTTAACGTTCACTAAAATTGATGAACACTGTTTGGCACTAATTTTAAATGTTCAGTAAACAGTTAACACACAAGTCACAACAAAAACACACAACTTTGAAGAAATCGTCCAGGTGGATTCACCGGCGATGAAGGTACGAAGATCCAGTCCAATAATACTAGTGGAAGTGAGTACGCCTGGGCTACACAAGAGCACACCGGGCGGTACTGCAACAGAAACGTAGCACGCTTGGGTCCGAGGACACACTGGGCCACGTAGTTAACACGCGAACTTCAACACACAAACTGGGTACTTGTCGCGGTAACTGTCCACTAACTGGTTCGTAACACTTCACTTTCTTCACTTGGAGAACTGTTCACTGATCTGAACTGATGATCAACTGATTTACAACTGACGCCGCGGTGCAGCTCCGCGCGGCTTTTATAAGGGGCATCGACTTTTCCATACTTTTCGCCGTCTGCCGAGAGTTTTCCTTTTACGCATGTGTGCGTAAAAGGAGAACACACACACGTAAATGACGTGTCAAGGACTGCCCTTGCTCCATCTCTCGGTCTTTCTGGAAAGTATCTCTGTCTATCTCGCTTATTTTACACAAGTCTGACAGAGACCGAATGACACCAGAATATTCGCGCCATCTGTTCTATGCTTGATGAACTCTGGAATGTTCTTCATCAGTTGAAGGACAGGCTGACTTAGTAGTTTTGCTACTCGACGATAGATGTCGCTTTTCCAATTTTGTATGGAATTGTTATAACTATGTGGTGTGCCTTAGGCTTTAATACAGACCACCGCTCCTAGATGGCGCTAGTAGTCAGTTTGCAGACATTGCGCGCGTATCACAGTACTACAGCGCGCGGCTTTCAAAATATCTGGCACCAAATTCAAACAGGTTGAAACTGTCCGCAACATTCTCCCCCCGGCGAAGACTCCCTGTCGTAGCCTCGATTCTCATTGGGAGGACAGTTTCCCTTTTCTTTTCATCTTCAATCCGTCGTTGGTCTGCGGAGTTCTCTGACTTCCGTTCCGTTGACGTGATGGCATGTTCCTTTCTTCGTTGTCTCAATAATCTTCTTTGGCCGGATCTTGCTTCTTCTTCAAAATGTTGTGAGATTCTGCAGCTTCATGCTGGGCCTTGATCTCGTCGAAGCGATCCCGTTGAGAAACTGACATCTTTTTCCGGCGACTTCCAAACGGCGCAACTGAGGTATAGTTGCTATGCGCCAGTTTCTGTTGCGATGCTTCCGTGGCGAACGACCTCTTTTGCTCCACGGTCTTCAGCCCTCCACGATTCTCTGCAGTAGTTGCCAGGAATGGTGGTCCAGGATCCCATTCATGGTCCTCGGTTGTTGAGCTGGCCCAACTTTTTGGACTTCTCAGTGCGTCAACTTCTTCAATCTTAATGTTCTTGGGAGGTTCCCGTGGCTTGACCTCCCCCCGTATTAGTCCAACCCCATGGCGTCTGTCGACTTTCTTCCGTGTCTTTTTGGAAGTCCCACGCGCTGTTCCGTCCTCTGCATCTTTTTCATATTGGAGCAATCTTGTAGGTGCATCTTCATAGAACTGACTGAGCTGGTAGTCATCTTCTTCGATAGTTCTTACGTGCAGCACAGCGTCTCCCCCTGATTTGTGGATAAGAGACCGTGGAGCTACTCCGTGGATGACCCAACCAAGCTTTGTCCTCGACGCTAATGGCTCCATCCGTTTTCCCGTTCGTAATTCTTGGGTTACGGTGAGATGGCAGTTGTCTGCGCCTATAAGCAGACTCGGTTGCGCGTTGTCGTAGCAGACTTCGGCTGGCTTCAAGTTTTTCAAGTGCGCAAACTTCAATATCTTTTTTGGCACCGACTGGAAGTGAAGCTGAAGATTCTTGACTGTTCGGCCTTGGATGTCGAACCCCTCTTCTTGGCTTCGTCCCCTGACGCGCAACTGCACTCTTCTGCTGTGATCTTCACTTGTCGAAGAGCTTACTCCATTGATGTGCAGAGGCTTTTCAGGTCCATCGGCTAGAAGTTTCTGCGCCAACTCTTCACTGACGAGCGTGACTGTCGATCCCTCGTCGAGTAGAGCTTACGTCGATATGCTCCCGGCCGGTCCCTCGACTATGACCGGGCACATCTTCAGTAGCACCGCATGACTTCCTCGAGCAGCGGCAGCTACAGACATTACCGCTTCCTGGCTACCAGACTCCTGTGCTGTCTTCTTTCCTCGCAACTGGCTGGTTCGCACTGGGGTAATGTGTAACAGTGAGTGATGGCTGCACTCACATCCATCAACACCACATCCCTTGGCCCTGCAGTTTCTGCGTGCGTGTTTCCTCTCCAAACACCTGAAGCAGAATCTCTGTTCCTTGGCCCAATCCCACCTTTCCTTTGGGCTAAGGTTCTTCAACTTCTGGCAGTCTTCGATGCGATGACCACCTCCGCAGCAGGGACAATTCAATATTTCTTCGGTGGCGCTGATTGTATACACCACTTCTTCCTTCTTCCGGTCATTACAACTGGTCGCAGAAGGCACCTTCTTCCGGTCTTGATGACTGGTCGTGGAAGGTCTTTTCTTTTTCTTCCTCGTGGTGTGGGTGAAATAGACAGCTGCTTTCTTCCGGTCTTCATGACTGGTCGCGGAAAGCTCCTTCCTCCGGTCTTGGTGACTGGGCGCAGAAGGTGTAGGCTTCTCATCCCTTCGGGCGGCCGTGACTGTACTATGGTCAGTAGGTCGCACATATCTTGACACTCTGTCCGCCTCTCTATTCAAAAATCTGGACAGTGTGACCACTTCTGGCTCACTGGTAGTGGTATTCTCCTCCGAAGCGAAGTCGCACCATCTGCTCATCATGTGGGGACTCAGCTTGTCCACTATCTCCTGGGCCAACATGGGATTGTTCAAGAAGCCTCGGCTGTCGACGGCGTTCAGAACAGTGACAATATTCTGGACTTGAACGGCAAAGCGGTTCAGTTCTCCGGGACTTGTTATGCGTGGTAGTGCCTTTATGTCTTCTATTGCCTTGTTGATGATAGACTCAGGACGCCCATAGCATCTCTCCAATGTTTTCACTATCTGCTCTGGATCTGTTGCCGTGAAGAGTAGGGCTTGCACTGTCTCTCTTGCTTCTCCTTTTAGGCATGAGCGTAGGCGTGCAAGGTTCTCGCTGGCTGAGAAGTTGTAAATCTTCGTAGAGTCCCTCATCGCAGCTTTGAAGGGCAGCCATTCTCCTGGTGCTCCCGAGAACGTAGGGAGCTCAGATGCCTGTCGTGGCGGTGGACGAGTGCGGACGATCTCCTGCAGGACCTCGGCGAGTCGCTCAATTCCTCTTCCAGGGCTTCGACGTCGCGTTGGTGTCGGCGATCTTCTGCGTTCTGTCCGGCGAGGCGTTTCTTCAAACGGCTCTTCAACAAAATCTTCCTTGACAGGTCTTCTGGCTTGATCTTCAGTATTCTGTCTTGAAGATCTTCTTTCTTCATGTACTGCGTCTTCGAAGACGGTGTTCTTCGTCTTCTCCCCCCGTAGAGTGCTTGGGGGTCGACGGGTCTCTTGTAACCAGCTGTGGACGCGGCTGTGGGTTGTCATTGCGTCCACTCCCTCAGCTTCCTCCTCTTCAGCTTCGATGGCGGCGATTTGTGCTGCAAGCCTCTTCTTAACCAGTTCTTCCCGCGCTTGGAGCTGAAGACATTGTAGCTCGACAAGCTCCTTTTCCGCCTCGTACTCCGCTTGCCGAATCCTCGCGATGGAGCTCGCTGTAGATCGGACTGACCCACTCGACGACACTTTTCGGCGTGACCAGGTCGCCAAAATGTCACCGGCGACCCTCCGGGCACGTGGTCTAGCAGAGGTGTTGACCACGTCTTCTGTCACGACGGCGGCGTGAGGCGGCATACCTTCCGGCAGGTGGTATGCGGTGCAGTCCCGAACGCTTCCACAGGTCGGGTCCATAGCGACACGAGCGGCAGCATCCTCGCAGTAGGCGGTGTCCAGAGCGGCAAGTGAATGCACCGCTCCAGACCACTGGCGCTGACCCGGGGCAGCGCTTGACGTCTTCGTCCCGTCGGCGACCCTGGTGGCGACGGGAACTCCCATCACGGTGGCGGCGCTCGAGGTTCCCCTGATGCAGGCGGAGGTAACGGCGGCAGCACCCTGGGTGCGCGCATCGTCGACAAAAATCCTCCCTCCGGCGTGCGGCAGGTCGAGCATCCCATCTGTGATAGCGTCGAAGCGGCGATCCCCCTCGGCGTAGGCGTAGGTGGCGGGCGCGCTGTTGATCCCCTCTGAGTTGGCGGCTACCCTGTTGCGCCGCGTGGCCGCGGCGGACAGGTCCACGTGGCACGCTACGACGTCGGCTGCATCGGCGTGGCGCGAGGAAGCGACCCTGTCGACTCCCTCCGGCGGCCCCGTCGACAGCTGCTGCAGCAGGCGCGGCGTGTCCGACACGTTCCCCAACTCCTTGGCAGACTGGCTCCTGGTCTTCATGGTGGCGCTGGCTCCGACGATCCGGCTCGAAGGACCAGAAAACTGTAGACGACCGGCGAGCACAATGTCCTAGTAGGCTGTGTCTCCCGAAAACCAAAAACACAAAAGTCCGGACCGACGGAGTTTATTGTTTATAAAACAAATCAGCACCAAATAATGTCCAAGATAAAAACAAAGAACACATTAAAATAGTCCACAAGCAATAGAAACTAAAAATAGTTCACAAAAAATGGCGGGCACTACTTCAAACAATTCGGGCACTAAATGGTCCAACTGGCCCTGCTAGGTTAACGTTCACTAAAATTGATGAACACTGTTTGGCACTAATTTTAAATGTTCAGTAAACAGTTAACACACAAGTCACAACAAAAACACACAACTTTGAAGAAATCGTCCAGGTGGATTCACCGGCGATGAAGGTACGAAGATCCAGTCCAATAATACTAGTGGAAGTGAGTACGCCTGGGCTACACAAGAGCACACCGGGCGGTACTGCAACAGAAACGTAGCACGCTTGGGTCCGAGGACACACTGGGCCACGTAGTTAACACGCGAACTTCAACACACAAACTGGGTACTTGTCGCGGTAACTGTCCACTAACTGGTTCGTAACACTTCACTTTCTTCACTTGGAGAACTGTTCACTGATCTGAACTGATGATCAACTGATTTACAACTGACGCCGCGGTGCAGCTCCGCGCGGCTTTTATAAGGGGCATCGACTTTTCCATACTTTTCGCCGTCTGCCGAGAGTTTTCCTTTTACGCATGTGTGCGTAAAAGGAGAACACACACACGTAAATGACGTGTCAAGGACTGCCCTTGCTCCATCTCTCGGTCTTTCTGGAAAGTATCTCTGTCTATCTCGCTTATTTTACACAAGTCTGACAGAGACCGAATGACACCAGAATATTCGCGCCATCTGTTCTATGCTTGATGAACTCTGGAATGTTCTTCATCAGTTGAAGGACAGGCTGACTTAGTAGTTTTGCTACTCGACGATAGATGTCGCTTTTCCAATTTTGTATGGAATTGTTATAACTATGTGGTGTGCCTTAGGCTTTAATACAGACCACCGCTCCTAGATAGCGCTAGTAGTCAGTTTGCAGACATTGCGCGCGTATCACAGTACTACAGCGCGCGGCTTTCAAAATATCTGGCACCAAATTCAAACAGGTTGAAACTGTCCGCAACAATTACTAACAAATTGTTTAGAAGTTCTTTTAGACATAAAAGAAATGATGACAATAATTTGTTTTCAATTCTTGTGATTCTGTAAAAAACATGTAGATTGACGAAAGTATATTTCAATAATAATTGTTTTATGTATAAAATTAGAAGTTGTTTATTCAGACAAAATTACAAGTAAATAAAACACCAGTCTTATATACTGCAACTTAGGCTTTTTAAAAGCCTTTATACCTTAAAAAGCTTTATATTTTAATATATTTTTTCCGTTTTGTATTTTAAAATATTCGTTTTCAGCCGTGGAATAACCACTTTTATTAAATTGTATGATCAAGATTTGAGCGGCGGGCGTTCGTTCATTTTGTGACTGACGCAGCCATTTTTGGTAAGAACACCGGCTCACTTGCAGCTCGCCACAATCCTCCGACAAAATAACAATCATACCCAAGTTAATCTAATAACGATCGGAATAAATTTTCGACATAGTTAAATACCAATTAAGGGAAAAAAGCTATAAACTTTATTTACATCTATTTATTTTACACAATTAATCGTGCTTTTATTTTATTTAAATATTTTTTCTTAACTGTAAAATTCGTATGCTATTGAAGCACATCATCGTATTAATTTCGGATCGCCTCTGGAGATTCACAATGAGATGGATCTCGTCATATGTCTCTTCAGTGTTTCAGTATAGAAGGACCTCCACTCCAGTCTCCAGGAGCCCCAACTAATTTATGTACTTACCATCATTACGCCTCTGCCTCCGAGTATAAATACTTGTCTTGTAATAATATACCCAGCAATTAAATTATTTTGATATTGAATGGGACAGTTTGATGATATAGATAGCTGGTTTAGTCACATAGATAGTTATTTGTGTATATTGGATATTATACATTGTGCTTAAAATGTATATCTAATCTATAATAGGAAGCAAACAACTTTAAGCAACTGATTGTTATTGATAGATGTTTTTTTTTGTTTATTGGAATATCAGATTAGATTTTTATTAATGTTCTGGATAAAATGGCTAAACATGCTTCTCAAAATTTTAACTAGTGAAAATATAGCTCCAAGTTCAAATAGATAAAGAAATCACAGTTACGCAAGATCTTAGTTGACAATTGTGAGCTTTAGTACCTAGTTCATCATTCGTGCTGATGAGGGGAGTACAATACGATACTGTGGTTTGGATGTTAAGATATTTTTTGTTTATTGGAATATCAGATTATATTTTTATTAAGGTTCTGGATAAATCGGCTAAACATGCTTCTCAACATTTTAGCTAGTGAAAATATAACTCCAAGTCTAAATAGGTTAAGAAATATGACAGTTGCGCAAGATCATAGTTTATAATCTCTGCCTTATCGATTGAGTGCATAGTCGCTTAAGAAAATAGGTAAGCCAAAAAAATATAGCTCTTTGGCACGTATCAAATAGAGTTAACTTGGAGTAGTCTAATAATATAATTAATTTACCTCGGATGACTCTACCAATGTGTCCCACAAGATCACCAATCCCACGCAGACAACAGGATTTGTTCCCAACGGGGGGGGGGGGGGGACCGGTATGTGTATTCCCGGCATATTCCCGGGCAGGTGATAGTAAAGTCGTCTCTTCTTATTGTTAGAATAATCTAATATTCCCGCCAACCTCACGTGTTTGGCTGCCCGAAAAGGCAAGCTGCGTCAATGCAATATTAAATAACCAGCGGTAGTCCGGGATTGCAACTAAAATTCATAATTCCGACACTCAAACCCACTCGTAGTTGTAATTTAAATGGCATTAAGGCCGCGGACGTTTGCAACGGCGCGGCGGGCGGTTGCACTCAATCTGCGTCCGGTCGGTGGGACTCAAACTGTAACTATTATAATTAATTTATTTCCATGTCCTGTCAAAAGGAGATATAAATATGTATGTAAAATTGATCTCGTGCACAGCCCTAATGACTTAAGCGGTTTTAAATTATAAATGAAATCCAAATTACGGTTACAAAAACTAAACGGATCGACTTCCTCGTAATAAGTAGCTTTAAGTACAATATTGTTAATTTATTTTTTCAGCTTTGTTCGCATTATTAGCATAAATCAAGTGATCTAAAGTCTCACCACAATCCGTTTAGTCGTTTACAATGAACCAAGGACATTCATGCAATAACACCCTTTTGGAAGTCCCTTAAAAATATTCTTAATCCCAAAATATATTAAGGTATCTTCATAACGTGACATAAAATACAGTGTATGCTCCACTGATTTTGATAAGAGCCACCATACAATTATTTTGTTTTCCTTGAGTTCTCGAATTCTTTTGGTTACCCCAAGCCTCTGACAATATCTCTCAAACCCTCGGTCAACCAGTGGTTTCCAACCGAGAATTTACATAAAGCTTGCTGCTTGGCACCACTCCCGGTATTACCATAAGCGTTTAATTATTTTGTCTATCTGACCACTAAAGTGCTTTGGATTTACTAGAGGCAGCACTTGACTGGCTAAATAGATGCACGTAAAATTTAAGATCTAAGTAGTTTTAGGGTACTGGCAGCATGTTGCTAAGTACACAACACACTCCGTACACTATCCGTTCGTCGTCTGTCCGACTTTCAAATTATTTTGTCTTTTGAACTTCAATATAATAATAGTAATTCATAATAATTCATTTATTTGCTCTGTACAACTAATACACAACAACCTGATACAACTATTATAATAGCATGCAAACATTAGAAAACAATTCATCACAGAAAAAAACAAATTACTAAGGTTACTTATAAATTCTACATTCAAATCAGTACATTATTTAATAATTGTATTACATTATAAATATTGTTATATTACATTCCAAATTATTCAATAATTAATTCTTATTTTCAAAATATGTCAAAAGATAAATACTTTATAATATATTATTAAGGTTTCCGTCAAGAAGTTCTTTGACACTGTAAAAGTTATGCTCTAACAGCCAATGACATAACTTTTTTTTTAAAATAGTTAAGGGTAGATTTGTTATAGTATCTGGTACCTTTTTAAAAATCTTAATACACATATTGAAACAATTATTTTGATATAGAGTTGTTCTTGGGCAACGATCTAGAACTAATTTATTCGAGTGTCTCGTACACATCTTTGGCAGTTTTAAACAAATTCATGTTATGTTTCACGAAAACACAAACTTCATATATACTCGTATACATGCTAGGTAATGTTAGCAGCTTTAACTTAGCAAAGAGAGGTTTGCACGAGTCGAAAGGATGGGCACCACACATTGCTCGAATGCACTTTTTCTGTGCAATGAAAACCTTATTCGCTAACGAGCCATTACCCCATACTAATAGACCATATCTTAATACAGAGCATACACATCCATGGTACGCCATGAGGGTAGTTTGTAGTGATGAAACCTTAATCAATTTACTCAAAACATACACAAAACTATTTATTCTACCGCAGATATTATTAATGTGTGCGTTCCAATTAAAAAACATATCAATAGTCAAGCCAAGAAACTTCACCTCTTCAGCTTCTGTCAAAGATTGTTATATATGTTTTATGTCCAAAGTAATTTGATTGCGATGTCTTGTCAAGAAATTTACATATTTAATCTTAGTCAAATTTACAATTAAATTATTACTAGATAGCCAATTCACAATGCTTTTTACAGTTTCATTTATTTCATTTTCAAATAATTTGGTGTCATTTACTGTAGATGTCACGATAACAGAAATATCATCAGCAAAAAGAATACATTTATATTTAATTTATAAAGTAGGAAAAGGAGTGGGCCAAGTACACTACCTTGCGGTACACCTTTTCTGTTGTGTTTGAAATTTGACCTATATGTACTCAATACTTTGTCATCATCTAAATTACTGATTTCAACACACTGCTTTCTGTCTTGAATGTAAGACTGAATCCAATCCAGTGCCGAGCCTCTTATGCCATACTTTTCCAGCTTATTTAATAATATATTGTGATCGACAAAGTCAAATGCTCTTGACATGTCAGAAAACAGCAGTTGTATTTATCTTATTGTCAATATTTGTTATTACATTATTCACTAAATGAAACATGGCAAGCTTAGTGGTTTTTCCTTTTTGAAACCCAAATTGTTCTGGTTTTATAATATAGAATCTGTTACAACAATCTACTAACCTCCTAAACATACATTTCTCAATTATTTTAGAGATAACTGAAATAAGTGCAACCGGTCGATATGTAGCTATTTAATATGTTCATAAAATGTATTGTATTATAATTGAAATTATATTGTACTATATATCATATAATAAAGAATTTCAAAAAAGTAAAAATTAAAGGCAGCAAGTACACAATAAAAGTAATTTTTTAATGTTTGTCGTAAAAAAATTATTTGCTTGATTCTATACAAGTCAAAAGTAAAACTGCAAGTAATGAAAATGGTCACTTACCTTTGGCTCTACACGTTCAACAACTTTTTTTCTACGACTTTACTGTAAAAAGGCTTCATACGATACAAAACTGATAAATGTGAGCTGACCAGTTTTAATAAAAAGTCATTTTTACGTTTTCAATAGTTATTGAACAAAAATTGTTCAGTTTCAAGAGAAGAAGCTCACCTTAAATTTATTAGTGTATTGTGTAATTTAATCCAATATACCCATATAAATAAGACCGTTCATCTTAAGTTCGTGTAAAAGACTTGAGTGTAGAGCATATAATTCCAAAGCACCTCTTCCTTGATTAAGTTTGCCAAGGGGTAACCCGGACGTCGTTAAACTAGGTGTATAAATTCACCCACCCTCTACTTTTACTAAAGAAAACTCTCTCTTCATCGCCTGAAATGGCATGAACATGGATAGACATGGACATTATGAAATGGTAGGAACTTAAACTTACGTTAATACGATTTAAAAGAATATGTAGATACAGCATTTACCTAAATAAAAACATTTTGAATTCGAATGATACTTTATTTCTGTAACGATTTGACTTCATATTACGCACATTATAAAAAGTCCTTTCAGTTTAAATCTGTAATATAACATTTCTGTAACATACGTATTTGATTTCGTAATTGAAGCATTTAGTTGAAGATTGTAGATTGAAGCCTCATTGAATCTCATAAGTTTTCTATTATTAACAATTAGTTATACTGTTCTGCCTTTTGTATAGCTGACTTTTTTTCTAAGTACACTAGGACTGTAATGGTAATAATACTAGCATGAATTTCAAAGTATTAATCTCCATGAAACTGGCACGGACTGTCAATTTGACTTTAGTTTTTTTTTTTGAGTTTTTCAATTTCGTAGAGCTTCGAATTTGCAATGTCAATTTTATTGTTTAGTACACAGAGGCGCTACAGCTTGGCACTACCACCAGTATTCTATCTCCCGTGGCACTACAGTTCTTCGTCAGGTATAAATGAATCTTTTATTTCGTATCCTAATCCAAAAAATAGTTTACATAATTTAAAACCTAACCTATGTAGGTATGTTTTAGAAACTACTGGTTTATAATAAAAATTATTTTATACACCGGTGACATTTCCCACCGAGTTCTTCAGAAAGGGAGAGTCAACTTATCGTCCTCAAGATAGCGTTGTTGCTGCTGTCCCGTATAAATTAGAGATTTACGCTTCATCGCTCTTTTTTCAAATAATATTTTCTTATTACTTTTCATTTTCAAAAGTGTGCTAATACTTCTTCGTGCAACAAATAATATTTAGCCAGTATGTGAATTTTCGTACGAGTGGCACAAGAGAAAATGTTCTTTGAAACTAACATACATATCTAATAGATAAACAATATATCAGAGAAAAATCATACCAATGCTGAGCGTTCCAAAAAGATTCAGGAAAAGCAAGAACACAAAACAAAACCGCGAGAAGTACCTTCATTTAACATTTGACTAACCAAGTATAACGCTGTTGCCGACTGTCGCTTACCATATTTTTCTATTACACAACCACTTATCAAAGTTTATGTTTTTCGAGCGCGTCCATAATGTAAATTCTCTTTATAATGTAAGCAGCAGAAATTTAATTAACTCTCACTTCAAAGCCTGTTAAGGGTCAATGGGTGGAGGATCGGCGTTTTGTGCGGAAAGGGCCAACTCCGAGTCATTTCCGACGGGCGCGGGCGGCTGTCGAGTGTTTTATACAACGTTTTCGACGCTTATTATGATATTAAATTCCTTAATTGAAGGTAACATTGATGGTTTCTTGTTGAGGTTGAAATTAGAACTTTTAAATGTTCAACATTGTAATTACAGACAGAAAGGGGATTATATAAATATATTTGTATTAACCTCTTCGACGTCACTATAACAATCTCCAAATTAACTATACCTACTACCGATAGTTGTTACAAACAATATCAAAAAATGTTCCTTATTTAAAATTCAAACATGCGGAAGATACAAAGGGGTAGTTAATTTACCACGTCCGTCCACATATTGCGGCCAACATTTTATGTTAATCGCGGATGTGCGGATCCGCAAAAAATGTCCACGATCCGTGTCGGAAAGTCGGGCAGTTGGGCAGCCGGCAATAGAGCGGTGTCCGCTCCGTCCACCATTCAAATGCAAATAGGGAAGTACCGATTTTTTGTTGAATAACCATGACATGCCCGGGATTAAGGGACCACAAGCGCATAGTGAAGGACTGTGGCTTTTATTAGCCACTTACTTTTAGGTTGATGTAAAAATGTAGTAAAATTCATAATACCATGGAAATTTTCTGAATATTACTGACGGACTTAGCAAGAATGCAAAACTGGATAAAAAGACTTATATACTTACTCAACACAAAATATGAACATAATAAAACAACTTTATTTTCTTATTGAACTCCAAATTCGCCGGTTACTATCGCGTCGTGTATTTATTTATGTAGCTTTTCATAGATTTCATTAAAAGTTTTCATTTCATTAAAAATTCAGCGAACGAATACATTTTTCTACTTACTGCCGCAATAGAAAATTTTTGCTACATACCTAACAGCTAAGACAGCCTTTAGCGCTTAAAAAGTTAACAAAAGACAAAGTTAACTTCCAATCCACTAACCGCATAAGTTTTTTTGCAGCTTGCCTGAAGCACATTGCCTTTTTGAGGAAATAAAAGTTAAATTAAAATAGCTCCTCAGTAGCGCGATAAGTTTTATACTTACACGAATGCTGAACGTTCTACAAAGTAAGAATCTACTTGTTTCACTGTTGAAATCTCATTTCAGTTGTTACACTTTTTAATTAACTTGTTCTTCTCGAACTATAATATTATCTGGGTAAGTTGAAGAGGAAAAAGATTTAAATCAAGTTTATCTTTAACATGGTAATTTGCCTTAGGCACAATAAAATAAAGTTGATGAAGAACTTCCTACTTTGAAATATAAATAGATGATGTACATAGTTATGACACTCTAAGTAAATTTATATTTGACTATGTCATTGAAAATTTCACTTTTTTTATAAATTGTCTGGAGAAGATTGCTTAAAACAATAAGATCTATTTACAATTAATTTTGTTATTTTGGATTCCCCCGGTCGTTTACCTATTAACCTGATTATAGAAAATACATAAAATTAACAAAATTAAAAAAAGAATATTTAGGCTGTAGTTGCTAGCGACTGTTTTTAATGAAAAATTATGGTAAAATATTGATGACATTGGACTTATACAATTTTTGAAAAACACTTATCGTTGTAGGGCAATGTTCTAAGCCTACCTGACTATATTACCGACCATCGTACCTCTGTTTTGCCTACAAACATCAGAGATTTGATAGCATTGATGTGTTCTGGCATGGAAATAAGTTAACCTGTTCCCCATTTTGTTGAAAAATCTTCGTTTCCATCTTTGAACATCATCATCAACATAAAAAAGTAAGGTTTGGTAACCTTTACCATTACCAATAGTGAATAAAAAAAATGATTGGACAATGTCGTGTAGGTACAACTACGAAAAACTAAGTGGAACGGACGGCTAAGACGACGGGGTTGTAATTTCGTCGCTTTTAACAGTATGATCGTTCCCAATCCCCATTGACCTTAACAAAACTGAAACCCAATCACACAAACCAAGTTTTCCTTGCTAACACAATTAAGAAGCTGTATCGTACCTATCTATACTATAACTATCGCTGTTAGTGTTGCCATGTTATCAATACAAATCACCGTCTCAGTGTAAACAGTGCGGCACCTGGAGGCGTCGAACCCTGAGTAAATATGGCTGCCGTGGGACATTGTTTACTAAGAGACGACACAAAGACCACGCGTTCCGTAGTGTGTGTATAGCCCTCTACGCACGTGTAAGTACGGATAGGGTAGGGTATTAATAAATCGACCTTACATAGGTTATAATATAAATATAATAGGGATTTTTTCCACGGCTTTCTCTTAACTCAACTAGATGGCGCTGATCAACTTTGGAAATAAGAAAATCTCTAAAAAAATCGTCAAAACTGATTGATATTACTGAAATGATAAATAGCTTTCGAAGATTACTTTTCAATGAAAAGTAATCTTCGAAAGCTATTCATCATTCAATCTAATGAAAAGTTTTCATTAAATATTTTTTTTATTTGATCCAAAAAATACTTTTCATAATTTTTGATGCACAAAGCTTGTCAGTATTGTTTTTGTTTTTCTTAAAAGAATTCTAACATAATACCGAGTTATAAATTGTATTTTAATCATAAAAATGTATTGAAATCAATTTATTTTTGGTTCGGAAGAAGAAATAACATATAACAGAGAAACCAGAACGCACCCAGGTTATCCATTCTTGACCTAGTTGGATATTTATCGTTTATGTTAATTCAATTAATAAGAATCTGTGTTCATGTGGCTTTTTATATATTTTCAAGAATATTGAATCTATTTTGGTACCGTAAATTCTACGCTGCTTTTAAAAGTACATTGCCAAAGTTTAGAAACGCCATATATTGAGAATCTTATGAACGGTGTGACATAAGTCATCTGAAAACTCCCTATTGGGTTTAGAGAGGCAGGGTAAGTCCATAGTTTTTAGTCCTCATCATCAGAGACAAGCTTGTACATATTTAGATAAGAGATAGATAGATAACTCGTTCGTTCGTTCTCTCATTCTCGTACTTGAGATGTATCTCACTGAACCAATCTAGTGATAAATTAATTCTTATCAAATTATATTTGTTTGTCATCTCATCAATTCATCATCATTCATTTTCATTACCGAACTCATTGATTACAAGGTTACTCAATGAAACAACTGAATTTAAAAGATCTATTAGTCATTTATAGAGTCCTGACCATTTAAATTTACTCTCTATGGACACAGGCGGTGCAGACTGCAGATGCAGATAACTTGGCCCTACATAACAACGTCATTCTTGCAAACTACAAAAAATAAATTGGTCACATGTAGTGCAGGGAGGTAGTAAAATAACTCCTAAAATTAAATGCACACGTTGAGTTTTACGAGCCCCGCGGGCCTCAGGGCGGGAAGTCATTCCAGATATACTCAGCACCCTACATCGACGGTCCATTCATTGAAGCAGAGTTACATCGGATTCACTCGCCTTTTACTAACAACAGGGTAAATAACTGCTAATTTATTCATATAAAAACCATTTTACATACATTTGTTAATTTTGTATTTTTAGTTAGCCATATTTAATATTTTTGTAATTATGTCGTGTTACTGTAACCAATAAACGTGATTTCATTCTTTCTTTCATTTTATAAAAAAAAAATGTGAACTGCGACGTCATAATTATTATAACCGAATCCATATTCTTTAAGATTCTTTTACAATTTGTATCATATTTCAAAATGTACTTTTATGCTGTAAATTTATATTTCAATATGTAATTTGTATCTAGACAAATCTTATTTTTGTTTTAGAAAAATTTACATACTTTTAGAAACAGTTATTTATGCGCCATTTATGACTTAACGCTGTACTTCACTATAATACATAGTTCCTTGACCTCAGGTCGAGTCACCATTTTGTGAAGTTAAATTGTTAACATGTCACTATAATAAAGAAAAATATAATTACTTCAAAAATATATACCTAGCACTTGGCGTTGTCTCACTAAAGGTGATGGACACGGCTTTAGCAATTTTACGTCTTCCATACAGGAATTCATCAACACTGATGTGGATGTTTTGCGACAAGTTTTAAATGAGATGGTGGTAATTAGCAGGACAAGCATAGAACCTCATCATCAACCAGCCGATTCAAACAAAGTTGAACTCCGTCAACCCGCAACATTCTAGTTGGAAACGAGTGGACTTACCACTAAGGAGCAAAAAAACTATCGAAAATGGTGGGATAGAAAGGTTATATGAATTTTAGAAAAATCATAAAGCTGGGCACTGCTTCATACAGCTACGGACAATGATTGTACTATGTTACTATAAAAACCTTGTCGGAATAGCCCCCGCCTACGTCTACCCATAACCGAGTTCGTGGATATTATTTTTTCAGTGACTTGAATTTTCATAGTTAATTATACTGAATGAAAGAAAAACAGAAAATTTTATAGGGAATCCTTCTCTTGTTATTATTTGGAAGAGCTGTTTTTGTTTTAAGTCTGGCTCTAGTTCCCATAGTAGTAAGTAGTATTCCAGGTGATCCAACTGATTAATCGATTATAAATTTTCGATTATACGCACTTCGCTTTGGAAGATAGCTTGAACTTATTCCTAAAACTCCTCCTAAAAGCGTCGATGGCTCTGCGGTTCGTGTCTCCGTCCTCCTAACCAGAGGCCTCGGGTTCAAATCCTGGCCAATGCACAAATGAGTTTTTTCGAAACTTACGTGCATTTTCATACCGACTGCTTTAACGGTGAAGGAAAACATCGTGAGAAAACCTACACATCTGATTACTAGTTGTGTATGATGGTCGCGTTGCACACGTCCATAGGTGTAAATTTTAAATGCCCTACACGTGACCAAAGGTAATGATAAGTGCAACACCAGGCAACCACCGCCTATATCTTGTGGATAGGACGATTAAATTGTGCCACACGATAAGAGAAGAGAACTCCTGTTGTTATTGAGCTTTTTTATTTTGGTACATTTTTATCAACATAAAACAAGCCTTAAAAGACCGGATTCGTGTCGTAATATCCTGAAGATATATTAGGAGACGAAAACCACACGGTTATTTGGCCCAAAACTAGGACTCCATGTGCCATGGGATCGTACTGAACGACTACTGTTCTTCTACAACTTTAGCCAAATACAAAAACAAATCTACCCTCATAAGATAGGAGGTCGCCATGTAAATTTCATATTTTTTGCGGCTTTCTTTCTGATGAGGGTAGAAATGGAGTCTTCATACAAATTAATCAGATGCCTCGCCAATTCCGTATATGTATAAAGACTTAAAAATATTATTTTCAAATCGAGTTGCCATTTAGGTACAATCAAGATTTTAATCAAAATCCTGTGATTTTTGCGATTTCAGCGTGCTAGTGCTAGCTTCCGCCCGCGCCTTCGTCTGCGTGGTCTTTAGAATTGGATTCAGCGAGAAATAAAATGTTAAGGTGGCACCATCTAGTGACGAAGTGGAAATTTTGAGTTTTTAAGCATTCCTCCGGGAACCCTTAAGTTTTCCGGGATAAAAGTATCCTATCTGTTCGCCGAGTGCTTTATCTATCTACCTACCAAATTTCATCCACTTCCGTTCAGTAGTTTCGGCGTGAACGCGAAACAAACAAACAAATAAACAAACGAACATACAAACTTTCGCATTTATAATATTAGTGAGATGAGATGAGATAAGCATACAGACAGACTTAGACAGACTCGGTGGCTCAATGGTTAGCGCTCCTGGCTTTGATCCGAGAGTCGTGGGTTCGATTCCTACCGAGGGCAAACATTTCTGTGATGAGCAGATTTGTTTGCTCTGTGTCTGGGTGTATTATATCTATATATGTATGTATGTATTTAAACGTATATGTATATCAGTCTCTGGTTCCCATAATACAGGAAATCCTAGTTTGGGGCCAGATGACCGTGTGTGATTTGTCCCGGTTATTTATTTTATTTATACATTTTAGGTGCTATCCTGTACAATCTACAATATTAAAAGGCAGGTGTCATATAATTCTAAAATACTTACAATAGTAGGATGTTAAAAAGCATGTTTTTTTGCATTTATTTAGGTATAAATTCTTCGTTTCCATCTACACCATGGAAACGAAGATTTTATACTTAATCCTAACGGACCAAAAAGATTAATAAACGTGCTTGTGTTCCAGGATTGGGCACTTAACTTTCTTCACGAAGAAATGTACATTACTTTTATGTCATAGAGACGACACCTCTTCTTCCAGTTTATTATAAATGTATTTATTATTTTAAACAGCAAACAAGCTGTGAATAAAAATAAAAAAAATTGTATTTGTTGCAAAAAAAGAAGAAAATTGTCCGGGAAAAAATCCGATTTCACCCAAATGGGCCCGCCTGGCTACCACCATCCACCATCTTATCTAAGTCTTGCCGCCAAACATCAATGTTTACAGCATTGATGTGTTCCGGCATGAAGATAAGATAGCCAGTTCCCCATTGCGTTGGGGAATCTTGGTAATCCCACTTCCATCTTCGGCGTCATCATCACTTACTATCAGGTGAGATGATGCCAAGGGCTCACCAGTTGAGGGTAAAAAAAATATGCCTGGGGTTCTAGGATATATCGGCAATTTAGGTGATGAGAGCCCTACCCAGGGCCCACGCTAATCGCTAATAATTTATGAATTAGACGATTTGAAAATCTTTGTATTAAAATTTTAATGTCTTTGGGGAAGTTATTCACTTCTTCACTTGTATAGGGTCCTTATGAAATACCTAAAAACAAATTTAATCACGCGTTCTACTCATGAAACTGAACAACTTTCCCCAAGGAACCTATACTCTGTTACATTTTTTTTCAGGTATTTCAGAAGGACCCTATATACTAGTACTAGTAAATGTAACTAGTGCCGAGTTAGGACTCGCCATTAACAGAGCCAAGACCAAAGTCATGTTAGTAGACCGGTTCGCCAAACTAGAGCTCACTGGCACCTTAAACCTCGATGTCGTTGACAACTTCGTGTACCTGGGCTCCAACATCAGTAACAACGGTTCCTGCGAATTGGAAATTCGAAGACGCATTGGGATGGCCAAAGGTGCAATGTCACAGCTCGCCAAAATATGGAAGGACAGAAACATCTCTAAACGCACCAAAATCAAACTTGTACGCACACTGGTATTCTCCATATTTCTCCATGGCACTGAAACATGGACACTAAGAAAGGCCGATCGCACCCGCATAGACGCCTTCGAAATGTGGTGCTGGAGAAGATTGCTGGGGATACCGTGGACAGCACGACGTACCAACGTGTCAATCCTGCATGAACTCAAGATCTCTAAGAGGCTATCATCCATCTGCCTTCAGAGAATTCTTGAGTACTTCGGACATATTGCTAGGAAGAGCGGAGATAACCTCGAGAAACTAATGTTTACTGGCAAAATGGAAGGAAAGAGACCACGGGGCCGCAGCCCGATGCGTTGGACTGATCAAATACGTACCACTCTCGTTACCAACCTCCACGATGCTCTGCACATTGCTGAAGACAGAATGAAATGGCGAAAGATCATCACCGAGAAAGTGTTACCAAAGGGAGGTCACGACCCTCATCACTGAGGAATACGACGCAAGGAGAAGGAGTAAATGTAAATGCCTAACCTTAACTTATTTTATTGCATACAAATCAAAACTTTAGTATTATATTGTTACACCATGTAGGATTGAATTTCACGGAAGTAACAGCTAGGCATACAATACGTATCTACCTATACCTATTTACTCAAGTAAGTAATAAAGCTCGCTATTGATATGTTTGTTCGCTCTCAAATCCACCAAAGCACTGTTAAATAAATACACACATTTGATACCCAAGAAAATTCAGGTACGCAATTACCTACAATGTCTTTTATTCCAACGTTATTTATTCTAAGTGATCCCAGGCCGAGAAGGTTTTATTTCGGCAGACTGGCCTTTGTACAATGACCGCCAAAAGTCTCAAAGAGAGCGAGAAATCAAAAGACTTGATTTAGATATCGAAATTTTACATAACATATGTTAGGGTTTGATATTTCTCGTCTAAAAATCTATTTAATTTATAGCAGATTCATGATTTAATATTGGCAACACTGTTTCGCATTTGATTGGTCGAACGTTAGTCGACCAATTAGATGCGTGTATTTTTCAACCAATCAGAGAGCTGGGTTTTTACCGCCAAATAATCGTGCGCTTGGCGGGAGGTGCGGGCCGATTGCGTCATTCTATTCAGTGTGATCGGAAGCGAAGGTTGTTTGTATAGTGATTTAAATAAAATATAGAAAAGTTATACAGAGTTTCTTCTGGAGCCATCCCGAGGTGTCCTTTTAGCTGAGATTTTAATATCTCAGAAGTGGGATATCAACCGAAATAAAACACATCGGACGATGAGTGAGCCGCCTGGACGGCGCAGTCGAGACCTGGACCGACGAAGACTCGAGACTCCAGGTCACCGGCAGTCACCTTCAGCCACTCGGAGCCGGAGCAGGTTGCGGACTCGCAGCCCTACCCGCCCCCGACCGGACCATGATGCGGAGCTGGGACACCAGCGAATCGAGATGCTGGAAAGGGAGCTGCGTCGTGAGCGCGAACGGCTTGTCGAGGCCCGCGAGCACCGCGCCTCCGCGTCGAGGCCCGTCATCGTGCAACGCGAGCACAGCCGCAGCCGACCTGAGCAGCGTGCCGAGTCACATGCAGAGCCACGACTACAGGCGCGCGTCGAGCGACGACGACGTAGTGCAGAGCGACGGAGCGACGAGGGACATTTAGACAGGTCACGTAGCCCTTCTGTTTCTAAGAAAGATTTTATGGATATTTTAAACTGTATAAAGGATGGTTTTACGTCACGGCCGTCTACCCAGAACGCACAAAAATTAGACAATAAAAATATACTTCCGAACTTTGACCCATCGACCAAAAATCAACGAATAGACGTTTGGCTAAAGAAAGTAAACGAGTGCGCAACGGTATATGGCTGGGACGATAGAACAACTACCCACTTTGCTATGCAAAAACTCCAAGGCCTAGCCAAAACGTGGTACGAAGGTTTAAATTCAATTCTTTTCACTTGGCAAGAGTGGCAAGAGAAATTAGTGAACGCTTTTCCATATGAACAAAATTATGGCCAGGTCTTGGAAGATATGCTGAAAAGGAGAAGTAAATTCAATGAACCAATTGACGTCTATTACTATGAGAAACTAACACTTCTGAACCAATGCGATATTGTAGGCAAACGCGCAGTGGATTGCATAATTCACGGTATCACTGATAGGACCTTGAGGTCTAGTGCTCTAGCATTGCGTTGTTCGCACCCTGATCAATTATTACAGTTTTTGGTTAGTAACAAAGACTCTCAACCGATGATGACAGAACGATCACAAAATTTTAGAAACAGGAATTACGAAAACCCTAACGTTACTAGCATACCTAATTCGAAACAGGGTCCCGGCGTTAGGCCAACCCCATCAACTGGCTGTTACAATTGTAAGGAAAAGGGGCATAGTTTCCTATATTGTCCGAAACCTCTAATCAGATGTACGCGATGCAACAAGCTAGGACATACGGTTGAAAAATGTTTCAGTAAGGTTGAAAATAAGACAGTTAGTGTGGATGTACCTAAAACCATGTGCATAGATACTGTACAAAGACAAGATAGTTGTTCAGATTCAAAATTCAAAAAGGAAGTGACGCTGAATGGGGTATCCGTAGATGCATTTGTAGACTTTGGCAGCGAAGTAACCTTGATAAAGGAATCGGTGGCTCTCAGTTTAGGGTTAACACACAATGGTATTCCTTCGTTAATGAAAGGCTTTGGGAATAACATTGTGCAGTCTTTAGGAGAGTTGTCCGTCGATATTAGTGTGGATGGAGTAGATGCTAAAGTCTCCTGCAAAGTTGTTGGTAATCAGCTATTAGATGTACCGGTGTTGATAGGACAGTCCTATACAGAACAGCCCCACATACTTGTTTATAAGACTGCAAGTACATTACAATTCTTGGATATCGGAAAAGAAATGCCCCAAAATATTGAAACGAATAACAGCGGTAATACAATAAAAATAAATTTAAATGGTGCAGTGGAACTATACGGTGCAGCTACCGTAAGAGCACATACTGAGCCTAATTTCGGTGGTAGTTTACTGATAAATAGTGGTATCGCAGGAAAGCCGGATGTACAATATTTTGTATATGGAGGTCTGTATCGTTCGACTAATGGCCGTGTCAACATATCAGTAGTGCCTTGCTCACATTATTGCAAGCTCCCAATCAATTCTATATTTTGCCGTGCAGAAAGAATTGATTATGTGAATAGGGTTATTGTGACTGCTCCCGAGATGCCTGAAAAATCTGAAATCAGTTTGGAAGAAAGTGAAATTCGTGTAGGAAAAGACGTTACTGATGTTGATAGACAGAAGTTGATAGTATTGTTAAAAAAATATAAACACTGTTTTGCTTCTTCGCTCAAAAGTTTAGGGTGTACAAACGTTACCGAGATGAACATAGAGTTGAATTCCGATCGCCCTGTCGTGTATCGACCGTACAGATTGTCTCATCACGAGCGGGAGGTAGCGCGCTCCATGGTAAATGAGATGCTCGATGCCGGAGTAGTACGAGAGTCTGTTTCCGATTATTCCAGTCCGATCTTGCTAGTCCGCAAGAAAGACGGATCACATAGGATGTGTATAGACTATCGTATGTTGAACTCTATAACAGTGAAAGAAAGATACCCGATGCCTATAATTGATGATGAAATAGCTCGTCTTTCCGGTCAAGCTTGTTTTGTCTCACTTGATCTTTCATCTGGGTACTATCAAGTACCCATCTCGGAACAGAGTAAACATCTCACCTCGTTCGTCACTCCGGATGGCCAATACGAGTTTAACCGTATGCCGTTCGGATTGGCGAACGCACCAGCTGTTTTCCAGCGAATGATTAATACCATCTTAGGTTCGAGTCGTTTCAATAAGGCAACTGCATATATTGATGATATCCTGATCTATGGCAGGGATCCGGCTGAATGTTTGGAGCGACTTGAAGAGGTCTTACAATTGATTGAGCGGGCGAATCTCACCTTGAATATGTCTAAGTGTGATTTTCTTCAGGACAAAATTGACTATCTCGGTTATGAGATAAGCGGTGCGGGGGTTAGGCCAGGTGAAAAGAAGATTCTGAGTGTAGCAAATTTTCCGCGACCCGAGACTGTGCATAACGTCCGCCAGTTCCTCGGATTAGCGAGCTATTTTCGCAAATTCATGAAGGATTTTGCTCGAATTGCTTTCCCCTTAAATAAGCTTCTCAAAAAAGGCGCAGTATGGGAATGGGGTGACAGTCAGGAAGGAGCTTTTCAAAGTCTTAAAGCTTCTTTGATCGATAGACCAATCCTTGCAATATATGACCCAAAAGCAGAGACTGAGCTGCATACGGATGCCAGCAGAGTTGGTATTGGTGGCATACTCCTTCAAAAGTCAGTGAATAATGCGTCATTTCGTCCTGTAGGGTATTACAGCAGACAAACTTCCCCGGAGGAAAAGAATTTTCACTCCTACGAGTTGGAAACCCTTGCGGTGGTCTGCTCTTTGCGTAAATTTAGAGTGTACTTGCTAGGTAAACCATTCAAAATTGCCACAGACTGCAGCGCTTTGAGATCTACATTTTCAAAAAGGGACCTTATTCCCAGGATTGCACGCTGGTGGTTGACTCTGCAGGAATTTGATTGCTCAATCGAGTATAGGTCAGGCGCAAAAATGAGCCATGTTGATGCGCTATCCCGTAACCCGGTCGACGAGCCTGAGGAAAATCTTGCAGAGAAGGTACCTGCTATTATGTCCATCACCTGCGATGATTGGTTGCATACGCTTCAGCTCGGGGATACTGAGTTGTGTAGAATCCGAGATGTTCTTGGCAGTGGGCTCGATGAGAAAGGCCTCTCTTATATAAGAGACAATTATGTTCTGAAGGACAATAAGCTATTTCGTTTTGTAGACGGTGATAAGGATAACGTACGCTGGGTTGTACCGAAGGGTGCAAGGTGGCAACTTTGTCGTATGAATCATGATGATATTGGTCATTTTGGCGTGGAGAAGACTCTGGAAAGAATGAAGAAGAATTATTGGTTTGCCAAAATGGCAAGATTCGTTAAGAAGTACGTAAACGCTTGTATTGAATGTGCCTACGCAAAAAACAGTAACACTAAAAGTCGTGAGGGTCTTCTCCATCCAATCACAAAAGTTGAAGTACCCTTTCATACTCTGCACGTTGACCACCTTGGACCCTTCGTGAAATCAAAAAGAGGATACAGTCATCTGTTAGTGGTGGTGGACGCCTTTACGAAATTTTGTTTTCTCAAGCCTGTGAGAAATACAAACTCACAAAACACAATGCGGGCGCTAGATGAGATCTTCAGTACATTCCGGACCCCAGACCGTCTTGTGAGTGACCGTGGTAGCTCATTCACTTCTCATGCCTTTAAGCGGTTTTGCCTTGATAGGGGTGTCAAACATATTCTCAACGCCGTAGCTAGCCCTAGGTCGAATGGACAAGTTGAACGGTACAACCGTACCATTCTTGACTCCTTACGAGCGTTGAGCGTTAAGTACGGTGAGAAGGATTGGGATAGTCATTTGGGAAGAATTCAATGGGGACTGAACAATACTACTCAAAAGACCACGGGTAGAACGCCCTCTGAGGTACTATTTGGGCCTTGCATGAATAGTGAAGTCAACCCTGTCCTTAACGAAGTCGTGACAGAGACACGAGAGAGCGGTGACATTTCAGCAATACGAAAGGAAGTCAAGGATAGGATAGATAGGGAACAACTCAAACAAAAGGAAAACTATGATAAGGGTAGGAAACCGGCACGGCTTTACAATGAAGGAGAACTTGTTAGAATTACTAAAACATGCTTTAACAATGATGGCAAGAGCAAGAAGCTCATGCCTTCGTACATTGGACCCTACCGTGTTACGAAAGTATTAGGTAACGATCGTTACGTTGTTTCACCGGTGCCTGGAGTAGGTAGCACACAAAATAAGCGCCCAACAACTGTAGCGGCTGATCGAATGATGCCGTGGATTCATATTGCCGCATTGGACGTAAATGAAAATGACTCCAGCGCTGATAGCGAGTTAGATTATCAGGAATTGGAAAGTTAGATGGTTATGAATTAATGTAAACAGTATATTTAAATTTTTATATTTAAAAAGGCATTATATATACAGAAAGATATTTCGTTGTTTCAGATCAGGCACGAGAATCGATCGGTTCGTGTTTTGATCTAGATATAAGAATAAATTCCACTGTCCCTGCGAGTAATCGATGGCCTCAAAGGCGTCAGTGATGAAACCCGATAATCGATCGTTCGGGTTTTCGTTGTTTTATAGGGATAACCTGATTAATCGATCGTTCAGGCCCCTAAATCGATTCACTTCTGCAAATCGATCGGTCAGATGTGTTATATAAGGAATAGTCGAATATTTTCTGCATATCGATCGGTCAGAAAATATAACTTTCGTTGTAATTGTTATAATCGAGCGATGAAGTTTAATCTGTATACATAGAGATAATCAAATATTTTTATATTATATCAGTCGATGAGAAAAATCCATATTGTTTGTAATTATATTGTATAAGTTCATTTAAGTAAATATTTGCAGGGATATTTATTAATAATATAAAAAGCACATAATTTGTAAAAAGAAAATAGTTAATTTTGATAATATTTAGTTTTTTTTTGTAAAGGAATATTTAATAAAAAAAAAAAAATTTGCTAAGTATGTGATACAGAAAATAGGTGTAATATTATATAATATTTTACAAATAAATATAATATGTAGATATTTCATTAAGTATATTTATTTGTTCATTTAAATATATATTTTGTATATTATCTGGAATACGCAACTGGTCCGATTGTTAGGGTTCCACCTGGGGTCGTGTGCGAGGACGCACACGATGTCAGGATGGTCGATTGTTAGGGTTTGATATTTCTCGTCTAAAAATCTATTTAATTTATAGCAGATTCATGATTTAATATTGGCAACACTGTTTCGCATTTGATTGGTCGAACGTTAGTCGACCAATTAGATGCGTGTATTTTTCAACCAATCAGAGAGCTGGGTTTTTACCGCCAAATAATCGTGCGCTTGGCGGGAGGTGCGGGCCGATTGCGTCATTCTATTCAGTGTGATCGGAAGCGAAGGTTGTTTGTATAGTGATTTAAATAAAATATAGAAAAGTTATACAGAGTTTCTTCTGGAGCCATCCCGAGGTGTCCTTTTAGCTGAGATTTTAATACATATTCATTGGAGAGTTTTAATAGGAACGTAAAAAAATTATACCATAATAGAAATTATTTCGAATGAGGATATTTCATCTTAAAGCTATTTTTTATAGAAGTAAGAATGGGACTTATCCGTACTTATACGGAATTTCAGTTTCACATTGCGTATTGCCGGCTTTCGGCATCCGAACTGACCTTCGTATACTGAGTTCAGTTCATTGTTCCGAAAGGTACAAAGTTAAGACAATATTTCAGAAAAAAATGTTTACAGTAGTTACTGGTAACCAGTGTATATTTTATCTAATTTGACCACGTTGAATTTGAAAATGCCGGTTACCTTCAGACACATTAAAGCTAAACTCACTTAAAAAATAACAACAATACAGGGTGTTACAAAACTCCCCCTAATGAACTAAGGGTGTTAAAGTGTGTCATGCAAGGAGTCCAATGTAATATTTTTTTTAATAAAACGTTAAATAAAAAAATTGCGAAAACTAATTATTTTTAATCATAAATAAGATTATCGATAATGTAAGAACCACAGCACTATTGTGTTCACCTGTCAGTTCATGATAGGAGTACAGATAGCCGCGCTATGATAGGCCACGTTCATATGATATTGGCGCGTTTGCGCGCGGGGTCATGACCGCGACCAGGCGCTAGAGTTGGAAAACTGTAAATATCATATCGATATTTTTGAAGAAATTCGATAGACGATTTCTCCGAAACGTGAACTGATGCAGCAAAAAGAAAAAGTACCCAAATTTTAAAATGATTCACAGTCCACGCCGTTTCAACCTTTAGGGGTAGTTTTGTAACACCCTGTATATTGTTCTAAGTGCATTAGTATTTGAGTGCAGGGCCGCGTTCCATGGTACACTCTGACAGCCACCATTTTGTACCTTCCCTTTTCAACTTACGGGATTTACAGTTGTCAGATAATATCGGATTTCCCTATATAGGGGGGCTATGTATGCTTTTGTCATAGTGAACGGTTGCTATCAGAGCGTACCCTGAACGCACTTCTGCTCACTGCGTGGAAGTATGCCTGCATTCTGCTAAACATTCATGGCCTCACCATACAGAGAGGAACAAAGCTAGTATGATTATTTAAATCAAAAAATTTCGATTCTCCATACAAAAATAATCTACGAGATGATAAATTTCAAATAGTATAGCACTTTACTTTTAAATTTATTTTAGTTTTGGGGTAGTTTTAGGGTCAACATACCTTATGCATTAATCACCTAAACAAAAGCAACATTCAGTCCGTCACTAAAAATAAGGTTTCGACGTCAAATTATTTAGCGTAAATTTTAAGTAACAACTTTTGATGTTAGCTGTACCTTGTACCCATGAACATTTTAGGAGGTTTGTAATGATTTTCTACCTACTTACTGAGATTTGTTATGATTTTCTTATTATCGTTGTAGGAGTTATTTCTGTAGACACGAGAGAGATATTACTTGTTATATTTAGAAAGAGAAAATTAAGAAATGGGAAGTACAGGAGATACTTGACCTTGATTGTTCCTAAAATACTTAACTTTTTGAATAGGTTAGGGTATATTTTTAAAGGTCTAACGAAATTAGATTAAACTATTTTAACGGTGGCTTCCACTCAAAAACAGATCAACTTTCTCCACGGAACCCCTAGTCAATTAGCGAAAAAAATTTGGACTTTCCATACTAAGTTGGCCTATCAACTTGTTACAAAACTGAACAAAGGTTTTCGCGAATTGAATATGGGTTAAAAAAGAAATCAGTTTTATGAGTAGAATTTGGTTAAATTAGTTTCTGTTGATTCTGTTCGACCTATACTTATTAATTTGATAGCGTAGGAAACCTCGTGATATGACAGTGGTGATAACTGAAAATCACTTTTTGCCTAGGAGGTCAATGCAAATTTCCCCTAATGAGGTATGATCTCAGAGTCTGAAATTACTGCATCCTGCATCACATATTATAACACCTTAATCAAAGAAGTTTTATATCGTCGCTCCGCTCCTTTATAGAACGCTAATACGTCAGTTTCAATATGAAACCGCATAGGCGAAGTTGAGGGGAAATAGAGGGGGATGCGGGAGGGGAAAGCTTCATCATTAGCTGAATTTTTGAATCGAAGAACATGTGTTTGAATTACGACCAATCACCGCAAAATGTCAAGATTTGAATCGTCAAATAGCAATAAAGTATTTGAAACTGACAAAAGCCAAAATACAACTGAAAGCTCTAGTGATGAGGGTAAAAGAAAAGATCATATATATCGATAACTTTTTACGATACTTTGTAAAATGAGGAAAACAAAAGACATAAAGCATATTTTTGCTTGTCAAATATTAATACAAAAACAATTCTAATACAAATTCACAAATTTAATACATTAAAAATACATAATAAAACAAAAAATACATTTTCAAAATAAAAAATCAAACCAAAACATATCGATAGAGAAGCTGGGCGGAAATGTTAGGAGAAAAATTTCCAGCTGTCGTGTCTGCTCATAGTCTTAATTCTCGTTTAATTTTTATTTGGGTTCCTTTGGAAACTGAAAATAATTAGAAGAAAAAATAAGTCAAATACATTTCATGTCTACTTTGGATAAAAGTATGTAAATATGCAGTCGGATATTTTTTGTTGCTAACCTTTTTGCTATATCTATCGAAAAGTCGATTAAGTGTTACATCACTACCATATGTTTTGCAACGAAGTTATTTAAATAAAAACTTGTCAATATATGGCTTACTTTTGGTATGAAACCCCTCACATTTGATTTATTGAGATGCCCGGCGTGGTTTCCGCATCAGACATCGATGCAACTTGGCGTTTTTACGATAAATTTACACACATTTTGTCCAATGTTATCTCGACCATTGACAGAAATATACTGAAAGACGAAAATTGAACAAAAATGACATTTCAATTTAACTTGGCCATCTGCCCACCTTGCGGCGAGCGGCCGATGCCCTGTATTGCTAGTCTATAGCGGAGCGGGGTGCATGTCTGTGACCTTAATATACACTCAGCTTCAAAAAAATCGCACCTTTTAAGAAATCTATTTTAAACATCTTTCAATCGTATTTGTATTATGAAATATTGGTAATGTTCGGTATCATTTGAAAGGTAAGGAAACAGAGAATGCAAAAACAATAATTCATTCAATGTTTTTTATTGGAACTGAGAAAAATTTACAAAACAATAAAAATCCTTAAAAAACCCAAATGAAATCTGATTAATTTTTCAAAACAAAGTTGCTTAAAACTAACCTAAAACCTAGTGTTACCCCCCCTAGCCCTAATGACGTCTTCCATGCGCTCCCTCATGGATCGCACCAACTTTAGGACCTCTTCTTGAGGGATTCTGTCCCATTCCTCAATAACGGCGTCTTGGAGCTCCTGAAGAGTCGCGGGAGCGGGATCACGGGATCTAACCTTGCGTTTCAGCTGGTCCCAGAGGTGCTCTATCGGGTTCAGATCTGGACTTCTCGCTGGCCACTGCATGACAGGGATCCCAACCTCTTGAAGGTAGCCCTGCACAATTCCAGCAGTGTGCGCGCGAGCGTTATCGTGCATTAATGTGAACCCGTCGCCAATAAATCCAGCATAGGGGACCACATGTTCTTCCAGGATCTCTGTGATGTACCGGTGAGCAGTCATCGACCCTTGCCCGCGAGCACCGCCGGTCCGAGAGACGCAAGAAAGTTCAGTTTTGCCGTCGGCAGATATGCCGCCCCAGAACATGCAGGAACCGCCCCCGTATTCTACCGTCTCTTGGATGCAGGCTTGGGCAAAACGTTCCCATTGTCTTCTGTATACTCTTTTGCGTCTATCGTTGCAGAAAAGGCACACTCTCGTTTCGTCTGAGAAGAGAACAGCTCTCCATTGGTCCAGGGTCCAATTGACGTGGGCGCGAGCAAATTGCAGGCGTGCTCGCCGATGCGCTGCGGTTAATTTTGGACCCGTGGCAGGTCTTCTAGCCACAATATTTCTCTCCTTTAGTCTTCTTCTAACTGTAGAGACACTCACGGCCCTTCTACGAACTGCTTGAAGCTGCTGTTGCAACTCAACAGCATTAGAGAACCGATTTCTCAAAGACTTCGATACGACGAATCGGTCATCTCTCGCAGAAGTGCAGCGATTTCTACCAGACCCACGCCTTCGGACAAAGCCACGGGTCTGCAGAAACCGCTGGTACACTCTTCGAACAGAAAAGCGACTCAAGTGCATTTGCCTAGCAACATCACACTGACGTAGTCCTGATTGCAGTAGTGCGATAACTTGGGCGGCTTCAGCAGCAGTAGTGTCCATCTTCAAGGACGTTTTTCTGATGAAAGATATTCTTCTGTGTCTTCTTCGACTGTTGGTAGCAAATTTATCCCCCGATAAGCTGTATCGACCCTTTTATACCCAAAAAACAAAACAATACAAACAAAATTTGAAGAGGAGAATCAGTTCCATTGTCATTCACAGTGACTTAAAGTGTCAAACTTTTTCTTTAATCAAATGAAATGGATATTTTTTTAAAGAGTTTTTATAGGGCTCTCAAATGATACCAATATTGCTACGAATAACTGCTTGTCTTAAGGATTAACAGTGCTTGAAGCCTATTTTTACGGACGTGCGATTTTTTTGAAGAATCACACATGCAACTACACTCGTAGTTGCATGTGTGATTCTGACATCTAGTATTCAGAATTGAAAAGGAGATTCGACTTTTAATCGATTCCCTATAAAAAAAGAGTGTTATTTTTTTGTTAAGATAGGTAGTATCCTTAAAGTCATTTAAACTCTGTGATTGTTTCTTTTCTCCTTATAATAAATAAGATATTTTTGCTGTGGTTCTTATTGTTACAGCAAATTGCATTCTCTTTGATACAAGCCACCAAGCCAGAGTGGACTCACTAGGTAACTAAATTAAAATCCTCGGTCCCTAATAGCATTGGACTGTAGTGTACCCATTCAGCTAATCCTAACGACTTTCTTTGTTTACTACTTTGTGGAAAATGAGAACGTGTTCAGAAATATTATCCGCACCAACTTGAACTGATATTTTTACTCGTAGAATGCGACGCAAAGAGATGACACCATTATGCTTCATAATAATAATCACTAAACCCACCCATATTTTCCCAGGAACTTAAAAATTCAACGACTTTTACCCGAGACAGTGCACAGGAACACTCTGGAAGTTTTTCTGGCTCTTTTTCAAGTATCGATTTTGTTTTTTTTTTTTTATCGATATATGTAAAAAATATCCCAAAGTCTGCTCATACATTTTTTTAATACTTACTGATTTGTTTTAATACTAAATTATGTTATTTTACATGATTGCATCGATTGGAGCCCAGCATCTCATCTCACTGTACTTCCGAGTAGACCAATAACTTACAATATTTACTGCAAAATTGCAACTGAAAGCGTATTTCCCAATGGAATGCACTGTACGTAACATAGTGCACCGGCTTTCCAAACTGCAGGTACATAATACAATTACACGCTCGATATATGGGTTGTAGGTTAATTACACTGGAATACTTGATTAGCAGGAAGTCCAGGAAAAGATGAAATCACATTTACTGCCCCCCTTATACCTACTATGAAGTTGTATGAACAAAGCGGGCGAAAGACATGCACCTACTACGTCTCTCACACGTTTGAGCGAGTGAAATAACCGAGTGGCGATTGTACGAACTATTGGGAAATTATGAGTCTAATTGGAACATGTTTTGCCACTCCATGGTCACTTTGTGGCCGAATGAGGTGTAGAGGACGGATGAAAACTCTCTCATCAGCTACTTTAAATAGTTTATTGTTATCACTCAACACATATCGTATTGTTACACACAAATCATATTTATAACGTAAAACAGTAGACGAGAAGTTATCGTTACTAGAAAGAATAGTCTCAAGTGAATAAGCAAAATCAATAGAAAGAGACAGCTAGTCTGTGTTGCCAATGTAAAATATTCCAACACATTGTGGCGCACGATTCAAATATTATATTGTGCGACCGCGTCGCCACAACTTAACATCAAGTGATATTGTCAATTGTTATGTGATCAGCAATGATTTGTGAGCTCAGAATAAGACTTTGTCAAAAAAGCTAATTGTATTTAATTTCAACTAATCGTTCTGCACCCGTTGGTCTAAGCTTCGTTAGCAATCACAAATTGCTAGACTGCTGACTAGCAGTAGATTGCAAGCAGTTTCCACTACAAGTAGCAGCAGACAAAGGCGACCGAAGCCAGGCGTCGACAGCGCAGTCATGCACAAGACACAATCATTCCAAGCGGCTACCTCAATGCCTGAGTTTCCAGGATCAGGCCAGGCTCCTATGGCCAGTCCAGTACATATTAGAATTTAAACGCACTCTATCATGGTTAGAATGATAACTTTAAGGAATAACAGTCGTGTCCTTTTAACTGTGGTTGCTCATTAAACAACAACTTTCTCTAAATAACCAATTCAATCGGAACAAAATATTTCGACTCTTCATACAAATCGATGAACTGAATTGAATAGCCAACTTTGTATGGAAAGTCCAAATTATTTTGGCTCCGACTTAATTGGTTTCTTAGAGAAAGTTGTTCAGTGTCATGACTAAAAGCCAAAGTTAAAATTTGGCCCGCGATTTCAATATACAGGATATTGATTCTGAAACATTCTGTTGTTAAATTATCCACAAATATCAAGTACATAGCCCAATCTCTCTTGTAAGGCCAGGATCGTTTACTGTAGTAGGTGCCATCTATGTAAGTATCTATGTATTCGTCGCGTATACGCCGAGCTGATACGCCGATTACGCTGCTGTTTGCATAAACCATGTTTGTCGAGCGTTGCATAGCATCTCTCAATGTGAACGTCGCGTCGTCACATAAGCACCTGCAAGCATCAGTAGGAAGGTATATGAAGTAATCCTGTATGCACGGATTTCGTGGTACGTTACCTGAGATTACGTTGCGTACGTAATGTTCGTTTTTCGCGTAGATCCAGCGGCCACGGTGACTTTTTGCAGCGTTTTACGTACGTTTCGTGATCGTCATGAACCCATGACACTGAACCAGTAAAATCAATACAGTTTTTATCAACGTTATTTTAATCAATTTTTAACAATGTATAGAGTGTTAAAAAAGTGCATTTGAAATTTTAAGGGGTTACCTTGAAACATGTTAAAAATACAGGAAAAATATTGAAAAATCCAATCTACACCTTTTTTTAAGTTCCCATGGTGAATCAAGAATTTTTATGGGAAACTGAAGAAAAAGTTGTAGATCGGATTTTTTTTTAATATTTTTCCTGTATTCTAAACATGATTCTGAGTAACCCCTTAAAATTTCAAACGCACTTTTTTTAACACCCTGTATATATATATTTTTTTTCATTTTTGTAATCTTTTGTATAGTTGAGTTTTTGGTTAATGAATGATGGACATACACTCACAACTGTTACGCTCAAACACAACTAACTTTTCAGTGTAAACACCAACACCGTGGAAGTACCTAATGTTATCAATTTAGACAGCGTTGTAAAATAAATAAAAAAGATCTTCGATTTTCTACCGCAATGTTTGCTAACGCTTACAGTAGAATGACTCTCAGAGGAGCTGTACAAGTTTACAAACGGTTCCAATCCCATTATTCTACTAACATAACACCCAAAGTGTTATCTTCTAGCTTAAAACAACACTATCTTACACATTTCATCAAGTCATTATTAGATTAACCGGCGTTAGATTATTATTTTCAGTAAATAAATACATATTTTTTTAATATAAGTAGTAATTTATTACCATTACGCTATAACTACTGCACGGATTTTTCTGCAGCTACAGACAGAAGAGAACGGAAAAAACATAGGTTAAGTACTTACCCTTACTTTTTATCTTGAAAGAATGCATGATAAGCACGTAGTGCATGAGAAAGTTGGGTGATGGAGGAAACTGACACCTGGTAAAACTATCATATAATGACATGTGCCCAAAGATAAAAGTGTATAACCGATCTGCCGTGTCACACCAACATGTACTATCTTAAGTTAGTACAGTTACGCGTAACAAGTGTAAAATGTATTTTTTCCCTTTATACTATACCTACAACCAAACACAATTGAAAAAAGTTAAGCCGTTTTCGAGATATTGAACTTGTCAAACTGATATAACTTCAATATTTTGAGGTGCTGTCACGCCTTTCTGTTTCAACTTTAGGTGTATCAGATGTGAGCTCCAGCAAAAAACAATTACGTGTCGCGGCTATCTGTACTATCTGAAGTAATTATAACAGATAGGCGTGACAACAACTGTTTAAGTCTCGCCCCAGAATATAATATAGTCCTTAAAAATCCCTGAAAATGTAAACTACATATTATACTAATGAAACTGAACATTTTTCCACAAGAAACCAATAATCAAAATTAAAAAAAAATACTTTTTTGGACTTAAAATAACCATTTAACCAAACTCAAAATGCACAGCAATCAGCAGAACATACAATAAGTAAAAATAATACTTTTTTGGACTTAAAATAACCATTTAACCAAACTCAAAATGCACAGCAATCAGCAGAACCTACAATAAGTAAAAATATACTATGTACTTCGCGAAATGTACGAGTCGCAAAACGTACAGTACGCAAAATTTACAAATCTTAGAACGTATAGATGTATAATAAGCAAAAAGAAGATTGCACAAATAGAGTTACAACGTAGATACCTAGGTATTTTTAAGGGTTCAGTAATGCTATGGAGGAACACATACCTAAAACATACCATACATTGTAAAATACCTGAAAAAATGTCACAGGACTCTACTCGTAAAACTCAATAACTTTCTCTGAGGGACCTATACTCAATTTGTTAAAAAATGTTTGGGCTTCAAATAGAATATTGGCGGATCAGTTGTTATGTAGTATGAGAAATCCAAGAAAATCTCTTAATATTTTGATAAATATTGTACTGTTTCCTTGGATTTATAACATACCTAGACAGTTTAGTAATATAAGGTCGTACGTTTCAGTCGGACATACACATTGACATAATATATGAAATATTATTTTATACCCATTGTTGTTGTAAATAATATTTCTTGAACTCGATATTTTTCTAAATATCGTAGGAGCTATTTCCGTGAAACTTCTACAGATTTCAGACTTCAACATCAGATCTTGAAATCCACCAATTACAAGGTAATCAACGATAAGGTCGTGTCTCGATTTATAATGAAGTTTTCAAGATCTGATGTTGAAGTCTACTAATGTTACTGTACTAATGTTTTGAAGTGTTTCGACGCTGTGACTATTCAAACAGAAGGAAAAAACGAAGTAAAGATGTGTCTGTCGAATATGAGTGTAACTTATCAGGTGATACACTGACTTTCAAAAGGACTTGCCACTTTGATAAATCACCCAAGTAGAGATCAATATTTTCAGGACCCTCTAAGTTTCATACATATGCGTGGTATGGAACCTGATCACTCAGTTCTTGCCGAGTCTGAGTAAATGATTCAACGGCTCTAAAAGTGTCTTGAAACTGTACCTATTCATCCAATCTGAGATGATCTGAGATCGACAGGAGTCTTTATGCTTCTAAGATGTGTTGGGTGTAAAACCCCTTCACCTAGTCTTTACTGAGCCTGAGCAGGCGATTCAGCGGCTTTCAAAGTGTTTTGACGCTGTGCCTATTCATCCACGTGTAGGTCACTATCAACAGGAACCTCTAAACTTCAAAGATGTGTTGCTAAATTTCAACTGTCTCGAAATTTAGCAGCTTTTAAGGTGACTCGACCCTGTGGCTTTTCAATTTTAAGATTTTTCAGGCGTGAAAATTGTTTACTGAGTCCTTGTTGGGACTACATAGGGTTTCATAGATTATTAAAGCGGCTTGATGCTTTACCTGTTCATCTAGGCAAAGATCAGTATCAGTAGTAACCTTTAAGTTAAATCATTACTCATTACTCAAATCTAAATATGTGCTTTAGTATTTTTTTAAGCGGCTGGACACTGTACTTGTTTATCCAAGTGGAAATCAGTTTCGAAAGGAGCTTCTGAGTTTCTATGCCTAGCGTGAAACTTATGCACACAGGCTGTGCTGAGTATGAGTAAGTAGTTCAGCGGCTTTCAAAGGAGCTTCATACTATACCTGTTTATCCAACTGGAGATCAGTATCTACAGGAACCTCTAAGTTTCTGAGACTTGGCAGGTATGAAACCTCTTAATTGACTCTTTGCTGAATCTATTATAAACAGGTAATTTAGTTGCTGTCAAGGCAAGCTCCTGCATTTTTAATTCGGCATTATGCAACTTTGCGTTTGAAAATATTGCCGCTCCCCTCGATCCACTTGGTTCCCCTTACTGGATCCACCGGTGGATTGAAATGCACTCTTTAAGTTTCGTGCTGCAGCGGCCTAACCTTTATGAAATTGAGAGAGAGGAGCAATTTAAAACTTTGTTAATTGCATTTGTTAATTCATCGTAAGATACATTTTCCGGTTCTATGTAAATATTTTAATCTAGCAAACTAGAATTTCGGGAATTAATCTATTCATACATATTGTTGTAAAATTATACCTAGATATAATTTTTTTATGTTATGATTGAAAAAAAACTGTAACTAACCTCAGAAAAACAGAAATGACTAGCCTTAATATTATACGATATTTTCATCTTGCAAAGTGGTATTTTGGTAAGTGGTCATTTTGCGACTCCAGTTTTGCTGTTTTTATCGATATTTTTTGCAAAAATATAGGTACCTAAATATACATATGTTTTAATATTTTAAAAATATTTTATTTAAGCAATTATAATATGAACCAGCCTGCCTAAAAGCAACTTTAAACTCAAAAAATATAATTTATATTAGAGATCGATGTCAAGCCTAACTGTTATAACTATAGTTAGAACTTATCGCATGACAACGTTTGTATGAAACTGTTGTCACGCCTAACTGTTTTTTTGGAATTAAGTGAAAAATACGAACATTTTCAAAAAAATAATTGAGACCTCTTGTTGTACTCGATTTTTGGAAACTTTTGTGATTTAAATCATTTCAATACACCATGTAGTTTATTTTCTACATAATAAAATATATTTAAAACTTTAAACCTCATTATCTCAGATTGCCCTTTTTTGAGATAGTACAGATTCGTATGACACGGCAGCGATGTGTCTTGCTTGCCACTGATGGTCTACTGTGCTGAGACGTGGTCACTACCTATGAGCCTCGTCCACAAGTTCAGAGTCCCTCAACGGGCTATGGAGGCATGGTATGACAGACTCAGTGGCTCAGTAATTAGCACTCCTGACTACTGATTCCGAGACTCGTGGGTTCGATCCCCACCCAGGGCAAACATTTCTGTGATGAGCAGATTTGTTTGCTCTGTGTCTGGGTGTATTATATCTGTATATGTACGTATTTAAACGTAAAAAAAAACGTAGTTAAAAACTAACGCATTATTGATTTAATTTAGGAATTGATGTTTTGTAGTTATTTTAATTCGGAAGCTAGCAACATTGTTATTTCCCTCGAATATGCTTTTTGACTTCGCTAGTTTTTTATCTATGGTACTACTGATGGATTCGAATGTGGTTAACGGCTGTGTGAACTGAGATATTTTGTTGAGTTTTGGAAAAATAGATGAATTAGAAGAGAAATGCGATTTTTATACTCACTCCTATCTTAAGTGCCTTTCAAACTTCAGAAGTGCGAATGAATTCACTGCCTGCAGAGATATCAACGAAGAATACCTAAGGTCAGACTACTTTATTTTGTTTCAACGACATTATTTTCATCCCTGGATATCAAAACTAGTGATTCAGTGAAAAACAATAAACTGTGAACATTTCGCTGCGTTTATTTTGTGTTTTAATTTTATTTTTGCGATGATTGTAACGAAATAGTGATGTAAAAGTGATCTGTTTCAATTTGTTTTTTCATATGTTTCAATTTGTTTCAACTGCCAAACGAAAGACTTCTACGTTTCTGCTAAGATTGCATAATATCGGCGTTTATAGATATTATGTGTTACTTACTTATGTGTAAATAGTTATTTGTTACTTATCCAAAACGTGTTACAAGTGAGAATACTTCAAAATAATTTGTGGATTTCCTTTCTTGTTCATTTCTGGTTAATTTAAGGTGCATTTATTTTAAATATTATTTAAGTGTGTGTAAAATGTAGTTAGATATTATATAATTACGGGTGATATTTAAATATTTAAGATAAAATACGATTGTGTGTACATAAAGATAGGTAATATTTTGTTTTCTCAATTTACTAAGATGGGAAAGTCTCGAAGAAAGAGAAAATAGTACGAGTGAAAGTAGTGAACCAAGTGATTTTGAAAACAGGTCTCGCTCAAAAAAATGTAAAAGTAGGAAACGTATTTCGCGACGCAAAGATGGTAATAAAGTACGTGATTCGGAACAAGCTTCTTTTTCGACCAGTTCGTGGGTAACTGAAAAAATTAATGAAAATCATACTTCATCGTTGCCGACTTGCGCTATATATATATATATCATTTATTTATCAAGTAATACAGACTCATCACATTCAATACAATTACACAGTTACAAAGTAGTCACATTACATAACATCATAAATTATAACACATTACATACCACATTAATTAAATCATTGAATTGAAGTAAAATTATTAAGTAAAACAATCAAATAAATAAATTTAAACTCTGTCAATTTACATTTTTATTCAAACTCCCACTGTGTGCAACGTGCAGCCCACAGCAATGGTTAATGTAGGGGCAGTCGAGCCTATCAGCTATCGCAGCCAGCATGCTGTTGCGGCTCCCCCGCACTCGCCTCACCAGTGACAATGCTCGCTTGCGCATCGTGGTGTAGAAACAGTCCACGCGTGCGCAGGCGAACATCGTCGACGCGCTGCAGTAGCGGGGGAGCCCCAGCAACATCCTAAACGCGTTGTTAAACTGGACGCGCAGGGCACCGTACGATCTTTGCGTATAGTCAGTCCACAGGTTGCAGGTGTAGAAGGAGGTGCAGTAAGCTCTAAAAAGAGTCACTTTCGCCTCCTCCGAACATCGTGCAAACCTTCGGATCACCATGTTCGCTCTGACCGACAGCGCCCTCCGCTCCCGTTCAATGTCAGCGTCGTCTCTCAGAGTGGGAGTGAGAAGATGACCTAGATATTTAAACATCTCTACTCTATTCAGTGGCGTTCCATTGAGTAAAAGGGGAGGCATCATTGTCACTTTTCTATTCCCACTCTGAAAGACCATACACTGGCTCTTTTTACAATTATAAATTAGCCCATGATGAGCTGCGTAATCCTCACATATACTCAGCAGCTTCCTGAGTCCGCAGACCGATGCGCTCAGCAGCACCATGTCGTCCGCGTAGCTAATGTTATTAAAACATACGCCATCTATGTAACAACCGACATGCTGCTCGCTGAGCGCCTCGATCAATCCGTTAATGTAAAGGTTGAATATGGAGGGAGAGCTCAATCCACCCTGCCTCACTCCACATTCTAGCCTGTATGGGTCTGACATAGTGCCAGCCCACTTCACACTATTACTTTGGTTCCCGTACCAATACTTAAAAATGTTAATTATTTCATCCGGTATATGGGATACCCTCATCTTGCTCCATAGGATGTCATAAGACACAAGGTCAAATGCTTTCGAAAGGTCGAGAAAGCAAGCATAAACAGGAGTATTTCTTGCAGTATAGTATTTGACAGCACTCTTCAGACATAATATGGCAGATTCAGTGGACAGCCCCGGTCGAAACCCAAATTGACTGTCCTTTAATAGTATGAACTGATTTAAATATGTATTAAGAATGCTGTCAAACACTTTTGCAATTATTGTAGCCAAGGAGATAGGCCTGTAGTTTGATATTTCTGACAAATCCCCTGCTTTATTTTTCACCACCGGTACAACAACAGTTTTCATCATCTCAGCCGGCAGGTATGTATGAGATATGCAGAGATTGTAGAGCAAGGACAAAACCCTGGATATATGAGGCCCAGCAAACTGTATGTGCTCAATACTCAACCCGTCATGACCAGGTGATTTACCCTTTGAAATCGATTTGATCGCCTTACATACATCAACAGTTTTTATTCGGGTATTTACACACACTCCCCCCCTGACGTCTGAGATACCGAGGGCCCTAAAGGCGATTTGATAACAAAACTGTCTTTAAATTTATCAGCAATATCTTTGATGTTACTAGTACCACCGACAGTCACAGGAAGACCAGGCCGAGTCTTGAGACAATTAGTATTCTTCCAAAAACCACGGAAATCTTTTTGACAATGTTTAGAGGCAAGTATGTCCATTTTTATTTGGTCTTGGTGGTTTTGACACCACTTCAGACGCGACTTAAATATTTTCTTACACTCACACATGTTGTTATACACAAATCCAGCGGTCGGACGCCCACACAATATCCATTCCTGCAGGCTCGCCCTGGCCCTCCTGTGACTGTCACTCACATGTTTATTCCAGCCGGCTATCTGTTTACCCCGGGCACGCTGTCTCTGTTTACGCTCGCTCCCCCGCCCCTCCGCGGCGGCTTGTGATAAGGCTAGCACTATGTCAGAGTACATTTTATCAATGATAGTTAAATGATTCGGGTCATTACAGTATCGGTCCGCACATTGCCTAAATTCTGATGGAAAATCAATCAAACGGAGACGTTTATTACATTCAGTTCTATATAATGCAATATGCTCTGAAGTTCTTTCTCCCCACCCTACCTTATTCATAATTTCAGCGGGCATAATTTTAACCGGAGTCAGGGATCCCAAATTACATTCACATATAATAGGAAAATGATCCGACCACATTATGTCATATTTGACATACACGTTGCACACAGAGACCTCGGCCGACTGAGATAGCACACAGTGATCCAACCAGCGCTTTGACCCGCTCGCTGGATCTATGTAGGTAAAAGTATCAGAGGTCAAACCACACATTTTCATGTCAATCGCTATCCAATTCATGTCATCACATATACATGTCAATTCATTAAAAAATAATTCATTTGGATGTGCATTAAAATCCCCTAGTATATAAATAGGTTCGTTACTATAATCATTACTGATAGCACTTACAGTTCCCATGCAGTCCGTGAAAACGGGCAGGTTGTCCGGTTTGTTGACCGGCATAGAAACGCACACTACAATAAACGGACTCACCGGCGGCGTATCAACGCGAATAGCACACACGCGCGGGTTATCACAGCTTATAACGGTAACACTCGTAAACACACTGGTATTCCACAGCAGCGCCGTCCCTCTGTGCGGCCTACCGCGCAACAGGCCGGCCGCCGTGTCCACCGCTGATGTCCCAGTGCTGCTGAACCCGCCGTGTAGGCCGCTCAAGAACGCCAGCTCGTCCGGTAGCAGCCAGGTCTCCTGCAGTGCTATCAGCGCGCTATGATAAATCAAACTAATTAACGTAACGATAGTCCAGTTGAAAAGCAGCAATCGCATTTACCTGCGATTTCACACAACTGCGTTACACCTCATTCATTCGCTGAAATAAATAATGCTGGTATGATGAATATTCCTCGGGATACAAATGTAAATTTTTGGGCACAAAATAATTTTCCGGTGTCGTTTAGTGTAGTCCTGGAATACGACCCCAGTGATAATAGTCAAACTATTGAAAGCTGGATCAATAAAGTAAATGAATGCGCACAGATTTACTGTTGGAATGATCGTCAAATATGCCACTACGCGTTACCCAAACTGAGCGGACTTGCTAAGAAGTGGTACCAAGGGTTGCCATCTGTACTGTTTTCTTGGACGGAATGGATTCAGAAGTTAAAATAAGCGTTTCCATCTAACGAGAATTACGGTGATCTTTTAACATCAATATTAAAAGTCCGATGTAAATTTGGGCAGCCTTTAGAGCACTATTATTACGATAAAATGGCACTGTTAAATAAATGTGAAATCTCAGGAGCTAAAGCTGTAGGCTGTTTGGTTCATGGTATTGATGACAAGTTTATAAGAATGGGTGCTGGTGCCTGTATGTTTGGTGAGCCCGAATAGTTGCTTAATTATTTTCGGACAGTGTCACAAAATGAAAATAATAGTTCAACACAAAGCTATCGTGGTTTCAAAAATAATGTTCAAAATAAATTTGTAAATAAATCTAATGACGTTCAGAGGACCGGTACAGGTGGAATCCCACAAATTCGTTGTTTCAACTGCAACGAATCAGGACATATGTATAAGTCTTAAGTGTAACAAACCTCTTAAAAGATGTGGTTTATGCTTTAAGTTAGGACATGATACAAAAGATTGTCGCAAAAGAAATCAAGGAAATGGTAGTGAAAATGACAAGGTAGTGGAAAATAATAAAGCTGTTTTATGTGTGAGAGATCAAAGTTCGGATAATGAAAAATTTTACAAATCAGTAAAAGTTAATGGTATAGAAAAAGAAGCGTACATAGATTTAGGAAGTAGATGTACTCTTATCAGGGAGAGGGATGCAAAGGAGGTTATACGGGAATGGGATATTTGTGATACAACGATTTTACAAGGATTTGGTAATTCTACGGTAAACCGTTAGGGAGAGGCTTGGCTTTAATCGAGATAGGAAACGTAAAAGCAGAAATTGATGTACTAGTAGTGCCTGATCAGTTTTACAAACGGCAATATTGATTGGTCATACGTTTACTGAACGACCAAATGTGATTATGTTAAAGACAAATGACGAATTAATTTTTGTACAGTCACCGGAATGTGAAGATGAGGACCCTAAACTAAAGTTGTATGTTGATGATGAGTGCACTATAGCTGCTCATTGCACTCAACCAGTAAACAGGGGACGATTATTCTGGGGGTTTATACATTCAGTATAGCCACCGACATGGTTTAGATAAAGACTACATTATTTTGCCAGGAATATACAACTTTAAATGCGGAAAAGGGTACGTAATGCTGAGCAATGTAATGGATTGCAATATGAAATTAATTGGGGACATGTTAATAACTAGAGCGCATAAATATACGGAAATAAATACGGAATACGTTGGCATAACTAAAGAAATGAAAACAAATAGGTACGAACCATTGCCACTTGATGAAGTAAAAGTAGGGATAGAATTAAATAACGAAGAACAAAAAAGTTCTATGCACTCTTAGAAAAATACAGAGATTGCTTTGCACTGAATCTAAGTGAGCTAGGGGAAACAAATTTGACAAAAATGCACATCAACCTTACTGATAATGTCCCAGTAGTCCATAATCCGTACAGAATGTCACAGAGCGAAAAAGAACAACTTTCGGTCATAATTGAGGATCTTTTGTCGAATGATATCATAAGAGAAAGTACCTCATCCTATTCGAGCCCAGTAATACTTGTTTAAAAGAAAAATGGCGAAAAACGTTTATGCGTCGATTACAGGGCTTTGAATAGGAAGACGCTTAAGGACAAATATCCTCTACCTCGCATCGAGGATCAGTTGGATAGTTTAGGCGGTAACAGCTTGTTTACTAGTCTTGATTTGGCGTCTGGTTACTACCAGGTGCCAATGAGTGAGGAAAGCAAACATCTTACGGCTTTTGTGACTCCAGATGGATTATTTGAGTACAATCGAATGCCGTTTGGTTTAAGTAATGCCCCGAGCGTATTTCAGAGAACTGTTAATTTGATGCTGAGGGGTTTCGGTGGAAAACTTGCACTGGCGTATATGGATGATTTGTTAGTTGCTTCTCGTGACATAATGGAGGGTCTGGAAAAATTAGAAAAGGTTTTTCAACTAATCCGCTCAGCGAACCTTACCCTGAATCTGAAGAAATGTAGTTTCTTCCAAACCAATATTAATTATCTTGGGTATGAGATCAGCTCGGAGGGCATTCGTCCAGGTTTATGCAAAATACAAGCAGTTGAGAATTTTCCATTGCCCAAAAATGTGCATGAGATCCATCAATTTATTGGCCTCACGAGTTATTTTCGCCGCTTTATTGAAAATTCTTCGATACTAGCGAGACCTTTAACTGCTCTCATAAAAAAAGACGTATCATGGGTTTTTGGAGACGATCAAATAAATGCGTTTAACAAACTTAAGGAAAAGTTAACAAGTCGGCCAGTGTTAGCGCTATATGATCCGAGTGCTGAATTAGAAATTCATACTGACGCCAGTAAACTGGGCATAGGCGCGATTTTATTACAACGTGATAATGAGGATAAATTGCACCCTATCGCTTACTATAGTCGCCAGAAGACTATGGACGAAAGTAAGTTTCACTCTTACGAGCTCGAAACTCTTGCAGTAGTCGAAGCTCTAGGGCGATTTAGAGTGTATGTATTGGGAAAGTCATTTAAGGTTGTCACTGACTGTGCTGCAATTCGAAGTACAATGACCAAAAGAGATTTACTTCACAGAGTAGCAAGGTGGTATTTAGTGATGCAGGAATATGATATTACGGTAGAGCATCGAGATGGCGCAAAAATGGCGCACGTTGATGCATTGTCGCGTAACCCAGTTGAAACCGCAGTACCTCGTGAACTTAAGGATGTTTTCGAAATCTTGCGCGTAGATGATGTTGTTTGGTTGCAAACAGTCCAAGAACAGGATTCTGAATTGCAAAGAATTAAAAATATCCTGACGGACCCTGCGACTAAAGGCGTCGTCGAGATTCATAAGAATTACACTATTAAAAATGGAAGATTATATCGAATTATAGAGAAAAACGGGGAAGTAAATTTAAAGTGGGTTGTGCCAAAGTCTGTCAGATGGCAAATCGTTCGCATGAATCACGACGACGCTGGACATTTAGGTTTTGACAAAACCTATGAGAAAATAAGTCACGTATATTGGTTTAAAAAGATGAGACGATTTATTCAAAAGTATAGCCGGTCATGTTTGAACTGTGCCCATAGCAAAACTCCAACTGGACCAAAAGAAGGCTTTCTGCATCCTATTCCTAAGGTTAGTAAACCGTTCGATACGCTACATACAGATCATTGCGGTCCATTTCCGTTAAGCAAAAATAAAAATTGTCATTTACTCTGCATAATAGACGCGTTCACTAAGTTTATATATATTAAACCGGTGAAAAATCTAAAAAGTGGTACGACGATTCAAGTATTCAACGAATATTTTGCACTTTTTGGAGTGCCGCGACGTCTGATATCGGACAGGGGGACTAGTTTCACTAGTAAAGAATTCGAGGACTATTTAAGGGAAAGGGGGGTAAAGCACATTTTAAACGCGGTAGCTACACCCAGGGCTAACGGCCAAATTGAAAGGTACAATCGTACAATCGTAGATGCCTTGACTGCAGCTAACCACGACAAGCCAGAAAATCAATGGGATCTTGCTTTGCCCCAAATACAATGGTCTCTAAATAATACCGTCAATAAAACGACAGGGCGCACACCTGCTGGGGTATTATTTGGAATAAGACCTTCAGGAATTTCGGACAGTTTTCTAAATCCTATCGTAGCGGATGTACAGAATGAACAGGTAGACGTTGAGGAGGTGCGCGATGAGGTGAACAATAGGATTTTGATTAGTCAAGAAAAACAAAAGGCCCGGTTTGATAAGGTGCGTAAAAGTCCCAAAACATATTTAATAGGTGATTTAGTTCGCGTAGAAAGGGAAGCCCGTACGGATCCTGGGAACAGTAGAAAATTATTACCTAAATGCAGTGGGCCATACAGAATTACAAAGGTGCTAGGAAATGACCGCTATGAAGTAGAGGATACGATGATAACTAAAAAAGAGGGCTCAAAGATGTACAGGGGCACGTACTCCGTTGATAAGTTGCATCCATGGCTTGTCTTTAGTAATGATGTGATTTCTAGTGATTCGGATTCAAGTGAATAAAACATAAAGTAAGTCAATTAGGATTAGTGTTTGATTTCTAAACCTAGGTTGAATTAAATTAAAGTGCCTTTTTGTTAAGCGATATGATTTACACATTATTAAATACGTAGCGATAAAAGTAATAATGAATTTATACTTAGTGAGAGTCATGTATATGTAAAAGAGAAAATTGATGAGTAATTGAAGTAGAGAATTATTTAAAAGTTAAGAGAGACACACACACAGAGAGAGAGAGAGAAAGAAAGAGAGAGAACTAAAATATGAAAGTGTAGATTTTAAGAGTGAGTCATCTGTTTGTGAATACACATGGATGATGTAGATTTTAGTCATCTGTTTGTGAATACAGATGATGATGTGTATTTTTAGACAGACTCATCAGTTTATATACAAATTAATGATGCAGGATTTCAGTGATTGATTATTATGATATGTTTATGTTTAACTGTTAATCTATGTATATAATATAACTGTTAATCTATATATACAATATAACAAACTTGCAAATTTAGGCAAGTAATGAAGAAGTAGACTATGTTTAAATTATTATTTTTGTATATTTTCTAGGCTTACTCATTAATGTTTATTAGTGTTATGTTTACATGTTTTAGTGTTATTTTATTACTAAATTCACCTCAATTGTAAATGTAAATAGATTTCTTTAAATATATATATGTTATCTTATAGGTATGTTCAAACGCGTGGTCGCGTTTGATGTCAGGATAGCCGAGTGTAAGCGTTAGTTAAAAACTAACGCATTATTGATTTAATTTAGGAATTGATGTTTTGTAGTTATTTTAATTCGGAAGCTAGCAACATTGTTATTTCCCTCGAATATGCTTTTTGACTTCGCTAGTTTTTTATCTATGGTACTACTGATGGATTCGAATGTGGTTAACGGCTGTGTGAACTGAGATATTTTGTTGAGTTTTGGAAAAATAGATGAATTAGAAGAGAAATGCGATTTTTATACTCACTCCTATCTTAAGTGCATTTCAATCCCGAGTTAATCCTCTTCTTATGATCACTTATCACTGAATCGGAATCACAGCTATTTCCCCATCACAAAAATAACGTTGAGACTACTCTAAACGGAAATACTTAATAAAAAAATTAACTCGACAGACGTGTGCTCGGTACAAGTCCCGGCAACCAACCGAGTTGTATGGTTAGTGTTCTTTACGAAACTGACAACTGTCAAATTGGCATCTGTCAAAATGACATCTGTCTACAGTTCCCATCTCCCCTATATTAGAATTAGTTTAGTACAAAAAAGAATTAAGTTTTTTTAAATGTAAGTTTACAAAACTGTGCCCGAATTTGTCAAGAAACAGAAATAATACAGACAAAACTTGTCACGTGGTATAAAATTGAATATTTAATCGTTTATAGTAATTAATCGGTATTAACTATACCACCAAGAAACCCTTCACTCAAGAGCAGTTTGGACAGAACGCAGATCTACATTGCAAATAATGTTCCTTTTATTAACTGCAGCAAAGCACTGGAATCTATGGTGTGGATCCTCAGATTGCGACGTCAGCTTTGTTCTCGTTTTTTGCATTTAATGTAGTTAAGTGCTGTAGTTTTTGAATCTGTGATTCCTAGTGGACGAGAGAAATTAATCTGTTTTAGGTCTTAATATTTCTTTTGTTTCCCTTTGACTGTTTGACTACGCATTGTAGTGCTATTATCTATCTGTAGTTTGACATTGATAATGAACTTCCCGTCGAATACACTGTCCTGTCACTGACAGTAATTAAACAACGTTAAAAATTATGAGTGTTGCAAAATCCGGTTTGGAATGATTTAGGGTAAAATTCGCATCACTCTAGTGATTTCTTTGGTTCGTAAACTGTTTAACTGAGTTGTAAAAATAATTTTATCGCGGTTAAAGTTTAAGATGAAGCTTTGCAATTGCAAATTTCACATAAGATAAGTGGCTTAGTATTCCTTCCTATTCTCAACGTCTTCCACTTGAGGTAACGCTGCGTCTCCGAAATCTGCTCGAGATCAAAGGATTTTGTCCAGGCGGGCCCGATTTGAGCGCCCCTGGAGGGTTGTTGAAAGCGAAATATGAGCATTATTCCCCGGTTTATAGCGGTAATATATTATTTCTACGCGAAAGTGTCTCGTTTACTATTTATTTATGTGTACCATAGCTCATTAGTTTGAAATAATCTTGGATACATGTGCGAAATTTAAGACAAGCACTAAGTAGTAATGCGGTTGTAGCTCAGTGCGACTTGCGTGGACCCTCGATCATGCAACTTAACTGACTATTGATACGGTCATAACTTGGATGAGTTTGATTGTTAGAAGCAATTTATCTTTCGTGCTTTGTTAGATATTTAGATTGTTAGATAGACCGTTTTCGTGCTTTGTTAGATACGTTAAGACGTTGGTGCCGGCTGCTATCACTAGAGATGGTAGTTGTTAAGCTATGTCGGAGGCCTTATAGGTGGCTTGAAAACTTCTGACACTGGGGTTAGCCACTAGCTCCACAACCTTCGCCAATCCGGACTTGGCCCCCGTGTGTGGAGTACGGCCTCACCTTCCCAAGGTATGGGAGGAGACCCGTACCCCTGCTATGGGGACGATATGGGTTGCTAATAACTAGCAACTACCCTTATACTATCCCTATTTAATTACGGACAATATCACCCATTTGTCGAACTATTTGAGCCTTATCGGGCATACGTACCATGATTTGTTTCCGTTTCTAACGACGATCCTTTGCCGATATGATCTGAAATCGGCATGAATATTGGACGATGAGCCCGATTTGAACTAATGCAGAGGTCAAATTATCCAATAGACTAATTATTCGGTCAAATGTAATAGGCGAGGGCTGCCGTGAATGTTTCTTGCTCAGCAACTAAATGTTAGTTTCAGACCCACTGCAGTATAATCCAGGTTAGTTAAGATTACTATCTTACCTTACCTTTACATACAATATAGTGCCTATTACATTAGAATAGTAGAATAAAGCCGTAGTTTTATACTATATTGTGTCTTTATAAAACTGAAATAGTTTCAATAGAGTCGAATGCGATTTTAGCAAAGTCATATAACAAAAGTTGTTCAATTGTTTTTTTATTGTAAATTGTTTAATTGTAAAATAAAAAAAATGTTTTTTCTATAGTAACAAAAACCGACTTTTATTATATCTTAAACTGGTAACTTAAATTCCAAAAATGATATTGAAATAGATAGAAAATAGTGTAATAATTTTCGCAAAATAGAACTAACGTAATAAATAATGACAACTCGCGTACCAAGACAACTCCGTACCTCCACTCAGTATTTTTATATTATGCACTCGTATTTGCCAAAAGCATAAGAAAACGCACTTTCCCCTTTTCCCCTTTTCCCCTTTCCCCCTTTCCCCCTTTCCCCCTTTTCCCCTTTTCCCCCTTTCCCCTTTTCCCCTTTTCCCCTTTTCCCCTTTTCCCCTTTTCCCCTTTTCCCCTTTTCCCCTTTCCCCTTTTCCCCTTTTCCCCTTTTCCCCTTTTCCCCTTTTTCCTTTTTCCCTTTTTCCCCTTTTCCCCTTTTCCCCTTTTCTCCTTTTCCCCTTTTCACCTTTTCACCTCTTACCCTTTCCCCTTTACCCCTATTCCCATTTTCCTCTTCTCTTCGTTTCCTCTTTTCCTCCGGACAGCCCTGCGTTTCCTTAATTGTGTCCCAGACGCTCAGTATCCGAGGACGCTTCACTTCTCCCACGACGGCTTTACCGTTGAGATAACAACGTTAACAAAACAGTGTATCCGCAACACTCACTGAATTGTCTGTATAGGTGCACAAAGGCCCTTATCTTGCGGATAGAACGAGTAAATGTGCCACACGATAAGAAGAAGATCTTGCCAAAAAAATGAGTTTTCTCTCATTCGGTTCAAGACCGGTGAGAGTCCATCTCACACTTGGCCGAGTTTTATTATTTGTTATTTTACGATAAAGTTTGCACACCAAAAGGTTCATACTCATTTGAACTACCATTTTTCGATCAAACGAAGACCAAAAAGCAAAAAGATTAAAAAACTAACCTTCTCATAAATTGCTATATACCTTGATTACACACAGTCATATTTTATGAAAATTGCAGCCTGCTACTTATTACCTATTACAATTCCAAAGAAATAGTCAACTACAGATAGTCAAAGACGGCGTAGGCCTACTAATCGAGTCTCTAAATAACAAGAAATCATCAAATTGCCACATATTTCATTACATCCCACATGTAATACCAGACACGCCAGCGAGTCCATTTGTCTGGGAGCAGTTGTTTCACGAAATAGATTATATTCAAGGGAGCTGTAAAACAAGGAATAATGCTCGACACTTCCAGTTACGAGTAGCTGGTTACCTGTTAACAATTTTGGCATATTGGAAGACTGTTTTTCCACATTAACTAACTTTCTACTTAATTTGTATTGTATTTTTTTTTATTAAATATGTTTGATTGTTTATGTAAAATATCGTTTGTAATATCTGACGAGGCACAGATTACTGCAGTTGCTATACTACAAAGTTGGTATACAGGTGTTCAAAAGTGCGTTTGAAACTCTAACTGGTTACCCAGAATCAAGTATACATAGAATACAGGAAAAATATTGAAAAAATCGATAACAATTTCTTTCTTATTCCCGTACTAAATCTGAATATTGAATCAAGAACTTGTACAGAAAACTGAAAAAATAGTTGTAGATCGGATAAATACAGGAAAAATATCTTAAAAAGCATTTTTTCAAAGTAGGCTTTCTACTCATGGAATTATCAAATTTTTCCTAAGGAACCTTAGTCAATTCAAGAAAAATACTTTTTTCGTCGCATAGGTACAATTTTAGCCGATCATATCAGTCAATGTTTTTTTCGCGATGTCTAATGTCTACGCTAATAAATATGTCCAACAATAAAAAGTAGAAAATATAAAAATCAAATAGCGTATTTCTATAACTAAGGTAAATAATTAATTAAATTAAAATTAAAAAAACTAATTGGAAGTCGAGGTACTCGTAACTACATACAACATAACTATCGAATCTATCAATTTTTGATATTCTACTTTAGAATCACATTTCATTTTTTACATATTTCTTTATATTAGCCTTGCTAAAGAAAATATATTCAACTGATTCCAAGGCAAAAACATTTAAAAAAATCTTAACTTTACGAAAATGCTTTACCTCACTACGGTACGGACGTCTTTCAATACGGGACGTTTAAAATCGCGATTTTACCTTTAGTTTCTATAAATCGACGTTCCCGTCTTACGAGAATCTGTTTTTCGAACGAAGCTAAACTTCTTCTGGGTCCTGCAACTCCTGCAGCTAATAAACTGAAGGAATTTGTTCTGTTCAACTCGCTTCGTAATGTTCTCGACATGCAAAGTGGCTGTAGTAGCGAAGAAATCGATTTGTGATTGCTTTCCCCGAGACTGTGTTTGTGTTTACCTTAGATTTTGGCTCGAAATGTGCATTGCTTGGTTCAAATTGTGCCTTATACCTAAGTTAATCTAATGATGCAAAGATATGTGAAATAAAGACTTTAGTCTGAGCTATGATAATAAGAATAACAGCTGTCAAATCCGTTCCGGTAACAGGTGATGATATAATTATCGTAATTTTGCCGTCTAATTTTCCGATCTATATACTCGTACAGTAGGTATGTAACAAAATACATATATGATATTATTGTAAATAACATAGTTGTACATCTTTTCTGGAACCTTAAATAAAATTGTCGACTATACAAATTTGGCAAATTTTACCGTTTTAGATGGCACTCATAGTGATACTTTCAGCTGTAAATCGAATACTTTTTGACTGTGTACGGACAAACTCTTGCGGGGTTTTGCTGCACCGGTATTGTATTAGACATGGTTTTGTATCTTATTGTTAATTAATAATACAAAAAAAAAAGATTTCCATATGTATTTATTATTACGTTCATTCATATTAAGTACCTCTTCTATTTGAAACTAAAATGTAGGTATCTCCTAGTTGTAAGACGTAAAAGGAATCTAGCATCTAGTTTGAAATCCCATCTTCTCAAAATCAGCTTTAGCAAAATACATAGTTGCATGTATCACACAAACATCGTCTTGGTCTGGATTCTTACGAAACGTTACAGGTATAAACGGCGTAAAAGCTCACGTCCGTTAACTAGAACGTCTAGCTAGTCTGGGGCAATAAAAATAAACAGCTTTCACGTTACCGCATAAAATATAAAGCTTCTAACGTTGACATTGCATATCTATAAGACCAGATATTTCGAAAAGCTTCAAGTAAGTATTTTAGTTTCTCATACTTCACTGTTCGTATTGTATTGTACTAGGCTTCATGGAAGTCATGGCCTACTTAGTTGACATAACTGGTAACTGACATCTTTTATAGACTTCAAATAAGCTCTACAAAAGACCACTAAACTATCATACTGTTCTAATTTGAGATATATTTGTTGTGGACTAATTTAACTAATAACTTTCTATATCAGATCTTCTATATCTAATCTATATTAGATTGCATTCATGGATCAAGAACTAACTCTGCAACAATAATTACACAATCATTTTTGTTCCGACGGCCCTATCCATAAGAATTAATATTTAGGTCTTTGTGTCTTACACCTCTATCTGACGCAAGCGCTGCGAAACTGCATGGATGGAGTGTATGTTGCAGGCAAACTACGAAATGTAGGTGGCAACGACAGCGATAGTGCGATATCTAACAATGACATGAAACCGCTGCCTGAATTTAGAATAAATTCGCTAGTGAATTTTCTTTCATTTGACTTATGGGTATCCGGTTGTTTCGTATTCATTTATTAATCACACACCTATATACTTTCTTCGTATGGTATGGCGCAATTACCCGTGATATCCGTATATCTTTATAATCAACAGTCTGGCATCGCACCCGAAGTCACGTGCAGGGCATATTTTTTTAGATTTACACCTACGGACGTGAGTAACATGACCTTCATAAACATCTATTAATCAGATGTGTATGTGTCCTCACGGTGTTACCTTTATCCTTTAACTTAACGTATGTAAATTACGTACCTAACGCAAGTTTTTGTGAAACTCTATGGTAATTGGTATCAGACTTTGATCCCAAACGTCTGGTTAGAAGGTCCAATCACTAAATGTGAAGCCACAGGCCGTTTTTAGTCTGTCTACTACTGATTTAGCAAATGACAAAATAAAAAGAGCAGAAGTTATTTATTAAATAAACATAATAAAAGGGCAAGAAGTTATTAACATGAAAATAAAAGAAAGAAAAACGACAAACCAGGAAATATTATTTAAAATGGCGCGGAACTATTTATAAAACATTTAATTAACATCAAGTAACTAAAAATAACAATCACACATGTAACATCCTCCTAATTCTGAAAAAAGACATGAAAGAAAACAACAAGTTATTCAAGAGTCCACGTCAGTTTTGTTCGATCCCTTCCCAAAAAATTAGTCTCAGAAGATAGCTTTAGAAAAATGTACTAATACCGGCTAATACTAAACCAAACCAGTTTAAAAACATTTATAGATACATAAGTAGAAGCTCACCAAGATAGGAATGTAGAAGACGTAGCTGCATCTACCTACATCTTGTTTCCGCAAACGCGACGACGCGACGACGCTAGGTTAGGGGCCCAGTATTAAACGTCTGTCAAAGCCCGCCATTCTCGTGAGCAAATATGGCGCGAAGGCTGCTTGAATACGAATTAGGTTGGATGTAATTTCGCGGGGTGATGTGACACTTTGAAAAGCTTCAAGAACCTCTGCATTGGACGCACTCAGGTTTTAGTTGATGTTGAAATTTGTGGCAGAAAGATTTTTGATGCTGGCTACCATTGTTATTGCCAGTAATCAAGGATTCTGTCTATTGAATGTTCTGTAATAGAATGTTTCAGTTTTCGACATATTTCATTTAATAAAATATCCACTTATTTACACCTGAGTCAGGTCCTGGCGAGAGAGCAGAAACAGTTACTCGGAATTTTTCCATTTGAGAACGATTATTTATGGCGTTACCATTCTCAATGGCATGACTGGCGTGTTTATATAGGGTGTAAAAAGATCTACACTCCCGGAAACATTAACAGGGAAACTTTTCCTGCCCATGTATATTTGAATAATGCGAATAGGTACTAATTGTTACAAGCGCAAAATGTAGTTTTAATATTTCTGAGCATATCTGTATTTTTTGGATACATTCCGTTAGAGAGTTGATAATGCCACAAAATACACAGATACAGAAGGTCGGCTCAATACGCTCACTAAAATCCTAAGCATATACATGCTTATAGACGTATACGGTCGTTGTAGGCAAGGTCACGATACGTTTGTGATACTTTGCCGCGTGACCTTGCCTCGAACGACCGTATATTTCTATAAGCATGTATATGCTTACGATTTTAGTGGTTTTTATTGAGCGGACCTTCTGTGTCTATTTTGTGATAATGCCATCAGTCTGTATTTCATACATATAATTATATCTTCTCGACATTGCATTTCCGCCTAAAGAAGTATTGAACATAGGCTTTTGCTATTTATCTACAGTATGCGAGATCCACGTGCATAGATATTTCTTATTGCTCACATTTCTTCAACTCATTACTGAAACGTAATTTTGTGGTTTTTACCTTACATACTTAACGGGTGTTAAACAATGTGTGTGTGTGTGTGTGTGTGTTTATGAGAGTCAACGGTGCAGACGAAAAAGCGAAATAAATTAAGTATTATATAGTGTAGGTATTTTCAGCCCACTGGAAACGTAATACGATAATGATTGCGGTCAACAAGAAATGGCCTCCCATTTACCGCAAATTCATATAAATGTTATCTCTAAGTGGTGAAATCCGTCTCGCCGCAAACTAAACCAACATTTGCCTCAATTTGGGCAGGAAATCCTGATAGACTTCATTTCCTAGTTGCATCTGCCCCCGGGGAGTTGGCCACAACAGATTATGCCTGTGCCCGAGTCTGGTTCGAGGTTTCCGAGGTCGACATAATGTTACTAACTAAATAGCTGGACTATATTAAGACATACCTAATATTGATGTCTAAATATAGACCAGCTCTTTTGAGTCGAGTCATCGAGTCATTAATTGTATACACCACTGAATAGAAGTCTCTGTCACTGAAGGTGTGTGTGTCTGAGCAAACCTGCTATGTTTTATTTAATGTATTTTATGCACCAATATTCTACACAGTAGCTATTAAGATACCTATTAGATGACTATAAATCGTTTTAACTATCTTGAAGATAAACATAGAGTTTTAGAACATTTTAGGACATTTTAGAACGCCTAAAAGATACTTTCGCTGTATCTATAAGAACAGTAACACAATAAATTATTTTTAGTATTTTTCATTCCCCTCTAGAACTTTAAATCTGGTATAAAAATATTTTATGTCCTGCCCGCATGTACTAATACTACAGCAGCATTCTAATTTTATTATTACAGCGAAATCGTTTAAATAGTTTCAGAATAAAATCTTGTAAAATACGTAGATACAAGGTGGGTACAAGTACCCACCGACAACAATGCAGTCACGTTTACAAAAAATCACGTCTATACATTGCTCCCTTACGTTACATACGACGTGAAAGTAAAACAAACACAGAAACAAATCAACAAAGAAAATCACGTTCCTATTCATCTGTTTGTGCATATCAAACTAAGTAACGTTACCCAAATACGAGAAAAAACCAGGAAGCGTGAATTGGCGTGGTGATATTGCAATTATGTACATACGGGCTAAGGGAAAAACACTTGCTTTACCGCGGTCGGCTACCCTGCAAGTCTACGTTTTGCCAATACTGGGATACAAACGACCCAATTTCATCAGATGTTAAACACTTCTATTAAAGGAAGTTGGACAAGAGACTCTCAACAAGCACGACTGAAAAAACGTATAACAAAAAGGAGAACTTGAAACGGGCGTACAATTACATAATGAATTCGCAATTTGCATGCCAACTGTGACGGCTCTTGGGAAAATAAAAAAAGATAGAGAGCTTTTTGTACCTACCTAGAACAAGAAGAATACTGTTGAACTCAATAAGCAATGTTTATTTTACAATAAAACATGAAATTACATACTCATATAATGTAACTCAAAGTAATTTTGAAGTGTAACAAAATAGCTACTGGACCGCTAGTGTTTCTACTCATCATATTGATCAATTTTGTTCCACGACATTATTGAAATCTCAAAAAACAAACTTTCCTTACAAAATTCGCCAATCAGCTAGCTGATAAATTTGTACATAAAGCCCAAAAACATTTTTATAAGTCGTACAACAAAGTAGAACCACTTAGTAACGGGTCTTACACCTATTTTACTCCATTGTGTACATAATTAGAGTTTGGGAGAAAGACTAACGAAAGCTGACCACGATTTTTTTAAGAAACTTTAAGCCCAAATAAATTTACATAGGTGAATATTATGCAATTCCATACATACATATCAATTTGATAACGTTCTTTTTTTGAAATCAGTTTAATAAATCTAACGTGATAATGAAAAATCTAATAAAATAATCATTTAATTTAGTATTTATCAAATCAAATCAAAATGTTTTTTTTTATTTAGTAGATGATAAACTAGTATCAATTGCGTTTATTCAGTGTATACGGTCAGTCGGTGTTAACAGCTGACGATTTGTTTTAATGCCGCCATTTTTTGTGGACACCTGGCCAGGACATACTTCTTCAGTCTTTTTGTTCAAAAATTGTATCGTACTTTATTTTATAGTATTCAATTTTTTAAATATCCGCTCTATGTAGATATGTTTTTCTAGTGACACAAGCGTCGTTCTTGTAATCGTGCTCTCTCCTGTCCTATTATTGGTATCCTTTGTCCCATCTTAAATTAAAGACCATTGACATTAAGTTTTTCCTTTGCTACTAGGACAGTAAGTGTGTCTCTTCTCTGGTATTAAATACTGTCGTTGAATTTGCAAAAGAATAAGCTTCAATATACAGACTGTCCCTTAAAAATCTGCATAAACAAAAACGGCTGATTCTTGAGTACAATTTATCGTTTTTTTAAATAAAAAACTGCAGTATAAAAAAACGTACCTACATTTCAAACTTGTGTCTATTTATATTATTTCTTATGATTTTCTACATGTGATACTGCTACCTATCCATTTATAAACCATTAACGTTTTTATTTCAATACAATAAACACATTTTTTTTTTACTAAAAAAAAAACATTTTTGTATTATTTTAAATATTTTTGTGGATAAAATTATGATGTGCACATGGCCAGAGTCCGCACTAGTATCGATATTCGAAAAATCGTTTTGTGATTTTTATACCTGTAACAAATGTATTTACGTTTCAGTTATGCAGTTTCTATCGTAGCGGTGACGGCGCGGCGTAGCCAAAGATGTGACGTCAGCGTTTGCGTTGCTACGGGCCTAGTCAGTCGTCTACAACGCTCTGCCCAACGATGGGTTACTTGTTAGTAATGAATCAGTTCAAAATCTCAGAAAGGAAACAACGATTTTACGGATTAACTTGGATTTTGTATTTCAATATTCAACTCGTTCGTTACAACAACAAAGATAAACGTCAAAATTAAATTACTGTCAACTGTCCACTTCAGTGTTGCCATTTTACAAATCACAAATATTACTCGAAATAACAGTTATAGCAGTGACAGATAATAAAAATAGGTTACATATATTATGATAACATTGTAAAATAGCATATTAGGTATGTAAATATTAGAAATAACTAGTTGAAATATGCATTAACCTAACAACTCGGCCATCCTTTCCATGGGTGAGTCCTCTCACTTAGTTTGCTTACTTATGTCTAAATAATTCTAGTCTTAATCAAATCTTGCGAGAAATGCTCGTGATCTGCGATCATCTGTGCGAAGTTACCTTCATTCATTTTGGTCTGCACTCATCGCTCACGACATTTCGCGCTCCATAAAACTACAATGCACTGTCTGCTATGATCTGCGAACATCTGTGCGTGTCAGCTCTGCACTGTTCGCTCATAGCCAATGCTCATAAGTACAACATCAGTGTATTACGATCTACAATCATCTATGCTTAATAGCTTAAAGCACTGATTGCTCGCTAACACTAATAAATTGAATATTTATAACAACAAAAACATTCTATAATCTCATCATATGAGTTCATCAGTAACAATATCTAATTCAACTAATCAGTAATAAAAATATAAGTGTGATAATAAATAATATAATTTCATTTTTTTCATTTCTCTTCAACACACAAAAATAACCATTCAAATCATATCATTTTTTTCATTCATAATTTAATCTTACAAATATCTAATACAATACATAGAATTATTCATGATCAGAGTCACCACTATTTTCACCCTTATCACTTTCAGAAACCTCATCATTAAAATTCAGCCATGGATGTATTTTATCTAATGCGACAACATTTTCATATTTTTTGTTACCTCTCTTAGTTAATGGTGTATCCTCTACGAGGAATCTATCATTTGGCAATATTTTGACGACACGATATGGGCCTTGAAACTTAGGGATCAACTTCTTAGATTTGCCGGCATGATCTTTGTCAATTACTGTTCTTTCTATTCTTACTAAATCACCAACGTTATATGATGTGGGTTTCTTTCTGTGTTTATCAAATTCCTTTTTAGACATTTCCTGTTGCCTAACAATCCTATCACCAGCGTCCGATCTCAATTGCATAAGTTCTTCCCCGCTAACTCGTTCAGCAGTCTCAACTATTACATCTCCTAATATATTCTCCGATGCATTCACTAGCCTACAACCGAATAATAATTCCGAAGGACTCTTGCCAGTAGTCTTATTGACAGTCGTATTAATGCCTAACTGTACATCACCGATATAATCGTCCCACGTGTTATCCTTTTTGTCGTGGCATTTTGTACCCAATGCGTCTAAAATGGTTCGGTTGAAGCGTTCAACCTGACCGTTGGCCCGTGGCGTAGCGACAGCATTGAGTATATGTTTTACATTTAGTTTATCAGTAAATTCTTTAAATTTAGTACTCGTAAAACACGTTCCACGGTCGGTAATCAATCGCGATGGAACCCAAAATAACTAAAATGATCTTTAAATACCTTGATAGCGGTAGAAGTTTTTGTATCCCTAACAGCTCGTATATTAATGAACTTCGTAAACGAATCAATAATCACAAGCAGATACATATTGCCTTTCTTGGAGCGAACAAACGGACCTAGGTGATCCGCATGCAGGGTGTGGAAGGGGGTTTCTATTTTAGGTATAGGATGTAGCATACCTTCCTTCGGTCCACCGGGTGCTTTATGATGTGCGCACTCTAAACAAGCGGCAACATATTTCTTGGTAAAGCGGCGCATCTTCGGAAACCAAAAAGTACCCTGCACACGGCTCAATGTCTTTTCGAACCCGAAATGGCCAACTTCGTCGTGGTTCATCCGAAGAACCTGCCATCTAACTCCACGTGGAACTACCCAACGTATGCCGTTCTCCAGAATTCGGTAAACGTGATCGCCTTTTAATTGGTAATTATTACGTACATCAGCCACAAATTTTGTTTCGTCATCTAATAATATGTCTCGTATACGTTTGATTTCATCATCATTTTGTTGTACCGTAGCAATCCAGTCCTTAACATCTATTTTCAAAATGTCTAATACACGATTCTCATCATCAGAGGGTGACTCATCAATAGGGCCTCGACTCAAAGCATCCACATGTGCCATACGAGTTCCAGGTCTGTACTCTATAGTACAATCGAATTCCTGGAACTGTATCCACCACCTTGAAATTCGAGGAACTAAATCTCTCTTCGTGAGTGTTGTACGCAGCGCACTGCAGTCAGTCACGATCTTAAACTTTATACCAAGTAAGTAAACGCGAAACCGGTTAAGTGAAGCAACGACAGCTAACGTCTCCAGTTCAAATGAATGGAACTTTTGTTCGTCAACTGTCGTTTTCCGGCTGTAGTACGCTACGGGTCTAAGAATACCATCTACCCCATGTTGCATAAGAATTCCCGCAATACCATACTTAGAAGCGTCTGTATGCAACTCTACCTCAAGTTTTGGGTCATACAACGCGAGTATTGGTCGTTCTATTAGTTTTTGCTTCAAGGTTTCGAAAGCTTCCTTTTGTTCATCGGACCACTTCCACTCGAACTTGGATTTCAGCAAGTCCGTAAGGGGTCTAGCTATTATTGCAAAATCCTTAACGAAACGCCTAAAGAAGCTCGCTAGACCTATGAATCGTCTCACATCGTGAACGTTTCTAGGCGATGGGAAATTTGAAATAGCAACAGTTTTCCGCGTGCCCGGTCGTATACCTTTACAGCTAATTTCAAAGCCTAAAAAATCTAGTTCTGTATAGAAGAAGTGGCATTTCTTAAGTTTCAGCGTTAGACCGGCTTCTTTCAACAACGTAAGTACTTCTTCTAAACGAGCTATGCCTTCTTCAAAAGATCGAGCGGGGATCAGTACATCATCCATGTAAATTAAAACATAGTTGATCTTACCTAATATCTTGTTCATGACCCTCTGAAAAACAGAGGGTGCGTTCGCTAGCCCAAAAGGCATGCGCTTAAATTGATACTGCCCGTCGGGGGTCACAAAAGAGGTTTTATCTTGGGAGTTCTCTGCTATCGGGATCTGTTAGTATCCTGACGCGAGGTCAAGGCTAATAAACAATGAGTAACCTGCTAATCGATCTAATTGATCATCGATCAATGGTAAAGGGTAATGTTCTTTGCGAGTTTTATTATTTAAGGCCCTGTAGTCCACACAGAGCCTCTTCTCGCCAGTTTTCTTCTTAACGAGTAAAATTGGGCTTGCGTAGGGCGAGCTAGATTCACATACGATATCCGCGTCGATCATTTCCTTTACCATGGATCGCACCAGTTCACGATCAGGGTATGATAGCCTATATGGGCGATAAACAACTGGTTGAGTATCAATTAAGTTGATTTCCATTTGCGCCACGGTAGTAAATCCTAATTCTTTTAGGCTATTGGAAAAACATGTCGCATACTTTAAAAGAAAAGTTTTTAGTCTTTCAACTTCTTCCTTACTTAGTTGTTTACCAACATTGAGATAATCTTGATCATTTTCATCAAAATTTAAAATATTTACATTAATGCTTTTGTCAGTTGCTATAGCACGCGTCAGTAATACGTTGTCATCAAGCTTTATCACAGACTCACATAAGTTTTGCACAACCACCCCTCCCCGTCCATTTTCTAAAACATATTCTCCCGGCATCAAGTAATAGACATGGTCCTTCACGTTTCGAAGAGACCCACTAACGTAAATTGTCCCCGAGTACTCATTTCCACACGTCACATTTACTATTGCCATTTGATGAGGTGGAATTTCAACATAAGTTGCCTTCAAAGTTAGTTTATTGTTTGCTTTCCTACTAAATATCAGCGAGTCTGCGGTCTTTGTTATAACTATATTAGGTTTCTCCGTGTAACTATGACCTACTAAAACTGGATACTTTATGACATCGTCATCTACGATTAGAGCGGTTACCTGTTCAGAAATACCTTGTATCTCTAATTCTACATTTGCGGAGCCTAGCGGCATAACAATATTGTTACCTATCCCTCTCATAGTGGGTAAGTTCTTAGTACTCCAAGCTATACCTAATCTTACTGCCTCTTGTCTTCTAACTAAGGTGCACTGACTGCCTAAATCAATGTAGCCCTGTAGTCAATCTCCATTTAAAATCACATCGACGATATATTTATTATTTGATACATTTTCTGTATCTATTTGCATAACGCTCTTTTCAGCTGGTTTAGAGACCACATTACTAGTTAAATCACCGGGAAGTTTTGGACAGTTAACTGCAGTATGTCCTAACTTATTACACAAAGTACACTTTAATATTTTCTTGGTACATTTGAAGCTATAGTGTCCCTGCTCATTACAATTATAGCAAACAATAGGATTATTAGTTAGAGGTTTGTGGGTCTTAGAATCACTCAAGTTATTTTTAGAAGCATTATTTACCGGATTATTCGGTCGAGATCTGTCTGTAACAACCTTATTCCTGTCACTATCTCTAGGTTGTTGTTTTATCGATTGGAAATATTCTAAAACTTGCTCAGGCTCCTGACATTTAGCCGCTTTTGCACCTAACCTAAGAGATCGGTCCTCTATGCCATACAGAAGGCAATCCACGGCACGCTTACCCTTAATTTCACATCTATTTAGTAAATTAATCTTTTCATAATAATAGAGCTCTAAGGATTCGTTATACCTAACGCGTTTGGAAAGCATCTCCGTCAGTATCTCGGCGTAATCATCGCTACTAGGAAAAGAATCTACTAATTTAGCCTTCCATTCGCGCCATGTATAAGACATAGACGGTAAAGCCTGATACCAAGCCCTGGCCACACCTGTCAGCTTAGGTAGGGCATAGTGAATTATTTGATCATCTCCCCAGTTATAAAGTCTAGCACATTCTTCTACCTTGCTTAACCACATGTGAATTGTTTGTCCCTTAACCATCGGATCGAAATCTGGTATAATATTCCCTAACATAGGAAATTTATTTCCCTCCGGTCGGTTACTGGCTATGGTTTTCACTAATTCCGTAAGGAACACTCGCGTGTCATTATTTATAAAGGATCGACTTACGTCTCGACAAGAACGTCGGTGCGAGGTAGAAACCTCCGAGCTCAGCGATCGCCGCCGTCTCGAATCATCGCTTCCGCTGGAAGTGGAGTGCCGCGTCACACTGGCATCGCGCCGACTGCGCCGTTTGCTGCGACTCCTCCGCTCGCTGCTGCGGCTGGGCCGATGCTCGTGCAGCCGCCTGCGACTGTGTCTTCTGGTACGATGCCGCGAGCGATCACGCCGTTCCCGAGACCTGCTCGTCCGATTCCTGGACCTGGATCGACTTCTGGGCACAACTTTTTTCATGCGACGCTTGCTGGATTCGTGTCTTTTACTCCTTTTCTTACGTCGATCCTTGCTCGACGGGCTCCTGGTACGCTTACGGCCACGGTCCCGATTCGTTTTTTGTGACTCACAGTGGTTCTTTCGAGTCATGTTTACTGGTAGCACCAACGATGGCGTTCTATGGCTCCTGCTTCGATCACGTTCAGGTTCGCATTCGTTCATTGCGCAGATGTAGCTTTCGTTATCACTTGACACGATTAAAAGCGATTTTTATTGTTCGATGTTTTTCATAGATCGTTACTTGAAAATAATATGATGTTTCTATCAAATTGTGGGTGTGATAGCTGTATCCCACTTCTGAGATAATGAATCAGTTCAAAATCTCAGAAAGGAAACAACGATTTTACGGATTAACTTGGATTTTGTATTTCAATATTCAACTCGTTCGTTACAACAACAAAGATAAACGTCAAAATCAAATTACTGTCAACTGTCCACTTCAGTGTTGCCATTTTACAAATCACAAATATTACTCGAAATAACAGTTATAGCAGTGACAGATAATAAAAATAGGTTACATATATTATGATAACATTGTAAAATAGCATATTAGGTATGTAAATATTAGAAATAACTAGTTGAAATATGCATTAACCTAACATTAGGTAACGTAACAGGTGCCTAGAAATAAATCTGTGTTAAGCTAGAAGAACTATTTTATTAAGCATTCTCAAATCAAATACCTATTACATCGGTTTCCCCGGTACCAATCAAAATAAACGTTCAACTATCAAAATATACGTCGTTTTTTACGTACGTTTATACGTCGTATTTTGCCCATTAGTCAGTCATATGTCACGGTATTGTACCTATCTCATTTTAATATCATGTTATCAGGATTTTGCGTTTTCAGTCACGTTTTCATTAAAATAACTACAACTATATATAATTAAAGGTAAAGAAAATATTAATAATAAAGCTACGCTTATCAGTCCTTACGCGATTATCTAGTTGTCACGAAATGGCGGACCGCTAACCTATTTTGTGCGCACCTTCAGTAAACAAATCAAATTACCCAATTTTTTAACTGTGCCCGTCGAGCTGTCAAAATTCACATAGAACAACGTTAAATTAGTGTCAAAGCCCATAGACACATTAAAAATAATAGGTACATTAAATAATAATTTAACAAAAATGTTTTGTTACGTACGCCCTGAATACCTATCTTACCTATATAAATCGCTTTAATTCAACAATGAAACAATTAGGTATCTTCGTTCAAGATGGAACTTGTGGGTTTGAAGCCCACTTGTTTAGTTCAAACTTCGTCAGTCACAGTGTTATTACCTGCTCCTACCCACCTCCCTATTTGTAGACTTAGACTTATTACACTAGCCAATTATCGGTGATCTTATGAACCAGAGAGCCAGCCGAGAAATAGTAGTCTTCTTCTTCTTCAGTGCCTTATCCCTTTTTTTAGGGTCGGCTCTCCTCGTTTTAAGGCGCCAGGACAGTTGGTCTTGGATTATCTGTTCGTCCACTTGTGCCCGTTCTAAATCTTTGGCAACTGTTGTCCGCTACTTGGATTATCTTAGATCTATCTTAGATACAAGAAACTATTTCAAACTTACCCCGTCACCCTTTCATCTTCCCCCTTATTCATTTTTATGATAAAAGTATTTTATATGATCTTTTATTACAAATTGGGACAGCATTAACATAATGTTATAGACAGAATACAAAATTAAATTGTTGCTTTCTTACCTCTTACATTTTGTTTCAACAGAAGTCAATTACATTCTGTTTTACAAAGCTTTAAACACAACACTGCTCATCTCACAATTTTTTTTCGAACTTCCCCCCACTCACCCTAATTAATAACAGCACATAGCTCGTAGAATGGCCGCTGGGGCAGGAAAATTCTCTAGTGACGACCGCGCACCGGTAGACGTACATAGGGTATATGTAAATTTTATTATGCACTCCAGCCCTCGAAACAACAGCTACATGCAGTAATATGTATTATAATCGATAAATAGGGGCGAACACTATTGGTTGACATCTCGTCTGAACTTGTCATCTATCCGCCTGGGTGATATATCATTGAATTCTATGTCATCGCTGAAATTAAAGAATCAATTTCGTTGTCAGTTGTCTGTTATATATATTGAATTAATTATCTTAAAATTAAAAGTTCACAAGTTGTGCAGTTATAGATAATTGATCATACACAACATTTATTGTAAAATTAATTCTAAAATCCTTCCATCCTTTACTACAACTACTTACTATTAGTAAGACTGTTTACAGTGGAGTTTTATTTACACATTAAGTAGATCCATAGCAGATTTCCCAGAGTTAACTGAGGAATATTTATGTGCTTATAGAGTTGTCAGTTATGCCCTGTGTATCACGTCGCAAACAGAACTCGTTTCAGGTGATTTATTCAGTAAATCCAGTCCATAGTACGAAAGAAAATTACCGTCCTTTCTATGAAATATGGCGCGCTTCCACGAGATGAACGACACATTTTGATTTCTTGTGAATTGAGTAGATTAGATAATAAACTATTTTTCTTTATTTATTTAACTATTTCCTTTAAAAAAAGTAACAACAGTTTTCGCATTTACCTTATCTTATTTTAAAGAAATTATCTGGAGAAAGCATGTCGAAGAAATAATTAACGAGTAAGTATTGTAGATGTATTAAATAAAGTTTAAATAACTAAAAAGCTGGCGATACCCGCTTAGCTGTACCCGTCTTAATACTCGTAAATATTTCTTTAATCGGAGGGTTAAATTATACAATATAAATGTGTGGTGTGTGTATTTGTCTCACCTTATGGTAAGTGATGATGATGCCGAGACTGGAAACGGGCTTCCTTCAGAATGGATAAGTGTTAATTTAGTATATTATTTACGAGTACCTATTAAGCAGTTCTGGCATACTAACTTTCAACTTCTCGGCCCTGCCACTCAAGACTCGGTTCACGATACAGATACCTAAACAATTCGAAATAGGCGCAGATCCAGGATTTCATTCAGGGGAGGGGGGTGGGGAGTTTTCAATGCGGGTACACTGAAAATTCTGAAGCGGTCGATGGTATTAGGTCATTAATATAAAAAGCGAAATTTTTGAATAGTTAAGAAATGCCTAAGAAAGTTTTAGTACTTCGGTCAGGCTTCAGGGGAGGGGGGGGGGGGGGGCAATTGCACCCATTGCCCTGGATCCCCGCTTGATTCGAAAGACGATAATATTATATTATTTACGTATTCCATCGAGTGAAACTACTCCGGCGCTGGCTAGTCCCAAGCTACCTACTCGAGAGAGGAATCGCGAAGTCAATACAGAGTGTTCTAAGTTATCAGAAAATATTAAACTACTGGAACTTTATTTCATCGAAAAATAAAAGTATGCATGTACAAGTATTTTTCTTATTTCGAAAGTTAAATTAGGCAGGAGAACACATAAAGTTTTAAAAACATCCCAGCTTCTACGCGTACGAAGTCGCGGGCACCAGCTAGTTGAAGAATATTACCTAATACATACTTAAAAGCGGCCTTTTACTCATGAAGGTTTTTGGACTTCCTATATAACGTTACGCTGGTCAATTTATTATACTTAAATGAATAGTCTATTTTTATTTTTGATTCAGCAACAAAAAAAAAACAGTTTCCTTTTAACTATCCTTAGATAATAGATTCCTTTTAACTACACCTTTATAGTTATACAGGTTATATAATAATTATTAGTGGTTATAAAGGTCTAAAACTATGCAAGGCTTTAGGATGAGTAGGTACTTAAGTGAGTAGAGAGATAAATACTCACTTAGCGAAAAAATACCACGTAATGGGTCATTCCGCCGTTTCATCCTAAAATGGAATTTCTTACGAATATTTTTTTTATTTATTTAAATTATTATATTATATTGTACTGGGGTGTTTGTGTCCTCACGACAGATAATTTTATATAAAAGGTACACATAGTGTACTTCTGTCCTTAAAGAAAACAGAAGGAATGTAATGATGCTGTGGACGGTAATGAAATATGGCAGGATGGTAATAATTTAGGTAGGATGGTAATGATTTCAATAATTTTATTTTTATATTCAGTGGCCACTACTTTATTCTTCATTACGAAGAACCATCCTAAGCACTTTGTGTTTATTTTTCGTCTTATATTTTAAAATTCCTTCTGAGAAAGATATTTTCTCTTTTTGCTTAAATCTTTGTTATGCTCACACACTCCTCGACATAGTGATTTGCTGAACAACAATTTATTTTCTACTTCTTTAACTTTATCCAGTTTCACATCTTTTTTTAACTAATCGACGTTTTTATCTACGGTATCTTGTTTCGACTTTCTTTTCTTTCTGTGACTGAACTTTTTGAATTTGTTTTTTCTTATAGGTATTTTACCCTTTTTATGATTCACCTTTTTTTCCCATTCACATTTTTTTCGAGAAATCGCACTTTTTGAGCTCGTAATATTCTACTTTCGGAAAGAGTTATACATTAAAAAAAATATGTGTTCAGTAGATTCGTATTTCTTATTTTAAGTTAATGTTTCAGATTTTTAAACATTTATTCCATTATTTTATATAAAAAATAACACGCAGTCATGTTTTCGTAAAAAAGGTTCGCACGGTCATTTTCAAGCCCCGAATTCTCTTACTAGAAAACATTTATTGTACCAGAAAAAAAATATCTACAAATCACTTAAATAAATTTATTGTTAGTTAATGTTCTCGTTTTTCGATTTAACGTCACAATCTTTAGTAAAAAAAAAATTTCTAACATCAATTTCAGCGAAATACGTCTATATTTAACCGCGATTATTTATAATAAAACCAAAATATTTTTGATTGAAATTGACATCAAAATAAACAGTGTTATTTTCCAAGTTCAATAAATATATCTGCATTAATTAAAAAGGTTTCAAAAATACAATAAATTAAATTGTACCAGAAATCTACGATATATTTCATTGCCTCCGCGTGGACCGATCAGTACGGCGCGAGCGCCCGTCGAGGAAGTACCTGTGTCAGTTTTGCCGCGCTCCGATAGTACTAATTATACGTTGCCCCGCAACGTTTTGATCATTGTGAATATATATGTTTTTTAAATTGATATTCTGAGTGACATCTACTTTTAGCATAAAAATGTTAAACATATAGGTACTTTGAATATTATATTTACATAAAAATAACATTGTCATTTTTCCATATTTTCTAGGGTGGTCGCTCTTATTAAATAATATGAAAAAAATTCACTGTCATTTTCATATGAATATACAAAGTACATACATGCTTGTAATTTTTTTATCCTTGAAGTACATGTCAGCCCGTATATTTAACACGGAAGAAAAAAAGAAGGTGTATCTTTCATGTTATAAATTAGCACTACAGTGCTTACTCGCGTTGATTATCAGTAGCTTGCTATACCTGACGTTCTCGACACAAGAAATAAAAAAAGTATGAAAATATGTAGAGTTCTAAGGCGAAAAAAGATGCATGTTTTTACCCTGCTTCGAATGTATGTATTTATGCACCAAAGGGTGCGCTGTACAACCTTAAGCGTTTGATGGATTTCCACGCATGAAATTTAATTAGATTCTTCTTAGATTGTGGGTATTAAAATAAAAAAAATAAACAAGTTTGCTTTATGGTAACTGTTTACAAAGCGGCTAGCCCGTTTCCTAATAGACTAATAGTGCAATAAGGCTACTTTACGTCCATGTCAAAACCTTTTAATTTACGAAGCTCGCTCTAAGACAGGGTTCTTTTTTGTTAAATCTCCTCCTCCGTTTTTTTACCAAAAATGCAAATATCTCGGAAACGGTAAAAGATATCAGAAATCTGACATAAATTTTGAAAAACTTAATTAAAAGCACATAATACATGAGACGCATATTGACTATAAAAAAATAACCAAACTAATTTTTTTTTCAGTTTCCTATACAAATTCCTTACTCGCTATTCAGATATCTCGGAAACGGTACAAGATATCGTAAATCCGACAGAAATTTTGAAAAACTTAATCAAAAGCATACAATACATGAGACGCATATTGACTATAAAAAAATAGCCACACTCAATTTTTTTTTCAGTTTCCAACTTATTCGATATTCTCTCAGAATATCCAGAGGACATAATTATTTTATTAGGCGACTTGAATATGAGCTGTGTTCACTGGGTTATGGACCCAGATAAAGAGTATATGCTTCCTACCGGCCATTACGAGGGATCTATATTTAGCTTTTTGAACCTTATGTCGCAATGGAACCTTCATCAATATAATAGCATAGCTAATGGAAATGATAATTTTTTAGAAGTAATATTTAGTAATACACATATTATTGTCGAATCTACGAAGTTACCGTTAGTTAAAGAAGACCTACCTCATCATCCTGCGTTGTGTTTAAGTTTGCCCGATATACAATACTACCCCGCGCGTTTACCTGCTCGTAAGGTGTTTGCCTATAACAAAACGTACACTGAAGGTCTACGCAATTTCTTAAGTGAGGTGGATTGGAAAACCGTACTCTCTAACTGCAGCGTAGACAATGCTGTCGAATACTTTTATAACGTCTTATATGAAGCTAGGGAATTGTTTGTGCCTAGTTATCTAACGGTACCCGGAGATTTTCCTTGCTGGTACTCTAGGGCCCTCGTTAATATTATTAAAGAGAAACTAAATTATCATCGCCTTTGGAAAAAATTTAAAAACCCTCGTGACTATGATAGCTTTAAGCTACTTAGACAAAGACAAAAACGAGTACAGGATACCTGCTGGAATAGATATGTATATAAATGCGAGTCGTCCATACAAAAAAACCCTAAGATGTTCTGGTCTTACGCTAATAACCTTAAATCCAACCGTAATATCCCCAGCCAACTTGTATACGGCTCAAACACAGTGACTAACACAAACGATATTTGTAATAGTTTTATAGAATATTTTATGTCTGTATATAGGAATGAAAACGATGGCACTGGTGCATTCGTTGCCCCTAGCGACGCTCATATCATGTGCTGTGGTAATAATATATGTACACTACACTCCATTGAAATATCGGAAGATCTAGTGCTTAAGTATCTAAAGAACTTAGACACTCGTAAAGGTCCTGGCAGCGACGACATTCCACCAAACTTTTTGAAATTATGTGCAGCTGAGTTGGCATCTCCTATATCTGAACTCTTTAGAAGATCCTTAAGTGAGGGTATCTTTCCGAAAAAGTGGAAAGAAGCACTGGTTGTGCCAATTCACAAAGGGGGATCGAAGACATGCGTCGAAAAATACAGGCCGGTTTCGTTACTCTCTGTAATAAGCAAGCTGTTCGAAAAACTTGTTTTCGACCAGATGTACCCCTGTGTTGCCAAGTGTATTCCAACTGTCCAACATGGTTTCATGCAGAACCGCTCCGTTATCACTAATTTAGCTTCTTTCACCGACGATATTACTAGGTTAATGGACTTCGGCTCTCAGGTGGACGCCATTTATACAGATTACTCAAAATGCTTTGACCGGCTAGATCATAAAATTCTTATAAAAAAACTTAATTTAGTCGGTATACATGGCGACCTTCTGCGATGGATGACGTCATATCTGGAAAATCGCACACAAGCCGTCAAAATAGGAACCTGTTACTCGAACTTCAGGCGAATACCCTCAGGGGTCCCGCAGGGATCACATCTGGGTCCACTACTTTTTAATATATATGTATCTGATATTGCGTCATGTTTTCGGTATGCCCAGTTTTTAATTTATGCTGATGACAAAAAAAATTATTTTCCTATCAGTGACCTAACTGATTGCGATAAATTGCAGAGCGATCTCTATAGATTGCAAGACTATTGTCAGCGCAATTTGTTAGATCTGAATGTAAGCAAGTGTCAAATAATAACGTATACTCGGAAACCGAATTTCATTAGGTATGATTATAGATTATATAACTGCCCCATAATCAGAGTGACACAAGTGCGTGATTTGGGTGTTGTACTTGACCAAAAGCTGACCTATACTAGTCACTATAATAACATAGTACAAAGAGCTTACAAGATGCTCGGCTTTTTGTTAAGGATAACTAAACCTTTTAAAAGTGTTCTTTCTCTTCGCGTCTTATATTGCGCATATGTAAGAAGTATACTGGAATTCGCATCCCAAGTGTGGTCTCCACATTATAGAACATATATTAATGACATAGAAATCATTCAAAAGAAATTTATTGGTATACTGCAGAGACGCACAAACAAAAACTTACATCTAGACTCTGATTATACCAATTCTCTTGAAACCTACGGCTTACAACCGCTAAATGCTCGTAGACTCACGGCCGACATGGTTTTCATATATAAAGTTATTAATAACATGATTGATTGTCCCTCACTGCTGCAACTGTTGAGGTTCCGAACTAACACGGCACGTACACGTCGCCCGCGTCTGTTCGATGTTCCTATGGTTCACACTAACTATGCTCAAAATGCAATAATGACTAGATGTGCACGCGAATATAATACTCACTTTCTTGATGTTGATGTATTCCACAATAACTTAAATAAATTCAAAAAACACATAACAGACACTATAAAAACGTTAGAACTTGGAGCTTTCGACCCAGTCTTAAGCACATATTAATATTATTACGTTTTTAACATTTCAGTCAAAAAATCACACACATATATACACACACACACACACACACACACACACACACACACACACACGTCGCACGCACGCACACACAGATTCGATTTATCGTTACTATCTTTGTATAATTTTATTTAAAATTTATGATCTCTTAATTTGGCCTACAACAATGTAAATAGTTATAGTAAAACAAATGTACTGCTGTGAGATCGATCTGAATAAATAAAATAAAAATAAAAATAATACAAGCTCTTTACTCACTTTTCACATTTAGTATGCGAAATCAAAAAAAAAATGAGTTAGGCCATTTCACTCATAGTCAACATGCGTCTCATGTATTATTTGCTTTTACCTAAGCTTTTCAAAATGTCTGTTACATTTTCGATATCTCTTACCGTTTCAGAGATATTTGCATTTTTTATAAAAAAAAACGGTGGTCGAGATAACTGAAAAGTGAATCAAGAATTTGTAGGGAAAATTGAAAAAAAAAGCCATTTTTTTCATAGTCGATGTGCGTATTATGTAATATACGCCTTTCGTTAACCTTTTCAAATTTTCTGTTAGATTTTCGATATATTTTACCTTTTCCCAGATATTTGCAGTTTTTGCAAAAAAAAAACCGTTTTTTTTTATAAAATATTTCTGAAACGGTAAGAGATATCGAAAATCTAACAGAAATTTTGAAAAACTTAGATAAAAGCAAATAATACTTGTGACGCATGTTGACTATGACAGAAATGGCCTAACTCTTTTTTTTCTGATTTCCCATACTAAATGTGAAAAGTGAGTAAGGAGTTTGTATGGGAAACTGAAAAAAAATTGAGTTTGGCTATTTTTTTATACTCAATATGCGTCTCATGTATCATATGCTATTACTTCAGTTTTTCAAAATTTCTGTCATATTTCCGATATCTTTTACCGTTTCCGAGATATTTGCAATTTTTGCAAAAAAAACGGTGGTCAAGATATCTGAATACTGAGTAAAGAATTTGTATGGGAAACTAAAAAATAGTTAAGCTATTTTTTTTATAGTCAATACGCGTCTCATGTATTATATGCTTTTATCTAACCTTTTCAAAATTTCTGTTAGATTTTCGATATCTCTTACCGTTTCAGAGATATTTGCTTTTTTTTATATAAAAAAAAGCGGTGATCGAGATAACCGAAAAGTGAATCAAGAGTTTGTAGGGAAAATTGAAAAAAAAAATGTTTAGCCATTTTTTTATTTCAAAGTCAATGTGCGTATCATGTAATACACGCCTTTCATTAACATTTTCAAAATTTCTGTTAGATTTTCGATATCTCTTACCGTTTAAGGTTAAACGTTAGTGCTCCCTGGTTGAAAAAATCCTATAGATGGCGTTAATCTGACTATAACTTGGTTTTTCGATTTAAAAATAGTATAAATAACCCTAAACCATACTACGTAAAACAGCGAGCAGTTACATGATCAATGTACGCTAATAAACCATAATAATGTTAATTTAAGGATTTCGAAATATTTGTCCCCTTACAATTATAGTTTTGCGTTTATCTCGTATGAATAAGGGCTCAAAGTACGCACACATACATAACATTTTCACGAACATGATGCTTAATTTTGACTTACCTCTATAAGTAGTCCATAACCTAGAGGTGCAAGCGGGAAATTTTGTACCAACTTTTTACGTTATTGCTTTTTGGTCCGGGTTCGTATCCTACGAGACTTTATTGTTTTTGTCTTTTTATCATTAGTATGAACATAAGTAAATATGTAAATAACAAGATCCAAGAGCGATAAAAGAAAAGATTTTTTAAAAGAAAAAAATCATTTATTGAATAATAATGTCGCATAGCAATCATTCATAGCATTGGCCTGCAAGGAGATATGTATCACGCCTCCCCCGCGAATCAGGACCCCAGGGGAGACAGTAGCAGCTGGTCGAGGTGACGGATCCACAGGAGTCCCTCATCGGTTCGGACTTTATAATGTACTTCACCCAGACGTCGGGTTATTGTGCCGAATTCAAACTTCCAGGCAAGAGAGGAGTAACTCCTGGTCACCTTGTCTCCAGGAGAGAAATGCCTCCTTGTCCTCTGACTACGTGGCTCCGGTCTAGGTATGGGACTAGCATGGCATGTAGCTTGGTTCTAAACTCTTTTCCAAACATCCAAACATCAGTAGGTAGGGAGTCCCTCTGAGTTTCGGTCTGCCTCAAGCGGACTGAGGTTTCCCCTTGAGTGGTGAAGTAATACTTAGTTTTCGTAATGTAGTTTTCAGTGCTATACACAACTCCTCAAACTCGAATCTGTACAAGGTTTCTTCCTCAAGATGTTCATCTTCGGTTTCTAGTTCTATGTTGTTCTGTATTTCGTGAAATTTCTTTATTGTTTTGTCGAGTGACTCCAAGCAGGTCTATGTACTTACTTGGGTCTTGAGTGTCGAGCACATTTTCTGTGCGCGTTAATAAACTGTACTGAACTTCTTGTACGTTTTAATTTCTTTAAATCCATTGAATTGGCCTCGTCGCCAATATTAAAAACATAAAATATCTGTTCAGTCACATAACATTTATTGAATAACAACGTTGCCTAGCAATAGCCTGCAAGGAGATACGTATGAAGCAAGGAGATACGAAGTGATGTCGAAAATATCTGGAAGCACGGCGCGGCGGTGCCTTTCCAAGCCAAGTCTTACGCGATTTGGAGTCAAGCGCCTCCGCAAGCTAAGGAGAGTATCAAACTTGGGAATCACAGATTAGCATAATTTTTATATACAGGGTGATTGGTAATTCGACGTGATCCTTCAAAGGGGTTATACTAGAGGTCATTTGCAACGAATTCAGTCCAGTTAACCAGGGGTCAAAAATGTATGGTTACTGAGATATTAAATCGCGGCGGCGGCGGTGCTGTACGGAGCTTATGAAACAAGGAACTTTTGTCATAGGGAATGGCCCCCTTATTACTTCCGTGAAGCGCATCATGAAATTGGTATATCGAGAAAAATTGATTAATTTTTAAATTTTATTATTTTTTTAAATTTATTTATCCATACAGATAAAAGTTTTTCAATTAATGTTCAAGCACATGAAATGATATCAATGAAATAGACACAGTTATCAGAAAAGTTGATGTTTTGTTAATTAAAATAACATAATTATCAGTATAATCATTTAAAGAATAATGAATTACTCCAATATTACAATACACATTTAAATTCAGTCACTCACTATCACGGTCTCATCAGATTGATTGACAATAACTCATTCACTGGGATGATAATTATCATAGTTACTTAGTTAACAACCCAATATCGTAAAGTATCTCGTTCAAGGCTTTGAGAGCTCTATCAACATCACGCTCTTCTATCACACTATCCCAAGAAATGTTACACAGTAATTTATAGAGAAGTTCAAAGTCGGCTCCTCCAAAGTTCCAGTCTCTGACCGATTCAATGTTACTTGGGGCAACTTTGACGTTTTGTTGGTGTTGCGGCAGCGCCTCAAAAGGTATGATAATCTCAAGTGGAGAGTGGTAGCCATCTATATGTGGTACAATGCTACCTCCAACCGCTTCATGTACATTAACTAATTTAACCGAAGTCTGGACAAGTACTAAGTACATCTAACCTGCTGCCGTGAGCGTTTGTGACACCGTTATGTTCAGTAAGATTACAAATACTTGTGAAATAAGAGAAATAACTTCTTACACTCAAGGGTGCACTATTCAGATTTAAGTCTCCAACTATACATAATGACAATACCATTCATACTATCTATCTTATCTTCCACTGTTTGAAACCATATTAAATATGTACTGTCTGTTGAATTGGGGGGATGTACACCACACAGATATAAAACTTTACGTTATCCACTACAAGTGACACCCACAAATCTTCTCCACTATCTGTTTCCAGATCAGGAAGACGCTGCAAAGTAAGTCCCGTTCGGGCAGCCAAAAGTACTCCACCTCCGTTTCGGAGGTGTCTCAAGACATTCCAATTGCCGTCTTCAATTTCGGTATCCTCAATGGAGACATTAAGATTAGATTCTGTTACAGTAATCACATCAGAGTCCAAGATCAGCAGATTCTGCCTCCAATAGCTCAGTTTGGTCCTTAAGTCTCGCACGTTTTGATATGTGAAACATAATTGCTTGGAGTTCAGGTCACTAGGTTGTTTCCTTGGTTCATTTTGGGCTTCGGAAGGTAGTCCAAGCTTTGACCCTCGCGTTGACTGGCCAGACATCCGGAGAAATACATAGATCATAGAAATTAACAGGCACGCTCAGTTTATAAGATTATAGTCCCTTTTCGGTTTGATTTCTTCAACTGAACACGCACCATTGGGACATAACTATCGTAAATAGGCCTCAACATCTTCTCGTCCCGATTCCATGTTCCATAGATGAATATACCTACGAGCTGCCACAGCCTTTAAAAACGTTACATCAGGACCAGCATTACCAAGTAACGACAGTCCCTTTTTCCTAGGAACTTCTATCCAAGGCTCCTCGTTTTCATTTGCTTTGTCTTGATTCTATACCACTGTTATCCTGATCCTGAGGAATGGCGACAACACTTTCTGCGCTGGATGGATTAACAGCTGATTTAGATATGACATCCATGGTAACAGGTGTGTTTCGTTCTTCATTAGGCTCCGTCACCTTTGTTTGTTTCTTTTTAACTGTTTCCTCTTTGATCGCTGTGCTGGTGGCAAGGTGTTTTTTGGATCCACGCCATTGGTCGGAGGTACAGAAAGCTGGGCTTCTGTTACTATGGTAGGTTTTATGGTTTATTTGGGTTTAATCTTATTTTCCAGGCTAACTATCCTTTTTCTAGGCGTTTCATGTTTGAAGACACCATATCAGTAATACTGCAAAAAAAACTTAGAAAAGGTATTTTCCATTTACAACTAAAGCCACAATGCGATTTGAACTGAATTTGCACCGAATTAGCTCTAAACAAGCGATAGCAGCCACAGCAGTAGTCCATGTTGGTATCTACTGATTATTTGTGGCTATTTCCCACCTTCACTAAGCCGGACGTGAGTGATTTTGAAGCTAGCATTTTGAAACCGAGAGTTGCTAGAGGAGAAACATTCCAGGTTTCGAACGCGGTTTTCTTTCATCCTCCATTAGAGGCTGAAACGGTATCACAACCTGTTAGAGCATAGAATAAGGACAACATTGTTCCTTTTTTGGTCTTTTAATAGAATTAAATCATGAGTTTCGTATTTAAAAAAATGTATCTAAAAATAAAATTTTCATATAGGTAAGTAATTTAAAATAAAACCTAAAGATGCTGCGATTTTGTCACAATTTCAAGAACATAAAAAGCAACAGTGCTGCCTATACTTCATGTGCTGACAGGGAGTGATACTGTTTTTTAGCTTTTAATTGAAGTGAAAAGAAAACTGCGTTCGAAGCCTGGAATGCCTGTCTTGTGGAGACATTGAAAGCGCCAAAATACTTTGGAAAAATTTAACATAACCATGTTTGACAAGTAAGTTTGAATAAAACGAGGTTTTTGTACAAAAACGACTATGTTTAGGAATATATTTTGGTGACAAAAAATATTGTGTAAGTGAATAACTGTTTATCCTTTTTTGAGAAATAAATTATTCTATAATCTGATTACAGAACTAGCGATTCAGTGTTTAAAAAAACTTGGCGCTACGTGGTGGGAATTCATAACTTTTTAAAGTCGATATAAAGATTGACGTGTAAAGACTTTTTACTTGATATGTGAATGTTTTTATCGGGATTTTCTTACCGCGTATGAAAATCTACATATCTAAGGTTCGGGTTGTATCACGTGGTTGCTGGTAACTACTTACTTTTTCAAACGAGACAGTAATAATACTCCCAGAAAACCGCCTCCGTTGTCTAGTCGCTCGCTTCACATCAGGAGTTTGCGGGTTCGATTCCCGGCGGAGTCTAACTATAATATGTAAGACTCCTGCCTGGTTAGATATCATATTTACCCTCAATTGGTAAGCCCTTGGCATCATCTCACCTGATGGTAAGTGACGATAATGCCGAATACGAAAGCGGGCTTACCAAGATTCCCCAACGCAGTGGGGAACTATCTTATCTTGGGGGGCTACCTTATCTTCATGCCGAAACACATCAATGCTGTTAACGTTGATGTTTGGCGGCAAGACTTAGATATGATGGAGGCATATGCCAGGCGGGCTCAGAAAATACCCTACCACCAACCAAACCGAATCCACAAAGTTACACCCCGGCCGGGAATCGAACCCGCGACCTGCTGATGTGAAGCGAGCGGACAAGCTACTACGCTACGGAGGCGGTTAAAATTTTAAATGGGGCATGGTATGAGTCTTAAATTTTTTGAATGCACCTTATACAGGGTGTAACTTCCGGAAACTTTAACAGGCTGTTCTATTTATGAAACTATAAAGCTTATCTTAAGGAACCCATACAAAATTCGCATAAAAATGAAGTTTTCATATAATATGGTCAGCTAACTAGCCAATTTTGTATTGTGTGTCCAAAAATTGTCTTAAGTATTCAGCATTCTTAAGGTTCATTCGGAAAAGTTGTTCAGTTTCATGAGTGGATCCCATAATTAAAATTTCCAGGAGTGATCTTTTTACATCCTGTATAAGTAAAAATATCAGCCTGTGTATAACAAATATCGAGCTGAAACTCACAACTAGGCCTTGCTGGGTAAACAATATTTTCGTCTTTCAGATGTCCCTGACGTGAGAATGACAGCGTCTTTTTTTCTGAATATAAAAAAGTTTGCCAGTATAAATTACTCAGACTAAAAAGTATTTATAATAAATATGATACTTTGGTAATGCTCAAGCAAAATGCAAGATGGCGCTAATAACGAAATCCTCAGCTAAACAAAGCTTATTAGACTAGTTGAGATTGTAGTTACTGTCATTTCAGAAAGGTGGTGCTGAATTATACACCACTACATGCGTAAAATTTATGGTATTTTACTGCAGTTTTTAATGATATTACAGAAGTAAATAATATAATTATATACATTTGGCGAAAATAAAAGGTTGTAAAGTTTACGTTGGACAGATAAAATCAAAAATATTGTGTGTATTTCTATAGTTTTAACCGAGGTAAATTTGTATGAAATAGGGTGACTGACGTTTAACCTTAAGAGATATTTGCATTTTTTGCAAAAAAAAAGGTGGTCGAGATATCTGAATAGTGATTCAAGAATTTGTATGGAAAACTGAAAAAAAAAAAGAGTTTAGCCATTTTTTTTTCATAGTCAATGTGCGTATTATGTAAGACACGCCCTTCGTTAACTTTTTCAATTATTTTTGTCAGATTTTCGATATATTTTACCTTTTCCCAGGTTTTTGCAAAAAGAAACGGAGGTCGAGATCAAATGTAGATCGTTTCTTTTTTTTAATATTTTTCCTGTATTCTATACTTCATTCTGAGTAGTGATGTAAATAAAATAAAAAATAAAAAACATATTTCATAAGAACGGAATACACAACTGAAATGTAATAAATATAAAAAGTGATGGGTTTATTCTGATTTAAATTGATAAAATAAATTCTACATTTATATAAGATCTAAACCAAACAAGGATTGCAGAAATTCCAACCCTCAGTAAAAATTAAACATCAGTGAGTGCCAACTATTTCGAGCTATTTAATTACTATAAAAAACAAATACGTTCGTTTCAAATGTTAAAAATTAATAAACAAAACAATGATACACTTATTTAACGATAACCACCTAAGGATATTTTATTTAATTTTCATACACCTGAAAAAAAACCTGCGCCAGAAAAAGAAATTTCGTGTTTTTATAACGTTCTTTTCACCTCAGAAAAAAACGCACTTTTTTATAATCCTGTAAGTATAAGTTGTTGATAAAAAATAAAACATCTCAATATTGTTTAAGAGCACGTTTTTTTTTAAATTCTGCTACCGCCTTGTTACACCTGTATTTTTAACTAATACACATCAATATAGGATGAATATAGGGCGTTAGTTACTAGGTGAGAATAATTTTATAGTCAAAAAGTCAAATAAAAATGTTTTTTTATTTACAATAAATAGATTTTGTACACATACTTTTAAATCTACTAATCATAATATGTAATACTACATATTTTCATCATTTTGAATTACTTTTTTTATACTTCAATAACTGATTTAATGTTCAATGTAGCTTAAACATGGAACTAAAGGACACGTTTCATTTTGTGCCTGGACATGTACGTAGTAGGAAAAATATACATAGAAAAATATAGGCTTTCTAGGAAAAATAATGAAAAAAATATTAGAAGCAAGGTTGCGTAGTTCAAGCATAATGTTTTGTCAGCACTTTTTACAATATAAATAGTAACACTGAAGCTTGCAATAGTAGAAATTACGGCTTCGTCCACATATTCCTCAGATGCTTTCTCTGACTCTGATTGACTGAACACCCTTCTGTTCTGACTTCTGACATTGGTGTACGATTTTTAAAATCTGCGGATATGCCTTGCCTCTTTTACAGGCATAACAGCTGGTTTTCGAGTTACTTGTCGGACAACGAAATTATTAATTTCAATGGTATGTACAAAATCTAGTTTCTGAACGGAAAATGCTCAATATTGCGCTCGCTTCGCCATGTTGGGCGATTTATGTGTTGCGATTGTTAAATCTGAGAAACTAGATGAACCTCGCAACGAAGGTAAATCGAAGGAAAAGTACAATTTGAAAAGACTATGTTTCTAATGACTTATTTATGATGTTAAGTACACAGACCAGGTCCAAGCTCCATAGTCCCGTGAAACATCTTCTTTAAAAAATATATATAACCTAAAAAGTAAGGTCAAAATATAACGATATCTTATAAACGTCATAGTAAACACGTTCTTGGCAATTACAGTAAACAATGCAACGGCTGTTTCATTTCACGGCTAGCTTAGAACGAGCGGATAAAAGGATCAAAATCTGTTAGTCCGTCACGCGATACGTTTGTGTGCGTGGAGTAAAGCGATTATACAAACAAGCGTACGTCGCTCCGTGTCGATGCCTAAACTTGAGCGCTTGCGTTTCGAGAAAGGCCTCTTAAACTTTCTAATTACTTCAACTGTTCTGTATCATTATTTATCATTTCCTTAGTTGCATCAAGCATTTGCATCAAGCATTTTTGCGATCTTGCAAGCTAATATTTTCCTGCACAGGTTTCTTATTTTGTGGGTTATTTCCAACTTCTAGAGGGTCTAATACTGGTAGAGATTCTGTTACATCACTTCACCGATTTTCTTTTCTTTTCTCCTCTTCTTTTTTCAAATATTTTCTTAAGGTTTTACTCCATCTTCATCTTTGTTCCCTTTTAGCGTTTTTATTCATATCTTGAACACTGAGAATTGATTATATTCTCTTTCCTCAAAAGATTCTTCTCTTCCTTTTGAATACGATATTGTTCAGGATATTTTTTTACCTCAGCATATTTATGCATTTCTCTTACGAAACCTGTCTTTTACTTATTTTTTTCTTTCGTTGAATTTTTCTAAATCTTCGCCATTTTAAAAGATTTTAAATAAATAAAAACAACGTAATTAATAGGGTAGACAATTACTGGTCATTTGAATGACTTACTTTTTATCATGTGCCAAAAACGATGACTCATGATTTTTATTAATTAAAAATTAAGATGAGGTGGGAAACAAAACAATTACTTATGGTTTTTTAAATTTCAGTAGAAGCTCAATTTAGTGAACTTATAATTTATTTTTAATGCAGTCATAATAATTATAGCCTAATATACAATATAACTACACAGCGATAAATATAAAATTACGTTAAAGGCTTGGAAAAAGATAAAAGCGAGATTTTAAATCGCTATTAAAAAGATTTTTTTTATCTCATTGGAATAATATGTACTTAAATCGAAAATAAGATTTTTTTTTTTCAATAGTATAAAAAAAACATGGTCTCAACTTAGTTTTCCTCAGGCCAAACCTATCTAAGATTTCCTCGAATGGAAAAGCTAATTAAATATGATTAATTCAGTTGGTAGTTTTTTTTAAATTGCGAACTAGATGCAGCGTTACTTTTAATTTACCTTAAATCTCTTAGATGTTAATGTAAACAGATGGTTAAATATATATTTAGGCATTTGACAAGCACGTAATAATGTCTTAACTATTTTCTCAAGCAAATTGAAAAGAATGAAAAATTGCCCTCCAATTTTTGATATTACCATCCGGTATAAAATTTGAGGGAACGGGTGATAATGAAACGGAGAGGAATGATTTCTTTTCAGTTGACCTACTATTGCTTGAGTAACAATTGAGTTTAAAGAACAAAACACACACCACCCCTAAAGACACCAAACTGATAAATAAAACAAAATATTTCGTCTTGTACTTACTCCAAAAAATGCTGGATGGCAATTAAAGAAAAAATGTACAAAAGTCCTTTGTGTGTGACGCACATCCACAACTCTTTGGGACGCTGCGGCTGGCTAAAGGGTGAGACGCGCGAGGTTTAACTCTTTTCACGATAGAGATGAGCTAAACGCATTTTAGTTTTCAATTATTTCAATTATTGCGGAAGGAAGTGAAGATTTTTGTTTAACAAAATAAAAAAAACAGATTATTTTTATAAAATTGCCACATTAAAATTAAATAAGCCTACAGTATAACCTCATAAACATATACTCTTGCGAAAAAAATAATCATAAGTAATAGAAGTTTATGGAATTCAATTAAAAGATGAATAAGTATGGTATAGGACCGTTTGGAACAGGATGGTAATGAAATATTGGCATCCTTTTGTTCTATATTTATTTTAATATACTGTATCTCTTATTTTATTTAAATGCACAATTTGCCTTTCTGGGCAAGTTACCATTACCAATTGTACGTATCTGATAAATAATAATATTTCCAATATTTTTATTCGTGGAAAGGCTATTTGTCTGAAACGACGGAATGACCCTAATTCATCTTATATGGGATGGCAACGTAAGAAATCGTTTCAAATCCATAAACATTCATTGCCTCGTGACGAGCTCTAGAACTTATGTAAATTAGAGATATTTGTCTTCAGATCTGTCTGCCACGGTGCATAATTTAGGCTCGCTTACCGTACTTAAAGTGTAAAGCCGCTGTGTTATGTTCTCCATAAATAACTTTCAACATTTTAACACCACTCTGCTTAGATATTCACCGATCTTTCATGATACGTAGGTTCTTTGCAGGAATACCTAGTTTATTATAACTCTGTAGTAAGTAGAACGTACTAAGACACCTTTGCACCCTCAAACCATAATAATTATTATCGACGAGTTTCAGTCATAGTAAGATTTTGTACTGTCGCTAAGCCATGTGGAGGCCTTATAAGGCGGCTTGAAAACTTCTGACACTGGGGTTGACCACTAGCCCCCACAACCTCCACCAATCCGGACTTGGCCCCCGTGTGTGAAGTATGGCCTAACCTTCCCGATTGTATGGGAAGAGACCCGTGCCCCTGCAGCAGTGGGGATGTAATGAGCTGTTAACAACGATTTTGTATTTAGTACAGATGTTTCATTGATTAAGTTTTAAAGATAACACGTTATAAGATACCAAATAAGGTACAACAGGGATCACGAGATCAGGTTTGGAACCTTGTTCATAAAAAGTTCAAGCTTTGTTGTTAAAGACGAGCTGACCTGCTTGTATCAATCAACAAAAATTCAAGGGTAGACTTCTCTATAGATTAGATTGATAGAGAAGAAAGTAGGAGATATAAGTAGCTACTTTTCTTCTGAACTTTCTTATAGAAGATACGAGACGTTTATCTTATCTCTTTTGGGCCTCGCAAAAAGTTAATCCATGTCCATGCGGTGTAGACGAGCAAGTGACGAACAAAAACGGTAATGTTTGTGCCGAGCCGCAAATGTGCGGGCAAAGGCCGCGACCGACAGTCGAATGCGGACAAATTCTCAAGTTTTTCCGTTTTTCCCACGACGCCCAAAGACCACGTTTCTATGAAGGAGGCATGCAATATTTTAAAAGGCACCGTTTTATAAGCCCATTTTGAATCTACGATTACGATGACCAAATAAAGGTTATAGTTAAAGGTTTAGTAAGTATGTGGGTACAAAGAGAATATAATCATCGTATTCGAAGAAATCGTATTGCCAAAGGCCTGTATTATTTAAATCCGAAGCCCAAGCGGAAGGCACGGGCACTCCACTTGTGTAGAGCCTAGTCTTAGGAGACATTGAAGGTCTTCGCCCACGCCCCATTTATTTTTTGGCAGGTCGGCAACGTGCGAAACTCGCGAGACTCGTGACCAATATGAATGTGATACAATTTGTCAGGTTTAGGCGGTTATTTGTACGGAGCGCAGGTGTGGCTCTCGAGTGCCATCATTCTACGGAATAATAATGACTGATTCGACTTAGAAAAGTCTGTTGCTGTGGTTTGTTCAAGACATCGAGTTAGAAGCCTGTTTATTATAGCTTTTTAAGTGCTTTTGTTCAAGCCATATTCATTAGGGGATCTCTAAATGAATTAGGCTAATTCATTTACTCGTGGGTTACATTAGGCAAGTATATAGTTCATTATCATCATTACCACCGTTGCTTATTAAGATTGCGCGCCGCGCCGTGAGGTAAGGTTTTGCCGACCCAATCAGTTTCCTGATCCCTTCGATCGCCTAACTCTGACCACGAGAAACATATTACCTCGAGCTCTGAGTCTGAAATTTAGGTACTTAGAAAATGTGTAGTTGTTGTTAAATTTGACTAAATAAACAATATATAATAGGTAAATACTTTATACAGCTGTGAATTCATATAAATGTATTATGAAAAAAATTGGCACAGGAATTTGAAATTTTCAACAATGGCAGATCTACATTCTCGAGCAAGTGTGAGTAAAACAAGTTTTTATGATTTTCGTTTTGCACATACATAAAAGTAGATCTCCACATTTTAACGGTTGGCCACCGTAATACAGATAATTGACCACGCTGAATACGTTAAAAACAACCGACTTCAATCGCAACAACTCCAATTTTGCTATGTTTTGTTGATTTTCTCAAAAACCGCTGGATCGATTTCGATAAAATTTATATGGGACCACCTGTGAAGTATACCCTTTCAAACAAAAAAAGAATTTTCGAAATCGGTTCAGGCGTCTTCGAGTAATCGGTGAACATACATTCCAAAAAAAAAAAAAGATTCCGACGAATTGAGAACCTCCTCCTTTTTTTGAAGTCGGTTGAAAAGGACGCAAGGGCCAGCTCAAAATAATGTTTGAAATCACGAAACTACTAGAAATCACGAAATTACTAGATAGGTACTGACTTCTACTTCGTTTCTTTATTTCTTTAAATATTATTTCTTTGGAAGTTTCATTATTTCTAGCTGTAGGGTTCCCGATCTAGTAGGAAATTCAGCGAAATAGGTACTAGGCACCAATTATTATACCTACTAGTTTCTTAAGTAAGTGGTGACCTGACCTTCCAACGGGGCGTTGTTTAGGATCTCTGGACGAGGATGAAGAAGATCAATGGGAAATCATTCCTTCAATCATAGTGTTTTTTTTATCCACAATTGGCAAACCCTTGGCATCATCTCACCTGGTGGTAAGACAGTGACGATAATGTCGAAGATAGAAGCGGGCTTATCAAGATTCCCTAATGCAATGGGGAACTGGCTATCTTATCTCCATCCTGAACACATCAATGCTATTAACATTAATGTTTGTCGGCAAGACTAAGATAAGATGGTGGTAGGTCACCAACCAGACCGAGTCCTACAAAGTTGGACACCGCCGGGAATCGAACCCACGACATCCTGATGTGAAGCGAGCGGACTAGCCACTAGACCACGGAGGCGGTTAAAAAATAGAAATTGAAGACGCGACCGCATAAATTACGTTATATGACACTCAGTGACACCTGGCAATCTAAAATCCTCAGAGCAATTACAGAAACATATTGTATTATGATGCATCGACTCGATAAGAAGAAGAAGAAGTATTTATTGCTCTGAGCCAAAATCAATCCATTTAGAATACAGGCTGAGGTAAACAAATAAACATACACACACACAAAACCCTGCTCTTTTGACGGAAAGAAAAAGCTAAACTTAAACCCGATGCGAGCCGCACAGGACCGGTCGGTATGGAAATCCTTGGGGGAGGGCTTTTTCCAGCAGTGGACCTCTTTCGGCTGATTATGAACATAGGTACCTCTATATAATATGTAGGTGTGTATTAGAATGTGAGATATATTCCTTTGAATATTGCCGTAATCGTCCAAAAACTTGAAAACCTGACACCTGAAACTTTCATGATTAGTCCATTCTAATTTAGTTCGAACTCAAACAAGAGGTCGCATCTAATAATGAGTTAAGTGCGAGTGTCTGTCGAGTCTACGAAAGGGGCGGAAGACAGGCACGAGCTGTGTTCTGTCAGGCAACTTATTTGTTTAGTACCAAGAAAGCTGAAGATAAATAAAGCGAGCTGGAAGTTAGGCACATCATTAATTAATGCCTAGAGCACTGGGGGATACACAGAATGCCAGCTTTATTTTATAGGGGCAAGTATTTCATTCTAGAGAAGGGAGAATCTAAGGTAAAACTAATTTCCTTAATATTTATTATGAACTAGCTGGTGCCCGCGACTTCGTACGCTACAGTTATTATTTTCAAATAAATATTCCATGTACAGAATCGACCCCGTTGCAGTTTGTTTAGATAGATAATAATTGTAAATAATCTCGCTTTTTTCTCGTTAAAAAAAACCGTTGTATCTAATCGCGTTATTAAAGTTAGTCAACTGAACGCAACATTATAGCGCGTTTTAAATTACTTATGGCGCCATCTATCGACTGCCTCTTAGTAATAGTAGTAGCCTTAGGAAATCTTTTTAATTTCATTCAACTGATATTTTTACCGATTCAACCGGGATAAAAATTACCAGCTGGCCTAACATGCGCAACACGACTTATCTCATGTCGTGTATGATAAAATTTGTCGATCCCGATTATTTTGTCGTTTTTCTTAACATGCGTACCACGGAAGAGAAGATTTCTCGGCATGACTTCGCTTTGTCGTGACAAGTAACAGCGAGAAGTTGATGTTGCCATTTTAAGAAAAATAACCGGTTTGTCATATAAAATTCGTTAGATTTCAGCGATAAAATGTTTTTAGTCTGAGCTTTTCAATAATTTTATGAAAAAAATAGTGATTATATTCTCCTTTGTCACAGACTTTTTGTTTTCTTCGTGAGTTTTGTTAGATCTCAGCAATAAAAACTTTTTATTCTGAGCTTTTCAATAATTTCGTTGTTAAAATAGTGATTATATTCTCTTTGGTCACTGACTTCTTTGAGTTCTTTGATTTCTTCGCGCGCGCTTCAATTTTGATCAATGTTTTCTTTTAAGAAATCTTATATTTTTTGCCACAAATAAAGCGACTGTCCAATGTAGCGGTAAAAAATTTGGGATTTTATACATTTCGGGGACAGTTAGTTACTTTCATGAGTAGAAATAATATTTAAATAACAAATTAAATAGCTACTTATTTCAGAAGAACCCATATTCAGTTTCATCTATTTCCATAAAAATCAAACCACCTACCCATGTGGCCCAGTGAAGCGGTCGTGCCTCAGAGCCTCAGATCACGCAGGTTAACTGACTACAAACACGGTGGTAACCCGGATGAGTCTGACTGTTAGTGGCATTTGTCTCGACCGTTTCCGTGCTTCGCAAGGCACGTTAAGTCGTTGGTGCCGGCTGCTATCGGTAGCAGTCGTTAAGCCATGTCATGTCAGAGGCCTTATAGGCGGCTTGAAAACTTCTGACACTGGGGTTGGCCACTAGCCCCACAACCTATCAACCAACCTATCCTATCCTATCCTATCCTATCCTATCAACCTATCAACCTATCAATCCGGGCTTGGCCCCGTGCCCCTGCAGTGGGGACGTAATGGCCATTTGATCATAATTGTATATTTATATAGTCGTAATACAGGACTGCCTTTTTGTTTTCGCGTTTCTCGTTTATCTCGTCGCTCAAATTCATCGAAGAGAAACATGTCGAGTAGAAGTTTCAAATTTCGAGAAATAAGGGCGCGCATGTTAGAGTTTGTCGACAAAAGTTTGACAGACGATAAAATTTCATAAAATGACAGATCGAAAAGAGTTCCGTGTACTGCCATGTTAGGACTCCTCGACAAATAGACATATCTCGTTTTAACACGAGAAAATGCGTCGACAAAATTTTGTCACGTTGCGCATGTTAGGCCAGCACGTGTTTAGTCGTGACATAAGGTATCAATATGCCAAATATCAATAAAATCGTACTAATAGTTATTGAGTATTGAAGCATTCAAAAATTTCAGTTTTTAGCCATTCCTTCGGGAACCCTTGACTTTTCCGGGATAAAAAGTATCTAAAATGTTACTCCGGGTTACGTAGTATAATCATACAAAGTTTCGTCAAAATCGGCCCAGCCGTTTCTGCGTGATGCGCGAACAGACAGACAGACAGACAAAAATTCCAAATTAAATTGTTTTGGTCTCTATATCGATAGACATGGCCCCTCTACCGTTATTATTTTCAAAAAATATTCCATGTACAGAAACGACCCCGTTACAGTTTTATTAGTATGATGATGATGAAAGACGCTATGCTAGACACTGGTTGTGTAATGTTTTACTTTCCCGCGGGAACCCGTCACTTTTATGGGATTTATAAATTTTATAATACACATTGTTTGACCGGCAATATAAGGTATCAGCATGCCAAATTTTACTAAATTAGGTGCATAAGTTCTTGTGTACTAAGCTGTATAAGTTACTATAGGTTTTTTAACTATCCCACGGGAACTCTTTAATTTTCCGGGATGAAAAGTATCTAAGATATTGACCGGGGATATAAGGTACCACCATGCAAAATGTTATTTAAATTGGTCCAGCAGTTTTGGAGATTAGCCCGTACAAACAGACAAACAGATAAACAGACAGAGAAACAAAAAAATTGAAAAAAATCTGGATTTGTTCTATTGCTCTTCTTAAGCAGACCAGACACTATCAGTAATAATGACAGTATTTTTACATCAGTATAATGACATTCCATCGATTAGTATGCGTCAGACCATCATTCCAACCTCTACACTGTCAGTTTAATGTCAGTATATTGTCATTACTTGAAAATACTGTCATTATTACTGATAGTGTCTGGTCCGCTTTACATCCCCCTGACTCGGTTTTTAGCATTTTTTTTCTATGTACAGACATTCGACCTCTAAATTTTTATTATATGTATAGATGTGACTTTAAGGTCTACAGCAGTGGTTTTCAACATGTGGGTCGCGACCCCCTGGGGGGTCGCGAAGCCTTTCTCAAGGGGTCACGGATAAAAGAAAAAGTTTGTGTTTATAGGTCCTACACTGCACTGCAATGAAAAAACTCGATTTCAGTGAGAAGCAGCCTTCCTGTTACGTGTTAATTTTTTAACAATTTGTAAAAATGTGATTCTATTTTGGAGACTTTAATAAGGAAATCATTTTCTAATTGAAGAAAATTATAAACATAGTCTTTCAAATCACTAACATTTTGTATGTTTATGGCCCTAGGGGGGTCGCAAGATTTTTTTTACTTGTAAAGGGGTCGGATATTAAAAAAGGTTGAAAAACACTGGTCTACAGAAACAGAAACAGAACTTTTTGTTACATGCAGTTATGGTCAATAAATGAAATGAAATGACAAGAAAAACCGGCCAAGTGCGAGTCGGACTCGCGCACCGAGGGTTCCGTATAAATTCATAATCACACATGTCTTGAAGTCTATATCAAATTCTCACAAAAAATTGTGATGTAACTAAAAATGTATGGTTTTCGGACTTTACGAGTACATGTGCTATAAGACATTGCTTCTTGCCAAATTTCTTGATTCTAGGTCAACAGGAAGTACCCTACAGATTAAAGTACTAAATAGTAGACTAGACTTACTGTAGCATCTACTGATTTAAAATGAAGCTAATAGTCGATGGTGGCCGCGCCATATAGTACGACACCAGGTTTTGATTCCCATGCTAGTGCCCAAATATGCGGCATAAACGGCCGTATCTCTTGATTGCGTTGGCATAGAAGTTTGATTTTTTCAAAGCATCAAGGGATTGCAGGCTTGAGTATTTGATATAAATTTTAACTTAATATCCTGAGAAAAAGGGCCTTGACAGACAGACGGGCGGACAACGAAGTGATCCTATAAAGGTTCCTTTTCTCCTTATAAGGTACGGAAACCAAAAAAATATTGTGTTTGAATTGTTGATTATATGTATTTCATAATTACTCCAGTCACCGTAGACAAAAAAATCGCGTTAGGTCGCATTGGTTGCAGCAGTTCTGATTTTTTGGTTTTTTTTTTTTTTGTTTGGTTCTTTCCTGCTTTTGCAAGGAAAAGGCAAAGGCTTCTCTGGCCATACAGCCTATTCTTACGTAGTTTGCTCTTCTCTAAATATTTTTCTATTTCATTCTAGTTCTCATTTATCAATTTCTGTCGTCTTTAACTTTTTCTCTATTCTTCCACAAAATGATAGCACTTTTGATGAAGATTTCATGGACTTCTTGAGAGCACTCGAAACACAGTCTACACACTTTTATTTCATTATCCTACATATTAGACACTTAAATGGCACTTTATTGAACAATACACTATCAATATTATGCAATAAAAACCACGATATCTATTTTTTCGGATAATAAAACAAAAATGACAAACTCTTGCCGCGAGTTCCCACCAAAAAGACCTGATTTTTTGGTATGTTATTAGGGATGATAACAGTAGTGTAAAACTAATTTTAACACACTTGCTCATAAAGTGGCTCTATGGTCACCGCAATTAGGCACAGAATGACACCCATAATCAAACTGTGACTTTTTCATTGCTATAACTCACTAGTGAGTTATAGATTTTTTTTAAATTTTATTGGTTGAGTTGCATTGTTCTTAAAAAAAGTTTTTATTCAAAAAAAAAAGATCGTGTTCAATAGAACAAATAAATTAATGTTCCTATTGCTTGCTCATTTCATGCAACTTCTTATTTAAATAGATAATTTTAACTCGTACGTGTTTAATAAATAAAACTTTCACTCAAATAACTTTTGTTTTCTCTGTAATAAAAGAAAACTTTAAATTCCCCATTTTGTACGTGGCAGAATAGGCGCAAATCCTATGCGCCGAAAATAAAAAATAAAACCTCATCCCTTTAGTCTGTGGCCGATCGCAATGCGCGCGCATAGGAAAACTGATTAATTTTTCCCGCCATAGCGAAACATTTTTCACAACTCGTTTTCACTGTTGAAATGAGTTTTTATTGTTATTTTATTCACAAGTGTGTTGAAATCGTCGTATGATACTCGTGTGTATTGATGATTACCGTCCTTGGCTCACCAATGTTACACACTAGTACCATAATGTACTATTTTCAGCTTCGAAAGACTTGTGCTATGGTGCTTGGTGCTCCAAAAACATCGACATTTTCGGACTTTTTCATTTTTTGGCTTATAACTTCTAAAAGGTGCATCTTACGGAAAAAGTCATTATACACACTTATATGAAGAAACAATTTCCTATAGTTTAAGTGCAATTACAGCTCTGTAGGTCTAATAAAACCCAAGATACAGCACTTCAAACATTGACAATTTTCCCTAAAAAGTTTGAAATTGTAGATTTGCCGCCTTCCGAGCAGAATATCGGCTATAATACTCATTCTACGAGGAAAGTCATTAAAAAGAAAGTTATAGAGCAGTTATTTCGCTTTAATTTAAGCACAAACTGAAGTTTGTAAGACCAATAGTTCCCTTGTAATCTGGACAAAGCGAAAAATTAAGGAAATCAGATTTTTCAAAAAGGGAGTCTGACAAATTGCAGGACTTCTGTAAAGCATAAGAAAGACATAACACGGTGTAAAATAATTTATACTGATATTATAAAACTTAAATTATATCACTTAGTGATGGCGGGACCTCAGCTGACACCTGCGACAGAAATATACATGAAATATAGAACAAAATGTCAATTAATATTTATTATAATGAATTAGGTATGTAATATTAGGTTTACCTTTACGCACTTAGCGACGAAACAATCGTGTTCTTTTGAAAGGTCTTGGTTCATCTGACAGCTCTTCCTGGGGCTCCGGAGACTGCTTTGTTGCTTGTTATAAAGGCGAGGTCGTCGAAGTCGTCCTCTTCATTCAACTCAGTCAAGGCTATGGACGGAGTGTTGAGGCAGGCAGGTCTTCCCCTGACAAACTTTGCAGAAAGTTTCAGCCCCGTTATCTTGCAGGAGCATCTTCCTTTCCCGCACCTATTCTTACATCTGCATGACAGGAATTTCATAAGAACTTGTTACAAATAGTTTAAATACTTTAAATACACAGCCCAGGATAGACCTACGAATGGATTACCTTACTTGCATTGCACTTAAATTATATGAAATTGTGTCTTCTTATAAGTGTGTATAATTACTTTTTCCGTTAGATGCACCTTTTAGAAGTTATAAGCCAAAATCTGAAAAAAGCCCGAAAATTTCGATGTTAGCACAAGTCTTTCGAAGCTGAAAAATTTGTTTTACATCACTGTTATCAACCCTAACAACATACCTACCAAAAAATCATAACTATTGCAACCAATGCGACCTCCGATGTCTTGTACGACTGACCTAAATAGGTAATGTAATAATAAATGAATAATAATGGCAAATGGTTTTTACAGCCATATGCTGTGCAACATTTCTTCTAAAACCTTTTACCATCTGGCATAAAATGGATTGTCATTGGCTGGATTATCATTGTATTGTCAGAAATATGTATAAAACAGCAACAACAGTCAGTAAATAGCATAGTGGTAGTAATCAGGGTTAAATTAATTTACAAGTAATCTGTGTTCCTATGAGAGGTACCTTATTTAGATTCTTCCTGGAATAATAAAGTAGGTACCTCATATAGTAGTCTCCACACCCCGGTCACTTCATACAAATTTCGCGCCATTGTTAACTTTTTTAACCCTGAATTGGTAAGCCATGTACATACATACAGTACATAGACATTCATGTTTGTACACATATAAATGTATGCATGATGTACTCATTGTTCTTTATTAGCTCTTTCCTTAAAAAAATAAAATTGTCTTTGGTTAACAAACTGTGCTTTGGTTGGCCAACACCTTGACACATGGACACACATCAGTCACACAGGGGCACAGTGTTTTTTTTTGCCCAAAAAAAGTGACATCTTTTTTTTCGTTCATTCAATTTGGCTTTTCATAACAAATGTAAGAGTAAAACTCCCAGGAGTCCATTTTGTGTAGTTTATTTTTTAAAAAATCACAAAGTTTTGGTGACCTTGCTGTTAAAAATACGGAAATTAATTCATAGAAAAAAAACTATTCATAATTTAGTATTATTTGTTTATCGGGTACATAAAGATAGTCTAGGCGCATATTATCCCCTTTTTAGTAAATCAAAAATGTTGGGAATTTCCTCAAAAAAAATGTTTTCTAAATTTTAAATTTTATTTTTTTATATTGTTTCTAGGTCGAAGTAGAGGTTCTGCCTAGGACAGATATATTCACCATATTTATATGTATCTCCCACAAAATTACCACATTCTACTTCGGCGGAGGTTTGGTAAAATATATTTTTATGTACTAAGGTCAACATTTTTGATTTAGGGTTGACACAATAAGGTCATTTCCCTTTACGTTTTTTTATATAAAATCAAGTGTATTTAAAAGGTTTTAATTTGAAACATACTTGGATGTAGTAAACTAAGGAACTGAACAACTTTTGCACATCAACATTGCCGAAATTGCAAAAAAAAATGGTCTTACAGACTTGCCAATTAACTGATTAAATAGGTATGAAACGTCCGAATATTTTTGTTATTTCGGCAAAGTACTAAAACAAAAGTAGTGCAATTTCATGAGTAAAAATCCACCTTATTTATTTTGTTATATCTAAATAGTGAATCAAGAATTTGTATGGGAAACTGGAAAAAAAATATGGATCGGATTATTTCAATATATTTGCTGTATTCTATCGCTATCTTTTCTTACTTTGTGATTCTATACTTTATTCTAACTAACCTCTCAAAAATTCAAAAGCACTTCTTAGCACAAAGTGTTCAAAATTTCAAGTGTGAAATTAATTTCTGACAAGGTTCTAATTACGATAAAGTCTTCAACAAACCTATATAGGGTGCTTCTAAAATATATGCCACGGCTGAAATGGGAGAAAGTATCATGTATAGTGATCACGAAAATGAGACATTCATGTCCGGAAACTATTCTTTTTTTTTCCATACAAAAAAATAACAATCATAAAAATAAATTGCTTTACTTTATTAAGCCATCCCGTATTGTGTTGAATGAAACCAGGCGCGCGAAAACATGCTTAAACGCTCCGACGTTGCGGCTAGACATCAAACAAATTCGGCACTTGTGTCATGCTGCAAAAGGCTTTGATCTGTCCGCACCCTTTCGCATACTCACTCGGGAGCGGAGCGCGACCGGCGGGCGGGGGCGTACAGGTCAGAGGTCAGTTCGCTATGCGCAGCGGTGACGCGCAGGCGTGACGCGAACGTTCTGCACCGCCTGCGCCCCCATCCGCGAGTGAGATAACCATGTCACCCAGACGTACATACGAATCAAGAGTATCTTGAAATGATACTCTGCTACCGCGATACCCTCTGATCGCGAGTGCAATAACATCCCTGCGCATGCCGTAAACCTGTATGAGCAAAGTTTTGGTGTAAGAGTCAGCCACCAGTGTTGTGTTGTGTGTGTCATCATCATCAACCGAAAAACGTCCACTGCTGGACTAAGGCCTCCCCCAAGGATTTCCACACCGACCGGTTCTGTGCGGCTCGCATCCAGCGGCTTCCCACAACCTTCATCAGGTCTTCGTCGGTCCACCGAGTCGGGGGCCTGCCCACACTGCGTATTCCAGTGCGCGGTCACCACTCGAGAACTTTACTGTGTTGTAAAACTGATGTAAAACTTTGTTGTGTTGTGAAATAGCTTGTAAATAAGGTGATCGACACTCTACTACCGCGAGTGCAAATAACATCCCTGCGTTTGCCGTAAACCCGTATGAACACAGGTTTGGTGTGAGTCAGCCAGCCACCAGTGTTGTGTTGTGCAAATCCTTGTAAATAAGGTGATGAACTTAGAAACACGCCAAGTTACTTACGGTAATACGCGTTCTTTTTAATTTTACGCATCTACTCTTGAGTAGATGCCTTACCTACCTAAACTTTTTATTAACAGATTATTTTCAGTACGTAATTTAACAGTCCAAAGCCTGTCAAAGTGCGATGGTAAGTTTATCACCTTGTTACGTGAATAAGCCGTTTTAATAACAGGTAAGTTTGTTTATTCTGCTCTACATTTAATTTAAAGACAATCAGCTGTTCACTAAATTAACCTGTAAAAAGAGAAACGAGCGTGCGTTGCTTTTATTCAGTGAAATGACATCGAGTTCATTCATGACTTCATGACGGAGCGTACGTACTTGACGGACCGTGTTGTGCGAAATTGAATCAAAGTAAAAAAAAATTGTTTAGTCTCCCAAATCAATTTAACGACTCCGGGGCACGATTTTTTTTTTACTATTGTAATCTATATGCATGACTCTTACTCCCATTGCAGCGGTGGCATATATTTTGGAAGCACCTTATATTATACTCAATTAAAAAATGGATTTCCGATACAAATCGACTTGCTGATTAATAGGAAGTACAAAATATGTTATCCGAGTTAATGATGAACTTACGTACGTTAACAGTCAGTCTGTTCAGTTATGCTTGATGACTTTTTATTTGCTGAAATAAAACGGAAAATTGCAGATGGTTCTTATGAAACTGAACAACTTGTCCCAACAAAACAAACAAGGGCAGAAATAAAACATTTTTACTTCTCACACCAACTGTCAACAACTCAAAGAAAGTAAACGATTGACAAATATTTGTCAGTGATAAAAAAGTCAATTTGTATAATAGAAACAGATTTAACAGACACAAATAAAGGTGAAGCAAGCATTTGATTAATCTTTCAAAAAATAATCATCATCAGCCGAAAGACGTCCACCGAGTCAAAAAATAATACTCACGATATAAATAGAAAGGTCAAATTAGTGACAACCCTAAGAGATGTTTTTGAAAATCATTTTTTCTAAACTTCCGCCGAAGTAGAGTGTAATAATTTTATGGGTGATACATATTAGTATTAGGTATATATCTGTCCTAGGCAGAACCTCTACTTCGGCCTAGAAAAATAAAAATAAATAAATTTAAAAATCAGAAAATATTTTTTTTTGAGGAAATTACCAACATTTTTCATAAACTAAAAAGAGGATAGTATGCGTCTAAAATATCTTTAAATATCCGTAAAATAATTAATACTTAGTTGTGAACAGTTTTTTTCCTATGAATTAATTTCCGTATTTTTACCATGAAGGTCACCAAAACTTTGTGTTTTTTTTTTTAATAAACTAAACAAATTTGATTCCTGGGAGTTTTACTCTTGCGTTTGTTATAAAAAGCTTAACTGAATAAACAAATAAAAAAAAGATGTAACTTTTTTGGGGCAAAAAAAACACTGTGAGGGGGGGTGAGGTAGCCTTCAGAGAGCGGCAGGGAGTGTCCCTACTGCATAATGTCCTTATACTGTGAGTAGTCTCATAAAGTTTAACAGTAACAATGTGGCTACTCTGAGACTAACTCGGTGGCTAAGTGGTTAGCGATCCTGACCTCTGATCAGAGAGTCGTGAGTTCGATCCCCACACAGTGCAAACTTTTCTGTGATGAGCAGAATTGTTTGCTCTGAGTCTGGGTGTATTATATCTATATATGTATGTATTTAAAAGTATATGTGTATGTATATCAGTCTCTGGTTCCAAAGACACAGGGAATCCTAGTTTGGGGCCAGATGACCGTGTGTGATTTGTCCCAGATATTATTATTAATTATGCGCTCATAAGAAAAAAGGCCGCTAAGTATACGGAACGTATACTTTGCGACCTTCTTGCTATGAGGGCAAAATTCAGGAATCCTATATTCCCTTAGAAATATACAACCCTATGTAGAAAAGTGATGTTGTAAATTGATGCATAAAAGCTTAAAACTTTATTATTTTGCTAGGATTTCTGAAATGCAAAGAAAATAAATAAAACGGATGTCAACATTTAATTACTTTTTAAACTATACAATACAATATAAAATAATTCTAAATTACTACTTAGATTTTGCCTGTACATTAGACAGCTTTGTTGGATCAAATTTAAATGTTTTCTGTAAGGGGCCTTTCCCAGCTTTTGTAAATATCATTTCATCTATTCTCTGTCTTTCGGCTAGCTCTTTGGTAATCTTTATATTTGTCCATGAATCTTTGGCACCAGCTACAAATCCCTTCTTCTTTATGGGTAAATTATCAGGAGTATGAATCACCATCTTTGGAATCTTGAAATATTCTCGGACCGCTGGAATTTTTAGGAAGGCCACTTGAAACAGTGAGATGAAGTTACTGGAACACCAGTATACCAAAATGGCCCCTGGGAAGTTGATCGTGAAAGGAATCATAACCACAGGTAAGGCACGAAGAACATACCTCATCATTTGCATATTTTGTGCATCGAGTCTTCCTCCATCAACTCCCAGCTCAATTGTTGCCCATAACGTAGCACTTGTTATGATAGGCAGTATGAAGTACTGGTCTGGGACAGTCAAATCCATGAACCACCATAGTCCACCATGTGTCATGCTCTCAACTGGACAGTTGGCCATCCCTCGCAGACCCATGAAGAATGAAATGAAAAATGGCGCCTGCGCCAAAGGAACTACCATGTTCTTAAGAGGATTCAATCCCTTTTCCTTCATAAACAACATCATCTCTTGCGCATACCGAGCTGCTTCCAACTGATTACCAGTTTGCCGAGCTTGGGTCATCTTCAGCTGAAGAAGTTGGATTTCTGGTAAATAATTATTCATTATTGCAGAGTTCCTTTGAGACATGATTACAAGGGGGAACATGGCGATACGAACGACGAGCGTCCCAAGAAGAATAGTTCCCCACCAAGGTAAATTCAGAGTAACGTGAAGGTATTCGAAGGCGTTCTGCATCATGCCAACAGGGCCCCAGCCTCCGAGACCAAGACTAGCAAACGTGGGCTCACCATTTGCTGCCAAAGTCTGGACAGTCTCAAGCACAGAAGGATCTGGGACTGGAGGGGGCTCTGGTATATTCTCAATCAAAGGAACTGTTTTACCGACATCACTGATGTCTGTCGAAGCAAACCTCGCGGACCCAGCTGATGAATAAAGGTAGTAAACCTTCACCTTTCTAACCTCAAATTTTTCACAGAATAGTATTTGCTTCACGGCACTTCTGCATCCTTGGCGGCTAAGCAATTTGAACATTGTAATAAATATTATTGGTACGTTCCAGTACCAATTATTTCTGATAGTCAAAAATTTATCGTTTCGTAATATTTTTGTTCACCGCACATCACATTTGACACTGACAGTTTTATGATGGACGGACATGAAAAATGTTACCTTATAGTGTTTATTAAATTACTACAAAATACAACTTATAGCAAAATAATAACGACTTGACGTGACTTGAGTGCCACAAAATAAAATAAAACTTTTCATCATATTTGTAAGTGTAGTCCTAATAATGTATGAAATAAATCTGCAGTTACATTACAACAAAAGCAATATTGAAATATTGAGGATTTTTCTTGAACAGTAGGAGAAATTATGATTATGGCTACTATTTTTAGGATTGACATTGACAGTAAGGTTGGTATTGCCATTAACTATGAATTGTCTCTGGGACTTTTTGGCGGGAACTCGTAGCTACAGATTCTCAGTTTTCTTTTATTATCCGAAAAATTAGATATCGTTTTTAATGCATAATATTGATATTGTTAAAAAAAGTGCCATTTAAGTGTCTAATATGTAGGATAATGAAATAAAAGTGTGTAGACTGTGTGTAGACTGTGTTTTGACTTCTTGAGAGCAGAGTGCTCTCAAGAAGTCCATGAAATCGTCATCAAAAGTGCTATCATTTTGTTGAAGAATAAAGACGAAAGAAATGGCTTTGACCTTAATTTAATTATTCTATGAAGACGAAGAAATACGGAAGAAATGGCTTTTGGCCTTTAAATACGACAGAAGATTTTCAACAGACTAGGCTGTATGGTACTGATCCTTTGCCTTTCCCATCTTGGGGTAATATAAAACAAAAAATGTACATTTTACACATTTGACGTACCTTTTTAAGCTCCCATGTGTAATGTGTAATTGGGACCTCATATGTACCTTTTGAACTTACACAAAAGATAAGTTAGTAAGTTCCACAGGCGCGGCGATAATAATGAACCTCCACCTTAAATTTTTTGGGCTCGCTCCGCTCGCGCCCTTTTGTATAAACAGGGAAGGTTCTTCTGTTTTGTGAACGATAGGGCTGGATGCATTTGCGCAACAAAAGTTGGTCGCGCTTTCTTAAATGTATGTATATTATAAACAAGAATACTGCAAATCAAAGGAGAGTGTAAAATTAAACTAAAACTTCCTAAAAATGCAGGAAATCTGAAGTGTTAATTTAATAAAGTAAAAATTTTGCAAGCAGAACTGAAGATTCTACTACTTCGTTAATTACAGCACTCGAGGAACATACAGAGGAGGGCGTTAATTTAAATGAAACTTCCTAAAAATGTAGGTAATCTGAATACTTTATCAGATAAATTTTAAATACCACAAAGGTGCAGGTAAATAAAAATATGACCCCCCCCCCCATTTTTGACTGCTACCGCACCTGGACCCCATAACTATATGTACTTCAAATTCACTGTTTCCTCTTTTCACGCGAAAGAATCTACAGTATGGTTGTATTTAGAGTGGTTTTAGTAAAAAATGCCCATGTACCTTTTTAACCCAAAATGTACGGTTTCAGCGCTTGATATGTGCGTTTTGGGAAATCAGTGGCGGCAACACTGCCATTTATGCACGTGTGACGGACTTTTTGGCGGGCTATTGAAGAGAGCGGGCGCGAATTTTAAAAGTTTTTTCCAATTTGTAAAAATTTGGGTTTTTGTAATTATTTTTGTGATATTTTGTAAATAAAACTTATAAATAGACTATAGTGGTGTAAATAAACAAAAATGGCGGTGGGAGATGGGGGTAGTGATCCCCCAGATCCTGGGCGGAAAAAACCTAGAAGGCATGAGGATAGTGAGACCTTCTACAAGCCGTACACCAAACCTGGGTACAAGAGGGTCTTCCCGGATACAAGTGCTGTTGTGGGTGAGTGTGTAGTATATATCGAAAGTACCATAGAAGGCGAAAAAATTGGGAACAAAAATCCTTTAACGATGACTCACCTTATAAAAAATGAGTTGAAAGGTGTCTCCAATTTAAACAGGGTGAATGCAATGAAGCTTAGTGTCAGCTTTGCTCAAGCAATAAACGCTAATGAATTTCTGAAAAATGAAGAATTCCAAAAAAAGCACAATCTGAAGGTCTATATACCAGCAAGAGCAGTGGAGACAATCGGCGTGCTGAGATTTGTACCCACTAGTGTTAGTAATGAAGAACTATATAGAAGGTTGTCTTCTAAGTATGAAATAATTTCAGTGCGTAGGTTCACAAAGCGAGAAAATGGGGGGATTAAACCATTCACTACTGTTAGTGTAACTTTCCTGTCAAACTCCCTGCCAGAATGCGTGTACTTGGATCTGTTCAGATTCAAAGTGCATGAGTACGTTGCTCCACTGCTGCAATGCTACAAATGCTTTCGGTTTAACCATGGGGCTAAAATTTGTAAGTCAACTCAAAAATGCAGTATATGTGCAGGGGAGCACCGATACACCGAATGTACACCTGATGTTACTATCAAATGTATTAACTGTGGTGGTCAACATCTGGCTATATCTAAGGACTGTCCCATAAAACAGAAAAAGATTGAGGAAAAAAGAAACGCAAAAAATTATGCGCAAGTAGTCTCTAACAAAAATGAGCTAAACTTAGTAAAAAATTACAACAGAGAATTCCCGCAATTACCCATCCCAACTAAGACTAAACGCATTGCCAATGAAATACAGCATAACGTTGCTACTGACTGCTTCAACCTCTCAGGTAGAGGCAATTTCAACAGAAAAATTAATTGATGAGATTGTTAAAAGTGATGTGGTACTGAAGGGATTAGTGGGGGCCCTGGTTGCTCTAGGCAACTCAGGCCAAAAGTTGACCTCCACAGTCATCAAAGACATACTAATTAAGTCTCTTAAACATGGATAAGACTTTTATACGTATTGCACAATTCAATTTGGAGTCATTAAAAAGTAAAAAACCATTGTTAATCGATTTTTTATTTAAAAATAACATAGATATATGTATACTAAATGAAACATATTTAAAAGAGAATAGTGTAGTAAGAATTCCTAATTATAATATTATAAACCAAAATGGTAAAGATGGGCATGGTGGAGTAGCAGTTTTGGTCAAGAATGATTTTAAATATACTATAATTCCAACTCCTTACTATGATTATTTACAATCTGTGGCTATTGTTTTAAAAACTTATATAGGTAATTTAACTATATTTGGTACTTATGCACCACCTCCTAAAGGGGGCAGATTTAGGGCTAGACGTCTCCAAGATATCATAAATATGTTACCTAAGCCTTTACTACTATCAGGTGATCTTAATGCTCATCATGTAGCTTTTGGTTGCCTCACCACCAAAACGAGAGGTACTGAAATTTATAACATTCTAGATGAAAGTGATCTTTGTATATTAAACACAGGCTCTCCAACCACAGTAGGTAGGCCGAACGCTAGTCCATCATGTATAGATATTTCTTGTATTAGTGCAGCTTTAGCTCCCTTATGTCACTGGTGGGTTCATGATGACTCCATGGGCAGCTATCATTATCCAACTCTCATAGATATTTATACATCAGTTGATAAGTTTCAAGTGGGAAGTCCAGGTGTAAAATATCTTTACAACCAAGCAGACTGGAAAAGATTTTCTGCTGAAACAGAAAACGCATTCAAGAACTTTAGTGTTGATCATTCAAATCCTTTAGAAACATATAACAATTTTTGCGATACTCTACAAAAAATTAAAAATAATTGTGTACCAAAGATTGAGAAGAGAGGTCAGTATGTTATGAAAAAACCAGTTCCATGGTGGGATGATGAGTGTCGGGAAGCTGTACAAAAGAGTAAAGATGCTTTGAATCTTTATCAAAGTACCTCTGATTTAAGTAGCTATATAGAATATAAAAAAGCTGATGCCTTTAAAAAACGATTGCTGAATCAAAAGAGGATCTGTGGTTGGAAAAATCTTTGCGAATCCTTTAATAGATATACACCTGTTAGTGTAATTTGGAATTATATAAGAAAATTTAAACGATTACCTGTTCAAAATCACACTAAAAATGATGCATGGATTCCTTCATTTTTTAACAAATATGCTCCACCAAATCCATCTGAAAAAACAGTTGATGTAAACCAACTAGAAAGTATATTTAGGCAAACTGAAAGCACTCAAAGTAGTTTCTTATGTCAACCATTCTCATTACAAGAATTTAACACTGCAATTAGCTCTAGGCGAGATACTACTCCTGGTTTAGATGATGTTCCTTATAAATTAATCCGTAATATGCATCCTAATGGCCATCAAATTTTATTAAAAATATTCAATTTGCTATGGGATTCTAACTGTATTCCTGAGGCATGGAAAACACAATGTGTTATACCAATTATAAAGCCAGATAAGCCAGATTATGATTGCAATTCCTACCGACCAATTTCTCTATCCTCATGTGTAGGGAAGATTTTTGAGTTCATGTTAAAAGTAAGATTGGATTATTACGTAGAATCTAATAGAATCTTACCAGATCAACAGTATGGTTTCCGTAAAGGTAGAAGTGCTATGGAAAGTTTTACATTGCTTGTATCCGACATTAAAAAATCCTTCCTTAGTCATTCTGCAACCGTTTGTGCTTTTCTTGACGTCCAAGGTGCATTTCATAATGTGAATCCTTCCATTCTTGTCCAAGTCCTTAACGAGGTTGGAATACCAGGCAAAATCTGTAAATGGATATTTAATTTTCTTTATGATCGTACAATGTATATTAAATTTAATAACATTTTGCATGGACCAAGACAAGTATACAAAGGTACAATGCAGGGTGCTACAATATCTCCTTTATTATATAATTTATACACATCTCAAATTAATAAATATTTAACTGAAGAAAACATTAACTTTCTCCAATTTGCAGATGACTTACTAGTCTATACTGTACATAATGATGCGAATATAGCTGTTAATAAATTGAACAAAGCATTAGAACAGATACAGCACTACTATAATGAAAAATTAAATTTAAATATCAGTCCAGCAAAAAGTGCGGCATTAATATTTTCTAAAAAACAATGCCATTTAACTCTTGGTGATGTTCTATATAACAATGCACCACTGCCTTGGATGAAAGAAAAGAAATTTTTAGGAGTTTGGTTGGATCAAAAGTTATCTTTTCAGACACATATTAATCACATTATTTCAAATTCATGTCGTGGACTAAACATATTGCGTTCCCTGGCAGGTGTGCATTGGGGTTCTGATCCACAAATACTATCAATGTTATATAAAAGCATAGTCAGAAGTCATTTTGATTACAGCTGTTTAGCTTATATGAATGCAAATATTTCTTTGTTACGAAGATTAGATGTTATTCAGAATAAAGCACTAAGAATAATTTCAGGTGCTATGTGTTCTACTCCTATTCATATGATGGAAATAGAAACTTGCATACCTCCTCTTATTATTAGACGTCTGCAAATGGCAGAAAGATTTTGCTTAAAATTGCTAGCAGCAGAGAATTTGTTTGCTTTGAACAAGCTTCTACCTCCTAGCACATATCAGTTAGGTACTATGGGTCCTTATGTTAATAGCACCCACATCTTATCAGGAAACTTACCTGAGCTACCAAGAATATTATTGCACTTGCAGTCACTGACTTTTAATATTGACAAAAACAAATTCTGGCCTTTGTATAGAATAAGTTACAATGCTCTTGTCAATTTTGATGTTATTTTATCAAATGAGATAATCCAAGATAAATCTGAGTTATTGGATAACACCTTCTATAAAATTTACACTGATGGATCAAAATGTGAAGATAGGGTATCATCTGCCTTTTACGACTCACAAACTAAGTTTAGAAAATGTTTTAAGATTGATAAAAATGCAAGTATTTTTACGGCAGAGTGCTATGCTATCTATAAAGCTCTTTTATATATTAAAAATATTAATAGGCTTCACTATATGATTTTGTCAGATTCCAAGAGTGCCTTGCTCGCACTTAACAATAAGACCCTTAGATACAATCTTCATTACATAATATACCAAATTAGACAATTACTGTACGAACTTAGCTGTAATCATAAAACAGTACAATTTCTGTGGGTACCTTCTCATTGTGGCATAACTGGAAATGAAGAAGCTGACCAAACTGCTCGCGGACCACATAATGAAGATGACACAACCCTGTTGAGAATTAATTTCACTGATTTTCATGCTGTACTAAAGGAGACCCTGAAATCAATATTAATAGATTACTGGACAAAGATAGGTGAAGGAAAAGGAAAATGGTATGCTAAGATCCAAGGATGCCCGCCCGCCAAACCTTGGTACTATGGAAATCAAGATGTAAATTGCAGAAAATTCATAACTACAATTAACAGAATGAGATTTGGACATTGCCAAGTAAGAACTCACCTACACAGATTAAAATTAGTGGAAGACCCTAAGTGTTCAACCTGTAAACAAGACGAAGATCTAAACCACTTAGTTATGAACTGCCAACGATTTGGAGTTCAGAGACTTGTGCTAATAAGTGAACTTCAGGATATAGTGCAGGAGATTCCTCAGTGCTTAGAGGACTTACTCAGAGAACCCAAATTCTACGTGCCATTATATAAATTTATCGTGAACACTGTTGACAAATTGTGAAGTTTCGGTTGACGTACGTATGCTATATGTGACAGTGAAGTGTGATTTGAACCGTGAACGTGAACCAAACAGATGTAATTTTTTGTTGACGATCGGCTCAAAAGGACTCTGAATCCAGAGCCGTAAAAACAATAAAAAAAAAAAATGCACGTGTGACTTTTTGGCGGGAACTCGTAGCAAAAGTTTGTCAGTTTTGTTTTATTATCCGAAAAAATAGATATCCTGGTTTTTAATGCATAATATTGATAGTGTATTGTCCAATAAAGTGCCATTTAAGTGTCTATTAAGTAGGATAATGAAATAAAAGTGTGTAGACTGAGTTTCGAGTGCTCTCAAGAAGTCCATGAAATCATCATCAAAAGTGCTATCATTTTGCTGAAGAATAGGGTAGTTGGCTAACAAAGAATGAGAATTTGAAAATAAAATGAAGAAAATAATACTGAAGACTTAAACCACGTAAACTTTGATACTAAAAAGAAAAAACATAACTAAAGACGAGGCGGTATGGCCTGGAGCCTTAGCCTGCCCAACAAGGGCGAAAAAAAAAATTATACACATTGCACGTGTTTTAGATGTCAAAATTGGAAAAACATGTTTGTTATGCGATGGTTTGTGGTTTTATGGCTCTGATCCTTTGCCTTCCCCATCTCGGGGTAAATTAAAACAAAAAAAAAAAAAGGTTTGTGGTTTTAGTTTATAACGTAATTGTTGCTTGAAACCAGCCGTTCCTTTGTTATAATTATTGTTGTGTTCATGTTAAAAATATCCATCGGGCAACAAAATGGCTCACGTGTCCTATCCATTTAAGAAAACTAACAAAACTGTGTATCAGAAACCGGCCTCTGTGCTCACCGAAGATGTACTTTACTGGAAGAAATTGGGGGTAAGTATTGTAAAACTTGTAAGGCTACCACTGAGATCTACGTTTGGAAGCTCCAGGTTAACTAAGTTTGTTCTTATTTCAGTTACCAGTTCTTGTCAAAGAGTTTGGTGCTATAGACTACTTGGATTTTAGTCCAGTAGAACCATATTACTTTGCTGCTACATGCTCAGTCAGGATACAGGTAACCTGTTAATATCTTGGTTGTCATATGAATCATGTGTCATAAATAAACATTAAGTCCCAAATAATACCAGTACATTTTTATAACAGGTTTACGATCCTATTACAAAAGTTGTTGCAAAGAACATTTCGAAATTCAGAGAAGCGGCTTATGGAGCAACTTTTAGAGGTGACGGAAGGCTACTTGTTGCTGGCAGTGAAGAGGCAGCAGTCAAGTTGTTTGATGTCCAGTCTAAGAATGTTCTCAGAGTTTTTACGGGACATACTGCACCTGTGAGTATTATATACCTACTTATAATCAATTTTAAAAGGTAACATAAAACTGTTGTGTCCACATATTAAAATAAAAGTCTAACTAACTTTTTTTCTACACTTACAGGTCCACAGAACATCATTTACAAAAGACCAGATAAAAATTTTAAGTTTTTCAGATGACAAATCGGTTTGTATGTGGGATATAGCTACAGAAGAGAAAATCGCATGTTTTTCAGAACACACAGACTATATTCGAGCAGGAGCTCCCAGCCCAGTGTCACCTGATATAATTCTATCTGGTGGCTATGACAATGCTGTTAAACTATATGACTGTAGATCAAATGAGACCGTTCTGACTGTAAACCATGGTAGTCCTGTGGAATCAACACTATTCCTACCATCAGGTGGACTTTTCATTAGCGCTGGAGGAACAGAAATCAAAGTGTGGGACATATTCAATGGAGGAAAACTACTAGCTAACATATCCCAACACCATAAAACAGTTACAACTTTAAGACTAGCAAGCAACAACAGCAGATTAATGTCTGCTTCTTTAGATAGACATGTGAAAATATATGACATCTCTACTTTCAAAGTAGTACATAACATTGACTTCCCAAATGCTGTTCTCAGCATGGCTATTTCTGATCATGATGATGTTTTAGCTGTTGGGATGATAGACGGAGTAATATCAGTAAGGAAAAGAGAACAACCCGTACAGCATACTAGAGAAAAGAAAGGGCTTTTTAGATTTGCTCCTGATCATGTTCAAACCACTACTACTACTACGGTAGATACTGTTGTAAAACCGGAAAAGAAAGAAACAGAGCCAGAGAGTGATAAATTTTTGAGAAAAATGGAATTCAGTAAGGCACTTTCTGTCGTTCTCAAGGCTGAATCAGCAACAAAACGACCAGAAAAAGCTGTTGCTCTGATGCAAGAATTAATCAGAAGAAAAGTTCTGCATGTTGCAATGTTTGGATTAGATGAAAAAAAAATTGGTGCTCTCCTAAGATTTTTTATAAAAAATTTAGGAGAAACAAGGTTCACTAGAACTGTCATTGATGCTGCTAACATATTCGTGGACGTGTTTCAGAATCAGGTCAAGCTTTTCCCTGAACAGAATCTTTGGTTGTACAAATCATTTCAGAAGCAGCTGAAAGAAGAAATAGAAGTGTGCAAACAAGTTAGCGATTTAGAAGGAGCGATTAGTATGCTGCTTGCCGGTGCTCAAGCGTCTACTAGCAATCATGCTCTAGAATTAGAATCCTTGGCTCCTTCTGCAAAAGCACAGAAAGAAATTGTTATTGACGTTAATTCATAAATAAATGATCATCCTGGATTGGACTTACACAAATGTATTTTTCTGACTATTCACCTACCTATAACAAATTGGCATATCTACTTAGTCTTTTTGTAGCGCATGCTGTGCAAATTGTTATATATACAGGGTGTAACATTCAAGGTGTGCAATATTTGTTGAGAAGATCTATGAGCATTTATTTATTACGAATAATTTATCAAATTCATGATTAAAATTAAATTGAATTAATTAACCTATTTTTTCTGTACCAGTTTAACTATTCTGTGGCATTAGAATACTGAATGTGTCTGCTCTGTGACGCCACGGGCCACTGCGCAGTCGCGCGACCTTGTCGGAGCCGCGCCGTTGGGGGATTATCAAAAATTCAAAAGTAGATAGAAAAAAGTCATCAATTCTGAAAATCATTCGAAAATTATGTTTTTTTAAGATGCCTACTTTTTTAAGTGATTCGTAATCAGTTAGAGAAGTTTAATCACCTCCGTAAATATTGCACACCTTGAATGTTACACCCTATATTTATAAAGTATCTCCTACCTCATTTCAACGTGTCCATTACGCCAGCGGAATCTTGAAGCTAAGAAGAATGTGAGTATAATAGGGAATTAGAGCATCATTAGGACTAATTGTGCGCCAGCAGCGGAATTTGTGCGTCTTATAATTTCGGAGATATTCATTAAAAACCGATTCCGCCAGGGTCACGTTCCCCCAGCGGCATGATTTGGAAAAAGACGATCTAGCTCATAACAACGTACATGACTGAGTAGCTTTCGTCGTGTTATTGTAGTATGATGACGCACGCCCTACTTTAGTATATAGATGAGTTAGCAATAAGTACTTTTAGTAATATGTATTAGCCTTAATTATGATGCATTATAACTTTGTACACCAAACTATGAATATCACTTAACTAACTCCGAACACCTTCGATCCTGTTACCACATGGCGACCCTGCCAGTTTGATCTGAAGAAAATTCTGAGAAGTCCGAAGAAGCACAAAATTGAAATTATGAGCGAAGAAAAATATGAAGAATGAAGACTAAAAAACAAAATCATTTTTTAAGAAGAATATTAATTGAAAAAAAAAACAGAAACAACGTTTAAAAAAAATCGTTACAGAAGAGAGAAGATAAATTATGGAAGACAGAAAGTAGTTATAGAAGAATTTCAAAATAAATATATTTAAGAAGATAAAAAAAAAATACAGAAGACAACAAGATGAAGAAAACCCATAAAGAAGATTCATAGAAGACTTGAAGCGAACGAGCGGTGTCCAGGGTATGCCCGGCCCACGGAGTCCAGGGTATAGCCCGGCCCACCCAGCAGCAGCATGCAGCCATGCCGCAGCAGCAGCCCCTGCAGCAGCAGCACTCACACCACGATGCAGCGTGTGAGCACCACCGAGCCCCCCGGTCCCGGCCGGCAGCCAGCGACCAGCGCGCCACGTCGCGTCGTCGTCGGCCTGCCCTACGTCATGTCGCCGCGCGTGCGACCTAATTTCCTACAGGGGTAGCTATAATCACTTAAATGCTTACTAGGCAAGGCAAGACACATACGCGTTAGCGTCAACTCAGGTCACTGACTGAACAATAAACATTGAATTAGTTACATAGCGCATAGAGAAAAAAAAAATGTTTTTTTTTTTGGTAATAGCTGTCAAGTAAGGATTAGGAACGGTATTGCATTAAATACCTTTTTGCGCCTTTTTGAGTGCAATTAGTTGCTTATGGTTTGTAAGTTATAGGTAAATGTTTTTTTTGTGATGGTTATTGAGTGAAATGTAAGATAGTTAGAGAATATAACAATGTTATATGCACTTGTTGATGTTGTGTTTGTTAAATGATGACTTAAGGAACTGATGTAGAACTGTGTGAAACAAGTTAATACCTATTAGAGTAATGTACTTATACTTGAATAAACTTTATAAGTAGGTACTTCAAACTTATCGTTAAAAATATGTAATAAGTTTACAGTACATTATATATATGTTTTTTTTTGTTAATGTAGGTATCGATATGGGTAATGATTATTAAAAAGTTTATATAAGAAATAACATTATATTAAAATTGTTTACAAATTGTAAGAGAAATAAAAATTATTGTTGTATTAAGCTCTAGCATCCAGTGACGTGAACACTAAGATTACCTTTAAAATAATAATTGAAATGATATTATAATTGTTTACATGATGTAATACTGAAAATCAATATGCATTAATAATAATATATAAAAAAATGTATTTATATGTGTAATGATTATTAAAAAATGTATATTTTTAATAACATTATATATTAAAATTGTTTAATAAATTGTAAGAGAAATAAAATTATTATATGTCTAAAAAAATATATAAGATTATCATATATTTCTTTTTCAAAATAAGGGGGATGGTGTAGTATGATGACGCACGCCCTACTTTAGTATATAGATGAGTTAGCAATAAGTACTTTTAGTAATATGTATTAGCCTTAATTATGATGCATTATAACTTTGTACACCAAACTATGAATATCACTTAACTAACTCCGAACACCTTCGATCCTGTTACCACATTATAAATGTGCGCAAATAGCGGAATTTGTGCATCTTACGGTTTTCGAATTATTCAAGATTCCGCTGCAGTAATGTTTTTGGGTTTTCTGTATCTCGAAAACGGCTGATAGAAGAAATTTAAAGAAAAAACCACTAGTACACCTTAATTTGTGCATAATTTGAGCAATGTTAGTTTTTTGAAAATTATGATATTTTTAAGTAAATAATTTGTTTAGAAAATCAGGAAATTCTAATTTACAAGGAAACTAGTGAAGTTGCAATCAAATAAAGAGCACTAAAATATTCCTCTAGTAGACCCTAATAATGTCTTCAATTGTGGATTGTATTATCCAGTCAATTAGTGAGATATACCATTTAATTACGAAATTAAGTTAGCGAAGTTTTAAAGATTGAATTCAGTGCTCCCATAAGACTATGTAACATGAAATTTTACATAAAATTAGAGCGTCCTGCTAGCAAGCTTTCCTGTAAGTTTCAGCTTTGAATAACGTTGATTTAAAATGATTTACCCAAAAGAAGAAAGAACGAACATTTTCCTTATAACCCGACCAAATTAGAATGTATACGAGAAAGCGGCCGCACCATACAAAAGGATAACCTTCCTAAATTGGTAGCATACAACCAGAACTAATTGGACAATTAAACAGAAAAATTTTTGATATGATGTTAATTAATGTTTTATTATTTAAATTAACTAAAATCGGGTAACATCGACAATTTGAACAGCAAACTTTTTGATGTATCGGCATAAAACTCAAAATGTTTAAGTAGATGCTTTGCACATGCTTTTAAATCGTCAAAATTTTTTTTCTACCTAGTACCATAGAACAAATACCATACCATAGAATAGCATAGAAGTAATTAGTACTTTATTACCTCTATGTGTTGAGGTATATTTCTCGCAAAGCAGATATAATCAAATCAATGCTTTGTTAATTTCCGATCAAAGTGTTTATCTTATCGCTTTGAACTGAGCTGCGCTTCTCACACAGGTAGACCCCGGGGCACGGGTACAGGTGATGAGCTCCTCCCGTCGCGCGAGTTCCCGTGTTTTTGAAACCCGTCCAGATGTGCACCCGTCCATGTGGCAGATTTCTGTCATTTGGGCAGATTTGGCTACTAAATTTTAACTCAAGCAGAATAAGCTGACGATTTAAAAAGTTTTTGGCAGTTTTCAAGGAAATACTTTTTTTAAATAGCAATAGAAAAGTTATATATTTTTTTTATGACTTGCTAACTAGAAAATAATTTTAATTAGGTTCTGAGCTAGCAACTTTTGTTTCATGCAAGGTAGTACGGGAATTTCCCGTTTATTAATTTTATGTAGGTGAACCATATACATAATTATCCATAATATCAGGGTTCCACGTAGTGTGGCAGATTTTAGCAGATCTCTTCTTTCTTCTCTCAGAACTCTTCATTGTTTCATTCTTCTTTTTAATTTTTATTTTAACCTTCTCGAACTATTAATCAGTATGCTACAAATTAAACACTACTTAATGTTGATTTTTTTTTAATCCTCTGTTTTTAGCCCTTGGCATCATCTCACCTGAGTAATGATGACGCCGATGATGGAAGCGGGCTTACCAAAGAATCCCCAACGCAATGAGGAACTGGCTATCTTCATGCCGGAACACATCCGTGCTGTTAACATTTATGTTTGGCGGCAAGACTCAGATAAGATACTTACTATCTAGAAATCTTATTACAAGTATCTTTTATAATAACTTCGTCCCGGCCGCTATACGAGCACGTAGGTACTAAGAAAACAATCGTCAATAAAACATTTGCACGCAACTGTACTTACAAAGCTTCCTTCAATATACCTTTCATTTAAGAAGGTTATCCTTTTGTATGGCGCGGCCGCTTTCTTGTATACATTCTAATTTGGTCGGGTTATAGGGAAAATGTTCGTTCTTTCTTCTTTTGGGTAAATCTTTTTAAATCAACGTTATTCAAAGCTGAAACTTACAGGAAAGCTTGCTAGCAGGACGCTCTAATTTTATGTAAAATTTCATGTTTCATAGTCTTATAGAAGCACTGAATTCAATCTTTAAAATTTCGCTAAATTAATTTCGTTATTAAATGGTATATCTCACTAATTGACTGGATAATACAATCCACAATTGCAGATATTATTAGGGTCTGCTAGAAGAATATTTGAGTGCTCTTTATTCGATTGCAACTTCACTCGTTTCCTTGTAAATTAGAATTTCCTGATTTTTCTAAACAAATTAATTACTAAAAAAATATCATAATTTTCAAAAAACTAACATTGCTCAAATTACGCACAAATTAAGGTGTACTAGTGGTTTTTTTTCGAAATTTCTTCTATCAGCCGTTTTCGAGATACAGAAAACCCAAAAACGTTACTGCAGCGGAATCTTGAATAATTCGAAAACCGTAAGATGCACAAATTCCGCTATTTGCGCACATTTATAACACGACGAAAGCTACTCAGTCATGTACTTTGTTATGAGCTAGACCGTCTTTTTCCAAATCATGCCGCTGGGGGAACGTGACCCCGGCGGAATCGGTTTTTAATGAATATCTCCGAAATTATAAGACGCACAAATTCCGCTGCTGGCGCACAATTAGTCCTAATGATGCTCTAATTCCCTATTATACTCACATTCTTATTAGCTACAACATTCCGCTGGAGTAATGGACACCATTTCAACAACATGAATCGCTATGTAACATTTCGTTATAAATTACAATCTTAAACATATTGATATATGCTTAGCATGCCAGTAGATGCCAGTGATTCACCTTTGTATTTACAATTTTACTAGCAGTTGAATTTTCTTTCAAATGGGGAAGAAAACTGACAAAGCTCGCCGATAGAGGCGCTGATATCGCTTGACTCATACTAACTGTCAAAACGTATAGAAAAAAATGTTTACGTGTACTAAACATAAGATTATTTTAAAAATGCTGCGTTGAAGAAGGATGTGAGTATAATAGGGAATTAGAGCATCATTAGGACTAATTGTGCGCCAGCAGCGGAATTTGTGCGTCTTACAATTTCGGAGATATTCATAAAAAACCGATTCCGCCAGGGTGACGTTCCCTCAACGGCATAATTTTGAAAAAGACGGTCTAGCTCATAACAAAGTTATGACTGAGTAGCTTTCGTCGTGTTATAAATATGCGCAACTAGCGGAATTTGTGCATCTTACGGTTTTCGAATTATTCAAGATTCCGCTGCAGTAACGTTTTTGTGTTTTCTGTATCTCGAAAACGGCTGATAGAAGAAATTCCAAAAAAATCCACTAGTACACCTTAATTTATGCGTAATTTGAGCAATGTTAGTTTTTTGAAAATTATGATATTTTTTTAGTAATTAATTTGTTTAGAAAATCAGGAAATTCTAATTTACAAGGAAACGAGTGAAGTTGCAATCGAATAAAGAGCACTCAAATATTCCTCTAGTAGACCCTAATAATGTCTTCAATTGTGGATTGTATTATCCAGTCAATTAGTGAGATATACCATTTAATTACGAAATTAAGTTAGCGAAGTTTTAAAGATTGAATTCAGTGCTCCCATAAGACTATGTAACATGAAATTTTACATAAAATTAGAGCGTCCTGCTACCAAGCTTTCCTGTAAGTTTCAGCTTTGAATAACGTTGATTTAAAAAGATTTACCCAAAAGAAGAAAGAACGAACATTTTCCCTATAACCCGACCAAATTAGAATGTATACGAGAAAGCGAACGCGCCATACAAAAGGATAACCTTCTTAAATGAAAGGTATGTATATTGAAGGAAGCTTTGTAAGTACAGTTGCGTGCAAATGTTTTATTGACGATTGTTTTCTTAGTACCAACGTACTCGTATAGCGGCCGGGACGAAGCTATTATAAAATTATACTTGTAATAAGATTTTTAGATGGTAAGTATCTTATCTAAGTCTTGCCGCCAAACATAAATGTTAACAGCACGGATGTGTTCCGGCATGAAGATAGCCAGTTCCCCGTTGCGTTGGGGATTCTTTGATAAGCCCGCTTCCATCTTCGGCGTCATCATTACTTACCATCAGGTGAGATGATGCCAAGGGCTTACCAATAGAGTATAAAAAAATGCAACATTAAGTAGTGTTTAGTTTCTAGCATACTCATTAATAGTTTGAGAAGGTTAAAATAAAAATTAAAAAGAAGAATGAAACAATGAAGAGTTCTGAGAGAAGAAAGAAGAGATCTGCTAAAATCTGCCACACTACGTGGCACCCCGATGTTATGTATATGATTTACCTACTTAAAAATTAATAAACGGGAAATTCCCGTACTATCTTGCATGAAACAAAAGTTGCTAGCTCAGTACCTTATTAAAATTATTTTCTAACAAGCAAGTCATTAAAAAAAAATTATAACTTTTCTATTGCTATAAAAAAAAGTATTTCCTTGAAAACTGCCAAAGCCAAATTCTGACACTTTTTTAAATCGTCAGCTTATTCTGCCAGAGTTAAAATTTAGTAGCCAAATCTGCTCAAATGGCAGAAATCTGCCACAAATGGTCACACTGCGGGGCGAACGGGTTCTGAAAACCTTATATTCCCGTTGTGTCACACCAGTTTCAGTCACACTGTTACACAACGGTAAAAAAAATCCCGGTGAGTCACACGTGTGACTCAACGGTAATTTTTTGTTCCCGTTGAGTATCAGTGTTACTCAACGGGCCGAAAATTCCCGTTGAGTCACACGTGTTAATATAGTAGTCTTACCGAATAGTCCTGGTACCAGTTGAATTAGACAGACTTACTACAAAACCAGTAGGAATTTTCTTGCCAATGGTCTTATCAGTAAAACTAATCAAATCATTATAAAAGAGCCTGTAATACTTCGTGTTCCAAAGTACCAGGAGAGCATAACCAAACAGAAAGTAGAAAGAGCCGTATTACGATTTGATGCCCTAGTATGGGCCTTCTAGAATAGAAAATTTTGTCGTTACTTTGTACCTTTAAGGTTTAAACTAATAGTAGGGGATTGGGGCTTCTTCTGTGATATTGATGGAATAGCCTCAGTGGCCTAGTGGCTGTCCGCTTATCTTGACCGTTTCCGTGCTTTGCAATGCAGTTTAACCGTTTGTCATGACTCAGTGGGCTTGCGTTGATCATACAGGTTAACTGACTAAAGACACGGTCGAGACCTGGATGAGTTTGACTGTTAGTGGTACTTATCTTGAACGTTTTCGTACTCCGCAAGGTAGTTAAGCCGTTGCTCGTGACTTAATGTGCTTCCGTGGGTTATGATCTTTTGGATCATGACGGCACCATAAACGATGTCAACGCGGGCAAAGCCGCGGGCGGAAAGCTAGTGACATAATATAAACATTATGCTGGTGTCCAAATATTACATTATTCAAAAGTACTTACACTCTTCAGGTAAAAATGGGAAACTTCTCACTAATATTACAACTGCGAAAGTATTGATATTTGTTTGTTTGTTCCACTATCACGCCGATACCACTGAACGGTCGGTAGATAGATAAAGCACTCTGCTAACACAGAATACTTTTATCCCGGAAATCTTGAGGATTTCTGGCTGCTTTACATTTTATTTCTCTCTGGACCTAATTCTAAAGTCCCGTCGACGAAGTCGCGGCCGAAAGCTAGTTATTTAAAAAATACAGGGTGTTAAAAAAAGTGCGTTTGACATACATTGATTAAAAAAGTGGTAGGGTAGACCGAGGCGAATCGGATCACAGTACGAATCGAATCAAAATTAAAAAAAAAAAAATTTAAATACCGCGCTAGACTGACCGTTGTCATAGCAACACATCACTTCGTCCCTCCCCTCCGCATCTGTTGTTATATTAAGTATTTTGATACCTCTCGTATTTTAGTGACTATAGCTCTCGCCCTTGATGCAGAAGTGACGCTACGGCAGTTTTTGCGCCTTTTGTAAAATACGTAATAATGATTACTTGTTATTTTATACCAAGACTTTCTTTTATAGTTAAAATAATTAAATAGTTTGATTAAGTATGGGCTTTATTTTGAAAATAAAATAGCTTTTTAATAACTATATGAATGGTATTCTGATAAAATATTTTTTTACGACCTTAAATATGGAGCGAATCGGATCATGTCCTGCGGGGTGAATTGAATCTGTACTTAAAATCAATGTATATTATTATTATTTATTTTTTATGTTTTTTAATAATTCTGATATTTGTTAAAAAATAACCAAGTTCAATATTTTTAATAAGATGTGAGGAAAATAGAAAATCAAGCCATCTGTAAACAATAGATTGAGGACATGCAGCAATTGTAGCAACGGACTTGTTCGAAAACGTTGGATAATGATTCACTTGACAATAACTTCATAAAATAAGTTATTTTCTCTTCATTAGGGTTTAACAATAACTTGTGATAATGCGAATCACCTCATAAAGTAAGAACAATCTTCATAAAAATAGGCTAACAAACGAGATGTTACTGAATAAATATTGAAAAGGTTTATGAGACTATGAAGGTTAAAAATAAAACTAATGCTTCATATGAAGTAGAACTTGGTCAAGAGTATGGCACTATGTACATTTTCCGTTGAGATTAAATTTAATACCCACCATCGGAGGACTGAATTCAGCTTTGAGTGTTGAATTCTGTCATTTATAGGATGGTGCCACATAAATGACTATTTATCTGGATTTTCGTGCCAATTACTATATGCCTAATTCATTAATTAATATGTATTTTTTTTTGTTTCATTAAAAACCATTTATTATAAGAGTTCCCTATGTAATTACTGTATATAGGGTGACTTTAAATTAGTTCTTGATACGAAAGGCTATGCATGTGCTCATGATAATAAACAACTTTCCTCGAGGAACCCATAGTCAAATCGCAAAAATAAATTGGTCTTTCCATACAAATTTAGCAACTTAGCGGCCAAATTAGTATAAAGAGTCCAATTTTTTTTTTGTGATTTGACTATCGGTTCCTTAGGGAAAGTTGTTTGTTATCATGAGCACATGCATAGCCTTTCGTATCAAGAACTAATTTATAGTCACCCTATATATTATGATCCAATTCGCCCCAACTATTGGGGGCGAATCGGATATTTCCCAAGTTTCAGTTTTTCGTTCACAGAAATTCGATTTCAGTACTATTCAAATTTATGATTATGAATTTTAAACTAGAATAAATACTGATTAAAGCTAAAATAATAAATAAAAAAATCTTCCAACGGAAGTTATTTTTATGTAACCTCAAAGTAAAGTTGATCCGATTCGCCCCGGTGTACCCTAGTAGGGTATGGGTTTCGTGCTCGCGTCGATCACACTCATTTTAAGTGACTCCAGACACGATCATAATCTGGATACAAGTGTGTACAAGTTCCGAGTGGTAGGAACTTTGTACTAGGTAGAAAAAATATGACGATTTAAAATTATGTGTAAAGCATCTACTTAAATAAAAAAAGATTTTTGATTTTGATTTTGATGGGGTGAATGCTTAGGCGGAAAACACACTGCTCCGCTCACCGCGGCGAATTGCGGTGGAGCGGATTTAAGCTTTGCACTGTGAAATGTTGATTTGTATACAAAAACCGCGGGGTACCACACACTGGCACCGCTTCTCCGCCCGGAGGCGCGATTCGCACGACGGATCCGCGCTCCCGGATGGCGACGCGGTGCGATTCGCTGGGTACCACACACTGACGCCGCTCCTCCGTCCGGAGGCGCGATTCGCGCGCGATCCGCGCAAAAACGAAACAGAACTACTGCTTCAGAACAAGGTCGGTAGGACAACAAATAGAGTCGTCTCTACTTTTTTTTGTACTATGGGAACCAGAGACTGACAGAGTATGTGGTACCTACTATCGCATAATAAATGTCATAATATGTGATATACTCAATAATGTTATTATTTGTAACGAAATAATGTAATAATGAAATAATAATCCTAAGTAGGTATATGATGTTTTATTTATATTATGTTATATACACTGACTTGTAACTTGTGTTATTAAATAAATGCTCGGGGAGCGGGAAGGGGTGAGGCTTGGGGTGCGGGGGATGAGGTAGGGAATTCTAAAATAATTATATACCCTGAAAACGAAAAAGATTCTTAATGAACCAGATATGTGAATTGTTAGACTAAGGATTCAATAAAAAAAACCTCTTGGATTATTCTTTTTATCTTTTGTTCCAACTACCAGACGATCTTACATCAACTCCCTGAGCGAAGCCGGGCCCTCCAGCTAGTGAAGATATAGTTCACTTCGATGTTTTTCTAAGAATGTTTGCCGTAGTAAAAAATATTTTCGTTAAAAATGAAGTAGAAGCGACTTCACCATCAACTCTGTTCGCCGTGACGTGGAATGCCACAGAACACAAAGATAACAGTACCTAAGTAAAGTACTCCTGCTACGCGAAAGTTGTTTAACATGAAAAAACGGGCAATTTGCGTTTATAATACTGATAATTTGCAAAGAAATATTAAGAAATTAATATATTTATTAATCAAACCCGTTTCGTTATTCTATAACATACATTTTGTTGCTTCGATTTACTGAGTTTACTTGCTGTTTTTCCGTGATTGAATCTTTACGCTGTGGTTTTGCATACGCATAGGTCAAGTTAGACTGGATGTAAAACATAGTTATATGAAACCACGCGACTTACCATTCAAGGTTGACCTCTGTTGACAAAGATGTATACGTATATATAGGATAAAGTACTACCCTGCTTTTTGGTAGGAGTATTGTATGGAATTCAGTTTCTATACCTATTCTTGTTCTAAGCTTGTTACAAACAAAAACAACCCTTGTTACATACATACACGTTCGAATATTAGATAAACGTATGACGAAAATCGTCGTACACCGCAACTTCGGACAAAATTCGGACGGAAACCGCCTGGCGGTGGCGCGGAATCCGCGCCTTCGTCGTGGCGTGTTTATAACAAGCTCAGAACAAGAAAAGGTATAGAAACTGAATTCCATACAATACTCCTTCCAAAAAGCAGGGTAGTACTTTATCCTATATATACTCGTACGTATACATCTTTGTCAACAGAGGTCAACCTTGAATGGTAAGTCGCGATGGTTTCATATAACTATGTTTTCCATCCAGTCTAACTTGACCTATGCGTATGCAAAACCACAGCGTAAAGATTCAATCACGGAAAAACAGCAAGCAAACTCAGTAAATCGAAGCAAAAAAATGTATGTTATAGAATAACGAAACGAGTTTGTTTAATAAATATATTAATTTCTTAATATTTCTTTGCAAATTATCAGTATTATAAACGCAAATGAAGAATGTTAATGAGTCCGTTAAATCACTTGAAACTTTATAACCTTGTAGCCTAAATGTCTAGAAATACACTTGTTTTTGTTTCATTTAAATCAAGCGAGTAGTTTTGAAGTAACGATAATTTTAGTTTCCGCCTTTTTCAAATACTTCGCTCGGGCGCGCCAAGCCTATAAGAACCTACATACCTATTTTTCATTACTAGTATTGAAAAATGTAGGTAATAATGATATTTATGAACTTGATATTTCGGAAATAAGGAGTGAGGGGCATGGTAAAGGTGATGGTGTCAAATCACTTATGTCATCAACTGTAATATAATGACACAATAACGACACTGAAGCGGTCATGGCTCAGCACTGCTTACGTGGTCACGTCGATCACGCAGGTTAACTGTCTACAAACACGGTCACAGCTTGGATGGACTTGACTAGCAGTCCATTCAAGCTGCCTATAACGCCTCCGACATAGCTTGACGATATAGTAATAGTTACTGATATTTAAGCCCATCTAAGTTGTGACCGTGTCTGTAGTCAGTTAGCCTGCGTGATCGACGCGACCACATAAGCAGCGCTGAGCCATGACCGCTTCAGTGTCGTTATTATTTCATTATATTACAGTTGATGACATAAGTGATTTTGACACCATCACCTTTACCATGCTCCTCTTATTTCCGCAAACTGGGCATAAAATTTAAACAAATATATAGGGTGACCCTAAATTAGTTCTTGATACGAAATTCTATGAATGTGCTCATGATAACAAACAACTTTCCCTAAGAAACCCATAGTCAAATCGCAAAAAAAAATTTTGAGTCTCCATACAAATCGATGAACTGACCGGCCAAATTAGTATGAAGAGTCCAAATTTTTTTTGCGATTTGACTATGGGTTCTTTAGAGAAAGTTGTTCGTTATCATGAGCACATGCATAGCCTTTCGTATCAAGAACTAATTTAGGGTCACCCTATATTATACAGAAAATAGATCTTCGCTTATAAATTACAGGAAAATCTCTAAGAAGTTATCTATAAATCTTAAAATAAGTTGATAAAATTTAAAATATTGTTTGATTGTAGGTGTGGACAAAGCCCTCTGCGCGAGAGTCAGACTCGCACTTGTCCGGTTTTAATTTTTTATGTGTATCGGTTAACTCATATTTATTTTATTTTAGATTGGCTAGAAATAGCTACGGCGACGACGTTACTGTTTATGCAAAAGTTATAAGATAAGGAGAAGGTGATAGACACAACTTTTGGCTTTGGGTCTGGGTGGATCATACTTTTCATCCATTTCTTTTGACTTTAAGGTTCAAAAATATAACAGTAAAAAATAACTTTTCGGGTATATTGGTAGTTGTATTTAAGCACTTTGACACGAGCACGATTTTCTAGTTTTTGGATTCGTCATTTTTAAAATTTTCAACGCAAACTTCATACATACAGGTAGGGAGCGGGGCGCGCACTGAGCGACCGTTGTGGAGTGACGTCACAGCAGCGTGCGGCGACCCCGCGTTACTTGCCTACCTAAATAATTTAGTATCTCGGAAACTATCAAACGTATCAAATAAATTTTTTCACCATATTTTTTTATTTTTAATAGAGTATATTTTAAGATAAAAAACTAAAATTGGTGGTATTCTTCATTGCCCGTTTTTTCATGTTAAACAACTTTCGCGTAGCAAGAGTACTTTACTTACTGTTATCTCTGTGTTCTGTGGCATTCCACGTCACAGCGTTTCGATTAGAACAGAGTTGATAGTGAAGTCGCTTCTACTTCATTTTTTAACGAAAATATTTTTTACTACGGCAAACATTCTTAGAAAAACATCGAAGTGAACTATATCTTCACTAGCTGGAGGGCCCGGCTTCGCTCAGGGAGTTGATGTAAGATCGTCTGGTAGTTGGAACAAAAGATAAAAAAATAATCTAACATTTATTATGCGATAGTAGGTACCACACACTCTGCCAGTCTCTGGTTCCCATAGTACAAAAACAAAGAAGAGACGACTCTATTTGTTGTCCTATCGACCTTGTTCTGAAGCAGTAGTTCTGTTTCGTTTTTGCGCGGATCGCGCGCGAATCGCGCCTCCGGACGGAGAAGCGGCATCAGTGTGTGGAATCGCACCGCGTCGCCATCCGGGAGCGCGGATCCGTCCTGCGAATCGCGCCTCCGGGCGGAGAAGCGGTGCCAGTGTGTGGTACCCCGCGGTTTTTGTATACAAATCAACATTTTACAGTACAAAGTTTAAATCCGCTCCACCGCAATTCGCCGCGGTGAGCGGAGCAGTGTGTTTTCCGCCTTAATGATCATCGGAACTTTTCGGAACTTTTAGTGATAAATAAAGCTCGCGCTGAAGGAAGCGAAACTTCCAAATTCACTTGATTGGTGTTTGGCGTGGCAAAAAATGAGACGACGGACTCTACTTTAAAATTTTTCTTCGGGCTCGCTTCGCTCGCCCTTTTTTTGATCTCAGTGTCCCAGCCCCGGTTAAAGGCGCCGGTCCCTGCCGACGCTCTCACCGTGCCGGGCCTCTCGGCCCCCACTCCGCTGCTGTCGTGACACTCATCGCTGCGCCTGCAGCCACCGCCACCATCCCGAGCCCCAAAAGTACCACATTGTGCAGCGGTACCTCTGCAGCCTCGAGGAGACCAGCGGTATTAACTGCTTCTTCTACACGCTGCCGGTTGAGAGGTCTCTCAAGGTGGCCTTACGTGGCCTCCAGGACGGACCACGTCCGACAGATATCAGTTTGAAATATTTCTGAGCCGGTGATAGTGGGGTCTAGTACCTACCTACTAGCGAATAACGTTGTGGCGACGACGGCGACGCACGCACGCTGTGGCGAATTTTTTTTACAGTGGCCTGTGAACGGAACTTTCCAATTTAAAACGGAACTTTTCACGAGTGGTTTTGGACTTTTTTCATTTTCTGTGCTGGCAACACTGCTCATTCCCTGTGCCCATGCCCCGGGGGCTACCTGTGCTAGGAGCGGAGCTCAGTTAAAAGCGATAAGATAAAGTTTATAGCGTGAATTGATAGATGACGCTGATACAATACAATTGAAAAACGTAATGGGTGGTTTACGTTTTGTTTTTCATATTTCAAATTATGTATTTTTATTTAGTAATATCACAGATAATATAATACTAGTAGGTTATGTGCAAAAAAAATCAACAAAAGCAAATGAAGCTACAGGTAAGCAACCAGAATGTCTTCATTTATAGCCCGCGCCCTAAATGTCGCTAGTAGCGGTAGTTCTCAATGAGTGAAAAAAATAGCCCGAAGAATAGCCCGAGCTACGGCAGTCGCATTTCGTTGTATGACATGAGGTATCTGTACATTAGTATTATAAAATCGTGTCCATTACGCCAGCGGAATGTTGTAGCTAAGAAGGATGTGAGTATAATAGGGATTTAGTGCATCATTAGGACTAATTGTGCGCCAGCAGCGGAATTTGTGCGTCTTACAATTTCGGATATATTCATAAAAAAACGATTCTGCCAGGGTAACGTTCCCTCAGCGGGATAATTTTGAAAAAGACGGTCTAGCTCATAACAAAGTATATGACTGAGTAGCTTTCGGCGTGATATAAATGTGCGCAAATAGCGGAATTTGTGCATCTTACGGTTTTCGAATTATTCAAGATTCCGCTGCAGTAACATTTTTGTGTTTTCTGTATCTTGAAAACGGCTGATAGAAGATATTTCAAAAAAAACCACTAGGACACCTTAATTTGTGCGTAATTTGAGCAATGTTAGTTTTTTGAAAATTATGATATTTTTTAAGTAAATAATTTGTTTATTAAATCAGGAAATTCTAATTTACAAGGAAACGAGTGAAGTTGCAATCCAATAAAGAGCACTAAAATATTCCTCTAGTAGACCCTAATAATGTCTGCAATTGTGGATTGTATTATCCAGTCAATTAGTGAGATATACCATTTAATTACGAAATTAAGTTAGCGAAGTTTTAAAGATTGAATTCAGTGCTCCCATAAGACTATGTAACATGAAATTTTACATAAAATCAGAGCGTCCTGCTAGCAAGCTTTCCTGTAAGTTTCAGCTTTGAATAACGTTGATTTAAAAAGATTTACCCAAAAGAAGAAAGAACGAACATTTTCCCTATAACCCGACCAAATTAGAATGTATACAAGAAAGCGGCCGCGCCATACAAAAGGATAACCTTCTTAAATGAAAGGTATATTGAAGGAAGCTTTGTAAGTACAGTTGCGTGCAAATGTTTTATTGACGATTGTTTTCTTAGTACCTACGTGCTCGTATAGCGGCCGGGACGAAGCTATTATAAAAGACACTTGTAATAAGATTTTTAGCTAGTAAGTTTCTTATCTAAGTCTTGCCGCCAAACATAAATGTTAACAGCACGGATGTGTTCCGGCATGAAGATAGCCAGTTCCCCATTGCGTTGGGGATTATTTGATATGCCCGCTTCCATCTTCGGCGTCATCATTACTTACCATCAGGTGAGATGATGCCAAGGGCTTACCAATTTAGTTTCTAGCATACTGATTAATAGTTCGAGAAGGTTGAAATAAAAATGAAGAATGAAACAATGAAGAGTTCTGAGAGAAGAAAGAAGAGATCTGCTAAAATCTGCTACACTACGTGGAACCCCGATATTATGGATAATTATGTATATGGTTTACCTACTTAAAAATTATTAAACGGAAAATTCCCGTACTATCTTGTATGAAACAAAAGTTGCTAGCTCAGTACCATAGTAAAATTATTTTCTAGCAAGCAAGTCATAAAAAAGAATTATAACTGTTATATTGCTATTTATTTAATTTTTTTGCAGTTTTCAAGGAAATATAAAAGTATTTCCTTGAAAATGCCAAATTCTGACACTTTTTTAAATCGTCAGCTTATTCTGCCAGAGTTACAATTTAGTAGCCAAATCTGCCACAAATGGTCACATTGCGGGGCGGACGGTTTTCGAAAACACAGGAACTCGTGCGACAGGGGGAACTCATTCCCTGTGCCCGGTGCCTCGGGGGCTACCTGTGCGAGGAGCGCAGCTCAGTTCAAAGCGATAAGATAAACACTTTGATCAGAAATTAACAAAGCATTGATTTGATTATATCTGCTTTGTGAGAAATATACCTCAACACAAAGAGGTAATAAAGTACTAATTACGTCTATGCTATTCTATGGTATGGTATTTGATCTATGGTACTAGGTAGAAAAAATATTGACGATTTAAAAGCATGTGTAAAGCATCTACTTAAACATTTTGAGTTTTATGCCGATACATCAAAAATTTTGTTGTTAAACTTGTCGATGTATACGACGCCAAATAATAAAACATTTATAAACATAACAAAAATTTTTCTGCTTAATTGTCCAATTAGTTCTGGTTGTATGCTACCAATTTAGGAAGGTTACCTTTTTGTATGGCGCGGCCGCTTTCTCGTATACATTCTAATTTGGTCGGGTTATAGGGAAAATGTTGGTTCTTTCTTCTTTTGGGAAAACCTTTTTAAATCAACGGTATTCAAAGCTGAAACTTACAGGAAAGCTTGCTAGCAGGACGCTCTAATTTTATGTAAAATTTCATGTTACATAGTCTTATGGGAGCATTGAATTCAATCTTTAAAATTTCGCTAACATAATTTCGTAATTAAATCGTATATCTCACTAATTGACTGGATAATACAATCCACAATTGCAGACATTATTAGAGTCTATTAGAGGAATATTTGAGTGCTCTTTATTCGATTGTAATTTCACTCGTTTCCTTGTAAATAAGAATTTCCTGATTTTCTAAACAAATTATTTACAAAAAAAATATCATTATTTTCAAAAAACTAACATTTCTCAAATTACGCACAAATTAAGGTGTACTTAGGTAATTAGGGTTTCTTTTGAATTTTTTTCTATCAGCCGTTTTCGAGATACAGAAAACACAATAACGTTACTGCAGCGGAATGTTGAATAATTCGAAAACCGTAGATGCACAAATTCCGCTATTTGCGCACATTTATAACACGATGATAGCTACTCAGTCATGTACTTTGTTATGAGCTAGACCGTCTTTATAAAAATTATCCCGCTGAGGGAACGTTACCCTGGCGGAATCGGTTTTTTATGAATATCTCCGAAATTGTAAGACGCACAAATTCCGCTGCTGGCGCACAATTAGTCCTAATGATGCTCTAATTCCCTATTGTACTCACATCCTTCTTAGCTAGGTACAACATTTCGCTGGCGTAATGGACACTATAAAATCTGTGACATGGGCGACAGTTTAAAACATTTCAATGAATGTTTATAATGTGCTAGTCGTCAGTGAAATGTTCTGGTCGTTGTCTTGAAGAAATTACTTTCAGCGATAAGACCACCCAAGTTGTGCCGCCATTTTATTTTGTTGTACACTTGTACATTGTGAAATTGTAATGCAATAAAAACATTCTAATGATGTTGACACAGTAAAATTATGTTTAGAGTTTGCGGAGCCATCTAGAGCCTTTGTCTCTCTGCCTTTGTTCTAACTGCGAAAGGCAATGAAGAAAAAAAAGTCTATGGTTTTTGTGATTGTGACTGTTCTTCGGACTCTTTTTGGGGGGAACTCGCGGCAAGAGTTTGTCATTTTTGTTTTATTGTCTGAAAAAATAGATGTCGTGGTTTTTAATGCATAATATTGATAGTGTATTGTTCAATAAAATGCCAAAGTGTCTAATATGTAGGATAATGAAATAAAAGTGTGTAGACTGTGTTTCGAGTGCTCTCAAGAAGTCCATGAAATCTTCATCAAAAGTGCTATCATTTTGTTGAAGAATAGAGAAAAAGTTAAAGACGACAGCAGAAATTGATAAATGAGAACTCAAATGAAATAGAAAAATATTTAGAGAAGAGCAAACTACATAAGTATAGGCTGTATGGCCAGAGAAGCCTTTGCCTTTTCCTTGTAAAAGCAGGAAAGAACCAAACAAAAAAAAATGTGACTGTTTGTTCGACAAATGACATTTGAGTTCGGACGTTTTATAAAAATTGTACCTACATAAATACGATTTGGGCACTTAAATACTTAATTTGCGACCAATAACAGTGTAGTGAAGTTAGGTGAGATGTTATTTCAATAGAAAACGCAATAAATCGATCTTTGTTACTGGTGTCAAAGGATGGATGATATTTGTTTTCATTACTCTTATTAGCGACCGTAAGTTCACTTCGAGGGTTTCATGTTATTGTGGTACTATGTATCTTCGCTACTTACGTCCTGAATAATATGAGCCTTTTATAGAATGTCTATTAAATATTTTACATAAAAATCTATACTTAAATCTCAATTTTTCACCCTTATGTAAGAAAGACAGTACAGGTTATATTTTTGATCTCTTGTTGTTTTCTTCTCATGGCCATTGCAAATGTTGTGTCTGTGCAGTGTTTCTGAGACCTTGTCACGATGGAGGAGCGGAGGGTAGCAGATTATTTTGTTGTGGCTGGCTTGCCGGAGAATCCTGAGGTTTTGGATGACTCTGATTCAGGACATCTCAAGGGATATACAACAAAAGCTCCTATTACAGATATAGGTAAGTTTTGTATTTTTTATAAAATTTAAAGTTAAACAAAGTAGGTACAATAACAAAGCTTTGTTTTTTTTTTAAATATTAAATATAAACAGTTATTGTTAAAAAAACAGCTGTTTAAAGCAGGGGAGACAGCCAGTTTTCCTTAAGTATGAAACCAAAAAACATATTTGTTATATTTATTTATAAATGTTTATTTAAAATTTATTGACAAGGTACCACATTAGCCAGTATCACACTATGTTTCGTTTTAAAATTTTTACAGAAGTCCACTATGTAAACAGTTCCCCCCCCCCCCCCCCCCAATGATATTGCCAGTGGGGCTGAGCCCCCCCAATATTTTATATTAATATACTGGTGTGGCTTGCGGTTCGCAAATAGTGGTCCCTCAAAGATAATCACAAAAACGAAAATATCATTTTTTTTCCACTCTAGCCCCCTCATTATTTTAATGAAGTTGGCGCCCCTGAACAGTTATGGAGAAACCTTTGCAGTATGTTTGTGCATTTTTTAACCCACATATACATACCTAGCTTCTTATGCGGTAGATAAAGCTACAAAAGAAAATTAAATATGCCTACTGGATGGTGCATATATTTGCATGTCATACAAGCTAATGTAGACAGTTCTTTAGTTTCCTTGTATATTATGGATAGCAAGGAAGTATACATATAAATTTACATATAAGTATGTTTAATTGGTTCTCTAGTTTATACAAATAGTGTATTTGAATCTGCAGTTCTAGTAATCTTCTGAAAAGAGTTATTCAGAAGCAATCCCTGAAAAAGGCATAAACTCCTTAGTATTCTTAGTTTTTTTTTATTTTCTTCTCATACTCTAATAGATTAATAAAATAAAACTTACAGTCTGTCAAACAAGTCTTGAAAGTGGCTTTTATTGGAACTAAAATTATTGCCCCACAATTCTGAATCCTCATTTGTTGAATGTGCTTGAATGTTGCTACGTTGAAAAGAACAGTGCCCTCATTTATTTTGAAGACTTTCTTGACTAACTGTAAAACTAACGCGTAGGTGGAATACATGGGGAGAAAAGATAATAAATCTTTTGTGTAGTGACATTACAATATTAAAAATTAAAGGATAATAGTAAATAACTAGAGATATAGGCCAAAGTTCTCTCCCACATTTAGAATTTTTGGAAACTATGCTGTACATTATGTTTTGTTTTTTATATTAATTATTATATTCGGCAGCTAAACTGTTTACATATATGAGCTCTTATCAGGAATTGACGATTAGCAGTTATTTTTCCATTAAGTAGTTACTTTTTACTTTAGTTATTCATAAAAAAGAAATATAACTTAATAAATCAAAACCTATATTAACAGAAGCATCCGGAGTAATTTACAGTGCCTAAGCTCAGTGTAAATAACTCTTATTCAAAATTTTATATCAGTGAATTTCCCACTTATCACAGTTCTAAATTTCCATGAATCAATTTCCATTAACCGCCTCCGTAGCCCAGTGGCTAGTCCTCTCGCTTCACATCAGGAGGTCGCAGGTTCGATTCCCGCCGGGGTCCAACTTTGTAGGACTCGGTTTGGTTAGTGGTAGGGCATTTTCTGAGCCCACCTGGCTAGCTACCACCATCTTATCTAAGTCTTGCCGCCAAACATCAATGTTAACAGCATTGATGTGTTCCGGCATGAAGATAATATAGCCAGTTCCCCATTGCGTTGGGGAATCTTGGTAAGCCCGCTTCCATCTTCGGCATCATCGTCACTTACCATCAGGTGAGATGATGCCAAGGGCTTACCAATTGAGGGTAAAAAAAAAAAACAACTTGAATAAACATTAATTAAAACACATTGTTTTAAATATACATTTTGTATTAATTGTTTGTTTTAATATTGATTTTATTTGTAATATTTACTTATAAAGTGTTCATTCATACAAACTTTTGTAATAAACTTTTACCTGAGTATTTCACATTTAAAATTAAAGGTGAGCTTTAGATGCATGTGCTTTTTTTAAATAGGTGCACAGTCTTAAAGTTTTCTTGAAGTATTAATTTTAAATTTCATTTTTAATTCAACATTAATTAATAAAAATATAAAGACTTAGTAGTTCTTTGCTCTATGATGATAATGATGATGATGTCCTCCATGCCGTGACCGGCAACGGCGATTCCCGATATTAAGTGGTTATGTCGTGCTCTAATGTGAGTCGCCTACGTACAGATGCTAACTAAGGTTCAGACACACCATATCCTCCCCCCACCATCAGCAATCCATCGCCGTAGGGCTTGCCTCATAGTCCATAAAACATGCAGGAGTCATCTGCGCGTGAATATATTTAAATGGGTAAACAGTTGCGCTGCAGTTGCTCTATGATATCATGCAATTGAAAACATGCTTTGAAATGGGTCTTTAGTTTATTTTGTAATAAATACTAAGAGGCTAAGTTTCTTACAGTAATTTGAGGTTGCATTTGGATCAAGTTCCTGGAATGCATCGACCATACATGTCCACGCAATGAGAACTGTGGTTTAGTGTTATGTTACAGACAACATAGTATTTATAATATTTTATATAACACAACATAATATTTATATCTGTATAACTAATACTCAGTGTTAGGTATTTTTATGTGATATCAATATCGTATTTGTATTTATTTACAGGATAAAAAATATGATATCAGGGTCAATGTCATTAATGATTTTATTATGTTTACAACAACACTATTTTTATAATAGTTTTAAGTGAAATAGGGGCTGAGTTATACAGAGTGACAGGTAAATACCAGAAAACATCTTAACTGGCGATTCTAGTCATAATACTAAGCATTTTGAGGGTACCATACCTCGAAAGGAAAAAGGAGCCCTTATAGGATCACTTTGTTGTCCGTCCGTCAGTCTGTCTGTCTGTCTGTAAAGGCCCTTTTTCTCAGAAACGCGAAAACCTATCAAGTTGTAATGTTATCAAATACTTAAGCCTGCAATCCCTTGAAGCTGTGAAAAAATCAAACTTCTATGTCAACGCAATCAAGAGATACGGCCATTTATATTCGGACCAAAAAAAAAATTAATTTTAACTACAATTTTTTGGTTTTCGGACTTTTCCCTTTACTTGTACTATAAGACATTGTTTCCTGTCAAATTTCATGATACTAGGTATACGGGAAGTACCTATAGGTTTTGATTCCCATGCGAGTGTCCAAATATGCGGCATAAACTGCCGTATCTCTTGATTGCGTTGGCATAGAAGTTTGATTTTTTACAGCTTTAAGGGTTTGCAGGCCTGAGAATTTGATATAGAGTTCAAGACATGTGTGATTATGAATTTATTCGGAACCCTCGGTCCGCAAGTCCGACTCGCATTTAGCCGGGTTTTTTTTTTCTAAAAGTTTGATAAAATCGCACAAAAAATAGAATTTTTCATACAAGTTTGGCTCACAAGTTGATATATTTGTATGAAAAGTCCAAAAAGTTTGTTACAATGTGAGCATACATAGTTGTAAAACAAAAGTTGTTCAGTTTCATGAGTACGTAGAATCACCGTGTTTGTCGTCAAATCGATCACCAGCTAACATGTTTACAAGTCAACCTGTATATCGCTCATACATATATTGGCGGTGCGATATAACAGTGAAGCCAAATTACTATCCAACATGTGCAGCAGTAACTTTACTTGAAATCGCCTAGTTTCGGTTGTGTTTCCTGTCGAGGGCCCTGAAGATAGAGTTACAAAGGCTTCCTCAAGGATTACTAAGGAGGAAGAAGATATTTAAAAATATTGATACGGATATAGTTTCATCAGATAACTCTGCCTATTTACCACATAAAACATGATTTTTTTTTTATTAAAGGGTCTTTAATCATTTTCACCTCAGTGTTGCCTTACTAACGCAGCTAATCATTAAAATACACGTGAAAGTAAAGAGATATGCTCTTATATTAAAGACTTAATAGCGGTTCATACTTATATGGAATAATTAAGAATAGCCGGTTTATCTGCTTAGTATGATTAAGTGTAGAAGTGACTAGTCTATATACCAAATTCCACTATGGAAACTATACTGTCTATGCTGTTCTAATAATTCCCTCAAGGTGTTTCGTAAATCGAGTTTTGATTTTTAAAATTGATATTTGACTGGTTACAGAAGTATCGTACTACACCGACACATCATATTTAGTTGGTTGCACATCAGAACATAAAGATCAGTTAGTTGCATGCAGTTATCATTCACACGTCACGCCTTCTCTTAACGATATTTGATCGATCTGACAAAATGAGGAATTTAAGAATCTGACGTATGTTTTATATTTTACGATAATTATTTGTATTATGGACGGTTGCGTGATGCGTACGAATGTTCCCGATATGTTGGCGTTCAAAATGTAGCAGTTATTATAAACTCATGGTGCAATAACTATTGTTAAGGAGGCACCTGCTCCGACGCCTTTAACTGATATTTACATATACTACCAGTACTCCCAACTAGATAGTGTATGTATATGAATATGTTAGTGAATAAAAACTTTTTATAGTATAAACATTGTATAGTTCGTTCCAATAAAAAAAAAGGTAAACAAACTTAGTACGCAACTGACGTTGAAATGTGTCAGTTGTCAGTTCCTTAGTAAGTGTGTTTACCTTTTGCCTTTTTTTTGACTGGAATGTAGTATATTACCGATTCATGATAAGATTTTACATATTTGGTTTACAGGTCATCAGGTAGAAAGTGACGATGTTTTTACTATTTATTAAAGCTTTCATTCCAGTCTGATATTTTAAAGAAGTTTACAGAATATTTCTCCTATGGATAGGTTTCAGTAAATCCATTCATTGCGTCTCAATTTTTTTACATATTATTTTAAATCGTATGTTCTCTACACGCGACACATATTTCTTCCTGTCTTACGTAACTTATGAAAAAAACCTTAGTAGTTGGACACCTATGCCAGTTGATGAAAAATATACCTACAATTACAATCTCCTTCTTATTTTCTTTCTCTTATTCTTACCGTGTAGCACGATTACTATAAAGACCCATGAAATAGAAAAGTCTACACCTTTAATTTCTCAAGATACCTTTTAATCTCAATCTAAATGGGTTTCCTGTCTTTTCCTTAGCAGGAAAATGGGTATCTATTATTATTAGACGGTCGACGATGTCGTCCTCATTCTGTAGAACTCAATACGAGATTAATATTTGAATAGTTCATACAATCGATGTGTTGAGTGAGGCACTGATAAGGTCATTGCCACTGGCGTAGTCTGCGGGCAGACACAAGTCCATTTCATTGTTCACCCGTCATATTAACATGTTTTACGGCAGCCACAAACCACGAGAATTTTCAACTCTTTATGACGAATTACTCTCATGAATGAAATTGGGTCTCAATAAACTCAATAATTTATACATACATACATACGAACTCGCACGCAACTTTTATCTGACGTATGCCCATAATTTTGTTTGCTCGCCGTTACCAAGACAGTTTGACGAATTTTTGAATGCGAAGTGTCTTTAGATTCATCGAGATCAGAAACAAATATCTAGATCGTTTGAGTGACAATGATAATTAAACAGTCTGGTTTTAAATTGAATTAAACATCGTAAAGGTATTTTTGCATCAAACTTTGTGGATTCACAGCAGCAATTGTAATGTTTTTAGTTTTAATTTAACCATTGTTAATGTAATGACTTTGGAAATAATAATAACAAAATTAACATGTACTTTTTTACTTATTCGTTCGTAGATATAGGTATTCAATAGTGTGACGATTTCATGTTGTTCTTGTTAATGAAATTCGTTATTTATATTTATTACATGAAAACTATAAAAAAACATAATCGAACTTTTGTTAAATGATTGCATTATTTTAAATGAATAGACTTACTTTATCTTACTTTAACAACCCATAACGTCCCTCGTTCTCTTCCTATATTTCGGGACCGTGAAGCTGCGCTACACGTTAAATCTGCACACTGGGGTTGGGGGTGTGTCCAGATTGATGCAGGTTATAGAACGTCACCTCTTTAATCTACTATATCCTGTTCCCATTGTTACAGGTGTGGTATTCCCAGGTCTCGGCGAAGCGGTTCCAGGTGGTTTCGAGCTGTTGGAATTAACACCCACCGGCCTCCCAGCTGATCTGAACCATGGCTCCATACGATCGCCAGAGTGCTTTCTCTGCTACCGTCGGGGCAGGGACAAACCGCCCCTCGTTGATATCGGTAAGATGACTGTGGAAGTTTCTAGACCTTCTGCTATAGATAGTTAAGAGCTTTTAACTTCTGCCTTTAAGTTGATCTGAAACGTGGATCCATTCGATTAAGAAAGGACATTTACCTGTACCTGTATAACGTTAATTTCATGTATATTTTTTATATTTTCCTGTTTTGTTGTGCAATGAAGTGTTTTCATTCATTCAGTCAAATACAAATAACAAAATTCATTTATTTGTGAAACATACGTTATAAAAGGGTGTTAAATATAAAATAAGTTCCAGTATGTTCTGCTAAGTAGCATACAAATGTTATTTGTTAATAGTGAACAATGATAATTACTGATCAAATACAAAAACATATGTCAAGGAAGGAAATTCAAAATACAGAAAGAATATAAAATGTCAAGTTATAGATGATAAGTATCAGTCATTAATTAATTTTATCATTCAGAAAGTCATTTATATTATAATATGTCTTGTCAATTAGAAATTTGGAAAGTTTAGTTTTAAATATCATAATATTTTCAGAATTCCGAATATTTTTGGGTATTTTGTTATATATTCTTGTGGCCATGCCAAAAACACTTTTCTGAAAGAGAGTAGTTTTGCTTGGAACTAAGCACAGTTGATCGCATCGGCGAATCCTAGTAACATTTTCGAAGTATTTTGGATTACATTTTACAAAAAGTGCTGTCTCATAAATGTATATAGACGGGACCGTGAGCAAACCGAGCTCCTTGAAATGTGGTCTGCAGCTATCTGTACGCCGCAGGTTGCAAATAGCTCTTACACACCTTTTTTGTGCTTTCAGGACTAAATCAATACCTACAGCATTTCCCCTGAAAATAATTCCATACCTAAGTGTAGAAACGACGTATCCAAAGTACGCTGAAAGCACTGCCTTTCGATTTACTGTTTTGCTAAGCATATACAGGGCATACGAGAACCTAGTTACCTTCTTGCATACAGCATCTAGCTGCGTACTCCATCTCATATTATTGTCTATGTGTAGACCTAAGAATTTTGTATTTGTGGTTTCTTCTATCATTTTATCATTAAATTCTACTCTTGTGTTACAATTAAAATAGTTTCTTTGTTTAAATTCCATAATTTTGGTTTTGTTAAGATTAAGTAATAGATTATTGCTAGCTAACCAGTTTGTAATAGATGTAAGACTTTTACTTATGTCACTTTCTTTTTCGTATATGGCAGTACTGTCGTCAGCAAATAAGATCATGGGCTGAGTTATGGAATTTGGGAAGTCATTTATATATATGAGGAAGAGCAATGGGCCTAAAATGCTGCCTTGGGGTACACCATAGCGTACAAGCCGTGGTTTCGATTTATATGTCTCTTCTGATTTACTCAACATACTAATTCTATTGATCTCAGTTATCTGTATCCTATTGCTTAAATATGATTTAATTAGATTGTGAACGTTTCCTCTCACTCCATACTTCTCCAATTTATGCAGTAGTATTTTATGGTCAACATAATCAAAGGCTTTAGTAAGATCCATAAATAGTGCTAACACTGGTAAGGTTTTGTCCATTCGTAAATATATTTTATGTAAGAAGTCATATACTGCAATGTTAATATTTTTATTTTTTCTGAATCCGTTTTGTTTTTCTGTAAAAAGTTCATTGATTTCAAAGTATTCATAGATATTTTGGTAAATTATTCTTTCGAAAACATTGGCCAAAATTGGTATAAGCGCTATCGGTCTATACGATTTCACGTCTTCTTTGTCGTCCTTTTTAAATATATAGGTTTGATTATAGATACTTTAAGTCTTTCCGGAAATACCCCTGACTCAATACATATATTTATTATGAAACTTAAAACTGGTGAAATTATATACGACACGAACTTAACAACATGTGTATTAACGTTATCATAACCCGTGCTGTGAGTATTTTTTAAATTGTTTATGGAGTCATATACTTCTTTAGGAGTTGTAGGTTTCATAAATAAGGAATTTAGTTGATTAAAAGTGCATGATGAATTATGATTTCCATTATGCTGTGTAGGATTTATTTGTTCTGTGAAATAATCATTGAAAGTCAAAAGGGCATTTCGTGAAAAGGACATTATACGCTGAGACGGTTTAAAGGAGTAAACAAATATATTGTCTCGTTGAGTAAGAGGACTATATTATGAGCTTCCAGAACATACTCGCAAATGGTTCCATTGGCGGTCCGATCGAACCAAACCATGCGGTCGTCGGAGTAATTCTGTTATCTCTCCGTTATTGGCTAAAAACTCGGTTCAGTTTAGTTGACAAATGCATTATAAATGGTTAATAAACTCATTATTTTTCAATGTATATTTATGCGTACTGATCTAGCAAGTCCATTTACCTACGAGTATGTGGGTTAATCCACGCAATGCGGGCGTGGCTGCTCAAATTCATGTAATAGATTAGTAATAGATAACACTTACATTGGTTGCTAAGTTCGATATCGGCGCTCGTGCCGGTGCATTTTTTATCTTTTTTATCTCGTCACGTTATATGCTTGAGTGCGTCGCCTTTTGATTCTGGTTCAAACATCTCAACTGTTGTGCTGTTACAGATTTTTTGTGGATGCGCTGGCTTACTTTTAGTTATGTTGGATTACTTTTTTTTTGCCAAGCATTGGAAGGCTGATAACTACTGCAGAATGAATATTGGTTAAATGGATATAGATTTCGTATCCAGAATTCCAAGGTAGACGTTCTTATATTTCCACGAAATATCTTTCCGCAAATATATTGTATTATAAATTTTTTTCGTGGTCATTTGTAATAAAAACCCGGCATATAACATTAATAAGTAAGATCGGCTCCGTACCGAATGCACTAAGATAGATGGACAAGAATTACTTTCAATTTTAATTAATTACTAATTGGGTCTCAAAAGGCCAATACACACGCGGGCAAATACCGACGGGGCGGGATTAGATAGAAAAACATCGAAAAAGTGAGCTGAAGTGGGTTTGGATAGGGAGATAAGTGACGCAAATTCATGGGACACTGTCCAGCAATAGGACGACGTAAGCTGATAAAATAAACTCGCCGATAAACTATTATTTCTTTACCCAACAGGAGTCATGTACGACGGCAAAGAACGCCTCATGGCTGATGCTGAAATGGTCCTAGTCAGCGCTGGCGGTCGCCTAGCCAATGTCAACAACTCGACCGCCAAAACCTTCATAACGTATAGACGGGCGCATCAGAGCGCGCCATGCAATGCTCTGGTGGTCGTCGACGTATGCGTGGTGGTGACCAGCAAGGGCGAAGTGCCACCTCACGCGTTCTGCATGATCAACAAAAACCTTAACAAAGGTAAGTGTCTTGAAGGTCTCGTATTTGCAGGAATGCAAGGAAATGTAAAGAAACTACTGTTTATGTTGTATACATATATGGACATATCACAGCACGCCATGCAATGGTTTGGATGTCATCTTGGCTATTAGAATTAACTTCAAGAATTTGAATATAAGTTTATGTGCTGTAAGGTTTTTTGCACCAAATAAATAAATAACGTATCTGTTGCGGTGATCGGCGAATGGTGAACGCGTTCTGAAGGCGGTATGTACATGCGAACACTACAAATATGAGTCTCTTCTTTAGGTGTGAAATGCTTATAGTAAGAAAGTACATGATGACCAGTGATCGGAGTAATGACCGCAAACGTATATGTTAATATGGACATGCCGCGCGGATTCCGAGAGTTTAACATTTTTTTAAAGACAAAAACGAATATTTATTCTGTTATTCTACATATAAATATATTGCTTCCTTCAGAATTAATTGATTGAACCAGATTTACTTTAGTAATACTAAACTCAATCCGGAAATACCAAAACTTTCTTGAAAAAAGGATTGTCCATGTTATAAAATCACGATGCAAGTACCAAAAATCAATCTACCTACTCCGATCACTGATGATGACTGACGATGATGTTTTCTGGCGAGAACTGTTTTCAGACTAGTACTTAGATTGGGAATTTAACGCAATTCTATTTATTAAATTATTTTATCTCAAATAAAATTGCATTCATACATATAACTGAAAATTAAACTAGGGTCTTATCGCGTAGATAAATAACACTTCACTGAACTATTGAAACATTTCTTTATAAACAGTATCAAAAAATGTTATCTTTCACTCATACAAAACAAAGATAATTTCTTTTTAATTGCAGGCCTAATGGGCAGCGACGTTTTTCTCTGCTACAAAAAGTCAATGAATCGTCCGCCGCTGATAGCTTACAAACCAGAAGTATTATTTAGGTAAGATAATTATGATGATTAATAAAATTTCTAGTTGCTGTGTGATTGTAAACCACAGAATTGCATCCCACTTCCTCGAACAACGCGACGGAGCGACCAAATAAATCTACTTTGTCGTCAATTGGTGTAGGAACTAATTCCCTAAAAAATTTGATGACCTCATATTGTTTTTATTAAATTCCATCTAGTTGAGTTCAGAACAACACGTCTAATTTGCAATTTCTCCCAAAAAATATGACTCATAGTAATTTTGCTGCTATTAAAATTCATCGCGTTGTTCGTAGTTTGCTAACTTTTTAAATTGGCGCTAATTGGAGTAACTTTCACTCAGCAATTTGCGCCTCGACTCAGGTTAAAAGCCCGACTCTATTCAATCATTAATGTTGAACTGCGAAACTTGTTATTCACTTCAAATTGTACTTATGAATGAATATAGGAAAAAAAATTGTGAGGCAAGAGCTTTGGGTAGATCGATCGAAACACTATTACTTCATTCAACTTGTAATAGTATTATATAATACTTAACATTTCATCTCTTAATTTACGAATTATCTTGCGGAACAAGGATTATATTCGTATTTTTTTAATTAAATAAACTAGTTATTAACCCCACAACAGAATAGGAAATTATTCAGTATATATAAAGTATTAGCTCGTTTGCTCTAAAACTACTGAACAAAGTTTAGAAAATGAGCTCAAACTCTAGAAATTACATCTTGAGTCTTGACCATGGCCAAGAACTCCGAACACCTGTCGAAATTGCCATTCATAAACAACACGAGATCCTATCTTATCAGTTATTACTTTTTACTTGAAAGGACCAATTTATATTTCTCAGGTATCCAATGCAGGAAAGGCGAAGTCTAGCGTTTCCTTCCTCCGTGCCTCTGTTCTGCCTCCCCATGGGTGCCTCTCTGGAGCTATGGCCCAACATCGCTGCTTCACCCAAACCTGTATTCTCTACTTTTGTTCTTACTGTTGCTGACGCTACTGACAAGGTAAGAGACAGAAGCGAACATACTGTACTATTCCCAAGTCTATATTGTGATGATTAAAATGACAGCTAACACTAACAATATAACTTGGCTATGGATGTTGTTATAATACATGACAATTTAAGTTACATGAGAATGTTTGTTAGAATTACAAAGATGTGTAGTATTTACTTAAAAAAATATACAATAAATATTTGGAAATTCTACTGAGAGATCTTGATAAATTACATTTTTCCCTATTGAGAAAGTGCATTGAGAAAGTGTAAGTCCCTGGGGTAACCACTTTCGATATAATATGCTTTGTAAACATGCTTGCGAAAGTTAATAACAATTGAATAATTGGCGTACGAAATATGTTACTTTGTATACTATCTGTCGATCTTAGAATAATGAACAATAATAAATCTTATGTGCTATTAGTGTCTTCAATAAATGTATTAAAGATTGCAAGAGATGGCTTTCTTGTTTGTTTGTAATTTGTATTGCATCTGTTTTCCACTGTATTCCAATTTATCACACAACATCTAAGTATTTTATTTATTAATTCTCTTTATTTTTAATGATTTATCTTTCAGGTATATGGGTCAGCTGTGACGTTCTACGAAGGCTACCCATACACACAGCTATCAGAGTTTCAAATGGAGCAGCTAGGGTGGCGCGATGGCGTCACGCACACGACGCATTCAGTGTTTGCCATTAAGAGCATCTGTTTATTGTCGAGATGGCCTTTCAGCGATACGTTCGAGCGATGGCTACATTATATTTTGGTGAGGAATACCAATCATACCTACCTACTATGTGCTTCTCTTTCTAATATGTAGAATCAAACGAGATAAAAAGGGACGACTGTATGACGGTACAACCGTACTCTTTCGTTGCGGGTGACGATATATTGGCGGGTAGAAGACAGTTTTCTTCTTTACAGTAAGTTTTCTTTAACTGAAGCTTATTATTGATAGCTTTTATCGCCCGCCCGCATTAAGATCGTTTTTTTAACTGTCGTTGGTGCACAGTGCGCAATGCGCAAGCGGCTCGCGAGCACGAAAGTCCATGATTCCACGAAAGTGGAATCTGTTGAGTAGTTATAGTAATAAATATGTTGCTTTATCAAGTTGCATTCTTTTTGGGGGAAATTCGATATTTTTACAGGATAAAATATAGCCTGTATCACTTCCCATCCCGTCAACTACCTCTTTGCAAAAACAAATAAACAAACGAAATCACACTCCCATTTATAATATTAGTAAGGATATAGACAGCGGCGCGCTAGAGTAACGCACATAACGCTTTATACTTATTTTCAAAAGCGCCAGTCGATAGCCGAGTTGACTTTTCATTTAATCCCTTGAAAAGTATCGCTCTATATTTTCATAAGCGCTGAATTAATTAGGCCTCATAAAAGCGCTTTAATAAAAGTAGGCAAGGGAGGGAAGTGGAAGATCAAAGTGGCGTTAATAATTTCCTCTTATCAAATTTACTTCTTATTATGTAAAGGTAGCCAATTTTAAAATACTAATTAAACTCAAGTGCTCTTTGATCAAAAATGAATTGAATTTCATAAAATTTTAATATTTAAAATGTTATGATTGCCTGAATTTTGTAGTTTGACATTGATCAAAATAAAAAGTATGGTTACATTTTGATCAAATATTTAAAATCTGAGACGGAGAAATATTCGAGTTTTTTTACAAATAAATACAATCCTAAGATTCTAATTTAATACGATACTTGTTACAGGAAATGTCATGGAGTAAACAACCTTTGACGATACCCATCGAAAGATACATAACTCATTTATTGGAAGAAGTGCCATTCCCAGAACCAAGGATACTTTTACAGGTAACTATACTATTGCCTACCAAAGAAAAGGTATAAATGCCTAATAATGCATTGCATGGAACATTGAAATACACGTATTCTCTGTTTTTGAACTGATATTTTAAGCTAGTAACCTAGTAACTATATTAGTATATTGTTTACTTTCATTCATACTAAATTGTTTATTTTTCTCTCTTCCAGCTTTCCCCTACAAACCCACAAGAACGAGTGATAGTAACACGCCGAGATGACCAACCCTTAGTGCGGAGCGGAGCCGGTTTCAGACATCTGCTCTTGAACTTGGGACCTGACAATTGTCTGTTATTACTAGCGCTAGCAGTCACTGAACAGAAGATACTCATACACTCGCTCAGGTATATAAACACGACGATGAGTATACATATTGTTGTTTCTAGACTATACAGAGGGGTCTAAAATTATTCTTTTCGAAGGACCAGTATTTTGAAACGGGTGGTTACTAGAATAGATGAATACACACCCCGGATACTTCATACAAACGCGCCATTGTTTACTACATAGACATTCATGTTTGTATAAACGTAAATGTGTGCGTTATGTACTAGGGTTGAATCGACATTCAATAATTAGCCCTCATTGTCTTTATTGTTAGCTAGACTTTTACAAATAAAGTGAAGGCTGTTTATACCAGACAAGGCTGTATAACCTTAGTAGCCTTTTAGCTCTTTCCTTAAAAAAAAAATTGTCTTCGGTTATTATACTGTGCTTTGGTTTGCCAACATCTTGACATATGGTCACACATCGGTCACACAGGGGGGGTGAGGTAGCATTCAGAGAGCGGCAGGGAGTGTCCATACTGTATAATGTCCTTATACCGTGAGACAAATATGAAGATCGCTACTGCTAGGCTTGAAATTCAAGACTAGTTTGATGAGGTGACCTTGACCTTTAGGCCCAAATCGTGTGTATTATTAATGGTGTTGAATTGGATTTCACGTGTAAACTTATTTGATAGAACTAAACTTAATTTACGTGTTTGATATTTTTCTCTCTGTATCGAAAAGGAAAGGATAGTTCAAATTAATGTTCAAATTAAGTTTAGTCCTGTCAAATAAGTTTAATAATAAATACCGAATCGACACCAATAACGTATTTCGTAGTCATGCTTGAGCTTTTTTTCCAGACCAGACACATTAACTGCAGTCTCTGAGGCAGTGACGAGTCTTCTATTTCCTTTCAAATGGCAGTGTCCGTACATACCGCTATGTCCCCTGGGTAAGTTTGCATAAAACGAAAGTAGTCTGCAATGTTCTTGAACAGTCGCCTGTATAGCAGGTCAACAGACATGTGGACAATCCGCGCTAGTCGACTGAAGACCTCTTTACAGTTAATGAGACTCGATTGTGTGGTTGTAATCAAATCGACTCGAATCTAATTTTAATAAAATACCTTACCCTATTTATATGTAGAAAAACCGCATTAAAATAATCCTTGATTACAATATTAAGAAGATTGCATGCAAATCTAATTGAGTGAGACAGGTTAATAGATCGCTGATTTTGTTGAATATGAATATGTCAACCGGAAGTAAACAATATTTTTGGTTGCTTTGTCAGTTTCCGTCAATGTTTTTTGGTTTTTAGCAATTTCATTCATTTCTTTTCTTAACTTTCTTTTCTTTCTCTGATGAATTAACTTCGTCGTTTAAAATGATTTTCTTTTTGTATTGTTTGTTTAGGTCTAGCGGAGGTGTTGCACGCTCCACTGCCATACCTGATAGGCGTTGACTCCAGGTTTTTCGATCTATACGAACCGCCTAACGATGTGACCTGTGTCGATTTAGATACCAATAATATTACGGTAAGTAACAGAATAACCGATATTTTTAGCAGCTTTCATATGTTTGTAGACAATAAGTCAAGGACATTAAGGTGCCCTCCAAAAAAAATATGTTTTTGTTTCAGTTATGTGAGTCTCAAAGGCATATATCAATAAAACTATTACCTAAACGGCAAGCGAGATTATTACGACAGACCTTGGATAATTTATACGGAAACATAAGACCAGGTAATACATCTCAGATCTAGTGTGTTCAATATTTAAAAAAATATATAAAAATGATGCTTACTATTTACTTGCAGCATCACCAATGCACCATTCAAGTGAAGGCAAATACAATGGAGAGGCTACGACAAGTTTAGACAGGGACTTCCAAAGGAGAAAAAAGGAGGTAAGGTCCGCTAAATTTTAGTCGCTGTTATTTACTCTTTTGTAAGCATGAGATTAAATGGTGACGATTTGAGTGAAGTATAACCGATAGAACAAAATTAAGCCATTGTTACAGTATCTGAACCACTATTCATTATTTAAATATGTTTGTAGTTTTTTGAAAACAAACTATATTCATTTATTACTTACTATTAAATTGAACGACATATTCGCTTGTTCGAATACATCTCTTCGAGTGCGACAGAATTAATTTTTTATATTCCTACCTTCGTGTCTTCTAACGAAGTCAAGGATTTCCTACATATATGACAAGTTATTTTCCTTTCCAGCAAGCGCTAGAACTGAAGATACAAGAGGCGTTCCTCCGTTTCATGGCTATGACACTGCAGGGGTACCGCAGCTATCTGATACCCATCACGAAAGCGCCCACAGTTGGGACTACGGATCCCCAAGCGTTGTTCCATATGGAAGCGTTTCTTCGATCTCGGGATAAGGTACGACTCATTTTTCAACTATTTTCTATTAGTACGCTTAAGATCACTATTACGCAAAGAAGCAACGCTCACCTATCCCGCCAATAAAGTGATATATCATACATAACGTCATTGACACTATCATACAGTCTCGCTTATCTCGCTCGCTCCTTCAAGTAAGAAAGAGAAACACAGTAGGTTACTCCTTTGTGTTAACTTGTATCGATTACGAGGCTAATAGAATTGCGGAAGATGCTATTCAAAGTAGTCCCTCTCCAATGTGCCTAATCATTGAACTATTTGTACTCAATGGATCAGATGATTGCAGTCTCTCTGATAATTACGTCCATAACCTCCAAATAATAAGCTGGATAACAAATTACGCTCTCATTCCTGGGCAATTCAAATGGTGGTACATAATTACATAAGTAATATACAGGGTGTAACAAAATTGGTGTAGGACCCGTTAACTGGGGATTCTACACCAATTTTATTACACACTGTATAATGTCAGCAAAACAATTTAATCATAAAAAATTTGTTTTTTCTAGACGCAACAACGATTCTTCGCCCTCATGATGCGTACACAGATGTTTACACGCTTCATAGAGGAACGTTCGTTTGTGTGCGACGCGGATCAAGGACTGACGTTCTTTGACGAGTGCATCGAGCGAGTGGCGGCCAGCGACGAGCCTCTGCTGGGACTCGAACCTGGGAACGAGTCTGAGAGGACGGTGTTCGTTCTGCCGCCTGATCCGCCTGATCCTGGTGAGTAACTAATAGTTACATCTTAATCTGGGTGTAATGGTTGAGGAAGCAAAACTCACTAGCTTTCTCATGAAGACTTTATAAATTTGAATAGAAGAACTGTGATGTTTAATCCTTGAGTTCAATGCCCTCTTTACTTAAAGACACCCGTTTATGCTTTGTCATAATCATACAACTATCAAAGAAAACTATTATTACAACGCATAAAAGCGACACTTACCTCTCCCCCCGCCAATATATCGTCGCCGCCAGTGACGAAGTGGTACGAGAGGTAACACTGCTATACATCGTTTCTTAGTTATCCCGCTTGCTACTACATGTTAGAAAGATAAACACGTACTACATCTCTCGATTGACTTCAGTGTCAAAGACGTATATTTCATCTTTCGATTAAATTTAGTAATGTCAAAGTCGTCCATTTCATCTTTCGATTGACTTTAGTAGTGTCAAAGTCGTACATTTCATCTTCCGATTAAGTTAAGTAGTGTCAAAGTCGTGTATTTCATCTTTCGATTAATTTAGTAGTGTCAAAATCGTACATTTCATCTTTCGATTAACACTCCAGTAGGCGCGCCCTCTCTTGGGACGTGAGTGTTCGCGCGCTCTACTTATGTAAAACACTTTTAATCTCAGGGAGGAATTAATTTAATCTTTTGAAGGAAAAAAATCATTAATGAAAAATGTATTAATGTCAAGTTAATCAAGACTTTATTATGAAACGAATACAAACAAAATCCAACATATTAGGAACTTAAAATCAGACTTCTTGTCTGGGCGATGGGCGAGAGTGCTAGCGGAGCGAAAGGGGCGACGTAGCGAGTCTTCTGGCGGAGCCCACGCGTTTTCTCATTATAATTTATATATTTGGTAGTGTTATCTCGGAATTGTATACAATTCCTAGGAAATATATACATTTCCTAGAAAATGTGTGCATTAAAAAATATTTGGAACCTAGAAACAAACATCGATAGCCACTCACAATAAAAGTTGTGTATTTTATCGTTTTGGACATAAACATCATACGCAACAATAGGATCTGCCATATCCTAAAGCAACATTTATTTCCAGATACAACATACAAATATGAGAAGTTTGAACTGGACGCGGCCCTGATCGCTCGGTGTCGGCACTGTTCCCGGTCTGGGGGTGCTCTGCCGACACTCCCCACGCTGCTGGCTTCAGCCGAGTCCCTCGCAGACGCATCGCCCATGGCTCGACGGACCAAGCACGAGATAGCCGCCGCTAACAAGTGAGTGTCTTGTTATGTCACTACATATACTATAGCGCGGCGATGGCACTGTTTCTGTATGAATGCCTATGCTGAGCAGATCCTCTCACAGACACCTCGACGTTCGACGGTAAAGTAATGAGATATCATCGCCAATAGCAGACTTTTTTATTTCAGTGAGTTAGCAAATTTCGTGTAAAAGTGGCGTTACCATAGCAGATTTTGATGCTTGCCGCAGAAAGCACTGGTTAATTATGTCTAAAGTTGAGAATACGTAATCAATAACGAAGCCATTCACCCTGCCCTGTGTGTATAGCTGGTAAATTATAGACAAACTCGGAAACACCCTAGGCGACAGGTCGTCCTATACAATACCGGAAAGCAATAAAAAAATGGTATCCTTGCGCCTAATCAGAATTGTTTCGGAACGTTACCAAAATTGAGTTAGCCAATCTGTAGCAAATGACATATTTTACTCGTGAGAAATTACGTGTTTACCTCAATTTATATTGATCTCATATGTCATAATCTATGACTATGACATGAACAAAAAAAACAAAAAAAGCTCTATTCTGTGGATTAGAAGCTATTGTGCATAAAACAACATTTTTTTATCTCACCCAAAAACAAAAATGATATCCATATGATAGATAAAATATTATTAATTATACCTAAAGAGTATTTTTCTAATTATAGTTTTATCTATAAAAGGATAACGATAAAAGATTTGGAATGTATAAACTAGCTACCCTAAGTACGATTGGTTTTTAAGTGTCGAAAGTCGTTATAAATTACCATAAATTGTAGATTTTAACTTTTGAGAATGACTAGACAATGATAGGACGTAAAGTATTTTTTGTTTATCATGGATGTTCGGAGAGCAATAACGAGGTCGCACATTATACTAATCTGTATAGATAGTTACTTATACAGAGTGTTTAAAAAGTGCAAGAAACTCCTTAAAATTTCAAACACTTTTAACACCGTGCATAGATATCATTAGTTCGATCAGTTAGCCTTGTGGAACGTGATACTATTAGTCATAAATAACGCGCGATTGCCAGGAGCGAGCTCGGAAATTTCGAAAAAACACCCATTGCGCTTACAAAGCTATGATGTAAGATAATACGCACAGATATTTAGTTTAATATGAGAAGAACAGTTAGGAGCCCCAAAAGGGGTCGATTACTCGGCTGCAAAATGTTAAATGTTAATGAATGATATAATTCGTTATAGTTTGAACTAAGCTTTATTGTTGTAGGTACAATAATAAATTAAAAATTAACTATGTCTCTACAGTAGTACACAAAAAATAAGGCGCATAGGTAATCTTCGTCAGCGCAGAGAATAACAAACTAGCGACGGAAACACGAAGCAATCAATGAAGTTGTTGTAAACCTTATAGAGTAATCATAAAGTAGAGAATTGTTTGCCGCATTCTCTCTTTCTATTACGCTCTCCCAACTTTGTACACTACCTTGCATTGTAAGTGATGCGTTATTTTAATTTCATACTATTCAATTATTTGTGTTCAATAAAGACCAGCGCAACGGTGAAACAAAACTTAGTCTAGAAAAGTCTTCGTTTAAATCAGACAATTTAAACAAGAATTAAAATAATAATAAAAAAACAATTCAATTACTCGAGGGGACGCACACCTTCTGTTTATTGTCACTGGGATTGTTAGTGCTACTCGTAATATCCGAAGATTGCGTTGATGAACTATTTCATCAAATCTGTCATTGATAGCTTTTTCAAATATCAGAAATTCGTTCTCGCATTTAATTGTATGTTTATAATAAAAAAGATAAAATTAATTTGCCTCTAAGTGTATTTGAAAAGACGGCAATGCGAATGCGGTTGCCATGGTTACGTGACGCCATTGAATCGGGCGCAATCAATGAACCAATAGCGACAGAGATTTTACGCTCGTTTTATGGCAGGCGACGTGGAGCTATTTGATTGGTCAATCAACTTCCGGCACAATCAAATTTCTGTCTACTGCGCAGGTATATCGGTAAACCTTATTAATTGTGTAATACTGTATCGTCTCTTAACAAACTTAACGTAAATCGGTCCAGTATTCCTAAGCACCAGGTCAGCCCGGAACTCCAGGTCTTGCGGTCTCGTTACTGGTCCCAACTGGAAATTGCGCAGTATTGCCGCTGCGCACGACTTCATTTCCAGCATTGCGAACTTTTGCCCTGAAACAAAAAGGAAAATGACTAAAATATATTCTTTTTTGGGTTCTATTTGAAACTAAACTAAATATTGCTGATTCGCGTCCATCATATTTTAGGGCTCATGATATTTTAGGGCCTTCTTAAGGAAACCTGCGTTATAAATAATTATAAATTGAGATGTAATTTTTGTAGCCACTTGACAGTCGCCGAGTTGAGCTCATTAATTCTACAAACACACACTGTTAATGTATAACAGATGTAAGGCATGAATATCTTGCCAGTCATAGTAAATTCTCACCTATGCAGTTCCTAGGTCCAGCACTGAAGGGTATATACGCATAGAGGTGTCGGCCCACGCAGTTTTCAGGCAAAAACCTGTCTGGGTCAAATGCCTCCGCGTTCTTGAATAAGTCCTCCCGATGGTGTAGGTCGTATATATGGATGTGGACCGTGGTTCCCTCTGGGATTGTGTAGTTGCCTAAAACCGGAAATACCTTATTGTAATACGACTTAAATATGCAACTATTTAAACTTTACTGTCTAGCGCATGCTACTGAACATTTTTTCCCACCCATAGTCAGTTTGCAAGTTAGCCGTTCAGCTGTTCGACTTGTAAAATAATAAAAAGATTTTGTAAATTGACTACGGGTTTCTTGAGGAAAATTGTTCAGTGTTATTAGTAGAAGCTCCAGTTAAAATAGTTTAAACTGCTTTTTTTAATAATAAATAATAATAACACCGATGGAAACAGCTGAAAGTCTTTCCAAGTACGTAATAGGTGCGTGATTCTATTTCGTGATTCGTCAATTTCTTTTTTTCGTGTTTTATTTTTTCATTGATTAATTTGTGTCTTATACAATATACTTTGCAGTCGTCATCTTACTTATTATTATTCAATTGTTTTAAAAAGTTATTTGAACACTCGATGAATTACTTCTAACTTTTGTTTAGATAACCCTGTTGAAATGTGGCGCCATTATACAGCCTTGATTCTGTCAATTTGTAAATATAATCAATTAAAGGCACTTACTCAATTTAGTCGTTTCCGTTAGTTTGCGACTTATGAATGGCACTGGCGGGTAGAGCCGTAGCGTTTCCTTGATACAACACTCCAGATATCTCATTTTGTTCAGGTCATCCATAGTGGCAGGCCGATCCGTGTCATCAAATATGTCTCTTAGCTCTTCAAACAGTTTGTCCTGAAATTTTTTTATATTTATATTTTTTGTTGTATAATTTTCTCATATTTATATATGTCAGTCATCCATAATTACCTGTATATTTCTATGGTTTGCTATCAACATGAAAAAATATTGCAGTCCTGTTGCTGTAGTGTCGTGACCCTAGAACAAAAAAGACATTGTATTGTATGTAAAAGTGTTAACGAGCAAAACAACTGATTTGTCATCACCCAGTATATTTAAAGCGCAGTCATTTAAAATAAATTTTCCAAATTGAAACTTTTTGCTTACTTCAAACATGAATGTGTCCACCTCCTCTTCCACTCCTCTCATGTCTATAGTTCCTTCCCGCTCAGCAGTTATCAGCAAATCTAACATGGCTACCCTCTTTTGTTTGCTTCCCATGTAAATATCATCGCTTTTATTAAGTGTGTTTTCATCGATATCAATCCCGTATTTATCAAGATATGCTTTTCTATCTTTTATTACCCTTCTCGTGAATGAATGCACGATATGCAAATGTTTTCTGAACGTCCGCCCTGCTTGTGACATATAGAATATTGTGTCAAAGATATAAGGAAGCTTTGTGAATCTCTCAATTAGTGTGTTTCCTAATTCGTATATGGATTTTTTGTATGATTTTGCTGCTTTCGACGTTTCTTGGTGTAGTCGTGTTCCCATTGCAGTCTCTGAAAATATACAAAACTGAAATATTTGCAAATTTTTATCAGACGGTATTTCTAGCGATCCGTATTTAAAGGGTGCATATGAGATTATTGTTAAGTCTACGTCTGTCTATCCGTCTTTCTGTCCAACCATTAAATGCCCACTTTTTTTATTCAATGGACTGTGTCATTGACATTAGTCCTTTGAGGCTTATAGGGCCATAAAGATGAAAATGTAAAATTAGGGATATTTTCTTTTTGGATCCTACACAGTAACTTACCACATATGCTGCTAAGCGTGTATTCAGACAGAACAGGCACAACATCTACTGTGTCTCCATTTCTCTGTTCCAAAACTTCTATCAGTCTCTGACCATTTTCCTCCAATGTTTTGAAGGATTGTTGTAAAATTGTGAAATGAAACGTTGGCGTCAAAATTTTCCTTCGCGTAAGCCATTTGGTTCCTTTTTGTAACAAAAAATAGACAGTACTAAACTTAAAATACTAAAAATACTAAATTTTAATGGTAAAAATGTATTAAACTTTAAAAAAACACAATATACGATATATCGAAACGTTCGATAAGCATACCTACCACCACTTATGATTAAACCTTCGCGAAGCCAACTGCTTAAAAGCCTGTAAATAATACTCTTTTCACTGTGTTTGGAGGTGGACAAAACTATCTGAAAAAATAAAACTTTTATTGAAAAACCCTACAATTCCATATGAAAGATATTTTGTGATGAAGAGAATATAGCAGCCATGATGTGGTATTTTTTTTCCTCAAATTGATATTCTGTCTCCATTACGTATGGAGAAGCAAAGAAGTTTTTTTTTTTATTGAAAACATTGTTTACACACCTCTATGTCATCTGGATTGTATATGTTCACAAAGTGCAGTAAGAAGGTATACCATCTGTATAAATTCTTATACGTTTTGGCATATTCTCTCCCTTTTGCAAATAGTTCAACTGAAACAGAAATATAGTAGTGTATTCATCACTGAGCATGTTTTAATTCAAGGATGTGCAATTAATAATGTTTGCGCAAGGACTGCAAGGCTATCATAATTCATAACACTTATACTTGGCCTTGAATTAATTTTGTAATCACTTCTAAATATGTGATTATGAAATCTTATTTTGCCTCCGTGACGACGACGTAGAGGTTAGTTGCGGGTTCGGTTACCACCGGGGTCCACATTTGTAGGACTTTCGCTTCCATATTTGTTTGTCATCATCATCATTTTTGTGTATAATGTAAAATTTGCCCATGAATTAAAATGATGCAATGCACATACAAAATGTCTATAAAATTGTATACCTACCGAATCCATTCTTATTAAAAAATAGACAAATACCTACAAATACAATATTTTTATTGCAAGCTACACGGTACAATAAAGATGACAAGATATAAAGAAATTCATGCGTAATGCGCCAGAAATGGCATGCAGAACTTGAAAATTAAATAAAAAAGATAATTAAGTTAATTAAATCAAAACAAAAAATAAAATTTATAAAGAAAGAAAAAATAAACATGTCAGCAGATAATTAATAAATCGTAATGTCATTTTACTTTTTTCTTGTAGTCAGCAAATTCTGAAAGACTGTAAAAGCAGTTCGTAACTAAAAATTTAGGTAGAGCCGTTTTAAAGAGTGGCATTTTAGGTGCTTGAGCGTATTTGTTATTAGGTAAATTACATAAAATTAGAAAAACGTGTAGGTACGTGGAAATCTCGATAGTGTTGGTTTTACACAGAAGAATATAGAATATTTATGATAAATATATTAACCTATAGTATACACAGGTAAATATAGATAAATCATACCTAATGAGTAAAAAAATTAAATGAAAAAGGAAATAGTACAGAGAATCCTAGTTTGGGGCCAGATGACCGTGTGTGATTTGTCCAAATAAAAAAAAATATGTACAGAGATTTCAATGAAAACGTCACAAGAGCAAACAAACAAGTGAGAGTGAGTAGTAATTTATGACGATAATAAATGTAGCATGTCAATTATCAATATATAAGCTGTTGGTCTTCCTAATAAAATAAAATAAATACATAAATAAATAAATGTTGAATTTTTGCGAAAAATATTATAGACAAACAGGTGGTTACCTTAATATGAGATAAATATACAATAAATTGATAAGTCCTAAAAACTTACTTACCAGGTGTTAATAATATGCCGAGAGCGTTTCCAACCAAAAAAGCTTCTTCTGGTCCCGGCACCTTCCGCAAGAGCCTTGCATTTCTGTTATACTTGAAATACAAGTCAAGTACAAACAAAAGCACTATAAACCCAAGAAAACAATAAAAGAACACCATTTCGCCGCTGAACTACGCAATTGACGTGTGAGTCCGATTACGGACAGTTTGTAAAACAGAAATATTATCATAGGAATAAAGAATAATTAACGCTCATTATCGTGTGCTTCATCCTTTTTAGCCTCTGAACGGAATCGAACAATTATTGCTCGGCTATGTTCGGTCTCGCTCGTCCGGCTCGTTTTCGATCGATTATACGTAATTTTAATTTACCTACTGTCTGTTTGTGATAACCTGTTTCTTTATCGGTACCGCTGGCAAAATACTTGGCTAAATCGACAGCAAAGAGTGTACCGTAGTAAGACAGTATCAAAGGCTAAAAAGGATGAATTATGAATTATGAATTGACAGCTCACACGCCCCAATTCGCAATGATTACTGTAGACTTCATATTTCAAAGATTTCTGGTGTAGGTCAAAATAAATATACCTTTGGTCAATCTCGTGCGAGTATGCTGATCTCCAATATTAAAATATAATTATGCAGAAATAACACAACGACAGCAATATTTATACGATGATTTATTTTACCAATTAGAGTGTTATTTAATTTCTAAATGCATTTAATTATTTTAACACTTAACAGCTACACATATAATAAAATTACGAGTTTTCTGTGATTATTAGTCTGAAATCATATTATTTGTTTAATGGCATAGGAGACAAATCAATTTTCTCTTTTAATAAACTTAACGTAAATTGGATTGCTGCACCTCAATACTAAATCTGACACCATTTCAACGTCACTGGGTTTCGTCACTGGCTCCAATTGAAACTTTCGCAATAGAGCTGACACGCAAGACTTCATCTCCAAAATAGCAAATCTCTGACCTAAAATTTAAAAAATAGTTTACAAATACAGGCTGTAAATCTAGTTGTGCGTCAAATTTTAATCGGTGCTTTTACTCCTGATTCTGATCAACTTTCCCCAAGGAAGCCAAAGTCAAATCGCAAAAAAATTTTTGGACTTCATACAAATCGATCAGCCGAGCGGCCAAATTGGTAGAGTTCAAATTTTTTTTTTGCTATTTGACTATAGGTCTCTTGGGGAAAGTTGATCCGAATCAGGAGTAGAAGCAAGCACTGATTAAAATATGACGCACGACTATGTTTCCATTCTGTATAAAGAAGCTACAAAATTACAGTTTCTAAATATAAAGAAGCCTCAAAAATTAAAATTATATTATGTCTTAGTTTCTTTGCAGACCTTTATTTGTCAAATAGACCATAAAAATACTGTACCACACGATCTCATGGTTCAAATTCCTTGTGATAAAAGTGAAATCTCTAAATTGCAGTTTTAAGGGTTCTTATAAAATATTGCTCACCTATACAGTTCCTAGGGCCAGCGCTGAAAGGTATGTAAGCGAAAGGGTGTCGGCCCACACAGTTTTCTGGCAAGAAACGGTCTGGATCAAATGTTTCAGCGTTTTTGAACAGGTCCTCGCGACGGTGCAGGTCGTATATGTGGATGTGGCAGTTTGTGTTCTCTGGTATAACGTAGTTACCTAAAATGTTATAAATAGTTTTGGTACACACAACTTGCTCGGATGCATTGTCTATAATTTATATAACTTAGGTACATTTTTTTATTTTATGAGCCATAGGCACTGTCAGTCATGGTTCTGTCCTATTTCTTTTTTTTTTAAGACCACACCTCTGGACTCAAGGATAACTTTGAGTTAACTCTAATGCTTTAGATTGAAGCCCGGATTTTTCTCAAGTTATACGTCAGGTTAATACATCCAGATTGTTGCTTGCCAATTTTTTTTTTTTCGAAGATTTAGATAAGTACCCACAGTACAGTGCTAAAAAAAGCACCTATTTATCTTTTCGTGCTTTATTTATAAATTCAGATTTTTTAAACAAATAGTTCTACTGTTGATGTCGTAATCTTTATTTCCTACATACACTATACTTACACTTCTTGAGTACTTACCTACTTATGATAATTTTTACTTATCTTACTTGCTTTCCTAAATTGTGACATCTTAACTAAACAATTGTAACTGAGAAGAGACTAATTCTCCCGACACAGGGAATCCTAGTGGGAGAGTTAGTGTCGCATTATATTAATTAGCTTTTAAGAGTTAACAATTATGTTTATACTAAAAAAAAATACCATAATGCCTTTTAAATCTAAACGTCATAAATTACAGTTATAAATTAAAGTAAATTCTTGTGCTTTTTGTGATTTTTTTAAAACGATTGCTAAAAATAGATACTCACTTAATGTGACAGTCTCCTTTAGCGTTCGACCAATGAAAGGTACTGGTGGATAAAGCCGCAGTGACTCCTTTATGCAGCATTCGAGATAGCGCATCGAGTTTAAATCTTCTATTGTAGCTAAACGGTCTGAATCTCCGAACACCTGTTTCACTTCCGCATATATTTTATTCTGAAAAGAAATGTTTGAATAATGTAAATATATTACCCGTCTGTCCATCAAAAACTCAATTTTCATGGGTGGGAGGTCCTTGTTTGTTGTAAAAAAACACCTGGTGGTGCGTAACGATAATGGCGAAGATGGAAGCGGGCTTATGAAGATTCCCCAAAGCAATGTCCCACAAAGTTGGACCCCGCCGGGAATCTATCTGGACACGGAGGAGGCGGTGGTCAAGATATTTATAGAAGATTTACCTGAATGTCCTTATGGTTAGCTATCAACATCAAACAGTAGTTCAGGCCTGAGGCTGTAGTGTCGTGTCCCTAAAAATATTATATTGAAAATTAAACACTCGTAAAAATTGAACAGTGCTCCTTTCGTTCAAAAGCTAAAGGTAGAAATTATAAGTTTGCCTAAAATCATCCTCTCCTAAAATTAAACGCAATGCGCGAACTTCTGCTTTCTTCATCAGCAATTGAAGATTCTAATAATAGCACTGACACAGTTTCGAATTACATTTACCTATATAATTTTTCTTTTCGCGGCCTTATTTAATTGATTGAACAAATTAAAATGTTTTTTCATTTTGCACTAACGTGGTTTCATTGTGCTTCCGGATCTCAATTATTGCACTTCCCCCGAGCATTGTTGAGTAAAATCATTCACCGTGAAGTCTTCGTTTGTAAATAACGCAAAATGCAAATTGGTGCCATATTGGTAAATCGTTTACCTCGAACATGAACGTATCGACTTCCTCTTGAATACCAGCCCGGTCTATAACGCCGTCCTGTTGGGCCGCTATTAACAAATCTAACATTGCTATTTTCTTTTTCCTACTCGACAAGTATACATCATCCTCTGTCTCGATAATCTTAATACCGTGCTTCTCAACGTACTCTTTTCTCTCTGTTATAACGCTCCTTGTGAACGAATGGAGATTGTTCACGTGTTTCTTTATGGTTTGCCCCTTGAACGATAGGTTGAATATTATGTCTGAAACATAGTATATTTTGGATGTTCTGTCGACGACGATTCCGCCTAGAGTGTGTATGGCTTGTTTGTACGACTTGGCGTTGCTTGATGTTTTTTCATGCAGTTTTGTACCCATTGCGGTTTCTGAAATATGTTGAAAATAAATAAGTTTCATTTTCATCTGACAGCTACACGTAAGATATGGAGCACTGTTAAATCATGTAAAAACTACTAACATAGATTTCAACCAAAGTCAAACCAGCATACCTCTAAACTGGGTACTCTATTTATGAAACTAAAATATCTTTTGATTTCGAACTTTGTTGAAATGTTTTTTTTTTTTTACTTACGTAGGTACTTGGCTCACAAGCTGATCAATTTATATGACGATTTAAATTTTGTTGTATATAATTTGGTAACTCTGCTAGTTAATTCGATCGTACGGGTAATTGAACTTCGTCCGTGATGGAATTTTTTACTTATTTGATGATGCTCATCATCAAAGAAAAGACGTCCACTGCTATAGACAATATCTTAATGTATGTATTATCTGCCAAACTTACCACAGATACTGTTTAATGTATACTCTGATAGTACAGGCACAATATTCACTTGTTCCCCGTTCGTCGTCTCTAGAGCTTCAACCAATCTTTGACTATTTTCTTCTATAGTGGTACAAAACTCCCTCAGTATATTAAAATGGAAGGCTGGTGTCAGAATCTTTCGGCGCTGCTGCCATTTCGAACCTATAACAAAATTTAATTGTATTGAGATTTTTCGTACTATTTTGACTGACTCTTTGCCTTTGCAGTAGTTAGTTATCCTCTCTACTAATCTGAGGGTCATGGGTTCAATTCCCACCTAAAAGACTAAGAACATCAGTTATAATTACTAATGTTATAATATTAAGGTTTAGACTTACCGGTACTCAGAAGAAGTCCTTCTCCCAACCATGGCCGTAAAAATCCGTACGCAACGCTTTTCTCATTATGCTTGTGGGTCGACAATACTGTCTGAAAAGTATAAAGCCCATTATATATGTAATACATTATATTAGTTATCCTATGGGCTCCTTCGGACATACTTTAAAAAATACTCTTATCTACTCGTACTTATCAAGAAACTGAACAACCTTTCCCAAGGAACCTGTAATGAATAAACTTTTGGCCTTCCCATACAAGTTGTCGTCCGCTAAATCATATGTTCTACATATTTCAGAAGGACCGGACTCTATATAAAACAACACGCCTTATATTTTCATATATTTTTATGTATTTGTTACGAAAAACATTTAAATATATACCTCGATATCTTCAGGATTATAAAGACTAACGGCCGATATCAAAAATGACCAAAAGCCGTATATACCAGGAAATTGTTTGGCCCATTCTCTTGCGACGCTAAATAACTTGGCTGGAAATAGAATAACAAGAGCATTATTATTATGTTTATATTGCGAATTCCTAACACGTCCCTACTGTTTGATAACAGAGATTATCAGATGTCATTCAATAAATTATTCCGTCCATGCCTCGTCCGCACATAGGTATAACAATTTCAATTTATTTATTAGTTCCATATATGTATTACATATAATGATCTTTCTATCTAGAAAGGAACATATTCTTTGACCCGAATGGTAATTATTAAAAAATATTAAAAAAAGGTTTCAAATCAATACGACAATCAGAACTTGGTCAAATTCGACTCCCAAGATTTGTATGTAATACAAAGTGAGTTAGTTAAGTGTTAATAAAAGCATATTATTTTTAACTAACAGAGTCGGCGTCATGTACATTGACCCACAGAGATATCTGAACCCCTACTAAAGCTATTTGTGATACATGGTATATTACGGAGAGGTTCAGATGTCTTTGTGGCTTTCTGTACTTGTTTTGGTATTCCGTGACAAAAACACTATAGCACTATTTTTGGTAATACAAAAAAAAACTATTAATAGGCGGGGTATAGTGATGAAGAAAGACTGCGGAATGATATCGTCTTCGGTTAGCATTACGTTACATTATACTTCATCTATTTAACTATTTTTTCCTTTTCACGTAACGCCAAACCTAGTATTAAAATAGTGTTGGGAGTCTGTTACAATGCTCTAAAAGTATTTTTTTTTATTTAAATAAATTCTTGATTCTGATAGTTCTTTATGTTTCAAAACTAGCCCCACTCACGACGGGACTAGTCTAAAACCTGACATTGCTCTCCATCAAAATGCTATCAGAACAGTCTAATAAAAACTTTAAATTGTTTTGCTAAATAAATATAACCTTACCTGGCGATACGCAAATACACAGCGCATTTCCCAACACAAGGTGTTCCTTGGGCAAAGGTAATTTTCTGATCAGCTTTATCCTTTCATGGTTGATTAACAACAGATGTAAACCTATTATGAGTACAATAATAGTCAACAAGTACACGAACATAGTGGCACTGGCGACCGCGTTGAATTGCGACTCAGAATCGAATAGACTTTTATTTAGTCTATAACTAACTTTAAGCTAATTTAATCAGTATATAGTCTATAAATACCTACTTATAACAGTCAAAAGGTTAGATATATATGATTATTGTGTATCAAGTGTACTCGTACTGTGTACATTTCAGTTTTAGTTTCTCAAATGAGTTGATAAACGATATCAGATTTCATAATGTTCCTACTGGTGGAATATTTTTTTTTTGCTTTAATTATCGTTTTCTGTCTGATTTTTGTACGTTACGTAAGCTTGGTCTGTGTGAAGTCGATTGAAAACTTATTCGGTAGATTTGCATGCATTGTGCAGCTTTCATTTTTAGTGAATTCACTTCTCTGTTAAATTTATTGAAATGGATGTCTTATAAAACGAGTACATTTCATTTGACTAAAAGCCTTAGCTTAGAGTGGCCTGCCGCCATGATGGCTTAGGTTTCTAGTGGATTACCAATCCAATTGATTACTTTAGTCGATAATAAAATATTTGTTGTTTGAAACAAATATTATTTGTGTATAATTTCTTCAACCTAACAGTATTTCTATTCAAAGCAAAACTGTGGAATGCAGTACGTTATGTCTTATCTTTTGATTGATAACCTAACTGTTAATAACCATAATAATTATTCTTAACAGGAATAAAATAAATATTATTTTCCTTAATAATTGTGAATAAATGAAATGATGATGAACTATTATTTGTGATTACACATTTCTTATAAAAATTATAAGAATAAACTAATTGTTCAATTCAAGAACTCCGCTCTTGGAGATTCTTAATTTCTTAAAAATTAAAACCGATTACAATGAAACCTTATTCGTAATACTTATTTATCTAAAATCTCTTTAAAAATTTAATGGCAATTAAGTGACGGACGACACAATTTTTTAAAAACGTATAAATCGTATAGTTACGTATGTAAATGTATGGAGCACTTTGCTTGTTTGTATTAGAATAAGTCATTTGAAAACAAAACTGAATTGTAAAATTGTATTAAAGACGATTTCTTATGGAACCCTTAACTCCGCCATAGAAAATAGATGTCATTTTTTTTACCCTCAATTATAAGCCCTTGGCATCATCGTCATGAATTTCAAAATCAAAAGGAACAGCAACAGATTACTCTTAAAAAGTCAAAATTTATGAATAGGAGGAAACTGTATTGATTATAAATATAACTTAGTATTAATTATTAAGATCCTTAAGATAGTATAAGTGCAATTTATTTACAAAAAAACATGACATTATTTTTAAATGTTCTGTTCTCAGATTAGCCCGCAAAGCGAGCTTATCGCCTGAGGCATGGGCGAAGTGTCTCCTAGGAGCGTGTTATTCCCTCTACTTCTTGTCTCTGCCTTGTCGGCTACTGCTCAATCGGGGGAAGGAACACGCCACCTTGAGGGAAGCATTCGAGCTGCTCGAGAGGGCCACTAAGTTGAGGGTACCTTGTGATGAAGTAAGTCTTACTTGATATTTATCGTACGTCATAATAATTTTCGGTATTTGTTTATATTTCTTTATTTGTTCCGTGGGGTAAAGCTTGATATTGGAGAAGGAATATTATGCCACCTTGAGCGAAGCTATTTAACCCTTCTGTTTTATTCACTAATGGTCATCAGCTGGAAGATGGCCGCGGTTGTACATAGACCTCGTCGTTCAGTAACAGCACAGTATATACATCAACGCTGTATACCCCTTAGGTATGCTATCGGGTGATGATGCAACTATGCGGCGTCCATTCCCTCCCCGTGTTGGCTGTCCGGCTACTATTCCTTATGAAGCGGGCAGGCCTACAACCTAATGCGCTCACATACGGATACTACAACCGATGCGTGCTTGAAGCGACCTGGCCTCAGGACATGCCAAGGTAAGAGAGATTGTTCTATTCACAAATACGTTTTCTCTTGACAAAACTCGAACCCACGTCGAATCAGATTCGTTGTTAGGAGCGTTTACCACTGAGCTACCGAGTACTAAAAAAAAAACTGGTTCTGTATCAAAATAATTCCTTTTTTATCATCAGCGGATCTCAACTACTATGGAACAAGCTCCGGATAGCAGTGATGGGGGCAGCTTTATTCAGGAAGGCAGGAGCGCAGCGGGCCTCTCGCTCGGCCACTACAAACCTCAATACAACCTCCGCTGGCAGTGAGTATAGTTTTTCTGTAATCGCGACTTCTAATTTTTAACTGATTTCAAAAAGGATGGAGGTTCTCAATCCGACTGTATGTTTGTTACGCGATTACTCCGCCAATTATGAATTGTTTTTGATGATTCTTTTTTTATTTAGTAGGTCATACTTCAGAGGTGGTCATACAGGGTGTAAGGGACAGGTTTCCGAAAACTTTAAGGGCTTGCTCAGTACACAAGATTTTTTTTCAGGAAACGAAAAAAAAATTCGGCTTCTCCATACAAACTGTCCAATCAAGTTTATTTTGTATGGAGAAGCCGAATTTTTTTTTGTTTCCTGAAAAAAATTCTTGTGGAAAGTTTTGTCTACTGAGCAAGCCCTTAAAGTTTTCGGAAACCTGTCCCTTACATCCTGTATTTTTTTTTATCGAAATTAATTAAGCGCTTTTTGAAAAAATCAACAAAAACGAAAAAAACAGCAAAATTTTAGTTGTTACGATTTAATTTAGTTGTTTTTGCGTGTTCAGCGTTGTCAGTTATAAAGCCTTCCTTTCGACTCAGCCATCGCCACGCCCCGGAGACTCCATACAAATCGTCCGAGTTATTTACCTACTACGGACCTTCATTTCTAACAATTAGCAGCGAGCGAGATAACTAAATGACCTCTATGGACCGTCACCGAATATTATGCGCTATCGCTTTGATAGCTTCGCAACTAAAATGTAGTATCCGTACCACGAACCTACCGTAAGGAACGTTCAGTTCCGATTTAAGACCTTACATTTAGGAACCGAATATTATCACATGCATTTTCAGTCTTATAATCAGTGATCGGAGTAGGTAGATTGATTTTTGGTACTTGCATAGTGATTTTATAACATGGACAATCCTTTTTTCCGGAAAGTTTCGATATTTCCGGATTAAGATGAGGTTTAAATTAAATTTGGTCCAATCAATTGGTTCTGAAAGAAGCAATTTGTTTTCATCTCGAATAAGATAAAGAATATTCGTTATCGTTTGCTTAATAATGTTAAACTCTCGGAATCCGAGCGGCATGTCCATATTAACATATACGTTTGCGATCATTGACTCTAAATCAATCTATAGTTCATTCCAATAAAAAAAAAGCAAAAGGTAAACAAACGTAGTATGCAGATGACATTGACATGTGTCAGTTCCATAGTAAGTTTGTTTACGTTTTGCTTTTTTTTGATTGGAATGAACCATACCTACTTCGATCACTGCTTATAATATCAGTTTCTCTGAGGTATTATAATAAATACTGACTGCAGATAAGAAGTTTATTGCTATCAGTTACGTACAAAGCGTCTGACTGGATAAAAGGTAGATTTTGAGGTCAGAGTCTACAATTTATTTAAATTATTTAAATTGGTCACTTATCATATCTTTCAAACAAACAATAAAGTTTGCAGGGCATATTATGAGTCAATGGCAATGATTATTATTTTGTCGAACTCTTACTAGTTGACCTTTGTAATAGATAAAAATAAGCAGCTTCTCATTTGTTATTTTCGTTTGTGTCACTGCATCGTGCTGTTCTATAAAGGATTTCGAGGCCTTAACGTTGGATGTTTATGATGTAGTTTCTTTAAAATCGCCTTTTTTATATAATTGTTTTAATTCATATTAGTTTACTGATAAGCATTAAACAAGTAAAATGCCTCGGCTAAACAGAAAAAATCAAAGAGCAATGCAAAACTTTTATTCTAAGTACATACCGAAAATATTTAACCCACTGTCTAAACTTCAAGAACCTCAAACAAGCTAGGCTTGTCTATCCAAAAAAACCAGTCCAATCTGTAGTTTCTCAAAAAAAAACATGGGCATGTAACTGTCTAAAACAGGACAAAAATTGACCCGTGTAAGTGGATTCAGCCATCCATAAGTTCAGTATGCCATCTATCCATGAATACGTGCAATATGCTGTTGGTACTGGCACTAACGCGGCCTAGCAAAAACACGGAGCGCTTCCTTATAATAGCGTGGAAGAAGTCGGTGTGTCCCTATTAAAGTCGAACCGCACTAGGCAGCACTGTCGCGACGCGATACGGCGCGGCCAAGTATTATTTCTATGAAATCATACGAGCTATACCGCACTGTGTGGCGCGACGCGACGCGGCACTGCAATTTAAAATATTTTGCTTTGCAGCGTCGCGGCAGTGTAGTGTCGCGTAGTGCGTTTTCATCATTAGCTAGCACCCTTATTGAGGACAGAAGCGAAGTAAGGTAACTGTTTGTGTGTCTTGTCAGGTAGCAGCACTCTTCCCCGCGTGAGGTCGGCGGCGGCGGTGGCGGAAGGCGGCGAACTCGCCGGCCTGGCTAGCATGGCCGAACCGGCACTTAGCAGGACCAGCCTTGATTCCGGTATGTTTATTTATAGTTTTTTTATTTTTTATAAAGATAAGAAAAATTTTGTTGTAATGATTCAGAAAACGAGTATTTGTATTTTCATTTATTTCGTAACCTTAGGTTACGGATTCCTATTTACGATATGATGTAATAGACAGAAAACTTAACAGCCACGTGACTTAATTTTTAAATAAGTAGTTGTACAATAAGGCATAATATCATCTGATACACCTCCCAAAATCTTTATGATAATGATTTATACGTCACCTTCAACATTGTCTTATCAAGCTGAAGTTATGAATAAATCTAATAAAAAAGTTCAATTAAATCGAATAAAATTCATGTTCTATTGGTGTATTTACTGTCACGAAACATTATAAAGGCATTATTTATACTTTTTATTTACTGTCACGAAACATTATAAAGGCATTATTTATATTTTTTAATGATTAAAAGTTCACTCCGATGCCAGGCAAATGCCGCCTATCTCTTAGTATAAATTGATAGGGTCAAACAAATAATTTTCTTAACAGAAAATATACACAAAGGGTACAACTTATTTCTAATAGAAAACTCTTCGAACAGACCCGTGTGAAGCAGTCGCACCCGCAGCCTTCTATTGACCTATTAATGGGAGCTATTTCATGGGTTCTATTAAGCCCATTTATTTATAATGGTTACAATAAATCATACAATAAAATAAATAACAATTTATCTTTATCACCAGCCGGCGGTCGCGAGCACGAGGCAAACAGCAACGCGTTCGATGCGCTCTGCCGGCGCGGGAACATCGTGCGCACCAACTCGACGCTGCCGCACGCGCACGCCATGTCCAACGCGGCCGGCATACTCATCTCAGGTACTGCTAGAATACAGTACTTAGCGAGTGTGTAATACAATCGGATGCGGGCAGCGTGGGACCTGTCGGTGTGGAAATCGTTGGGGGAGGCCTTTGTCCAGCAGTGGACGTCTTTCGGCTGATGATGATGATGATGTATAATATAATGTGTTCTCATATGACGAAGTAACATAATGGCAGTTGAAATGGTCTGCCAGTGTAGAAATATCGTGCGCACCAACTCGACGCTGCCGCAAACTATTTGTCGTATGTGAATGCTACATCATTATGAAAGCATTTTGTAGGTTTCTTAACAAGATAATGAACGTAATGCTTGTAATGACGAAGACCCTTTATATTTTATAAGGTATTTTCATTAATACTTTTATTATTAATAACACACAGCGTCCAAGGCTAGGGGTTACATCCCATAGTTCGAAAAGGTTAGGCCATAGTACACACACGCGGGTCAATTCCGGATTACTACTTCTGTACCATGGTTTAACTTACATTTTATTTCAAAATTTCATTTCAGGTTTACCTTCAAATCCAGACTTAACGGACAGTTCAAGACCAAGAAGTAATTCACTGGGAAGCGACGAAATAACAAAGGATACGCCAATAACGATATCCGAAAAAAGACAGGTAAATATTACAAACAAAATCATGTCCCCCAAAGACTCCCTGAATCTTCTAATCATCTTCTTTCTTCTTCTTCTTCTGTATTATAAATACCAGTCATAAAGGTTCATATTTATTTCAGCCAATCCACGTCAGTCCAGACAGTCCTTCAGATCTCAGAATACTGACCCGATCCGAAAGTTTCGCCGGCGATGCTCAAATTGTGCAGAGTATACAGGGACTTTCGTTCCCTAACGGTAAGTTTTCTATAGAATTTCTTTTTAGAAAACCACTGCCGTATACGGGTTCCAATTGGCAAGAACTTCGTATGAGGTAGGCTAAACAAATACCTTCGAAAAGTTAATAGTGCTCCCTACTTCGAATACATATTTTTGGTTTTATTCCGTTTTTTGTAACTTTTAAACCCCAAAGGTTGGTTATTGTTATGCTGGCCAACACGTCACAATTGATGTTTTGTAAACGATACTACGACTTAATGTTTCCATTGATTCTGATTATATTCTGCACAGATGGATATTCCCTTTCTGCCATATTTAAAATTCATCGACTAAGTTGAAAAGTACATTTTAGGGCCGTCAAATGCCAAGTCGCGGTGTTCGAGGGCGCTCAGCTTTCCAGAGGAGCCGGAAAAAGAATTGGCAGCTGCGGAGAAAGCATCGACAGAGGCCGCGAAAGCATCGCCACTCAAGTAAGGGAACAGCTCTAATACCTCTTGCTACCATTTTTAAAGAAATAAATCGGCGAACACGTTGAAACAAGGTTAAGTGTTCTTTATTCCCACACACACCATTTACTCTTTCTAGAGAGGAAATCTCAATACGCTCATGATGATGAGTTCCTGACTGATTACGGCCACGGCGACTGCTTCATTTCGATTTTGGCGCTCGTGTGCTCGAATGTGACTCACAAGTCACAAGCCTATTTTATTAGTAAAGAGCCTTTCAAATTGTGGGCACGTGATAACACCATTACATTACGCTCATGACGTGTTTCTCAACAGAGAAATGGCGTAGTTGACTGCATCAAAAGTAAATTATGAAATAATGTTAACTAAAATAGCTCTATTGTTGAAATTGTAGAAAAACTTACTCGCTTTGAATTTTACATGAACAACTTTTTATTTAAATAAGAAATTGTAATACATATGCAAATTACTATGTTGCATAATGACGTCATCGTTCACAATTTCAAAAAAAATTTGAACAAATTATCGTTTTTGACATTTGATAAAAAGTAACTCAGATGACTAACAGTCAACTACCCTATTACTCTTCCTATTTTTAAAGAGAGGAAGTATTCACTCTAATGGCGTTTCTCAACAGAGTATCCCCCCGCACTCCAGTACTATCTGACGACCCCCTCGGCGCGCTAAGCGAGGACCCCGCTCCGCCCGCGCCCCCCGCGCCGGCCCTTGAAGAAGACCCTCCGCCGCCCCGGCACGAGTTCACCGTCAGTCCCAAGCTGTTCCACCGGAGAACAGGCAGCTTCCAGGACCTGCCTGAGGAGACACAAGGGTATAAACATTCCTTAACTGTAAACTCCTTAGCTTTATTGGAAAACATCGTACTTATGATGCTGATAGCTAAACTTTGATTCCCGTGTGAAACGTGTGTGTTATATAGTTAAAAATATCTATACTTAATTCTGAGTATCACCTTAAATATCAAACGCACTTTTTTAACACTGTATTTGTCTTTGCCATATTATGAGGTGGTTACCTAAAAGATAAAATCACATATACCTCAGAAGTAAAATCAGTTAATAAGATCTTTACGAGTGCACTGCCTACTGCCCTATCCCAATATGACCTATACACACCACCTTTGAACTGCTATGCATCAAGCTGTGGGTAGTTGACTGCATCAAAAATGAGTTATGAAATATTGTTAACTAATAGCTCTTATTGAAATCTCAGTTACATGTGCATTTTTAACCGACTTCAAAAAAAAGGAGGAGGTTCTCAATTCGTCGGAATCTTTTTTTTTATTTTTTTATGTATGTTCACCGATTACTCGAAGATGCCTGAACCGATCTGGAAAATTCTTTTTTTGTTTAAAAGGGTATACTTCACAGGTGGTCCCATATAAGTTTTATCGAAATCGATTCAGCGGTTTTTGAGAAAATCAACAAAAACATAGCAAAATTGGAGTTGTTGCGATTGAAGTCGGTTGTTTTTAACGTATTCAGCGTGGTCAATTATTAATTTATAAAAAAAGCTAATGAAATGAATAAGGAAATACGTAAAACTACTTATATTAAATTACTGTGATAGAAACTACGTAAGAATAGGCTGTATGGCCAGAGAAGCCTTTGCCTTTTCCTTGCAAAAGCAGGAAAGAACCAAACAAAAAAAAAAAATTATGATAGAGCTCACTATTTCAAACGTTTTTAAATTCATTCCTGACATTTGATAAAAAGTAACTCAGTTGAGTAGTAGTCATCTACCCTTTTACTTCCCGCCACAATATATTCAAAGCCAGTTCCACTTCTAAAAATCCTTATAACGCAACATCGTGTTGAAACACGATTACCTCTGCATTGCATATGCGCTAGCAAGTTTTCAAGCTGTGTTACCTGACTGTACCGATCTATATCCAAAATCTTAAGCTGTCAATCGCTTCCAACCTTCCAAACCCCAGGTCGTTGTACACATTCCCGTAACAGTGCACCCGCTAACGCTCCTACCGCTAGAGCGACGCAGTGTCGAAACAAGATGACCTCGATAGTTTCCTTTCACAGGAAACTGCATAGAAGCGAGACGGCGCCGGGCGGTACTGTGTCCTCTAGTCTCGCTACTCTGGGGAACACACTGAAGATCAGCTTTGGGTGAGTCAATCAATTGCAATTGTGAGATACTTCCGTTAGGCCTATTGCAATTGTAAACTGTTTTTAAAAAATCTGAAGACGCCAATGCATTGCATGCCCATGGAACTAGTAGAAATAGTCCCAGTTGGAATTGTTTCCAGTAGTTCCATGGGACAGTTCCAACTATTGAGAAGAATAAGTTGCACAAGTTCCATCATGAAGTGTCCCATGGAATTAGTGGGATGGGAACGGTCCTGCAGTTGCAATACTAAAGTTATTCGTATACCCGTTTCACTTATCAATTTTTGTTTACAATTGCGATGACTTTACGGAACTTAGGGATTAGATTAACCAAAAATTTTGTAAGCTAGTTATACGTAGATTGACAAAGTTTTATAAAATTTTGGCAATTTTTTTATGGTTTCGCCAGTTGGCCAATCGGACTGTTCAATTTGTATAAAGGTTCTTTGCGATTTCAGCAAAGTTGTTCAGTTTCATGAGGTTATTCTTTAGGACCTATACACTATTAAAACATACTATATCTGTTCTGGCTACATACCTCTTATTAATTGCACTCATTTTATTGTAGTGACCTACTCGTATGAGGTAGCTTTGCCAGTTGTACCTACACCTCACTGACATGACTGTTAAATGTTTATGTTTTGGTCATAAAATGACCTTCACTCACAAGCATGGATTCATTACAAATACTACACTACAGTCACTTTTTTATTTAGTTTTCTTTTTTGCTAATTTTGTTAGTTTTTAGTTTTTTCTAGAAATGTGTCACTGCAACTTTTATTTTGAAGTGATAGACAAACTATGATTTACGGTTAAAGTAAAATAAAAAGTTGTCGACAGTGCGCTTTAAATAAACATCAACATTAATTTGACAATATCTACGGACTGTGCCATCATTCACTAATTTTAATTTTCACTTAAAATTCGTGATTTTGTGATTATTAATATCCATATTTTAAAGCGCCATTTCTTATATATATTTGAGTCTATTCTGCTTCGTTTACTTTTAACCGTACATATTATGCGTTCGTAATAACCGCACCCATGACATGCCAGTTTGCTAGACTATGTTTTTTCTTAGACGCTATTCACCGGCGCGACTCTCGATGCGCAAAGAGAAAATGAACATCGGCAAGGCTTTTATCGATGTTTACTTGAGGTAAGAGAGTGTTTATGTTCTATATAAAAGCAAGTGCCAATAACACAACATTATTTTTGAAGTTATCCACGTTACTACAGACACTCTGTCTTAAATTGTCACATTGTATAGCTCGTAACTTATTTCGTTTTTGGCGCTTGCAAGTTCATTTTATTTTGCATAGAGTTGCTTTTTTTATTTCAACGACAATCATTAAATTCAGCACTGAAATTACAACACCTGTTTATATAGCATATAGTATAATACATTAGTAGCATGAATCGTTATTATAGTTTGAATTTCACAAATCACTCGCTGGCAAAAAATATATTTACGAAAACGCAAAGAGATTTCACGCGCCGAACAAAAAGATCGACATAAAATCACTTTTTCAGCCCATCAAGTTTAGCCGGCAAGAAATCCAACGAGCTCCTACAAAGCGGCTTGAGCAGTCTTAAGTCGGCTGCGACAAGTATGGCGAAGAAATTTGACGAAATGAAGGAAGTGATATCGAACAATTCCACACCTGAAAGAATGAAGGGAGCGATGGCCAATGCTACTAGTGCACTTAGCAGTTTGATAGCTGAAGAGGATTCGACTGACGGGTCTTCGGAGATCAATCCCGATGGTGAGCCTTAAAGACTGAGAAACAATATGGAAACTGTAAACTTACAGCCTTTATAGTTTATGTTTATGGCAAATGACTAAACGACGTTATTTAACATACAATAAGATACTTATTACACTCTTCATATAAAACTTGCAAGCAGACTTATAAATAAACATTTTTTGCTTCGTTTGTGCAGGTTCAGTTGCATGAAAGCATCTACTTTTCAGCGAATCAAATGTCACATGTAGATTTTATTTAAGTAGTACTTATCCTTTCAGATATGCGTTGATCTTTCAATAAAAAAATCCTGAATATTCTTTTCTTTAGGCGACTGACTATATTGTTCAATCGATGACATTGCCTGAACATAAAAACACGTAAATTATACCATCTGAGATTCTGATATTAGCTGTCTCTGTTAACTTGCAACCACCGAACATCTTTATCTTTCCCACAGAATGGATAGGAGGCGGCTTCCGCCGAGCCTCGAGCGATGCAGAACTAGCATGCGCCATGGAGCGAGGTTCGCTCGCCACATTGCTATCGCATTTACCGGACAACCTTTACCCATCGCAGCCGGTATGTGACCCAATTATTGTCAAAACGCTTGATCGTAAGGGATGACGGTGGGATTTAGATAAAAAGTATTTTTTTAATAATAGTACGAGTGCTTGGTCAAACTTGGCACAAAATAGGAAAGAGTGGCGCACATTTATGTCGCAGGCGAAAATCCACTTTGGGTCGGTGAAACCCGGTAATCAGTAATTTTATCTGCATAATTTAGACAAATTATGCAGATAAAATTACTGATTACCGGGTTTCACCGACCCAAAGTGGATTTTCGCCTGAATTTTTGAAATAAGAAATCCGTTCTTATTTCAAAATCCGAAATCATGCTCCGTTGACCGTCTGGTCAACGGAGCATGATTTCTTATTTCAAAAATTACCTCTCCTATGATGACGGCTCCTTTTTAGGGTTCCGTAGCCAAATGGCAAAAAACGGAACCCTTATGGATTCGTCATGTCTGTCTGTCTGTCTGTCTGTCTGTCTGTCTGTCCGTATGTCACAGCCACTTTTTTTCCGAAACTATAAGAACTATACTGTTGAAACTTGGTAAGTAGATGTATTTTGTGAACCGCATTAAGATTTTCACACAAAAATAGAAAAAAAAACAATAAATTTTGGGGGCTCCCCATACTTAGAACTGAAACTCAAAAAATTTTTTTTCATCAAACCCATACGTGTGGGGTATCTATGGATAGGTCTTCAAAAATGATATTGAGGTTTCTAATATCATTTTCTTCTAAACTGAACAGTTTGCGCGAGAGACACTTCCAAAGTTGTAAAATGTGTGTATATAACCCCCCCCCCCCCCCCCCCGTAACTTCTAAAATAAGAGAATGATAAAACTAAAAAAAATATATGATGTACATTATCATGCAAACTTCCACCGAAAATTGGTTTGAACGATATCTAGTAAGTAGTTTTTTTTTAATACGTCATAAATCGTAAACCGCAATTTACCTTTCATTCAAGTTACAACGAACTACAAAAACTTTTATATTATGTTACTTGCTGCTACGGAACCCTTCATGGGCGAGTCCGACTCGCACTTGGCCGCTTTTTTGTTCATTTTTACGTGTAGATCTCCAATTCACGGGTCCTACACCTATTTTGTTATAAGTATATTACCTACATATTTTACCTCTTTTAAATATTTTTTTAGATATTACTTTCAACCACTTTTGCGAATCATAATAACTGACACTTTATTTTCATCCAACGTCTTCTAGGAGCAGGCAGACAACTCAAAAATAACTGTATTGGTGTACATGACGTCATGCTCGCAATGCCACCAGTGCCTCGCGCTACTGTACGATGAAGACATCATGGCTGGCTGGGCGGCCGATGACTCTAATCTGAATACTCGGTGCACGGCCTGCGGGCGGCATACGGTCCCGCTGTTATCGGCTAGGGTAAGTTCGTTATATAGAGAACTCCCCTATAAATAATCCGTATAAATAGCCGGAGGTTACCACGGATATAAGTAATTATCTGTTCAGGTGCAATCAGCCAATCACAGTGCAATTTTCTGCAGCTCGCGGTTGTCCTCGAATCAGAAAATCACTGCGTCACATTTCTCCAGCCCGCCGCGGTTGGCCTTTAATCAGGCAATTACAGCGTCACAAACTTCTGCAGCTTGTCTTTATCTTGGCTCTGAATCGGCCAATCACAGCGGCTCAAATCTGCAAATCGCTGCAGATGTGATGACGCCTACTCGAGTGCCATTTCTTAGGGCTGCTGCGTCATTTCTCCTTATTTAATTATTTTACACGTTATCTTAGTGTCTTAAACATTTTTTTTTACAGATTGTACGAACTGATCAGACACAAGCTGAGACGATAAGTGTGCCTTATTTAAACCCATTGGTGCTGAGAAAGGAATTTGAATCTATTTTAGGTAAGATATGTCTTAATTTACGCATTACATAGAAAAACATCATACAAGTAACATTTCGTACATTGTGATTTGTTGCATGTTTTTATTTTCAACGTTGTTTTAGTGGTAAATTGACGAAGAAAATTTTTTGTAGTTTTACTAGACATACCTACGCTTTAACAATCACATCCAGCCATCCGTCCACACTCGACTACTAATTTCACACATCACCAACCCCTAAAATACACATGTTCACAGGTAGGGAGGGCGACGCTTGCTTAGCGGAGCCCGAGTTTGTGGAGTCGCACCCGATCGTGTACTGGAACCTGGTGTGGTTCCTGGAGCGAGCGAACGTCGACAGCCACCTGCCCGACCTGCTGTGCCCCGACTTCCAGGCGCGCTACCAGAGCTCGGATACTCTGCACGATACCGACAAGATTGGTGAGACACTTCAGGCCGAAAAAGACCGAATGCGTGGCGCAGCGTGTGCGTGCTATCACTGACACAGCGGCAAGAGCGGTGCTGCCACGCAGACGCCACGCACGTGCCATGCCACGCGTTCGGTCTGCACCGGCCATTACCGATAGTTTCTGGAGTCGCATCCGATCGTGTAATGGATGGTGTGGTTCCTGGAGCGAGCGAACGTCAGTAGCCACCTGCTCGACCTGCTGGGGCCGTTTGCTACATTACACGCGGTTGAAGCGCAGTCACACGCGCGTAGTTGTTTTCGAAAATATCAAGCGCAGCGCTGCGTTGCGCGTATCGTATCCGCACAAGATCAAAATAGTACTAGCAGCGCAGTGTTAGGCGTGTTCGCCCCGTGACGCGTATTCTACTACGCGTCGTGATCACGCCGAACGTAGCGCACGGCCTATGAAGACGTAAAATGATCGTTCTTTGTGTAGGTTGCCGCGTGGTGTGCTCGTGGGACTGCGCGCGGCTGCACGGCGAGGCGGGCGCCGCCCTGCACCGCAGCTGGCGCTCGCGCCGCGCCACCCGCCAGCGCTCGCGCGCGCTGCAGGCGCTGCTGCTCACCGAGCACCACCAGGCGCACTCGTGAGTGCCCCCCCCCCACACACACACACACACACACTGCACCGCAGCTGGCGCTCGCGCCGCGCCACCCGCCAGCGCTCGCGCGCGCTGCAGGCGCTGCTGCTCACCGAGCACCACCAGGCGCACTCGTGAGTGCCCCCCCCCCACACACACACACACACACACACTGCACCGCAGCTGGCGCTCGCGCCGCGCCACCCGCCAGCGCTCGCGCGCGCTGCAGGCGCTGCTGCTCACCGAGCACCACCAGGCGCACTCGTGAGTGCCCCCCCCCCACACACACACACACACACACACTGCACCGCAGCTGGCGCTCGCGCCGCGCCACCCGCCAGCGCTCGCGCGCGCTGCAGGCGCTGCTGCTCACCGAGCACCACCAGGCGCACTCGTGAGTGCCCCCCCCCCACACACACACACACACACACACTGCACCGCAGCTGGCGCTCGCGCCGCGCCACCCGCCAGCGCTCGCGCGCGCTGCAGGCGCTGCTGCTCACCGAGCACCACCAGGCGCACTCGTGAGTGCCCCCCCCCCACACACACACACACACACACACTGCACCGCAGCTGGCGCTCGCGCCGCGCCACCCGCCAGCGCTCGCGCGCGCTGCAGGCGCTGCTGCTCACCGAGCACCACCAGGCGCACTCGTGAGTGCCCCCCCCCCACACACACACACACACACACACTGCACCGCAGCTGGCGCTCGCGCCGCGCCACCCGCCAGCGCTCGCGCGCGCTGCAGGCGCTGCTGCTCACCGAGCACCACCAGGCGCACTCGTGAGTGCCCCCCCCCCACACACACACACACACACACACTGCACCGCAGCTGGCGCTCGCGCCGCGCCACCCGCCAGCGCTCGCGCGCGCTGCAGGCGCTGCTGCTCACCGAGCACCACCAGGCGCACTCGTGAGTGCCCCCCCCCCACACACACACACACACACACACTGCACCGCAGCTGGCGCTCGCGCCGCGCCACCCGCCAGCGCTCGCGCGCGCTGCAGGCGCTGCTGCTCACCGAGCACCACCAGGCGCACTCGTGAGTGCCCCCCCCCCCCCACACACACACACACACTGCACCGCAGCTGGCGCTCGCGCCGCGCCACCCGCCAGCGCTCGCGCGCGCTGCAGGCGCTGCTGCTCACCGAGCACCACCAGGCGCACTCGTGAGTGCCCCCCCCCCCCCCCACACACACACACACACTGCACCGCAGCTGGCGCTCGCGCCGCGCCACCCGCCAGCGCTCGCGCGCGCTGCAGGCGCTGCTGCTCACCGAGCACCACCAGGCGCACTCGTGAGTGCCCCCCCCCCCCCCCCCCACACACACACACTCACTGCACCGCCAGCGGTGAGAAGTTGTATCACCACACTTCAAAAGAATTTAATATAGTATGTATATTTGTGTTACTGTATGCACTTAATCGAAAATAAACTATGCTGTTTTTTTTTCCCATAGCGTGGCCCTGACCGTGTTAGACGGCTTGCTCAGCAACAACCTGTCCGAGGCTTTGCGTAGGCTGTCCTCGTGGCGGGAGTCAACTAGTGGCAACAAACGCTACCATTCGTTCTATAGGTAAGTCATATCGTTTATGAACATTGACAAGTTAATACAGACTTTCTTTATCCTGTTTTGTACGTACGTAGTATGACAGATTAAGTTCCATTCCCTATATAACTATAATAAGCTCGGGCGCGCCCGTAAAGAGTTTTCTCTTAGAGAAACAAAAAGTAGGTATTCCCAGTGGCTATTCGGTGGCGGATTTTGCAGTGTAATGCGACTTATGTCTGGAAGGTACAATACAATACACTTCTTTAAAATACGATTTCTTTGTTTAACATTTACACACACTTACGCCTCTTTTTATCCTGTCATACACACTTTTACATTAACTCACACACTGCTAATGACGTACAGTTGCACACTTTCTTTCTTTCTTTTTAAATTATTGTTATTAATGTTAGTTTACTCGTTTTTTATATTTTTTCATTATTGTCACAGTCCTCGGGTTGTGGCAGAATACCAGTGTATTGCTCGAAAGAGCAAATCACACTCTGAGTTACGGCCCTTTTGTTCTACTGCAACACACATATTTTAAGTATTACAGTAATACTTATACGTAATATGTGTGTTTGTAGTAACAAATAAACGAGTTATCTATCTATCTATCTATAATTCAAAGAACTGTACCAAAGAGACCGCACGTGCTTCAAAGCGCACGATGCAGTGATCAACATATCGCACGCTTTCGCTCAATTCACCTCGTTCAACTTTTGTTTAAAGTCCTAACAGTGTAGGTTAATGTGTCGCATTTTTACCTGTAAGAGAAACAATATCATTAAGATTAATTATTTCGCAGAGACATCCTATTCCTCGCCATGGCCGCCCTGGGAGAACAGAACATCGATCTTTTCGCTCTGCAGCGCGAATACTCGCGCGCGCTAGAAACGCTCGGCGGAGAGGCGCGGCCGCAAGATCTGCCGCCGTCCCCCACCGCCGTCTGTTGCCGCCATTACTTCAAGAGGCTCAGACTTTGCGCCGACGACGAAGAGTAAACCAATAGGTACACGGTTGATTTTAAATTGAAGGGTGCGTTCATAGAGACAATCGAATCGACTCAAATATATTTTCGATTTTCTTGGGTGGTTAAACAGTTATATTTTGAAGACTATCGCAATGGTACTGAGTCTACTATTGAGGGTGTGGTGACTGTTGTTGTTGGCTTACGATAAAGGAATAAGATTTATTGCGATATTTACTGAGCAGTTTGATCCACTATCTGTTTTTGATTAGGCGTAAGATTTGCCCTTGTCAGTTATATAAAGGCCATGTGTTTTATGGTTTGGTTCGACGAGGCTGTATGATATGGCGGTTTGTCACCACTGTTATGTCATTGACAATATTGCTCGATGGAAGAATTTCAAAGCAATGATTATTTTTAACTTGCGATCTTAACGCTAGCAATTTCTTGCAATAATTCACTGTAAAAACTAGAATAGTAAATGCACCCCAGGGGTTAGTAATAACGGTCTTTTCTTATTGTTTTGATCACATGATGACCAATTCTTTTAACATCCCATGCATTCTATTGACTGACTCCTTTGCACTACGTTTTGCTATGTCTTAATTTTAAAATGGGATGTTATATGAATGGCACGTTTGATCCACGGTTTGGATGTGTTATTATTCTATAATGTGTTATTTGCAAACACTTTCTGAACCGTCCATTGTACAGCTGATTGTATTGAAAACAATAACTTGAACTTCAAGCACCCGTCCACAATTTTGAACAACTTTTTGAAGTCATGAAATGATTGATACTCATCGTTATCAATAACTATGGCCTATGTTTAAGCTACCCAATTATTTGTTCCAGTTTTAGAACAAACTTTATCGGTCACAATCATTTTGGGTATAAACATTCAGGTTTTGGCATATCTGTTAGTTTTTTAGAAACTTGGGTGCTATGGATAAGTATTTTGGATTGTAATCATTGTGAAACAAGAATGTACATAGTAGTTTTGTATCATATAGGTTTAAGGGCCAAAATGGCATATTTTCCTGAGCTACGTAAAAATATTGCGCTTATTATAACGATTACAGCAATACAGTTAACGAATTGTACTTTCGGTGTGAAAATTTAAATATTCAATAAGTCACATTATTCAGGTAAGTTGTTTGATGTACACATTTCTTCATTTAGTATTTTAAATGTAGAAGAAAAAATCATTCCAAAGTATTTTTTTTTGTTTACAATTTATTTAAACTCTGTTAAGTTTCACAAAGGATATGTTTTAGGATTCAATGACAATGTGACTGCCAAATTTTGTAGTATTATTGAAAAGTGTCAATATCTATAAATAAAAACAATTTGCAAATTATATCAAAATTGAAAAAATAGGAAATAAAAAACCAACCTAGCTATAAAATGACAATACCTATTAAAGAATTGTAAGTTTTCATATTTATTTGACGAGGTCCATCCTGTATTATTAAATTTCCGACGAGTAGATAGGTACTTATTAAGAAATATAATATCAAACAAAAGTAATACAGATAACCGTTATTCCATTCATATTACTTGTATAATCGACAGACTGTATTTATTCACATGCATCATATACCTGCACCGGTAGACGACGTTTCTCGTGCGCGACGCAACACGGTAAAGCAACCCTCTCGCTCTAACGCCGAGCCAGTGAGAAAGACAAGTGAACGTTTTCTCTCGCTGAGCGCGATAAACGGTTTTGTCTACGCTCTCAGGCTACCCAGGCTGAGCTATATTTAACAGCAATACTCATTGTATTAACTTTGAAGGACTCGAAACGAAATTATTTTAAAAATGATCATAGTCCCTGAAGTAAGATCAAAGGTTTGTGCAAATGTTAGCTCAAAAGGATGGCGAATAAACATTTGATAATATCTTTGGAGAAAAGTGTGGTAGTTCAGTCAACCAAAGAAGTTATCCCAGCAGTAATTCATCTCCGAAAATTTGTATTGTGATTTATCATAAAGTTACCTACATGTGCATTTCAGAAAAGCAAAATTATCTAAAAACTTTTTTCTAATGGCAATACAATAATATAATAGATCTATTAAGATAATAGATCGCTACAAGATGCAGATCTTGTAGCCCAGAGATTTACCAAAATCAAGAAACCAAACTGAGTTATTCAGATTTTCGAATAATAGTACATATATACTTCTGTATATCATTTTGAGAATTAAGTAAGAAGAAAGGTTCTAGGGCCTGAGATGTCTTCTATTGTTTGACATAACCTCCATGAAGATAAATTTTTGGATAATTTTGTGTTCCCTAATAAACACACTACTATCATCATAATACAAATGTTTGCTGGGGTCTCCCAACTCCGTGTTAATTGAACGATGGGAAAGCCAGACCATATGAATGAGTTAATTCTTCAGATTACTATGTTATTTTTTTAAATATTTATTAGATCTTTATTGATAATTTTGGTTGATGTATCCAATAGAATTAAACAACTATAAAATACAATATAATGCTTATGAATAATTTTGTATTGTAATCAATATTATTTTAGTCGCCTCTAAGCAAGTGATTATGTGCAAGCCATATTTTGTTCCATACAAACTGTACAATGTTTATGTTAATATTCTTGAGATGTATTTTTTTTATAATGAGCTACGTAAACGACGAAGCACTATTTGTTAAATAAACAAGATCAAAATTTTGTTATTTTGTATAATGTTTTGTGATCCTAGTTATTCTGCAAAAATCTTTATAATTATGTACCCATAGTAATACAGCATTCAATTATTTAGTTAATGTTAGTTATTTTAATATCTCATCATTAATAGAAGTAACGAAATGCATATAATTTTTCTAAAAAAATAAATTAATAAATAATGCTTTGAAACATATCAACAATTTTTATTTATTTTGCATATACTTAATTTACAATGTGCAATTAATTAGACATTAATTAGACATACCTATGACTCTATACAAAAACTTTCCATCATGGTCATAATAACAGTCATTTACTTTATATGTAGCACCTCTTTTATAAGCTTTCTTTGGAATTCTAATTCTTAGCGGATACTTTATTTCGGGTGACACCACTACTTCATTCTTTTCTTTATATTCTGTAACTTCACCTTTACTCTCTTCAATGGCTAATTCTACTTCATTTCTCAACTCACTATCATCCTTTGTAGACTGAACGTCTGTTGCATTTACACAATCTACAATTAATTTATCTGGCATATCAACATCTTTACCTTGTTCTAATCTATTTTGAATTCTTGCTGTAAGATCTTCAAGGGTAATCCTTTTCCTATCTTTCTTCACAGTATTATCCTTCCTATTTTGTATTGATAAACCAGTCTCATTTGTAGAGTCAAAACTTGTTTCTTTAATATTCTGTTCTGACTTTTCCTCTTTTTCTGCACATCTTTGTATAATTCTTTCAAATTCCCCTAGCTTCTCAGCGTTAGTCAAATCAATCTTTATAGATTTCTTGCTCAGTGGTGGTATGGTTCTTTCTGAAAACTTGAGGAAGTGTTGTCGTAATTCTTCAGGCATGTCCAGAGAGCCTTCTTTCAGCTCCCTCCAGTTCCTCATGGCAGATGTGTCATGGCGGTGAATGCGTTGCTCAGTCGCTGGTTTCCAAGGGTACTTTAGAAGTTTCTGTAAAAAAAAAAATTAGGCAGTTCTTGTAAATACTGAAAAACAATTTGTCATTTTGATACTTTTAAATTAGCATTTATATGATACGTAAGCAGCGGAACCAGTGACTATAATAGAGGAAAGCGAGTTAACAGTAAAAGCATATTTAACCACTTGTCCTACCAATCTGGACTTGTGGTTAACCCCTATGTGGTGAGTTGAGTATGGCCTAATTTTACCATAATATGGTAAGGAGTTACTTTTATCTGGTCTACTATGTAGCTACAACCACTTCATACCTTTGCAATTTCAGCAGTTACAGGAAAGCTCTCGGCAATCCTCTCTGGAGTCCACTCATCAGGGAAGGTGTTGGCCAAGTGACGTATCTGCTCCTTCTCACTCCAGGTAAGCAGGTTCGGCATGTTCTCTTTGAAATACTTCTCTTTTACTATGTGGTGGCGTAGCTCATGCTTGCCAATCAAGGTTTCATTTAGGTGCTCATTGTATACATGGCCCACCTGAAAGCAAACAATAAACAGTACTGAATGATATGCATAAGACTATATTATGTGAAAGTGCCAACAGCATCTGGGCCACTAGATCATGATTTGTGATTTGCATTTTACTAACATTATATAAATAACCGAACTTGGGAACTCATGGACTTCTCTCTGATACCGGCCCTGGTTAACCCTAACCTTAAAATAAGAGTTCTAGAAGGTACGTTTCTTACGTACGTTAACGAAGTCGCTGTCAGATTGTTCCACAATTTCCTCAGCATCATAATCTTTGATCTTCACTCCGTCTCCCCTGAGAGCATCAATTCGCCGCTGCAGACCAGGGTTTGCAACTGGAAATGGGTCTAATCTTCTACTTCTTAGATTGCGAACCACGACTCTATCACTTATGTAAAACAACCTCTTTATAGTTAAATTGAACATTTTGTGTATCAGTTATCAGTACTTATAAACTAATTTCGATGATAAATTAATCCATAACAAAAGTTGTATTTCTTTTCACAACAATGCAAATCAAAAAATAAAATAATAACCTCAAAATAAAATGTCACTGTCAGTTTGACGTTAACGCCACTAACGCTACGGACATTATTTTGTTGCCATCAATAAAAAATGATTGCTTCCAAAAGGTTGCTTAATAAGCAAATAAGCAAAGAGTAAAGTAATACAAAAGAAGGCTGCAAAGTACTTATATGGAGTTTCCGTATACTTTCCGGCCTTCTTTGTTATGAGGGCAGAATACAGGTGTGTAAAGAATAAATATCACTCCAGTAAACTTAATCGGTACCTATGTTCCAAACCAAGGTTCCAATAATGAAAGTGAATATGGACACATACTGAATTTTCAATGAAAAAATTTGATTTTGGTCCGTATTTTTTTCTTTTTCTACAGCTAATTAACACTGTAATGGGTACAATAATTAACAAAAAAACTACCTGTAGCCAATAATAAGTTTTCACCTATAGAAATTATTTTTAAGTATATAAATTGTGTCTAAAGTACTTATAAAATCTATTTTTTTTGCGAATTCAATATCTAAGGTGCTACTTTATTAGTGCCCGATATCTTAGTCAGTGGTTCTACTCCTGATTCTGATCAACTTTCCCCAAGGAACCCATAGTCAAATCTCAAAAAAAATTTTGGACTTTTCATACAAATCGAACAGTCGAGCGGCCAAATTTGTATGAGGCCAAATTTTTTTTTGCGATTTGACTATGGGTTCCTTGGGGATAGTTGATCAGAATCAGGAGTAGAACCACTGACTAAAATATCAGGCACTAATAAAGTAGCACCCTATATGTAGATTAGTAACCATAACCGTAAGTTGTTCACTTTCAAGAGTAGAAAACACTGTTAAGTTTCCGGGAGAGGTCTATTTACACCTTGTAAGTACTTATACAGAATAAAAAAAGGTGCGTTTGAAATTTTAAGAGGTTACTCAGAAAGTTAGAATCAAGTATGTCCATTACGCCAGCGGAATGTTGTAGCTAAGAAGGATGTGAGTATAATAGGGAATTAGAGCATCATTAGGACTAATTGTGCGCCAGCAGCGGAATTGTGCGTCTTACAATTTCGGAGATATTCATAAAAAACCGATTCCGCCAGGGTAACGTTCCCTCAGCGGCATAATTTTGAAACAGACGGTCTAGCTCATAACAAAGTACATGAATAAGTAACTTTCGCCGTTTTATAAATGTGCGCAAATAGCGGAATTTGTGCATCTTACGGTTTTCGAATTATTCAAGATGCCACTGGAGTAACGTTTTTGTGTCTTCTGTATCTCGAAAACGGCTGATAGAAGAAATTAAAAAAAAACACTAGTACACCTTAATTTGTACGTAATTTGAGCAATGTCGGTTTTTTGAAAATTATGATATTTTTTTAGCAATTAATTTGTTTAGAAAATCAGGAAATTCAAATTTACAAGGAAACGAGTGAAGTGGCAGTCGAATAAAGAGCACTCAAATATTTCTCTATTAGACCCTAATAATGTCTGCAATTGTGGATTGTATTATCCATTTAATTACGAAATTAGCGAAATTTTAAAGATTGAATTCAGTGCTCCCTTAAGACTATGTAACATGAAATTTTACACAAGAGCGTCCTGCTAGCAAGCTTTCCTGTAAGTTTCAGCTTTGAATAACGTTGATTTAAAAATATTTACCGAAAAGAAGAAAGAACGAACATTTTCCCTATAATCCGACCAAATTAGAATGTATACGAGAAAGCGGCCGCGCCACACAAAAAGGTAACCTTCATAAATTGGTAGCATACAACCAGAACTAATTGGACAATTAAGCAGTATTTTTTTTTGTTATGATGTTTATAAATGTTTTATTATTTGGCGTCGTATTTAAATTAACTAAAATCGGGTAACGGTTTTGAATCGTCAATATTTTTAACCGACTTCAAAAAAAAGGAGGAGGTTCTCAATTCGTCGGAATCTTTTTTTTTCTACCTAGTACCATAGAACAAGTACCATACCATAGAATAGCATAGAAGTAATTAGTACTTTATTACATCTATGTTTTGAGGTATATTTCTCGCAAAGCAGATATAATCAAATCAATGCTTTGTTAATTTCTGGTTACCCTGGCGGAATCGGTTTTTTATGAATATCACCAAAATTGTAAGACGCACAAATTCCGCTGCTGGCGCACAATTAGTCCTAATGATGCTCTAATTCTCTATTATACTCACATCCTTCTTAGACACAACATTCCGCTGGCGTAATGGACACGAATCAAGTAGGTATAGAATCATTATAGAATACAGGAAAAATATTGAAACAATCCGATCTACTACAACGACAGCGACTTTGATTATTTACTGTCTAGATAGTGCGCTGGTGGCGCAGATGCGTCCAAAAAATTATCAGCCAACTGTTGGCCTATAAGCCGCTTCCGCTTCCCGCTCCTTAGTGTCCAGTTTGACGTCGAAGGATGCACACGCCCGCTCAAGTCACGAATTAAAAAAAAAGGTGGTAAAAATGACGAAATGTGCAATAAAAGTGTGCAGAAATTACAAAGTACGTTTGAAAACAACAAATAAAGTCACCTACCATCGCTAAGCAATTCAGATTCATCGTATTTTGATAGAAAATAATTCGTTTTTCGGCCAGTTTTTAAAGAGTTAAAGACTCGCACTTGGCATTTTGTTAGTGTTGCCAGTTTTTCAATGCAAAATTTCCTCCAAATTTGAGTTAAAATAATAATTCTGGTACCAAATTAAAACATATTGGAGGCTCGAAAATGCATGTCAATGACACAAAGTACATTATCTCTAACTTACTTTATGTCAGTTAGATCGTTATGGCATAACTATGGCCAATTAATTGTTTAGATACCAATTAATTGTAATTGTTTCATCACTACTAAAAACACTATCATGCGTTCGAAATTTTAAGGGGTTACTCAGAATAAAGTCAAGAACACAAAAATAAATGATAAATTCGTTAAATTTTTCTTTACAGTTTGCCATACCAAATATAAATAGTGAATCATGAATTTGTATGGGAAACTACAAAAAAAAATAGATCTGTTTTTTTCAATATTTTTCCTGTATTCAAGACCTGATCTAAAGAAACCCTTTAAAATTTCAAATGTACTTTTTTAACACCCCCTCTATCTTATACTATTAAACGAGTTAAGTGTCCCGACGATTTCAAAAACGGCTTGAAACCTTTTGACGAAAATCTAGGATTAGGGGTTAAAAATCACCAGAAATCGATCTATGAGGGAATTATCTTCGAAAAAAGTCATTTAAGGGAGATATGAGCGAAATTACATAAAAGGAGAACGCATATAATGCTTATTTTAACCATCGCTTGCAAGTACTTTGGTAGATTAGCTAGCGGTTTTGGTGCGAGCCACTTACATTTTGCTGCTTTTAGGTCCAGATTCGAATCCCACCCATGAGACTTTATAGTTTTTTGTCTTTTTATTTTTATTTTGTTGAACTTATGTAAATATTATGTAAATAATTAAAAAGACTTAAGAGTAATAAAAAAATATATATTTTAACCTCTATATTTTAGAAACAAATAGCGCCATGTTTCGCCATATAAGTGAATTACATACCTGATGATTGTGCCGCCCTGCCCCGTGTTTGACAATAGGGAAATTTCGACGGCTTTCACTAAACTCAACTAGATGGCGCTGATAACATTTGCAATAGGAAAATCTCGTAAAAAGTCGCCAAAACTGAACATATCATAATAAATGATGAATTACTTTCTAATATTACGTATCATTGAATATTTTTCTGTTTTATTTTAACAAAAAAAAGGATAATTTGCATGTATTTTTTTTCAATAGAATCAAATTATAAAAAAATATGATAAGTAGACATTTTTACAACAAATATTGCTTGTCCTTTCGTCTCTTAGAAGGCCACTACCGACTAAAAGAACACCCTGCAAAATGTTTCATAGAAAATATATCTTATCTATATGTACTACTTAACAAGTTATCTTAGTTTATAAAAACTCCGATTGAACGAGTGACGCTCGGTCTCCCGGCTAATGTAATGTAATGTGTTATATTTAAATTAAAAAAAAAACTGCCAACAACACTTTTTCAACATATAGTACATTCAGACATACTGATGACCAAATTATATAAAAATAGAAAAGTTCCTTAGTTACTTGTTTTGGGGGAAAATATGGCATTACCTATTATCCCCATGCACGCACACATAGGCAAATTGAGCGACATGACGCGAGCGTAAGACAAAGCTGTCACGTGACTATCACATGGTTGTTACACACACAAGCTTGAAAAAGTTGGCCGGTTTTGTCGTAGTGATTACAGGGCGACGCTCTATCTAGACAGTAAATAATCAAAGGACAGCGATATCTTTAGTTTTTCGGTGAAAAAATATAAAAATGTTATAATTCATATTCTAAATAGGACATTAAGATCTCGTAACGTAATCAAAATTATAATACCTATGTATATTTGTATACATTAATATACAAGAAATATAAGATAGCTTTCCCTTCTTATTTTACCTGTGGTCAACGTTGTTGGTTTCATAATTATTAAGCATTGTAATTCTTTATATATTATACCTACTTACCCTTATTATGTTACTGTTTGTTGATCCTCAATAACGGAAAAATAAAGAATTTTATTTTCAGATTCCCATACTAAATCTGAATATTGAATCTAGAATCTGTATGTGAAATTGAAAAAAATTGAAGTTCGGATTTTTTCAATATTGTTTCTGTAAGTATTCTATACTTAGGTACCTACCTGATTCTGTTCTAAGCAGTGGCGTAGCGTGGGTTTTCGCCGCCCGGGGCCGAACGAAAATTTGCCGCCCCTTTCTATTTTGATCATTAGTAAAAAAATTAACATGCTATAATGCATGCTACAATTACTGGCCAAGAGAGAATCGGTGGGACTACGAGTAAACAGTAAATTACTCGTCGACCCACTAGTGGGACAATGCGGAGGGACCACGAGTCGGGAGCGAAATAAAACAGCTAAATTCTGTCTTCAATTAAAAATTATGTACTTTTCGTGTTTTTTATTAAACCAAAATCTTTTATACAATCGTTGTTATATCACGTTCGATTGCTAATTGCTAATATAGCTTAATTATAAATCCGTAATACTAATTGAACCCCGTCGGACATCGAACTTGCAACCTCCTGATGTGAAGCGAACGCATTATATTCTTCTATGGGTGATCGCTCACGAACATAAACTATATTTATAAAAAGCGCGAGCGAAGCGAGCGCGAAATTTTTTAAGATATCTAAGAATGTTTATGGTAAACCAACAAAAACCCTTTTAGTTGGAGCGCTCAGCACCATTTCAGTTAGGGTAGGTACCCCAACTACCAGGGTGCTTGGCGCCCCCATGAGCTCGACGCCCTGTCATGTGTCTGTGCACGGGTGACACGACCCAAAGGTCGGTCCTATTTAAAATGTGACTGTGCGCCGCCCGTTGCTGTACGGTATTTATTCTTCATACGATATCATTTGTTTTCATGACGTTTTATCTGGGTCATGTAACTTAATTAATTGTCATTTTTGTCACTGTAATTTTTTATCATATATTTTGATCGGTCAATTTGCCGCCCCCCTGGACGTGCCTCGACCTTAGGTAATTTTAATTACCTTCAGTTTAGAGATGCTTCTCTCACAACTGGCACTGCTAATGGCAGCTGTTAAAAGTATTCTTAACATTATGATAATATTTGGTAAACACTCTTCAAGTTTATAATATATTTTAGTAAGCCCAGTGAGCCAGACATACATGTAATAATTATGTATCTCTTTTTTAAAGTCTGGGTCTGTTGCAGCTACAAAAGTACGAAGAAGTACACGCTCAAGTTTGAACTCTTACTGTCAGTAATATATTGAGGAGCGTGATCTAAGTCCAGTTCATCGACGCCTAATAACACCTAATAACACTAGGTAAAAAAATGTGGCGCTCGCCGCCCCTATCCATGTGCCGCCCGGGGCTATGGCCCCCCCGCCCCCCCCCCCACGCTACGCCACTGGTTCTAAGCAACCCCATAAAATTTCAAACGCACTTTTTAACAGCCTGTATGTATAAAAAAACGCGGATAGTAGGAGTATTTGAGTGGTTAGTTATTTATTTCGATTACTCGCAGGGAACCCGTTATGTTAGCGTAGGAAACCAACCTGTGGGTTAGCCGTAACAGTTTTTCTCTTATCTACATACACTACTTCATAGCAGCAACTAGCAACCAATAATACCAATATCGACAAGATGACTTGACTTCACTCATTTTTATTTAAACGTTATTTGTAGATAAGTTTGGTTCTGGGTTATACTTTTAGTTTGTTAACTAGTACTAACGTCTCCCCTGTTTATAGAGGGGGTTTTAACTAATCCGAACCGCAGTCATTCCAACCAAATATCGCATTATTATTACTATGGTTCATTCCAATCAAAAAAAAGCAAAAGGTAAACAAACATAGTATGCAGATGACATTGACATGTGTCAGTTCCATAGTAAGTTTGTTTACGTTTTGCTTTTTTTTTATTGGAATGAAGTATACTTACATACTTCAATGGCTAAATGAACAAAGTTGGATGTTGGCCGGCTGTCACAAGAAGTCGCCAGTCCTTCATTCTGTACCGTCTCTTGCTAATCGGCTCTATGAAGTTTGCGCAGATGTTTCTTTACTTTTCTCCAGCGATATACCTATCTGATAAAGACGGCCTATCCCATTCGGGTCAACCAAGTATGATCTTCACGGCACGATTCTTTCCCCATGCTTGCCACTTAGCCAGGCCATTGAGGTTACTGATTAGTGATTACACCATTGTTATTTATAGGTAGATCGTTATTTAGGGATCAACGAAATATCTACATTTATGAATCAAAATTATGTTTTGTTTATGTATTTACAGGAATATTTACTGACACCACTAAACTCAACGGATCTAACTGAATGTTAATTTGACATTAAAGCTATACTGCCCTCATAAGGAAGAAGGCCGCAAAGTATACGGAAACTCCATATGGGTCATTCTTTTTTTTGCGATAATGGGCAAGACTTACAAATCAATATTTAATATTTACATTTACATAACGTATTACTGATGATTTGTATGTCTGTCCTATATGTTGTGTGAAGTACCTTTTTTGAGATGGACTACATCGTACCATGTAAAATTTAATTTATTAGCTAAACTTTTTGATCAAAATGTACATCTCCGTCACGGTCTCCAAAAATAGTATTACTGACACATCCGTCACGCTTTGTTACCTACTGTTTTCGCAAGTTAAATAATAAAGTGAAGTACCTACGAGATGACAATACAATTCATTTGTTATTTTATGGTAGATTAGGAATATTTTTGAAGTACTTATATTTTTGCTATATAATTTTAAGTTCATACATTACTGGAGACAAAAAAAAAGCGTCGACGGCTCCGCGGGTAGTGACTCCGTCCTCCTAACCAGAGGGCTCGGGTTCAAATCCTGGCCAGTGCACCAATGAGTTTTTCGAAACTTACGTGCATTTTCATACCGACTGCTTTAACGGTGAAGGAAAACATCGTGAGGAAACCTGCACATTCTAAATGTGAATTCTAGATGTGTATGGTGGTCGCGTTGCACACGTCCGTAGGTGTAAATCTAAAAATGCCCTACACGTGAACGCGGGTGATGCTAAGTGCAACACCAGGCAACCGCCGCCTATACCTTGTGGATAGGACGGTTAAATTGTGCCACACGATAAGAGAGACTGAGACAACTCATGGTCGATAAAAAAGAAGAACGACCCATATAGGTACTTTGCAGCCTTCTGTCTTATGAGGGCATTAAACTAACTGGAAGAGATCCCGTAAGGGATAAGTCCGCCATTGCGTATTTTTACAGTTACTTTTAAGTTTTGTACATTAATTTCTTTTTGCAATAAAGAGTTTACAAACAAACAAACAAACAACTAAACATGAAAATGTAAACAACTTTTGCTAAAAATAACCAGCATAAAAATCGTTATTTTAAAAAATACGCATACCTTACGTAGAGGTAAATAAACTCACCGTATTTTTTTATTGAGTGCAGGGACTCTTCAACCAGAGTAATAAGAGCTTCAACTGACCAAAATAACACTTCAGGGCAAAATCTTTGCCACCACCCCAGACTCCAGTCATCCGTCACTCACAACTTGTTCTATTCAGTTTACTGTGGGTTCACTGGCAGTGCGACCGACAACCATCTCGGACGCGAGCCTTCGAGTTTCAAGTTCTAAACTCCTATGTATATAAATATACCGGTTAACTTTTGTGCGGCAGTTTAAATTTGTGCAGTGGTTTGAGCTAGCTGTAATTTCGTCTACTCTTCGTACATTTTTAATTTAAGTGAGTATGTTTTTCTTTATTTATCTACATAATTATATTATATTTAAATTACAAGTTACTAACATAAATGTTGACTCAATATCTTATATTATAATTTATAGGTCAACACAAGTAGGTAAATTAAACTTGGGCATGTTTCTTTTATTTTTATTTTCAATTTCAAATAGAAAACGTAAAAGTACCTACTTGTAAACTCTAGAAAGCTTATTTAGCTCTAGCTGTCTTATTCAATTTCTCTGTTGCCGTTTTCCGTTAACTTTCTCAAGTTAAGAATCAATAGCATTGATAGAAACAGACTCTTTATGTACGATAATTATTTGACTCTTTGTTGTCAGTGAAAATAAAACAAATGATTGATAGATTAACATTACCACACGACACCAAAGAAGAAAGAATAATATATTCAATCAATGTATTTAATCAGTTTACGATTTAACGTTAGTAAAATGAGAGTAAGTAGGAACAAAGATATAAGTACACATTTATGCATAACAAAATGCATTAAATCATGAAAAAAAATTGTTTGCTATACTACTTACATTTTATTCTAACTTAATTACAAATTCAGTAAAACTTACTATACGTAAACTAATGAAACTGTTAGCAAAAATATTACTTATAGATTTCATTTAGAAATACAGAACAATTTATTTTTATGTTTTATTTTAACAATTTATGTTACATCTTATAAATTAGATGTTCATAGTTTTACAAGCAAAAGTAAGAAAAAGTTAACTAGATTTAAATAATTATGTATGAAAATTGCGTACACTATATTTTACAAGATCATTTAAACATTGACTAACCAACCCACAACCAGCCACGCCCCGCCCTGTTTCCTTTATTTTTAAATACAATATTTTACAAATAAAAAATATTCAGTATAATATTATGACATAATATTATGATATAATATTATGTCGATTATTATTATTAGTGACGGTCGCCCGTCGGAGTAGTCAAGTTCGCACTTTTAACAACTTTCTTTTTCGCTTCAAAGGCATAGTTTTTTTTTTTACTTTTACTAAAAACAAGCGTCTACAAATGAAAAAGACATACAAATGAAAAAGGGAATAATTACATATTATGGTCTTAGCGGTCATTTCGTGTTGTTTTTTGCGGTTTGGAAATTTCAAATACTTATTTAGTGGTTTGGGAAAACCAATGAAATAAGTGCTTAGGTTGTTAGGTCGGTGATTGATTACACCTAATAAAGAGAGCATTTAATATTAACGATATATTTGCGTAAGTTTACTCAACAAATTAAGTTAAACAAGTTCATCCTAATGAATATTTATTAGTTGGATATGCTTCCTTAGTGATAAGAAATCTAACGAGAAATGCAAACCTCAATTGAACTTTTGTTTGGCATATAACTCAATTACTGATAAATTATACATCTATACCTTTTTGAACAGACTACGTGGCCTAGTTGGTAACGCTCCTGACTGCTGATCCGAGAGTCGAAGCATTTCTGTGATGAGCATATTGGTTTACTCTGTGTCAGGGTTTATTATATCTTTATGTATCTGTTGAAACCTTAAGTATTGTATATGTCCATCAGTCTCTGGATCCCATAATATAGGAAATAGTAATTCAAGGCCAGATGACCATGTGTGATTCGCCATAAAATATGTATTTATATATGAGAGAACTAATGCAGTTTCCAACGAATACAGCACCGCAGCATTATAATAACAGCTTATCAAAGGTGCTCGAGCAGCGGCGGCAGTTGTGTAAGAGGCGCCTTGCAAAGACCTGTTTTACAAAAATTCTATGAATTTATTCAGTATAATATGCGTTGGGACAGGTATGCCTGTGACCTAGAAATAATCATAAAATCGCAAAGGAAGGACTTTTGTATAATTTTCAATATTTAAGGAATGACTAGAAAGGTTTAATAGGGAAGAATACTTCTAACCAGGTTACATGTAAAACCTAATTTTCTTTCCTTTTTGACGTATTGTCTAACTCCCTATATGGCCCCTTTCAATGCATACTCGCCTCTCGGCTCAGTTACTTTTGAGATTAATCCCGGATGAATAAACAGACTTAACTAGGTATTGCAATATTTTATAGATTATAATAGGATAGTGTAACCGCTTTTTTAGGCTACGCGGGCGAAGCCGCGGGCACAAGCTGGTAGTCTAATAAAATAATCGATTTCTCATTCACTATCTACATAATATGTCTCTCTAGGAGTAAAAACGTCCGAGCTCACCTCCCTTGTAGGTCCAGTTGCTTGGTGTAACTTTCGCATATATCACAATTTCATATAGTAATAGGCAATATTGTTGAAGTGTCCGGAGTGGAGTGTAACTAAACTCTCTCAAAAACTTAACAATGCAGTGTCTTATGGTAATTCCCCTGAAATAAAACAATGCCATGGTTTCCTTATATGCTTTTACCTGTATTATATCTTATTTTCGAAATCCATTAGCTACTCGTACATCTATTACTTTGCTATCTCATGCAATATATCACCGTTACGGTATGGTGTCTCGGTAATAGACAAGTAAGTATAAAAATAAGTGGACTTACCAAGTTTCCACAACGCAAAGAGAGACCTGGAAATTCCACGAAAAACCTTATTTGATTTTTTATAGGTACTGTATCAACTGGGACTGTTCCAACATTTCAAATATTTAAATAAACGTCTACGATTTACTTTTCGCAAAACCATGAGACCTTTTTTTCTTAGTGCTATACAGGGTGTAACAAAATTTGCGTAGGACCCGTTAACTACGGATTCTACACATCGTACTGAACAACTTTTGTTCTACGACTTTGCTCAAATCGCAAAAAAAAATTGTGGACACTCCATACAAAAATGGCAAAAAATGACAAAACAGATGATCAATTTGTATGGAGAGTTCAAAATTTTTTTTACGATTTGAGCAAAGTCGTAGAACAAAAGTTGTTCAGTACGATGTGTAGATGAGTAGATGAGTAGAATCCCCAGTTAACGGGTCCTACACCAATTATGTTACACCCTGTATATGTCAAATCCCGTCTCTACAATACTTGTCTATCAGTTGGGTTCTATATTACACCATGATATAATACAGGAAATCATAATTTGGGGACACATGAATGTATGTATTTGTCCCGGAATATACGTGTATTTATTATTGTATTTATTCTCTTTCAATTGATGATTTGGTACAGATTCAAAATTTAATTACAGCATATATCATAGTACTCGTTTAAGTGTGCTAATATAATTAGCTAATGTTTTTTGTCAATTTCCATTACCTATTATAGGTACTGTGTTCTGGCAAAATTTAATATTTATATAAAATTTTACTGCATTGATAATTAAATTATTGGCATGGGTATGATAAATTAGTTACCGACACTTTGAGAAAACTTTAATGGATTGATTGTGTAATTTGAGTACTTACATAAAACCTGTTTTATTGTCTGCAACAATAATGGTTAATGGACGAGAAGATCTTTACTGTTACTGCTTTCGAGAAGTTACAAAATGGCTTCGGTGGACATTTACTAATTATTCTTTAATTTGTGTAAGTTCTGCCTCTTAATAATCTCTTGACTATCTTGGTTAAAAGTCGAGAGAATTTTTAAGTTAATTTAAGTAGATATTATAACTTTATTCGAAAAAATGTTTTTTGATGTTTTTTGCGATTAGACCTGTGCGCCGGGTATATTTTTGATAACGGCGCGGCGCCTGAGGTCAAAACCTGCGGGGCGGCGGCGGCGTGCGCCGGCGCACAGATCTACTTGCGATTAGTACTTAACTCTAAAAATAATACTAAAATTGCTTGATCATAAAAAATGACACCAATTTCTTTTTCATTAAGTACGCTTCATTAGCGAAACTGACAAAAGCTCATAAGAGTTTCAGTTTTAAAAACGCAAACGATGTCTATTAAGCGTACATGATAATGGTGAATTTGTATCAGAAATTCGGAACGAATGAATGGTTGCCTGCGATTAAATTAATGCCAAGTCAACCATCAAAGATCATAAAGACACAGAGTAACTTGTCAAAGCTCATAAAATAAGTAAGTTGAATGGGCAATTGGGAAGGTCATGGATCTCGAAGAACCAATTGGGAGGAAAGGTTCTAGAGGGGCGATCGCAGACCCTGATGAGGTGGACTAGTGTGGAGGCCCATTGTCTATCTGGATCACCTCCACGACCAGCCTAGTAAATATAAATGAATAAACAAGGATTATAAGGCACAAACGTAGTTTTATTGTATTCTCACATAACCGTATTACAAGCGAAGACTTATCTGTCAAAACTGTCAAGATGACAATATAAAGGGCGCCTAAAGGGTTGCCATAAGTCTATTGCATTCTCACAACTAGTGATCTAATCTATTCAGGATTGGGATATGTGTAGGTACGTCTATGTTCAACAGTGGATGTCTTCTGACTAATATGATTATAATTATGAACTTGCCAATGAGGGAAGAGATTAAAAAACTTAATTAATAAAAAAGATTTTGTCTAAAGACAATTTTGGGGTTAAAGAATTTTGACTTCTAGAATTTCGACTTCTAAAACTGGGATAAGTTATCTTCACCAATTGAGACTTGACCGTGTGTGGAATACAACTTAACCATTCAGAGATTTGGTAAGCAACCCTTGCCCCAGCAGTGGGGACATTATGCTTTGTTATGTTAACTAACTAAATTTAGTAGGTTACGAGTATTAGGTATAATGACGAGATTTAACCATGTGAGTCTTACCTTTTAATATTCTTATTTAATGACAGCTTCAGAATTATAATTAACTAAAAAGTCTTAAACAATACAAATATTTAAATACTTCTCAAGTTCAAGTAAAGGCCGTACGTTTCACGAAAACATATAACTATTTAATTGATTTTAACCTTCAAAGTATAGATAGATGTCACTAAAATCTTTGCAGAGATCTTTTACAGGGTGACTGTCATTATTTGCTGAATAGCGGTAAAAAATAACACAAAAACAACAAATGGAATCATATACAACTGGAACAAAAAAAAACCGATAGGTAAATTGAACATGATTAGTTATCTGCAAACTTTATATGGAAGTGAATCTTGCAGTGATTATATAGCTGTCTAATCCGAAGATTTATAGCGAAACCGCAATTTTAAAAATATACCTGTTTTTGTAGAGGTTAGTGTAAACGAGAATAATGATTATTTTTGCATTGTTTTGAGATCCATTTGTATCTAAATGAAAATAATAAATTAAATAATTTATCTAATTTCATATTTATCGGCAAGTTTTATTAGAACTGTCTTTTTTTATCGCAACAGGATTCCCTTGAGTTACAGACTGCTCACTTATAAGTATAAATAAGTACATAATTGATTATTTAGTAAGATTTTTTCCATATATCTGTCACTTTATAATATTAAGTAGGTATTTAACAAAGTACTTATTTTTAACATGTTTTTAACTCTAGTATTCAAGTCAGATAAGGTCTCACTCACATATTACGGACGACGACGGCGACGACATATTTAATGTACAGTCATATCGAACATTGCAATCATAGGTATTGCGATTTAATGAGAGTCGATGCAACGCGTTCTTAGGGGATATAAGTATGGATTAGTACGAGCATGAAATAACTTATGGAAACAATATTTTAAAAATGCATAAGGTAATCAAATTGTAGCTATTTAAAAAAATATTTGCATGGAAATGTATTTGTTTAGTGTTGTTTCGTATTTAACCACTGGTCAGTGTAATTAGTATGCAGTAGTACTTGAAATCCAATAAAACAAATTGCTCAGATATTACTAGGTAATCGTACCCGTCTTCTAGTTCTAACCGGGAGTTTTAGTTATGATATTACCTATTTTATTATTCCAATATTTTTTACCGTGGTCACTTTTGTTGTAGACTGTACGTATAGCTAGCCTCCAATCGAACAATAACGATGACTCAGTAGAAACAATCAGTATTGGAGGCTCCACTTCTGTTTAAAGAGGTGAATACGTGAAACAATCAGTATTGGAGGCTCCACTTCTGTTTAAAGAGGTGAATACGTGACACACGTCTACATCCTGTAACCTGCGACTTGTCTATGACCGAAGGTAATCAAATAAACAACCAAGAAGGTTCCCAATGCTGAAGCACGTGTCTCTTCGCAGCTTTTGCTATCACTTTTCTCGACAAGGTTAGGCGGAGCGAGGGCCTCATAAAATGTCTTTATCGCATAGGCCATACTATAATATTACTATCATATTTTCTATCCCCATTAAATACTTTTTAGTCTGAGTCTATCTCTTTACTCCACTTTGAAGAACCAAGGAGTTTATAAGTCACCTATTACAGGACCAAGTCAGACTAGTGACGTTCCCAAATCTAAGAATTTTTCAGACCATCTGACACAGTTAAAAGACTAACTTCTTTTACAGAGTGTCAAAGTTGTATTCGAACTGAATCACTTTTTGAAACTACTTATAACATTATTGAAATCGCAATTATTTGGACATTTGTACGACTTACAACCATAGTTATCTAATTCAAATTTATTTGTAACACAGTGATGTTATCGCGATGATAAATCTAGGAATGCCGTTTGCATTGCGAACGTTTTCATCGAAGTTGTTGAAAATGAGATCAGAAAAATATTCCATTGTTAGCAGATTTTTTTTGCTTCGGTGGCTCTGCGGTTAGTGACTCCGTCCTCCTAACCAGAGGTCTCGGGTTCAAATCCTGGCCAGTGCACCAATGAGTTTTTCGAAACTTACGTGCATTTTCATACCGACTGCTTTAACGGTAAAGGAAAACATCGTGAGGAAACCCGCTCACCTGATTTCTAGTTGTGTATGATGGTCGCGTTGCACACGTCCTTAGGTGTAAATCTTAAATGCCCTACAGGTGACCAAGGGTGATGATAAGTGCAACACCAGGCAACCGCCGCCTATACCTTGCGGATAGGTCGGTTAAATTGTGTCACACGATAAGAGAGCAGATTTTTCAAAGTGAGAAACTTATTATTTGTATATTCCGTTTTTTATCTCGACTGCGCGACAGAAAAACCTGGTTTATGTTTATCATTAAAACACCCAAGTACGTAACTCGTAAAATTTTGTTAACGTCATTTTCGCTTGAACAGCAAAAACATATTTTGAATGTTTGTTTTATGCACTTTGTTATGTTCTTGATTTAAAATATGTACTTACGTAAGAATTTAACGATACAGCGATATTATCTTTCAAAAACAGATTGAAGGTTTAAAATAACCTTAACAACAATATGCACATTTGGGTTATCGACCTGACTCCGACTCCTTAGTCCTTCTACTAGTGCATCAACCAGACTTTGCCCCGTGGGTGCCGAAATAGTCCAGTTTTAGATGTTAAATAAAATAGCTAGGTTATTAATGAAGAAATTCATATTTCCAGAGCCATGCCAGACGAGGAAGTGGCGACGAACCGAGACCTGGCCGCTATCAAGGACTGGCTTTGTAAACAGCCGCATTTGCCCCACGATGTCGGTAAGTCGTTGTCGGAATCAGCTTTTTATGAAAAATCTCATGGTTACACAAATTATTGTTTCTAAAAACTCTCCGGTCCCATCCTAAAGATTTTGTTTTATGTTATGCAGCAACCCCACTCAGACCTTAATAACTATTAAAAAGACTAGATTTTGAGCTAAGTACCTAACACTCAAACGTAAAAAAATTTGGATTTTGACAAATAACACTATTTAATCTAGGGCATTTAGATTAAGATTAACTTTATTTCACATTATAATGTATTCATACATGTCAAGCCATTAATATTATGATAAAAAAATAAACAAAATATCAAATGTAGAAAGTTACTCTGAACGAGTAATAACACACAGTTACCGCGGTAGAGTAAGTGGAAATCGAGGCAATTATCACCCGTCTATTCCTTGTGAGAGCACGGTTAAATTGTGCCATTCGATATAAAAATAATACTGAAGTATAAAAATAACAATAGAACTAATGTTATTTCTATTTAAGCAAAAATATTTATTTGAGTGATTGATTTCACAACGAAATTATGGTTGACCTCAGTGTCTTAATGGAATATTTCAAAACACCGCTTTAAGCATAGGTAGTAGAAGCATGATTACATATCAAAATTTAACATATCCTTCTTCTCCAAAAACACTTAAGTTTGTCAAAGTTTTGCGTTAAAAGCTTAGCCAAAGGTACTTCATGCAGGGGGATCTATGCGTTTCTAAGTGATTATCATTATCACAAACTTGTACCACGCTCCCCTACCCCAACGACGAAATGAAACTTCTTTGGTTGTTATAGTCACCTTTTTGCTTAACAATTTTATCGATTCGATCTCTGACGTAGTTTTTCTCTTTTTTTGATTTTGTAACGTTGCTGTCGTTTGTGCATTCACGTGCTTGACCTACTTTTGTACCGGTTACATAAACAGGCTCTGTCTGGGCTGAGCTGTCCATTGCGCTGAATGCTCTTTTGCCTTCACCGGAAATGTAGTTCCGTAATAGTAAAGTTGGTGTTTTTTGGTAGTGTCACGTTTTATTTCTTAAAGGTACTCTTGAATGTACTATGATGGAAGAACTGTTTTAGATTAGTTAGACTATCGAAGGGCCACTGGAGGGATGGCATTGCAATAGTATAGCTACACGTCTACTTATTTTATTTATGTGAAAATTGTTTGTCAACCGTTCAATGACTGATTGGCAACATGTAGAGTTATACTGTCATCACTGAGCCACTATCCCACGATGTGTGGAAGAAAAACCGAAACCACGACTATACCCAGTTATCTGACGTTACAACAACGATCTCCACAAGATGCCCCATCTAGTAGACCATCATGTTGAACCAGAGCCATTAGTTTTGTTATATTGAAGTGAAGGCAATTTTGTGTGAATACTATTTAATTTTGATGATTGGTCCTATATCAAGTTCAATTTGCAGGGTCAGGAAATATGCATAAATTTTAGGTTTCAATTAAAAAAAAGAGAGTAAATAAATATCAAATAACCCACTGTGAAATATTTCAGGTCAATAAAAAAATAAGAAAAAGTGAAATCTCATGTAATTTGCATGGTTTCCAAAGTGCAATACAGCTTAACACTCATTTATAAATTAATTAGGTATTATATATATAACGCGGAACTTAAAGTCAATTTACGAGCTTCCTCGGGAGCCAGGTCGTTCCCTTCCCTCAAATATGGTTGAGGGGCGCGATGGCTGACTCTCGCGTTATACTCGTGATCGGGTGCTGTCCGTGTGAACTGGCCTGCTCTTGTCATTGGTTTTTTGGAATTTTTTTATCATTAGCTACAAATAAATTTTACTTTTATCTCTTTTGAATCCTTTCTTTCTTTATTCTTATTTTTGTATATTTTATTTACAGACATGACATTGTATAATTCATTTATTAATCTAGCATTAAGATGTAATAGAATATAATACTTTTTTTTTAAATGTGTTGGAGGGAGTTTCTTTAGGGCCCGCCGTTTCTTCTCACTCCGCAAACACTTCCCGAAACGGTGGGTATACGAGTTCCGAGTGGTAGGAACCTCGTATTAGGTAGATAAAAGAATGACGTTCGAAAAGTGTACACTGCTACCTACTTCGAATAAAATATTTTCATTTTCATTTTCCTTTTCACCTTTTCTTTCGAACGATATGGTTCACTCGCTCTTGAACTACGGCATATACAGAGGTCAGATGTTTATAAACTGTGATCGCTTCGGTCGTACCTTTTACTTACACATTACGACAGTTTCTTTGTGGTTAATTGCGTCTGGATTTGTGTGTTGAGTCTACCTTCAACTTTGACATCAGTTAAACTGGTGAGTGTCAACCTGTCGCAATAATAAACAACAAAATATATTCGTTTATTAATACTTTGGGAAAGAACATTTTGCTATCGAAAAAAGACGAGTCAAGTATATTTGATTCTGAGTAACAACGTAAAATTTAAAACGTACTTTTTTAACACACCGTATAATCTATAGCGGGACTCTAGCTTGGGTGAGCACGAAATTCTCGTGTTTATTTCATTTTATCCTTTGTTTCTATAAAAAAATAATTTAAATAATCAGAATAAAATGTAGGTAAAATATTGTACAGAATATAACAAAATAGGTTTAGAAATCGTTACCGTTGGGGCTTCTACTGAACACACTGAACAATTTTTGTTCTACCACTTCGGTGAATTCGCAAGAAAATTTGTTAGACTCTTCATGTAAATCGATAAGCTATTTTGCCAGTTTTTAATGGATAGGCCAAACATTTTTTAAAGTGACGAGTTACTGAAAATGAAAAACTTTACCAACAAACCTATGTATGCAATCAGCTTGTTGCAAATAAAAAGTATTTAGTTAATTAGTTTTTGCAAAAAGTTTCATCCCACAGAGATGGTATGCGAATAACAATTTCTTCTCATCTATACCGATTACCTTGAATAGCAAATACATCTGCGTTTGTTAGCTACATAACATGTACCAGCCAGAATGTACTTCATTATTAATGCTGTTAGTAGAGACTCGGTACAAAAGTACTTAGTACATTCGTGGAACAGTAATTATGGTGGAACACTAGGCAGTGATTAGTAGACCTGGTTTCTGGAACTGGGCCATAGGTGCGGGTTAGCTAAGCATTAAAGTTAAATTATACAGTAACTAACACGTGGTACAAGTACTTATATTTTAATTAAAGTATATATTATTTCATCTACTACAGAGTGTCTTGTGATTCTATGAAAAACGGCAACTAGGGAATTCTCTCATGATCAACTGAATTATTGAGGGTCATTTTTTTTTGCCGTACTATACAAGGCTTTAAACGACCACTACCGAAAACTGAACCCGTGAAACTTAACAACTCTTGCCAAGGAATCCACAATGAATCCTAAAAAAAAATGAATCTATATAAATTTAAAGATTGGTCGATCAATGTGTATGACAAAGCCTATATTTTTACCAATTCAGTATAAGTTCACACTCTGTTTAAGTTTCCAGCAGTATTTTTATAACCTGTATAAGTTCTTTGGGTAAAATTGTTCAGTTTCATGAATAGCCGAATAGGTTGTTATTAAAAAATCTCTTTCTGTGTAAGCTGATTGAATCGGCTTGGACTGATTAATGTGCTAATTAATCGATAATTTAAACTTCTACTAGAACTTTTCAAGGATTCCATAATACCTATATTATTTTTACGACAGTAAATAAATAATATAAGGTTATTTAAACTTAATTTTATTTATTAAATTATTAAAAACAAACTGATTTAGTTTTGTTATCAATGTCTTTCACGCTACCATAATAGTTTCTAATTAAAACATATTTGTGAAAGAATATATTGATATGTTTTCTTTTTCGATGTTTTTCTACCCAAAGGTTGTCTGGAAGAAATTGTTACCTAGAAATAAGGCCATTTATTGTATCTTTTTTCCATTTCTAACATCACTTTTGTATGTGTTATTGATTACAATAAAGTATACTGAATTGAATTGAATCTATTAGTTGCGATCTCGAGAGTCCTTGAGGAACAAGTTAAAGAAATAAATATCTTAACTGTTGCCAGTCAGTTCATATACGAAAACATCATGTATGTTCGTAAGAATTTAGAGTTGTTTCCAAAAAACAGTGACAGACATAATTTTAACCTCAGAAATAGAAATAATATTGAAGTTGCTTATTCGAGACTGAGTAAGGTAAATAAGTCGTTCATGGGGCAGTGTATAAAATTTTACAATAAAATACCTGAAAAAGTAACAAGTTTATCCGAAAATAAGTTTAAAACTTATGTAAAGAAATGCCTGCGTTCAAGAGGATATTATAAAACCATAGATTATGTAAATGACAAAGATGTGTGGACATGTATAGATCCTCCAGCTCATAGCTTTAGTAATAACATCAATTGTAATAGCTATTAAGTTTTTATTTCAAAAAATGTGTTGGGGCGAGATTCTTTTGGGCTCGACGTTTCTTCTCGCTCCGCTAACACTTCCCGAAACGTTGAGTGTACAAGTTCCGAGTGGTAGGAACTTTGTACTAGGTAGAAAAATATGACGATTTAAAAGTATGTGTAAAGCATCTACTTAAATAAAAAAGATTTTTGATTTTGATTGAATTTCCGAAAATATTTTTAATGTCAGAAGAAATATATTTGATTTATAATTAATTCTGATTTACTGCTGAATATGGAAAAATACTGAGATAAAGTAGTTAAGTGGTATTTATGTCATAGATATTAGAGAAATAATAAAGATAGTTTCCGGGGCAAAGTCGCGAAACATTTACCACAAAAAGCGTCTTGAATAGCGATAATTAAATATATCTATAGATATTCCAAGAAAATCAGATGAAATGAATAAGAATACTTAAAATGCCTTTTTTAAATTTATTTTAATCACATTTTATTTTTTATTTTTATAGTGATATACCTTTATTATTTTCATGGATGATATGCTAGTTTCTCATAATAAAATAACAAATGTTTGTTTGTTCTCGAAATTCATATTATACTCGTATGTAACCTATTTGCTACTACTGCAGTAAAATAGTAAGTATAAAAAACGGTTTCGTAATTTTAGAATAAAGTTATTTCTTCACTTACCGGCTACACTAGTTATTAGGCTCATTAGACTCTAACAAAGTTAGCTTTCGACAGTTTCAGTAAAAGGTTAATATGGTTTATGAAATATGGTCAATTGGAATTTTGCGTGCACGATACAATTACTTTAGATATTACATTACTATTGGAATTCCCGTAACAGTCCGATTCGTTGGAAATATTGTAAAATATTTTAGAAAAAATAACATTAATTACAATAATTAATTTATTTTTATTTTTATATTTTTACACTCGTTTAGGTATCGATATTGGATTCCTTTTTAATGTTCTTCTTGGCCCACTATAAGTCCTAAGTATGTTCTATCTTACTCTTATAATCTTATAATCTACTTTCTTTGTCGACTTTTTTGGACTTTTCACAGAATACTTTCACAGACCTTCAATGATCAGGCCAAGGCAACTGTTTCCGACGATCTACGGTCTACAGCTTATGTGACTAAACTTTTTTTGGATGACTTTTCTTCTGCTATTCCGTTACGTATGGGACGTAATATGTGATGAAAATACTGTACTCATTATTGATGCGATTTAGTTAAGTAACGGTACATAGCCGCAACAGCGTTTTCATCGCCCCGAAAGTTCTTCCAAGATATAACAACATCTCGCTTCTCTACCGTACATAGCACGTGACAGCAACTTTTTTAATCTTCTACTTTTACATGTGATTTATGTTGAAAATGCAACAAAAACAACAACTTATTATCGTTTTATTAAAAAAATATTCTGGTAATTTGTGTCTCTGTTAACGTTAGGTCTTATTAACAACATGTTAAAACATGAAGTCAAAGTAACGAAAAAAAACTTGAGAAATAGGTATATTAATACATTTAAAAAAATTATTTCATATTCAGCTTTATGCATATTATAACACCCATAAAAATTCGAAGTTAATGTTGTCAGATAAAATAAATTGTGCATAGAAAGCACTCCTAGCCTAGCCTAGGTTGGTGAGTGAAAAGCTGCGTGTATAGTACAGTCCCGTGCACCTAAAAGTATACAGAGTAGCCGTGCTATCTAGTACTACTTGCACTACTTGGCTGTATACTTTTAGTTGCACGAGACTGTACTATTACCTAGTCGCTTATATTATGAATAGGCGTATTACAGTGTGCACTGGCCATCAAATCGACAAAGCCGTGTTAATTTCGACACTAACGACAGTTAAACTAACAATATGGTGGGTTGACGACCTCTTGCGCAGTGCTGGGCAGCGTCTCGTTTGTGACTGCTGGTGATGGACTGACATGGATGAACAGACAGACGAAGGAGTCGAAGTGTTTTATCTGTATCTTTAATTGATACCGATAATATTTATCGACTTCCTAAAAGAGAAGGTTATAAAGTCGTCTGTTTATGTATACAGTGTAACATTTAATTGCTTAAATTTTTATCTTGTATATTTTAAAAAAGAATATATGTAAAATTAGCTTTCATAAAATAACTGATCAATTAATAGTAGGAACCTATTGGGGTAAAAATCCCAAAAATAGTTTACGTTTTACGAGTCGATTACTATGTATGTTATTCTGCAATTTCAATGAAATATCTATTTAGTGATGATGATGATGATCTATTTAGTGAATTATTTTTAATAATTATTTTTGATGCAGTCAACTCCCGAATTCTCACACAGCAGCTGCGCGCGCGCACTCCACTTTACCATACAAAAGACATCAACGCGAGCATCAAGCGCTTTTGTTTTTTATTCAGTGGATGTATTGGAATTGTATCGTAATTATCATCACATTATTCTTCTACGACATTTATAAGGGTGGTGTTAGTTAAGTATATTATATTGTACATGCATATTATAAAATACCACAAAAATCTCCTTTTCTACCTGTATAATAAAAAACGAATAGTACTGAAATATATCTTTGAATCCATCGTACTCATTCCTAATAAACAAATGAGATAGGAGTTGTTGACCTTAATATATTCTTATAATCGATAAGTACCTACCTCTAATATACATAATTATACTCCTATACCGGTTTCCTACGCGTAAGTTCGTCGCGATTAGCCCCGTGTGCTTTAAAAAAAAATTCTGGTCGATGCCAGAAAAAAAATGGAATAGTATTCTTCAGCAATGATAAAGATATATGCTATTTTGCTGAAATGTTGTATTTGCATCGTTTTTTGTGATTTCGTTAGTTTTAGAACACAAGGTGGTCAGTATTATAAGTAGACGCTTTCTTTTACAGGTCCTCAGCTATTTTATTACAACCCTATACATATTTCCAATGACAACCGAAGAATATTATGAATCTGATGATACCTCGTATTCTGAAACCCGTCAAGCCATTGGGGCTACAGATTCGGCTAAAGAAATAAACACTCAAAAACAATAACTAGGTTACCTGTCTAATCGTAGACCACTTCTGTTTTTGCGCAAGTCATACATATACAAGACATTAATTTCTATTCCTCATTGCGAATGAGTAAGTTAGACTACAGATCAATAGTTATTACAAAATACTTCTTGACCGCAAGCGTACTCAACTAACTTACCTTACCGTCCTCCTAGAATATTATGCAGCATGCTTGAAGTCGTTATTTCAATCGCCTGCTAACTATCGCCTTCTAAGCTTCAACACATTTCGACATTCAGAAATACTCTGTGTAAGTGTGTGAATTTATTTAAGCACCAAAGTGAGCAGTCCTCGGAGAGCTTGCTAACAATCCTTTGACCTACATAACTACGTAGTACTTACAAGTAACTGGTTTCCTCAGCTGCCGTTAGTAAGATAAAATAAATATGCTTTATTGCACACTAAAAAAATTAAAATAACAACATGAAAACTCAAAATACATAAAAATTATTGATATGCAAAACGGCCTTATCGCTTTGAGTGATTTCTTGCAGACAATCTTTGGCGAATGAGTGAAACGAAAAATAAGAAGCAAAATCTCTCAAATAGTTCAGGGTACCATTCAAATCCCATTTTGGATAAACACTTATACTTCATATCATTGTTTCTCTATACACAGAGAGTAAAAAAAAGTTTTTGAGATTTTTAACGGGTTACTCAGAATCAAGTATAGAATACAGGAAAATTATTAAAAAAATCCGATCTACAACTTTTTTCAGTTTTCCATACATATTCTTGATTCACTATTCAGATTCTATCAGGATGAACTTGAACTAATCAGCAAGAGTTCATATATGGAAAATGTATGTCGTCTAACTGGATATCAAACTAGTAAATATTACAAAACCATCGCTACCCTTTCTTAAGTACCCTTTCTTTTCCAGAGGAGATCCTCCTCAAGCGGTTCCTGCTCAGCTGCGGTAACAGCCTGGAGCGGGCCAAGAGGACCATCGACTTCTTCTTCACATTGCGAGCCAACTCGCCGGAGATATTCAGCAAACGGGACCCTTGGGCGTCCGAGATCAGGCGCGTCTTCGATATTACGTGAGTATTTAGAATAAAGACTTTTTAGTTGAAGTCTTTGTGGACAGTAGCGACATAGATAAAACTTTTGTTCAGCTGGCCTAACATGCGCAACACGACTTATCTCATGTCGTGTATGATAAAATTTGTCGATCCCGATTATTTTGTCGTTTTTCTTAACATGCGTACCATGGAAGAGAAGATTTCTCGGCATGACTTCGCTTTGTCATGACAAGTAACAGCGAGAAGTTCATGTTGCCATTTTAAGAAAAATAACCGGTTTGTCATATAAAATTCGCTAGATTTCAGCGATAAAAAGTTTTTAGTCTGAGCTTTTCAATAATTTTATGAAAAAAATAGTGATTATATTCTCTTTTGTCACAGACTTTTTGTTTTCTTCGTGGTTTTGTTAGATCTCAGCAATAAAAACTTTTTATTCTGAGCTTTTCAATAATTTCGTTGTTACAATAGTGATTATATTCTCTTTGGTCACTGACTTCTTTGAGTTCTTTGATTTCTTCGCGCGCGCTTCAATTTTGATCAATGTTTTCTTTTAAGAAATCTTATATTTTTTGCCATAAATAAAGCGACTGTCCAATGTAGCGGTCAAAAATTTGGGATTTTATACATTTCGGGGACAGTTAGTTACTTTCATGAGTAGAAATAATACTTAAATAACAAATTAAATACCTACTTATTTCAGAAGAACCCATATTATTGTTCAGTTTCATCTATTTCCATAAAAATCGAACCACCTACCCATGTGGCCCAGTGAAGCGGTCGTGCCTCAGTGCGGCTTGCGTGGTCGCGTAGATCACGCAGGTTAACTGACTACAAACACGGTTATAACCCTGATGAGTCTGACTGTTAGTGGCATTTATCTCGACCGTTTCCGTGCTTCGCAAGGCACGTTAAGTCGTTGGTGCCGGCTGCTATCGCTAGCAGTCGTTAAGCCATGTCATGTCAGAGGCCTTATAGGCGGCTTGAAAACTTCTGACACTGGGGTTGGCCACTAGCCCCACAACCTCCATCAATCCGGGCTTGGCCCCGTGCCCCTGCAGTGGGGACGTAATGGCCATTTGATCATAATTGTATATTTATATAGTCGTATGTATGTATGTATGTATGAACACTTTATTGCACACAAGGAGAACATTACAAAATAAAAATGACTAAGACTATGTGTACAAAGGCGGCCTTATCGCTAAGAGCGATCTCTTCCAGACAACCCTGGGTAAAGACTAAAACAATATAGGACTGCCTTTTTGTTTTCGCGTTTCTCGTTTATCTCGTCGCTCAAATTCATCGAAGAGAAACATGTCGAGTAGAAGTTTCAAATTTCGAGAAATAAGGGCGCGCATGTTAGAGTTTGTCGACAAAAGTTTGACAGACGATAAAATTTCATAAAATGACAGATCGAAAAGAGTTCCGTGTACTGCCATGTTAGGACTCCTCGACAAATAGACATATCTCGTTTTAACACGATAAAATGCGTCGACAAAATTTTGTCACGTTGCGCATGTTAGGCCAGCAGAAGTACTAAATCCTTGTAGATTGCTTAAAATATTTAATTAAGCAAGAAGGCAAGTAAAACTTTTAACAGACTTCCATGGCCAATAATAATATTGTAATATAATTATAATCATTATCAACATTATGCACCAAAAACCACGAAATTTAGTTTTTTGAATAATAAAACAAAAATGCAACTGCGAGTTTTCGCCATACAAAGAGTAATAATGTAATATGAGACTCTAGAGACAATTTTTCTACTTCTTATGTGAACTTAAGTGAAGACATTAACAAAGTCGTTACGGTTAAAGTAAATAAATAAGGTTTAGTTTCGTCTCAAGTGCAAATAATCTGTTTTACACTTTTATTATTTTTACAGTTCTCTTAACAAAATGAGGCAAATATTATTCCAGCACGTATCTATTTAAATATTTGACTTTCGCGACATATGTGCTTTTGACCGCAATAACACAACCTTGACGACGATGATGTAATATAACGAGAGAGGACAGGGTTAACAATTAAATTACGTCCTTTTCACTTTTCGTTGATAATGTTTACTCAGGTACCTACTTTGTTACGACATACATACTGTCGTCACATTCTAATATAGTAAGGAGCCGATTTCCAGTCAATTTTCTTTCAGCACCGCTATATCGTCGCTTGAGAGTGAAAACCTGGGAAACGCTAAATTTCTAATTAGGATATTTGTAGCTTTTAACATGCTTTTAACGAATTTAAGACAACAATTGGACGTAGTTTAGCAGAAAAAACTCAATCCATAAACCTTTGTTAGTGCATTAAGTGCAGTAAGTTTGTGGCTAGAGTCCATTTTGCTAAACTACGTGTTTTTGGATTGAGTCCTTTCTACTAAACTACGTCCAATTCGAAATGAATTGTACAAGCATCTGAAACCTCATCTTTGCTAATGAATACACACTTAAGGGGACAAATTGTAGTAGTAACAAAATTTTTACGACGATGTTTTTCCTTCCACCTTAAAAATTACCCTTTCCGCATATACCAAACCTTCAAGAAAAGAGCGTACTCCCATATCAAAGGCCGGCAACGCACTTGTGACTCCTCTGGTGTTGCGCGTGTATAGACACCCGCCCATAGGCGACGGTAGGTGATCCGTCTCCTCGTTTGCCACCTCTGCCATAAAAAAAAGTATGAAATGATTTTAATTAGTACCTTAATTAAAGGCGTAGCATTTTTTATCTTTTTTTTTATAATTTTTTTTACCTTCAATTGGTAAGCCCTTGGCATCATCTCACCTGATGGTAAGTGATGATGATGCCGAAGATGGATGCGGGCATACCAAGAATCCCCAACGCAATGGGGAACTGGCTATCTTATCTTCATGCCGGAACACATCAATGCTGTTAACATTGATGTTTGGCGGCAAGACTTATTAGATAAGATGGTGGTAGCTAGCCAGGCGGGCTCAGAAAATGCCCTACCACCAACCAAACCGAGTCCTACAAAGTTGGACCCCGCCGGGAATCGAACCCGCGACCTCCTGATGTGAAGCAAGCGGACAAGCCACTAGGCTACGGAGGCGGTTAAAAATCTCTCATGACATCAAAATTATTCCTTTCCAGAGACATGATCCCTCTCCCGAACAAGACGAAAGAAAACTACAAAGTTTTCATATACAGGCTGAACAATCCTGACATGGACCTGTTCACGTTTGTGGATGCCGTGAAGACCTTCTTCATGCTCGCAGACACCAGGCTAACTGAGGAGGACGACATTCCCTGTGGAGAGATACCGATATTCGACTCTGCGAATGTCAGTCTTAAATTTATCAGCAAGATTAATTTGTCGGTGCTGAGAAAGTACATGCTGTATACGCAGGTGACTGATGTTTTTTGAAATTTCTAGGGTCGACTGACTTGGTGGCTCAGTGGTTAGTGTCATGGGTTTCGATTTCCGCTCAGGGCAAACATCCAATTAGTAGGGTTTTTATTTAGAACCATAAACGTTTGCATTTTTTTTATCGGATACCAAACCCAGTTTTTGGGGAGGCGTATCCTTATTCCTTACTTTTTGATAAAAAAACTTAGTTATATTTGAATCCTCTTTGAAAGTGAAAGTTCGCTGTAGAACGTAGGTGTCATTTCACACCTGTTTGGTTAACATTGAGTAAAAAATAATTTAAGTATAGTTCTTAAGTAACTTATATAAAGTAGATGAATACTACTATATAATTATGTAGTAACGCTGTTATTCTCTATGTTCTATTTACCACACCGACTGTTTTTTCATGTTATACTTATTGTTAAAATGGCGGTCTGAACGTTTACGGTTGTCGGTATTGTGAAATGAACCTATTGTACATTTATTATTAGACTTGTATTCATATTATCCATTTTTATTATATTAGAATTTGAGAAAAATACGACTTGAAAAATTAAATTTATAAATACTTACATAGAATAGTGTTAACTAAGAAGAGATTAGAAGATTTTTATTGACATAGTACTATTAACTTTTACTTAAAGATCTGTGTTATTTATATAAGACCAAAGCCGATGACACATGATAGCAATGAAATTGAAGTCCCGGAAAGCAGTTACCTATACCTGACAACTATGAAGAAATTGATTCGTAAAGTAAATTCTAAAATAAATTATGTACCTCCGTAAGTACTTTGAATAAGTTTGTTTGTCAATCTCAAAAGCTTAGGGATCATTTGTGATGAACTCTTCGGAATTCAAAATTGATTTATTAGTCTGTGTCAAGGGCAGCCTGTCGAGAACCGGCCAGCTCGCCACGTGACACGTGTACCGTGCACGTCACGTGTTTACGCAATTCGACAGCGAATATCCATGAGGGTCGCACGCGCATGCACGGCTGTATACATGATGATCGGGGTAACGTAGAGAAAAAGTTATTTGACAAATTCAAATGCTATAATTTATGAATGTAATAGTTTGTCTGTTATTCTTCTTTATCTGAAGAGCTATGTTCTTGTCGGAGGAGTAACCGCCTTTCTTTTCTACTCCTCGGCAACTCCTTGACTTCCTGGTACGACTTCCTCGTCTGTTATTAGTCAACAACAAAAAAACAAAGCCAGATTGATCATATTAGTAGGGTTTAACTACTAATAAGAACTTAATGCGAGTAATTTTTTGACAAGTTTTGGTTGTTTTGACAAAAAAACATTCGAAAGCTTTATAATGAACCTTGTACCTTTTTACTACTAAATGGTTTCTTTCTCATCGCTCAGTTTGAAACATCGACCTGTTGACCTTACCAAAACGAACATTATTTCGAAATTTACTAAACAAATAGCATATTATTCATGATTTGTAATATATGCTAGGCGGCGCTGGCATAGACATTTTATAAAAAAACCTTTTTATAAAACATTTTTAAAATCTTTTGAAACGGTTGATGCTGTCCTATGTTAATTGAATGACAAAACTAGATAAGGGATTCATTGCTTAATGTATCAGAATAATGTGACACTGAAACCTTTAATAAAAAGTATCGCTTTAGTATTTTTTTATGTTAAAGGTTAACAACCAACATACGATTACGTTTTTATAACATTAAACTGGCATTAAACTTGTTTGACCCGGAAATGTTTGGGGTTATTGATTATGATTTAATCAGAAGTATTATCTTCCTTGATTAATGTGAGACCCAGGAAATATTCTACAGGTTACAACAAAATAGGTATATAGGTGTAGGGCCCTTTAATTGGGGCTTTTCATAGTCATACTGTATAACTTTTTCGAAAAGACCCATAGTCTATTCTAAGAAACCAGCGTCCACATTTTTGGCAATTTCATCAAAGTCTTTCGCGTAACCAGTTTCTAGTTTTCATATTTATTTTCATATTTAACTTATATGGCTACCTACTTATTATCCGTCGATCGATGGGATTTGACATCTTGTTCCCTTTCTACTTATTATAATCCGCTTCAACCCTGAAATGTTTTTTTTGTGCTTCGTTTGACTGCCCTTATACACATAAGAGACAGGCGCGGATCCATGATTTCGTTCAGGGGGGGAGGCAAATTTTCAGTGTGTTACCCGTATTTCTGAACCGGTCGATGGTATTACACCATTAATATAAAAAGTCGCGAGAATATAAAGAGCGCGAAATTTTTTGAATAGTTAAGAAATTTTATAGAAGTTTTAGTACTTCTATCAGGCTTCAGGGGGGGCAATTGCACCCATTGCCCCCCCTCCCCTGGATCCGCGCCTGATTATAGACATCAGTTTTATTCGAATTGACAAAGTCGTTTGAAAGGTCCCCATCTACCCCCAATAGACATAAAATACAATAAATGTAGGAAGTTTCTTTGGACCCGTCGTTTCTTCTCTGTCTGCAAATACTTCGGCGGGTATACTTATACGATTTCCAAGTATAGGAGAACCTCGTGTTAGGTAAACAAAACGTGAATTTTTATAAAAAAAAATACTCAACTAAAGGAGACGTGGTCCATTCAAATTTGACGGACTTTTTAAGGGTTCCCTACATGATTTCGAAACACTTTTTATCGAGTGTCGTTACATCGATGACGGTCAATCGATCGTTCGATTATGCGAATTTTTGTTTCAGCGATAGCTCGGTTCATCGAAAATCTGTTCTTCGACAGTTCATTTAATTAATGAATCTGTTAACCTATCTTTCTATTAATCGAAGAATTATTTCTTCGAAATTCTTTTAATCGATAATGATCGTGGTTCCGATCGTGGTTCGGATCGTGGGTTCGATCCCCACACAGGGCAAACTTTTCTGTGATGAGCAGAATAGTTTGCTCTGAGTCTGGGTGTATTATATCTAGGTATATATGTATGTATTTAAATTTATATGTGTATGAATATCGGTTTCTGGTTCCCAAGATACAGGGAATCCTAGTTTGGGGTCAGATGTTCGTGTTGATTTATCCCGGATAGTACTATTATATTATTATAATTTTGTATGAATTAAATGCGGGTGTCCCACGTTAAGAGATATTAACAAAATATTGCCCTAACCAAAATTTCATCCAAATCCGTCTAATGGTCTTAGCGCTAGAGACCGGGACACACACAGACACACACACACATATTATCTTCACATCTTTGACATCTTATTTTTTATATTTCATCGAAATCAAACCTAATGTACTAATATGAAACTAATATGAAAAATATCGGTAGTTTTGTAAATAAATTCAATTTTTTTAAAATTTAATAAAAAATACTTAAATTTTTTTTTAATTATTTCCATTTTTTGTCGATAATTTTCGGTCTAGTTTCACCCCCCTTTCGGGAGTGCACTTTAACGTGGGACACCCTGTATGTTACTTTTGTATTATGTTTTATTATAATATAGATGTATTATATTTAAGAAAAAAACACACAGTAAATTAAACATTTTAGTAAGAATTTCTTTATTGGGAAATCACATACAGTCACACACTTATATCAAACATAAATAAAAAAATCAAAAGAAATTTGATGCATGTGTAAAAAAAACAAACATTTTTGACATGTGTGAAACAATAGGTTGCGGGCGGCACACATGCGGGCCATACCCGCATGCCGTCACAAACCCGCGTGACTGTAAAATGAGCCTTAAACATACTATCGACGAAATAAATTTCGACAAATCAATCAATCGCATAATCAACCTGTAGATGTAAAGTTTTTCCATGAAACGAACCCTCGAGGAAAAGAATATCGGCAGATGAATCTTTCGTATTATAAACACGTCGAGCAATAATTTTTCGATTGACCGTCATCGATGTATCGATACTCGATAAAAAGTGTTTCGAAATCACGTAGGGAACCCCTTTTTAAACATTTTAAAGCAGGACTCATTTTTATAATTCTCGAATTAGTGGTTTTCGTGTCCTATTTTTTTTAATGATCCGGAGTGAAAAGAACACAATTTTGTAATCGATCCAACTCTTTGTTTCTAGGAGGCGATCCCGATCAGGCTGAAGCAAGTGCATGTTATCAACGCTCCCTCCTACATCGGCAAACTGCACGCGATCTGCAAGCCCTTCCTCAAGGCAGAGGTCGCCAAATTGGTAAGTACGTGTTTTTTGTCTTGATACTTAGGGAATTTTTCTCTATTCTTCGTTAGGAATTTCTATCATGCCCACTGATGGGCCAAGGGTTATTTCCCATACCATAGTTAGGTTTGGACATACTGCACGCAGAGTGGCCAACTGGAGGATGTGTAATAAAATCGTGTTAACTTTATTTTATAGGTACTTAATGCACATCTTTTAAATCAACTGTAAACAGATTAATCAACTTCTTTTTTATTCAACTTCTTTTTTACCGTTATATTGGCTTTAAGTGTTTAAATCAACTGAATTAAAGTGCTGTTCAGAGATAACGTTAATCCAGCACAGGCATTGTATTGTTTGTGGTTGTTGCGTTTTGCTACAAATATTGAAAACGTTCACACAATTCGACACAGACTTGTACCGTAACAATACGTAATTTTGCTCTGTCAAAGAACTTCCATACAAATCTAAATCAAATTTCTGCCAAAGTTAGTTATATTTGGAGTCAAATTTATTTCCTATCAAAAATATGTTATAAGTATCTTATAAGAATAGAGAGAGCGCCTCGTAAGTTTTGCCCACAGTTCTGAAAACACCTCTTATAAAATATGCCTTCTATAAAGCCCGTTATATAAGAAACGATACTGATATTCTTTACTTAACACTTTTAAAGGTACCTTAAACATTTTCAGATCAAGTTCCACGAGCCAAATTCTACGACCCTGTATGAAGACATTCCTCAGGAGTTGCTGCCAAATGACTACGGCGGTAAAGCTGGCTCTGTGGAGCAGATCAAGCTGTACTGGATGAAACGGATCGAAGCCAAGAGGTGAACAGTTATTCAAGCACCTAATTAAATAAGATTTTTGAAGTAAGCGAAAAAATACTCGATGCCAATATGCATCATAATATCTGCCCACGAATTAGTTTCACTGTTTACCCGACTACGGCGGAGCAAAAAGAAGGATTATGATTTATGATTTTAATCCGTATGTATGTATGTATTTAAAATATAGGTACCTCTATACAGAAGATACGCGAATATAATATAGGGTGCTCTCAAAATATCTACCAAAGCTGTGTTACAAACGTGATTGGCCTGAATAATCCACATTTTTGTGACTATGTGCTCCTTGGAGAAAGTTGTTCAGATTCATGAGTAGAAACCAAAATTTGAACTCTAACAGATATATTGAGAATTTGAATTTGGGGCACGGGCCCCAGCAGTAAGTGCGATATGAATAGTTTATCATCATCGTTACACAAGCAGAAAGACGTCCACTGCTGAAAATTAGTTCTCCCCCATAGAATTCTCCTGAGCACGGTTCTGAGTCACACACATGCATCCAGCGGCTTCCTAACTAAGGCTTTTCATAGAACATTCTTGATTGATCTTCTTTAATACTAAGAAGGAAATTTTCGATTTTTTTAATAAGTAAAAAGTAATGATTCAAAGCCATTTTTAGGGTTCCGTAGCCAAATGGCAAAAAACGGAACCCTTATGGATTCGTCATGTCTGTCTGTCTGTCTGTCCATCCGTATGTCACAGCCACTTTTTTCCGAAACTATAAGAACTATACTATTGAAACTTGGTAAGTAGATGTATTCTGTGAACCGCATTAAAATTTTTACACACAAATAAAATAAAAAAAACAATAAATTTTGAGGGTTCCCATACTTAGAACTGAAACTCAAATTTATTTTTTTCATCAAACCTATACGTGTGGGGTATCTATGGATAGGTCTTCAAAAATTATATTGAGGTTTCTAATATAATTTTTTTCTAAACCGAATAGTTTGCGCGAGAGACACTTTATTTTTTTCATCAAACCTATACGTGTGGGGTATCTATGGATAGGTCTTCAAAAATTATATTGAGGTTTCTAATATAATTTTTTTCTAAACCGAATAGTTTGCGCGAGAGACACTTCCAAGGTGGTAAAATGTGTCCCCCCCCCCCCTGTAACTTCTAAAATAAGAGAATGATAAAACTAGAAAAAATATATGATGTACATTACCATGCAAACTTCTACCGAAAATTGGTTTGAACGAGATCTAGTAAGTAGTTTCTTTTTAATACGTCATAAATCGTAAACCGCAAATTACCTTTCATTCAATCAACTCAGATATAAAAAATATTGAGTTCAAGACATGTGTGATTATGAATTTATACGAAACCCTCGGTGCGCGAGTCCGACTCGCACTTGCCCGGTTTTTTTATATCGGTGCTGCAACTGTCTGAAGGTTGCTGCTATACGTTCCAGCATCCTGAAATTTGCGTAATACCTATATCAGAAAATTGCTTTTCTCTCTTATCATATGTTACAATTAATGACAGTATCCCAAGGTCAGTTGAGGTATTTCTTGGGATCAGATGACGACTTCGCTTACTTACACCAACCGTTTCTCTGTTCCAGAGACTGGTTCCTCACAAACGACAAGCGCTGGCAGGTAGAGGAAGCGTTGCGACCAACCGGCTGCGCAGACGACCGCACTAACAAGGCCCGCGACTTACCCGGCTCGTTTAGATCGCTCGCACTTGATTGATGTTTACATCAGAACTTAGGATGTAGCTAGTTTTAGTACAGTTTACCTTCACATGTGCATGGAGGGAAGAAAGATATGAACAAGAAATAAATAGTCCTCTAAGGGAAAGTGGGATGCACTAAAAAGAGGGCTATCGCGTATCTCTCTCACTCGATTGAGATTAAATATGATCATATATCGTCGTCGATAGTTTTACTTACTTGTTTGACCTATTGTTTAACCTCACTCAAAGAAAAGGGTTTTGAGGCCTATATGTTTATTCATGCTGTAGCATTGTAGCGAAAATGCACGAGTATATTATTTTAGATCAGACCTTTCTAATGATATTCTTTATAAACATTTTCAAATATATTATGTAGGTACGTAGGCTGCTCCATAATTCTTGCAAAATGAAAGTATTTATTAACATTTTTCAAAATACATTCTATCAGCATTTATACACTTTTGCGTATACACAAACTAGCCACTAAACATCGCCCCCCTTTTCTTTTTTCTGACGGAAGCACATTAGGCGACATCCCAAGCATGCAATGATTCCTCCTTAGTCGTGAACTTCTACCAATTTAAATGACTTTTTATGATAGGATGAAGTCCAAAATCACAAGGCGCGTAGTCTGAGCTGTAAGGTGGATGATCCAATAATGCAAGGCCCAACTAGGACAAAAAATCCAGAGTTAGGCTGCCCGATGTACTAGAGCGTTTTCTTGATGGAAGGGCCAATTATAATCAGACGAGATTTCGGTCTTAATTCTTATAGCTTATTTATTACTTGATGCAGACAAATCTCTGTGTACCAGACAGAGGAGACTGTTTTCTGTGAATGCAAGACTATTCTTTTTGTAATACCTCTTTTAGCAAAGAAAACTGCAATATTTATTTTCTTAACAGATCTCTGTTGCTTAACTATGGTCGATGCTAGCTCATCTTCAAACACCCACAGTTTTGATTTAGATTTACTAAGAATGTCGAAATAATACAATCTAGTTATGTATCCTATAACGATTAAATCTACATACTTTGAACGGCCCCAGTCATACTTTTAAACATTTTTCTACACCAATTTATACGCGCTGCTCGGGAGTGAGGGATTGAGGGAGTAAGGGATACACAAAGAAATTATATTTTTACCTTCAAATCTTCATGCAATATGAATTTAATGCTGATGCACCGATGCCTAGAGTTTCTTGGATTTGTCTGTATATGATTCGCCGATCAACTATGATTACGTTTTTTACTGCAGTAATTTTTCTTCAGTCCTACTCGTTAATGCTTGACCTGACCTTTCGTCGTCTTCTAAATTTAAACTACAATTTATGAAACTAATTTTAACAACGAAAATCAGTAGACAAGGAAGTGGTTTCTAACATTTCTTCATTGTACTCTTGATATGATAATCCACGCTTGAATTTGTAATAAAATATCACTCTGAGTCACGGTGACTCAGCCAAGCCATTTTTTACAACTTTTCACGAACACTGCATGGAAAGTACTGAGTACAAGAATAAGATGTGTGCATGTATAAACTTTTAGGATTTACCAGTAGTAAACCCACTCAATCAAACTGGTATAAACTTCTTAGATTTCTTACTTAGCACGACTTAAGAAACAGCCTACGTTTTTACTGAAATATTATTAGATAAAATAGATTAGTTTGTGATACGTCAGTCAGTGAAGCAAGCGATAAAGAATAGTTTGTAGTTTTTCCTATTGTACAGTTAAACACCTGTTAATATGTATATATTACGATGTAGAAGGCACTTCATCTTAGAACTTTAACTTCACAGCGTTATTAGGCATTATTTGGCATTATAGCGATATTTGGTAAAAAGTGTTAAAAATAAATGCGTAGCAAAATTTTTAAGTTTGGGATTTTCATTGTGCATCTTTTAACGAATTTGAAGTTTTTTTTAATATTTTGTTATTATTATTATGTATAATAGTAAATGTGAATTCATATGTATAGTAAATAAGTTAAGTATAGGATTAATATAATAAACTATAAAATTTGAAGTTTTGTGTAAAAAATATATGTATTTACTTTACTTCTTTGTGTTTGAAAATAGCAAACAAAAATACAGTTATATAAAACAGCTTAATTTTTAATATCGCATTTAAAAACTACCTACACACAATTTTTACTATTACCTTTCTGTTTTTGTTAACTTATTTTTTATTATTAATCATGTTTATCAGAACATACCTATAAACTAACAGTGTCTATAATATTACTATATACCAAAAAATGAAAGTGGGTTCTCCGAGCATCATCTTATCAGCTATGAACCTAGCTAGTAATCTCCACCCAATCCTTAACCCTGTGTGCTTTTATCACAGAGCTTATACTAGATTAAACTCTGTGCTTTCATTAAGTACATTTTAACGATTCAGTGTGATGAGAAGATGCTCGTCTTCCATACAAGCTAAACAGCTAAAAGAGATTTTAAAAACATATTAATTTAACAATACTAGAATTTAAACAAAGTTCACGCGAATATTATATGGCCAATAGAGCTTTTGAGTTACCCAAAAACACTACTTTCTTATAGTTGAATCTGCTTTTTTGAAAATGGTACCAGCTGGTCTGCTACTGGTTAGCAGAGAGGTCCTGTCAGAGCGTAGTACTATACTCGACTCTATCCAAGCTATACAGGCAGGTGAAAATTGTATTTACACGGGGAGTAACTTTTGTGGAGCAGAATGTCTTAAGCCATTTTCATACAGAATATGCCAAACATCTGATTAAATTGACGACTTCAAACTTGTTGCGATTTCAGCAAAGTTTTATTACAAAACTAGACATCTAAGTATAAATATTCTTATTGAAAACTATCTACAAGTATACAAAACAAATTCGGAAATATTTAATGTAGTTCTGTTTTACTTAGTCTATGGAGAGAGTTCTGAAGGAGCCACTCATAGCGGCTGCGACGCCGTGGTCTTTGGGTTTCCTCTTCAGGTCGGCTTTCCACACGTTGTCGTTCAGGTACCACTCCCTGAGGAAGACGGACAAAGAGTAGAAGCACTGTCTTAACATTTACTAAAATCAAATTCGGATTGGTGAGGTGAAGAATTTCATCAGTCGAATAATATTACACGAAATAAAATACCCGTTCATCACGAGACAATTATGTTTTCGTTTTGTTTCATGAGAAGAAGCCTCAGTTAAAATAGTTTCAGGTAAAGATCTTGTACAAGGTGTCTGGTACATTAATGCAAACGTCTTAACCGGTGATTCTAGTTTTGCTCTAAAACTTTGATAAATTCACATTGAACTTACGAACTTTGTTCACAAGATGATCGATAAAGTATGGAAATTTTGTTCTTATTTAAAGTTTGTGTGCGTTTAGAAACACCTCGAACGACCACGTGGGTGCTCTGAGGCTCTTGCACTCAAGGAACTTAAACAGTATAGGGGTCGTCCATTAATCACGTGAGGTTTAAAAGGGGGGGGAGGGGGTTCGGAAAAAATCACGAAATATCACAAGGGGGGAGGGGGGGGGGGTGTAGTGAGATATCACGTGTATTTATTTTTTCGTTGAACGCGCGATTTCTAGAGTAAGTTCTAAGCGCCGGACTGATGTTGTTACGTTGTTTTAACTTATCCCAAGGTTCGAAACGGCTTCAGGCAGTCAGAAACAAGCTGCAACCTTTATGTCTGTCCGGACATTTTTATCATGGTGCTTAATTTTCCAGAATTAAATTACATTATACCTGTATTTAAAGATAATATTTTGTACCAAAAAATACACGTGATTTTGGTAAGGGGTGGGGGGTAGTCTAAAACCTCACCACGTATCACCAGGGGTGGAGTGTGGTTCTAAAAAGTTGCTAAAAACATCACGTAATTAATGGACGACCCCATAGGTGCGGGCAACGGGCAACCCACGAGATTTTGTAAAACCCAGCGCCCCTGTCACCAGATGTTAAGTGACTACGCTGCCGAGTATGTATTATAATTATAAGTTATTTTATACCTATCTTTTGATTTAGTTCGTTATTTATCTTGAGTTAGTTATTTATCTTGCAATTTCACCCAAGCTGTTCAGTTTCATAAGTAGAATCGTCAGTTACGAAGTTTGCAAGTTTACACCTGGTATATGCCAGTCATCCTATATTATTGTATATAGATAGGCTGTAGGTTTGCGAAAATGTTTTAATACACTGTGAGCTAGATACCTGTCCTTCTGAATCAGGCCAACCCAGTGCTTCTGCTGTTCCTTCATGCTCTCTGCATCGCCTCCGTACTCAACAGGCAAATACTTCTTATCGATAACCTTGTGCAACCCCTCGAAACCAGAGTGGAAGGTCATCTGTAATTAAAGACAAAAAAGAAAAGTTAAGCCGTAACCTCCAGTATTGGTCGGGAATTACGGGTGAATGATAATTATCATTTTAATGATAATTGATAGTTGTCCTTAAATTATAATCTAAGGACTTGAAAATACTTCATCGGATATTTCATTCTAACAGTCTAACTATTATCGAGCTATATGAAAAATGTCCTCGTCATGTATTGTATATTGTTTAATCAGTTACAATACAAGTCCAAACCAAAGTTTAAAAATAGTATAGCATATCCGACAACGGTCGAATGGCCTATCATACCCGACTCTATCGCCGTAAATGCTTTAAAATTCTGCAAATACAAACTGAATCAAATTCTTACTATGTCAATCATAGTAGAAAAAGTGTAAAAAAGGGATGAATAAAATGAAGCCATCTTATATAAATCTTTTACTGCAAATAACTCTGTAATGTAACGTTTAACGACATATTGACCTTAATATTTTTTTGTTTGTATGAGTGTCCCCAATCGATATATATAGGTTTAATCGTGCGCCGCGATTTTGAAAAAAGAAATCAAAATGGCGGTTCGATCAATGGACCAAAATTTTCAAATCCCTTTAAATAATATACGTACGATATCACATATCTCCTGCGGCAGAATGGGTTTGATGAGCGCGAACATTTTCTCGTAGTACGAGGGTGCATTCACTATGTGTACGTGTTTCAATCGGACCGGCATGCCTTCCTGGAATATCATGAATTATTGGTCATATCATCATTATGGAGTTCTCAACGAGGTATTCCCCGATAGCTTATAGTATGGGACTGTTTGAGAAGAAATTGAAAATGTTTTTAAAAACTGTAAAACACTACTTAATACGCCCCTGGTGTTGTAAATGTTTATATTAGGCGGCGGCGGTGGCCTTTAGCCTCCATTTCCAATAAAAAAGGAGACGTTCACTGTTGGACGTTTTCTTATCGAGTTTTAATTACTTTACAGCATCCTGAACATCCTCAAGTGGTTCCAGCGTTTATGAGCATCAAACTATCACTCCTCCTAGAGAGATAGTTCAAAATCTTTAAACCCGCGACTGCTATCATACTTAAGACATGTCTCAAGCCTTTTCCAATAACTTCTACAGCGCCAAAATTATTAATGAATGCGAAATCACCCGCTTCGATTGATGATATTGGATTCAACACGGAACTAGTACTATTATCTAATCTATGACGGAACACGCAATCACAATTTAAAACCTATTCAGTCTTGCTTTGAAGACACCTTTGAAGACAAATATAACGACACCTCGGACTCCGAAATACATCAAACCGTTTAGGCTACTGGGCTCAGCTAAAAAGCAGATATTCCTACTTATACGTACTGCGCTCAAAAAAGTTAACCATTCGCTTGGGTGAGTAAAAATACGGCGCTGTTGAAACTTTCATAGCTAAAATTCGGTCAAGTAAAAGAAATACCTCATTCGTTATTCAATACGAGCCTTTTGAGCCTCTTGTGAGCCGAAGTGGGTAAAGGCCAAGGGCGGATGCTTCGACTGAGAATATTTATTGTGTGAGTTTGTTTAGTATGGATAGTTCAGTTTTTATTGAGGAAAAAATCTAGTAAGTACCTAGTTACGTAATTTAACGACGACATGTATAACGAGTGTTAAGGCCATATTGATAGTTTTATGGATTTTTTTTATAAGGTAAGAGACCCAAATAAAGCCTATGCCCCAATAAGGCCTAGGTTTCAAATTTCCCGCTTAGACATTACAAATAACCGCGAAAGTTTACAGTGGTGTGCGTAAGGATGTATCTGACACATACAAGAATAGCGAGCGCCGCTTACCACGAGTATTTAGTTTAAAAGTTTAGTAACCCCTACATAAGCATTTATACGCCATTTTTTCAATGTATTTTCTGTAATATTTTTTTTTCTTACACATACGACAGGTCCAAATAAGGCCTATCATATCGAATGGATGACATGTGGCAATGCCTTGCTTGTAATATCTGGTAGGTATCATGAGCTGTGTGTTGGCTTAACCCCTGCTGGTAAAAAAAATACTGTTCAGGAGATTGCTTGAAGAAAATGAAGAAAGGAAGGATATATATGTTGAGACGATTATGATAACTGATTATAACGCCCTAATATGATTACTAAAGGATCTTACTAAATTTAAATAATATTACGTTGATATGTTTTAGTAACTGAAGTTTAATGATTGTTTTTTCTTTCTTTTAGTATGAAAGGCCTTATTACGGCATGGGTCTCCCAATAAGGCCTAAATGACTTTTTTTGATTCACAGAAGTCAGATTTTTGTTTTTTTAACGTTTCAACTATATTTATTTTAAAGTTTAATCAATAAAGATTAATATTTCGAAAGATGAGTGAGTTTTTCTTAAAAAACTACTAATTACGTCAAGATAAAAATAAGGTAGGCCTTATTTGGGTCACTTACCTTGAGGTATTTTTGTTTCTGTCTCCCCATCTTTTTTCCAGAATGAAAAGTATCCTATGTCGTTTATGTTTTTTCCTCCACGCGATATTATAGGAAAATTTGCTGCGTTGTTTTAGCGTAAAAAAGGGCAAATACGTTTTTACGGACGTGCGCAACGCGACCATCATACACATCTAGGAATTAGATGTGCAGGTAGAGCGATCGCTGAAAATGCACGTAAGTTTCGAAAAACTCATTGGTACGTTGGCCAGGATTTGAACCCGAGATGTCTGGTTAGGAGGTCGGAGACTACCGTGGAGCCACGCACGCTAGTTCTGGAGGGGGTGCGCGAAATACAATAATTATAGTTCATTCCAATCAAAAAAAGCAAAAGGTAAACATAGTATGCATTTGACATTGACATGTGTCAGTTCCATAGTAAGTTTGTTTACCTTTTGTTTTTTCTGATTGGAATGAACTATAAAGTACACTTTTATTTTGTTTTTTAATTTGAGTAAGCAAATTTAATTTGAGTAATGTATTACTGAAATTAAATTTGCTTACGCTGAAAAACATAAAAACAAATCGTTTCAACAAAGCAAATATCCATCAGCAATTTTTTCCACTAAAACTATTTTTTCATAAAAACATGAAATAAACATATAAAATACCAAAAAAGAGCATTGCTTTGTCTTGTCGCATTATTTTTTAGTTCTCTAAATCTATGCAAAATTAATTATATTATATGTCTATCTGCTCTTCATTTTTTTAAGCTCTATATTAAAACATTATTTTTATTACCATTTCGTACAGGTCGGGTCGGCTTATTATTCGTCGACAAGCGGATGTTAGATGTCGCCTACAAGCGGATGGTAAACTGAAAACTTCCCCTAAGGAACCTATACAATCTGAACAAAAAAAAAGCTTATTGTCAATTTCTGTTATCACTGATCAGTCAATTTGCGAACCATTTGCTGCTTTTTTTATTATTTTTTATGGCAGAGGTGGCAAACGAGCAGACGGATCACATGATGGTAAGCGATTACCGCCGCCCATAGACACCCGCAACACCAGAGGAGTCAGAAGTGCGTTGCCAGCACTTGCTTGTCAGCGAATGATAAAGTCATCCTATATAATATTAGTAGGAATAATAAGGATTAAAAAGACGAATTCACTTATTTTATGTTCGTATCTAAAACAAAACTCGAACTCACCAATAAAAACATAAGATACTCCTTAAAGAATATAATGTTGACTTTGGGTAAGATCTTCAAAGTAATGTCTTTCATGTCGAAGACCAGGATGTGTCCTCTAGGATACACCTCGATGCATCTCAGCCAGTGGTCAGCCTGGATGGAGAAGGTTTTCATTACATCGTAGTAGACCATGTTCTCCAAGTTAGGGTCATCCAGCTGATAGATAAGGATCTCGTCCTCGTCCGTAACGTATGTTGTTATGTTGCTGTAAAAGGAAATTTTAAAGGGTTTTTCATAATTCGAGCAGATAATAAGACTGACTCGGTGGCTAAGTGGTTAGCGATCCTGACCTCTGATCCGAGAGTCGTGGGTTCGATCCCCACACAGGGCAAACTTTTCTGTGATGAGCAGAATTGCTTGCTCTGAGTCTGGGTGTATTATATCTATATATGTATGTATTTAAAAGTATATGTGTATGTATATTAGGGATGTAACGGAGGTGGGGTTACCGGAACCGAAGCCGGAATCGGAGTTTTGAAATTTGACTTATCGGAATCGGAACCGGAATCGGAACCGAAATCGGAACCGAAACCAGAACCGGAATCGAAGTCCGCGGTGGAACTCGAGGCAGAAGAGAGATGTTTTAAGGACAATTTAATTGGCATATTCAGTGTTTTATTTTGGAACAGCCGAAAACATGTTCGTTCGTACGCCTGGCAGCAACCGGCCACCGCGGGGCGGCCCCTTCCCGCGCCTCTTCCCCACCGCCCGTGAGCTTCGACCTCCGTTTTAACCTCCGATTTAAAACTGTCGGAACCGGAATCGAAATCGGATGTCAAATTTCAGTCGGAAGTTCCGACTTATCGGAATCGGAATCGAACCTCCGTAACATCCCTAATGTATATCAGTCTCTGGTTGCCAAGATACAGAGAATCCTAGTTTGGGGCCAGATGACCGTGTGTGATTTGTCCCAGATATTATTATTATTATTTCGGAATATAAAATTGGGCTACTCTGCACACTTGGCGCTAGGTCAAATGGCAGGAGCTACTCCAGCAGAAGCACAGTCGGCTGGAGGTCAGTGCGACGAGGACAGAAAGCGTCGGACAATCCGGGCATTGTCGAGGAGGACTGCCTTTTGCATAGCGGCTATTATCGGTCTGCCTCGAAGTCCCAACCGTCTAAGGTTACGATCCAGGTCAGCGGGGATCAAACCATTAACGGACAGGACTACAGGAATGATTTCAGTGGATTGCACTTGCCACACATCCGCAATCTCGTGCGCCAGATTAAGGTACCGCAACCTCTTGTCGGCATCAGCTTGCACGAGGTTTTCGTCGTATGGAATAGTGATATCCACTAAAAACACCCTTGACTGCGCCCGATCCATCAACACGATATCAGGTCTATTATGATCAATAGACCTGTCCGTGATGATGTCTCGGTCCCAGTAGAGCTTGGCGCGGTCGTTTTCGAGAATCGTCTCCGGCGCATACTTGTAATATGGCAACAGCCGAGCTATGAAGCCATACTTTAGAGCGATCTCTTGATGCAGGATCCTGGCTGCTTGGTTATGTCTGTGCAGATACTCTGTGTTACAAAGAACCGAACAACCGGAGGTTATATGGCGTTATATTATTATTATTATTATTATTATTATATTGCGGGACAAATCACACATGATCATCTGGCCCCAAACTAGGATTCCCTGTATCTTGGGAACCAGAGACTGATATATATACATATATACATTTTAATACATACATATATAGATATAATACACCCAGACACGGAGCAAACAAATCTGCTCATCACAGAAATGTTTGCCCTGGGTGGGATCGAACCCACGACTCTCGGATCAGTAGTCAGGATCGCTAACCACTGAGCCACCGAGTCAGTCGTTCATTTTGTATCTAAGTCTTGTCACCAAACATCAAGATTGATATGTTCCGGTATAAATATAAGATAGCCAATTCTCCGTGTCTTTCATTCAAGTGTGTGGCTAGTACTATCTCACTAATATTACAATCTCATCTCATCTCATCTCATCTGATCTCACTAATATTATAAATGCGAAAGAATGGATTTTTGTTTGTTTGTTTATTTGTTCTTCTTTCACACCGAAACTACTGAACGGATTTGGATGAAATTTGGTAGGTAAAAAGATAAAGCTCTCGGCTAACACATATGATACTTTTATCCCGGCAAACCTAAGGCTTCCCGAAGGAATGCTTAAAAACTCAAAATTTCCACTTCGTCACTAGATGGCGCCACCTTAACATTTTCTTTCTCTCTGGATCCAATGCTAAAGTCCACGAAGTCGCGGGCGGAAGCTAGTGTGATATAAAAACGCATTTATTTGAGGAACTAGATGTTTCTTATTATTCTGAGTCAATTAAGTCATAATATAGGTGTGTCCCTGCAGTGGGGACGATATGGGCTGTTAACAACAACAAGGTGATTTTTAATGGCGGATGTCGCGGATATGAACAGGTTGTTTTTCGGGTACAATATGACAATTTTTATTCTATTACTTTATATATACACTACAAAGATTTTTGGGCTATCCATACAAATATGATCCTACCATCTAAATGTATTTAGAGCTCAAATGTTTTTTACGTTTATTTAAATCATAATTATATCTCTTTAGCCTAGTATGTTCATACTGTGACTGTACTATCGTATCGTAGGTCGAGGGGATCTGGCACTCCAGGTCTTGGGCCAAGCAAGACAGAAGGTCAGTCGTTATAGTTTGTGTGGCACCATACTCACCTACATAGATAAGAGTTGCAATGGTTAATGTTGTTGAGTTTCATGCGTAGAGACATATGATATCGGTGAACAGAACTAAAAAAAAAAAACTCGTTGTGTAAAATATAAAAATTGTTTGATTTATTACAGCAAGTTTAATATCGTACTTTTACTTCAAACACGAAAAAATTAAAAATAATAAGGCATGACTTGTTTTGAAGAGCAGGTTCTAAATTATTATTTGCATATATTATGAGTCGTTTTTGTGATACAAATAGAGCTATTGTTTGTTTTGTTATGTAGATGTTAAATCAGAAGCCATGAACGGTAATTAAAAATGTGTTCGTGACTAACTAAATAGAGTCACACCACGTCTGAATTATAAAAATTATCTACAGATTACAGGGGCTTGGCAAAATTATCATCGATACCAGAATCTCAGAGAGGAAGTGAAATACGCTTACAAAATACATAAATATTTATTTTTCTATCGACAAGAATAATATTAAAAGAGAACAACAACTATATCATTGCAATAAAATTTGCAAATAAATTGCTTATCAACAGACAATGGCAATTTGTATAGGTGTCACGTTGAGGTCACCTAATCCCTTTTCTTTTTTCACAAGGATACGCGCAATTACACGATAAACCGGAAGATCGCTTACCTAATCGAAGCTATAGTACGCGAATTTATGGAAAGCAAACCATTTTTCTACAATCTGCTATTTAGCAACCACTGTAATTAGGTCTCCCACAGATGAAATGATGGACTTTCCAATTGTGACCAAAAAAATAACACAATCTATTTTGTATTTAGATACCTACTAAAAGTAGGCAGAAAATTAATCTACTGAAATACCCATCATGTATACCCGTTCTATCGCCCGAAAACCAACTCATGGTAAACTACCACTACACAACTACAACTAAACTATCTTGTTACCTAACTAAACTATGTTGTCCTTAGGTCTCAGTTTAGAGAAACCAGTTTTTATTAACTTAGCAGACGTACAAAGTACAAATGACCGAATTTTTGGGTCGAATTAGCAATAAGCGTAGGTAGGCAATTATAATGTTTAAAAATTCACGCAGAAGCTATCGTAGAAGTACTTTTTTGTGTATTATGGTATTTTTTTTAATCACTATTAAAATACCTAGTTGGTTCCTATTTTATACAGAGCTCTAACGGAACCCTTGGTGCGCGAGTCAGACTCGCACTTGTTCGGATTTTTCCTTGATAAAAGTCTGTCTTATTTCACCCTTTTTCGTTTGCGCACTTTATCGAGGGACACACTGTGCATAAGTGCCTTACGTGATGGAGAAAGCAGTCTTCATCCTAGGAGCAGTGGGGTCTCTGTCCATGTAGACCTCTGTCATGTCAGCTCTGGTGACGCTAAATCGCTCGATGCATCGCTTTGTCTTTTCCAGACTCCCAAAGCAGCTGTGCAAGAACTTCTTTAGGAGCACGTCATCTGAAAATAATTATTTAATAGTTTTTAGTGGACTTTCGTATTGTGTAATACATTTGTCGGGCTATCACAAAGGATAGACGGCAGTTATCTAGTTAGTGCAGTGTTTTTCAACCTGTGGGTCGAAGCCTTTCTCAGGGGTTCGCGGGTAAAAAAAGGCAAATGTCCTACACTGCAATACAAAGAGAAGGCTGGACCTGTTTATTAAACTGTGGTTCTATTTTGGATACCTTAAAATTAAATCGTTTTCTAATTGAAGAAAATTATAAAAGTAGTCTTTCAAATCACTAACATTTTGTATATTTATGGCCCTAGGGGTTCGCAAGAATTTTTTTACTTGTAAAGGGGTCGGGTATTAAAAAAGGTTGAAAAACACTAGTCCAATGTTATAGTTATACAAAACGTAGTCCTTAGCGTTACCCACGGAATTGTGTAGTCTGTAGAGCATTTTTGTGTTTTTAGTGATTTGTAGATCTGATAAATGTGAAAGTACAGATGTTGGTTTTTGTTCCACTTTCACGCCGAAACCAATGAACGGAGTAGAATGAAATGTTGTAGGTAGACAGATTAAATATTGGGTTAACATACAGGGTAATTCCCGGAATAATAATTTCGGCACCTATCCATATAAAAAGTTCTAGGGTAATCAGAAAAATCTCATTACTTACAGACATACATGGAGGAATTAAAAATAATGTTGTTTTAAAAACGTTGAACCTGTTTTAACTTCCTTTACTTTCAAGAACTGATTTTTGGCCTTTAATTTCTAAGACGCACTCCTTCCTGTTCTGTAGTTTTATTTTAAATTGAAATTTAATTTAATCTTCATAATATTATTTATCTCTGGGTCATATATTAAATGAAGATCATTTTTTATGTAGGTACTGTATAACTCCTCCTGTTCGAATGATTCACATCTACTTAAGTACTTTTTTTTGCTCAAGACAATACAAGACAAGACAAGACAATTTTGATGTCTGTCCATCGGTCATCTGTACAATATAACCAACACACCTAGCTTACGTAGATCACAAGCTGGAAAACAACATAGTAGAACGTAGTTTAAGAGGTTCTAGAAGAAAAAAACGATTCCGCTCAAGACAGTCGTAAAAACGATATATTTTATAGCATCAGACCATAAGTACGAGTATGGTAGATATTCAATAGACTCTATTGAATGCCTATAACCAGACTGATGCGATCAAAGTTATTTTGATGAATGCAACTATGTATGATACCCGCCTCCTATTTCAGATAGGTTGCAGCGTACCTATACAGGGTGTTAAAAAAAGTGCGTTTGATATTTTAAGGGGTTACTCAGAATCAAGTAGCGGATTTTTTCAATATTTTTCCTGTATTCTAATACAGGAAAAATATTGAAAAAATCCGCTCTTAAATTTTTTTTTCAGTTTCTCTTACTAAATCTAAATCAAGAATTTGTATGGGAACCTGAAAAAAAGTTGTAGATCTGTTTTTTTTTTATTTTTTTTTTACTCTTGATTCTTAGTAACCCCTTAAAATTTCAAACGCACTTTTCTTAACAACCTGTATAATTGAACTTCTCTTGTAATAGGATGCGACATAAAAAACAAGTGAAGTAGGTAGAGGTTCTATAAACACAGTAATTTCAGATGTACGAGATAGCAGATTTACTTGAGTACTACCTAATTGTTTCTGTATTAATAGACTCGACACGATATATTGTTGTGAAATAGTTGTTTTTTGCCATATTATTCTTAGAATTTAACAATTTTTTGTATTACAGGAAGACATAAGGGACTTATGGGAGTGCTACAGGGATATATGTTATTTACTTATTAGGAGAGCTACGACGGTGAGAGTATTTCTTTTTCTGTTAAGATGTGTTTAGTTTAGACCTTCCTTTTTTCCTTTTCTGTTTAAAATTCCACTTACTGGATTGTTTGTTTAGTATTGTTATTTTTCTATTCCGTATCTTGAAATGACCTTAAACGTCCTAAAAAGTATCTAGCCTTGGAAATCTATAAAGACAGTAGTGTAGTAATAATCATTACCATTTAGCTCATATCTGTTTTGAATAGCTGTTTGATTTCCCAAATTGTAAAAATAAAAATAAACTGATGGCGATATGATGTCACTTCTTTTTCTTTTTCTTATCGTGTGGCATAATTGACAGTATATCTCCAAGGTATACACAATGGTGGCCATGACTAAGAATAGAATAGTCATGGTGGAATTGCCATGACCGAAACCACTGAGATGAAACCCTGACTGTGACTGCCCAGAAAGTTTCTTAATGAGAAGGTACATAGAAATAGTTGTATACGAAAAGCCACGGTCTTTTACCGAGGAGAGAGGAGGAAAAAAAATATATGTTCCCCTAAATATTCATTCTCCTTATATGATGTTCTCCCTCCCCAAATTCACGGCCATATTAACTTTCCTTCTTTACTGGGTATTAATAAAGAATTTGTATTTAACTGTCTGGGAAAACTGCTCAAAAGAAAATAAGGGTCACTTAGTTTCTTTAAGTTTCGTTTATTTTATTTAAGATTGGGTTTACGAGATTGATTACATAATAACAAAATATTAATGTTACAAACTTTTTGATATCTAAACTCTACTGTTTTGTATAAGACCAAAATGCTGGCCATAGTTTTAAACAAAATTAAATTTAATTATAGCAAAAAAAATATAGCAAAAATACCTGCTGGCGCTTATTTTCTTTTGAGAAGTATATATCTTTGACATTAAACTATAACTTTATTCAGGGGCGCCGACTTCATAAAAATATTGGGGGGCTAGGAGGAAAAAAAAAAAATATTTTCGTTTTTGCGATTATCGTTGAGGGAACGCAATTAGCAAGCCACAAGCCACACCAGTATTTTAATATAAAATATTGGGGGGCTCAGCCCCGCTGGTCATGTCATTGAGGGGGCTCGGGCATCCCCAGGCCCTATGGAGTCGGCGCCAGTCACTTTATTATCTCCTTTGTTAAGTATATCTGATTCTGAATAACTAACTTATATGATATTTAATTTGAGTTTTTAAAAGTATAATTGAAATTTCATAGAAGTTGATGGTGCCTTTAAAATTTGTATATTTTAAGATGCTGATGTTTTTACTTAATGCAAATATTTTTATGTATCGTTGTTAGCTATTTGAATAACTCGTTTTAGATAGGTACGTCTAAACCGAAAATAATTTGTGATGGTTTGATTACGTTACATAATACATTAACAACGCATAGCGGCCTTACTCACTGCTGGGATCAGGTTTTTCCATACATTAGGAAGTAAAAAAAAAGTCGGTTAAAAAAATATTTCATTTTCAGTGTTTGCTTTTTTGTGAACCAACTGCCCCAAGAAGAGGTACATTTTAAGTAGTCGGGCTTTTAATATAAATAGAGATAGACGGCGTGTATAATATGCAAAGGTACGTATATTTCCAGTTTGTGTTCACAAACCTGCGATCAAACAACTAACTTAATAACTCGATAAAGTCGACTGTGATTTGTTAGTAGGATATTGGATGTCTGATGTTTGAGTGTAAGCGATTGATTGAAAATATGATGCCTGGTAGTACTATTTATTAAATAAAATATATTTGTTATTTAATTTAGATATACGATATATGTTTTATGTTTTATGGTACGTACTTGTAGTGCCTTGGAAATTATTTTGTTACAATGCAATGTATTTTTTATAAATGAATATGAAATATACATGTAACGCTGCCAGCGTTGTGGGCACATTTGCATCAGGGGCGCTTCGGGGCGGGCTTTTTGACTAAGGCGTAGGCTTTTATTGTGCCTAAGCTGTAGATTTACTTGTAATATTTAAGACTTTTCAAATAAATATTATAAATATACATATTATAGATACGTTTGGATAGTAGTAAGGTACTTCACTTACCGAAGTCCTGTGGTAAGTAAGGCTCTTTCGCCAGCCATTCCTTGATGGCAGTGATATCCTGACTTGTGTCCTGTGGCATCTGGGAAATATAAAAATAAACAGGATACAAAATTCGCAAACTGCTCTGTCTGCTCTGTCTGGGTATTTAATGTTTATAATAAATGTAGATACATTGATAGTGCGCCTGACTACTGATCCAAGAGTCGTGGGTTCGATCCCAACCCTGGGCAAACATTTCTGTGATGGACAGATTCGTTTTCTCTGAGTCTGGGTTTATTATTATCTACCATATACAAGGTGTTAATGACAACTAATCATATACAGAAAATCTTAGTTTGGGTTTGGGGCCAGATGACCGTGAGTGATTTGTCCCGGATATTTATGATATTTATTTTATTTATTTATTTAAAGACAGGGTATATATTCTTTATTGTACACACTCAAAAAACAACAAAACGTATAATTTATTTAAATGTATATAAGTATGATATCTGTCTCTGCTTTCTGTATACACGGTAATACCTCAAGGAACAGGTAATCCTGATTTGACACCAAAGAACCGTGTGTCATTTTTCCAGAATCAATATGAATAAGGAAAGGCTCCAACCACTGACATCGATTCGGTTCTCACGATTAAAATTATTTGACAGAACTAAACTTAATTTAAGTGTTTTGTCTTTTTCGAAAAGACAAGGATAGGATGCTTAAATTAAGTTTAGTCCTGTCAAATAACTTTAATCGTACACACCGAATCAACACCAATCTCTGAATAAAATATTAAAAAGTTTCTAATATTCAAGTAGGTGCTTAAAATTGTAGCAGCATACTACACCTTTAAAATGAAAAAAAATTAAAATATTCAAAGAGGAAGCAGTGTACACTTTTTGAAGGTAATTTTTTGTCTACCTAATACAAGATTCCTACCACTTGGAAGCCTTGGAGCTCGTGTACCCGCCATTTCGCAAAGAGTATTTGCGGAGAAACGACTCATTTAGGCCCAAAAAACTCATCTATCCTATCTGCCTACATACTTGTTAACGCTTAGCATATACCAGTTTGTAATAACTACCTTAAAAGTCTTATAGATTGGCCTTGGACTTTAACATTCAAACTCCAAACATCCTACTTAATATATAATAGTCTTTTTTTTAGTTATATGTTAACAGGATGTAAGAAAAAAGTTGTAGAATCCGTGAATTGAAGCTTCTACTCATCAAAATGAACCACTTTTGCATCACGTAAGAATTTGCTCAAAATTAAATAGCAAACATTTTTTTTTTACTTTTCGTACAAATTGATTACCTGCATGCTGCGTTTTCAGTAAAGTCGTCGAACAAAGTTGTTCGATATTAAAAGTGCAGTAACATCTTCTATCTTGTATTCATCACAACTTATGGACTATAAAAACATAGGAGTAGGTTCAAATGGCGTTGCTTATTTGTAGGTACTACACTATGATATTTTGATTTTCAGACATACTTATAGGTTGCCACAATTCAGGTACCTATAACTTCTGCTTGTACTTACGCTTATACCTATTTCATCTCTATTATCTTCCTAGAAATTTCCTTTCAAGAGTCATTTTATTGCTTCTTTAGCAGACTCGTAAAGTTTACTCCAATTAAAAATTTTACTAATCATAATTTTACAAAGATTTTTAAAATATTATGTGTTGTAATGGGTCGTATGAGTAGTTTGTAAACTAGGCATTTAGACAAAATTTTTGAAATATCAGCTACGAGTACGTATCGGTACTGCAGTTATTAAATCCTATATTTCAAATTCCCTCAAGAATTTGACAAGTTACTTATAACTAGCTAAGAGCAACGGATAACTCACCCTTAATAATTCAAACAAAACACTGATTATAGATAGGTCTTTTACCGCACTTCACTTTTTTCACAATTCGCCTCACCAAATTAGCTTAAGTAACCGATAATAATTTAACAGCTACCAAAAAAAAATAATCAAGACCAATTATAACTCCTTAGTGCAGCCCTTCTTGTTCCGTCGACGACGCGAGACTAGTATCGGATCAGTACATAGTTCGATCGGACTCAGTATCAAAACGTCGGCATACGAACAGCTCTAGTCAGATTCAATGTCAAGATTATAAGGACATTAGCCTTTTCCCGCGGTTCCAGCCTCGTGGATATCGTTTTTAAAACTGTTCTTGAGGTTGCGCAGTATGAGTTTTTCGGGATAAACTATCCTATTTTGTTTGCTGTTGAAAATGAACGCTCGCCTTCAACTTCAGATTAGAACTTTGGTTAAATAAGACAAGTTGAAGCAAAATTGACGAATAAAACTGTTAAAGAAATAGCAGAAAATCTAAAAACAAGTATTGGGAGTGCAGACAAGACCATAAATAATTTAAAAAGTGTGCGCTTGGTGGGTTTTTCATATTGTGAAACCCAAACACGAGAAATCAGGATTGATGGTTTCTGAAACACAACTTCTGAAACGATTTTAAAGAGATATAGATAAGATATTAAATTGTGATGAAACGTAGAGTACACTGTTTGTTACTGAATCTAAAAGATATTTTTTGGAGGGAAAATAAGCAATCGAATGATCCTATCAGTGGCGCTGCGCACGAGTGGGTCGACATGCAACCAAAATAAAATTTCGCTTTCGGAATTAATAAGCTTCCCGATCGATGGCATAAGTGCAATGCAATAGCAGGGTACTACACGAATAACAGTCTATAATTTAGCTCATATTTCTAATAAACAAAACATATATTTGATTGACCATTCCTGTTTATATTTGAACCACTTACGTACAAAATCAGCAGTTGTAAATTTTTTGTTCACACATAAAAAATATTATTTTAGGATTAATTATCAATACCCTAACCATATTTAAAAAAAAACGACTGCATTAAAACGTATCCTATGTGTTCTGGATCAGTGGACTGTATTTTTTCGGTCGTTCGGGTGTTCAGGTGTTCTCAGAAGTGAAAGGCTCGGCGGTCGGGTTCACAATACAATTTTATTAACAAAATGCTCTACTTATGTCTAGAATCACAGTATCGCTATTGGCGGGTATGATAACGATGCGCGCTTGCGGGGGGCGCGCGGGGCGCGCGGTATGCGTGGGGGCGTGGCGCGATGCAGCGCTAGGCGGCCGGCTCGCTGTCCGTAACAGTTCCTCCCCCCGGCGCAGCTTGCGTAGCCTCTTCTGTGGCCACCAGGACGGCGAGCTTGCTGACTGGACGCCTGAAGGTGCCGGTCCTCGTCCTGATGTCGGCGACTCGTACGCCGCCGTCTGGTCCAGCGTACACTCGCTCGACGCTCCCCATAGGCCAGACGTTGCGTGGCAGTGTAGGGTCCACCACGACCACGATGTCGCCTTCTCGCAGCGCTCGACGGTGGCTTGTCGACTCTCCTCTCGGCACCAGCGTCGGCAGGTACTCGCGCAGCCATCGCTGCCAGAAGTGATCTGCGAGCGCCTGGCTGGCTCTCCACGTTCGTCGGTCGGCCAGGTTGCAAGGGCCGGTGATCGGCAGCCCCGTTGATGACCCCAACAAGAAGTGGTTGGGGGTGAGGGCCTCCGGGTCTTGCGGGTTCACGCTCACGTGGGTCAGTGGGCGCGCGTTGATCGTGTGCTCAGCTTCCGTGAGCACTGTCTGCAGCATCTCGTCGGACGGCACCCTCTCCTGTAGAGTCGCTCGTAGTGCCGTCTTCACTGAGCGCACCAGTCTCTCCCAGGCACCGCCTTGGTTCGGCGCCCCAGGAGGTATGTAGCGCCACTCCATCCGGTGCTTGAGCCCCTCGTCGCGGAGAAGAGGCAGCCACTCAGCGTAGGCCTTCTTCAGCTCGTGGTCCGCCCCTCGGAAGTTGGTCGCGTTGTCCGAGTACATGAGGCTCGGCCATCCTCTGCGCGCAGCCATACTCCGCAGCGCCATCAGTGCCGAGTCAATCGACAGGGACGGGACGACCTCGACGTGTACCGCTCGCATGGTGAGGCACGTAAAGAGCGCCCCCCACCTCTTCTCTCGGCGGCGTCCCACCTTCACGGTCATCGGCCCGAAGTAGTCGACACCGCAGTTGGTGAACGGGCGGTGGAACGGGTCCAGGCGGGCTCGCGGCAGGTCTCCGGTGGCGGGTGGCTGCGGTCTCGCTTTGCGCACTCGGCAGAGGGCGCACCGGTGCTCGATGGCGCGTACCGTGGGCCGTAAGTGTACAACCCAGTACCGCTGTCGTAGGTCGTTCGTCACGCGCTCCCTGTTGGCGTGACCGGCTGCGCAGTGCTCTCGCAGCACGATGAGCTTGGTCAGGTGGTGGCGGCCGTCCAGGATCACGGGCCGCTTTAGGTCAGCGGGCGCGTCGGCAGCTCCAATGCGGCCTCGCACTCGTAGGATGCCGTCCTCAAGCATCGGGTCCAGCTTGAAGAGACGGCTCGATCGGGGTAGGGGGCGACCTGCGTTCAGTCGCTCCATTTCCTCAGCGAAGCTCTCCCGCTGTGCTCTCTTTACGAGCTCTCGTTCTGCTCGCAGGATGTGGTCCAGCTCCATGCGCGTGGCTCGGCGACGGCAGATGTCGGTGAAGGCCAGCGCGCGTGCAGTAGCCCGCACCAGCGTCTCGTATTTCGAGAAGCGTGTGGGCTCGGGCAGCCAGTCGGCGTCTCGTTCGGCAGGCTCGGTGATGTGCAGGACCTCCTCTCGTTCCTCGGCGGCCACGCGTTCGGCGGGCCAGCTTGCCTCGGGCTCGTAGAGGAAGCTGGGGCCCTGGAACCAGCGCTCGTTCTCGTCGATGGGCGCGCGGCTGTGTCTCGTGGCGTCGTCAGCCACGTTGTGTTCGGTGGGCAGCCAGCGCCACTCGCTCTTGTCGGTGAGCTCGGCGAGCTCCCCCAGGCGGTGAGCGACGAAGGGGGTGTATCGGCGCGCGTCGTTTCGCACCCAGTGGACCACGGTCGCTGAGTCGGTCCAGAAGGTAGCGCGCTCGATCTCGACGCGGTGCTCCTTCCTGATGGTGTCGGCCAGCCGCGCGCCGATGACAGCCGCTTGAAGCTCGAGGCGCGGGATGCTCTGCGCGCGCCGCGGTGCCACCTTCGCTTTGCCGGCGACCAGAGTGACGGCGATGCTCCCGTCGCGGCGGGTCACCCTCCAGTAGGCCGCAGTCGCGTACGCCTGCTCGCTCGCATCGCACAGGACATGCAGCTCGATGCGGTCGTGGGTCCCGAGCGCGTAGCAGCGGCGCAGTCGCAGGCGTGCGACGTCCGCCAGCTGCTCCAGCCAGTTCGCGAAGAGCTCGGCTTCCTCCGCAGGTATCGGCTCGTCCCATGGCAGCTGGAGGCGCCACAGGCTCTGCAGGATGATCTTCGCCCGGATCGTGTAGTGGCTCAGCAGCCCCAGCGGGTACATGACCGCGCTTAGGGCGCGCGGGACTGCGCACGCACCTCGGCCGGGACTCTGGACATCGAGGTGACGAAGCCCAGCTCGTCGCGATCGGCGTTCCAGTGGAGCCCAAGGATCTTGCTCCCGTGGTCGGTTCCCAGCTGGGAAGGTGTGGTCGCCCGCAGCTCTTGCGGGATATCACGAAGCACGTCAGCGTGACTGGCGCTCCACTTGCGCAGCGTGAAGCCGGCCGCGGCGTGCACCTCGTTGATCTCGGCGATGGTGCGGCGGGCTTCCTCTTCGCTGGTGTAGCTGTCCACTAGGTCGTCCATGTAGTGGCTCCCCGTTATGGCCTCCAGAGCGCGCGGGTGTGTATGCGCGTGTTGCTGTGCGTTGTGGTTCCGCACAGCGTGCGCCATGAACGGAGAGCTGGCTGCACCGAAGATCATGCTCCTCATCTTGTACTGGCGGGGCGGGTTCGCTCGGTCGTCACCCCTCCACAGGAACTGCTGCGCCGGCTGATCTGCTGGGCGGATCCTTACTTGAAGGAACATCTCCTGGATGTCGGCGGTCACGGCGATCGGTCTCTCTCTGAAGCGAAACACGACGCCTTGGAGAGAGAGCAGCAGGTCAGGTCCTTCCAGCAGCTGCTCGTTCAGGCTCGTTCCGCAGCTTCGGGCGGCCGCGTCGAAGACAAGCCGCCACTTGCCGGGCTTGTTCGGGTTCTGCACGGCGAAGTGGGGCAGGTACCAGCAGACGCTGCTCGTTTGCTCGGTGCCGTCGCATGGTGTCGCGTAGCCCTTCTCAAGTAGGTTGTTTACTTGAGCGGTGTACTCCCTCGCGAACTCAGGTGACGCGTCCATCTTCTGCTCGATTTTCCGTAGCCGCCGCGCTGCTGCCTCGTAGCTCGGAGGCATGGTCACGTGGTCGTGTCGCCATGGCAGGCCGACCTCGTAGCCCGCGTCGATCTTGCGCAGCGTGCCCTCCACGATGCGCGTCGCTCGTTGGTCTTCGTCGCTGACTCGCGGCTTGTGTGAAACGCCAAGCGAGTCGATCCGGAAGTGCTTCTCCACCAGATCGTGAAGCTGCTGGTCGTGCCGATCGGGCACGTAGGTGTGCAGCACGTTCTCGTAGCCGCTGACCAGGCTGCGTGGCATCGTCCCGTGGATCACCCAGCCCAGCTGAGTTCTCGATGCAGCGGGTTGACCGGGCTCGCCGACTCGTAGCTCACGGGACACGATCATCTCCCAGTGGTCGGTGCCGATCAGGATCTGTGGGCGTGCCAGCGGGTAGCATACCTCGTCGCTCAGCAGGTCACGCAGGTGTTCGTGTTGCAGCAGAGCGCTCGATATCTCCTGCCGATGAAGTGTGAGGTCTCTCACGGTGCGTGCCCGCACTGGAAATGGCACCCCCTCGTTCTTCCCACGCAGCTCGATGGCGACGATCTTGCTGTCTCGCTCGCTCTGAGACATGTTGACGCCATGTAGGTGCAGGGGTTGTGAGGGTCCCTCCGCTCCGACGGTTCTCGCCAGCTCTTCGTCGATGAGTGTCACGGTGGCGCCCTCATCCAGCAAGGCGTAGGTCTGCGTCTCTCCTCGCGGTCCAGAGATGACCACCGGGCATACCTTAAGTAGCACAGATCGTGTGCTAGTGGCAGTGGGCGTGGCCACCGATAGTACTGCCTCGCTGTTGCTCGGAGGCGCGGTCCGTACCGCGGTGCTCGGTGCGGCTGACGCTGGCTGCGCGTCCTCGTGCAGCGTAGGGTGATGCGGGCGGCGGCACTGGTTCACGCCGCACGGCTTCGCCTTGCAGAAGCTCCGTCGGTGGCGCCTCGCTATGCACTTGAAGCACAGCCCCTTCTCTCGCACGAAGTCCCAGCGTTGGTCGATGGAGAGCGCCTTGTAGGACGGGCACCGCGGTAGCGGGTGCGCCTGTCCGCAGCTCAGGCACGGGTCGCTCAGCTCTCCCGTCGTCTCGGAGGTAGCGTAGACGGCGGTCGTCCTCTTCTTGCCACCCATCTGGGTAGCGGCGGGTCGCGGCGTCGGTCCGCGCGTCGCGGTCGCAGGCACGTTGCTCGATGCCGGGGCGTAAGTGTATCTCAACGCCCGGTCCGCCTCGCGCATGAGGGAGCGAGACAGCACTACTATTTCGGGGTCAGCGGTACCTTGATGTTCGTCGGCGTAGTCACACCAACGTGACTTGATGTGTGGGCTCAGCTTCTCCAGCGCCTCGCGTACCAGCATAGGGTTATGCAGGTAGCCCCGTCGGTCGATGGTCTGCAGCACGCAGACGACGTTCTGCAGCTTGATCGCGAAGCTGTTGAGTTCAGTCGCCGACGTTCCCGGCTTCGGCAGCTTCCTCAGGTCCTCGAAGGCGCGATCAATGATGACTTCGGGACGCCCGAAGCACTGCTCCAGCGTTCGCATGATGATCTCGGGGTCCGTGGCTGTGTGAAGTAGCGCAGCCACGGCATCGCGAGCTTCTCCCTTGAGGCAGCTCCGCAGGCGTAGCAGGTTCTCACCTAACGACAAGTCAAACATGGTGGTAGAGTCTCGCATAGCCGCCTTGAATGGCAGCCATTCGCTGGGCGCGCCGGAGAACGTCGGCAGTTCTGGGGCGTGGCGCGGTCGTGCACGTGTTATTTTTTGTAACACGTGCGCCAACTGTTCGATGTCGCTGCTCCGTCTCGCCGGCGACGGTGAGTCTCGGCGGCGCCCTCGGTCACACGGCGGCTCCCCCCGTACTGGCTCCACGATGGCTCCCACGTGGTGTATTTCTTGTTCGACGTGGTGTTTTTCTGTCCCGATGTGGTGGTTTTCTGGCCCGACGTGGTGTTTTTCTGGCTCGACGTGTTGGTTTTCTGGCTCCACGTGGTGTTTTCCATGTCGGTCCAACGGCTGCTCGCGTAGCCAGTCGGTTACCCTGTCGCGGTGGTCGTGCGGCGGGTGTCCGACTTCAGGCAGGCTCTCTCGTTCCTCCTGCTATCTCTTCTATGGAAGCGACCTCGGCGGCTAGTCGCTCCTTCACCAACTCAGCCTCCAGATCAAGCTTCCTGCGCTCGATCTCAAGAAGCTTCTCGGTGGCGGCGAGTTTGGCGCGCCGCTGGCGTGAGGCGACGCTCGTGTTCGATCGCTCCGAGCGCGCCGGTGAGTGGCGTCCACAGGTGACGGCAGGGTTCGGGCGTGGTATTTTCTTAACTGCGCCCGTCGCAGCGATCGGCGGCAGCTCGGTCCCGGATGTCGCGGAGGGCAGTTGCCCCTCCCCCCCGGAGAGCGGGGTCGGGTCAGACTGCACGTTCGTCGTGGTGGCAGGCGAGGCTGGCGGGTTCAGGGACAGCCGTCGCTGCCGTTCTGCAGCGATCCGTTCCAGTTCACGTCGCTCGGCTTCGGTGCGTTCACGCTGCTCGGCTCTATCACTCTGGCTCCTGGTGATAACCATTGCGATCGGCAATCGGTTGGCGGGCAGCGGGACGACGAAATACCACGGTGCGGATTCACGTTCTAATCCGGATCTTGAAGGACCAGGCAGAATTGTTCTGGATCAGTGGACTGTATTTTTTCGGTCGTTCGGGTGTTCAGGTGTTCTCAGAAGTGAAAGGCTCGGCGGTCAACGCGGGGTTTTCTTCTCTTTGCCCCCGGAGGGGGCAACGGGGAGACGTTGTCGGGGCTCTGCCCCATAAACGTGGTGGTCCACGCTGCCCGTTAATACGGGCAGGTCGTTGGGGTCACATCCGTGGTAGTCAGTCCGGTGTCTTCGCCTGCCCCCGCGCGGTCGAGCTCAGCCTGGAGGCTCCCTGTAAGGGGAGGTCCGGCGAGCGACCGGCGCGCGGGCGGCGGTCGTGTCGGAGCCGGAGGAGACGGCTCCGACGAGGGGCCTGCCGCGACCTCGAGGAGGTCTCGCGGCAGGCGCTTCCTGTCCTGGGGGTTCGAGCGGTAGGGGGCTAGCTCCCGAATGTGCGGGAGCGCCGACGCTTCTACTCGCCCGAACATGGACTTGGCCAGCCGACGAATAAATTCGTCCAGGCTTTCCATCTCGAGGTCCCGTTCTATGGTCGCGTTCCTCACGAAGCGGGGGGCGTCTACAATGGTACGGAGCGCCAGCGACTGCTGCGCGCGCATTCGCTGGCGGAGCGGCTCGCTCACCAGCGCGTACCAGGCCGGCGCGGCGTAGGTGAGGCGAGAGCGGATGTACGTCTTGTAGACGCCGAGCTTCACGCGCAGGGGAAGACGCGACGACAAGACGGGACGCAGGAGCTCTGGCTGCGCGAGTCTGCCCGACGACAGACGTGATGTGGTGTTTCATGGACAGGTTTCGGTCTATGGTTACCCCGAGGTATTTCGCCTTGGGGCTCCACTCGACCTCCTGTCCATGAAGGCGCAGGGCTGGCAAGTCTCGGCATCTGGTTCCGATGACTAACGCCTGGGTCTTCGACACGTTGACGGTGAGCCGCCAGTCGGCCAGCCAGGCGGGGAGTGCGTCGAGTGTCCGCTGCATACAGGACACAGCGTGACGCGGACTTATGGAGCTGTGGATGTACGCCGCATCGTCGGCGTACAGCGCCAGCTGGGTCCTCCCCGACACAGGGATGTCGTCTGTGTACCTGGCATAGCACACGGGTGACAGGCAGCTACCTTGTGGTACTCCGGCTTGGATGGGGCGCTCTGAGGAGACGGCGTTTTCCACTGCCACTTGGAAACGCCGATCTGCCAGGAAGGTGGCCACAGTCTGCACGACTCGACGTGGAGTCGTGGACGTGGACAGCTTGTAGAGCAAGCCGGGATGCCATACGCGGTCGAAGGCCTTTTCCATGTCGAGGAATACTGCAACCGTGTGTTCCCTCTTGTTAGAGGCCACGGATATGCTGTGCAGTACCCTCGACAGTTGGAGCGTGGTGGAGTGTTCGGCTCGGAAGCCGAACTGCTCGTCACGCGGCGTTATGTGCGGAACCAGATGCCGCAGCAGGAGTTTCTCGAACACCTTGGAGATGGTCGGAAGCAGCGTGATAGGCCGATAGCTTTCGGCCTTCAGGATATTCTTCCCTGGCTTTGGCAGCATTATGACACGTCCCAGCTTCCACGTTTGCGGGAAGTGCCCCGTGCGCAGGATTCCATTGAAGAGCCGCGTCACCGCCGCGATTGCACGCGGCGGTAGGCGGCGGAGGGCTTCGTTGGTGACCTGGTCGGGTCCTGGGGCTTTCCGGAGCTGTGTGCGACGCATCATGCGCTGCACCTGGCCCGGGGTGAATATCACTGGGTCTTCGTCGGCAGCTATCGGCTCGGCGAAGTAGGCTTCCAGGTGGCGAGAAATCTCCTCTGCTTTGGTGTCATCTCCGTGGTTCGGTTTGAAGGCTTTCTCCAGGGAGTCCGCGAAGATCTCGGCCCGGTCCTCAGCTCGGTAACGGGGTGTTCCGTCACTGGCGAGGATTGGGCGGATCGGATTCGGGACGCCCGAGACTTGCCGACAAAGCCGATGGACGCTGGGCCAGTCGTCACCAGCTGAATCGATGAAGCGTTGCCAAGACTCTTTCGCGACTGTTTCCAGTGCGGTCGAGATTTTCTCGGCAAGCGCGTTCAGCTGGGTTTTCAACATGGGGCAGCGTGTCCTTTGCCACTGCCTGCGTAATCGACGCTTCTTCTCAAGCAGCCTCTTGATGAAGGGGGGTGTCTCTCTACTCTTCACCAGTGAGGAGGAGGACTCTTCAGTAGAGGCTGCGAGTGCGGCCTGCATGCAGGATTGGAGATCGACTGCAAGCAGGTCTACGTCCGCAGGCGAGATGACAGGTCTGGTTGGGGTGTGCATCGCCATGTGGTTCTCGAAGACGTCCCACAAGTGACGACGGCGCGGCCTCGGTGGGGCAACCCTGGCAGTAGGTTGTGCCAGGGTGACGAGGACCGGCTGGTGGTCTGATATGAGGTGGTCATCGACGACTTCAATGGTAGGGCGGGATGGTAGGCCACGTACCAGAGTCAAGTCGATGACGTCAGGCATGTGGAGGTGGTAGTGGGGGTAGTGCGTTGGCACCTCCGGTCCCAGTACCTCATATTCTTGACGTTCCGCGTCGTCAAGGAGACGTCTTCCGTTGGGGCAGATGTGTGTGGAATTCCACGCCGTATGCTTGCAGTTAAAGTCGCCCCCGATTATCGTGGGCAGTGCCGATTCCAGCAGGGTGTGGATGTTGGCTACCGGCGAGGCTGGCGGGTTCAGGGACAGCCGTCGCTGCCGTTCTGCAGCGATCCGTTCCAGTTCACGTCGCTCGGCTTCGGTGCGTTCACGCTGCTCGGCTCTATCACTCTGGCTCCTGGTGATAACCATTGCGATCGGCAATCGGTTGGCGGGCAGCGGGACGACGAAATACCACGGTGCGGATTCACGTTCTAATCCGGATCTTGAAGGACCAGGCAGAATTGTTCTGGATCAGTGGACTGTATTTTTTCGGTCGTTCGGGTGTTCAGGTGTTCTCAGAAGTGAAAGGCTCGGCGGTCGGGTTCACAATACAATTTTATTCTCGCGGGTTTTCTTCTCGTTGCCCCCGGAGGGGGCAACGGGGAGACGTTGTCGGGGCTCTGCCCCATGAACGTGGTGGACCTCGCTGCCCGTTAATGCGGGCAGGTCGTTGGGGCGGGCGCTTGGCCCACAGCGGTCGCGTCGGCCGAGCCGAGCAACTGCTGCAATAGTCCCAGGGTCTGCAGGAGCACATCCTGGAACGGTTTGGTGGTTGCGCTGTCACTCGGCCTCGGCGGGACGGTGACGAGTGGGGCGGCGGGAGCTGGGAGGGCAGAAGCCCCCTTCTTCCTCCGACGCGGTTTCTTTTTGGTAGCTGGAGCCGAGGCCCCGCGCCTGCTGGTGGGCAGGTTAGCGGGGGCCATCAGGCTCGCAGCGGCCGACTCTTGCACGGCCGTTGGCCGAGCGGGGGCGGGGCGGGGTGCGGCGGTGGTGGTACGGGCGACGGTCCCGGCTTTCCGGTTCCGGAGCTCCCTACGGAACACCGGGCATGAGGTGTGGTTGGCAGGGTGAGGGCCGGCGCAGTTCACGCACGTCGGCAACTCCTCCCGCGGCCGTGGGCAGTCCTGGGCGGCATGGGGGCCGCCGCATCGGACGCAGGCCTGCGGGCGGTGGCAGCAGTGGGAGGAGTGCCGGAAAGCCTGGCACCGGTGGCACTGCGCGGGGCCTCTCTTCCCACGCCAGGCCTCGATCTTGATGCCCGGCATGTAGAGGAGCTCCGTGATTCCGTAGGCGTTGGGAATCAGGTCCGGGGTCCGTCGCAGCTGCACGAAGAAGAGGCACCCGGGGCGTCCTGCGCGCGCCCGGATGCTCTTCACGTGCTCCGCCTCGAAGCCTTGCTCGGCCAAGGCGGCGCTGATGTCGGCGGGGTCGGTGGTCAAAGGAAGGCCACGAATGGCCACCTTGAGGGGCCTCTCGGCCGGCGGCGTGTAGGAGAACCAGCTGATGTTGCTGGTCTCCTCGAGGCCGGTGAGGTACCGCTGCACAGTGCGGTACTCGTCGCCGTCCTGGGGTGTGAAGCGCACCCCGTCGCCGTAGGGGTGAGCGGTGGGAGCTCGCCCGAGCGCTTCAGCGAGCTTCTTAAAGTGGGCCGACCAGTTCGGAAGGCGCTCCACTACCAACGGTGGGTAGCGGGCCTTCTTAGTCTGGTCGGCGGCAGCTGCGGTGGTGGTGGCGGCGGGGGTGGCAGGGGCGGCGGGGGCGGCGACGAGTGTCGCAGCGGCAGCGGTAGCAGTGGCCGGGAGGCCCGGCACGGTGGCGGTTGCAGCGGGGGGCGGCGCCTTCAACTGGGCCGCATAGGTAGCCCAGGGGGGCGGCGCGGTGGTAGCGACCGGTGGTGCCTTGCTGGGCCCCGGCTTCGCCAGGTACTCGTATTGTCGGGCGAGGTCGGCATACGAGACCTCGGCGGAGCGCCGGGGCACCGGCACAGGCGGTGGCGACCGGGTGGTCGGCGTCGGTGGGGCGGCCGGGCGAGCCGGCGCGGCCAGCGAAGGCGGGGTCCGCTGGCGCAGGCGCGGGTCGCGCTGCGGTCGGGGGTGCGAAGGCGAATGGCCTCTTCGCAGGTGGTGAGGCGGGGCGGTCTCCGGCGCTCAGCGAGCGACGGAACGCCCTCGCGACGATGTCCTCGGCAGTCGTGGGGCCCGAACGAGGGGGGGGGGTGGGCTTCGTGAAGCAGCTCCAAGCAGAAGCGCTTGGCCGCGTTCACGTCGTCCTCCCCCTCGTCACGCTTGCGACGGGTGCGGAGAGGCGGCAGCGAGCAGGGCGACTGAGCCGCCAGCTCGATCGCCGCAACGTCCTTGGTAGCAGGACGGCTCTCTGGCCGAGACGCTCCTCCTGGATGCGCAGGTATGCAGCCATCCAACGGAGCATCCCCTCCGACAAGAAGTCAGTGCTTCTTAGCCGGGCCGTCATGAGCAAGTCACGTTCATAACGGCAAAGGAGATGCTCCCTCGGCAGGAAGAATTTCCCTGCTGGAGAGCCGGTGGCTGGAGGCCGAGGCAGCGGCGAGAGGGTCTCGCGCATGGGCGTCACTGGAGGTGTTGCCGCCGGCGATTTAGTGCGCGGCGGTGGCGGCATCTTTTTGCTGTCCGACGGCGAAGGGGTGGAAGGTGCCGTCGGAGGCTTCTTCTTCGGGGTTGTAGAATATTATGTCGGTGATTCGAAAAATAAAATCAGTCTTTGCTCAGCACTCGCCGTGTTTGATTGTGTGCCGTCCGTTATCATTTTACATGGCGCAGCCGTCGGTTTAAAAAAAATATGGAATCGTTTTTGCAACCCCCGTCTCCTTTCTATTTCGAAAATGATTTAGTAAATATTACGTCGGGAAATTTAAGTAGACAGTGGACACAGTGGAAAAAGTCGTTTGAAATCTATTCTAAAGCTTGTGAACTGAATGAAAAGGACGAAAGTGTGCAGTTGAACATTTTACTCCATGTTATTGGTGAGAAATGTCGTGAAATTTTTGAACAGTTTTCGGACAAAGAAATAAAAACCACTAAGGAAGCATTGAAACACTTCGACGAATATTTTTTACCAAAAAAAAATATATCTGTTGAACGGCACAAATTTTTCACGAGAAGTCAGTTAGAAAATGAAACAGTAGAACAATACACTTTTGAATTGAACAAACTGGCGATGACTTGTGAGTTTTCTCATTTGAAAGATGATTTGGTCAAGGACAGATTAATATGTGGCTTAAGGGACGATGCATTAAGAGAACGTTTATTACGGGAAACGAATTTAACGTTGAAAAAAGCTGTTGAGATCTGTAACATAGCCGAAATGTCAAGATTACAAGCTACAAGCATAAAAAAAGAACATCATAGCGAGCAATTGGTACATGTAGTGGCTGAGCAGGAGGTAGATCAACATGGGAACGTGCACGTGGTTCGCCGAGAAGCGGGCCGCTCCGGCGCGGCCGCGGGCGCTAGCTACGGGCGCCAAGCGCGGGTCGAGCGGCCGCGGCCGCCCCCAGCCGGCATGGCCGGGCATGCGCGGGCGCCGCCGCCGACACAGAACCAGTTTGGAAGGCGTTATGAAGGAGCTACGACGACGTCATCATTTCGTAACAGGCAGTCGCAGTATAATTATGTTCGACATACATGTGGTTATTGTGGTACAGTGCATAATAAGTTTGATTGTCCAGCCTTTGGCCGCAAGTGTAATAAGTGTAATAAATCAAATCATTTTGCGCGTATGTGTCGGGTATACACCGTGCAAGCGGACTCCACGGATCAGGTAAAACAATATCCCTTTAAAAGTAGTGATTGGTTAGTTGATTTGTTGATAAATGGTAGTAGTATATCTTTTAAGTTGGACACTGGAGCTGACGTAAATGTTTTACCCAGCAAGTTTATGTCGAGCATAGGGTTGTGTAAAGAAAATATTTTGCCTTCTGGAGTAAAATTATTAGGCTATTCAGGTGGTGGTATTAAAGTATTAGGAAAGTGTATGCTTAAAGTTAATTGTAAAGGAAGTGAATATATTTTAAAGTTTATAATCGTGGATGTTAATTCTCCACCGGTATTAGGTAGAATATCATGTGAGGAATTAAATTTAATAAAAAGAGTGTTTACCGTTACCAGTCAGGAAATAAATGATTCATCCGGAATATTAGATGATTATAAGGATGTTTTTCAAGGAATGGGATGCTTGCCGGGAGAGTATCAAATACAGTTGCGTGATGATGCCTGTCCTGTGGTACATGCACCGCGTAAGCTGCCGATTGCTATCCGCGACCAAGTGAAACGAAAGTTAGACGAGATGCTGGAGCAGGGTGTAATTGCAAAGGTAGAAGGGCCAACGGATTGGGTGAACAGCATGACCGTTGTTAAGAAAGCTGATGGTGATATAAGAATATGCTTAGATCCTAGGGATTTAAATAAGGCCATACGAAGGGAACATTTCAAACTTCCTACTTTAGAGGAAATAACGGCAAATTTATCAAAAGCGAAGTATTTTAGTACGTTAGATGCAAAACAGGGATTTTTCCAAGTAAAATTACATGAGAACTCCACGGATCTATGCACCTTTAACACGGTGTTCGGCAGATATAAATACCTTCGCATGCCTTTTGGAATTTCATCTGCGTCAGAAATATTTCATCGAAAATTATACGAATTTTTTGATGACATTGAAGGAGTTATTCTATTCGTAGACGATTTACTGATTTATGGTGAGACAAAAACTATCCATGATAGCCGATTAAGAAAAGTTCTAGATAGATGCAGGGAAATAAATATCAAACTGAACAAGGAAAAGTGTAAAATAGGGTTGACAGAGTTGAAATATTTGGGTCACAAAATATCGCAGCATGGTATACAACCAGACGATTCTCACACATTAGCCATACGGGAAATGCCAACACCTAAAAATACTAAAGATTTGGAAAGATTTCTAGGATTAGTTACATATGTGGGAAGTTTTATACCGAATCTGTCAGAAAAAACACATATTTTGAGAGAATTATTAAAAAAAGATATAGCTTGGCACTGGGATAGCCAGCATGAACAATGCTTTAGTCATTTAAAACAATGTATATCTAGCCCTCCTGTGCTGAAATACTATAGCTTGGAAAAACCAGTTATTGTATCAGTTGATGCTAGTAAGAATGGTTTAGGTGCATGCTTGCTCCAAAATGGATTACCTGTTAGTTATGCTTCAAAGTCTCTTACAAAAACGGAACAAGCTTATGCACAAATTGAGAAAGAGTTGTACGCAGTAGTGTTTGCTTGCGAAAAGTTTTATACTTATATATATGGCCGGACTGACGTTACTATTGAAACTGACCACAAACCACTTATAAGTATTATTAATAAACCCATATGTAATGCACCAGCGCGTCTTCAAAGAATGTTAATGCGGTTGCAGCCCTATTCGTTTCGCCTCGTGTATAAACCGGGCAAATATCTATACGTAGCAGACGCGTTGTCCCGTGCGGTCGCAACACAAAGTACCTTACCTAGTGCTGCTGATAACTATAGGTCAAGTTCACGCGATCATTTAGAAAACCAAGCGCAGGTGTGCGCAGTTTCTGTGAGTAATAGTTTAACAGATACACACTTTCTGGAGTTACAAAAATGTACTAAATTGGACGATGAATTGCAAAAGTTATTAAAAGTAATCAAAAAAGGATGGCCTACTGACAAAAATAAATTATGTGATATTTTAAAACCTTATTGGGACTATAGAGATGAATTGACCATTGCCTATGAATTGATATGGAAGGGGGATAGAATTTTGATTCCAAAAGGCATGCGCAAAAATATGTTAAAGCATGTTCATTTAGGCCACTTAGGTGCAGAGAAATGTAAATTACGGGCTAGGGAAATCATGTTTTGGCCTAATATGAACACTCAGATACAGGATATGGTATCTCACTGTCCAGTATGTCTGACTTATAGAAAAGAAAATAGCAAACAACCATTAAAACAACATGACATACCAACGCGGGCGTGGGAAAAAATAGGAACTGATTTATTTCATTGGGCAGGAAAATCTTTCTTAATTGTAGTAGATTACTATAGCAAATATATTGAGGTCATTGAATTGAACACTTTAACTTCTTACCATGTAGTAACTCATTTAAAAAGCATATTAAGTCATCAGGGAATTCCAGAAATTATAATGTCGGATAATGGCCCAGAGTTTTCTTCCAGATTATTCAAATCGTTTTGTAGTGAGTGGAAAATTAAACACGTCACATCGTCTCCGATGTACCCTCAGTCTAACGGGCAGGTCGAGCGTGCCGTGCAGACAGTTAAATCCTTATTAAAGAAAACCAATCATGATGGGTCTGACTTTAGGTTGGCATTATTAGAGTTATTAAACACACCGTTAAGTGATAAACTTGCTTCACCATCTGAACTGTTAAACTCCCGTAAACTGAGAGGTATACTCCCATGCGCCCCTATCCTTCTTAAGCCTAAAATACAGGACCATCACCAAGTTCATCAAGAACTTTATAACAGAAAGTTAGTACAAAAGAAGCATTTTGACAAGGGAAGTAGGAATCTTAAGCCATTAAAACAAAATGACAAAGTAAAAGTGCGTATAAACAAAATGTGGATTAATGGTGTCGTAATGAAAGTACTTGATTCGAGGTCATATAATATATTGTTAGAAACTGATTCATTAGTAAGAAGAAATCGCAGACAAATAATACTAGACAAGTATAGAAATGATACTTTATACGTTTGGCCTTACGAAACTTCTAGTGAAATTAATTCCTCAAATAATCAGTCAAGCATCAGTGTCCAACCAATATTAACAAACACTAATACCAACAATGTTTATGTTACGCAACGCGGCAGGACAGTGAGGCCTCCTGATCGGTGGGGTTACGCGGCGCCTGGTGTCCCGCTACACACGTCTCAGTAACAAAAGACGGTAACTTATGGATTAAGGTATTTATAAATTAAAACTTTGTCATGATAAAATGCATGTTATGTAATTACTTTAGTAACCTAGCTACATCAAAAATGTAATTATAAAATAAAATAAAAACTATACAATACATTATATACTTATGGCAGCTAAAATAATACAATTAATCGCAAATTATGTTTCCTTTAAAAATTTTGCATGTAAAAAAAAAGGAGAAAGAATTTCTATATACCTACCAAATGTTGCTTATCTAAAAACATTAATAATATGTATGATAATATTGTAATTAATTAGGGCAATAACTATAGTAATATAGTTTTAGTATGAGCTTTGTAATTTAACAATGAAATTACAATTTGAACAAAAATGATAATAAATTTAATTATAATAATTTATTTTAATTATTATAAGTAAATGTAAGTTATATATTGAATTAAAATTCAATAGAATGAAATGGTAATTTGTAAAACACTATAATATTTTTATACATAATTATTTTTATAAAAATATGATTTTGCCTGTTAATTTTTATTTTTAAGAAAGGGGTTGTAGAATATTATGTCGGTGATTCGAAAAATAAAATCAGTCTTTGCTCAGCACTCGCCGTGTTTGATTGTGTGCCGTCCGTTATCATTTTACAGGGGTGAGAAGGAACCCCTTCCTCATCCCGGCAGCAGATGTGGGGGTTTGCGCGCGCGTGCGACCAGGCAGCGAGTGGAGCAGGGCAGCCACTCGCCGCGGCGCTGTTTGTATGGGGCGGTCCCCGCCGACGTACGGAATGTCGGGTGCAGCTCGGAGGGTAGTTGCTCAACAACTACCCCCGAGATCGCGAAATGAAAGGTCCGTGCACGGCAATTTGTGTGGACGCGGAGTGCACACAAAGCGAACAAATGGCTATCAACAATTTTATTAACAAAATGCTCTACTTATGTCTAGAATCACAGTATCGCTATTGGCGGGTATGATAACGATGCGCGCTTGCGGGGGGCGCGCGGGGCGCGCGGTATGCGTGGGGGCGTGGCGCGATGCAGCGCTAGGCGGCCGGCTCGCTGTCCGTAACACTGTCACTCTGGAGATCAAGACGAATCTAAGGACAATTCTCAAGCTAAAATCCATCAATCCGTTTAGGCTACAGAGCGTGCCAAACAAATATACATAATACATACATACATATACACTCGAAAAACATAACCCTCCTTCTGGCGCAGTCGGGTAAGTAATAGCAAGAGATTCTTTTAAATTTAACTTTTTCTATTAATCAACTGATACATTCAAAATTTTTACCCAAAGTGCATTTAATACAACCTGCTTCATACAAAAATTCTTTGATTGACTAACTACCTATATCGACGGGTAAAGACTATTTGTATTATGCGACATTTCTGGAAATATTCAGAAGTTCGTTTTAAAAATTAATAGTTACTTATAAAAATGCTAATTAAAAATTACCTTCTTATTAATGTTAAAAACATGAAGTATAATACTAAGTAATAAATTTATTTTTAATGATTATTTTTCTAAGAAAGAAATGTTTAAAACGATCTCATGAACTTTTCCTAAAATGTCGCTTAATGCAAATAGCCTTTCACCCAAACTCTAAGCGGTAGGGATTTTCATGTGGTTAGATTTAATTAAGGCGTGTTAACACAGAGCTATTGCGCATTCATTTGCGCAGACGCAAGCCCTACCAACGCGCCACGCGAATTATTTACTTTTAAGGTTATTTTGTATTTTTTCTGAATGAAAGTGTTGAAACTAATGGCGTAGTTTCTTTCATATCTTCGAAACCAATATTGTAATACATTTTTTATTTATTGATATATCCTAGGAACTGATGTAAGTTTTAAGTAACGGGTAGTCCAATGTTTGGTTTTTTGTGTCGAGCCGAAATTGTTGAATCATGTTTCGGACGGCGTACGATCGTAGGAAATATCGTTAAGAATGAGTTTTTTTCAAACTTGAAATTTCTATAGTTTTACGTCGTTACTGTTCAAAGAAACATAATTTTGGTATAAGAGCGCCGTAATAATAGCTTGATTCCTAAGCTTGAATAAGATATTCTATACCTTGAACTGCCTACGCCTGACTGTCTGTCTGTTTGTTTCAAAATAACCGCAGCCAATCCATCGGATAAAAAGTGAAAAGTTTTCTTAGACCATTGGCGACCTTGAACCAGTTCCAAGATCAATAGTGAATATAACTGACCACGCTGAATACGTTAAAAACAACCTACTTCAATCGCAACAACTCCAATTTTGCTATGTTTTTGTTGATTTTCTCAAAAACCGCTAAATCGATTTTGATAAAATTTTTATGAAACCACCTGTGAAGTTATACCCTTTTAAACAAAAAAGAATTTTCCAAATCGGTTCAGGCGTCTTCGAGTAATCGGCGAACATACATAAAAAAAATTAAAAAGATTCCGATGAATTGAGAACTTCCTCCTTTTTTTTTGAAGTCGGTTAAAAATAGGCGCGAATAACGAAAAACTTTTATTTTTAAAGCAAATTGTGTGTTCTAATCACAAAAACGAATAATGAGACATTATTTTTCATTTTTTTATTATACATATAGGATGGCAAGGGCAAAAGGCTGACGATTCACCTGATGGAAAATGGTTACCGCCGCCTATGGGCATTTGCAACACCAGGGGTGCTATCAATGCTTTGCCGAACCTTCAAAGACCTTTTCAATCCCTTCTTGAAGGAATATACCTCAGGGAAAACCAAAAGCCAGCCGCATAGCTAACTCATAGTTTTCGTGAGCGACCATACCCTTGGTCTCTATGCTAAAATGGGCCAACAGATAATCAATTCAGCTGATCGTTCGATTTCAGCAAAGTCGTAGGAAAAAATGTTATTCATTATAATAAGTCCCAGTTTATGGGTCCTGCACCTATTTTGTAACACCCTATAAAAATCCCCCATATCAGCAGTTAGTTTTAGACATAAGAGGAAGCTATTATGTTTGTAAAACATTAGCTAACCCATAGTTTTCGTGAGCGACCTTAACCTTGGCCCAGTGGAAGTGGAATTCGAAACTGTGTTGGTCGTATTTACCATTTAAAAAGTGACGAAATCCGATCTTTAACCAAATGTAATGACGGAACGGAAGACACTAACTTTAGGTATAACTATTGTTTTTTTTTTGTTTACTGCCTGTAGTACTTATTTATTAAATTGAACATTTAACTTTCCCAAAAGGAACACATAGCATAGCTGGTAAAACATGAATGTGCTGCCTTCGAGTGCAATTTATTTTATCATAATTTGATTGGTTCTTTTTACAGATTCCATAACTTTAATAATATTGTAATTTCAGAAAAAATATAATAATAATAATAAATTAATAATTAGGTGACTGGGACTTTGAGGCAGACCGATAATAGCGGCTATGCAAAAGGCAGTCCTCCTCGACAATGCCCGGATTGTCCGACGCTTTCTCTCCTCGTCGTCGTCGCACTGACCTCCAGCCGACTGTGCTTCTGCTGGAGTAGCTCCTGCCACTTCGCCTAGCGTGAAGTGGTCAGAGTAGCCCAAATTTATATTTCTGTATAATAATAATAATATCCGGGACAAATCACACACGGTCATCTGGCCCCAAAGTAGGATTCCCTGTATTATGGGAACCAGAGACTGATATACATACACACACACATACATTTAAATACATACATACAAACAAATCTGCTCATTACAGAAATGTTAAATAATAATGTTACTTATATAATTTTATACATGAAACTATGTTCCTAGTTCTTGTTCGTCGGTTTTTATGCAAAGGACTGTTTTATTTTTCAATTTACTTTTTATTTATTAGTACCTATCATCATTGATCTTTAGCGTCTGTAACAGACGATATAGTCAGTGTCGCAAATACTATGTTTTACCTGGTTTTATTCCGAACCGTCTTTCCGAAGACACAACTGTGGAAACGCAGGGCTGCCCAGGAACCCCTCTCGGTCTCACTGGCTGTGGCTGACCCCACACAGGAACGACGACTTGATAGTGGGGTGTTAGGTCGGTTGCAGGAGTTTTTTTTTATTCTGTACGATGACAAAAAGCTGACGGCCCACCCGATGGAAAGTGCCATCCGCCGCCTGTGAGCATCTATAACCCCAGAAGGGTTAAGCCTTACTGCTACTTGAGGGAAAATTCAAAATATTTTTTATTTAAGTAGATGCTGTACGCATACTTTTAAATCGTCTTTTTTTTCTACCTAGTACACAGTTCCTACCACTCGGAACTTGTACACTCAACGTTTCGGGAAGTGTTAGCGGAGCGAGAAGAAACGTCGAGCCCAAAGGAAACTCGCCCCAACACATTTTTTGAAATAAACACTTAATATCTATTACAATTGATGTCATTACTAAAGCTATGAGCTGGAGGTTCTATACATGTCCATACATCATTGTCAATTAACATAGTCTTAGGTTTTATAATATCCTCTTGAACACAGGCATTTCTTTACATAAGTCTTAAACTTATTTTCGGATAAACTAATTACATTTTCAGGTATTTTATTGTATAATTTAATACACTGCCCCATGAACGACTTCTTTACCTTCTCGTCTCGAATAAGCAACTTCGATATTATTTCTATTTATAACATTAAAATTATGCCTGGCACTGTTTTTTGGAAATAAATCTAAATCCTTACGAACATACATGATGTTTTCATATATGAATTGACTGACAACAGTTAAAATATTTATTTCTTTAAACTTGTTCCTCAATGACTCTCGAGATCGCACCTGATAGATAGCACGAATGGCTCTTTTTTGCAGTATGAAAATAGCTAAGATGAAATGCCTCTTATGCCGCTAATTACGCTAGCTATCTCACTCCATCCGCCGGAAGCCCGGAACACAGCACGCTGCTCGGCGACAGGTATAGAGCGAGCAGTGTTACCAACCCAGTCCCAGTCGGTTTTCATTGCCGCATTTCAGGTAGAACCTTACTTAATGGACGGACCGACGCCTAATGGATGGACACCCCATGTCGTATTTGATTTCGGAGATGTTTGTTTGTTTGTAATTTTTTTATTGCACTTAAACAGATTTCCTTCTCCTAGAAGAGTTGCAGATTAATGCTTATATTATTTTTAACTTATCTGCTACAATAACACAGTGATACTGTGAGATTTAAACCTGCTATACCTATTATGGTTTATAAGAGACGGGGCGTAGGTTAGCAATAGCACCCTTTGGGTAGATAGGGCAATTTTTATGACTGTCTTCGTTCATAGCTTAAAAATTACTTACTTAACTTGTTCGAACCCAGATCGTTTAATCGGATCGATCTATGTATTTAATTTAAATTATTTACGTATCATAATGACATAGGTATCTATTATGAAATGAAGCCTATAGGTAAAGCTATCTTATCGAGCGAGACGCCTTTGATGGTTAAATTATTATAAGGTCTGATGTGATGTGCTATTAATTTATTGAAGGCTTAAACGATTCTCGATTGTACATTAACGTAAGATACAGTTCGTCTGATTAGTTTGTGCTTTACCTTAGTAATGAATAGGCAAGTATCAATACAAATAGGCTGAAATATTGAGATGGAAATACATACTTAGGTGATTATTAATTTCAATCGTAATTAAAAATGATATTAAACCTAACGACATGTTACGTTCACTATTTAAAATTTTGAAGTTGTTGAGCTCAAATTTAAAATGTTATTGTAATTCTGTACAATATTTTAAACATTCTGAAGTATTCTGACCGCAGATAATTCGATAGCGTCTTTTGAATCTTTTTATCTTATTACGAAACGAGACCGATTACCTATAAAATTAAATTTAAAAATGTCTTGGAGGAGTTCCGCTGGACCCGTCGTTTCTTCTCACTCCGAAAAGCACTTCCCGAAACGGCGGGCGGGTATAAAGTGTACACTGCTACCTACTTCGACTAATATAATTTCATTTCACTTCACGACTTGAAAAAAATATGTATTTTCTTGTAAATTTTCGTCTGACCAATACTAAATCTCTCTAACCAAATGCCGTTCAAAATATCTCCAAAAATGCTTCAAAAGGATAGTTTTATATTAACGTTTTCCTTTGACTAAAATAGTGCTCTTTTTGATTCAATTCAAAAGTACACATACATTACAGGTGACATTAAATTCTTTTCATTATCCACAATCGGATCAATTTTTTTGTTGTTGTTCTTGAGTACAATCTGGTATAACATCCTTTAATTAAATGTCTTACTTTAACTAACACCTCAGTATACTTATTTTATTAATTATTACACGTGACACAAAGTTAGTAATTATAAATAATTATAATAAACATTTACATCGTTACCTTAAGGCTATAGACACGGTTCAATGTCAGTGGTTTTTTATAGGTATAATTATTTACATAGTAACTGTAAATCAAAGACTATTTATACTGGTTTACCTGTTAGTTATCGGTTATAGCATTTTGATATCATAAAATTCTCTACGAAATCATTGAATTGATATTTCATTAAGTACTTCTGAAATCGATATTTAAAATCACCAATATTTCGATAGCTAAAATCGTTTTGCCATGAGGGGTAGAAGCATCGACATATGGGCATAAACTAGTGATTATTAAGTAGATACCGTAGAGACTGGATAGGTTAGTGATTAGGTCTTTGTAGAAGTATGCGAAAAGTTAATATGACGCTAGTTTAATATTCTCGGAGAAGAACGATAAAACAATTGGTAGTCAGTTTAAGTTGGTACCTCGCAGTATTTTTTCAGTTGGAAGGCAGGTTTGGTTTGGTATTCCTTTAAAGTATTTATGTATATAGCTTGTAATACAATAAAACAAAACATAATAATAATAATAAATGTTGATATTTAATATGAGATAGTTTCAATAATTAATATTTTATACTCTACAAACACAAGGGGCAAAGGAGATAACATTCAAGTGTAAGAATATAGGTAAGGTAAGAATATCACTATAAAACATTTTCTAAAAAAAGTCACATTCTTATTTTTATACCTATCCAGAGTTCTTCTGAAATACCTGAAAAATATTATCCAACTCATAAAACTGAACTTTCCTAAATTCGTGATATTTTTATGACCGATTTATACTAATAGATCAGCTGATTATGAACTTAGTACTTGACGGAGTTTGAGAATTTTCTATGCGAATTGTATATACATCCATAGATTCATGATTAAAAGCAGAAATGGCGGTAGAAGCCAAGCCGTTACATTTATTCAGGTTTTTCAGAACCTCTGTTAACACCACTTACGCTTAACACTACTTTGAATAAAAATGGTATAAATTATATCACATCGAACTATGCGTTAATGTTTACTTTGTAATTGTAATACCTATGTGCCTACTGTCTAATACACACATACACATAACATATTTAATATTCGGAGTAATTTTTGAGGCATAGAACTTAAACGCTGAGAATAGAATAAACATATTTATTTTATATTGAATTTTATGAACAATTAACAATAGATTATAAGTTATACAATTTTAAGCTACGCTTATCTTCGATTCAATTATAAATTGTGTCTTCTTACCCGACTGATTTTGAGGAGGGAGAGTATGTAACTATATACATACGTAAGTATGTACCTCTATAACCTATAACCTGTAGCTTGATGGACTTTGGTGTCGCTAGATTCGTCTATATCTCCAGATTGACATATGATATGTACAAACCCTTTAGGTACCTACATAAAGACCACTTCCCGAAAATGTTTGCTCTCGAAATCGAAATCAAAATCTCTGCATACAAATGCAGTCGGGTTTTATTTTTAGCATAAACTAATTCGGTTATTTATTACAATTGAAAAAATATAACATGACATGAACTTTGTATTTTATTGTCTAGAATCTTTCAACTTTCTAACATGAAACGGTTATTGATTCAGTTACGATATCAATTATTATTATCATCACAGACTTCTAAAATGTATGGTAAATATAATGATATAGGGTAAAACCTTCAGAACCATATACGTTTTTCGAAATTATTTTCGACGGTTTTTTTTGTCAATACAGGTACTTAATAATTTAATAATACTTATATTTATTCATCTAGTCAATGTCAAGAGATCTGAACGAATCTGGTTCTATATTACTTTCTTTCTTGTTCTTGGATTTCTTTATGTCCTCTGATCGCCACAGGTTGGGCTCCATGAGTTTATCTCTGCAATGGGTGGATAATCTTAGTCATATAATAATATTCTTAAATGTAACTTTTTCTTATACACAATTGCCTACATTTAAGTTTTTGAGCTCCAGTTTTATGATTGTTTTATATAGAAAATGCAAAAATAAAATATATATGTATAAGTATTTTTCTTTTATCCCGATTCCTAAAATGGTTCCTATGAAATAACAATAAAAAAAATTGTGAGCGAAGCCGCGGGCAGAAAGCTAGTAGTAAATGAAATTTTCTTCTTCTTATCGTGTGGCACAATTTAACCTTTATGTCACAAAGGATAGATAGCAGTTGCCTAGTGTTGCAGTTAGCATCACCGGCGGTCCCATGGAGGCATTTAGATTTTTAGCATTCATTTCAGGTCGGTGACTCATAAAATAAGAGTGGCAAAAAGTTTACCTTTTCTCCATAATGGATTTGAGAACGCCCTTCATGTGGTCCTCCATCTTGCCGTTAGTGCCTCCGTAGTCCTCAGGCAGCTCTTCCTTGGTGAAGTGGTTGAGGAGAGTTTCCGACTTTGGTGAATGGAATCGCATCTGTCACAGCAAAATGAACACAAACTCAGGCAGCTGTGAAACCAGCCAAAAGGAACGCAAATCTGGTACAATTTTTAAGAGTTTATTTTTTAAGAGATTAACCATAATGGATCACTAAGTTATCGAAAATCAATATTTTTAATTTGAATTTAAATAAACCTAAAAAGGTAACTTAAATATTTTTCGCGTTGATACCTTTCATATGGCTACACTACTGCACCTAAAAGCTACGCTTGTAGCACATTTATTGTGGGAACAAAAGACATCAACGAGACACACAAATTAAGTGTCGCTACTCGCTCTAGTAATATCTCCCGTCTATGTCTACGCGTATGATGTCTAGCCCTATTGGTAGTTATTTCCAAAAATGATACGTATAGTTGATTTTGTACTTATTAATATTTTTTCAAAAGAAGAAAACAAACGAGATACCGCAGTGTTCGAAATTTGATCATTTCAATATGATCATTTTGCGTTTTTGGGGCATTATAGGTCAAATTAGAGAGCCCTCCAACAAAAAAGTAAATACTCCTTTTCTAAGTTATTGCTACTCACTAAATAGCAGAAGTTTAGAAAAGGAGTAGGTATTTACTTTTGTGAATAGCAACTAACCTCCATTAAAGGGATCTGTCAAGAAAATTACCACTAAATGTAATTTCCATATGATATTGACCGTGTTTTGTCTTCGGTTATCTATTTGGTTTTACGGGATTTATTACAAATAAAGTCCAGTCACAATGAGCTTACTATACAACCGCTTCAACAAAAACAACATACTGGGAAATATAATAAACTAACCATGTCTGTAATCTCCTGTTTGAGCAATGGCTTCATCAGACCGTACAGTTTGTCGATAAAAGAAGGTGCGTTCACAACGTGGATCTCTTTCAGCCGGATTGGCATCGCGTCCTGAAATATGAAATAGTTATCTATACAAAGGGTGTCCCAAAACTAATGCGACAAATTTTGGCCGGTGATAGCTTTGATCAAGACCAATCTAAATAACGAAACATATGTTCAGCAAAAGTTTATGGTTTTCGAGTTATACCAGATTTAAAAAAAAAATGAAAATTACTACCTTGCGGTGGGTCTTTTGAGTTTTTGTTATAAAAAACACTTAATTTGTATTTTATTTTGCACTCAAATATTGTTTATTTGTGTCTACCCGAATGTACTATTTATTCTGCAAAAAAATTAAAGATGCCATCAGAAATACATCATCAATTCAAGAAAAATCTTTAAACATATCCGATAATGAAACTTTAAACATCGGCGACGTAAAAAAAATATATTGAATGAGTTTGTCTCATATGCTATAAAAAAATCCTTGTTTCATGTGCATTTCAGAAATGTATAATACTTGGATATTTTCCTTGCAAACATTGAGTTAAATGCTATTTTTGACCTCAAGCTGATTTAAAAATATATATTTTATTAGAGATTTTTCAAATATTTATTAGATTAATTTAAAATAGAAAGGAGATCATGTGTGTATTCTACAAGGTCACTTCACCGTGATTTACTACCTAATATTTAAAAAAACCTGGCCAAGTGCGAGTTCGATTCGCGCATGAAGGGTTCCGTACCATCGTACAAGAAACTCCAAAAACACGTCTCTTGTATGGTGACCCCCCTTTGATTTTTAAATATTATTTTATTTTATTATATTTTTTTGGGACTATAGTAATAAAAACTTTGTGAGCGTTTCAATCATGCATCTACCTCTTGCTATTATTAAAATCGAGCCAAAACCACCCGAAAAACACGTTTCTAGTAGGGGAGCTCCCTTTAATTTATTTTTATCATGTCATTTCATAACAGAAATACACACTCTGTAAAATTTCAATCGTCTACCTATACGGTTCATTAGATACAGCCCGCTGACAGACAGACAGGCGGGCGGACGGACGGACGGATAGTGGAGCCTTAGTACAATAATAGGGTCCCGTTGGCTTTTAAACTTTGAACCCTATAAAAGAAACATTTTGCCGCCACTTTTCCGTCTTTCTTCCAAAACAACGTCTTCGTCTTGTCTACTTCGGCCAGGCAGTCTGCCAAACAGTAGCTTGGGTGTATTCAAAATCTAATAGTACAGTTGTCTCCGATTAGGGTACTTTTGTGGCACAGTTTCGCCGCCGTATTTGTCACTCTTGCGATTTAAATGAAATGCTCACAAAGTTTGTATTGCTATAGTCGCTAAAAAATATAGTAAAATAAAATTATATTTTAAAATTAAAGGGGTCCCCATACAAGAGACGTGTTTTTTGGAGTTTCTTGTACGATGGTATGAAACCCTTCATGCGTGAGTCCGACTCGCACTTGGCCGGTTTTTTTATCTCAGGTATAAAGTTACGGTGACTTTGTAGAACACACACATGATCTCCTTTCTATTTTAATCAATCTAATTATTTTTATTTGAAAAACCTCGAATATAAGATTTTTTTTAAATCAGCACCTTGAGGTCAAAAATAGCAATTAACTCAATGTTTGCAAGGAAATTTTCTAAGTATTATACATTTCTAAAATGGGCATGAAACAAGGATTTTTTATAACATATTAGAAAAAAATATTCAGTATTTTTTTACGTCGCCAATATATTTTTAAAGATTTTTCTTGAATTAATTATGTATTTCTGATGGCATCTTTATTTTTTTTTAGAATAAATAGTAGATTCGGGTAGAGACACTAATCAAAAATATTTTAGTGCAAAAAAATTACAAATTAAGTGGTTTTTTTAATAACAAAAGCTCAAAACACCACCATAAGGTAGTGATAATCTTTTTTTGTAATCTGGTATAACTCGAAAACCATAAACTTTTGCTGAACAATTTAACATATGTTTCGTTATTTTGATAGGTCTTGATCAAAGCTATCACCAGCCAAAATTTGTCGCATTAGTTTTGGGACACCCTGTATATACCCTGAAAGAAACAAAAATTATCTAATCTAAGTACTGGTTAAATTATCACATAAACCCTAAACTACATCAAATGACAAAAATAGCACATAACTTTCCATCAGGTGGGCTGTCAGCCTTTTGCCATCTCACAAAATAATAATATTTTTATTTTATTTTATTTATTTTATTTAAATTAAACATACAAACAGATTACAGTCATTAAGAGTATTCACTTAATTATAACATCGAGATTGGTCAGACTGTAGTCCAGCAAAAGTATGCAAGTGGAAACATTAAGGTAGTACAAACGAGATAACAGGTTTAGTTTGCAAGAACAATGCAATACAAATGTTGGTAATTAACACTAAACAAAGGTGGCTACAAGGTATAAAAATAATTTGTATACATATAAATACCAAACCAAATACAATACAATAAAGATATTTAAATAAATGAAGAAATGAGACGATATGCAACTACAACATCATCTAAGAAATTAAGAGAGTAAGCTGTTGACGAAAGACATAGAGTCTGCTATCAAAAATGTCAATGACATCATTGGTAGCAGACAGCTCATTGTATTGACGACACATTCGAGTAAGGGGATTATAAAAAGACGTATTATTGAGATACACGCGAAGCTGAAAAGTTTTAGGGTGTCTGCACCGATAATAGGTATTTAAATTAACTACAGAAAGAAGCGTAGGAGAGTCAATGTTGTAATGAATAATCTTATGTAAGGTAATTAGGTCAAAAAATTTACGTCTGTCTTCCAAAGTACTGAGTTTAAACTTCGCTAATAAATCGGGATAAGAATTACAAACACGATTAAAATTATAACGGAATGACGAGAATTTTAAACAACGTTTTTGAATGCTTTCAAGACGGCTTATATGAACTTTATAAAAAGGTGACCATATCACAGAATTATATTCAAGAATACTACGTATTAATGAACAGTACAGATGAATTAAGCTGGTAGGCTTTTTGAATTTTTTTGTGATTCTGGTTACAAAACCAAGTAAGCGAGAGGACCTGTCAATTATGTAATCAAAGTGTTCTCTAAACGTCAGCTTTTCATCGAAATAGATGCCTAAGTCCTTCACTACGGATTTACGATCTAAGATATGGCTGCCCACAGAATAATTAAAATTTACTTTGTTTATTTTTCTGGTGAAGGTAATAACACAGCATTTATTAACATTAAGAGACATAGAATTTGCGGAGCACCATTCCACTATTGAATCTAAATCTTTTTGAAGATTAACAGCATCACAACTTATTGTGGAATATACCTTTAAATCATCTGCATATAGAAGACAAGGACAGGATAACCGTGCAACAAGGTCATTAATGAACACTATAAAGAAAAGCGGACCGAGATGAGACCCCTGTGGTACTCCAGATGTAACCTTGACAGGAGCAGAAAGATCACCTTTATATTAGAAACACATTGTTGTGATTAATATTTTGATAAAATACTTTGATTGAAGTTTACTTTCTGATAAAGAATTAATGTAGACAGGCCTTCCACTCAATGAACCTATGACCTGGTAAAGATAGTGGGAAACCGCTGGACGCAGCAGCGTAAGATAGAAATTCTTGGAAGAGGCCTTTGTTAAGCAGTTGATGTCTTTTGGCTGATATAATGATGATGATAAAGTATAGAAAAACGAATAAAAAAGAAAAAATAGTCAAAGGTTGCTTTATCAGCAGCATTTTTGCATAAATTACGTAAAAACTCTTGGTACACATACCTCTTGATACCTAGCAATTCGCTTAGCCACAGAAATATTAAACTTCGTTAGGAATTTCAGCGTGATGTCCTTCACATCCAAGAGGACCAGATCCGCCTCTTCCATCATGGTGTCTTCCAGCAGCCAGGAGTCGGTGCTCAGGAAGAATATCCTGGCGTCCTGCACATAGTCGTAGTTGTCCAGACCTGGGTCGTTCAGCTGCCAGATCCAGAGGTTGCGGTTACCAGATATCTTCAGTTGGGCCAAGTTCCTGGTGAAAGGGAAAATGGTGCTTTAAAAGTGGTATGGCATGGTATCTCCAAGAGTTTCTACGTTCAGCAGACCTTTATTAAGTTACCTTGGATTTTGAAAATAAGTGATGGGTTCTTTGCTCGTTCATGGCTGGCTACAGACAGAGAGGATATCTCTGGGCACTGCATTAGAAGTAAAGGTTTCAAGGTCCAAAGCACGGAAGAAAACATAAACATACAGCAAAATATAAAAAAAAAAACCGATCTTTTTTTAGTTTCTCATACAAGTTTTTGATTCACACGATTCTGAGTAACCCTTTAAAATTTCAAACGCACTTTTTTAACATCCTGTATTTATTTAATTATATGCATAGTAAAGCCTTACCTTTTGTAAGTTTTAGGGTCTCGATTTTGGTTGATGATTTTTATGACTTTTCTATGATGAGCAATACTGTAGCTGAGCAATAACAAAATAACCAATAAAAATCAACTATAAAAACAAAAAATAATACTTTTAAGACAGTTTAAAAAATATAAAAGAGGGAATAATATCCGTAATAACGGTCAGTGTAACCAATTCAATAGTAATTGCTAACTGATTATGATTTGATTAGATATCAAGTCACTTACTATTGCAAGTACCAAGTACTGCATACCGCATTGTTCCGTAGTATGCAGATGCAGTTACCATTACCAGCCAAGCACGACACAGTCGCAGTTTGACCCACATTTACAGTAAACGAACCATCTCCAAGATGCGACCTTGGAGATGAATCGTAAGATAAAATTACTTGCTGCAACTTGACAAGAATGCTTAGAATAGCTACATTAGCGCGGTTTGTATTGTAATAAAATACTTACGAACTTTTTAGCAAATTGCCCAACCGCCTACGCCTCCGCTTATAGATACTTTACAGTATACCGGTGAATGATACATACCTACAGACCTGGTTATTTATATCTCATGAAATATATTCTATAACGTTGTTAAAATCGCACAAACAAAATGGACTTTTCATTATAGGATGTGAAAAGACCACTCCCGGAAATTCAAACGGTGAGTCCCGCTCATAAAACTGAACAACTTTTTTCAAGGCACCTATGAATAATTACAAAATGTTTGGACTCTCCGTACAAAACTCCATAAAAAAGGTGATTAGCAGTTCACTTTGTATGAAAACTGAAGAGCCCAAGGTTTCACAGAAAAACAAAACATGTTTAAGGAGTAGAGCACCCTGTTTAAAGTTTGAGGGAGCAATTTTTTGTACTCTGTATAAATCGATGAGCTCGTGACTAAAGTTTTTTTTTGGGGTTTCAGTAAAGTTGTAGAACAAAAGTTGTTCAGTTTCATGAGTAGAATCATTAGTTGAGAGATCTGCAGATGTACCATTCACCCTAAGTATGTAAATATGTCTGCGCTATATTGTTACCGTACCGCTAAATTCAAAACGGATTAAAGGATTTTGAAGTTCGAAGTTAGATTTGTATTTAATTGATCCCTGAACTAAGGCTAAGCGCGCACTACGAAATTTATTCGTTGTGATTTTTAAATTGCAAAATAAAATCGCAGGATAGGATACAAACGAAATATACGTACGATTTATTTTCGCAGAGCGCGGACTCTAGTTAATTGGTATTGTTCTCAGATTTGCGATTATTATTCGCAACGTTAAATTTCGTAGTGCGCGCTTAGCCTAATATATATAGCACATATTCACGCATTCGTGTTTTATTTATTTACCAAACAGTATAGGATTTCTTAATTTAGAAATAGGTAGAGGCTTCCCTTCATTTCTCTTGGTTTTAAAGGTCAAGGATTCATTTGTTAATTAATTAAGACCATCAATTTACGTAGCACTTATTAGGTTGAAATTCACATGAAATAGTTTAAAAGCTTATCTTAGTCAATTTATAATTAAAATAAAAGAAATCACAAAATTGTATAAATACGAATTCGAATTGTAGGTATTATTTGAGCGAACTGAACTTTTTTGGATTCATTTCTTATTCATTACACATATTACAGAGCGACAACCCTCATTTGCGATTTCAAGCGACTCACACTATGCTCAACCCTTTTTTCATCTGCGGTGACTGCGGGTCCCGGCAGCTGTTCATCAGATCGGGAGAAGATCCTCGGATAGTGAAGAACAGCTCAGCTGCCTTCTTTGCCCGTTCCAGGTCGTAGTAGCAGCTGTGTACGAACCGCTGTAGGATGATGTCATCTGGAACGTGATGACTACCACCATCAGACCAATTCTTAGACTTCATTAAACATATAAATAAATAATTAAAATAAAAAATATCCGGGACAAATCACACACTGTCATCTGGCCCTAAATGAGGAATGGATAATATCTTAACTTTAAAATGGTTCAAGTTAATTATTTCAGCCAGTATGTAAAAAGACAACTGGAGGTGGTAAGAATTAATGACAACCTTTCAACCGTGAAAGATATAATAATAATCTATGGGGAAGACCTAGGTTCTACTTCCAGTGGACATCGGAATGATGAAAAAATATAGTGTAGCTAAACTGTGTAGTATAGAACACGTATTGGGGTGAAAATGAAATGTAGCTAAAGTTGTTTTAGGAAACGTATTGCGGTGATATGAAAATTACGTTTTGTCCTATCATAATACACCACAGTAACAGTTAGAGGTTGTATCACAGATGTAGATGTAGAGTTTGGGCAACGAATGCTGACCATGATTGGATTTCTATTTATGAATAATTTTCCAGTATAAACTGCGTTTATTCAGTATTAGTCTGTGTTAATAGCTGAAGTTTTTTTTCTACCTTTTTTATCCTGCGATTTCTTGTGGACAGCTTTCGTTGGCCAGACTCTACATCTGAGGGACTTATGATGCAGGCGGCTTGGAAACTTCTGACATTCAGCAGGCCACTACAATCTCCACCAATCTCGAAATGGCACCCGTGTGTGAAGTGCCCGAGATATAGGAACAGGCCCGTGCCATGGTATAATGTGACGTTTTAATAAAACACATATACTCGTAAAGTAAGTGTGCTTAATTATATTCTCTGATTTCTTTAATGTTTGCGGTCAATAACTTTACCAACGTACTGCTGTTTAGGTCACGGTCTGTGATAAAAATTTTACACATTATATTAGTGCTAAGCTGAATTTTTTTTATCAACATTGATGGTCTTTTTACCTATACGTTTGCCCGCAGCGATATTCAACTCAACATTAGTTTGTGCTGTTTCTTAGTTAATAACGTATATTATGTATATTGCTAATTTACTTCCCTGTGTCTGTGATTATTCAAAAATTATTTCGCCACTTAACGGCATCTTTGGATTAGGCCTTTGTCCAGCAGTGGAGGTATTTTGACTGATAATGATGAATTAATCATAAGACAATGAAGACTGTCTTACCTACTTCCTTGGGCAGATGAGGTTGGCTGTTCAGCCAGGCTCGCATCTCCTGCACTTGCTTCTGCAGCTCCTCTGGTTTCTTGTTGTCTGACATATTTCAAATACCACTGTAACATAAAATAAAATCATCGTTAAATATAGGAAAAGTTTCAACTTACGAGAATTTTGTGTTAGCTCAGTTTCATGAAACTGTTTTGTTGTAGTCGATGGAGATACGAGTAGTGTGTACATTATACACAAAAAAAGGTTTGTTTCTCAGCTCGCTAGAAAGTTCCTATAACTTGGAACTTTTACCCAAAACTTTTAAATTTCAGCGCCTTCGTCACGCTTATTATCTAACCGGGGGACATAACATCAAGTTCTTACTGATTGAGGATGGAAAAAACCACATTGAAGAAATTGATGTTAGGAATATATTCTACTAAACCTTCTAGAAAGTATGAGGAAGCTACTTGTATATGTTTAAATTAGTAATGGGCTGACTATTGATTGTCTAAAATGGTCCACTCTACTAGTCGGCAATGCCGAGCATTCGTTTTCGCGTTTCTTTATGACGTAACGAGCTGGGGGAGGCGACTTCGTCAGATTGGAGTTTGGGATGCCTGCCTCCCGAACTTTATATAGGTATTATATTCTAATATTACCTAATAGCTTGAACTGAGCTAATTTATTATATTAGAATGAACCCCGTTTCCAGGGTTTTAATATGGCCGGTTCCTATTACATATTACAAGTATAAGTAAGATTACTCGAGATTAATATTACTCGGCCATAGATTCCATCTATTTTTCGAAGTAGACGTAAGTATATCTGGCATAAGTACTAAAACACTATTGAAAAAATAACATTCACAAAAGTAGTCAAACTGATAACGTCGTAAACTGCCGACTAGTTGAAGACTAGGTATTCAAATTTTTCAAACACTAGTATAAACGACTAGTATAACTTCATAAAGTAACGTTAAAAATATGAAGTTTAAAGTTAAAAAAAAATAAGTTTACTTGCGGGCTGCATATATTGTCATATCCGTTTTCTTATTATATAAGGTGTTAAGAAATTAGTAATCATTACTTAAACTGGGGCTTCTACTAGTGAAACTGAACAATTTTTCCCAAGGAACCCATAGTCAATTCGCGAAAAATATTTGTACTTTTCTAACCAGTCGATCACCTGAGCGGCCCACTTAGTATGGGAAGTCCAATTTTTTTTTTGCGAATTCACTATGGGTTCCTTTGGGAAAGTTGTTCAGTTGCATGAGTAGAAGCCCCAGTTTAAGTAATCACAAATAATTTGTTAACACCTTGTATACCTACGAGTAGGTACCTACTTAAAACCTTAACGAACACCCATGTCAATGTCAAATCGGTCAAACAATACAAATATTACCATACAAAATGATTACCTATTTTGTATAGGAATATTTGTATCAAATTAAAAAGGTATTAAAATATGTGGAGCCTTGATTGAAATCATAGATAGATATACTTAGCTACAACAATTGTTCCATAATAGGGCCAGCTCTCTGTAATAGCTGCTATTTATAACAAATCGCAAATTTCCGGGTAACCGACGTATGCCGCAGACTGGGGCGTTACGTGGCAGTTGGAAAAAATATATACCTACCCATTCGTATTTCTTCAAAACCACAGCATCATGATTGTGTTGTTATTTTAATAATATCAGTCGATTCTCAAGGACTGTCGCTAGTTTAATTAATAATTAATAATATTAAAGTTGTTTGTTGTTACATAAGTAAGGTCCTTTTGGATTCTTTGCATTGTGAGCCAAAGTGTTATCGGGGTTGCGCAGTGCTGGAAGCGTTCACTGTTATAGTTTAAAATACTACTGTATTTCTTTAGTTTCCATATTGTAGTTAGAAGTCTCTCCATTGCACTGTACTAGGTTTGGTGAAATAAATAATTTATTTATCTCCATCCATTATATGGCTTTGAGACAGACTTCGGCACAATATTTATTAAACGAATTGTACCGCTGAATGAGGAAATAATAATTTCACACCCCGCAGCAACGCATAAGGGAATCTGCACAAACGTCACAATCATATGTCAGGCAGAGCTGTAGAGTTGCCTTCACTGCACGGGTAGGATTCCTAGAATTCTTGAAATCAATATCAGTCCTCTAACTTATCCAATTGCTATAACTTATACGAAGCGATTGCCAGCGCGTCGAGGCTGGCTGGGCAACTACCTATATGGGCAAAGTCTTCCGAATCTGTGGTTAGACGATCAGAGAGGACATGAATCCATATAAGCGAGTTGTAAAAAAGGTTTAGTCAGGCTACAACGTAAGAGTCTGCGTGCCTCTCGATATCGGTCACTTTCGTGAGAGAATACAGATTTTTTGAGAAACCATGGTTCAAATCAAAATGTTGAGTATTTATACCTGTACGATTAGCATTGAAGCGTTAAATTTATCATCGCATCGATTCGCAGGATCCGAACCGTGGAAGGGATACGCCTCAGTATTCTGCGGTACGAATTCGCATCGCGTTGATTTGCAGTTTCGTGTTTGGACTATAGTTTTAAAACAGCGGTTGTTATCGGGTAGTTATCCAAAACAGCCGATAATAACGTATAAACAGCGGCTGACATCCGGCTGCTTATCCGTTTCAATACCAAAAGGTCTTACAATATTTTTTTGTTTGCAACCCCCTCTTTTTATTGTTGTATAGGGAATCACTTTTGGTCATGTGGAGTTTTTTCGTAAGATCAACCGTTTCCGGAAAAAACGGATCCGAAGTTGTGCGTTTATAAAGGGGCCAGGGATTTTTTGTTCGCGACCCCCCTTTTTACTGTCGTATCGAGTAGGGGTACAACTACTACTACTACTACACTACCACCACCACCACCACCACCATCACTGCACCACTGCCACCATTACCACCACCATCACCAACACCACAACTGCCACCACCACCACCACCATCACCACCACCACCACTACCACTACTACCCCCACCACCGCTACCACTACCACCACTACCACCACCACCACCACCACTACTACCACCACTACCACTACTACAACTACTACCACCACCACCACCCCCACCACCACTACCACCACCACAATACCACTACCACCACCACCACCACCCCCACCAACTCCACCACCAATACCACTACTACTACCAACACCATCACCACAACCACCACTACCACTACTACCACTACCACCACCACTATTACTAGAGATGCGCCGAATGTTCGGCTGAATATTCGTATTCGGCAAAAACTTTCGTATTCGGGCGAATATTCGGTCGGTTAATTTGCGCAATAATTTGGTATGTAAAGAAGGTATGTAGATAAACAAAAATAATCACTTTAGGACATAAAACGGATTCAATATAATTGACCACGCTGAATACGTTAAAAACAACCGACTTCAATCGCAACAACTCCAATTTTGCTATGTTTTTGTTGATTTTCTCAAAAACCGCTGAATCGATTTCGATAAAATTTATAAGGGACTACCTGTGAAGTATACCCTTTCAAACAAAAAAAGAATTTTCCAAATCGGTTCAGTCGTCTTCGAGTAATCGGTGAACATACATAAAAAAAAAGATTCCGACGAATTGAGAACCTCCTCCTTTTTTTGAAGTCGGTTAAAAACAGTGTTTTTCAACCTTTTTTAATACCCGACCCATTTACAAGTTAAAAAAATCATGCGACGGGGGCCATAAACATACAAAATGTGAGTGATTTGAAAGACTACGTTTATAATTTTCTTCAATTAGAAAATGATTACCTTATTAACGTCTCCAAAATAGAATCACATTTTCACAAATTGTTAAAAAATTAACAGGTTCAGCCTTCTCACTGAAATCGTTTTTTTTTTCATTGCAGTGTAGGACCTATAAACACAAACTTTTTTCTTTTACCCGCGACCCATGGAGAAAGGCGTCGCGACCCCCAGGGGGTCGCAACTCACAGGTTGAAAACATGTTTTCAAACGTAGACAGCCGCTGTTTATGGGTGATCACCGTAGTCAGCGAAAACAGCGGCTGGTTACTGGCTGACTGACTACGATAACGATCGGCTTCACATCTATAGTTTGGACTCACTACATATTCCGCGGTAGGATAATGCTCGCGCAATGTATCAGCTGTTTCTTGCAGCTGATCAAAGAGAGTTGTATCAGTGTTCTTTTCTATAATCTTTTATAGGTACATATATCGGTACAGTAATAAATGACCGGTCATTTGTTGCAGTACTTCAACTTGCATATGGTAGGTCCTATGTCAATGACTGGATGACTTAGTTCTCTACGGATCTCAATCTCAAACATTCAATCATGCACCTAACCCCAAGCAAACTCATAAGTCAGTGTTAAGCGACTCAATCAGTTAGTTACCAGTTACAATTATTAACAAAGACGTACACAAAGTGGTAATCAGAAAATGATTTTCGATTCCGATTTAATGACACATCAAGGTAAACTAAACTATTCAACAATCATACAAGTATATAGGTTGACTTTAAATTAGTTCTTGATACGAAAGGCTATGCATGTGCTCATGATAACAAACAACTTTCCCTAAGGAACACATAGTCAAATCGCAAAAAAATTTTGGACTCTTCATATTAATTTGGCCGGTCAGTTGCTCGATTTGTATGGACAGTCCAAAATTTTTTTTGCGATTTGACTATGGGTTCTTTAGAGAAAGTTGTTTGTTATCATGAGCACATGCAGTCATGCATGGCCTTTCGTATCAAGAACTATTTAAAGTCACCCTATATAACGCAGCATCAATGAACAAAGAGTTTTATGTTGTTGGTTGGTTGGTATCTCAGACTAAAAAGTCTTTATTATTTTCGGTTGGTTATCAACTGCAACTGCAATACATTTTTAACCGCCTTAAAAAAATAGATATCATTTTGATAATTTCCTAAAAGTGGAATACAGGTACTTAAAAATATTTCTATCCATGGTCCATATAGACGGCAAGGTTAAGTTAAAAGTATAATGGGAGTTTTGATTCTTAGAACATACATAATTTATTTACTTAATACTGAATCGATACGTCATTTGTATTGAAACGCAACACTCGCAGATAAATTCAAGTGCAAAAGTGTATCGTTACGTGTCCCAAGAACAAAAGTCGATTGTATTATCGTGGTAATATATTGATACTTAGATAGAATGCAACTCAGCGCCTTGCCATAAAACTTTGAGTATTTGTGATTTTCATTCGAAATCACAGATTACAGAATCAGAAATAGGTATACAGGTGTATTTTATCGTTTCGTTGTTTGTTCCAGTTTACTAAAGCCTTATTCGACTCATGAAACGGAACAAGTTTTTCTATAACTCGGAGAAAAAAATTGGCCTTCTCGTATCAATTCTTTAACTGACTTTGTACCTATGCAGGAAGAGTCCATATTGTTTTAAGTCTAACTGTTGTGTTTCCTGGGAAAAGTTATTAAGTTTCATGAACTAGTGGGTCGTTCTCTCACTTCGTGCAAATCGCATGTCCCCCAAATTTTTAAGAAAGCTTTAAGACCTATGAACTTCAAATATTTTTTGAATTATTCTTAGAATACTTCTACACATCCGGCATATAAAATAAGTTATTAAACTTGTAAAAGAACAGGTGAATTTTAATTTTAGTGCTCAAAAACTCCGTACCTTCAGCGGTATTTTTTCACGTCACGGTGAATATGGCTGGATAGTGCAAAACATGTAGTTTTATTAGCTTAATTTTGTATAAGCAACGACTGAGAACATATTCAGGAATACGATTATGTATTCAAACGTTATCAGTATAGGTTTATCTTAATTATATAACTGATAGAAAATTTGTCACGAAAAATAACTCCTTACCGTCAGCGTTAATTTTTATCTGTTTCTAAACGCTCCCCGTCCTCGCAATGTGTCATCTGTCAGTCGTCCGATGAACATTAGAAAGCACGGATGTGTGATGCAGTTACGTAATTAGCTTAGAAAGTTCTCGCAGTTTAGGAGATTGTGACATTTTTTTTACTTTCCCCTCAGCAGGTTTATATGGTAAGTTTCTATTGTTTTGATAAAACTTTGGCCTTGACATATTTGCTTTAGGTGAGTGTTTACACGGTTGATCAGTAAAATTTTGGTATATGTTAAAGTATCAGAGTAAACTCTAATAATCTTTCGAAAAATCATTACCCTCAGACTCTTTACCTTCAGCAATTAAAGTGAGGGTAATGATGTTGATTAGATGGTAATGATCTGAAATTATGTATTGAATGTATTGGCCCGACTGACCCGGTGGCTCAGTGGTTAGCAATCCTGACTACTGATCCGAGAGTCGTGGGTTTGATCCCCACCAAGGTCAAACATTTCTGTAATGAGCAGATTTGTTTCACTTTGTTTGCTCTGCGTCTGGGTGTATTATAACTATATATGTATATATTTAAATGTATATGTGTATCCGCAACCCCCCCGCGGCGCACTCCCTCCCCCCGAACCCTGCAATTCCCGCGCCGCACCCCCTTTCCCCGCGCCACATCCCCTTCCCATGCCCCGTAATCCCCGCGCCAAACCCCCTTCTCCCGTGCCCCGCAACCCCCCGCACCGCACTCCCTTTCCCCCACGTCCCGTACCCCCTCCCCCGTGCCCCGAAATCCCTCCCGCCGCACCCCTTTCCACCCCGTGCCCCGTAACCCCCCTTTCCCCGCAAATCCGTGTGTGTTTTCCGCCTAAAACTCATTACCATCTTTACTTTATCATTACCGTCATCAAAGTGGAAAATAATAATTTAATATCTTTTGATATTCTGCGTATAATTTCGTAAAAAATATACACATAGCTAAGATTTGTGACCTAGTTTCATCAGAGCTTATAAAAATGAACATTTAAAAATTTCTCTTACTTTCGACCCATTTGCACCAAATCAGAGAATCACCCTAGTAGAGACAACGAAACGATTTTTTTTAGGGTTCCGTACCTCCAAAGGAAAAAGGAATCCTAAAGCCTCGGTCACACACAGCGACTAATCGCTGCGAATGCCTACTCGCCGCGAGTATTCGCTGTATGTGGCAATTCGCTGCGAATAGATTCACTCGCCGCGAGTTGAAATCGCCGCGATTTGAATTGAACATGTTCAATTTTACTTTCTGCGAATGCGCACTCGCCGCGAGAATTCGCTGTGTATGACAGGGTACTCGCTGCGAATAGCTATTCTGCTCAGCGCGCCGCCTAAACTACACGTCTGTGCTACAGGTCGTTTCTTTGCTGCATAGATACGAGTTTATGATGAGTCAACCAAAAAAAGATTATCTGAATGGGGTAAATTACTGTTCTCTGCGTTCAATCCATTTACGAATCCATTTTCACTTCTGGTGAGTTGCGAGCTTAATCAGCATTTGGTTTGCTAACTCTGCACATGCCAACCGAATACACTGTTTGAGACGTGAGCGACGAACAGACGAAATATTTGAATTTGTACACCAACAGACTATCGAAATTCTCGTGTAGAACTCGCTGTGTGTGACAGACAGGCAGTGAATTGTCGCTGCGACTATCATTCCCAGCAAATGCTATCGCAGCGAGTATTCACTGTGTGTGACCGAAGCTTAATAGGATCACTCGTGTGTCTGTATCTGTCTGACCGTCTGTCACAGCCAATTTGCTCCGAATTTACTGGACCGATCAAGTTGATACTAAATGCATACATATAGACGTTAACCTAAATAGGTAAGTAGGTACTTAAATGAATTTTAGTAAGTGTGCACTTTTGGAGCGCAATTCAGAAAATACCTAATAAAAAAAGTTTTGCAAACTGGACCGTGTTACATATTAAACGAAATGGCTTGTAACTATATATACATATATATATTTTTTATAAGTTTAAAATAAGTAGTTTAAAAACTGACCTCTCGCGAGTTCTACCTACTTAACGATTATAGGAAAAAGTATAAGAAGTTTACTGTCTGAAACTGAACGAAAATTATGGTTTGTACGGAACCCTCGGGTCGGGAGTCAGACTCGCACTTTTTTCACAGAAGTTTGGCTAAGAAAAAAAGAGATACTTAATTGTGTAGCCTTAGTAAATCAACTAAGCTACTTTATCGCTCTTAGAAAATAAAACAAGTTTTTCTATACAAAAAAACATACATATTACGCCGACTCTATTTAGCACAAGTATGACCAGTTAACTAACAAAAACAGGTAGATCTATGTATAACCGTGACCACGAAACTAAACCGGTTTCCATTAAGTATACAAAACTATTTCTCAAAGTCAAATATCACCGTCTACGAAGCATGGTAACTAAACTTAACATCATATCATACAAATTCTGTTTGTTGTCCCCAAATATTGACCATTGAAGAGTATATTTTATATCCCTACCTAGGTAGGTACCTAGATGACTGCCTACTCAAAACAGAAAATAAAGCTGTTATTTGGCAAAACGTAATACTTACGTATCTTATCGACATGCTATATCGATTCCCAAATTACTTACATTGCTGGTCAGTGTTTCCTCTTCTCACAAAATGTAAAACGATCGCACTATATAGGTGAATTTTTTTAATCGTCGAACGAGCGGACAGTATCATAACGCGTCCGCGGAGATCCGTAGCCACATGGTTACTGGACTGGTTACTGGCTTGTCCTTGTCTGGTCTGGCGGCCCTGCCTGCCTAGACTTTAGGCTTAAAGTACTCTGGCTGACTGATGGATGGAACGGCTAAACACGAAACGGAAACCTGTCGCCGTTGGATGGCTGTATGTGTCGTCGAGTCGTTTAGGTATATGTATTATGTCCACATAAACAGCTGTTTTGTCATCATGGTTTGTCGTTAAAAATTATACGTTTATAAAGTAAGTCCATCTTACATACCTAGGTGGGCACTTTATGTTGTGTAATTACGAGATACGAGAAAATGATAATTTTACGTACTGGTTCATTTAGGCATAAGGTACCAAGAAAGGAGCCAACTAGGTTGCTACTAAGAAAACAAAGAAGATAAATACTGTTAGATAGATTAGGCTTTATATATATATTTTATATACTGATAGTATACTTCAATGAGGTATGTGGTTAAATCACTGGTTTACTTATAGACTCCATTACACTAACTTGTGATATTAATCACTTTAAGCAAAGCCATCAATAAACAGAGAAACATGCAGAAAAAACAGACATTAAATTAAAGTACCTAGGTAGTTTTATCAGGGCAATTGCCGAGGAAAAAAATTGGACCAGGGTACTATACTGCCGTGCTTACGATAAGAGCAGTAAGTATATTTTGAAAAGCAGTAGGTAACTTCACCCATTTCGTCATTTAATTATGTAAGAACAAATAAATAAGACAGATAAATGATAACGCAGTATAAAAATACAGAATCTGAGTTACATTCAAAAATTGTATTTAAAATAATCTAAGGAAGCAAATCGGAAATGCAAAAATGTGACGAAAAGTCAAAAGTGCGTTTCACAGCCTTACTTGCTCTTATCGTAAGCACGGCAGTATACAATACAGTTGTTAAAAGAGTACGTTTGAAATTTTAAGGGGTTACTCAGAATCAAGTATAGATAGAACCCAGGAAAAATATTGAAAAAATCCGCTCTTCAACATTTTTTTTCAGATTCTCATACTAAATCAGAATAGTGAATCAAGAATTTACTATTTATTTAGAATACTCGATTCTGAGTAACCCCTTAAAATTTCAAACGCACTTTTTTAATACCCTGTATATTAACATTTCTTACGGACCTCTCTTATGGAATGACAACAAATTCAGATGGAAAATCCACGGGAAATCGTTAAACTGACTGTCAAATTAACGATCTTAAATAAATATTTGCTGAGTGCGTCTTATCTAACTTCTGCGGAATCAGCTGGCTAGGATATGCACATCTTACGAATTAGCAGTAGAAAACGAACTTCTCGTTCTATGGCTGACAAGATACCTATCATGAACTCTGTGTAAATATTAAGTGCCTATACGCAATGCCTTTAGTACCTAGGTACTTATTGTCACCTACGTACATCAAGGGGTGACCAACAGACATCCATCCCTTCGATAAATTAAACAGGTAAGTATCTAGGTACCTAAGTACATGAGATACCTTAGGATCTACATGAAGGTTTTTCCTACTTACGAAAGTTAACAACTATAGGTTTCCTACTGCAGGGGCGGTCTCTTCCCATATCTCAAGAAGGTTAGACCAGACTCCACACACGGAGGCCAAGCACGGATTGGTGTAGGTTATGGTCAACCCCGACGTCAGAGGTTTCAAGCCGCTTATAAATAAGTCCTCTGACATGGCTTAATGATTGCCATGTACAGTGGCGTATTTTGAAATTTGGCGCCCCGGGCCGGTAAGGTTTGCCGCCCCGTATTTGGATTTCTTAGTTCTATGTTTGGTAAAAATTGGCTCAAGGATTCCCACCCAGAATACTCAGCTCTTTCAATTCCTGGTTGATATAAATGAATTTGGGAACCATCAAAATACGGAAGTGATAAGATTGTAAGTGATAAGATTATAATCTTTTATACAGAATGTTAAAAAAGTGCGTTTGACATTTTAAGGGGTTATTCAGAATCAAGTATAGAATCCAGGATAAAACAATGAAAAAAATCCGCTCTTCAAATATATTTTTTTAGTTTTTCATACAAAGTTTTGATTCACTATTCAGATTTGAATCAAGAAAACAAGACGCTGAGAAAAACATTGACACGCCTATAAAGGGCTTTGAGAAAAACACTGACATAATAAGAAAAGAAATTGCTATATGAATACTTACAGGAGTAAAATTATGCTAAATCCTAAAATACATGTGTACTGATATTAATTGGCACTTACGGCGTAACGTCTAACGTACCTACAGAAATTATCAAGGTAATTAGCCAGCAACAGACAATCTTATCACCCTATCAAGTTTGTGACGGTGTTTGTGGTCAGTTAACCTGCGTGGCTGCATCCCAATGGCGTAGTAAAAAATGAGATTGACTTCATCTTGTCGACAAAAAGGCAAATATTCAATGATGTCTCTGTGATCAACTCGCTGAAGACAGGAAGCGATCACCGAATAGTAAGAGGCACATTGAACCTAAAAACAAAGCTGGAAAGATGTCGACTGACGAAGTCCACGCTCCGACCAGCGCCTATCCAACTCCAAAACCCCGAAAGTTTTCAGCTCGAGTTGCACAACCGCTTCGAATGCCTAGGAGAATGCAAAAATGTGGACAATTACAACGACAAGTTCGTAGAAATTGTCCAAACGGCTGGGAATAAGACTTTCAAAACCAGCCGTTCAAAAAGAACATCTCGTATCTCAAACCCCACCAGCAAGGTCGTGGAGGAATGACGGAGCCTGATTTTAAAATCCTTTGAAGATGCTTGTCAGTATCGACGACTAAACAGACAGATCTCCAAGTCCTTGACCCGATACACGACCGTTGGTGATATACGCCAACTTAATACAAATCGCATTAAAGAGGCTATCGAGCGTAATAAAGGGTCAAAAGTATTCGCAAGGGATCTGTCAAAGCCAACTGACAAAGCTGAAGACCGAGGATGGCAAAGTCGTGTCGTCCAAGCCCGGGCTGTTGGCAGAGGTTGAGAAGTTCTACGGACAATTATACACGACTACACGCTTACCTGTCAGTAATTTGGCTAATGACCCGAGAGCCAGATTGACCCGACACTATACCGAAGATATCCCAGATTCAGCCTGTGCGAGATTAGAATGTCTCTCAAACAACTTATGAACAACAAGGCACCGGCTGATGATGGAATTACAGCTGAGCTTCTGAAAGCAGGTGGAGAACCGGTACTTATAGCTCTTCAGAAGCTATTCAATTCCGTCATGCTCGAGGGACGAACGCCTACAGCATGGCAAAGGAGTGTGGTGGTGCTCTTCTTCAAGAAGGGTGATAAAACTCAGCTGAAGAATTACAGACCCATCTCACTCCTGAGTCATGTCTATAAGCTGTTTTCGAGAGTCATTACGAATCGTCTCGCACGCAGGTTTGACGACTTCCAGCCTCCCGAACAAGCCGGTTTCCAAAAAAGGCTTCAGTACCATAGACCACATACATAGGCAGATTATGAAGAAGACCGGAGAGTATAATCGGCTACTATGCTTGGCGTTTGTGGACTATCAGAAAGCCTTTCATTCGATCGAGACCTGGGCTGTGTTGCAGTCTCTCCAACGGTGCCAAATCGATTATCGATACATCGAGGTATTGAAGTGTTTGTATGAAAACGCCACCATGTCTGTCCATCTTCAGGATCAGAATTCAAAACCTATCCGGCTGCAGCGTGGGGTGAGACAGGGAGACTTTGTATCTCCGAAACTATTCACCGCTGCACTGGAAGATGTTTTCAAGCTTCTGGACTGGAGAGGACTCGGCATTAACATCAATGGCGAGTACATCACTCACCTTCGATTTGATGACAATATCGTGATCATGGCTGAGATCTTGGAGGCGCGATGCTCGAAGGACTCAGTAAAGCCTCCCAACAAGTGGTTCTTAAAATGAACATAGATAAGACGAAAATCATGTTAAACGTCCGTGTTACACCCACTCCTCTGAAGGTTGGAGACTCTACACTTGAAGTTGTTGACGAGTATGTATACCTGGGACAAACAGTCCAGTTAGGTAGGTCCAACTTCGAGAAAGAGATCAATCGTCGAATCCAACTCGGCTGGGCAGCGTTCGGGAAGCTTCGCAATATCTTCACGTCCAAAATACCGCAGTGTCTCACTCAAGACTAAAGTCTTTGATCTGTGTGTGTTGCCAGTGATGACATATGGATCCGAGATATGGTCGCTTACTCATAACATAAGGCTCAAAGTCACCCAAAGGGCGATGGAGCGTGCTAAGATCGGTGTTTCTCTATGTGATCGAATCAGAAATGAGGAGATACGTAGGAGAACTAAAGTTAACGACATAAGCTCTCAGAAGCTCTCATAGATAGAACCTGCGTGATCGACGCGATCTGGCGCTGTATAATACAACTTACTTTATCTAGGTATATTTGAATTCTTAGTCGGCTAATAAACTAGATAGAGTTAATGTATTTCGATCGTTTCCGTGGTTTGCAAGCTACGTTAAGCCGTTGATGCCGATTGCTTAATATTACTAGATGTCTGACATGGCTTATATGACTGCAAGCCATGTCAGAGGCCGTATAACAACTACTTATGTAGCTAGAAAACTTTTGACATTGGGGTGCGGTTGACCACTAGCTCCACAACCTCCATTCCATATTATTATGACCTCTATCAATCCGGACTTTAATTACAGTTTTAAATTTTGGTCGTCAGCATACTTTCTCAAGGGGAATGTATCGGCTGTATAAAAATTGTTTAACCGTAGATCAAAACCTAGATTTCCTTCCCAATCCCGGCTACCAGGCTTCCGAAGTTCCGGCATACGGCTACGAGGGTTTTTTTTTTTAAATTAGCTCTTAACGCAAAAACAGAGGCACGGTGGAGTTGCCCATTTTAAAAACATATTTTTTGGAAAAAGGAACGTAGCATTAACAGGAACGAACAAGAGATGTGATGTGTGTGTGTGACTTTTTGATCGCGTGACGGACTTAGTGTATGTGTTGTCCGTTTTTGAACGCATCCGTAAAGATAGCTAATGAACGATTGTTAAATGTTGCCATTTTTTTATTAGAAATCTACTACCAGAACATTTTTAATTTGAATAGAACAACAATAGGAAAGAATAAATTGATAAAATATCGAATTGGTAAAATTATTAAAAATTAGATAATTATTAAGTAGAAACAAAAAATAATCAAATCGATAAAATCAGTAATTCAATAAAAAGATGCATTCTTTGTGCTGCATTTTTTTAGCTGGCAAAACTGTATGGTGCAAGTTTGCGCATGCGCCGAATGGCGAATATTCAGTGACTGTTCTTTGAGTTTTCAGTAATTTATAAATAAGAAATTTTGTCGTTAGTCGGTAATATGTCTATGTAAAAGTGTAATTTAATTAATTTGTTATAACATCTTTTTATTGCAATTTATAAATTTCATAAAAAAGTGCATAAAGTGTAACATTGGTGGCCATTACAAAACCTAAACTTTTTTATCAGGACAAATGTCCATTTGATGTTTCGGCGACGTTGTGACTAATCTTACGGAAAGCTAATTAAAAAATCGCGTACCGTGTTGTATCTGCTGCAGAGTTTATTTATATTTCCGTTGTGCACTTCACCACTGAGAATCCTGCAGTATTTCGAAACGATTCGTGCCGACAGACAAAATTATTAGGGTTGACTTCCCACCAGGAACTGTCAATTGTTAGAATTTTCATATTCATCTATTTCGATAACGATAGCATTGGGAAGTACAGATAACGTCTAGTGGAGTATGATGTGTTCGACGATTGCATCCGAGCGTTGGTAAAAGTGTAAAACAGTAAAACACCCACAGCAGCCTGTACGTTACTCTTCAATGAGCATAACATTGGCGCGGCGACCTCTATTCATTCTCGCTCCCTCTGTGTAAAATACGCTTATAATCAGTAGATAGGCATTAGTTTCGCCCAAAAGAACTGTTATCTATTGGGTTTACGTAGCACTCCGTAGAATAGAATACAACTGTCGCCGAAACATTCGAGTCGAATGGTGAAAATTGTGATTGCAGTGTAACAAAAATGATTTTGAGATAAAATTGCAAGAGTGCAGTGTATAAGCGAAGAGAAATAGTAAAAAAATAGCAATATACAAAAGTGTTTGTGTTGAGCAGTGTGAGTGCAGTGGACTGGCATGGGTGGCGTCGGGACTTGCTCCTGGCCGCTGTGACATGGGCATCGGTACCGCCCCGACTGGCGCTCGCCTCTGGCTCTGGCTCTGGCAGTGATCAGGAGCGGGTACACGTGCCTGCAACAAGTCTAGTATTATGAACAAGCGTGATAGCAAGGAGAAGGAGCGTCAAAGTGACGAGAAAAGAACATCCAAGTAAGGTTCTTTCTTTTATAATCTTATAGCATTAAGCAAAAATTGATAAAACTAGAGTTCTATCTCTTAACTGAGTGAGACTAATCAAAGTGTTATACTGCATTATATAAAGTTCAAGCCACACATACTAGAAGTAGGACAGACAGGATAAGGCAGTGTTTTTCAACCTTTTTTAATACCCGACCCCCTTACAAGTAAAAAAATTCTTGCGACCCCCGTCTTGTACAAAATGTTAGTGATTTGAAAGACTTTCTTCAATTAGAAAATGATTAAGTAATTGTTTAAAAATAAACAGGCCTAGCCTTCTTACTGAAATCGTATTTTTTCATTGCAGTGTAGGACCTACAAACACTTATTTTTCTTTTGTCCGCGACCCCTTGAGAAAGGCTTCGCGACCACCGTGGGGCTCTTGCCTCATTCTTGGCTTAAATGTCATTATAGAGTAGCTTTTAACCCACAAATGTCTTAAAATGTAGTGTTTTCAATTAAGGTAAAAGCACTAATGCCCGACAGTGAACTAAAAGATGACACTTTCAAAAAAAACTTTCTCTAATAAGCATATTTTTACTGGCAATACCATACTATTTATCTAAAAGGGACTTAGTGCCATATGTGAGGCGGAGACAAGAACTGACATTCATAAATATGAACAGATGTCGAAATGGCATCAGTTGAAGGAAATAATGTGATAGAGTCACCACATTTGTCATGATTTTTTTAAATATTTTTGCTAAGGAGGTGGAGATTTCACATGTAAATTTTGGTATATAGTTTTGAGTTTATTTTTATTTTTGATTAATTTATAAGTTAATGTTTATATTATTTACATATTGGTGATATTTTCAGCTTATTTTGTTTATAAACATAAACAATTTACAGTGTGTCTACTATTAGTATTAAAAATGTTTAAAAACCTAAAAGATGACACCTTTGTCTCTATTTCCCATAAATAAAATCCTGTCCAAATCTTATCACTTTTCTGCTGGCGTATCTAACAGTAGACAGGGTGTCAAGTTATGTCAACCATTAGAGCACAGGGCGTCAACTATTGGTGCTAGGCGTTGCAACATAGCTGCGAAATGCTACCAATAAAAAGGCAGATGTTTCAATATTATGAAGCTGATATTGATGGAGACACTTTTCCAAATCTTCACGAAACCTTGGACACAAATACAGATTTAGAAACTCAATCAATTCCCGAAATAAAAAATTTGACTTTCTCGGTTAGGCCATTGGTTTTCTTAGGGAAACTTCATGAGCATGAACTCCAATTTAAACAGTGTCACTACCTTTGTTATTAACCTATATTTTAGTTGAAACTTTAATTTATCATATTATATTTGCACATGTATCAAGTATATGTATCCTGAAATATAAAAAAATAAGATGCATCCAGCCTGCATCACATTCATATTATTATTTCTATTAGTCACACAAATACAGTCTTCATTAAGATGCTGACACTTATCTCAATTGATTGTGAACTAATTATATTCACTTGTGCAACACCTAATGTACATATATAGCGCATATACAGGGTGACTGGTCCAGTCACCCTGTATAAAACATCAAATAAAAAGTCATTATGTCCAGTTATACATTTCCTTAGTTAAAATAAATAACATGGAAATCAGTATTGAATTGAACTCTTATTTTTAAACAAATAATAACCTCAATGTTTTATTGACTTTTCTGTATTACATTTAAAAGTTAATGTACCTACTATGACATAAAATGCAAATATAAACTGAACTTAGGGAATATGAAATAGAAGTGCCTGCAGTTCATTGACATGATATTCATGTTTGTGTGATGTTTAGGAACTGTCAGTTTGCATTGCCACTATGGTAGAACCAGTGTGAACTGAGCTGAATATCACACATATTTGTTACATTTTCAGTGGCTGTCTATGTTGTTACTAGTGTTTTGTGTAAAATAATGTGGTTTTTAGCAACTAAAACCTTGAAACATGAACCTGTATGTACTTAGGTAGTGTGAAACTCTTTATTACAAATACAGATGACACTATTTTTGTTTTGTTAGGTTATGTTCTTACTGTTTTGCATGTTAGTTTGGCATGCAGCATGAAAGTAGGATTTCCCTTCTACTCTAACAAAAAACCTATTGTTAAACATGTAAATTCCTTTACTATTTAATTAACTATTCAACCAATAAATTAGTTTTAGTTTATTGACTTTAGTAGATGGATGCCTGAAGAAGATATTTACTAGTGAATATTAAAGCTCTAAATAATAAAGTTAAATTGATTTATTGTTTATTATACTGCTATAATCTGTGATCTTAACTGCCCTCTCATTGAGGTATATGCTAGTGTGATTTTCAAATGATTTTATAAAGAAAGATCCATGTTACGTACATAGGAACTTGTACATTATGTTTATTTACTACCTATATGTATTTCTATAAATGAATCTGAACTGTAAACATCTTACATCTCACACAATGCTCTTGATAAACACTGCTCTTTAAAAACACACTATCACATTTGTCATTAATCATTCTGATACAATTCTGTTGTATAGATGATTTTATACATATATATTTTATAAGGAATTCATAATTTTATGTGTTAACTTACTCACAATATCATAAAAATATTTATAAAATTGTGAGTTAGTTATGAACTCAACTAGTTTTAAATGTGATTAATAATATGAGAGCTTCACTTGACAAAACTGTGCGAAATCAGGGCTGCCTCGCAAAATGACACAAAAATTGACAAGTAACTGTGTACATAAGAATGGTGATTCATATTTTTCATCAATAATGCATAAACCAACTATTGGCTGTTTATGTATTCATTACCCTTCTTACAATGCATAGGAAATAGTGAGTATTGAAGTGAACATGTGATCTAACAGCAGTTTCAAGAATAAAACTGTCACCTGCTGATAGCTATTTGTTGTCATTAATTTTTTTTACTACCTAAATCCATTCTTCTCAAGGTGTTACTCTAGAACAGGTCAGACAAGTAATCAGGTGATTATGGGGTCACTAGCCTTATACTGATCTTATTTTTGGAAAACAAGCTTGTCATTTGAAATGTATGTTTAACATTAAATACCTTCTTTTAGCAATTTACTGTGCTTTCTGAGAACTACTTTGTGACATTGATGACAGCAGTTAGTATATTGAAAAAAAAAAAGAACTCTGAATTGGACTTTGTCTGCATTCTGACTGGTTTGGACTTGCATGCAACTAGATAATTGCCATGGTTTTGGCGGTAGTGCACTATACTTTCACTTCACTCAATGCCAATAACGGTCTGTTATTATGATTCATGCTCACAACACTCATGAGTTTGAAGAAGTTACGTATATTTTGTTAGTATGTTTTTTTTATCACCTAAAATAGAACTGTTAGCTTATATTTATTTTAAAAAAATACTTAATTTGTTATTACTTTGAATTACTTAATAAAATATAAAAAAGGTAAAATTTGATAATTACCTTCCAAGTACTTATACTTGACAGATTTTTGTTTTAAATTTAATATTTTTATTAATGAAGTTAACAAACGAGTTGTAGGCATACTCAGAATTTATTTATTACATTGTGAACACTGGTTGTTGGCTACCACTAGACATTGGACATTATTCACATGAATAATAATATACTGTACTAAGTACTGTTAATACTGCAAATAACAAGATTAAAGACCAGCCATGTGATTTCTTTATGTGCTATAGCCGCAGGCTTAACTGGCTTAGTGGAAGCTGCTGTGATACTATCACATTTATTTTCATTACATTAGGCTTGATTTAAAAAAAAATAGTACATAAAATTAAAATATTATGATAGGATATAATAAAACTTATTTGAAAATTGGTGTAATTGTTTACAATATGACTTAGTAGATAGCTTTTGAGTAAGTACAAAGTTATTATTGTAGTCCTGTAAAAGTAGGTAACAGATGGTAGCTATTTTGAAGATTGACAGGCAATGTTTTACCTACTTTCACGTTAGATATACTAACCTAGATCATTTTCATAGCACACAATAGAATACCTATGTCACCTTATCAACTGCAATAAAAAAATATTTTATATTTAAAACATTTTTGTCTATGCTTTAAACTTTTTAAATTAGAGATGTGTGGAAAAATAGAGGGGAGGCCTTTGCCCAGGAGTGGGACATTACTGGCTAGATAAAAAAAAATAGAATAATATAATGATTGACAAAGTGCCTCTCAGTCAATGCTACTCTGCTTTCGTAAGATAAATAGCCAAGCCATTGTCTGTGGAGCAATTCCCAACTTTTCCTATCTTCAACCAGCAAATTTTGATATGATTACGATTTGCTCTTGTGCCTTGTACTTTCTCTATGTTGACTTCATCTATCTCTTCTTTATTTTGTCTTGAGCTCATAGGAGATCGTTATCCAAACCCCTTGTAGTGTATCAGGTGTGCCAAACATATTTCCAATCCAACTATGTCCTTAATAATGTAAAGCAGGCTAATTTTGTCAGGCCAGTCCATCTATCTGCTCTTCTCTATCCTCCAACGATCACAAGCTAGCTACAGTCTTCCTCTTTTTCTATAAAAAAATTCTATAATTATTATAATATTATTTTTATATACATTGACACTATACTTCATATAATATGTATAAAGATCGTTTCACACTTATAGCGTAACCGGAGCGGGGCGCGGCGGCGTCGGCGGCAGCAGCGCGATGCACACGTCGCGGCACTCCGTCACCTCGTCCTCCGGCGTGCTCATGGTCGGCCCCAACTTCCGGGTCGGCAAGAAAATCGGCTGCGGGAACTTCGGTGAACTGAGGCTCGGTTAGTTTGAAAGGAATTATTATTATAAATGCACTTCGTTTCTTCTGTTACACCAGTGGAAGGACCTTATTTACCAGTGGAAAAACCTTATTTTATACAAGGTCCGACTGAGTGGTTACCACTGCTCGCTCTATACCTGCCGCCAAACAGCGTGCTGTGTTTCGGCGGCTGTTGCGAGCTAGCGTAATTGCAGGCATAAGTGGCATTCTATCTTAACCCTCAAATATCGGTAAGGCACTGTTAAATCTTCTGGGGTCATAGATGCTCCTCATAAGCGGCGGATGCCATTTTCCATCAGGTGGACCGTCAGCTTTTTTCATCTTACACAATACATAAATAAAACAATCAGTTTTAAGTTCCTATTGTGTAGAGATCCTAAACTTACTGCAGTTGAGAAGAGACCTGTCACTTATGAGTATGGGTATGGTACAAGATAGTCGAAGAAAGAGTGACCCTACGTGTGAAACTGGACAACAGTATTAATCTACAGATACTCTTGTTTCCGTCGTAATTGACTAAAGAACACTTGAAGTATAGTTACCAAAATCTGTTCGACAAACATTGCTAAAAATGCTGACTGATAACTTTGGGTAGATACTGTATTAAATTAAATCAGTTCCCCCCTTATCTATTCAGAGAGTGTTCCAGAACACTTTCGTGAGAGCAATTTTTACCGTGACAGCAGGATAGCCTATTGTAAATCATGATAATGTGAAAGCGACAGACTCGTTAAAAAAAACTCGCTAAAGGTGCAAGTCCGAGACCGGCTGCAAGTCGCCGACCGCAGGCGACAGGCGACAGACTTCATTTATCGACCGCAAGTTACACTACTGGTTTCTATGAATCTCTATGAAAGTGATTCCGAGCGCGGCGACGTGTCGCCTGCGGTCGCGGCCGGCGACATACGGCGGCTGCACGCAGCGACCGCAAGTCTCAGGACCAGTAGTGCGGCCGACCGCAGAGCGGTTACACGCATTTCTTTTCTTTTTTTGCATATAATAACAACAATTCGTCGTCATCTTCCTCCTCTAACAAATGACACAGTAAATTATTGTTAAACACGTCCGATATTCTGACTCGCGCGAAGGTACGGAAACGACAGGGTGGGTACAAAAGCTGACTGAAGTGCAGTCGCGCTTGGAATGGCGGCGGCAGCGACATGCGGTCGATCGCAGCGGCCGGCCGCAGTGTCGACTGCGGTTGTCGCCTGCAGCCCGTCTCGGAATTGTACCTTAAAGGTACAATTCCCGTCTCGCCTGTCTCGCTGCGTGCAGCCGCCGCATGTCGCCGGCCGCGACCGCAGGCGACACGTCGCCGCGCTCGGAATCACTTTCATAGAGATTCATAGAAACCAGTAGTGTAACTTGCGTTCGATAAATGAAGTCTGTCGCCTGTCGCCTGCGGTCGGCGACTTGCAGCCGGTCTCGGACTTGCACCTTTAATCTTACCTTGGTTCTGGATTACTATTAATTTGTCACATATCACAGGCTTCTCACAGTACTAAGAGTAATAAAAAAGCGGCCAAGTACGAGTCGGACTCGCCCATGAAGGGTTCCGTAGCAGCAAGTAACATAATATAAGGTGCTACTTTATTAGTGCCCGATATTTTAGTCAGTGCTCCTACTCCTGATTCTGATCAACTTTCCCCAAGGAACCCATAGTCAAATCGCAAAAAATTTTTTGGGCTCTTCATACTAATTTGGCCGCTCGGCTGATCGATTTGTATGAAGAGTCCAAAAATATTTTTTCGATTTGACTATGGGTTTCTTGGGGAAAGTTGATCAGAATCAGTGTCTAAAATGGTTTCATTTGTATTTATCTATGAGCGCAGGGTGGAAGCAATGTAATTTTTAAATATATTGTACAGTAACATAAGAGCATTAAAATAATATAAAAAAGAAAGTGCTTCTCACATGCGCTCTATATAAAAAAAATTGAAATGTTACTAAAAATGTATCATTTTGAACGAAAATCACGGTTAGACCAACAGCTAATATCAATGGTAAAGTTTTTTTTTGATATACATATTTTCTTATCAGGTATACGGTCTTCTTTCTGGATGTATAAAGAAAACATCAAATCGTATACATCCTTTTTTTTTCGTTATTTTGGGGCGAAAATAAGGCCTTATCGATACCCTTCCTTTAAACTTTACGATAACTGCATTTAAAAGTAATTTTCGTTAATATGGTCGATTGGACAAATAAGCACTCAGGTGACGATTTGGCTACGGAACCCTAAAAAATTACATACTATTATCTATAGTTTAAGCGACACTTCTGAACTGATTTAAGTATTACAGTATCTTGGACAAGAATGCTATTTGGCTCCGAGATTACATGTGTTGGTACTAACCGACAAAAATAATACTAGACATATAATAATAGATAAAGGTATACAGTTGAAAATTAATAGTCTTCTACAACAACAGTTTGGGTCACTAAACGCAAGACCAAATTGGCAAACATAAGAAAAATAAAAGGACAATGAGCATTTTAGCTTCTTATAACAATACAAACATACATAGTGTAGATACTAAAACAAAGTGTTAGGCCATGATTCACATTCACACACTGACCTCACTGAAATTGTTGACACACTGAACCCTTGTGTGGGATGATAGTTGATTCAATTTGATTGATATAGTGTTTATCTTTATAAGTCCTTCTCTAGGGTCCTCTTTGCCAGGGATTGAGTTGTAATCTTAGCTGTTGAAGGAACAGATCGGTGGATATGTTTGTTTGCCACGAAAGGCATCTGTTACCCGTTTTGTGGTTTGTAATTTCGTCAACTCGACCTCGTTTTGGGCCCTTTCTCGACCTTCTCCATAATTTATGTAGCATGTGGATTTTCTTTACCATGTGACATTTAAAGTCTAGATATCCCAAGGGTAACACGATGGTAGTCCAGTGTTACACAAATAATGCGCTCTTATGTGGCTTTCACATGTGCAACGCGACCTTCGTGCACAAATGGTTACTTGAATGTGCAGGTTTCCTTATAATGATTCCTAGGAGGCATCAAGTCGCTACCATTGTGCCACCAACGTCATGTGGCAAGCTTGCTGCTCTTGAGAATGGCTTTAACCTAGAATTAGGTTCCATATAGTCAAAATAATAGTGAACTTTCACCGGTAGACTCCTGTCTACCTTACTCAGATTTGCGGCAGCGAAATCGCTCGGCAATACCCACTCACTCTTCTTACTGTCTGTGCCAGATAGTACTGCTGATTCATTTTGGTAATGAACGTAACGACTTGGACTCTAATATAATTGATGCTTATTATCTGATCGCGGAATTCAATATCTAAACGAGAGGACACTCCAATTGTGTTTATTGACGTAGATATCTTATTTAATGTTCGTCAAATTATTAATTTTTGTATTTCCTTATGGACAAATAAATCATCAGAATCTGGTTGAGTAGCTACTCAAAAATCAAAATATCTTAATATCGTAAAAGCGTTGGCAAGAAACTAATTACATGTAAAAATAATTGTGTTCGTTTTGTGAGTTATAGTGAGACTTGGTATCTAGGCAACGGCAATCTAATATACAGCTGTAGTCCCACGCCACAGATGCTACATACACTCGGCTTCAAAAAAATCGCACGTCCGTAAAAATAGGCTTCAAGCACTGTTAATCCTTAAGACAAGCAGTTATTCGTAGCAATATTGGTATCATTTGAGAGCCCTATAAAAACTCTTTAAAAAAATATCCATTTCATTTGATTAAAGAAAAAGCTTGACACTTTAAGTCACTGTGAATGACAATGGAACTGATTCTCCTCTTCAAATTTTGTTTTTATTGTTTTGTTTTTTGGGTATAAAAGGGTCGATACAGCTTATCGGGGGATAAATTTGCTACCAACAGTCGAAGAAGACACAGAAGAATATCTTTCATCAGAAAAACGTCCTTGAAGATGGACACTACTGCTGCTGAAGCCGCCCAAGTTATCGCACTACTGCAATCAGGACTACGTTAGTGTGATGTTGCTCGGCAGTTGCACTTGAGTCGCTTTTCTGTTCGAAGAGTGTACCAGCGGTTCCTGCAGACCGGTGGCTTTGTCCGAAGGCGTGGGTCTGGTAGAAATCGCTGCACTTCTGCGAGAGATGACCGATTCGTCGTATCGAAGAGAAAAGATCTTTGAGAAATCGGTTCTCTAATGCTGTTGAGTTGCAACAGCAGCTTCAAGCAGTTCGTAGAAGGGCCGTGAGTGTCTCTACAGTTAGAAGAAGACTAAAGGAGAGAAATATTGTGGCTAGAAGACCTGCCACGGGTCCAAAATTAACCGCAGCGCATCGGCGAGCACGCCTGCAATTTGCTCGCGCCCACGTCAATTGGACCCTGGACCAATGGAGAGCTGTTCTCTTCTCAGACGAAACGAGAGTGTGCCTTTTCTGCAACGATAGACGCAAAAGAGTATACAGAAGACAATGGGAACGTTTTGCCCAAGCCTGCATCCAAGAGACGGTAGAATACGGGGGCGGTTCCTGCATGTTCTGGGGCGGCATATCTGCCGACGGCAAAACTGAACTTTCTTGTGTCTCTCGGACCGGCGGTGCTCGCGGGCAAGGGTCGATGACTGCTCACCGGTACATCACAGAGATCCTGGAAGAACATGTGGTCCCCTATGCTGGATTTATTGGCGACGGGTTCACATTAATGCACGATAACGCTCGCGCGCACACTGCTGGAATTGTGCAGGGCTACCTTCAAGAGGTTGGGATCCCTGTCATGCAGTGGCCAGCGAGAAGTCCAGATCTGAACCCGATAGAGCACCTCTGGGACCAGCTGAAACGCAAGGTTAGATCCCGTGATCCCGCTCCCGCGACTCTTCAGGAGCTCCAAGACGCCGTTATTGAGGAATGGGACAGAATCCCTCAAGAAGAGGTCCTAAAGTTGGTGCGATCCATGAGGGAGCGCATGGAAGACGTCATTAGGGCTAGGGGGGGTAACACTAGGTTTTAGGTTAGTTTTAAGCAACTTTGTTTTGAAAAAATAATCAGATTTCATTTGGGTTTATTAAGGATTTTATTGTTTTGTAAATTTTTCTCAGTTCCAATAAAAAACATTGAATGAATTATTGTTTTTGCATTCTCTGTTTCCTTACCTTTCAAATGATACCAAACATTACCAATATTTCATAATACAAATACGATTGAAAGATGTTTAAAATAGATTTCTTAAAAGGTGCGATTTTTTTGAAGCCGAGTGTAGTACTATAATAGTAAGCTTCATCCGTGCACGGTGAAATGACAGTAGTAAAGGCGTTGCTGTCTTAGTAAGAGGTATATTTGTGGACGATGTTTTTTTTTTACACAAAAACATACACATCTTAATTAGGTTACGATCTTTCAAGCCATTCGTATTCCAAAAATAACACGTTCATTTTGAGTCTCGAGTCTCGCACTCTTCAAAACAAATAAACACAACGATTCGGGTTACTTTTGATGTTGTAATAAATTCGTCGATTTCGAAATTTCTTGATTATAACTCCATGGATAAAGTTGTCGCCGTTATTCATTTCACGTAATGGTTCCGAAAAAAGTTTGTAAACAATATACCTAGTACGTAAACAAATCTCGTCCATGTTTTCCGAATTTCAGGCATGACTCGTCGATGCTCATTCTGTGTATACTGTTGGACTCGGAAGAGTTTTGTGTGCGCACAAATACTACTTAATTCTAATTACCGCACATTTGTTACGGTCATTAAGGAGTGTTTAACTAGTCACGATTTAGAAAAAAAGTGACTTTTGTATGAGATTTCTATCTTAGTTGGTTTTTCCATTCTATAGATATTAATGAATTTAACATGATAATCGGATAATGAAGCCAGTTCGATATTATTGGGGTATCTTGGTGGATCTGCTACAATCTTCGGCGTCATCGTCACTTAAGCTGTTTAAAATAAAAATAAATAATAATAAATACGGAATCTAGTGTAAGGTAAGTATTTAGAAATATCAGAAACTAGAGAATAAAAGTCATGCAAAAATAGTGTATAAAGTACCAATATAGTTCTTAAATTTTTCGTCCACGCCACGATATAGATTTGCTTTTTCTTCATTTCTTTCTCTGTTCAATTTTATTGCATTGCTGGACGAGTATTGTATGTTTTGAATCGTCTATTTTCCACAATAGAACACACTGAGTTCAATAGAGCTCCACAATTCATTTCGCACCCCACTGAAGGACGCATCAAGTTAACCTAGTGGACCGACTATTATTGGTTTCCATTCACACACGTCATTATATGTTGTAGGAAACTGTAACTGCTACGAAATGTAGGCCATAAATAAAAAAATAATAAAACATAACTATTACGATAAAACAATCGCTTTACTTATCGCCGATAAGCAGCTTTGTCGTCATCGTTATAAAGTTACAATTAGTCTATATGTCGCAGTGAGATAGTAAAAGCCGTAATATAATTATATCCCTAGGGATATAACTATATCACGGCTTTAACTATCTTACTGCGACATATACATAGGAAAGAAGAGAATTTTTCAATATCTCAAGAACAAACAAAACAGATATAGCTATATACCGGAATTTAGTTATATGAAAGCGGTTCATAACTATCTTACTAATAATAATATTATTTAATATTAATAACTATAATACGGGCACGATCTAGTAATATAACTATCTTACTAAACTAATCTAGTAATATAAGTATATTTTCTTTAATTTGCACAACTGGCACTCATTTTAAATAAAACGCTCCAATAAAATAAGTTTTTATTACGAAAATCTCACAAATAAACTATGTTATAAGTAGTACTCCGGTTAGTGGCTCCGTCCTTCTAACCAGAGGTTCTCGGGTTCAAATCTTGGCCAGTGTATCAATTAGTTTTTGGAAACTTATGTGCAATTTCATACCGACTGCTTTAACGGTGAAGGGTAACATCGTGAGAAACCTGCACATCTGATTTCTAGTTGTGTATGATGGTCGCGTTGCACACGTCCGTAGGTGTAAATCTTAATTGCCATACACGTGACCGAGGGTGATGCTAAGTGCAACACCAGGCAACCGCCGCCTATACCTTGTGGATAGGACGGTTAAATTGTGCCACACGATAAGAAGAAGAAGATAAGTAATACTTAAAATAATAAAAATTAATAAAACAATCTGTTTTTATATTTTAGTATAGAATCAACAAATTATGATAGTAAAAAGTAAGGAAATTACTTACTTCAATCCTTAAGACAACTATTTCACTAGACTAATCTAGTGATATAATTAGATTACTACTGAATTACCGTATTATAGTCATATCCCTAGTAAGATAGTTATAAACATCTTACGTATTACTATGATACGGCATATAATTATATCCCTAGGGATATAACTATATCACGTTTTTAACTATCTTACTGCGACATATACATAGGAAAGAAGAGAATTTTTCAATATCTCAAGAACAAACAAAACAGTTCAGTACCTAAAATTTAACAAAGGGTTCCATCCATATAATGGAAGACTTATGATTCATTCCCTCGCCGTCAGTAATAGAACATCTTTTAATGTTTCACAAGGTTAACAATAATCTTGGGTTGTATGAAACACTGATGTTGCTCGTTCTAATAACTAACAGCAATATTTATTTTGCTTTGGAAGACGTAAGATTATTAAAATCAAATAAGAAAGCATAGATAGAAGGTACTCCATTTTGTTGACGTTCCGACTCTTACGTCGAAGGCCAATCATATCGTTCTCTCAATACCTAGTGTCAGCATAGAAGAGAGAAAAGTAGATAAGTATAACAGTTTGATTGGGGAAGAGACAGTCTGCAGAACAATATGACTTATATCAAACTGGGGCGATTGATATTGGATATTGTCATTCATAATTATTTATTGCATCCACAACAGGTACATGTCCGTGTTATATGTATAGTCGTTTCGGTATGACACTATTAAAGTTTTATATCGTCGCTCCGCTTAGGCGGGGTGCAAGTCTGTGGATACTATTATGAATGATACATAATATATGAATAATGCAAAACCATAACTGTGGTGACCAGGTATATTAAATATGTAGTTAATTCACCATTAAATTACATTCATATTATGATGACGATGTTTGAATATTAGCAAATAAGAATGTCAAATGTTTGTTGGTAATAATAAAATGTGGAGTTTTTAGGGTTCCGTAGCCAAATGGCAAAAAACGGAACCCTTATGGATTCGTCATGTCTGTCTGTCCGTCCGTATGTCACAGCCACTTTTTTCCGAAACTATAAAACTATACTGTTGAAGCTTGGTAAGTAGATGTATTCTGTGAACAGCATTAAGATTTTTACACAAAAATAAAAAAATAACAATAAATTTTGGGGGTTCCCCATACTTAGAACTGAAACTCAAACTTTTTTTTTCATCAAACCCTTGGTCTTCAAAAATGATATTGAGGTTTCTAATATCATTTTTTACTAAACTGAATAGTTTGCGCGAGAGACACTTCCAAAGTGGTAAAATGTGTGTCTTCCCCCCCCCCCCTTGTAACTTCTAAAATAAGAGAATGATAAAACTAAAAAATATATATGATGTACATTACCATGCAAACTTCCACCGAAAATTGGTTTGAACGATATCTAGTAAGTAGATTTTTTTAATACGTCATAAATCGTAAACCGCAATTTACCTACAAGGAACTACAAGAACCTTTATATTATGTTACTTGCTGCTACGGAACCCTTCATGGGCGAGTACGACTCGCAATTTGCCGCTTTTTGTTATTACAATTTTTTCATCTACAGTGTTATGTACATATAAAATTTTCACATCAGTAAAATAATAATAAAACAGAATAATGTTAGGTATCTATCTAACATTAACAACCTATATCGTCCCCACTGCTGGGACACGGGTCTCTTAGCTCTTTTCATAGTTTTTATACCTACTTATGTTTTGTTTTCCAGTCAAAAAAGTCTTTTGGGCTCTAATAAAATTTTTCTAGTAATTATGATTTCAATTATTCAATAAAAATATAATCTCGCTCAGAACCGGCTGTCAATTTGATATTTTCTTAAGCTCTGACAAAAAGAGAGGAGTGTTAAGTTTGTCTGTGGTTGGTTGCCGGGACTCTGTACCGAGCACACGTCTGCTGAGTTATTTTTTTAATTATTTTTGTTTTAGAGAGTCTCATTTTTGTGATGGGGAAATAGCTGTGATTCCGATTCAGTGATAAGCGGTCATAAGAAGAGGATTAACTTGGGAGTCAGCTCCGTTTGCAGAGTTCCAGCCCCAAACTACCACGTGAAGCGTCTTTAACCCGGCGGGAGTGTGGTGGGGTGTGATATACCCCAAGTGCAGTTCAAACCGCTATATCATTTTAATTTGCGATGTTACATTTTAGCGGCTTTGTGTAGCTGGAGGTGAGGGGTTGCGGAAGGGGAAAGTGGCGTGATCGCAGTGTTGCGCCGGCCAGCGCTCGGAATACACGTGTGCAACTGTCTGTGGGGTAAGTCACACCCCGCCACATTCTTGGTGTATGCATTTTGTGACAAATTTATTTTGTGCTTGGCTTAGTTTTATTAGCTAATTATTGCTTTATTTTTAGGTTATAAATAAAAATGTCAGTGGAAAGCGGTGAAAGAAGACTTACGTCATTGCTAGATGAAGTTTTGGACCATTCTTCAGATGAATCAAGCTCATCGGAAGTATCCGATCATTGCAGTGAACATGAACAGGAATCCGATACGCAAGACATACATTTGGAATATGAGGAGAGCAGTGAATGGGATTCGGACGATAACATCCCTCTTTCAGCTCTGAGGAAACGTCGTCACTCTACTGTAAGCATCCATGCACCTCACTATAAATCTAAAGATGGCCAGAAGTGGTTCAAGCAAGCTCCCCGTACCAATGTACGAATTAGGTCGGAAAACATTCTTGATGAGCACCCTGGAGCCAAAGGTATAGCGAAAGATGCTAAAACTGAAGGAGAGTGCTGGAATATATTCTTTACAGAGGAAATGAAGGTGATTATATTAGTGCACACTAACGAAGAAATCTTGAGACGACAACTACTTTGCAAGGACCCTTCAAGACAATATTTTATGAAAGAAATGACCTCTTCAGAACTCGATGCTTTTATTGGGTTATTATACATCGCTGGTCTAACCAAGTCAAGCCGTCAGAGCCTGAAAGATTTATGGAGGACAGATGGAACAGGAGTCGACATATTTCGTACTACCATGTCATTGCAACGATTTTATTTTTTGCAAAATTGTATTCGTTTTGACGACAAATCAACGAGAGAGGCACGAAAAGCGTTAGATAATATGGCTCATATTAGAGAGCTTTTTGATAAATTTGTACAGCGGTGCCAAGAAGTCTATGTTCCACATGAGTATATGACAATTGACGAGATGTTATTGGCCTTTCGGGGACGCTGCCCATTTCGAGTGTACATTCCAAGCAAGCCTGCCAAGTATGGCATCAAAATTCAAGCACTTGTTGATGCTAAATCTTACTACGTATTGAATTTAGAGGTATATGCAGGAAAGCAGCCCGTAGGGCTGTACAATCAAAGTAACAGCGCTTTTGATGTGGTGGATAGGTTGATTCAACCGATATCGAAGTCAAACCGCAATTTGACCTTTGATAATTGGTTTACCAATCACGAATTAATGATGCATCTGTTGAAAGAACATAGACTGACTTCTGTTGGAACTGTGCGCAAAAACAAGCGATGCATCCCACCAGCTTTTTTGATGACCGGAAAGCAACCAGGGAGTTCGACGTTTGGTTTCCAAAAAGATATCACTTTAGTCTCCTATTCTCATAAAAAAAATAAAGTGGTAATTGCAATGTCCACTCTTCACCACGACGATAAAATTGATGAGAGCACTGGAGATAAAAGAAAACCGGAAATTATTACTTTCTATAACTCAACGAAAGCTGGAGTAGATGTTGTCGATGAACTGAGCGCAACTTATGATGTCTCTCGCAATAGCAAACGCTGGCCAATGACGATCTTCTATGGTCTTCTAAATATGGCAGGTATCAATGCTAACATAATATTTCAAGAAAATGGCAACAAAACGACTAAACGTACAGAATTTCTCCGCAATTTGGGATTAAGTTTGGTGTATACGCATTTGCAGTCACGAGGAGATAAAAAAAATATTCCTGTGTGTATTCGCCAGAGAATTTCTTCTCAAATGAATGTACCGCTGCGCCCAGTAGTCCAAAATGAACCTGGACGATACACTCGTTGTGTAGATTGCTTACGCAAGAAAGATCGCAAAACAAAATACGCATGTATGGGGTGTGGAAAGGCCATATGCCTAGATCATGCTATTTTTTCTTGCAAAAATTGTAATGATTTTGAACAAAATTTCTAAGGGGTTCCTAAACTATTTTCTAAGGTTTTATATTTTTATTTGGTCTTAGATCTCATGTTCTTTAAGTTTCAAGAGTTTTTTTGTTTAAGTAGAACTTATTTTTTTTTTTGTGATTTTTGAAAAAGAGGATGATATTTTTGTTACTAAAAACTAGTACCCTCGATCTCATTCGGTTAATTAATAAAAATATATAAATTATACAGCAGTTTTCATTTTTATAACACGCAAATAAATGTCAAATATAATATACACCATTCATGTCATGTAATTTCATTGAAAAAAGTATTTTAAATGCGGATTTGTATTGGGGTATGTCACACCCCGCCACATGCCATATGTAAGTTTTCTTCACCACACTCCCGCCGGGTTAAGTGGCCATCACCCTTAGAGCCGCGTCTTTCACTTGACAATGGCATTTCGGCATTTTTTTTATTGAAGATTCTTCCATTTTTACTTGACATTGGCAAAATCGGTCCTTAAATGAGATGTGGAATGCCAAATAGAAAAATAGAATAAAATAGAAGTTTGCCTGTTTGGTACCATATCAATCACTTTAATAGTTGGAACGTTCCGAATGCGGTTGATTTGAGAGCAGGTTTCGCTGCTGTGAGTAGTAGAAACTTCAAACTTGAAGACATTTTGCGAAAGACACATTCGCAAAGAATCCATTTGCTATTTGTACACGCTTTCTCATTTTTAGGCACTTACGAGTAAATGAGTTACAAGCTCTGACTCAGACAAACAGAACTCATATTCTGTATCCCAATGTCATGGTTAAGTTTTAATGCACCGGCGACCTCCACCTGTTATCCCTTGTTGCTATGACCGTAGGGTTTAAGTCTGCTGTCAATTCGTTAGTGATATTATATGGCTGCGTTGTTGGTGGGACCGGCTTCCCCGCGTCACTGAAAATAACATTATACGAACACGTGGCGAAGCAGCCCACACCCACAGGTTATTTAGTATTCCATGCTAGTCGTGCTGTCGCTACACTCAATCTAATATTTACTTACGAACTATTGTGAACGACGACATCGGAATTTTTCAGTTGCTGTTGCCGATTACATATTTTTTATTAGTTCTCTTACTTTTTTTGGTATTTCTCAGGATGAAACAATATTTTGCGCACTGTGCAGCATCCAACAACTAAAGTCTATAATATTAAGGATACTGACTGAATTCTCGGCAATCTATATCTTTAGCAAAGGAACTTCGCCCTTCGGACTTGATTAGATGTCTTGGACAGAGTAAATCAGTTGCTCTAAAATGTGACATCGCTGGCTTTTCTCGTATCAAAAACCCTCGAATTTAGTATATTAATGTATACGTTGTGTATAGTCCAGTAAATCGTCATTTCTGTTTCTTAATCTCTCAGTCACTAAAGGATTGATGAATCATTTTGATTCCGATATACACCCCTGTCATTAGTTTTGTTTATATTCTTTGTAGACGCTGAATAGTTAAGAGGGTTGGTTGCCGAGACTTGTACCGAGCACACGTCTGCTTTATTTTTTTTTAATTATTTCCGTTTTAGAGTAGTCTTAACGTTATTTTTGTGATGGGAAAATAGCTGTGATTCCAATTCAGTGATAAGCGGTCATAAGAAGAGGATTAACTCTGGAGACAGCTCCGTTTTCCGAGTTCCAGCAGCAAACCACCACGTGGAGCGTCTTTAAGTGCCCATCACCCTTAGGGCCGCGTCTTTCACTTGACATTGGTGTTTCGCCATTTTTTTTATTGAAGATTCTCCCATTTTTCGCTTGACATTGGCAAAATCACGCTCGTTATGAGATGTGGAATGCCAAATAGAAAAATAGGATAGAATAGTTAAGAGCAACTTGGCTAAAAGTGCTGCCTATTCTTAAGATAAGTTGTCATTTTACAAAACAAATTAAGACGTCGTGCAGAAAAATAAGCTTTACGTCGTTGTTTACCGTTTGTAGATTAATCAGGCTATTTGGAAGCACTGTATTCTCAGTGTTTATAGGTAAAGAAATTTGCTCGCACACACAATGTGATTAAACTCTTATAACTCCTTTGATACTAGTCGTTTTCCTCTTCTAGATTGGTAAAGTCCTAACATTGTAAGTGGTAAAATAAACTTCACTATTTTCTTGACCCAGAACGAATGCTTTGCTTGAGAATTTAGGGCATTTTTTTGGATCATGTGTTTTTATGGGATTTGCATGTTTGTTTATAGTGCCGTGTTATATAATTATCAAAGCTTATAGTGTAATTCAAACTAATCACATGCACGAAGTTCTATGCAACCTTGTTGGTTGTTCCCTTTAAACATGTATTTGCTTAGTATATGCCAGCCAATACACTTTGTATGTAATGAATATTAGTGCTACTTTACTAGTTAACCGTCATTACTAGAGATGAGCCGACTAGCCGACTGGCCGACAAGCCGATCATTCGGTGGAATTCGGGTGGTATTGGCAATCTCCGTGGCGCTTCGCCTTGTTAGCTAGGTTGCTCGCGCGAGTGGCGAGTCGAATGGGGTGAGCGGGAAGTTAGAAGCCTCATGCCATGCTAAAATTTTGATATTTTCAACATTATTTTTCCATTAACAAAGGGTTATGTTAGGATTTTTTGTTACACTTGTTAAATTACTTTTTTTTTTATATAATTGTCTAATTATAGATTATACTTCAATTCATTATGATATTAATTATAACTATTTATTCAAAGTTATTCACACTCGCGTTCAGATTTTTTTTGTTAATTATAATTATGTCTTCTTGATTTAAGCCCAATAATTTACCAAAGGAAAGTACCTAATATTAGATTATCTATAAAACTTATTCCTATATTACACACTGTAAGACTGATTCTAAAATAAAAATCATAACCAATGGACTTCGAGATTTTATTTGAATCATCCCACAGATACTTATTTCATGTTAGTATTAATAAAATAAAAGGTCGACTAATCGGCGCCGACTAGTCGCCGACTACAAATATGGCCGGATAGTCTGCTTTTCTGACTAGTCGATACATCTCTATAGCAGACCCACCAAGATACCCAATGCTATTTACCCCAAGGAGGATTTTGTTTCTTTGCATCCGATGTATTTGTAGCCAAAAAGGCTAGCTGAGTTTTAGGGTTAAGTCTATGATTCGTCTTTATCCTTTAATATAATCCTTTGCGATTATATTTGAAGCGGTCGACTGTTTTAATAAATTTGATATTTTATTCACAAGAAAATAAAGGTTTTATAATCTATTTAAAAACATAATTTATTTAATGAAAGGGAAAATTATACTATTGACATACCAAATTGGAGTTCCATATTATGTAGATTACGACACAACAAAGATTGAACAATGAGCTATAAAGTTGATAAATGTTCTGCTGGTAATGACGTCATATCGGCTTGAGAACATTTGCCGATTGATACAATGATCCAAATCCCTATCACCTTTGTACCTGATTATTTATAAATTTGGGTTAACTATTTTAAAAACAAAGCAAAAATCTAAGAATCAAAGTGCTTATTTATTTTCTTATTATAATCAAGATGAAACAACCAGGGTAAGAAAAAATCTCATATTACGCAGAAGTTTATTAGATATAGACCGGTAACTTAATAATCCTCCGGTATTATTCTACTTCTTTGATTAGTTTTTCTACGGACCAAATAATATTGAACTTAACATTGTAAAAATAAACGATTTTATGTGTATATTGCTCAGATCAAGAATGATCTGAGGTATATTGCATTTTTTTGTATTATAATCACGCTAAAAAAGAGCAATGTGGGAAAAAGTTAAATAATCTAGGTGCTGAATTTTCATCATCTTCATCAGCCACAAGACTGACTGATGACTGTTGAGCATATAATATGCCGCCCCTTTAGATTTCTCCCAGCACGAATCTGTTTACATACATCAAGCAGCTTCCTTCAAATTCAAACTCAAAATGTTTTTTTTATTTAAGTAGCTGCTTTACACATGCTTTTAAATCGTTTTTATTTTTTACCTAGTACAAAACTTCAGGCTTCAGATCAACAGTCCAACCTTTCTTCCCCATCACATTGACTTTCTTTTGAGTATATGAAAACCGGTTGATGCTTCTCAAGAAACTGTAAATCTTTCCCAAACAAACCTAGAAAATTGGAACAAAAGTCTCTCTGGGAGAGACAGTGCAATATCATGAGGACTCTTCGACATATTTGAAAGTTTTGTCTCATCTGTTGCAGGAAAAAATCTGTACAACAATGAGCATGTGGCGATCAAGATGGAGCCGATGAAGTCTAAGGCTCCGCAGCTGCATTTAGAGTACCGATTCTACAAGTTACTGGGCACGCACGGTGAGTCGCACGCCATTATATTGTACCGCTATTTGACTATTGCACGAAAATCATTCAACTCTGTATGACGCCATTAGCACTGGCAATATGTGAACTAATCTCGCAGGTATTTTTTGTGCGAAGAGATTAAAATGATTTTATTTGCTAGAGCATTTGAGATGAGTCGAATTAAAAAGATCGCGAGCCGCTAAACTGAGTTAGCGTGTAAACAATCTCAACTATTCTCACTGGCCGTCCACCTATCAAGCATAGTGAAATAGCTGGTTTTTTTTTAAATAATGGAACAATAAAAATATCTCGCCGAGAAATGAGGCGTCGATGAAACGTAATACAGCCTTTGTATAATTACATTATAGTGTTTAATACCAGGTGAAGGAATGTCTGTTATACTTACTTTAAAAAAGACTTGTAGAGACAGATCAGGTAGATAGAAACCTCGGTGGTTTTTTATTATTAGTGATTTAAGTGTTCTCACTAATGACAAACAAGACCAACATTTTTTATTCATTTATAAGGAATCAAAACTTAGCTCTTGGGAAAAACGTAGGTTAATGCCCCCAAAATTTGCCATGTTCCTGCAAGATATTTTAGGCTCATAAAAACTGAGTATTATTGCGTCAAGGCCGTTGGCGCCACTTTCGCACGCTCGAAGATTCTTCCACGGATACCTCTTCAACTAACTCAGGTTGGCAATTTTTTTTTGTACCAGATTATAGTTTGAAAAAATATCCCGTAACCAACCTGCGAATGTATGTACTTTGACTGCAACGTAACAAAGGAATTTGTCATCACTGACGCTTATTTAGGTGCTGGCTCGATTAGCCCTTACATCAATTGAAATTATCCAAACCCAAAACTATTCGAGTACATAAATCCGCATACATAAAAAAGTAGTTAGTATAAACATTATATTGACAATAAAATTTGCTCAGAGGGCATTCCAAAAGTGTACTACTTGGGCACATGTGGCGGCCGGTACAACGCCATGGTCATGGAGTTGCTAGGGCCTTCATTAGAAGACCTGTTCGTCCATTGCGGGCGGCGGTTCAGACTCAAGACCGTCCTTATGATTGCCATGCAGCTCGTAAGTCGGCAATACGTATCAAGCCGTCGTAGATAGGCGATTGTCTGACACAACACCGTAACCGATGCACTCAAATGTTGGTCGACAAGTTCCGAATGTTCTGAGGCAATTATTTACATGTGTAAAATTACACAAAAATTCCGTCGACTCGCATTTAACTGAAACGCGAGGGCACTGCGCCGTGGCCATGGTTGTTGCTGAAGCTTTTTGTCCTCTAATCGGATTTTATCATCATTGCATTTACTAAGCATTGCTCTCGCGGTCACAGATATTGGTACACGCATCTCCTTACAAAATAAAACCGTAGTGAGACCAACAGTAATTTCAAGTAAGGAGTTGCGTGGTACCTTGCTATTGTTGAGTAATATCGGCTGCAGTGTTGTGTCGTGCAGGTGGACCGAGAGCAATGCTCGTGTGTTTAACTGTGAGTACTAAAACGTTTTTTTTCTCTTTCTCTCTCTCTCCTCTTTCCTATCCCTATGTCCCTTGTGTCCTGTAGCGCCGTCGACAGCCGAGGGTATCCCCGAAGTGTACTACTTCGGGCCTTGTGGTAAATACAATGCGTTGGTGATGGAGTTGCTGGGGCCTTCCTTGGAGGACCTGTTCGACCTCTGCGGCCGCCGGTTCTCGCTAAAGACTGTACTAATGATCGCTATGCAGTTGGTGAGTTTAATTTTTTTAACCTCAATCGCTTTTCGTGAAAACGCTAACAATGACGAATTATGCTTTGTGATGGACTCGTGAAAATCTTAACAAACGTGAGCATTTTGGTTCTATTTTGTTTTACTTAACAGTTTAGATTTTTTGTGTATACTTATTAATAGTTTTAATAATACTATTCGTTAAACTATCCTCATTATTTATGAAACGTCTATAATTTTGTAGATCGAATGGAGACTCGGTCAGGTATCTCAATTTATTTTCTTGTTTTTCAGTTACATCGCATCGAATATGTCCATACGAGACATCTAATATATCGAGATGTAAAACCAGAGAATTTTTTGATAGGTAGAACTGCAACTAAAAGGGAAAAAATCATCCACATCATTGGTGAGTAATGAAGTGCGCTAGTACATTCAAAGTGACCGTTTTTAATACATAGATACTGTGATCCTTTTAACCTTTACGTATCTTGGAACAGAAATATATTTTCACAATAAGTAGCCAGTTAAGTAATGTAATCCCCACAGAAACGAGGTTTGTGGTTGTCATTCGTCAGATACACGTGACACAGTCGTAACAATAACTAGAGCATGCGTTTAAGTATTACTAAACTAAAACACAAAGTTTTGTTACAGATTTTGGTCTGGCCAAAGAATATATAGACTTAGAGACAAACAAACATATTCCATATCGGGAGCACAAGTCGCTCACTGGGACCGCGAGATACATGTCAATAAATACACACTTAGGGAAAGGTAAGCAGAACTCCATTTAATGCTTTGCGCCACCAACTGATGGTACAATTACTGTGTGTACAACTGATGGCTGAATTTGCATTTTTGAGATATGATTTTACCAAAAATCCCGAACCATGACCGTCTAGCTTAATTTCTATTAGAAAATATACTAATGATATTTGGCGGCGAAACTTAAGTAAGTTGGTGGATTGTGAGATAAGGGATATATTTCCCTGTATTTATATACATTATCTCAGTTGCTTCCCAACCAAGCTATGTAATATACTTACCAGGTCAACTAAACTAGGACTTGATGTTATAACCAGCCAGGAATTGATTTCGCTACTTCCCATTGTGAAGTCAGTGGACAGTAACTGAGGTTATCTATTGTTATTATGTATTTGCAGTCATAAAACACTACAGGGTATAAATGAAGATGTTTTTATTTTTTATACACATTCACCAGCTAATCGGTCATATTTTCAAAAAGTCGATAAATTGATTCGAGTAATAAAATATTATTTTAATTTTCAGAACAATCGAGACGCGACGACTTAGAGGCTCTCGGGCATATGTTTATGTATTTTTTACGTGGTTCCTTACCCTGGCAGGGTTTAAAAGCTGATACACTCAAAGAAAGATACCAAAAAATTGGTGACACCAAGCGAGCAACACCGATTGAGGTGAGCGAACCTTATAATATAACATCGTTGCCGTACATCATAAAGAACGCTCAAAAGGGACGTAAAAAAGCGAAGAATCGACACTCACCTTTCCGACTGCCTTTCCCCAAATGAAATCAAAATCAAGATATTCAAAGTTTCTACCTAATACGAAGCTTTACCACTTGGAACTCGTATACCCAACACTTTGGCAAGTTTTTTGGGGAGAGAAGTCGGGTCCAAAGAAACTCCCTCCAACAAATTTTTTATGCCCTCTCCATTATGTCGTCCCTTCGATGAAGTAGCAATGCCACTGCATTATGCAAATACAGTCGTCATTTGTGTATCAGATCGCTCCTACATAAGAGCAGCAAGTAGTTTCCTTCAAATTGCATGGGCTGTCAGATGGCTGCCAGAGGATAATAATAATAGTAAATAAACAATATAGTTTAACCGTGGGAGAGCCATGCTTCGGCACGAATGGGCCGGCTCGACCGGAGTGATACCACGAACTCACAGAAAACCGACGTGAAGCAACGTTGCTTGCGTTGTGTTTCGCCGAGTGAGAGAGGGTACCGGAGGCCCAACCCCCACCCCCCATTCCCCCCATCCCCCATCTCGTTTTAAAGGCCGGCAACGCACTTGTGACTCTTCTGGTGTTGCGGGTGTCTATGGGCGGCGGTAATCGCTTACCATAGGTGATTCGTCTGCTCGTTTGCCACCTATAACATTAAAAAAAATAGTAATATTTTCTTAAGCTCTTGTCTCATTTGCACCGTCCTTGAATGATCTAGTTGTTTGTGTAATGAATTCTATGAATGACGTCAGTAATTTTATTATTATATAAGAGTTTAATTCATGGGAGCCGTACATAATGGAACGTCCTTTCTACCGATATATTATTGAGAAAATATGGCACGCGTAAAAACCAGATGGAGACATTTTATTGTCATTGTCATTAGCAATATTATGACTGAACTGTTTCATATGAAATTTAAATTTGAAGGTTGTTTTGTTCACTTACAATAAAATATGGAAGTGCTAGGCATCGTATTACAGTCACGGCGCATCGTCGCCGACGTGCGGTCACAGAGACCGCTATATTTTTTTGCTCATAAATTTTAAATCATCGTATTTTAACAACTTTTTTGAACTATTTATAAAGAAATAAGTTTGTTTGAATAAATAAAATACAATTCAATGTGTATTAACACTTATTTATATGTTCGCCATAATCAACTTTTTGGAGTCGTACATTGCATGAAATTACACCTGAGATCAAAAATAATTCACTTAAATATAAAACTTGCTAAAAATCAACAAAAGAACAGTTTTTTTTGTATCATTGATGGATGAATGAACATAACAAAAAATATAGTACACATGTTTTTATAGAAAAAATAAAATCTGACAATGGGTAAACATTAAACACAATCAGCGCAGACTTTTTAAGTGCATTCCAAACATTGGTATGCATTTTTGATAATCATGGGGTATTTTCTTTTTAGTTTTGGAGGACTAAAAGGTAGTTCAGTTCAGTTCGTTTATTCATCAACAATTTACATTTTGTTTGAAATTATACAATAATATTAATAAATTTAAAAAACAAAACACACACACACAAAATAATGTCATTAAAACAATCATGAATTATAGGGTAGAAACGAATCATTACGTGATCAAAATGTCAGAAGATCTAATTAATAAATTTAATAATAAATGAATAATGTAATTAAGGAAAAAAAGAATGCCAAGTCAATTAAAATTAAACTAATTAGTGCATGTAGTCATCCACGCTATGATATTTTTTTTTCTAACAGAAATTACTTGAGTTTACATCGAAACTGGCTTGTATATACTAAGTTTTTTACATCAATTGGCAACTTATTGAACAATCTAACAGCCTGTTACACTTGTTTCTTTGCTTTAGTCCAGGATCACCAAATTCTTCCGGGTTTGCTATATCAGAGCCAAGAATCCATGGCAAAGTCACCTTCAGCTCGCGAGGTATTTTCATATGTCCTAACACAAGTTGACGGAGTAAATTCTTCAGGAAAGCTCCTCTGTCCACTTTCGCATATGGTCTTGGTGAACAATGTTACTCATTTACCATGCTGATGTGTAAAATTCGTCAGAAAAGAGGCACTGACCAAAAAGTTGCCATTCAAAAAAGTTACGTTATCTCCGACGTGCGGTCACAGAGACCGCAGTTCAACTTTGACCCAAATTACTCACGAAAACTGCATGCTACGATACAACTATTACCCGCTACGACTTCGGTGCAACAGAACTCGAAGGTACTGAGACGCTCAGGACGGGGGGATGCGTGGAACAGTGCAATCTAGCAGTTTCGAAAATCGTAGCGGTTTGTGAGACCGCACGACGGTGGTTAAAGGATAATATGTATGTTATTTGTTATATGTCAAGATATGTTTTGTTTTATATTATAGCATATTACTTATGTGCTTGTGCTAAAAGTGTCTAAGTCTAAATTTGTAACTTATTTTACATGGATAAACTATTGAATGTACATCTCGTACCTTGAACGTTGTAAAGAAAGACAACATACCAACGAAATAAACATTTTATGGTTGCCCATTTCCTAAATTGTGAGCGTGACGCCGTAAACACCCGTCGATCACGCAAGCCACGTTCGAGTTCGAGACCCACTCATCTTTAGTTTCAAATATAAACTAAATTCACTGCTTTATCATATTCCCATGTATAAGTAGTCTCAGTCAAAATGAACTTAAAATTTAAGTCCTATTCTAATACTTAATTTTTTTAATTGGTATGTTCAAGTGAAACCGTTATACCAATAACTCCCATAAGATATCAATCGCAGACTATAATATGCAAACTCAGAGGAAGCTTTGGCCAATGTTCAACAGTGGATATATACCGTTTGAAATCGATGTGCCCTTCCTCATTTTCTCTGTCTCGCGGTATTCAGATTCCCTGGTAATTTCCAGTGTACCCGATCCTAGTGACATCGGAGCTCTTTTTGTATCTAACACATTGGTACAACGCAGGTGTTGTGCGAGGGCCACCCAGAGGAGCTGGCGACGTACCTGCGCTACGTGCGGCGGCTGGACTTCTTCGAGACGCCCGACTACGACCAGCTGCGGCGCATGTTCCGCGACCTGTTCGAGCGGCGCGGCTACGTCGACGACGGCGAGTTCGACTGGACCGGCAAGACGATGGTAAACAACTCCTCGGTCTCTTAGCGGCCGGCTTGACGCACGCTCGCTTCGCCAGCCTTTTGACTGTCCGTACTGGCTGTGACTAGGAAATTAGTAAAGTTCTAACGTGAAAAGTAACAATCTTTTTCAATTAAATCTTCTCGGTGTTTTTTGTTTCGCGAGCTCGCTTCGTTTCGCATTTCAGAATGGGGAAGAAAACTGACAAAGCTCGCCGATAGAGGCGCTAATATCGCTTGACTCATACTAACTGTCAAAACGTATAAAAAAAAATTACATGAACTAAACATAAGATTATTAAAAAAATGCCGCGTTGTGTGGCGATTGGTTGCAATAATAATGGAAATCATTAATTTCCCAAAGATTCTCGGATGAAGAAGACGTGGCAAAAGTTACGTTTTCAGTTACGTACTTTTCAACTTCGCCTTTAATTGAGGAACAGTCAAAGTCGCATACATTTTCCATTTAACAATTTTACAGAAAAAAAAACTTATTTATAACACCTCGATAATAAAAAACGCGGATCTAATTGCAAGTTGTTATGAGTCAAGCGTCCGTAGCGCCATCTGCAAATAGCTTTGCGTTTTCTTCCCCATTCGAACGTTCAGAAGACGAACGCTGAATGTGAGTTGATTAGCTTTTCGTTCAAAAATGTGGTCTAGCTTACTTCACAAACGCTGGATTGCCGCTTTTTAATTGCAGGTTCGCTTTTATTGTTTGATATTTTTTTAAGTCGTACCTAAAACGCGAGGAAATAAACTTAATCCTTAACACAGCCAGATTGACTTGGCGGTCAAAAGATAGATGGGTGTGGATCTAATGACAGGAAAGCGATTATCATTTTCGCACCCAATATTCCATTTCGTTTGGAAATCAAGACGCTTTGCAAATCAAATATGCAAGCTGTGTATTTCTTAAGGCCGTCTGCTATGTTAAGAGGGAGCCATTCCGGTCGCCCGCTGGGCTACTTTTTCTAAATTCTGGTACCAATTTGTATAAAACAGACCCTAGTGCGTGCGCAGTCGCTTCAGCTCTCGTCACAGAACAAGTAACAAGCGCGCGTGTGGTGGAAAAGCGCGCCACATAGCGTTCCTTTTGTAATTTGTAGAAACTGATACCTCCACCGGACTAACGTAGCGGACGGCCTAAATCTCTGTCTCGGTCTAGCTCGGTAATTCCCTATTCCATCTAATGCAAACTTATTTTCAAACCAAGAATACCTGTCATAAACTAACGCCCTAATAATTAAGGAACACCTCGCACGCATGGTATTTATTTTATAATGGAGATTTCACGTTAAAGTTACAGTTAGGATCGCGTTATAGGCATTGTAAATAAGTAACAATTGGAAAAATTAACAAGTATCTTTTAAACTTATTCCTATGAGCCATTGATCAATGTACTTGTCCTACAAAGTTTGCGTATCAGCTGATTGCATTGATTAGGGAGTTCTACGTGGCAATTCTTTGGACCCTGTTAATAGTCTGGAAGTAATAACCCGCTGTGTAAATATAGGCCTTACGTTGCTGTGTTCATATTTCCGTTTGACTGTCACCTTGGTATGAAGCAAGAATTGAATCCGTAAAAATGTTTAATGATGGATCAGTCTTGTAGGTAAGCGTACATTATTATCACTTTTGGTACTCTGTTTATTTTCGTAAACTTACTTTGATTTTGTAAAGTTTGGAACATAAAATATAGTTTTGTTGTCGAATTTTCTACTCTTCTGTAAATTAAAAAGTTTACTTTTGCGCCATATAATATTCCGTACGATATGTTCTAATTGGCGCTTGCCTAGAAATTATCACACGAATTTGCCCCAAAACTTTTATACAAGTGGTTCCAAGTCATTTCAGTAAACATGTACCTGGGTTTCAAAAATTTCTGAAAAAATTAACTGGACATGTTACTTGTGAGACTGAATAGTACTCTCGAAGGAACTGACAACCAAACACATACAAAGTACAATTGCGTAAGAAATCTTTTTGTTGGAGAAAGGGGTATAGGTTCCTCAGGGTACGTTCAAGAACGGAAGCCCCAGTAAATATTTTCAGTCGTTTTTGAAGCTTTCTAAAACCATTCCTTCTGGACAGATGCGTTAATGCTATAGCACACTTGAATGATCATTCTGGATTTTATTATATGTTTTCTACCCTTTTTGTACATATTATTGTAATTTGTGTGTGTTATTTCCTATAAAACTTTAGATACCTATTAATAAATAAAAATACTTAGCGTAAGGGTGGTTAGTTACTTTTTGTGAAAATATATAGATTTTGATTTGAGCCAAATTGAGAATATACGATGATACGAAATTTTTGATATCACTCAAATTCTTATCGAAATAAAATAGATGCAGTTTAATTGAGTGTCTCTTTGAAATTGAAAAAAATATATAATTATTCAAAAAGTTGATTGCTTTGATTTTTTTTTACTGAAAATTTGTCCAACAGTCCCATTTTAAATTGACATTATAATAATAATCATCATATTTTTATAAATAAGGATTAACTGCGTTAGGTTATACGAGTGTATTTATCATTTATCCAAATTTGATTATCCATTATTTTTTGCAAGATTACAACTTTTTATTTGGAATGTTGAAACTTTTTTATTTTAATATTTTCGTTAATAGTGTAATGCCTGTTCAATTGTCGGCCTGACGAATGTTTCAGTTAGATTAGAGCATTTAGATTTCATTGCTACTAGTAGAAATTACATATTTATTATATTTGTCTAATAAAATTTACGCCTGGATGTGTGTCTTTCTGTGTAGTTGTTGTTTGTTCAAAATTTAAAGAGACCATGCTATAGAGTTTAAACATTTAATTTTTTATTTGCTATAAATGGTATTTTAAAAGAATATTGTCACTTTTAAAAATAGCATTGTCGCCTTTGGAACACTTAAAATGGCACAATATAGCGTTAAAAATTCATTGGTTCATATAGGTTAAGCACTATACAAATTTATTTGTAATTAGCTCGAAACCTCCTATAAAATGTGTCTTACGGATCGTTTGAATCAACATGTTGTAACATAAAAAGGTTTCAAGTTAATTGCACAAGTAAACAACAACTATTTTGTTGCTAAATGAATTTAGTTTTTTAGTAATCACACATAGAATTAAGAGGAATTGCCTTTGGTTGAAGTTATTAGGAAACTACAGGATGGAATCGAAATCGCGGACCTTTTAACTATGGCTTTTAGTCATGCTACTGAACAACTATCACTAAGGAACCATTTCAAACGGAGTAAAAACATATTTGAACTCTTCATACAAATCGATGAGCTGAGTAGCCAACTTTTAATGGAAAGTCCAAATTTTTTTGTTCTAATTGGATTTGGTCCGCGATTTAAATTTCACCCTCTATAAATAATTTACAAAACGGGTGGTTGTATTAGCAGCTTTTGCTTGGTTATGTGTTTTCATCTTTCATTAAAGTGCAGCTAGTCCATAGCTTCGAAATATTATAGCGACAAATATTACTGTGACAAATGTCGACCCTAGATTATATTTGTAGTACTGCTTATTTGAAACATTGTCAAGATAGTGGCCCTTTCTGGGCAGTTTGTACGATTCCTAATTAGTACAGTCACAACATTTTCACGATTTGGGAGCGGGAAAAGATGCAATTCTGTTGCGTTCTGTTGCGTTTCACACTGCACATTTTAGGGCAGGCTAGTCATCACACACTAACAAAATGTACAAAAAACGTTGCAAATACAGGATTCTACCGTGCAAACATTACACAGTATTCCATATTTGCTCACATATTTTGAGGCGATGACGTTACAATAAAAAGATAAGCTTATAGCACAGTTTATTGCTAGCTTAAAGATTTTTGTCATATCGTTTATTTCCTGTTTGTCGCATATAATATTATGTTTTTAAATAACACTGGGATGTTGCATGCTGCATGCTTACGCCGCGAATTGGCCGACAGCCCGGAAACATTCACGTGATGCGAATATTACGGAACGCACCGCCTTCCAATATCGTTAAAACTAAATCTGATAAGGTTGGTGGATGTTTGAGTTGAAGCTAGAAGTAGCCCAGGGTCCGCTAGGATGTAGAATATTATTGGAGGATTTCAGTTTTTCAAGCAAAATTGAAGTGGCTAGATGTCGGTTTTGACAAGTTAATGAAGACTACGCAATGTTAGACGTTAACATATTTGACTAATTAATAATTAAATTATCAACTCCATCTCATATATGAAAACCAAAATCAAGAAACGAAAACTGGATATTAGTAAAGGGTAAGATTCCACTCATAATATTCATGTTTTCCATAAAGTAGATAGCAAAAACATTTTTTGTTCAAAATTCCGAGTTTATAAAATCATCCGACATTTATAGGTAGATGTCTTATAACATTTCTCACGTCGTGAATAGCAGTTGTGTTTCATTAGTGATTTGAGCTTACTTACAGATAATATACATGTTTATTATACAGATTTATCGTTTCATAACTTGTTAATTAGATACTTAATTAACGTTAATTCTTCGCCTATCCACAGTCCACTCCAGTGGGGTCGATACAGACTGGACACGAGATAGTCGTCTCGCCAAACCGCGACAGACATCAACCTTTCCACAAGGTCAGTAATATACCTCATATTGTTAAAGTTATAAGGATGAATGTTGCAGCACAATTATTTAATTTGCTCCATTAGTTTCTAATTATTATTTCAGTTTGAGTAAAACATAAATTGAATAGATAGGTTGTTAAGTGTTTTAATAAAACAGACGCAGTTGGTTCGCCATTAGTCGGTGTAATTATTGAATATTTCATTCAATAAATGAATACTTGGGGGCGCTGTTCGTTCTTAAATGGCAACATTTGAGCATTTTCTAAGAATGACGATTGCTAATTTCGGGTTGCTATAAATAATATATTTCCATCAAATTTATATTTCAAGACTGGGTTAACATTGTTTAAAAGTTTTCTTATTGAAATGGCGAATAAACGGCGAGAAATACCACCAAAAACACATAAAGCTACACTTTTTTATGCAGGGTAAGCTTTTATTTCATGATGATAGCGGTAACTGGTAGATGCTTCTCATGAAACTGAAATATCCGTGTAGATTATAATCGCATAGGAGCTAAAATGTTTTACCTTTCGTACTATGTTTTAGAAATCAAATTAGTTGGTTGCATTGGAACAAATACCTTAGTCGAGTTCCATTCGGCACAACTAGTTGATCGGTTCAGTTGGTCGGAATGGAACGACTGAACTGGTGCTGGATATTTTTACTCTGATAATACAAAGGTTGCTTGGGGAAAAGTTATCTTTCATGAGTGGCTTCCGTATCAATTACCGCTTAAGTCATAGGCTAAAAATTACCCTTTGTTTAATGAAAGATCTAATGCTGGAACAGAGACCGCTAAAGAAATCACAGAACGAAGCAACATTCTACTAGAGTATGTAATATACTAGTATGTTCTTTGATGGAGGCCTTTGTTCATAGATATGTACATTAGTGAGCGATTTATGGCTGATATGTGATGACACATCAAAATTTACTTAAAAATAGTATAGCTTTATGCGCATAGACTGCTCTTAAAATGCTTTTTTGTCGTTACGCAGGATGATTTGTGTGATTATATGATTGGTTTGGTTGAGGACGATGAGGCGGCGCTGATAATCGGAGAGGTTTGGTCCATTTACAATACGTTTGGTGCCCTAGTGTTCATCTAGATAGCTCTCCTCGATCATACGCCTCTGCATCAGTCCCTTGCATTGATCTCTATCTAGCCTTTCACAGTGAAAGCGTAATGTAGAACGCGTGAACAATTTTTAAAATACATGAACGGGAGTTTTATTTTTTTAGAAGACCACTTTGCTCCCGTGCCTTCTTTGTAAAGGCCTTAGAGTAGAGGTCTAATGTATCTTGATTAAATATACCTTGCCCATTCAAAAGACACTATGCTGGAGAATTTTCGTCAATATTGACGAAAAATCCATCATATAGTCTGGGCATTTAGTTAAAGATTCATAAGCGTACAGTCATTTATGTATGGACATTTGCGTACTCAAAAGTCAAATTGTCTGTTGCCAATAATCAGCTTTACAATCTGATCAGCATGTAAAAGTACTTTTGAAATGATTTTTCGAGCTTTCATTACTTTGCTAAATTTACATAGCTAGTCCCCTAACATAGTGTGTTTCCGAGTTCCGCGTGGTCTCACACTTTCACCTATACTTTGAATTTTAATGAAAGTAATATTTAAGAAGTTGTGTTGCCTGACATTTGAAGGGTTATAATTAGCTAAATGCTTTGAGATTTGTGAAGCTTTTCTACCCTGTTGCATACTCTGTCTCTTTTTAAGGTTAATTAATAATAAGTCATAATATGAGAGATAAGAATATAACTTAAAAAGTTTAGCTGAACTGATATTAAAACAAGTTAACTGCGAATCCGGTAGTTGACTGCTAATTGTCTAAGTATCTTTTATAAAATGTCAAAAACTAAATTTTCGATGATGGCGTCATCTATACATATAATAAAACTGTAGAGGTCGAATGTGTGTACATATAAAAATGCTAAATACCGAGTCAGGGGGATGTAAGAAGAGAAATATAACAAATGCAGATTTTTTTCGATTTTTTTCTGTCTGTTTATCTGTTTGTACGGGCTAATCTCCGAAACTGTTGGACCGATTTAAATGAAATTTTTCATGGTGGTACCTTATATCCCCGGTCAACATCTTAGATAGGTACTTTTCATCCCGAAAAATTAAAGAGTTCCCGTGGGATAGTTAAAAAACTATAGTAACTTATACAGCTTAGGGAGTTAAAAAGGAGTGCATGATAAAATCGAATTCAACGCGGACGAAGTCGCGGGCAACACGTAGTCATTCAATACATTAGTTAGCAACTTAGCATGCTATTTTTATTTTAAAAAAACATGAAAATCGAAGCATGTGTTTCTGCGATTTTTAATGAAAGGGCTATTTAGTGAACAGAGTTTCATAATTATAGTTTACTTTTGATGCAGTCACCTCTCGGATTCTTCAAATTATACCTATTGTAAAACTTAACAATTTTATCATTAACATTAAAATCAACTTTTCTACTACCCCCAGGCCAATTTTCAGTATAGTGACCATGACCACTATTTCCAACGATTGTCACATTACAGAGCGCAGTAAAAGACTCAGGGACCGGCGGCACCGCGAACACTGGTGGCAACTGGCCCCACAGCGGCAAGGCGACCCCGCTGACCACCGGCCACCTCACGCCGGCTGACCGGCACGGCTCTGTGCAGGTCAGTTGACACTAGGGTAACAAACAGTTGTAAGAGTGTTGAAGAGAGATACATATAAATCTTTTAATATAATGCTGCCCTCGTAGCATGGCGCCGTATCTCGCGTGAGATATAAAGCATTTGTTCCGTTCTAATGCCGAGCTAATAAAAGAGACACCCAAAGCACAGTATTTTAAATAGAACTATCGTAAATACAGCATGGACATTCTTTACTGCTCTCCCTGTGGGTGAAATCCAGTGGCGGTCCATACAGTCGTCACTCAGTTATCTCGTCTTTAAAGGCCGGCAACGCACTTGTGACTCCTCTGGTGTTGCGGGTGTCTATGGGCGGCGGTAATCGCTTACCATCAGGTGATCCGTCTGCTCGTTTGCCACCTATGCCATAAAAAAAAAAAAAAAAAAAAAAATCTCGTTCGCTCTTACATTTTAAAAGGGGAATTATAAATTGATTTTGCCACGGATTATTTGGCCACGGAACCCAACCTCTTAACTAAGCCACGCGAAAATGAGAAAGCTTCTAATAAACTTATTCGTCTTCTTCACAACGCCAACTAAATATTCCAAAGATAGCGTCAAGCAAAGAACAACAATTATTATTACTTGTCCACCTGATTCATACATCACCACTTAATTGACTAACTCAGCCACGGATTTTACAATCAGTCACATTTTACGTGATACAGCTTCAACATGTGTTCCTCAAAAAATATTGTTCAAGATTCAACTAGAAAACTTCATATAAGTATTTTAATTTTGCAGGTTTTTTATATGGTATAATGGTATGCTTTTCCACAATTTTTTAAAATAAAGTCGTATGTTTCGTCTCCCTTTAGTAGTTCCTAATATATTTAGTGGCCATAATTTACTAATTTTAGGTACATTTGATGATCAGTCAATATATTTGGTTATAATTTTAGGTGCATTTTGAGGATCAATCAATATAGAACGAGTTATGTATTTATTTAAGTTTCACTACATTTTAATTTTTAATCGTACTTAGCTATAAAATTTGAAGTCAAATTCATTACTTTTTTGGTGTTATATAAATATTTTAGAAGCTGACTACTTGAATATGAGTAAAAAAATTTGATGCTAAATAATAACTTGGTTGCCGAGTTGTATTAACAGAAGCTTGAAGATTTATAGTGGCTGTTAGATGCCCATTGATGGTGGCTGACTTAGTAATTTGGAGGAAAATGTAGATTTTTAGAGGCGAATAATGCTATTAAATAGAAGCCTGTTTAATTAGCACCCATTTTAAAAGGGGAACTCGTAGTAGGTAAATAACTCGGATGATGGAGTGTTTGGGGTGTGTTTTCTCGCGTAGGGCGCAATAAATAGCTATGTCTACTCATGCAGGTTTATAAAGTCTAAGGTACCTAGTTGAAATATGCAGCAAGGGCAGAGGTACGATCACCTCACTAATGTTTTGGGCACACCCCGGACATTTCATACAAACGCGCCATTGTTTACTACATAGACATTCATGTTTGTACACATGTAAATGTGTTCGTGATGTACTAGGGTTGAATCGAGATTCAATAATTAGCCCTCATTGTCTTTATTGTTAGCTAGACTTATAAAGAATAAAGTGAAGGCTGTATACACCAGACAAGGCTGTACAGCCTTAGAAGCCTTTAACTCTTTCCTTAAAAAAATAAAATTGTCTTTGGTTATTATAGGTACTATGCTTTGATTTGCCAGCCCCTTGACAAATGGTCACACTTCGGTCACACGGTGGGGGGGGGGGGGGTGAGGTAGCCTTCAGAGAGCGGCAGAGTGTCCATACTGTATAATGTCCTTATACTGTGGTTTTGGGTAATAGTGAAATAATGAGAGATAAGTGTTAATGTGGTAGTAGACAAAACTGGATAATGGGTAGGATCATAACATGCAAATCACTGACACTGATGTAGGTTGTGAAGAAACTGTAACGTTGTCAGATGATAACACGTAAGTTGAGGATAATGTGCATTGATAGCGGTACGAACACAAGGTATAAATTGCGATAATTACAGGGCACAACTGGCTCCGTAGTAGCGATATTGACACGGCTGACCATTGATCACATGGTCAAATAAAAAAAAACTAAGTTCCAAATAAATCCATAGATGGCATTGATAATATCCATGGAACTATTTTTTTCGCTGTTAGAAAATCACGCATTGGATTGTTATGAATGCACAACACAAGTGATCTTGAAGTGGCTACTGACCACTTGTCACCTCTTCGTTTTTGGACTGTTAAAAGATCCTGTTCGCCAAAGTATAATAGTTATAAAACTTATTAGCATCGAAATGTTCATGAGACGACTTACTGTACCCTTAAAGTTCTGCATGCTTTCAATTTATATCCAATATATATATATTTTTACCTTCGTGTACTTATCCCTTCTTGTTTTGCAACATTACTTTGTTATTTTTTAACTGTGAATGTATATTGGTGTATTTATTTTTTTAGCTGTTGAAGAATAAGCATTTTCGGTATGTGAAATTTCCCGGATCAGTGACAACGGTCAGTTCCGATTTTTTGCGTCGTTGTGTGATTGGTGCATGGCGCTTTTTGTACGCTCGCTCGGTCGATAGTAGCGGAAAGCTTTTTACGTGCCTTAAGACGCTCGCACTATCGCTCGTTCAATCGTGTCGGTCTTGGGGAGGAAAGTGCTTGAGTTATAGAGGGTGTAACAAAATGAGCGTAGGACTGGGCCTTTTACTCATCATAATTAGCAACATTGTACTACGACACTGCTGAATAAAAAAAAAAAGCTAAACAGCTGATCTTAGTTTGTATGAAGAGTCCGTAAATGTTTTGACGATTTCGCTAAAGTCGTAGAACAAAAGTTGTGTAGTATGGTGAGTACACATAAGTCCCAGTTACCGAGTCATATCTATTTTATTACACCTTGTATGAGGGAAACAGTACTTATGCGAACCCCTTCTTATATGATTTGTTAAGTGCTTTTAAACGCATAGTCTTTTCCGGCAAGAGCAAACTTTAGCAAGGCAAGATTTTCTTCCATGAAATGGTTTATATTTCTTTGTAAAAAATGTGTAATGCTGTAAAAATGTGTAACTTTTTCCAAAGAAAGTTTGAATTCGCGTTCTTTTTCACAATAAAACCATGCGATTGAACACGTGTAAGAGTCTAAAGGCGCCCACCGTGTAACCAGTAACGATTTCCAATATTCATTCATAGTGCTCGAAATGGTTCGAATGCTAAGCAATTGTTTCGTATAATGAAATGACTAAGTACTAATGTGTTCGTGTTTTATTACTAAACCTTCATGAGAATGATATGCTTGAATCGTAGAGTTCACAGATCAAAGTAAATAGATGTAACGTTTTTCATAAACAATTCACCAATTAATCATAAATTGTAAATAATTTTTGTATGTCGCATGTACAATAAATAAGTCCTACGTCAGATTATTAGGTTTAAAGATGGTTAAATAAAAACAGATATTTCTACTGTGTCGATATCACGGTATAGTTCTTTTTTAGACGAACTTTCGCTTACTGAATGTGTGCAAAATGTTGGAAGCTATTTTTTTATTAATACCTAGAAAATAATAAAAGTTATTTCTGTCACGTTTTTTAATTTGTTCAGGCTACTGGAATGTGCGATTATTATTACGTATATTACAAAGTAAACTAACATTAACTTGTATTATGTTTGCTAGTATTCACAAAACAATGAAGTATGCTTTGACGCACACAATTAAGTATGCTGATTTTCTAAGAAAGTTGAATCATAATACGACGCAGGTAGGCTGTTTTTAAATTGAACAGTGTGATTCATTTTGTCACGATTTTAGTTGTACTAATTATAACAATTGCCGTTTTATTTTAGTTTTACTAATTACCGCAATAACTAAATTAATTTGTGGGTTTACATAAATTAATTTAGTTTTCGTAAAAGTTCTCTTCAAGGAACTGTACTAAAAGTCTGCAGCAGAAGGGAAGGCCAATGTTGATAATGATGAAAATGAAAATGAAAATATTTTATTCGAAGTAGGTAGCAGTGTACACTTTTCGAACGTCATTCTTTTATCTACCTAATACGAGGTTCCTACCACTCGGAACTCGTATACCCACCGTTTCGGGAAGTGTTTGCGGAGTGAGAAGAAACGGCGGGCCCTAAAGAAACTCCCTCCAACACATTTTTTTTTTAAGTCTTATATTCTATTACATCTTAATGCTAGATCAATAAATGAATTATACAATGTCATGTCTGTAAATAAAATATACAAAAATAAGAATAAAGAAAGGATTCAAAAGAGATAAAAGTAAAAATTGTTTGTAGCTAATGACTAACAAATTCCAAAAAACCAATGACAAGAGCAGGCCAGTTCACACGGACAGCACCCGATCACGAGTATAACGCGAGAGTCAGCCATCGCTCCCCTCAACCATATTTGAGGGAAGGGAACGACCCGGCTCCCGATACGCCACCATCCGCACGAACATTTAAGCGAGCATGCACCACTCCGATCAATGGACAAAGAAAAAGGAGAAGAAAATGTCTTACCGAATCCCTTCAGTTCTTTCACAATAGAGTTTGTATCTTTATTGTCTCACAATATGTCATGAAAGTGTTGCTGTGTTGGTTGAAGAAACACTTACCGTCCAAGCATTTCTATCATCTAAGTACTCACATGTCTTATAGTAAGCTTTATTACATAGTATCTTTTTTACATAACTTTTGAATTTATTCTCTGTTAGGTTTACAATATCTTCTGGTATTTTATTATACATTCGTATGCATTGTCCCACAAACGACTTACTAACCTTACTGAGCCTAGTAGATACAAGCTGAAGCTTACTGTTATTCCTGAGATTACGAGTATGTCTGTCAGAATTCAGTGTAAAGTGATTTAAGTTTTTTCGCACATACATTATATTTTCATAAATATATTGACAGGGAAGCGTTAGAATATTGATTTCTTTAAATTTTTCTCTAAGTGAATCTCGAGATCGCATTCCGTAAATCGCGCGAACAGCCCTTTTTTGTAGTACAAAAATAGTATTTATATCAGCTGCATGCCCCCATAAAAGTATACCGTAAGACATAATACTGTGGAAATAGCTGAAATATACTAGTCTCGCCGTTTCTATATCTGTCAGGAGCCTAATTTTTTTAACAGCATAGGCAGCTGAACTAAGCCTGCCTGCTAAAGTTTCTATGTGAGGACCCCATTGAAGTTTTGAATCTACGGTTATACCTAAGAAAACTGTTTTTGGTACGAATTCTAAAACACTGCTAGCTAATGACACGTTTTGAGTTATATTTTTAACATTCGGTAAGGTGAAATTTATGCATTTAGTTTTTTTTGCATTAAGGACTAGGTTGTTCACGGTGAACCAATTGTGTACTTTACAAAGAGTGTCGTTTACTTCGTCAATCATATCAGTTTGTCTGTCAATTTTAAAAACTAGAGATGTATCATCCGCAAACAACACAATTTTAGACAGCGATTCAACCATAAAAGGTAGGTCGTTGATATAAACCAAAAACAGGAATGGTCCCAAAATAGACCCTTTAGGCACACCCATTTTAACGCGTGAGCCTGACGAATTTGTACCATTTATATGCACCTTTTGAGTTCTATTAACTAAGTATGACTCTAACAAATTCAAAGCCTTATTATTGACCCCATAATGTTCTAGCTTTAAAAGTAAGGTTTTATGTTCGACGCAATCAAATGCTTTGGACAAATCGCAGAAGACTCCTATAGCATTTTGCGATTTTTCGAACGCATCATATATGTTTCTTATCAGTTCGACTCCTGCGTCGGTTGTCGAACGCCCTTTAGTGAAGCCAAACTGTAGATTATGAAGCACTTTATTAATATTGAAGTGGCTTAACATTTGAGTAAGAATTATTTTTTCAAAGATCTTACTAAGTACTGGCAGTACCGAGACAGGTCTGTAATTACTAGGGTTAGTTTTTTCTCCGGATTTGAATAAGGGAACAACTTTACTAAATTTCATAAGATCCGGAAATACACCACTATCTATGCATATATTAAAAAGAGAAGCAAGACAAGGGGCTATAGTATCAATAACCGACTTTAACAAATTAACAGACATGCCCCATAAATCTTCAGTGTTTTTAAGTTTAAGTGACTTAAAGGTTTTTACAACTGTATAAGGGTAAATTTTTCTAAATTGAAAACATTCTTTACACTGATCTACATTTTCAATCAGTAAACGTTGGGCGAGTACCGGCGACGAGTCAAGGCTTTCCGTTGTTTTGATGGGAATATCAGTAAAAAAAGTTTCAAATTCTTCTGTTACATCCGGTATTTTTGATATTAAGCCGCGATCTGTTTGAAGAATGTAGTCTTCCTTACGCGGTTTTGTTTTTCCCGTTTCTTTATTGATAACGTTCCACACAGCTTTAATTTTATTTTCAGAGTTTTTAATTTTTCTTGATAGAAAGTTAGATTTTGCTGATAAACAAACTTTTTTAAATATCTTCGAATATTTTTTAACATATTCTATGAACCCGCTGTCAAAATTTATAATCTTTTGTTCATAAAGAGAAAACAATTTTTCTCTACTTTTATAAATACCAACTGTTGCCCAATCACTAAACTTAAATTTTTCATTAACGTTGACAGTTTTACTCTTAAATATTTCGTCAAATTCTTTACTAATAATTCCAAAAAAGCTGTTATAGAATTTATTAGCTTTCTCTGTGTCGAAAACTGTAAGCGGCAGTTTTTGACTTAAGACATTTTTATATTTGTTTACTCTCTGGACTGTGACGGGTCTTGTTTGAATTGTAATTTTTACTCTAGTTTTTCCAAAGGGAAAATGCACAAGCTGACCGCTGTGATCTGATTTTAAGCAATTAATAATACTGTGTTCACTATATTCACAATTTAAGAAAACGTTATCAATACATGACGCTGATGTTGCCGTGACTCTTAGTGGGCTCATGAAATATGAAATCTAAATTAAATGATTTAAACAAACTAAGAAATCTCGTAGATAAATTTTTCTTTTCAAGAATATCTATATTAAAATCTCCGCATACAATAACTGACTTATTACTTTTAGTCAAAATGCTCAAGACATCCTCCAAAACATTTTCAAAAACGGAAAAGTTCTCATCGCATGGAGGTCTGTACACACATAGTACAATATGTTTCTCCAACTCAACACAGGATAGTTCGGCATTTCTTTCGATCGAAAGCCCAACTACGTCTTTACGTTCTTTGGCTTTTAAGTTATTATTAGTTATTATTAGTTGATATATTTGTTGATGAATTAAAACATGAGAAGTTTATTACGGACACATCCAAAGCTGTAGATAATGTTTTACTTTTTGTTAAGCTTTTTAAACTGAAACTAGTAGGTAGGATTAAATTGTTAGCACGGAAAGGGATAAGGCGGGCCACTTGTCTCAATGATATATTTGTTGCATAAAAATCGCAAGCCCAGAACTGGATATCACAAGTTTAATTAGTGATTCTAGATAAGGTGGTTTTATCCTTTTTTTTCGAAGTTTTTCAAATCTGTTATTTAGTTACTCAATTCAGGTTTGAGGAAATCTAAGAGTAGAGTTTCAATCTGCACGTATGTAGTGTCTAGTAGGTATAACTCTTAATATCGAATCCTTTTAAAATCGTTAGATAATAGCTAGTTTTAATAATAAAAAAAATATTTGCGTGCGTTTGACAGCGCATCATCTGATGGTGCCTACTCACTAACGCCTTGAAAATTCAACTTTATTAATTAGGCGACACCATATCTTATTAAATGTTTTAACCGCCTCCGTGGCGTAGTGGCTAGGTCACTCACTTGACATCAGGAGTTCGAAAGTTCGACACCCGGAAGGGTCTAACTTTGTAGGGTTCGCTTTGGTTAGTGGTAGGACATTTTCTGAGTCCACGGGGCTAGCTACCACCATCTTATCTAAGTCTTGGTGCCAGACATCAGTGTTTAACGGCAGGGTTCGATCCGCGGCATGAAAAAAGTCAGTTGTTCATTGTATTGGGGAATCTTGATAAGCTCGCTTCTGTCCCCGACATCATCATCACGTACAATTAGGTGAAATGATGCCAAGGCCTAAATAGTTACCATTTCGCCTTAGCCTTGGCGACTAAGTCAATCAAATCAGAATGTGTTTTTATTTATGTAGATGCTGTACACATTCTTTTAAATCGTCGTTTTTTTTTCTACCTAATACAAATTTACTACTACAAAGTACCTAGTCCAAAGGTACTACTCGCGAACTGGCACACACAACGTTTTAAGTTTGATAAAATGTCGCCGTTTCCAGGTGGTGAGCTCAACGAACGGCGAGCTAGGGGCGGACGACCCGACCGCGGGGCACAGCAACACGCCCATCACGCAACCTCACGCAGAGGTCGACATAGTGGACGACACCAAGTCAGTGTTTCAACTGTACGCAATCTTTTTTGTTTATTTTTTATTTTAGTTATTAATCTTTTTCTTTATGGTCAGCAACTTTTTAAGTTTTGATCAGCCTTTGATGTGGCCGCACAGTGCACATGAAAGTCGTCTGGATCACCGTCGGTGTTTCAACTGTATGTATTGTTTTGTTTTCTTTATTTACTAAGAGCCAGTCATACAGTCACTTATAACTTACGTGTTTTATTACTTTTATTATTCTTGATTTTTTTGAAGTGCTATAGGGTGCCGCTAGTGACAATTTTATAATCGGTTATATTAGTGCAGGCCTTTGTTCGGCAGTAGGCGTATTTTGGCTGATGATGATAGTCCAGATTACTGTAGCTCAAAAAAAATAATTGTTAAACTACCACAATGACAGTGTAAAACAATTTTTTACAATACAACGCAAATTTTGCGGACTTAGCAGCACTCATATTTCCAACTGTTTTATTCTTTTTGGTTCATATTTTATGATCAAGTTTTGTAACGGAATTCTTTATTTATTTTTATAACAATAAAAACCTATTCATCTCCACTCACACCTAGACAGACTATGTAAATCGTCATGCAGACAATCCGTCTATTCCAGATGCTGTTGTTTCTTCAAGCGCAAAAAGAAGAAGTGCGCGGCTCGCGCGGGCAAGTGACGCGTGACCACGTGACCCGCGCGCCGCCCCCGCCGCCCCCGCGTGTGCACTGCACCCACATGTTTTCGCCACACGTGCAAACCACCCGCATGTTTTCGCCACACGTGCAAACCATCAGCATATTTCCGCAACGCGTGCAAATCGCCGGCATATTTTCGCAACCCCGCATATGTTTTTATTAGTCCTGCATATTTTTGGAAGGCGTGTCTCTGGAGCAAGTGTTTTCGCTCTCGTGATGTGCCTAATATGTGGCCTGAGTGTAAATGTGTCAGCTCGTGCTCTGTTTGCATGTCGGCTAGTGCGTGTGTGAGTCACTCGGCAAGTTCCCGCCTTGCGGGAGTTTACCCGTATACCCGTAAATACGTGACACGTGTACTACATTCGTATATCTGCTATAGACACCGCGCGTGCCGCCACCGAACTGGCTGTATTAAATTGGCAAGTTTTGTTTTTATTTTATAACCATCAGGTTTTTAAATTAATGCACCGGTTAGAAAATCGTACATAGATATTTACATATGTTTTTAGTGAACTGCAACACTCAACTGCTTTTCATAAAAATACGTATATTACACGCGCTGGCTGCCTATTTTGCGTACGATAATACATTTTATACGTGATCGTATTTATATCTATTAAATTTTGCTAAATATAATATTATGTATGTACATATTTTAAACCTTGTTCAGGTAAATACCATGGTCGGCACTTAGAAAACATTTACTTATAATAATTATATAAAACAACAAAAAAATATTGTACAGTATCCATCTAATTATTTGTAACTTCACCAAACTAACAAACCCATGAAACAGTTCTCTAGTATATGAGTAACTTTCCAAAACAGCGCACGTCAAGAAAATAAAGCGGCTTAAACCCGGGTGCGGCAAATTTCATTTTATTTATGTTCCCGTCCGTAGCAAATTACGTTTCGTTTTCACTACACTTGTAAATTCTATTCCTTACGTTTAGGCCTCTAAACGATCATATCTAGTTCCATTACTAGCTAATATCTTCGAACGATGAGTGGGGATGCAACTAATGCAGCATTGTCTACGTTGTAACAGCTGATCCTTTATTTATTTAGTACTTAGGCTGGCTGTCCACCAAGGCTGTGCGATTAAGCTGAGCTACAACATATACATAAGTACTGTATATAGTATGGCCACTCCCTGCCCTTATCTTAAGACTACCTCCCGCCTCTACGGGTAAGATGGTGACGACTGCTTAGCGCAAGCCATGTAACACACACATTTACAAACGTCATATTTTTATGTAGTAGAATAGTAGGAAATTATAACGCGACATTTTTTAGAGAGTGTCCGGGGTGTGGCTGAGCTGTAAACGAGGGAAGAAGCTGCCAATAGGATCGCTTCAATTTTTTGACTTCGCACAGTGCAGCTCTGGTTAGAAAAAGCTTAGCAGAACGATGTTTTTTTAACATGTTATAATGTGTGCGAGGAATGCGAGCGAGAGATGTATGCGAGGAATAGAAAGTATGAAAAGATACGAGGAGATGACACCGTTTCCTCGCACAGCTTTGGTGGAAAGCCAGCCTTAGGCAGTACCTACTGAAATGATGCGAATTTTAGCTAAGTTTAATATGCTTATGTTTGGAAAAGAGGACCAAAGCTTTATTTGGGTTAGAAGAGTAAAAAAAGTGAGTATAATATTCTCTGTCCAACCAATAGCGTTGTCCTTCTCGCTTAGTCATTTGACCATCGTTACATTAGAATTCAAAGCTCAATTTCGTTCAATTTCAGTAGGTATGCCTTAAAGTCAAATTCACTTTACCTCATAGTATCGCTCATACATACGATAAAACTCATTCGCATAAAATTGTGTCCATTCCAACACGTCATAGCGTTCGAACAAATCTACAGATTTGTACATTAGGTCATTGTAATCATTATATTCATAATCTGCTGTAGTTTAAAACGAATACAGAAGCTATTCGAGGAGTGAATTTAGTTATAATCCTATCAATTTGAAAAACGTTGTGTTCACAACTAAATTTAACTCTTCGCTATAGCTATTTAGTAATATGTACGTTATCGCTTTGTCCCATTTATTAGTGAAGCAATGAAATATTATTTTTATACGTCATCTGTGAGTTATTTTCTGTGAATGCAGTGTTATAGCGATTCTGTTACTTGTGTAAGGAATCACGTACCAATAACATAGAAAATCGTGACATTTTGATAAGTTGTGTGTCGTTGAACTGTATTCGAACCGTTCGGGGGAGTCACGAGCGACCGACAGAGTTTCTAATTAACTAACCAGTATGATGGTTAAATGTTAAATCAACAAAAGGTGATCGCCCGTGGCCTCAACGCACTGGTGTATGCATTATTGTAGATTATTACTTTATTTAGTCATTCTCTATAATCTAGGTTCAGTTGTGAGGTAACACCTAACTATTTTAATTGGCTCCGTTCCTATAGCGACGCCACGTAATTTCCTACTTTATTTATGCCTATATTGTTATAGTTTTAATGAATGGAGGTAAAAATTATGAAATTTTATGCAATAAGAAAAACTAGTAGAGTTTAACATTCAATTCGGTGTACTTGTGACAAAGTTGGTATTCAGTATGAGCGTATTTCGTGGATAATAAATAACTGACATAAATGTATATTTAACGTGCAATAATTTATGTAAAGAAATTCATTACAATAGTGTATAAAACATATTTTTATTTGTTTCAATCGATGTTTCCCATATCGAGTCCCGTACGAACGAACTGGCTTCTATTTTCTACAAGACTGATCGGAACATTTCACTTGTGTACAAACTACGCGGTTCTGGGCTCATGTCAATTTACTATTTACATTTTTACCATTAGTTTTTCATGTGGACTTTTAAATATCATTTTTTAATGTATCTAAAGATGTATTTCGAGCAATTCAGCGTCTCGGTCGTCGCGGTCCAGTCATTCCAAAGCGTCGCTGGTTTTGCGTGTTGTAAAAATTGGATAGTCATTTGTTGTAGTGTAAGCTATGGTCGCAGCCAGTTTAAGGTCAACTGACATGGCGACGAAAATGAAAGGCTTGTATGAAAGAAAATTACCGACTAGAATGTTTTCCTTTACCTTCTTTTTACATAACAGCGCAATAATTTATGGTGGTATGCTAATAGACTGAGTAAAGGAAGTCATCGGTACGCGCTCTGCCGACGCGTGTGTGGCCACGAGATTAGTAGCATCACTGTCCTATCGTATTTGTTACATTTCACATATAAAGCATTTACTGATTACTCTCGTGGCTGCACAACCTCGGTTCCTTCGTTGATGGTGTATAAATTGTACAGCTTAGGAAAACATTTGTATATTTTTGCTTGAGCAGAATGCGGTAATGATTCTAGCGTGGTATTTGTGTAGCTTAGGTGCCATTCAATCAGCACAATGCATTCATTTCAGCCGTATGTAAATATGTGTCCGTGTGAACTTGTACCGTCTTTATACTTTCTATATAATCATTGTGCTGATGACGTGGCATTTATTTGGTCGTTGGATCAATCACGGATAAAAGTAGTCATCACAAAATTTTATCCCGGCATTAAGAATATTGGGCTAAGCATGTATGAAGTGTTTTTATAATAATAACAAAAAACATCTTGTTGTGTCGTTTTCATAATTTTAGTGAAAATTTGTACTTAATGAGGATATTGTCGATAATGTGTAAAATGACTTTTTAAAATCATTTAAAAAAGTTTTTTGATAAAATTGTGAACAAATTGAAGTATTCTCGTTATCAGTGGATCGTTAAATACATACTTACCTAATGTAAATCAGTGCAGTTTAATCGAATGTGTAAACCTAAGTCTAAACGCATGAGTAATACCATAGTTATACCTAATTGTTACTTTCTATTTGCTAGATAGAATAATCAAATTAGATTGAGTATTGAAATTTAAAGTCAATATTTGTGATCATTTACATGTGTGTGTGAAGAGTTAGTTCACCGGGCGTGAATTGATAATCTGATTATGTAAAGAAAGGCTGTATGTTTGTTCACGACTTTTTTGGGTAGCCATAGTCTTTGGAAACATTTGAATAGCTGAGACTCGGTACCTCTATTTATCCATGGTTTATATTTAAAGTTATTAAGGCATCTATCTGAAGTTATAAAGATAAGGGTAGATTTCGTTTGTCAAATAACTGTCCGATTTCGGTGTATATCTGACCAAATTACTGAAAAAGTATTCCTTATTTTAGGGCAAAAGATGCTAGTAAAGATAAAGTCGTCCACTTTATTTGATGAAATGTACACTGGACAAAAAAATTGGCGAAGGGAATAAAACCATAAAGAAAAGAAGGACAAAACCAAATAATTCAAGGGAACTGTTGAAAAAGTATTTGTCCGACAAAATAACCACGATAGAGGTCCTCGAATAAATAAATATTCCTGGGTAGGATTTTCGTTCGCGCAACGGAACTAAACATCGCTTACAAACATAAACTTGATCGCAAACTTAATGGAACACCAGTTCTTTTGGTTCATTATTTAAAGGGCTGCTATGTGGAAAGTGATAATATATTAATTTATACAGTGTCTTTCTAAAAATACCTGAAAAAGTATTATCGTGACTTCTATACATGTAACTGAAGCTTCTCAAAAAACCTATTCTCTATTCGTAATGAAATTTGAGGATATCCCATACGAAGTTAGCGAATCAGCTGGACAATTCGTATGAGAAGTACATTTTGCGAGTTCAGTATAGAGCAGTTTAGGTTCGTGATAGAAACTTCGGTTGACTTTTTCAGGTTTTTAGAAGGATTATAGAGAAGGCACCATAAGTTGGTGAAATGGGAGCGAGACGTGCGATAAGCTATCGCCTGCGCTGGTCCGCTCCGCGTATTGTACTGTCTAATTAATTTAAATTATAATTTTAAAATTCGCTTCCTAAGTGAATCATGTTCAGTCGGTTGGCTTGAGGACGCAAGAGGGGAGATTTTGAGCTATAGTTTATTATCTTTATGTATTATAATAATACATGATGCTTTTGAAACTGAATTGAATTCTTATTGTAAGTATAAATATTAATAATCCTATAGAAACAGTTCTCTCAGTGTTTTTTTTTCTGTAAGATGTACGGTAAAAAAGTTTTGCATACGCAATTTGACTTGTATTCAGTTAAGGTCACAACCTGTTCAAAAATACGAAAACATTTGTTAACTCATAATTAAATAAAGCTTATTATAAGAAAATTGTTTTAATTGGATTTTATACCTTAATTAGTGTAGTTATTTTCCCTCCCGCCCGACCCGTCCACCCACTAGTTTCCCACTGGTGGATGGACGAGCACTTCACGATTATCCCACGACCCACACAAGTGCAAGCCAGCACAGTTAGGCATTTTTTGGCATTACATTACAGTAAACCGTAAGTGTCGGAGAACCACAGTGAAGCAATAACTTGGCATTATATCGTACCTATAAATGTTCTGTGATTAAAAATTGCTAAATTATTTTGCGATTCCCATTACGAAGGGTTCCGTAGCTAAATGGCAAAAAACGGAACCCTTATGGATTCGTCGATGTCTGTCTGTCTGTCCGTCCGTATGTCACAGCCACTTTTTTCCGAAACTATAAGAACTATACTGTTGAAACTTGGTAAGTAGATGTATTCTGTGAGCCGCATTAAGATTTTCACACAAAAATAGAAAAAAGTTCCCCATACATAGAACTGAAACTCAAAAATTTTTTTTTTCATAAAACTATACGTGTGGGGTATGATACCCCGGGTATCTATGGATAGGTCTTCAAAAATGATATTCAGGTTTCTAATATAATTTTTTTCAAACCGAATATTTTGCGCGAGAGACTTCCAAAGTGGTAAAATGCGCTGTTTTCTCGTGGACCCACTATTTTGTCCCACTGGTGGTTCCACGAGGGATACTTGTTTCTCGTGGTCCCACTACTCCGTTCGGTGCAAAAAATAACAATTTGTTATGTGACATTAAAGGACAAATCATAACTGATTTTATTTTTAATATAACTGTATTTTGAATATTAAAACAATATTGAATTACAACTAAAACTTAACTAATGATCGTTTAACGCACTACATTCTCCTACTGGTAGGAGCACAAGGACATGCATGTCCTATCGTGTTCTAAAGTACCAGGAGAGCATGACCGAACAGAAGGTAGACAGTGCCGGATTACTACACTCAGCTTCAAAAAAATCGCACGTCTGTAAAAATAGGCTTCAAGCACTGTTAATCCTTAAGACAAGCAGTTATTCGTAGCAATATTGGTATCATTTGAGAGCCCTATAAAAACTCTTTAAAAAAATATCCATTTCATTTGATTAAAGAAAAAGCTTGACACTTTAAGTCACTGTGAATGACAATGGAACTGATTCTCCTCTTCAAATTTTGTTTGTATTGTTTTGTTTTTTGGGTATAAAAGGGTCGATACAGCTTATCGGGGGATAAATTTGCTACCAACAGTCGAAGAAGACACAGAAGAATATCTTTCATCAGAAAAACGTCCTTGAAGATGGACACTACTGCTGCTGAAGCCGCCCAAGTTATCGCACTACTGCAATCAGGACTACGTCAGTGTGATGTTGTTCGGCAATTGCACTTGAGTCGCTTTTCTGTTCGAAGAGTGTACCAGCGGTTCCTGCAGACCGGTGGCTTTGTCCGAAGGCGTGGGTCTGGTAGAAATCGCTGCACTTCTGCGAGAGATGACCGATTCGTCGTATCGAAGTCTTTGAGAAATCGGTTCTCTAATGCTGTTGAGTTGCAACAGCAGCTTCAAGCAGTTCGTAGAAGGGCCGTGAGTGTCTCTACAGTTAGAAGAAGACTAAAGGAGAGAAATATTGTGGCTAGAAGACCTGCCACGGGTCCAAAATTAACCGCAGCGCATCGGCGAGCACGCCTGCAATTTGCTCGCGCCCACGTCAATTGGACCCTGGACCAATGGAGAGCTGTTCTCTTCTCAGACGAAACGAGAGTGTGCCTTTTCTGCAACGATAGACGCAAAAGAGTATTACAGAAGACAATGGGAACGTTTTGCCCAAGCCTGCATCCAAGAGACGGTAGAATACGGGGGCGGTTCCTGCATGTTCTGGGGCGGCATATCTGCCGACGGCAAAACTGAACTTTCTTGCGTCTCTCGGACCGGCGGTGCTCGCGGGCAAGGGTCGATGACTGCTCACCGGTACATCACAGAGATCCTGGAAGAACATGTGGTCCCCTATGCTGGATTTATTGGCGACGGGTTCACATTAATGCACGATAACGCTCGCGCGCACACTGCTGGAATTGTGCAGGGCTACCTTCAAGAGGTTGGGATCCCTGTCATGCAGTGGCCAGCGAGAAGTCCAGATCTGAACCCGATAGAGCACCTCTGGGACCAGCTGAAACGCAAGGTTAGATCCCGTGATCCCGCTCCCGCGACTCTTCAGGAGCTCCAAGACGCCGTTATTGAGGAATGGGACAGAATCCCTCAAGAAGAGGTCCTAAAGTTGGTGCGATCCATGAGGGAGCGCATGGAAGACGTCATTAGGGCTAGGGGGGGTAACACTAGGTTTTAGGTTAGTTTTAAGCAACTTTGTTTTGAAAAATTAATCAGATTTCATTTGGGTTTTTTAAGGATTTTTATTGTTTTGTAAATTTTTCTCAGTTCCAATAAAAAACATTGAATGAATTATTGTTTTTGCATTCTCTGTTTCCTTACCTTTCAAATGATACCGAACATTACCAATATTTCATAATACAAATACGATTGAAAGATGTTTAAAATAGATTTCTTAAAAGGTGCGATTTTTTTGAAGCCGAGTGTAGTTGATGCCCTAATCAATTACATGCCCTCTATTAGAAAACCTAGTACCTACCTAGGTGGCATTATATTTTTATAGGATGAAACTTATAGTAGGGGACTGATATTCTGTGACATTGCTGAAATCCCTCCAACCCCGACCTCCTTCGTGGCCTAGTAGAAGGGGTCCATAGGCGCGCATTGCTTAGGGGGTCAAATAGTAATGTGGCACTACTTTCTGTTCGGTCATGCTCTCCTGGTACTTTAGAACACGAAGTATCAAATATAACCAGGCTGCTGCACTGAAAACTTTCAAGTTTACCTGTAATATCAATTAATGAACTGCTTGTAAAGTAAAAGTGAGGGATTTTTTCCCGACTTCGGCGAAGCAAAAAGAAGGGTTATGACTTTAACCCTTATGACGTATGCATGTATGTTCAGCTGTTCCCGCATAACTGCTAAACTACTTATCAGAATAAAATATACAAATACACAAAAAAAATGTACAGCAACGCTGTGCACACTTTCACGAATACACTTTAAATCAGAAATCAGCCATAAACATTCATAATTATTAGCAAGTGATAGAATGAATTGTTCCACTTTTTCCTTCTCTTTGAAGTTAGTGCGGTTACGATCGATGCGCGTACAAAGAGGTTTGTACGCTTTTGAAAGCCGGTATCTTTCCTTTGTTCCCAATAGGTCAGTTGTACAAGTTCAGTTAACTGAACAGGTGGGTATTTTTATCTCACGAAAAAAAAACAATGCTACTGTCATTTATTAATTTATCTATTATGTGTCACGACGACACAGAATAGTTAGAAAACTCATACTATCAGTACAAAGAGATGAGGAAAATTTATTCACCATGCTTTGTCCAATAAAGATATACTTAGTTCACAATATACAATGTAGTGGGACCACGAGAAACAAGTCTCCCTCGTGGAACCACCAGTGGGACAAAATAGTGGGTCCACGAGAAAACAGGGGTAAAATGTGTGTCCCCCCCCTGTAACTTCTAAAATAAGAGAATGATAAAACTAGAAAAAATATATAATGTACATTACCATGCAAACTTCCACCGAAAATTGGTTTGAACGAGATCTAGTAAGTAGTTTTTTTTAATACGTCATAAATCGTAAACCGCAAATTACCTTTCATTCAATCAACTCAAATATAAAAAATATAGAGTTCAAGACATGTGTGATTATGAATTTATACGGAACCCTCGGTGCGCGAGTCCGACTCGCACTTGGCCGGTTTTTTTAGGGTTCCGTAATCAACAACGAACCCTTATAGTTTCGCCATGTCCGTCTGTCTGTCTGTCCGCCGCTTAGCTCGGAGACTATTAGTACTAGACAGCTGTAATTTGGGACGGATATGCATATTAATCACGTCGACAAAGTGGTAAAATAAAATCCTTGAAAACATTTCTTTTTCAGGGTGAAGTGGGATGATTTTTTATTTGCTTGACTATCCCATGGTGTGGGGTGTCTTTGGATAGGTCTTTCAAGAATATTGTGTTTCTAGAAATGTGAAAAAATACACGAAGGTAAAAGGAAAACCATCACAGCTAAATAGGCTTTACAAGTTAACGAGTAGTAGTCAATTTTGTAAGACGGCAAGGTTTTCCCCTTGAAGCAGTGTCTGTCGAAGTACTACGGAACCCAACACTGCGCGTGCCCCGACACGCACTTGACCGCTTTTTTTTATTCCTTAGCTTTGCATGAAGGTCTCCTTTTTTAAAAGATTTTAATGTCTTGCGTCTTGAGTAGCCCAAAATCGCTTCACTTGTTTCACCCACTTCTGTGACGAAGTATGTATGAGTCAGTTAAGTTCAGGATGCCGTTACACCGACTTATCTCGAATCAATTCTGTTTTTTTTTTCAGAGAGGTCTATCCTCCTGACCAATCAACCTGTTCAGTTTCACAATTAGAAGACCGCCTATGCTTACTTTTTTGTTACTCTTTGTAATATGTGTATATAGCAGGTGCCACTTCCAAATCAGTTTCATCCTTGAACTCATTTGAACTTAGTTTTTTGCTTAGCAAGTCAATGGACATAACAGTGAATTCTGAACAGTATTTATAGCCAGGTTGAGAAGGCCGCACCTCTTTTTATTATTCACTGTATATTTCTGGACATCATACTTATATGGCGGCCATGACACTCAAAACTTATGCGACGTTTCTTTTTGTAGCTATAAAATGAAGATTTAGTCTTGTTGTAGTTAGCAAAAACGTATTTTTCTATTATATAATTTCTATCGATTCGTCATAACTTTTTATAATTTAACTGTAAGTTTGAAAAACTTGTTCGTTGAGGATATACTTAGGTATTCTTTCGATCATTATCTTCAAAGGTACAATTGTTTCAATTGAAAAACCAATATAAATGTAACTTGTATAGTTTATTCAAATTAATTTTCATTACATCCGATGTTCCCGTGTCAATTAGGTATAAAGGAACAAATCATAAAGTCCGCAATGTAGATACTTAATATCTAGTTAAAATAAAACTGAAGATCAGTACTAATACATAATTGCACCAAATTTTATTACGAAAATGCCTTAAACACAACTTAGCTAAGACGTAACAAATAATGATTTATAAATTCATAGTTATATTTGACTAATGTAAAATATATTAATTTTAAAGTCACAAATAAATATAACATCTCTTTCATTCTCCTCAAACAATATCATGCTTTGTAACTAAACTAATACTTAGAAACAAACTTACAACCATACAATTTGACGTTTAAAAGATAACACAATAATGATTAACTAACGTTGAAATCATCAAATAATGCTTCGACCACAGGATCCTTTTCAAGACTGCATTGATTTCAATCCCTACACACAAAAACTTCCCCCAGCAGTTTAAATTATACAATACATATTATTAACAGCTTCTTACGTAACTAATAAGGAATAATTTCACTGAAAGTAATAACAAAATAAGTCATTTGTATACAATCATAATAAAAAAATAGTGATTTGCAAGGAAAGTTAGAACATGAGAAAATACAAAAAAATAAAATCTGCAAGTCTATAAGTTAATAAATAAGAGTTAGATCTCATTTGAAGTGCCGTTGACAACGAAACTCTTCACCTCTGTTATGTTCCTGCCATCGTAATCCGAAACCTCTTCAATAAGAATATCTTCGTTCTTCACAGGAATAGGCGGCAAAATGTTATCGAACAACTCGCCCAGCTTTCGTCCCGTAGAAATGAGACTGCTACCCAAAAATCCTGTATCGTCCAAATTGAACTCCTCAATTTTCTGGTCCATTTTGAATGCGTGTTCGTAGTTTTCTTCCTTGATGATTGGAACGAGATAATCTTTACCGTCGTCCAGGTCGAATTCGAGCTTTTTCATGCGTTTCTTGAGGTTTGGCGGCCAGTCCTCGTCTATGGGAAGGTCGACGTAGCCGCTTGGCAGCTTGCCAGCGGCATCCACACTCTTCACGACCTGGTAGTCGTGGTCTGAGTGTGGCCGGTTGAACGTGATCAGTTCCTCCATATTGAATTCGCCATCGTCGATCACTGCTTCGTCGACAGCGTTCATCTCTGTAACAAAAATATGTTCGATGTTATAGTATAGATCAATAAACGCTGACTAGATCACATCATGAAAATCGGTTCAGCTAGATCTCACTATAAAACATAGTCAACGCAGCACGATTCTTAACATCGGTCCAACACAAAAAAAAAAAGTTTTCCGGCCCAGTGTCGTCGCTCGAGAATCTCTTTCTCCTTCAGTTCTCATTTTCCCCATTGGTTATCATATCAGTTATGTGACTATATGATATAAAAAAGTGAAAATTGAAATGAATGAGTGACACTAGAAGATTTGGGGGAAATTATGCAAGTCTTCAATTTTTTACATTGACGACACGAAAGTGTAATGGAGCGTAAAATTGAATAGTAGAATTCTGAAGTTGCCTAATGTAACTAAGTTTGACTTTTTAACCAAGCCGTAATCGATCACTTGCTTTTCTTCTCGTTTACTTAAGATACTGCCACAAAATGAAATATACGAGGTTTACTTTTTATAGTTCGTAAAAAAGTACAGTAATAAAAGCTAGATATTTATGCAATTTAGGTGGTCTTATTGCTCAAAGCGATCAAAAATTCAAAATCAAATTCAAATTTCAAAATAATTTATTTCTTTACGTAGGTACATTAAGCACTCTTCTAAACGTCATATCATTTTGCTGGAGGAATATTCCAAATGTCATTATTATTTTCATATTAGATGTGGTTAATGTTATTAATCGAATATCTAAGGGCAAGTCACCGGGGCATGATGGGCTCAGCATTGAGCATTTAAAGAATGCGGGTCCTCACCTACCTAGAGTCCTGACTATGTTGTTTAACCTGTGTATCTGCCACGCTTATTTGCCTAAAGACTTAATGAAAACCATTGTAGTCCCAATCATCAAAAATAAAACTGGAGATGCCAGTGACTTAAATAACTACAGGCCGATATCTTTGGCTACAGTAATAGCTAAAGTATTCGATAGTCTACTTATGCCACAACTTAACAGATACGTCGATATCCATGACAACCAATTTGGCTTCAGGCCAGGATTATCGACAGAAAGTGCAATTTTGTGATTAAAACAGACGGTCAAATATTATACCGATCGAAAGACGCCTATTTATGGGTGTTTCCTAGACCTCTCCAGGGCCTTTGATTTAGTATGTTATGATAAACTATGGAAAAAATTGGAAAACTATAAAATACCTACCGAGATTATAAATATATTTAAACAGTGGTACGGTACACAGACTAATCATGTAAGATGGGATGCCTCGTTGTCGGAACCGTACAGGTTGGAGTGCGGGGTGAGGCAGGGGGGACTCATCTCGCCAACGCTATTCAACCTGTATGTGAATGCCCTTATAGAGGAGCTCAGCAGTTCCCACGTCGGCTGTCACATTGACGGTGTAAGCCTTAATAACATCAGCTATGCCGACGATATGGTTCTGCTGAGCGCCTCTGTATGGGGCCTAAGAAAATTGTTACACATATGTGAAGTGTATGCGAATGGTCATGGATTATTGTATAATGTCAAAAAGAGCGAATTCATTGTCTTTGGGGCAAGTGGAAAATACCCTGAGAAAGTACCGCCAATAAAACTTTGTAACGTGCCTCTTGCAAGAACCTACAAGTTTAAGTATCTTGGCCATTGGTTAACCACTGACTTGAAAGACAATGAAGACATCGAAAGGGAACGGAGGGCGCTGTCAGTCAGGGCGAATATGATAGCTCGCAGATTCGCTCGTTGTTCATATGAAGTGAAAATTACTCTTTTTAGAACGTACTGTACATGTTTCTACACGAGCAGTCTGTGGGCTGACTATACGCACCGGGCTTACAACGCTCTCCGGGTGCAATACAATAACGCATTCAGGGTGCTGTTGGGACTGCCGCAGTCTTGCAGTGCCTCAGGAATGTTCGCGCAAGCTCACGTCGATTGCTTTTATGCAACTATGCGAAAAAGATGCGCTGCGCTAGTGGGCAGAGTGCGGTCCAGCTCCAACAGCCTCCTGAAGATGATATCAGATAGACTGGACTGTGTCTACGTGAACCATTGTTGCAAAGTTCACGTAGTACCCAATATTAAAAAGTAAGTATAGCTACAATTGACATCACATAATTATATAATTAAATTATTTTCTAATATTATTTGTAATTTCTATTAAGTATTAATTTTATTTTATTTTATGTTTTATTCATTTTTCTGAATTATTATTATTATTTCTAGATTTGATTTAATTATTTTTACTATTTTTACTGTGAGCATTATTTATTTTAACCTGATTTGTATTTTAAATTATTATTAATTATATTATGGATTTTGAATTTTGTATTATGGATTTTATGAATCTGAAATAAATGATTTATTATTATTATTATTATCATTAAAATAATCTACAGTCTTATAGTATCCTCTTGAACAAATACAGCGTTTTATATGTTTCTTAAATTTACATTCTGGTAGTTCACACACGTCATTCGGAATTTTGTTATAAAAGCGTACACTTTGCCCCACAAATGATTTTTTCACCATACTAAACCTCTAGAAAGCTATGTCAAGATTATTTTTACTTCTCAAATTACGGTTATGTCTGACACTATTTTTGAAAAACAACTTTAGATTTTTACGAACGTACATGATATTTTCGTAAATAAACTGACCGACAACTGTTAGAATAATTATTTCCTTAAATCTATCTCGAAGTGATTCTCGGGATCGTAGTTGGTATATAGCTCGGACTGCTCTATATTTTATGTATGATAATTACAATAACACATCCACAGATATGCACACCGCTAAATAAAAAAATCCGACTGAATATTTAGGTTCATCCAAAGTAGACAAGAAATGTTTTTGACTTATTTTTTTCTTCTTATTATTTTCAGTTTTCAAAAGGAACCTGAATAAAAATTAAATGAGAATTAAGACTATGAGCAGACACGACAGCTGGAAAATTTGCTCTAAACATTTCCGCCCAACTATGCTATCGATATATAAGGTGCTGCTAAAATACATAAAATAACATTTTCTAAATAAAAAATCAAACCAAAACATAGTTTTCCAAAATATAAGGTGCTACTTTATTAGTGCCCGATATTTTAGTCAGAGCTTCTACTCCTGATTCTGATCAACTTTCTCCAAGGAACCCATAGTCAAATCGCAAAAAATATTTTTGGACTTTTCATACTAATTTGGCCGCTCGGCTGATCGATGTGTATGAAGAGTCCATAATTTTTTTTGCGATTTGACTATGGGTTTCTCGGGGAAAGTTGATCAGAATCAGGAGTAGAAGCACTGACTAAAATATCGGGCACTAATAAAGTAGCACCTTATATTTTGGAAAACTATGTTTTGGTTTGATTTTTTATTTAGAAAATGTTATTTTATGTATTTTTACTGTATTAAATTTGTGAATTTGTATTAGTATTGTTTTTGTATTAAAATTTAACAAGCAACAATATGCTTTATTTTTTTGTTTTCCTCATTTTACAAAGTATCTTAAAGTTATCGATATTTGTGATTATGAGTTTTGTCAGTTTCAAATACGCGATTGCTATTTGACGATTCAAATCTTGACATCTTGCGGTGATTGGTCGTAATTCAAATGTTCTTCTATTCAAAAATTCGGCTAGAGTGCGTTCCTATGCCGTTATGTTGGCTCACCTGTTTATCAACGACATCAACATGCGAAGATGTTTCTACAGATTTTGTTAGTGTGTGTCTGCGTTCTATGTAGTGTGTGTGGAAAACATTGCTGCCAACATAACCGCATAGGAACTATTTGTTGAAACTCACTCTAGTGATGAAACTTTCCCCTCCCGCATCCCCCTCCCTACCCCTCAACTTCGTCCACGCGGTTTCATATTTAAACTGACGTATTAGCGTTCTATAGAGGAGCGGAGCGACGATATAAAACTTCTTTGAACACATCCATTATAACTGATGATATGATAGCAGCAGTATTTTAAATAATTTATCAAATACATTTTAAAGTAAATTATTAAGGTGAAAAGCGGAAACCCTAGTTAATTCGACTAGTATGTCCCTTTCGCAAAATATCCCGCCCATGAAAACCTAACTTCTTCGCAAAATGTCTCTTTCGAGAAATGTTCCGTTTCCATCATATTCCCGTATCTTTTCCGCAACTGTCATACGAGTTAACTTTTCCGCAACGGATAATAGTGCACAGATAAACCGGTCACGGTTTTTGATGTACTACATGTATGTATTTTTAATATACATTTTGTAAAGGGTTCAAATAAAAAAAAAAAAGTTATCACTATTCACCCGGTTCAGTTCACCAGAATAAGGGCATCACATCAAGGGCGCTATACTATACTATTTTATCGTAAATAAAATATCGCTCGCCATACAAATCAATGGACAATCACACATGGGAGCCATACTATACTTAAGATATCACGTGATACCACGCGATAAGGAAATTATAATGTACGATATGACCTTGATATGAGCAATGTTTACATGTTCACGACGCGCGGGGATGTTGAAATATAAATTATCGTATCGCCGCCGTGTATAATTAGCTTGCTATACTATCTGCAGATATCGTACGATAAAATAGTACAGTATAGCGCCTGTGTTTAGACGCCCTTAAGATAGTTCACACTGCGTTGGGGAATCTTGGAAAGCCCACTTCAATCTTCGGCATCATCATCGCTTACTATCAGGTGAGATGATGCCATGGGCTTATTAATTAAGATTAAAAAAAACTACGTGATCCCTACTTGATCGAATCAGAAATGAGGATATACGTAGAACTAAAGTAACCGAAATAGCTCACAGAATCGCTAAACTGAAGTAGTAGTGGTCGGTACACATAGCTCGTAGAACAAATGGCCGTTGGGGCATTAAAGTTCTCGAGTGGCGACTGCGCACCGGAAGACGCAGAGTAGGCAGGCCTCCCACTCGGTGGACCGATGACCTGGTGAAGGTTGAGGGAAGCCGCTGGATGCGGGCAGCGCAGGACCGGTCTGTGTGCAAATCCTTAGGGGAGGCCTTTGTCCAGCAGTGGACGTGTTTCTGCTGATGATCAAGAATATGGCAATACTGACTGTGTTTCGCGCGCCAGGTGGCGCCAGCGGCGGCGGCACAGCTCCTTGCGCACCGAGGGCAGCGTCACCTGTGTTGTTAGTTCCAGCACTAGCAGTAAGATGGCGGTACTGACTGTGTTGTTAGTTCTGGCACTAGTAGTAAGATCGCGGTACTGACTGTCATTAGTTCTGGCACTAGCAGTAAGATGGCGGTACTGACAGCGCAGCTCTTCGCGCACGAACGACAGCGTCACCCGACTGTGTTGTTAGTTCTAGCAATAGCAATAAGATGGCGGTACTGACTGTGTTGCGCGGAGAGCAGCGCGCGCGAGGGGGCGGGCGTGCCGGCGGCGGGGGCGCGGCGCAGCTCCTCGCGCACGGACGGCAGCGTCACCAGCGCCACCGACAGCAGCAGCACCAGCAGGCACGTGGCCGGCTGGGCCGACTTGCCGACGCTAGAGGCGCCCGTTAGCACGCTCTGTACGTGGACAACATATACATTGTTACTGCTAACACATTATTGTTCCCGCGCTCTGTATACATTACATATTACATTATTATTGCTAACGCTACTACTACTCGTACATTATTGCTAACACATTTTTATAATTCCCGAAACGTTTAGTGTACGTTCCGAGTGGTAGAAACGCGCCCGTCAGCACGTTCTTTGCACCGAGGATAGGATACATTATTATTGTTTTTTAATCAAGCCACTGACAGCACCAACAGGCGCGTGGCCGGCAAACATTCAGTTAAGATTTATTACTAAAAATTTTATTTTTAATTAAGTACCGGAAACTCAACCAGTTAATAGAGATTATTGAAAAAAAAAATCTAATTTCATTATCACAAAAGGCAAATAAAAAAGCGTACCTAACACGAAAACTACATATTTGTTGTATACTTAAATCTAACCTCCAAAACAAAAACCTAATATGGGCAGCATAAGGCTACGTGACAAAGCTGTTTGTTGCACCCGACGCTATAAAATATTATAGTTTGGATGTCTCTTTCATTAGCTTTTGGCAATAGAACGAATGGCTTAATAGTTTATAGCCTTGCGCGCGACATACATCATCATCCCTCCTACTTCCTATCAGAAACAGAGTATAGGGAAGGAAACATTTACCTGTAACCTCTTGAGCTGTGCTGTGAGCGTTTGGTTTTGCGACTGCAGTATCTTTATCCTCTTGATCAACGTCTGGTTCTCAGCTGTGCACTGTTTCACTCTGAAACAACAACAAATTTATGGATTAATTTGGATACATTGAAGGTATAATTGTGAGTGGTTACGCAAAAAGGGACCTCAAGGGAAAATAATTGATTTCGAGTAAATCGCGTTTAAAGTTTTGAGTCGAAATGAGTTGCCTGCCTGCCTCCGCTCACTCAAAAAATCTATAAAAAAAATGACGGCTCCTAAAAATATTCTGATTAGACTAAAACAAAGCTGAAAGACCACAGAAACAAAATTCATGAAAAATAAAAAAAACCGTTTCCAATCCCTTCAGGTCCCTTTTTGCGTAACTACTCACAATTAGTTTTTAGTTGATTACATGATAGATAATTAGCTTTTTTTAAACATGTCAAAGAATTTTAGGCAGACCTGTGCTCTATTAATAGCATAGTAGGTAAAAAATACAATTATTACCTCCTCACCTTTTTCACCTCGCCTTTTTGCATTATTTGATAGTTATAAGTACAAATAATTGTAAATGTCGATAAAACACGATAGTTTGCTGACTTTAGTTGCATAGCATTTGTACATCTATTTAACACTAAGCAGTGTCAAATGCAAGGCACTTGTATCAAATGTGTTTCCATATGGTTCCCATTTAATTTTCTTTTAATATTTGACACAAAAAAGTCGACTTAGGAATATGTATTTCGTCCTTGATCTCTATTGAGTTAGAAAAAATGACATTATTTCGCTGGATTATGATCAGCGCACTTCAATCATAGGAATTTATTTTAGTCACACGATAGATTGATTCTGCTCTGCATAGTTTTACGCGCCCAGCCAATGCGAGACTAATCGCGGAACTAACGAGCGCTGGGTGCTTTTCTTCTATACAGGACGCTGATTTGTTACTGAAAATCCTTCAAATTAATTTACAAGAGAACAAATAACATAAGAATTAAACATTGATCTACTAGAACACTTTATGTTGAAATAACCATGTTTCTTAAGGAATACTTATTGATTTTTTTTAACAATAGATTGAAAGTTAGTAAGTTACAAAATTTCAGCAGCCTGTGTTAGTAACAGAAGTAACAGTGAATGAACTAGCAAGAGAGACCTTGAAATATAAAACCTAAACAAAACCATGAAAATTTCTGATAAAATTGTGTTTCAACTTCAGCATTTTTATAGTTCTGTAACCACCGTGAACACAATTCAGTTTTGCATTTTTGAACTACATTGCAGGAAATTAGGCTCAACATTTTTTACAGGTTTTGAAGGGTTTAAAAGAGGGTGGGGGCGGGGGGGGCAAATATTTTTGTAGGTACTGTGTGTGTATAGTTAATGTGTTTTAAGAAAATATTGTATTTTTATCAGGTACCATTTCAAATTTGCCACTAAAGTCATTTAAAGGTATGTAGGTGTCTTCATGGACTTGTGATTTTTTGCATTACAAATACAAATAGTTTATTTCAAAAAATAAGAGTGGGTACATTTTTACAATACAAGATAAACACATACATTACATCTTTTTGCTCTTATGTTCGTTGAATCGTTCTGCGGATCACACCCATGCTAAGTTTAAAAACTTGTGTTATGAGTGTTCACCACATCCCAAACCAAGGACACCATTTACAATGCAAATGCAATGCATTGCAAATAGCTCATCGAGTGTTGACATTCTAATAAGGTAAACTTAAGGTTAAACGTCAGTCACCCTATTTCATACAAATTTACCTGGCTATTAACTACACAAATAACCACTATATTTTCGATTTTATCTGTCCAACGTAAACTTTGCAACCTTTTATTTTCTCCAAATGTATATAATTATATTATTTATTTCTGTAATATCATTAAAAACTGCAGTAAAATACCATAAATTTTACGCATGTAGTGGTGTATAATTCAGCACCACCTTTCTGATATTACAGTAACTACAATCTCAATTGGTCTGTTAAGCTTTGTTTAGCCCAGGATTCAGTTTTTAGCGCCATCTTGCATTTTGCTTGAGCATTACCAAAGTAGCAAATTTATTATAAAGACTTTTTAGTCTGAGTAATTAATGCTGGCAAACTTTTTTTATATTCAGAAAAAAAGACGCTGTCAGTCTCACGTCAGGGACATCTGAAAGACGAAAATATTGTTCACCCAACAAGGTCTAGTTGTGAGTTTCAGCTCGATATTTGTGATATACAGGCTGATATTTTTACATACAGGCTGATATTTTTACTTATACAGGATGTAAAAAGATCACTCCTGGAAATTTAAATTATGGGATCCACTCATGAAACTGAACAACTTTTCCGAATGAACCTTAAGAATGCTGAATACTTAAGCCAATTTTTGGACACACCATACAAAATTGGTCGGTTATCTTACCATATTATATGAAAACTTCATTTTTATGCGAATTTAGTATGGGTTGGTATGTTAAAGTTTCCGGAAGTTACAGCCTGTATAAGGTGCATTCAAAAATTTTTAGACTCATACCATGCCCCATTTCAAATTTTAACCGCCTCCGCTTGTCCGCTCGCTTCACATCAGGAGGTCGCGGGTTCGATTCCCGGCGGGGGTAACTTTCTGGATTCGGTTTGGTTGGTGGTAGGGCATTTTCTGAGCCCGCCTGGCATATGCCACCATCTTATCTAAGTCTTGCCGCCAAACATCAACGTTAACAGCATTGATGTGTTCCGGCATGAAGGTAAGATAACCAGTTCCCCACTGCGTTGGGGAATCTTGGTAAGCCCGCTTTCGTATTCGGCATCATCGTCACTTACCATCAGGTGAGATGATGCCAAGGGCTTACCAATTGAGGGTAAAAAAAAAGATGATAGCTAACCATGTAGGCTCCGAGAATGCTCTACCACCGACCAAACGGAGTCTTACATATTATAGTTAGACTCTGCCGGGAATCGAACCCGCAACCTCCTGATGTGAAGCGAGCGACTAGACAACGGAGACGGTTTTCCGGGTGTATTATTATTGTCTCGTTTGACAAAAAGTAAGTAGTTACCAGCAACCACGTGATACAACCCGAACCTTAGATATGTAGATTTTCATACACGGAAAGTAAAATCCCGACAAAAACATTCACATATCAAGTAAAAAGTCTTACACGTCAATATTTATAGACTCGACTGTAAAAAGTAATGAATTCCCGCCATGTAGCACCAAGTTTCAGGTTATAGAATAATTTATTTCTCACAAAAGGATAAACAGTTATTCACTTACACAATAATTTTTGTCACCAAAATATATTCCTAAACGTAATCGTCTATGTACAAAAACCTCGTTTTATTAAAACTCACTTGTCAAACATGGTTATGACAATTTTTTTCAAAGTATTTTGGCGCTTTTAATGTCTCCACAAGACAGGCATTCCAGGTTTCGAACGCGGTTTTCTTTTCTCTTCAATTAAAGGCTAAAAAACAGTATCACTCCCTATCAGAGCATGAAGTATGGGCAGCATTGTTGCTTTTTATGTTCTTAAAATTGTGTCAAAATCGCAGCATGTTAAGGTTTTATTTTAAATTAGTTACCTATACGAAAATTTTATTGCACACCAAAAGAGTACAAATAACAACGAAAACACATAAAATATTTAAACATTGATATGCAAAGGCGGTCTTATCGCTATCAAAAATAGCAGGTTCGATTTTTGTAAATTTTAATTTTTTTGTCTGACATGGTACAAAATCAATCCAAAACTGAAGGCTGCGTCCTCGGTTCATCCGAAAACTACACCAAATTCAAGATTATTGCCCAATATAATAGTTAACTGAAGCGCGGCAGATTAAAACGCTCACGCATGCCTTGCGCCGTGCAACGTTCAAAATTTATTTCTGAAGCTTTTTATTTAGTAATTGCAGTTAGTGTTTCTGTTTTTTTATTTTTGATTAGTTTGGTTTTCTACAAAAAATATGCCATTAGTGCACATTTTTTAAACTATAGCATCTTGTTGGTTTTTTTTATTTTTATTTTATTAGATTTTTTCACAATAAGAGTAATAGATTGAACAAAAGTAATACAAAAATGAAAGCTCCATTCTCGGTTTATTCGAAAACGATACCAAGTTCAAGATAATAGGTCAAATAGACCTGCCAGGGGGTGTGGGGTGACTACCGGGCTAAATCAGCTTCTATTTATGTACCATATACGTGTGCCAAGTGGTTTTCTTTAATCATAAAATTTGACCTCGGATACATATAAGCTTACACTATTCAGGTGCCAACAGTGAAGGAAGATTTTTTAAAACAAAATAATTATTTGTGCTATGTTAGGTACCTTGTATTTTTGTATTTTATCCTGTACAGAGAAAATAAATGAATTATGAATTATTATGAATTATAGAATATTCATATCCGCCATTAAAAAAAATACCTTGTGTACCCAGAATTCAAATAAAATGTATTTCAGAACAGAAGTTACAAATGGCACATTTAAAACACATTTTTTATCATCAGTACAACAAAAAAACCGGCCAAGTGCGAGTCGGACTCGCGTACCGAGGGTTCCGTATAAATTCATAATCACACATGTCTTGAACTCTATATTTTTTTTATTTGAGTTGATTGAATGAAAAGTAATTTTGATTTATGACGTATTAAAAAAAACTACTTACTAAAGCTCGTTCAAACCAATTTTCGGTGGAAGTTTGCATGGTAATGTACATCATATATTTTTTCTACTTTTATCATTCTCTTATTTTAAAAGTTAAAGGGGGGGGACACACATTTTACCACTTTGGAAGTGTCTCTCGTGCAAACTATTCAGTTTGGAAAAAAATGATATTAGAAACCTCAATATCATTTTTGAAGACCTATCCATACCATACACGTACATGTTTGATGAAAAAAAATTTTTGAGTTTCAGTTCTAAGTATGGGCAACCCCCAAAATTTATTGTTATTTTTTTTTCTATTTTGTGTGAAAATCTTAATGCGGTTCACAGAATACATCTACTTACCAAGTTTCAACAGTATAGTTCTTATAGTTTCGGAAAAAAGTGGCTGTGACATACGGACAGACAGACAGACATGACGAATCCATATGGGTTCCGCTTTTTGCTATTTGGCTACGGAACCCTAAATAACTAGATGCTTTATCCTATACTATTAAACGAGTTAAGTGTCCCGACGATTTCGAAAACGGCTTGAAACCTTTTGATGAAAATCTAGGATTAGGGGTTAAAAATCACCATAAGTCCAGATCTATGAGGGAATTATCTTCGAAAAGATTCATTTAAGGGAGAAATCATTTAATGATCGAAATTACATAGAAGGAGAACGCATATGATGCTTAAATTTAACCATCGCTTATAGGTACATATTGGTAGACTAGCGGTTTTGGTGCGAGCCACTTACGTTTTGCTGCTTTTAGGTCCGGATTCGAATACCACCCATGAGACTTTATAGTTCTTTGTTTTTTAATTTTTTTATTTTGTGTGAACTTATGTAAATATTATGAAAATAAATAAAAAGACTTAAGAGTGATAAAAAAATATATTTTAACCTCTGTATTTTAGAGACAAATAGCGCCATCTTTGGCCATATAAGTTAATTACATACCTGGTGATTGTGCCGCTCTGTCCCGTGTTTGAAAATAGGAAATTTTCCACGGTTTTCTCTAAACTCAACCAGATGGCGCTGATAACCTTTGCAATAAGAAAATCTCTAAAAAGTCGCCAAAACTGATTGATATTACTGACTTATAAACGATGAACAACTTTCTAATATTACGTATCATAAAATATTTTTCTATTTTTTTTTATCAAAAAAAAGGATGATTTGCATGTATTTTTTTCAATAGAATCAAATTATAAAAAAAATTTATAGATATTTTCAGAACAAATATTGCTTGTCCTTTCGTCCCTTAGAAGGCCACTACCGACTAAAACAACACCCTGCAAAATGTTTCATAGAAAATATATCTTATATGTACTACTAAACAAGTTATCTTAGTTTATAAAAACTCCGATTGAACGAGCGACGCTCGGTCTCCCAGCTAGTTCAATATAATAAGAAAATTATCAGTATCATTATTTATATTACAATGAATTATTTTAAAATTATAATACCCATTTAAATTCAGTCACTGGGACGATATTGGGTTGTTAACTAAGTAACTATGATGGTTATCATCCCAGCGAATGTGTTATTGTCAATCAATCTGATGAGACCGTGAGAGTGAGTGACTGAATTTAAATGTATATTGGAGTAATTTATTATTCTTTGAATGATTATACTGATAATTATGTTATTTTAATTAACAAAACATCAACTTTTCTTAATCAATTTTATCAATTGAAAAACTTTCATCTGTATGGATAAAATAAATTGAAAAAATTAATAAAAAAATGAATCTATTTTTCTCGACAATGAAAACGAATTTCATGCCGCCACTTCACGGATGTAATAAGGGGGCCATTCCCTATGACATATACATAAAAATTATCTGTGATTCCTAAGTTTGATACTCTCCTTAGCTTGCGGAGGCACAACCGTGACTCCAAATAGCGTAAGACTTGGCTTGCAAAGGCTTGCAAGGCCGTGCCTCCACAAATTTTCGACATCACTTCGTATCTCCTTGCATGATACGTATCTCCTTGCAGGCTATTGCTAGGCAACGTTGTTATTCAATAAATGTTATGTGACTGAACAGATATTTTATGTTTTTAATATTGGCGACGAGGCCAATTCAATGGATTTAAAGAAATTAAAACGTACAAGAAGCTCAGTACAGTTTATTAACGCGCACAGAAAATGTGCTCGACACTCAAGACCCAAGTAAGTATATAGCCCCGCTTGGAGTCACTCGACAAAACAATAAAGAAATTTCACGAAATACAGAACAACATAGAACTAGAAACCGAAGATGAACATCTTGAGGAAGAAACCTTCTACAGATTCGAGTTTGAGGAGTTGTGTATAGCACTGAAAACTACATTACGAAAACTAAGTATTACTTCACCACTCATGGGGAGACCTCAGTCCGCTTGAGGCAGACAGAAACTCCAAGAGGGACTCCCTACCTACTGATGTTTGGAAAAGAGTTTAGAACTAAGCTACATGCCATGGTAGTCCCATACCTAGACCGGAGCCACGTAGTCAGAGGACAAGGAGAGGACATTTCTCTCCTGGAGACAAGGTGGCCAGGAGTTACTCCTCTCTTGCCCAGAAGTTTGAATTCGGCACAATAACCCGACGTCTGGGTGGAGTACATTATGAAGTCAGAACCGATGGGGGACTCCTGTGGATCCGTCACCTCGACCAGCTGCTGCTGTTTTCCCTGGTGTCCTGATTCGCGGGGGAGACGTGATACATATCTCCTTGCAGGCCAATGCTATGAATGATTGCTATGCGACATTGTTATTCAATAAATGTTTTTTTTCTTTTAAAAAATCTTTTCTTTTATCGCTCTTGGGTCTTGTTATTTACATATTTATTTATGTTCATACTAAATAAAAAAAAATAAAAGACAAAAACAAAGTCTCGTAGGATACGAACCCGGACCTAAAAGCAATAACATAAAAAGGTTCGTATAAAATTTGCCGCTTGCACCTCTGGGTTACGGACTACTTATAGAGGTAAGTCAAAAATAAGCATCATATACGTAAAAAAATTATGTATGTGTGCGTAATTCGAGCCCTTATTCATACAAGATAAACGCAAAACTATAATTGTAAGGGGACAAATATATCGAAATCCTTATTTAATTAACATTATTATGGTTTATTAGCGTACATTGATCTTGTAACTGCTCGCTGTTTTACGTAGTATGGTTTAGGGTTATTTATACTATTTTTAAATCGAGAAACCAAGTTATAGTCAGATTAACGCCATCTAACGGATTTTTTCAACCAGGGAGCACTAACGTTTAACCTTAATATAAAATCTTACCTGTCTTCCAACCCATCAACGTACTCCTTCTTGCGTTTACGCGAGTCTTGTGCTGAGATCTTATTCCTAATCTTGCGACGGATCCTCTTTAGTTCCCTCTCCTCGTGTTTCGTCAGCGGGTAACTGGTAGGTAAGGTGATGCCTTCCTTCGCCAACAATCGCCTCTCCTCGGCTGTGAGAACGAGACGGGGATAGCCGTTGCGACCGTCGTTGACTTGGACCTCCTTGTGGTCGTCTTCGTCGTCGCTGCGTTCGCTGCCTGAGTCATCTGGAGGGTGAAATAGAGCTAGGTTTGGTGGTATTCGGTGTAAGGTCCTTATTTTAAAGGAGGTAGTGTTTCGATTTCAGTGTTAAGTTAAACAGCAAAAAGTTTCACATTGTAGTTTGATTTGCAAACACAGAGATAAAGTTATTGTTCAACAACGTACTGAATGAGAAGTTTCACTTTAAATTATATAACAGCGTATTTACGTGAATTACATAACGTAAGAGATAGCGTGTAATCTTGCGCACAATTTTTTATAATGGTAATATCGGATCGCCACTTGAACTTGCGTTTCTCAGGCAATGTTATCTATTTTAACTATTAATTATATGACTCAAAAGAAGTATAAGCAATCGAATTTTTGATAAAATATATTTTCCGTAAATACAAAATCTTTTCAGAAGACAGTAATGAAGACGGAACAGGAAAGTTTGAAACACAAATTAAACAGTACAACGACCCGTAGAATGTAATTGTCTAGATTTCGCAATTTGATTTTGCCAATTGCTTTCAATAGTTCCAATCTAGGTTGTTAGCATACAATTATGATAAACGACTAATCTACAACAATATCACAGTATCAATTGTAGACTTTTACTGATACTCGAGCGACCGTTTACGTTTTCTAAGGGCACAGTAGTACATAATATTATAAATTCTATTTCTATGAAATCAGACATTCACTTGAAAGTGTATGAGAAAAGAGGGTTTTTCTTTTTTGAATAAAATTCGTAACTAATACTATTTAATACATTTCATAGGACTTGATTTGAATTTAAAGTTGATTTGAATTTATAAGAGCGGGGCAAATAATAAAGAGTAATGCGTCTATTTACTTAGAAAAGTAATACAAAATTAAATAGCATTCCCTCTTCTGTAACAATGAGCAAAAACTTTCAAGACACGACACAAGTAAATTGTGAAAGTAGATTGGGTCGGTTCCAGCTCAGGGGGCTATCAAAAATGAAAGTCATTTTAGTGTTTAACCTACAGAAGAGCGGCTGAACACTGAAACTCACCGCATTGATTACTGTTTTCATACTCGAAATCGCTTCGTTCCGTCTTGAGATCCTGCAGTTTGCTCTGAGATAGCAAATTCGCCGCTGCCAATTTGATATTGGAGGCATTCTTCAAATCGGCTGCATTGATTATTTTAATAGATTTCAAGTCTTTCATGTCTTTTATTGTAACTGGGAGGAGGATGGACCGTGGGTTGCCATTCATGGGCGCTACTCTTATCACTTTTCGCTGTGGTGCAGATTGTTCTACTGGCTTGCAGTACACCCTTGGTTGGGGGTTGATGACCTGGATGTTGGCTACTTTGACGGGTTTCTGGGGTTGGGCTTTGACAACCAATTGTGGTTTGGTGGTCGTGGAGGAGACAGGCAGCTTTACTGTGGCTTTCTGGACCTTGGGCTGCACTGCTACTTGAGGGGTCAGGGACAGGCGTCGTTTCCTTCCGCCTTTGCCTAGAAGAAAGGATTTTCTATAAAAATTAACATAGCCATGACGATTTTCGTTACTTCATCGTATATCTGTTTTGCATTGATAAGACTTTTACGACATGAAGAATAAAATTTCATAATGAAAGATAAAACTGAGTTAAACAAATATAATATTTCATAACTTAAAAATAATATTGCGCAGTAAACTTTTAATTAAGAGTACCTATTGTTATCCTATAAAAATACCAGCCAGCCCACCTACTAACTACTATAATTTCATCATCGTAAATTTCGAATATTGACTGAATATTTCATAGTTTTATTACTATTTCTTTTATGGCGGTATTTAATCAAGTGTTTCAAATCAAACTGAGTCTCAGCAAAATGGCATTGGAGCCGGTATTCTTCAAGGCCTCATGTATAATGCGTAACCATTTCAGACTTTTGTTACAGAAGATAGCTAATATTTATACATAACGAAACTTGATCATTTATAGAGATACCTGAAGGTTTTTCAGTCGATAAAATAATGATTAATTTTATCATTTGTTTTGCTTTCAGCACCGAATATTTTATCTGTCAAATCAACACATTTTCGCACCGTCTGTTGGGACACGGATGCGGAAAGATATAACCTAATCGGTCGCATAGACTTACTTGTTACAAATATCATATCAATTTGAAACATTGTTACTCAGAATTATTTTTATCTTAACATCTAAAAACTAAACTGTAAAGACACACTGATCAGTAGACATATTCATTGAATACAAACACCTATTGAATTATACATCTCATCAAAGCATGCTATTCGAGACATATTCTATATAAAGAGTCAATGAGTATGGTGACGGCGCCTACCCCCTACCCAAACAAAACGAATTCTCATAGGGCATCTGTCTTCGTTCGCGCCGATTTCTACAATGCAGTGTCTGGAAACAACTAACCTGGACTCTGGAATGTGTTGTCGTTTATGAAGCTGGGTACAACGTTCTGCTCAAACTCCAGCATGTCGAACTGGTCACTCGAGTTGGAGTTCTCGCTGCCATCTTGGATGACCACGTCTTGGCTTGTGATGGGGCTAGTGGGCGCAACGCGGGCTGTGACATCATCGTCGCACGAGTTCTGGATGAGGAATGGAGATAGTTGCTGCTCGAAGTCGCTGGAAAGGACATGAGGGTCAGAAAACTATATTTCCATGGTCTTCTTCGCGAGTTCATCACAGAATGGCAACTTTTTATTATCTGTTTTAAGAAGACTAGACAACTTAAAGTGAATTTATCATTTTTCTATAAATATTTATCCCAAAGCTTAACTTTCAAAAGTAAAAACAATTAAATAAAAATTTAAATGCGACTTCAAAACAATTCGCAGCTCCCAACTTTCCTAATTTCAACTTAAGTTTTATCGGGCACAATTTCCTTTGATGTTATTTTTTCATTGTTTGTATTTTACCTTTATTTTGGCTATGCTTCCTACCATACTGGCTTTTTTAATTCGCACATTTACAATTCGTTCAACAGTTTTCGATAAATTGCGGACATACAGAAATACATACTGAACGGCGAAAGCACAAGCACTTCTTTTAAAGTCGCTTTTTGGAAGATACCCTACTTCTATGTTGACGAAATTGCACCCGAAAATATAATTAATCAAAAATTTACACGGTTATTTGTTTTCATTGTCGGAGTAGAGATACTATCATCAGGGGACATGTTTTCTATAAACTAACTACTTTCTGTTTGTGAACGAAAACGATCGAAGTCATTCCGCACTGCCGTACCGGAAGCATAACCAATACAGAACCGACAACGCAGAACCATAAAGGTCCAGTAAGCCTGTTATTAATAAATGACAAGTTGCTTTAAGCAAGGTTGGGGAAAGGGCACAGTGCGTCGTCGCAACACTGTTGTAACTCGTAAAAGATATGTTTTCACACAGATACGAACTGATATGTGTATCTGCAGGAGTACGAAGTTGTACATATGCTGACCTCAATCTAGAGATAGCATATATCTCATTTGATAAGAGATACTTTTGTTTAATTTGGTATATAAGCGAACTTCTTTTATATACTTAGGTTATTTATTAACACATAAAACAATTTGTCATTTTTCTATCCGACCAACTTTTAACTTCATGAGTATTCAAATAAATAAGGCAGTGCTTTATGATGCCAAAACGTAGATATTTCCACATTGACAAAGATCCTACAATTATAATGCGGTAATTTTAATATTATGTATTCTTATTGTATATTAAACAAATCTGGACTTGTCTCATACGCATTTGGACGTTATGTAGTTCGAAAGAATTTTTTCGTAGGTATAGCGACTTTTACACGTAGATGTGGATTTTTTTTGCCGTAAGAACAAAAATTTTCTCAAAAATCATGTGATGCGTCAGAAATGTGTTACCTAATTTCAATTCTATGTTTCAGACGTTATACATCATACCATTACGAGTAAAAGGCGTAAAGTTCAAAACTGCATTATAATCAACCACTCTTAAAACATTTCCAAACCACACAAAGTTACAAGGCATTCAATTAAACGCCATTATTCTTATCACGTTGCTACGCTGCATATAATATGTATGTATGTATGCTACCGACTCCTGATAGGCATGCTAAAAAGAACCAAAATTCGTCGGCGATTACTTAACTCACAGCCATACTGATTCACATAAAAAGGTCAACGACCAACATAGATTCATTAAACTAACAGTTACTTCTTTAAGTGAATTTTAAAAATTGACTAAAATTCGTTCCATTTGCTTTTTTCTCGTTGTATATAAAATAAGTTATGTGACGAGGAAACGCTGAACTAAATCAGTGAAAAAGAAATTAATCCAATGTAAGTAATGTTAAAATAATATTGGTGGTATTTGGCTAAGGTGTCGTTTTTGGCATATAGTGCTCGGTAATAGAGTAAAAATAAAGTGAAAAGCGTGGGTTGTTTGATGATAATCAGTGCATTATTATTTAACATATTACTCTATGTTTTGCGTAATTCAATTCCATTATCAATAATCGATTCCAAAATGAGAAGCTTTCGCCGTTAAATAGGTATGGAGTTAGTCAAAAAACTACTTACGAAAGGATTAAGAGTGAATCTTTTTTGATTGAAAGCTCGTTTAGTCCGGTTCTCAAAAGTTTAGACAGTGATTTTCAGTATTAAATAATTTTAGAATAACGTATACTAAGTGACCAAAGAGCAATGCAGCACTTGTCGCTGTGTTCTGTATAGCCAAGAGAGACATTTCACTTGACCTTTTAAATAAATAAAAACTAACAAAACTAAAAAGTGTACAACAAAAGTAGGAGAACTAGCGCATCACAAATATGTACCTGACCGGCCAAGTAGTGGTCGGACTCGTGAAAAATGGTTTCCTTACCACCACATCCATTTGTATTATGTAGTATACAATTATCAATTATTGCAATGTACATAAATATACATACACATATTATGTACAAAAGAAATGTGTTATCTTTCATGCAGTTCGGGATCGATACCGCGAATCCGGCTCACCTTTGACCGGGTTTATTATTGGATATTTTTTTATTGATATTATTCTAACACTCAGAGGGTTTTTATTTTTAATAACACTGCTGTTCTGTCGCTTTTTTCAAAGTGTCCTTGCAAGAACCGCATACCTCGGCCACACTGCTTACAATCCGGGTCATAAAACTGCTCAATGCTTGATGGACAGGCATTTCGAGCCGCGTCAGCTATCGGCACAGTCGTTCGCATTTAAATTAAAACTAGTCATGACGTGAGTCACGAAGTGCAATAATGGGTCTTGCAACACATCCAAAAAGTGTCTGCTATGCGAAGATTAAGAGTAGGTCTTGTTGGCTAACATTTGTTACGGATTTAATTATATTTTGTTTTATTGGGACAAATTCAAATCGTGATTTCGCTATAAGTTTTCGAACAGGCAGGTTCGAAATACAGTTTCTGGTTAATGGATTACTTAAACTGTGGGGTTGAAAGTAGGTTTTTTTTATCACGAAGGGTGCAAAAACTAGATATTTTAAATTATGAATTGCCCTTTAAAGTTCCTAAGATGTTTGTTTGTACCCTGTAGATTATTTTTCTTCACGTAAATACGTAAATATACTATATTTACTTAGTGACTCGAAAATTATATTTTTCAGATAGTTTGACGAATTTTTGTACACTGTAAAGGTGTTTGATTGATATCTATTAACTTTGAACAAAAAATGGTATTATGTTCGCCAAATGTTAAAAAAATGTATGTTGTAAAAAGTATATTGAAAAAAAGATAGACTGATGAGTCTCAAAATCCGGCATAAATTAACATAATGAATTCTAGTAGACTTGTTTGTAGATGAAAACTAGATTTCTTGAAAGCGCAAAAAAACAAGTTATATAACTTATTAAACGATAAATAGATAGGTATAAGTTGAGTTACAATTAAAATGAGAAGTTCCTTTTCAGTTCAGCCCTCTTATTTTCTTTCAACAGAGAAAGCAAGATAAAACTTAATACAAAATTAAAAACATATATCACAAGTACAAGTCTTCAAAGATAAAATATAAACACTATTAATTTACAACATCTTACATTTACCATATTCATTATGAAAGAAAAAAAATCTTAAAATATTATGCTCATTTCTTACACAAAAACAGTTAAAAATTTTCATGTTATAAAACTCTGTCTCTTCTATTATTTCTGTTTCTAGAATCTCCACAGAGTAAATTAACAACAATAATAATAATAATAATAAAATTAACAACAAAAATTATCAATAAACTGATACTCACAATTCAGCCTGGTCGCTGGACAGCCCACTGTCAGAGCTGGAACTGCTGACAGCTTCCGAAGGCTGCGACTCACTCTCAGGGCAAATGCCAAAGTCTGGAATGGCATCCTCGAGGAAGTTAAGGGAACCCTGTTCCAAGGAGAAGATGTTCTCCAGTAGATCGTCTGACGTCGGCCAGGCGTCAGACTAGAAAGGAAATATAAGGTAAAGTCTCAATTACACATAATACCAACAAATGATGAGAATAATGCCTTATCTACAGTGAATGAAAAATTCCACATGTTTGTAATAAGGTAGTCTTTTCAGAAGTAAAATAAGCAAAGTTCTTAAATTAAAATCATTAGGTAGGAATGGTTTAATCAGCTTCAATATTGAAGAATGCTTAATTTCCAGCCCAGGTGTTCTAGTTAAATTTTTAATGAAGAAAGACCAAGTAATAAATCAATTTTTATTTTGACCTTCAAAATACTAGGAAGGGTATTGGATCATAAGTTATTAATGAGCTAATTAATGACTGCCTACAATTTGTGAGCTGTATTGAAATGTTTGTTTTAGAAAAGTAGAGACAAAACGTTCTATAATAAATAACCAAAACAATTTAACAAAAAATTTTATAATCCTGAGTGCATTTAAACAATTCTATATCACTTCTGGGACCACCAATAATCGAATAACACCTTAAACTCCAAAATCCATCAAGCTATTTTAGTCTACCCGTGGCAGCAAGAAATGGGCACACATGCTTACACACAAAAAATATTGTCTTCTTTATGCTTAAGCGTAGGGTGTAAAACAAGATGAATTTAACTTCTAGTAACCTTTATAACGTAAATTTCAATTGAAAATCGTATACAAGGGAACATATTTAGATATTGCATTACCTAATGGGCATAATTAGAAATAGAAACGAAGCAACAATTAGGATGCAGTTAAATATTGACCAATTACAGGCAGTAATTATGACTGATCCTTTTGATTATAAAAATTTAAGTATCCTTGTTTTAAGAATCATAAACAAATCTAATTTAACTATGTGTAAGGTTTAGTCAATAACTAATATATATTTCATACTATGCTTTTTATAAATAAATACTTTATAAGCTTTATGATGCAATTACAATGCAATACCTATAAAAAAAATTTGTCTATTTAGTGACAGTTGCTTTTTAATACAAATAAATATTATATTAAGAATCATTTAATTTTTTAATTAGCGCCATCATTCTTGTTAATAACTCCTGCAGTGCATGGAGCCGGCTGTCGAAAACAACATTGTAATCATAACATTACCAGTTTTTGCATCAGATTGCTCTTATGTATATCTTCTCTTCAAGAAGTTTTAACTTTCATTTTATGATGATTGTTTCTAAAGAATGGGATTTTAAGTACCTATGTTATCATAATTATGTACCTACAGACAGGAAGGCAAACAGAGGCTTAGTATGCCTCTCATTTGGCAAACAAAAGCAAAAAGATAATTCAAACCATTGGGAAACAAACAAGTTTACGAAGAAAATAAAGTTATAAGACAATTCAAATTACCTCAAATAATGATAACAGATCTAGTTTTTTATCCATTTTCACGTTCGTTCACACTTGCATTGAATATTACAACATCAAAATTGATCTGAATTACAACATTAGATACACATACGTCACTTAGTCACCATAGAAAGTTAGTGCATTTCACTATGATCACATACACCGTGATAAACCAGTCAGATGAGGTCAAAAACTATATCCACTGGAAGATACTTAGAAGGCATATGGAAGTAACGACCGCATGGTGCCAGCAAGGCACTACTCTCGAGTACTACGAACACAGGCGCCGGCACAACTGACCCGGCACTTACGCGCGCACACTGACACTGACGTGGTTAATGTCAACAATCACCTCGTTAAGGAAAACCCGAACGATATGTAATTCACTAATTAGATCAGTGGGAATTTACAGCAAACAATATATTTTGCGACGGCGACTTAACCACGTCCGAGCCGAAAACGAAATGAACGGATAACGGTAAAAGTGGGAGCGCAAAGCGTAATACACGAAAGCAGTTCTACGGGTACCTTTCTGCGGCGACCGCTCGCTATTACTTCACCGCGCCTCACAGTCTTCGGTCGTGCACTTCATAAGAGTTGTCTAAACTATTTTATTTGGATGAACTCTATGCGCAGCGACTGATAACTTATCTCTATCGACGGCACCGCGACGTTTTCTCGTTTATCATACTTTGCACTCACCAATAGCCCGTCCTGTTGGTAGATGTCCATTTTCTCAATTTTCACGTTCTCTGCGTCTAGATCCTCGTCCTTTCTTGTTAAGTAATCCAAGATCCTGTTCACATTGTCTTCGTAATCATGATTCATTTTGACCATCCTAGTTTTGCGTCCATTCGATTGGCGTAGAGGTCATTCTAATTAAATGACAAAAACATTTTAAAGGTAACACTTTCCATAGAAATTACTGCCGAGTAATAGAAACAAATTATAATTTCACAAGATAATTCATTTTTACGCGTATTTTAGTTTACAAATTATTCAGAAACATGACATTTCTAGACAGCTTCCAACGTGGAAATAATGACGTCACAAAAAACAGGGCCACATTTCACAATGTGATTGGCTAGATCTTTTAATAAAACAGGGCGCTTCTGTCAAAATTGACAAATTAAGTGCGCCATCTATCAAGATGTTAGGAAACTATTTAGTTACGTTCCGTTTACTCAAAAATTTTAAACTTAAAAAAATATAAAATTATAAAATTTAAAAAATCGCAAAAGTATGGTAATTGTATGTGTTGTTAGCTAACAAAATATGAACAATAACAATAAAAGTTTACACGCGCGTCTTCTTTTATCGTGTAAGGGTGGCCCCAGACCTACCGATTCTGTTCTGTTCTGCCTAGAACAGAATAGACCGCCCCCAACCGCCACACACCTGCCGGCACCGGGCTTTCTTGAATTCGCGCTTAGTAGTACGGGCAATTTAATGTATAGGGTCAAAAAAAAAAACCTAAAGCTGATTTTTTGCACAGTCGTTCCTTGGGACCATAGAAATATACCCTGAAAAGTCCCAACTCCTAGGGTGCCGGCGTCCCCCTCTCCCCCCCCTCAAAAGGTCCCGATTTTCAGTATTTTTCATTTTACTCAAAACCAGTAGGAGTTAGATGAAAATTGTTAAAGAGGCAATTAATCCTTATTAAATTACCTATCAAACGGTACTACTTTCATATCAATAGGAGTTTTAGTTATTGAGATATGCCTGTCCATATATGACAAAAAAATTGAAAATACCCAATTTTGTACCGATTTCTTGATTTTCTGAGAAAACTGTAAAAGTATTTATAAAACATTGTTATTAAAAATTATTCCTTTCATGTTTAGCAACAAAACGAGACTACATTAATAAAAAAATACAAATAATTAATTAAGTTGTAGTTCATTATATCTCAGCTGATAAATATGATTAAATTTCTACATATAAATTTCAACTCTAAAGCATCGTGTCTGACGACTTGTAGTTATTATCTATGTATAAAGTTGTCACATGGATACAAAATAGCCTTAAAATAGAAATAAAATAAAACATACGATTCTTTAATATTTACGAATTACTATATTTATTCGCCCTTTTGATCATCGATATCTATGTTATCTTATTATTTACGAGATCAACCACGGTGTCGACCCATAGTGCCTGCCACATTATATTAAATAGTACTATTTACATAAAGTATGAATAATCCCTGTTGCTCTCTGAAGGCGACCCCACCACCCCTAAGGTCCGGTGACAGTCCATACAGTCGCCAGTCGACACTCGTCACGCACTTCTCGCTCGCGTCTACATTTTAGATAGGGAATTTTTAGTAGGTAAATAACTCAAATGATTAGTATGGAGTGTCCAGGATGTGAATCTGCAACTGGTTCAGTGCAAATGGAAGCTTGGTAGCCACAGGTATAAGGCTTTACCCCAAAATTTTCCACTCCAAACCTGAGGATTCAATTATTATTGATGTCCATCCAAATTATTCTTGTTCTTCTGGTACACGTGCAGTGAATATTGCGCATACGCATCAGAGGTAGGTGGCAAGGATACCAGTCGCAATGAAGCATTTACTTGCATGTTTGGATTTTGCGCAGATATTTATGCCGTAGAATACGGTTGGGGTCATGCAATGGCACAATTAAAAAGAAAGACGAGAAAAACGATGTTCGGATACCTACAACAAGTGCCTTTTCAAAAAAGGAAACAATCAAACATAAAAAAATACAGTATATTCCATGGTTTATTAAGTTGACCGTTTTTTTTTACTATGCTTATACAAAACACATAGGTAATCGCTATTGGAGAAAATACCATGACTCTCTATCAAGTTCGTGTGGCTTTCAAATGCTCTACGAGATCTCTCATCTCGTAAATATCTGTACAAAATCCACACAACGAGTGTATTCTTCAGTTTAACTGGCATCCTTGCTACCGCTTCTGATGTGTGTGCGCAATATTTATTGTACGTGTGTACCTGCAGGTACATTAATAGTTTGGATGGACATCAATTGAATCCTCAAGATTGGAGTGGAAAATTTTGGGGTAAAGCGTTATACCTGTGGCTACCAAGCTTCCATTTGCACTAAACCAGTTGCAGATTCACATCCTGGACACTCCATACAAAATCATTTGAGTTATTTACCTACTAAAATTTCCCTATCTAAAATGTAGACGCGAGCGAGAAGTGCGTGACGAGTGTCGACTGGCGACTGTATGGACTGTCACCGGACCTTAGGGGTGGTGGGGTCGCCTTCAGAAAGCAACAGGGATTATTCATACTTAATGTAAATAGTACTATTTAATATAATGTGGCAGACACTATGGGTCGGCACCGTGGTTGATCTCGTAAATAATAAGATAACATAGATATCGATGATCAAAAGGGCGAATAAATATAGTAATTCGTAAATATTAAAGAATCGTATGTTTTATTTTATTTCTATTTTAAGGCTTTTTTGTATCCATGTGACAACTTTATACATAGATAATAACTACAAGTCGTCAGTCACGATGCTTTAGAGTTGAAATTTATATGTAGAAAATTAATCATATTTATCAGCTTAGGTAATTAATTACTTGTAAATTTTTGTAATGTAATGAAATACAACTTAATTAATTATTTGTAATTATTTATTAATGTAGTCTCGTTTTGTTGCTAAACATGAAAGGAATAATTTTTACTAACAATGTTTTATAAATACTTTTACAGTTTTCTCAGAAAATCAAGAAATTGGTACAAAATTGGGTATTTTCAATTTTTTGTCATATATAGACAAGCATATCTCAATAACTAAAACCTCTATTGATATAAAAGTAGTACCGTTTGATAGGTAATTTAATAAGGATTAATTGCCTCTTTGACAGTTTTCATCTAACTCCTACTGGTTTTGAGTAAAATGAAAAATGCTGAAAATCGGGACCTTTCGAGGGGGGGAGAGGGGGACGCCGGCACCCTAGGAGTTGGGACTTTTCAGGGTATACTTCTATGGTCCCAAGGAACGACTGTGCAAAAAATCAGCTTTAGGTTTTTTTTTTCGACCTCGCCATACTAGCTTCACCTAAATTGCCCGTACTATAGTCGTTGTCCGATAGACGTAGACAGACGGAAGTACGATAACGAACTGATCTGTGTTGCCAGGTCGTATTTTTAAATCTGGGAGGTGTACCAAACAAAATCCGGGAGACGTAAGGCAAAATTATTTAAGTAAAAATTATTTAATGTAAATAGAAAAAGAAATAGATGGCGATATTTAAAATGGGTAAAAAAACAAACAGAGAAAACCATGATGTAACTTATAATATTTTTTCTGAAAATTACTAAATAGTTACGCTAAAACAGATATCAAATTATGTTTTAAGAATTTTTTTGGTTTGAAATTACTCGTAGCAATTTTTGTTGGTTTTATTTAAATAATGTATATTTTAGGTGACGCATTTTATTAAATTATAACATTTTACAAGCATTTTTGTTTTGTGTTTCGTTTCCGCAATTTTTTTTTGTACTTAAAGTTTAAGCCGTGGTAGTTTTAAAAAATCGGGAGTTTGGAGTAGAAATCGGGAGATCGGGAGATATCAGGAGTTTTCCCGGAAAATCAGGAGACCTCAAGACCTGGTAACACAAATTGCCGGCGCCAAGTTGTAACCGGGCTGTGTGTGACGATAGTAAATGCAAGTCTTTGAGTAAATGGAGATAGTATAGCTCATTCCAATCAAAAAAAAGCAAAAGGTAAACAAACGTAGTATGCAGATGACATTGACATGTGTCAGTTTCATAGTAAGTTTGTTTACGTTTTGCTTTTTTTTGATTGGAATGAACCATACGTAAGTCACGCCTCTTTCTGACCGGCCAGGACGTTCTGATCAGAGTTTGATAGGACGATAAGAGAGAGAAATCTCCTAAAGGATGTTGCCAACTTCCTTCAGGAGATTTCTCTCTCTTATCGTGTGGCACAATTTAACCGTCTCCGCCTATCCACAAGGTATAGGCGGCGGTTGCCGCGTGTTGCACTAAGCATCACACGCGGTCACGTGTAAGGCATTTTTAGATTTACACCTACGGACGTGTGCAACGCTACCATCATACACATCTAGAAATCAGATGTTCAGGGGTTTCCTCACGATGCATGTTTTCCTTCACCGTTAAAGCAGTTGGTATGAACATGCACATAAGTTTCGAAAAACTCATTGGTGCACTGGCTAGGATTTGAACCCGAGACCTCTGGTTAGGAGGACGGAGTCACTACCCGCGGAGCCACCGATGCTTTTTTTATCTTGTGACTTCAGGAGATATTTAGATTCAAATAGATTGTTTTGTTTGATTTAACCTCACACAAAGACAAAGCTTGATTTAGAAATAAACGTGCGGTGCCATATTAATTAAATCGGACTGTTAACAACCCGTATCGTCCCCACAATACGTGGTACTATTGTCTAATCTGTGCCCACAGCAAGTCTCTTCCCAAACATCGGGAAGGTTATATTAGGCCATACTCCACACACAGGGGCCAAGTCCGGATTTTAAAGAGGTTGTTAGGGCTTAACGTGCTTTGCGAAGCACGGAAACTGTCAAGATAAATGCCACTAACAGTCAAACCCATCCAGGTTATGACCGTGTCTGTAGTCAGCCAACCTGCGTGATCGACGCGACCACGCAAGCCGCACTGAGCTATGACCGTTAAGGAAACTATGGTTAATTGGCATTTTTTTTTACATCCAGTTCAAAATGAAATGTAGAGATGTACGCCGACTAGTCGACACTTTTTACAGTCGGCGACTAATCCGCATTTTCTTTATTAGTTTATACATAAACTAGAAAAAAATTGCAATCGTACATTATTTTCCGAAATTATTTTGTAAGTAACTATGTATTCCAGTTTTGCAAATTATTATTTTCTCGAGAAATATTTCGTGAGTTTATGTAAATAATCCTGTACCGAGTTTGGTAGAATTAAAGTGCAACATAACGATACATTATTGAGGATTCATTTATGACCTAGCAATAAGATATATGAAGAGAATATAAGAAGTTTAAAAATGTATTGGTTTAAAAGTTTATTTGGACCCGTCGTTTCTTCTTACTCCGCAAACACTTCCTGAAACGGAAAGGTATAGAGATATTAAGTATAGAGATATTAGGTATGGAGATAAAAAAATGAAGTTCGAATCGAAAAGTGTACACAGTTACCTACTTCAAATAAAATATTTTCATTTCATTCCCAGGATGTTTTTAACATAATTACAATTTAATGCATGTTTTACGTTGTATGCTCCATTAAAGCAAATATTTTTAAACAAATTTCTTAACGACATGAAACGCAAAAATTCGCACACCAGCAGAATGATAATATGATGTCAAAACTATTGCATTATAATTATCAACCCTGCCGAATAGTTTTCCGAATACTTAGTTGGCAAAAGTGGGTGTATCGGCAAAAAAAATACTTTTGTCAAAATCAATAGTTAACCCATCTCACATCGATATGAGAGCATTTTTCAGCATGTGACTAATGAAAAGGCAATTTCCATCGTGATTTAAGCAAAGTCATGGAACAAAACTTGTTCATTTGATGAGTAGATGCCTAATTTTTCGGCCACCCTTTTTGTTACATTACTTAACCATAGATCGATAGAATCGTTAGAAATTAAAAATAGTATGTAATGCATAGTAAATTTGAAACACAAATATTGTAGCACTCGTCGCTCTTTTATATCTAAACTTGTAAGTGCATCTCGCGTTGATGTCTTTTATAAGAAAACCTTTAGTGGAACTCATGTTAAGGTCTTTCGTATGACACAATTATGTAATTGTAGCTTGCGTTGATATATTTTATAAGAAAGTTAATGATAAATAAACTGCAGCTCTTCAATACGTCCGACTCTTTGAATTTACTGGTACTTATACCAATTTGAGAGCTTAGGTGACAGCCCGTGGTAGAGAGCGCTCTTCGCGCTCCTCTCTCTGGACTGATCGTATAAGTATGTAATTAGTTTCTTTTTTAATACGTTTTTATTTTACGATGCGTAAATAACAAATATCATAAAAACAAAAAAAAAACAACACGTTCTTTTACAAGAGGGTGTAATTATTAAAGCTTGCCTTACAATTACCACGGAAGAAAGAAGGGAGGGGAAGGGGCTTTAATACCTACTCATTTGTGCCAGAACTGGATGTCGCCGAAATCACACATCAACGCCCAGTATACCTACTTACGCACTACTAATGCAACAAGTTCTATTATTGGACCACGAATATAGCATCTAAAAACATAAAGAAATTAGCGACACTGAAATCTATTACTATAACCATAAAACTCACACAAAAACGGGCAAATAGAGGCGCATTTTATCGTGACATCTAGCGCTGAGTAGCAGAAACTCCAGATGACGTAAAATTCTCGAAGCGCTTCATGAACGTCCGAGCGAAAATATACTTTCACAACATATTAATAAAGTATATATTATCTAAGTAGGTCGGGATAAAGTCTCGGATAAAATTAAATTACATTTTAAAACTAAATATTAAAAAAAAAACAATTACTAGTGAAATATAATGCCTCCATTAGATTAACTTTTGTTTGTGCTTCTATTTTTGCGCTTTAGAACAGCACAATACGCTATATTTTCATAGTTTTTAGGGTTCCGTACCTCAAAAGGAAAATAGGAACCCTTATAGGATTACCTTGTTGTCCGTCCGTCTGTCTGTCTGTCAAGATCCGTTTTCTCAGGAAGTTGAAATTTATATCCAATACTCACGCCTGCAATCCCTTGAAGCTGTGAAAAAATCAAATTTCTATGCCAACGCAATCAAGAGATACGGCCGTTTATGCCGAATTGGATGGGAATTAAAACAAAAAAAAAATTGATGTACTTAACCAAAAATTTTTGGTTTTCGGACTTTTCCCTTTACTTGTGCTATAAGCATTGCTTCTTGCCACATGATTATAGGTACACGGGAAGTACCAGCGAGTACAAGTATAAGTACTAGTATAGGTTTTGATTCCCATGCGAGTGTCCAAATATGCGGCATAAACGGCCGTATCTCTTGATTGCATTGGCATAGAAGTTTTATTTTTTCGCAGCTTCAAGGGATAGCAGGCTTGAGAATTTGATATAGAGTTCAAGACATGTGTAAATATGAATTTATACAGTTTTTTTATTACTTGCATCGAGAACGTCAGCCGTCCGGTCCGGTATAGCACGCGGCTGATAATGAGTGCGCCTTAGCGCTGTGTCGCTAATTTATGACACGCGAGATCCGCCTAATTGCAATGTCCCCTCCCTTCTTTCTTCCGTGACAAGTACTGTTTTGAAGCACTAGGCGATAATTTTCTCATATACGCGATCTGTTTGCGAGTAGCGTTTATTTGTTTATTGGTTATTGTCTTATTACCATTGCAGAATATTTTAAACCGTTAGCGAGTAGCGTTGTTTTGGTTATTGGTTATTGTCTTATTGTTATCGCAGAGTATTTTATTATTCAGTTACAACTTTCTTTGCCGATCACCAAAAGATGGCGCCGTAAGTAAAGGATTCTAAACAGTATGGTTCATTCCAATCAAAAAAAAGCAAAACGTAAGCAAACTTACTATGGAACTGACACATGTCAATGTCATCTGCATACTATGTTTGTTTACATTTTGCTTTTTTTTGATTGGAATGAAGTATACACACTAAAATTCTTTCAAAGGTCCCAAAAGTGAATGTTTTCGAAGATAAATCCCTCACAGACCGATTTCTGGCTTTAAAAACACCTAACCCTAGATTTTTGTCGAAATGGTTAAAGCCTTTTTCGAGATCGCTGGCGCTTACAAGATAACTCGTTTAATAGTATAAGACCGTTTAAAAAAATAAGATATACAGGATATGATTAATATTGTCTACTCAGTGGTCATACTGTAATATAATACAAATTTAATACTGTCATACAGTACCGCAATCCCTGCCCCTCTCTAAAGACAACCTCATTTCAACCCCCTCCCCTCATGCCACGCAAGTGCAACCACAAAACACACACATTAAAAAATATCCAACACAACTATGCATTATGAATCCATGTAAGTAAAATAATAGGGGAAAACTAAATCTCCGTGAGGTAAGGGTTATAATTTTTCTTAAAGAGGGAGCACTTTCCGAGAATATCCTTTTGTGTCTGTAATAATGCGATCCATTAGGGGGCGCCACACGTTTGCGGGGATACAAAGAGTGTTTGCTGTGTCGCAACTCCCAAGATGTACGTACTTGTACTAAAAGGCCAGTATAAGTACATGACGTTGAAATATATGTAAAGTTACAGGGTGTAAAAAGACAAAAGACCACTTCTAGAAACTTCACAGAGTGTTCTACTTATGAAACCGAATAACTTTTCGGTTGGTATCATAGAGAGCATTCACAATAAAAGACTTCTCATACAAATTGGCTGACTCGGTGGCTCAGTGGTTAGTGCTACTGACTACTGATCCAAGAGTCGTGGGTTCGATCCTCACCCAGGGCAAACATTTCTGTGATGAGCAGATTTGTTTGCTCTGTGTCCAGGTGTAATATATATATATATATATATTATGTGTAGTATATCAGTCTCTGGTTCCCAGAATACAGGGAATCCTAGTTTGGGGCCATATGACCGTATGTGATTTGTTCCGCATATTTATTTATTGTGATTTTTATTGTATTAAATTGATAAGCCATTCAGCCAACTTTTGAGTTTTATAATATTTTTTTTAATTGAGTACGGGTTCGTCGGGTTGAGTTGTTCAGTCACAGATTAGATAATATGTTCAGTTTCATGAGTGGAACCTGCCATTTATAAAATTAATAATATATAAATTACAGTTCCGTTCGAGCGTCTTCGTTTTGTGAACATACTAGCGGATTAAACCCGTCGAACCCAGCTTAGGTATATGTATATTATAACATAACGAAGCATTTAATCTCCTTAGGACATGAATTTAATTAAATAAAGCGACACTTATTGTTTTTAAGACTTTTACTTTAAGTAACAAAGAAATCTTCATAGTTACAAACTAACGTAAACCACCGCTTTTCAGCCCTTTAGGAATTTTAATAAATAAACTATGCTTCCTAAGTGCACCTCTAGGGTATTTATTTATTTAATCGTATGGCATTTACACATAGAAATTCAATACATTCTAAACTATAAATCCACATTTAGGTTCCTAAGCCACGAGACTGCGTCAGTGCACCTCTAGGGTGTAATGTTAGGGAATATTTCCTTTTTCCCTGCTATGCGGAAATCCAATTTATTTCGCGACTTCAGCAAATTCGTAGCACAAAAGTTATTAAAGTTACAGTACCTACTTATAATAATAAATAGATAAAAAAAAATTAATGAAAGATTTTTACTAATTCAGTGTCTTCAGTTAACATAAAGTGCCTGGACTAATGTTCGTTTTTTTAGCATTAGGCAAAAGGATAAAAAAAGCACGTCAAATCGACAAACCTTCCAAACACGCTTTTCGTTTTCTTATATTATGTGTTTAAACAAGGAAGATTAATTGCACTACCTCATAAATTACCTACTTTACTGGAGGGAAATGCAACAGAGGGCATAAAATTGATAGAACTTCTTAAAAATGCCGAGGTTTAATGAATTTAAAATTTCCCTCATACTACAATATAAAAAAACAAATCAATAAAAAATTTTAAAATAATTTTCCGTTAACATATTAATTATTTACTATTTTATTTCAGCTTTATAACTTTACTCGCATACTCTATTTGCATGACAGTAATGTATCCAATTGAAATAATCACAAAATAGTGAATCTACTCATCATAAAAACCCTGTTTAAGTAAATATTAAAAAATGTGCACCATAAAATACTTCAAGAAGGTGTAGTGTAAAGCATTTGGCTTGCAGTTTGAAGGAATATTTTATCAAATCAAATCATAGCAAATCTTTTCAGTCAATGTATTTTCAAGAATTTAAAATTATGATTAAAAACGCTGACGCAAATGTCAAACATATAAAACGTCATGGTACGAGATAATAATCGACAACATTGAAAACGTCAAAAAATTTACTTCAATCGCGTAACATACGGGTCAAACTAAGAACCTCTTTTTTGAAGTCGGTTAAAATACTAAAACCTTCTCCTAAATGTAACAAATACTTTTCTGAAAACCGCATTAAAATCACTTCAGCCAAATGTGAGATAATCGCGGATAAACATACAAACAAACATACATACATACATACAGGTCAAACTGAGAACCTGCTTTTTTTGAAGTCGGTCAGAAAGTGTAAAATGCGAGTACGAATTTTATTCGTTTGCGTGAAATTTTCAGAGCGGTTTTGTTATTCAATAAAATATTTTTAGGGTTACGTACCTCAAAAGATAAAAAGGAACCCTTATAGGATCACTTCGTTATCCGTCCGTCTGTTCGTCTGTCTGTCTGTCTGTCTGTCAAGACCCTTTTTCTCAGGAACGCGTAGACGTATCAAGTTGTTTAATGTTTATATCAAATACTCAGGTCTTCAATTCCTTGAAGCTGTAAAAAAATCTAACTTCTATGTCAACGTAATCCAGAGATACGGCCGTTTATGCCGCATATTTGGATACAGCACAAGTAAATTTATGGTTTTCGAAGTTTTTCCTTAACTTGTGTTATAAGCATTTCTCGTTGGCAAATTTCATGATTCTAGGTCAACGAGAAGTATCCTATAGGTTTTGATTCCCATGCGAGTGTCCAAATATACGGCATAAACGGCCATACTCTTGATTGCGTTGGCATGGAAGTTTGATTTTTTCACAGCTTCAAGGGATTGCAGGCCTGAGAATTTGATATATAGTTCAATACGTGTGATTATGAATTTTACGGAACTACTCGACTCTCTCGTCCGAGTCGCACTTGGCCGGTTTTTTTGTTGTTGATATTTTGTCGTTATTTGTTTGCATTTTTGACTTGTCATTCCGCAGTATGTATGTATTCGTTTCTTCTCGCTTCTCTAACACTTCCATACACGTTTAATGTACGAGTTCGGCCTGGTAGGTATTTTGTACAAAGTAGAATAAAAATACGATAAAAAAATGTCTAAACCATCTAAGGTTCTTTAATGAACACTTTGAGTTTGTTATTATTTTTTACCCAATTTACAAATAAGTTAGTTATCCTTGCAAGACTTAATGATGATATTAGTAAGTAGTCGGGAGTGATTAACTTTGTAGGGGAAGCCATTTTTTTACCACTGACTATCAGGTTTTTGGAGAAAGTTGAAGTATGATGACACGACATTTCAGTTTAATTTTAGAGGGATAAAAAGTAACCCCTGGTTTTTTGGTGTGGCCCTAACATAGTATCATCCTATTTCTACCTATCAGAGTCATAAGAAGTGAAATAAGAATTAAGAAGAAGTAAAAAGAAGGCAAGTGCCAAAAGTGTGCAAACACAGCCCGTTTGTTTACCTTTTGTCTAATTAAAAAAAAAAACGCTGCTTCCTCGTGCTCCTACTAAATTCTCCTACTGGTAGGAGCACAAGGACATGCTCCTACTAAATTCTCCTACTGGTAGGAGCACAAGGACATACATGTCCTTATCCTACTAAGGTATAGGACTTTACTGAGTTTCACGCAAAAAAGCTAACATAATAACGAGCTTAAGTATGATGAGTACCAGCTATTTTGTGACATTCTATATAAAGATAATAAAGCGTTGCTTGATAGAAGGTATTACAAAGTTAGTATACAGGGTGTTAAAAAAAATGCGTTTGAAATTTTAAGGGGATAAAGTATAAAATACAGGAAAAATATTGAAAAAATCCACTATTCAATTTTTTTTCAGATTCCCGTACTAATACGAACAGTGGATCAAGAATTTGTATGAAAAGCTGAAAAAAACTGTAAACTGTAAATCGGATTTTCTTAATATTTTTCCTGTATTCTATTTAAACTTAATCAGGCCCTTCTTTCCCACTGAGCACACTGGGCAAGTGCCCAGGGCCCTGCGATCCGATGGGCCCCATAGCCATGATCACGATATCGTCAGCAAATCGAAGGTGATTACGAACAAACAAACGATAATTACTGAGTATATAATATCTATTTATTAATTTGTTATTTTGGTATTTTAATTAACAAGAGTGAAGCGATCGTGGCTCATTCAGGCTTGCGTGGCCGCGCCAATCACGCAGGTTAACTGACTACAGACACGGTCATAACCTGTATGGGTTTGACTGTCAGTGGCATTTATCTCGACCGTTTCCGTGCTTCGCAAGGCACGTTAAGCCGTTGGTGCCGGCTGCTATCGTTAGATGGCAGTCGTTAAGCCATGTCGAAGGCCTTAAAGGCGGCTTGAAAATTTCTGACACTGGGGTTGGCCACTAGCCCCACAACCTCCACCAATCCGGACTTGGCCCCCGTGTGTGGAGTATGGCCCTAACCTTCCCGAAGTATGGAAAGAGACCCGTGCCCCTGTGGTGGGGACGTAATGGGTTGTTAACGAATTAACAAGAGGCCTAACTCTGGCAACTCTGTCTAACTGCCCATGTAGAGGACATAGAATAGAATAGTCACAGGGGCCCCATTCTTCTAAAGTGCCCAGGGCCTTCGATAGCCTAAAGAAGGCTCTGTACTTAATTCTGAGTAACCCCTTCAAACATCAAACACAGTTTTAAACACCCTGTATATACGTATAAGGTCTAAAGATAAAGGTATAAAGTTACTAGGTATTCGCTCTATAGTTCGCTTCGCAAACAAAAGACATCAACGCAGGATATAAATTTCACAAATTAAATTTCCTAATTCATAAAAATTACCATTACATTTCTTCACCTTTTTTTCAAGCTCCGGATTGTCTGGAATATATTGCTATATTGCTATTAGCGATAAGACTCCCCAGATTGAATAGAATACTACTTCTATTTTGTATATTAATTTTTGTTATTGTGCGTTTACTTCTTTTATATGTAATTACAATAAAGAGTATTTGATTTGATAAACTACTGGAAATTTCTAAATACTTGTAATTTATTTTCCAAATTGCGTTTAAGTACCCGTCTAATTTTGATTGATATTTATTATGAAGCAGAAAGTGGAATCCATTAAACATTTTGCTGAGTGTTGCATTTTCTTGACTCGTTTTTATCCGACTGCTTTCAGATGGAGGGTTTTAGTTTTTTGGGTGTATGTATGTATTTTTCTTTTGGTTAAGCCTATAAGCCTAAATGGCTTGATAGATATTGAAGTATGAGATATCGTTCAATTAATCTTTACCATTTGGGTGTCATAGGATACTTTAAACAGTTGGGGTTTTAATAATATTGGTTAGATTATTCGACTGACTCGGTGGCTAAGTGGTTAGCGATCCTGACCTCTGATCCGAGAGTCGTGGGTTCGATCCCCACACAGGGTAAACTTTTCTGTGATGAGCAGATTTGTTTGCTCTGAGTCTGGGTGTATTATATCTATACAGGGTGTAAGGGACAGGCTTCCGAAAACTTTAAGAGCTTGCTCAGTAGACGAAACTGAACAACTATCCACAAGATTTTTTGTTCAGGAAACGAAAAAAAAAATCGGCTTCTCCATACAAACTGTCCAATCAAGTTTATAATTTTGTATGGAGAAGCCGATTTCTTTTTCGTTTGCTGAAATATATTTTTGTGGAAAGTTGTTCAGTTTCGTCTACTGAGCAAGCCCTTAAAGTTTTCGGAAACCTGTCCCTTACACCCTGTATATGTATTTATGTATTTAAAAGTATATGTGTATGTATATCGGTCTCTAGTTCCCAAGATACAGGGAATCCTAGTTTGGGGCCAGATGACCGTGTGTGATTTGTCCCAGATATTATTATATTATTATTGGTTTTTAACTGAGTGTATGGTATAAGTAAGTAAGTTGTTGCTTCGTTTTTGTTGGATAGCGGAGGTCATCGGTGTTTACGCTAAGCAGCTATAATTTAGGAAATTTGATGAAAAAAAAAATTTGATAAATACAGGAAGAGCTACATGGAACGATACATGGAAGAGCCGATTGTGTTTTTCGTGTCCTGAAAAAGATTCTTGTGGAAAGTTGTTCAGTTTCGTCTACTGAGCAAGCCCTTAAAGTTTTCGGAAACCTGTCCCTTACACCCTGTATATTATTTAAAAATATACATAGTACCTACGATATAACGTACTCATTAAACTCCTCACGAAAAAAAAACTATTCATAAAATCATACATAAGCTGATCGATTATTATGTAAAGTTCAATTTTTTTGCTTTTTTGCAAAGTTGTAAAACAAAAGACAAATTTTGTTCTAAACTGAAACAATCATTCTCGAGATTAGACGATGGCACGTATGTACCAGTCATAATAAAATTAAAATTTGTCATTAAGATATGTCATCTTGTATTTTTGCTAATTTCCAGTGAAAAATTATCTTTAGAAATAAAAATCTAAAATATACCTCGTGAATAACTGTTTTTAAAATTGTAATGTAGATAATGTTCTTTCTGAAGTAGGTATAATTTTTGTACACGGTAAAACTGATACATAGTAATGTACCTAACAGTAAGAGTAAGAAATGTGTTTTTTATAGTAATCAATAATATTATTTAATTTATAAATTGAATTAAGCAGGTGTAGGCCAAAGTTAGAAATATCTTATGTATAATAAACCAAGTTCTTAGAATTACTTTATATATATACATATATCGTACCACAGTATAAGGACATTATACAGTATGGGCACTCCCTGCCGCTCTCTGAATGCTACCTCTATGTGACCGATGTGTGACCATTTGTCAAGGGGTTGGCAAAACAAAGCACAGTATAATACTACCATGTTTCCGATAAGAGCAGTAAATCTGTGAAAAACACTTACGAGTTTTCGTCACATTTTTGCATTTTCCAAACTGTTTCCTTAGATTATTTTAATAACGATTTTGTGTAGCTCAGATTATGTATTTTTATACTAAATAAAGAAATGGATGAAGTTACTGTTTTTAAAAATATACTTACTGCTCTTACCGTAAGCACGGCAGAATAACCAAAGACAATTTTATATTTTTAAGGAAAGAGTTAAAGGCTTCTAAGGCTATACATGTCTGGTGTATACAGCCTTCAGTACCTAGACATCACGCACACATTTACATGTGTACAAATATGAATGTCTATACATATAATAGTAAAAAATGGCGCGAAATTTTTATGAAGTGTCCGGGATATGATATCGTACGTATTGTGTTGTGTGTTACAATTCAAGCAGAATTAATAGATACTGAGAGGCTCGAAAACTACCAGCAGTCGAGCTCTCTTACACTATTTCCCGTAATCCGGGCAGAATTCTCTGCAGCTAGCAACATTCGCAGCAGATCTCGCTCCTGCATCCTCCAATCGCGTCGCGTTAAGCCGAGAGGGAGCAGCGAGCGAACTGTCATGTCAGCTGGCTGGCTGTTTGTCGGTCACTCTCAGTCCTCAGTGTACACCACGCGCGCGCAGGGGACGGGCGTGTTCGCTGCCACTCCGCTCCGATATTCACGCGCTGCTTGACAGTTGTGCCGTGCCCATAATGACATTAGTGCATCACTGTGTAACGTAGTGGATGTTGCCTGTTAACAACACGTGAGGATTACCATAAAACCTACAGTTCGCGAAAAGCATAAATGATGATAAATCGTGCGGGATGCGAGTGCGAGAGGTGAACGCTCGTCGCGGTGCCGACTCTCACCGGACTTGGTATTGTCTAAGTGCCACGGAATCTTGGTCCTTCCGACCTTTTCATCGGATATCGACGATGAAACATCCGTCTTGTCTCCGACGCGCGTATATTGACACTGTTTACAATATGAAGGAAACACAGATAAGATAAACTTGTCTTCAAATAGAATAACATTATCATAAGTTCCAAACTAATGAAAATAGCTCAATATCGCGCGCGCAAGAGCTGCTACCGCTAACTGTAAACATAGTTGCATGTGCATAGCTAATTTAGGACAAAAGTGAAAATGCAACCTAGAGACTGGCATGCTTATTGTGCATATAAAATATAAACATTACTTACTTACTTATGTACATTTTTAAAACGTTAGTAGTACCTATAGTATACGAGAATTTACAAAATTTTCTAGGTAGAGCCTTTTCTAAGTATGCAAAAAATATGATTTTTTCTCATTTCACTACATGACCTAAAGTTGAGTCACATCTTAAGCCGTCTGAAATCATTATAATTTTCTTTTCTCTCTTGCTATTGTTGCAAAACATTTATTTGGCTTAATAAGTATCGTCGAAAAGCTTGACTACACAATAATGAAAAAGGTCTAGTCTACTAATAAATCTAAAAATGTAACTGTAACACGGTATAAATTCCACACACGTGCGAAATAAGATAGGTACCTATTTTTCATACTTTTTATCTTGAAAGTCAGAAATGAGGTTAGCATCGAAATCTGTATAAGATAAAGTTACTTTGTAGGCATATTTACCTTATTTTAAGGTGTTTTAAACCAAATACGTTAAGATCGCACAAATTAGATGTCATATTTCTCAAAACTACTTACCGATCTATTAAGTTCAAATTCAAACGTTAATTTTACGCGTGAGTTAGAGCTTCAATTAGACATTACGCAGTGCTTGTATAGCTACAGCCACATTAGATTTCAAAGTTAATGCAAAAGCATCATTTTTTCCAAGATTTATAATGAAATTCAATATACATTTTTTTCATACATAAATAAAATATTGTGATCCTTGTCATTTGACATAATACCTGATAAAATTCTTTATTAGCTGTAGTTTATAAATGATGCTAAACATCAAAATACCTAACTCTGATACTAATACACGTGAATGCACGAGAAGCTGATTTTATGATAGCAAAATGAACTATTACTACTGAAACCTTTTTTTAACGATAACTGTTAAATATTGCAATGTATAGAGCCCCAAAATTTTAAATAGATAACTGCACCAAACTGCAAGCACCAGATAACGCAGGTATGCGACGACGCTTACAAACAAACCTGATTGTGTACTGTAAGTAGGTACGCACTTATAACAATAGACGAAGAGAGTCGATAGAGCTGAAGACACACTTGCTGACACATTTTTTCCACTTCAATAGACACACGACTCGTGGACCAAACGGTGCAAATAAAATGTCCATTTCAACGCGAAATTAATGGTTACTCTAACTAGCGTAAGACATAAATATCGACCATCAATACCAAGTAATTAACTCAGGATGCTTCTAGTTAAAAAAAAAAAATTGGAGTTTCTCTGTTCGGCTCGATGTAACTGTTTTTATAGATAATACGTACCTACGTATTATCATTATAGCGAGTATTTTTATTAGGAAATACAATACATATCTCTAAATCATTGCCCTATTAATTCTAAGTTAATACAATAAAATAAACAGCTCCTCCCTACGTATTTTCGTCGTCGAAACAAAATTGTCTATTATTAGCCAGCACCACCAGATTAACACGGTTTACCAAAAAATTGTAGCAATAATTATTTTAATTTGGGCTCTCAAACAGAATGACAAATCACATCCGTATAAATAAAAAGCTATGTATAAATTACTATGTGCTAACATAGATAATTCAAAATTATTGCGAAAAGCGGGATAACGAGTCACAACATCCTTCATTAAAAGGGTTGTTGTCAAAAACAACTTCGGACCTTTCCTCACGCAACCTCGCCGTGTTAATAATACCTTCGCGTGTCCCAACCGCTTCTCGAACAAATTAGCGAGTTTCTGAATTATCTTGCCTCGCACTCGCATTGTGTCCGATAGAATTAAACTTTATTTGTACTAATCATAAAAACAACGAAAATACTTCTGCAAAATATGAAGGAATTTCGTAATTTGTTGATTGCTCTACAAAGAAGAATAGATTGTTACAGCAAAAATGAAGGACTGACTTTGCTTTTGGCTCTCATTGTTTGAAATTATACGAATACAAAAAAACAAAAGTGACGTTCAGTAAAGAGGAAAATGATTTGCGTTTATTCCTCATCTTGTAAATAGGGCAACAGTCAAACGTGGCAACATTGTAACGCTTTCGGAAAAAGGAAGGGAATATTTTGAAGGATATGGATGGAGTGCTTTGATTAATGGTTGTCCATTGATAGGGTAATAAAGAGTAACAACGGCCCGTCTCAGGCGCTCGAGCATCGTCCTAGATCCGTACTTGACCCATATAATGGTAGTGATGGCAATACATAGTAACATTACTGTCACTCACAGTTTTTCTCAAGAGACAGCATCTCATACTAAATGTTTAACTGTTTTCCGCGTTTCATAAACAATTCTTTGTAGCTACATTAGATGTAGAATGAGTGAGTTGTTGTGAATTCTTTAGTCTTGATGGATTCTGAGAAACATGAGCTAATGCGATATTATCTGTATCACTCAAAGCATGTTTAATTAGATTTAAATCAATATACAAAGTGCTCATAAAACGAACGCTATCTTTAATTCCAATACGCACTGCGTTTCGTCCATACGTGATAAATTATAAATAGTTCTATGCGAAATCAATATTTCCAACGACTATTTACAGATTACGTTTTTTCTAGCAAGTAATGAAGATAATTTTATGATAATTGGACCAGCATCCTCTACGTACACAGCAACACAGTACCTATATCTTCACATAATATAGCTGTAATTGGTAGTCAGTAAACAAACTTTTGGAAGTGTGTGTGCCATGCTGACAAGTACTAGCCGGTGATTGTGTGTGTGTATGTGAGATGGCGCGGGGTGCGCTAGTGCGGTCGGCCATCTTGCTGTCGTTGTTAACGCTGCTGGAGTATGCGCTGGCGCATTACACCCCCACGTGGGCTGTCCACGTGCCGGCTGGAAAGGAAGCCGCCGATGCCGTGGCGAGAGAACATGGATTCATCAACCTTGGAGAGGTAAGGACAAGAAGTGACGTCCTAGGTTCAAAATACACAGAACAGAAGTAAAGCGAGGACGCGGGACCCTAAGATGAACATTCTTTCATACAGAATTGCTATAGAAGCGACAGGGTGAAGACACTATGCTTTGCCATCCATATTGCCTGCACTATGACCTCACCCTACGTCTGTTCTGTGTGGTCTGCGCCATAGACTTGAGAGAAACATGCTATTTGCTTCGTTGATTTGCGCTTTCTTTAACTGGCTACTAACGCTTTTTTGCTTATTTTTATTTCCTACGTATTGTAGCGAATAAAAAATAGAAAATAAAGTACTTACTTATCATAAAAATGCACTTTATTGTCTTTATTTACTAGATTCTCTTACATTAAAAGAGAATCACGAGTCTGAGTGGTAGTTTGTCACTGTTTGGCAGTATCTGCCTAAAGCCCAAAGGAGAATTATGTACAAAATTCACAATTTTATTAATAATTTAATCAGAGAGGTAAAGCTGATCTTAAGGTGGATTATTGTTTGCTCTTCCAGTCAATTTGCTAGGAGGATCTTATTTTGACCTCAAAATGATCTCGAAATCTTCATAGATTATGTAACGGAACGTAATTCGAAAGAAAAATTAATACCGAAGTGGCTCAGAAGTTGATTAATGTTTCGATTCAGGGAAAACTTGAGAGACTCTGAAATAAACGTTCAAACTGAAGCCTTTTTGAACGTCAGTTGAGAGGAAATTTTGGGAGACTTTCGATATAATTTTATCTGATTGAAATCTAAAATGTATGTCTGTAAAATGTGAATATATTTATTAAACCTAGCGGTCGTGGTTCAGTGCAGCATGGGCAGGTGCCGATCACGCAGGTTAACTGACTACAGACACGGATATAAACTGGGTTCGACTGTTCGCAAGGCACGTTAAGCCGTTCGTGCCGGCTGCTATCGGCAGTCATTGAGCCATGTTGGAGGCCTAATTGGTGGCTTAAAACTTCTGACACTGGGATTGGCCACTAACCCCACAATCTCCACCAATGCTGACTTGAATCCCGTGTATTGAGTATGGCCTATGGATTTGGGAAGAGACCCATGCCCTGCCACGGCTGGGACCCTAAGACGATATGGGTTATTAACAGAAACCTAGAAATGTTTATTGAATGAACTAGAAGAGACGTGACGGCCGTTGGTCTTGCCTGAACGATGAAATAACCCAACTAACACAAATGGGTTGCACAAGGGCTTTATAGCGTATCCGAATGCGTCTTATAGCTGTAACTTGTTAGTTCCATAGCGCGCTATGGAACCTTTATAAACCGTTTATGCCTCCAGGGGGGCGCCAATTTTTGGCAGCCTACAGTTCTAGAGAAACTGCTTAACAGTAATTGTAAAGTGCTTGAATAGCGAAAATTGCGGATTTCGGTTCCTGTAGCGCTTAAGGAACTCACGTTGGCTGCTTAATTGACCGAATAGACATGTTAAGAAGACAATAAGTATACAGCAGTAGTTTTAATGCTCATAGTTCTATAAGAGTTCTATTGTAGTGAAAATTAGAACCAAGACTGCAACAGCAAAACGTCATTTTTGGCAATGAATTTTATATGTTTTTTCTAAAATTTGTTACTATAAACACTCTAAATAATTTAGTTGAGGCCTAATAATGGATTCTCGTGTTTATAATATACACAAGCGAACTTAAATAGGCGTAATTAGCAACAAAACTGAGATATAAAAGAAAAATTAAATAAAATTTTTCGAATTTTACGCTTAATTGATGGCGCATTAATTTTTTACCCAAAACATTGCATATATTTCACGATCACGATAAATTTAATTCCCAACTGTTTTTATACACGAACAATTTGAAACTTTAGGATAAATATATGTTCACAAAAACTCCACCATTATTAAAGTCAAATGTCAAATATTTCATTGCCATTATTTGTTCTACTTACAATAAAACTTACAACCACTTCTGGAATATTTTGCTAACCTCATTAGAAGAATGATTTTGATCGAGTGAATGATTTAGAATCATATTCGTTCAATTAAGCAGCCAAAGTGAATTTCTTAAGCGCTACAGGAACCGAAATACAGCTTTCATCCGCAATTTTCGCTATTCAAGCACTTTACGATCACTGTTAAGCAGTTCCTCTAGAACTGTAGGCTGCCAAAAATTGGCGCCCCCCTGGAGGCATAAGCGGTTTATAAAGGTTCCATAGCGCGCTATGGAACTAACAAGTTAGAGCTATAAGACGCAATCGGATACGCTATAAAGCCCTTGTGCAACCCATTTGTGTTAGTTGGGAAGGGTTGCTGAGGAAACGCGTCTGAGTGCCTCCATTCTATCGCATTACTGTTAAATCTTGTAGAACTATATTGTTGTATACATTGTGAGTGTGCAGCATTCGTTGTTAATTAAACGAGTAGAAAACAATTATTCTTCATTAATTACCTCTATCACCTATTTTACAACTTTGCCGTACTTAAAGTCAAATAGCTAATTAATTAGGATTTAATTCCATTAATGTAAGAGTTAAAACGCAGGAAAGAACCTTGTACCAGCCATTGAAAAAAGAAACCAAGGAATATCATTCTCCGATTGTTCGCACTAAACAATAACATTATAAATTGTTAATTCTATCGGCATAGTTTTTACTTGATCCGCTGGCAATGACCCAGTAACTTCAACAGTAGTTTCCCCTCGCAGCAAAGGAAAGCAATTAAGTAAAGATAATTGAGTTAGCATGCTTTTATACCTACATTGACTCGAAACCAATAAGACAAATGATTGTCCTGCAATGGAGTTATATCCCCGTTATTTCGGACTTGGCCCATGTGTGAAGTATGGCCTAACCTTCCCAAAATATGGGAAGAAACCCGTGCCCCTGTGGGGATGATATGGGTTGTTAACGAATGCATAAATAAAACAAAATATTTAATAGTTAAATAAAATATTGAGATAATAACTTTTTTCGTATTTAGACTGTTTATGGTTTGATGAAACATTTCAGTCAGGTCAAGTTATTGAGTTGGCGTATACACCGTGCATTAGCGTACAACGTATATATTACCCTAATGGAGAAAAAAATATTTACTCGAGAATAACAATAAAAAATGTGGATGTTTTAATATTGCACTTTCTCCACGTCGTGCTCCCGGCAACCCCATCGTCTGTTTTACTGTTTTCAAATAAATAAAACATATGTACTCAATTAGTACATACTTAATAAAAATGTACCTTAATAGTTTAAGAGTACTAATTATTTGAATTTGGGGTTGCTGTAGAGCATCTCTACAGCAACCCCATTATTTTTTTCAAGAAATTTGACGTAGATTATTACTGTTTCAGCTAATAAAAGGCTGAAAAAAAATGTACTCCTATTTTGAATGTTGTATGTACTATGGATAAATAAATATTTTATCATCAAAAATCTAGGGAGCCCGACAAACATGCGGGTTAAAATCATAACCTTTTTGCATAATCCTTTTTGCTTCGCCGTAGTCGGATAAAAATAAAAACCATTTTCCTAATCTTTACTTGGTCCCGCATAACTTATGTTATGCGGGACCATATGCATAACATGCATAACAAATATGCATATGCATAACAATATTAAGTTATGCGGGAACAGATGAACATATATACATACATACATACGGGTTAAAATCATAACCCTGCTTTTTGCTTCGCCGTAGTCGGGTAAAAATAAAAACCAATTTCCTAATCTTTCGTAACAGTATGTAAGTTGGGCTCCCTAGACTTTGATAATAAAATATTTATTTGTCCATAGTACATACAACATTAAAAATAGGAGTACAATTTTTTTCAGCCTTTCATTAGCTGAAACAGTAGCAATCTACGTCAAATTTCCTGAAAAAAAATAATGGGGTTGCTGTAGAGATGCTCTACAGCAACCCCAAATCCAAATAATTTGTACTCTTAAACCATTAAGGTAATTTTTTTTTAAGTATGTACTAATTGAGTATATATTATGTACATTTGTTTTATGTATTTGGAAACAGTAAAACAGACGATGGGGTTGCCAGGGACCACGACGTCTTTCTCCATAAAATTAGAAAGTTAGGAAATAAATATTAGACGTAAAAAAATGACAATTCTAGGGCGAGATATCTTCGTTTCTGAAGAGAAAAAGAGGCGACCACCTGACGTACATATTTTAGCTGATAATGAATGTAACGATATGATGTTGAGGTCAGGATTAAGATCCTTTCATCAGGCTGGAAACCCTGTCCTGTGAAGATTTTAACCCTCTGTAAATACTTCAGTGTACTGAAAATGGTAGCGGTCAACTGCGATAACAACGTTGTATTTTTAATTCTTCGTAGATAATTATCAGTTTTAATGGTTAGGAGCAGTCTTGAAAAAGTTCCGATGAGAGCGAAGTTCAGAAAAGGTCACTGAGTACGACGCAATTCTGCTCTAAATAAAGATAAATGATTCTCAGAATTTTTATGTAACTGCCATTTTAGGTTGTCTATTTAAAAAGTTACAGAGGATTCCATCCGCCGCAAATTATAATGATTTTCTTTCTCCTTTTTTAAATTAGTTTGTTAATTAAAATTGGTTGGATATATTGTATTTTTTGATATTATTCATTTCTCATTTATCTTAAAATTATGTTACAATCCTAAAACTTAAGCAAAAAAGTTCACCATAAATTATCTTAAATTGAGGCGTTTGTTCTTTTATTGTGAATTTCCCTATTGAATCTCCAATATCTTCAATACTCGTACAAAACATTATCGTAAAATGTCTAAGCGCTCTCAAGCACAAGAATCAGTAATATTTGAGCACTCGACACATAAAAGTCAATATTTGACTCCTTACTCCTCAGATTTCGCATGTGAATTCAGGCTGTAGAGGGAGATGTTGAACAAATTTTCCGTTCGCAGAACGAACGCGACGATCACCAAATTGCGAACAAATTTTCTAATATTTATTTTGAAGCAATCGTTTAACTCTGAAATCGGTTTATGTCACGCAGTATTTTCTTTCGACGTCAAAAATTATAAGACTTATATCACAAATTAAAGATTAAGCGAAACATTTTTTTTGTAAAGATTTTTGCAAGCCAATATTTTCGAGTTCGTTCCTCATTCTTGACTAAGAAGAGTGTTTGTGGCCACTCATGATGGAAGACAGTGATACGACGGCCGGCTACTCGGTCACCGTTCGCGTGAGAGATCTCTCGTAATGGACTTACCAAGGGAATGAAGTGCTCAGAAAGGACTATTAATCGCTCCGAGTTCAGGCACACTAGTAGCGTTTTCATCCCTTTATACCCAATTATCTTTACATAATTTAATTAAAAATGGAAATAGTCCTAGTAGCCGTTCTAAATTCAAATAAAGTAGGAATAGATTTGATGTTCGTGGTGCTCACACCCTCCTTCCTCCACTCCTCCAACCTACCTTTAGGAGGTGAGTTATAAACTCCTTGATTGGGCCAAAGCGAAAAAGATTTTCTCTACATAATAGTATATCATTATTATGAATGGACAGCCAGGTAGATTGTCATTAAAATAATCAGCGTCCCTTTGTTACGTAGCTTATATAAATGCAACGCGCGAGCTTTGGGAACTGTCACTCACAGTATGAAAGCAGCCCGAGTGAGCTAAAACCGAGTGAAATATGAGTACGCCGAGCATTCAGCGAGTCCTGTTTGTCCGATGCACCGCCTACTAAAATTAGTTGGTTATTTTGAGTGTCTAAGTATCAACTGTGTTGTAATGTTACTACAGGTTTCAGGAAACGCTCTACTTACGAGTCTGTACTGTTTCTTTCGTCGTCTTTCTTGTACCCTAGCGATATTTATGGCGCTTAGAGTAACATGTCAAAATAAAAGGTCAAAAGCAGAAAATTTATTAATTAAAGTAGTCAAAGATATCCAATAAAGAAACAGCCAATAGCTTCGTTAAAAGGTATCCCTCTTTGGCTCAAAACCGGCTCAAACGTACTTATGACCCCAGCTGCATTACAACTCTGGATGGCCACCGAAAAAAATAAAAAACGAGTTAAAAATAAAACAATAAAAGGTGACATGAAGCGTTTCATTAATCAGTATTTCTCAATGTAATTTACCAGTTACGTTTTTAGTAAATTATTTAAGTAAAAATCAAAACTTCCCAGGATTTTACATCTATTGTTATGGCATCATTAACATTTATAATCAAGTTTAATTGTAGCTGTCATTCTTATCTTCATAAGATGGACCAGTTTTGAAAATTAGTGGTAAATACATCTTACTATAAATGTTATTAACGTTTTGGGTGAAATAAAAAAAACCTACGAAAATAACGATTATCTACTTATTGATAGTCCAGAAGACTTATAGAATTATTTTATTACTCTAGAAATTAGCTCTGATTAGGGGAAACTTTAATTCAAGATTTTTCTGTAGGTAATTAAGTAGGATAAGTACTATAAATTATAACAATTATGCTATCCAGTCAAATTAATTTAAACCGATCTAAGAAACAGCGACACATTTGTCAGCTAATTAACGTTGCCTAGGTACAATATTGACGTAAGTACTACTAAATGTAGGTAAGTTACAAGACTTCAATCACATTAAATTTAATTGGTTTGAATCATTGCTATTTGCCTGCCTACCCAAATGGAATGCATGCATGTTTACACGGTATTTTGGTGTGAAAACATCGCATTTGAACAACGACGAATTCAAATATCAAAGTTAAAGACGTTTTTGTTTTTTATGGTGTTATTACGATACTTATATTTAACATAAAGGTAAGGAAGTATACAGGGTGTTAAAAAAAAATTCAGTTCGGTTTTTTTCATTATTCTGTTTACCTAAAAATATATTCTATATACTTGAATCTGGAGTAACCTCTTAAAATTTTAAACGAACTTTTTTTAACATGCTGTATATTGAAGGTGTTTTATTTGTGTTGTGGTGATACAGAAATAAATTTAAAATATAAACGGTTGTGTACGAGAAGTGACAAGAGGACAACCTTACATTTATAAGATGCTATTTCTGTGTAGAGGGGTGCTCTTTCGTCTCCCGAGTTAAAACGCCTTGCTCAGCTGTGGAAAGCAACTTACATATTGTGTTTATATGAGCATTAATATAAGCCTAAAATAGATGAAAGCACACTCCTTTTGAGTGCAATTTACTTTGGGTTTTGTTTTAACTAAGCTTTCATGGTTAAACGAATATGAACTGAGTTAATAATGGTATAACTATATTTTTTTTTACACAGTGTTACAAAAAAGTGATATCTAATACTTGAATGTGGGGTCTTTTTGTCCTAAAATGCTGAAAATGCATAAAAAGCTGATTAAAAAGTGTCTCATTACTAACCCACAGCATATCGACTTCTGGGGCTTAACTCCAGGCATTGGAGATCGTGACACCATCATGAGGTCAAGTCAGTGAAAAGTGGAAACTGGTGTCGAGCTAGGTACTTCTATTTCCATTTCCGCCACGCTACGTTATGAGAAATCGTGCGACGAAACTGTATGAAATTCTCAAATCGTGGCGTATGTGGCACGAAAAACCGTTGTCGGCCCTAGCTGAATGGGCTGTCAAAGGGTTAATGGAAGTTTATTCAACACTCCACATACGAAAGTTGAGTTTGGACTGATGGTGTATAAATGAATAGTGGCCAACCTCACTATAAGAAGTTGCGTCAACTATTTTTCATCAACTGATAAACTCATCACTTAAATATTTGCCTCGAGTGGGCATTGAACGAGGGTTGTTGCGGATGCAGTTATTTAAAAGCTTATATCCGCGGATGCAAATGCAGATGCGGATCTTAAGATTTCTTTAGGAAAGTTTGTATGGAAGCGCATAAAATAAAAAAATGATACTCATCCCTATTTTTTTATTAAATACTTATAGTAATCAAAATTAAAAACTGGAGCATTCTATTTGATAGAACTTTAGTGCCTTTTGGTCTAATTATGTAATTTGTACTTACTTGAAAATAATAGATTGTATGAAAAAAACCTTATTCATTAACTTTTTGTAATTAATTAATGTGCAAATTTAAATTTCTGAACCTAAATATTACAATTATTAGCTATACCGCCCTAGATCCCCATTGAACGATGTGGATACAGATGCGGATGTCAAAATCGATGCGGGAGCTCCGCATTTGCGGATCCGGATATTCGCAACATCCCTGGATTGAACCTATGATCCTCGGCACAGAAGTCAAGAGCAATAACTTTTAAGAACGCTACTGTCGCTACGCTACGCTGGGGTCAGTCTGGAATTATCTACGTAGATAAAATGATAGGTATTTACTTCAGAATAGTTCTTAAACGTATTACAACAGCAAACGAGGTTATTTACTGGATGTAAAGAACCGGTATTGGCTCAGTGTTTACTATAAAGAGCGACGTTTTTCCCCATCATTCACCGGCAATAACTACATACGTACTAATTAGTATGAAAAGTTTCATCAAATAGTGCAATTTTGTAACAAGTAGTGGGATTTCCCAATTTCGCGTTTTTTCCTTAGCGTTTAAATGGATATTACTTTTATAAAGATATAATATAATTCCTTCGTGAAGTTATTTTTGGAATTTTACTGTCTATTATTATATAAAAGAAAAAAAATATTGACGATTTAAAAGTAAAGTATTTATGTGTAAAGTATTTACCTACTTAAAAACATTTTGAGTTTAAAAAAATATCTCTGCCATAAAAAAAAACAATAAAATTTTTCTTACCAGGTCAAAAATGTAAAAATATGCTTTTAAAACTTGAAAAAAGAAAAATAAGGCTGGTCTCACATTGGGTCACCACGCCAACTGCGTTGCCGCCGCCGCCGCCGTTGCTGCACTAGAATAGAACCACACCCCAGATCCTTCATACAAATATCGCGTTATTGTTTGCTAAATAGAAATTTGACACTTCTCCGTGTCTGTACACGTGTTACTGCGTGTGTGAGTATCTAGGGCTGCTTAAGCAAAGGCTCCTTGGTTGGCTACAATTCTTCTTGTTATGTTACCGTTTTTAGAAAAATACATTTCCGAAAATAGTAGAACTTGTAATGACAGATATGAACATAAACGACAGAATTTTACAATAGCCATTTTTAATGAATACTTGTATACACGAGACAAGGCTGTAACACTTTAGAAGCCTTTGCGTCTCTCCTTAAGAAAATTAAATTGTCTTTGGTTTGCCAATCTTTTGACAACCGGAAGACAACCGGTCACAAATGGCGGGAACTCGCGGCAAGAGTTTGTCATTTTTGTTTTATTATCCGAAAAAATAGATATCGTGGTTTTTAATGCATAATATTGATAGTGTATTGTTCAATAAAGTGCCATTTAAGTGTCTAATATGTAGGATAATGAAATAAAAGTGTGTAGACTGTGTTTCGAGTGCTCTCAAGAAGTCCATGAAATCTTCATCAAAAGTGCTATCATTTTGTTGAAGAATAGAGAAAAAGTTAAAGACGACAGAAATTGATAAATGAGAACTCAAATGAAATAGAAAAATATTTAGAGAAGAGCAAACTACGTAAGAATAGGCTGTATGGCCAGAGAAGTCTTTGCCTTTTCCTTGCAAAAGCAGGAAAGAACCAAACACAAAAAAAAAAAAAAACAACCGGTCACTTATCGATCACACAGGGAAGGTGAGGTAGCCTTCTGAGAGCGGCAGGGACTGTCCATACTGTATATTATACTTTGGAATAGAATATATAAAACCGCACTAGCCCAACATACTGCCGATGCCACCGTGTTGTGAGCGTGAAGAAGTATATCTTGGGTTTTACTGAAGTATTCATTTTAAAATTTTGCATGTGGGATATTTCAGCAGTATTATTTGACGTATAACACATAAAAATTGGTGCAGTAGTTCCTTGGTTCCAGAGATGAGGCTACTAGCCAAACGTTATGCCAGCAGCCTCCGTTCTGTTCCGTTCCGTTGGCTCACTGACCATGCCAGTTCTTCTGCAGAGGCGTTGAGGTCAGGGCATAGGGGATCATGGGCGGAGTTGCAACACCGGAAGTAAATGGCTCGGGCACCGTGGCGTATCCAGCGTCCAGCCAGATCCTGAGGGTACGTGGGTGTCACAGCCTCAGGTTCCGAGGTCGTTTACTGGACCCTGCCAACAGCGCTGGAGACCGTTCACCTGAGGAGGCGGCAACTCTCGGCCATGTGCCCCTATGCCACTGAGATTTGCCCAAGATACTAGTAGCCACGTAGATAGGATAACGAGTGCAGGTGGCTTTGTAGTCAAGATGGGCGAAGGGGAAGGATAGTAGAGCGAACAAGTAGGTATACCAGCAACGAGTGAGCATGAGGAAGATAGATACTAAGTATACTTGGTGTGTAATAAATATAGGGAAGGAAAGTTGACTGTTTTCCTTTCTTAGAAGGTTTTTTTGGTTTTGACGTGATTCTTTTACTTTTTGACGGCAATGTTGTTTGATTCTGTGAAAAACTCGATTTTCTATGAAACTACGCTAGCACTTTTTGTTTCCTTTGGGCAAATTTGGCAGTATTTATTGGCATAATCAGAATATCTAAATTCTATGATGAGACCTCTAACTTCACACTCACGCCGTGTTGCGCAGTGTCGTGTCGCCTTAAACGCCTCTCGTGAGGGATCTGCCTAAAAAGAAAATTAATACAGGTACAGTCAAAGAAATCGTTAGCCATGCAACGAATACGAATATTCGTATTCGCCGAATAATAGACCTTTACCGAATGTTCGTATTCGGCGAATACTAATCACGAATAATAAAAAAATCTTTTTGAATGCATCTCGTTTTAAGCATGCCAAGAAATATTGTAATTGAAGAGGCGAAAATGGAAGAGCCAGTTTCGATATTTTCCGGTCAATTGATTAAGTTTTATGTACTTTTTTCTGATATAATGCAAGTAAAGCGTAATATATAAGAATAATCACATTTTTAAAGGAAATTCGTAAATTTAAAACGAGATTGATTATTTTACCTAAAGCTTCCAAAATTATCGCTGTCTGCTGATCCATTGGCCTTCTAGCGAGAAGATATACATTTCATAAGGCTGAAAAAAGTCGCCCAAAAATATGTTTCATTCAAACCGTGTATAGTCGCATCGGAAAGGCTTTTTTCAACTGCTGGGTATATCCAGACTGAAAAAACCAGACAATCTAACATATTCTTTATTTTTCCAACAAAAAATTTTCGTTACTAGAACCAGAAGCCAGTTGTGAATTGTTGTTACTAGAACAATAAAATAAATAGAAAACGAATAAATAAATTATTTTTAATAATAGGCCCAGTTATTCGTATTCGTATTCGCCGAATAGTACCTAGGTTTGATATTCGTATTCTTAAAAGTACTAGGTATTCGTTGTATCACTAGAAATTGTCAGAAAGAGTCAATCATGTTATTAGGTATTATATTTTACAGCAGCCGCATAGCCCATACTTTAATGTTTTAATATGCTTACGATTTTTGTGGACACGTGTGAAGAAAATAACTTCATAATACATAATTTACAGAAACGTTATTAGTAACGGTTGCCCACTGGAACGAATCGTTCTGTGTTGTACTAAGGAATGTAATACGTTAGAAAAATACATGTAACCAACGAATTAGCCACGACACGATTGCTTAACTAAATAATGTGCATACATTTAATTTTCATTTATATTAAGTAGGTACTTGTAGGCACCTACCCGTTTTTGAACAAAAACTTATTTTTATGTTTATTCCATTACAGAATAAATGTTGTGTTGTAAATTACACTTACATAACTAATATAATTAAAATTAAAAAGCAAAACAAAAGTTGTAAATTAAAAGTAATTCACACCCGTCATAGCTGGATATCAAGTTCTTTAAATACAGCTGAGAATTGACTAAACATAAGAGAAATAGGTATGTATGTATGTACTAAGATAATATAACACATATTAAGGTCTTTAATATGTTTGCAAAACATTTGACTTTGTCACTGGACATCAGTAATTCTGTAATTATACGAATTATAATTATTACGATAGAAATATTACAAGGAACAATACTTACACTTTATTACTGATACCTACAAATGAATATCGCACATAAAATGGATAGGAAAATAATTGTCTTGACTAAATGTATAAAAATAAATTGTTGAAGAATATCCTTTATCCTTTTTGAATTATTCAAATATAGATAGTCAAAAATATGTCAAAATCACTTTTTTCCTTGTACCAATGCACTCTGTACCTGATGTCTATACGTAGATGCAAGCTGTATGTATACAGTCATCATGCGTGATTTGGCAAATGCACAAAGTGTGGTTTATTTTAAATCAGCGATAAACAAATTGAATTGTATAATATCCTTGAAAATGGTTCTCATGTCTTCCACCACAGAAGTTTTATTACAGTACAGTTTTAGTACAATAAAATACAATCCATTTATGAAGAAAACAGCACAGCACAAATACTTGACATACAAGGAAAAAAAGAATTAAAATACAATTACTAAACTTAAACGACAAAACCATGCTGCTAACCGAACCGGTATCGGTATCCGACAGCATAATGCCGAAGATAGGTGACCTACCTACAGCGCTGTTCTTCTGTCGGCATCGATACAATGTCGGGCTCGCCTACATGAAGTAAATAAGAAACATAAAAATACAATATGTAAAAGAAAAAAGAAAATACAACGATCTAAACAATCTAAACATGAATCTAAAACACGGTGATACACAAGATACACATACATACGACTACAAAAGATTAGAAATAAATGAATATACAGGGTGTAACAGAAAGGTGTGATAATACTTCAAGGTTGGCTTTTACCCATCAAACTGAACAACTTTTGTTCTACAACTTTGTTCAAATCGGAAATTTTTTTTTGGACTTTTCATACAAATCGATCAGCTGCCGAACCAAGTTTGTATAAAAAGTCCGAAAATTTCTTTGCGATTTCAACAAAGTTGTAGAACAAAAGCTGTTCAGTTTGATGGGTAAAAGCTAACTTTGAAGTATTATCACACCTTTCTGTTACACCCTGTATATATAAAATTAATAAATAAATTTCACGAGTATTATAACAAGAACATTATCATTAACGTGACCTAACCTAACCCTTTATCCGTACTGCCGAGTGGTGTACAATACTATTGGGTATTCTGTGGCTGAGTCATAAATAATACAACTTCTGTGATAATATTTTCGAGGATATTATCATATAATATTATGATTTTGCTTGTCAAGGATAAATTAAGTTTATTCATGAGTAGAAACCATCGATTTTTTTACTTACAATGAAACTGTGTACGCCTTAAAGTTTCCAGGAGTGGTCTTTTTGGATCCTGTATATATTTATATATTTTATACGATAATATACAATAATTTTGAATCTAAAAACTGGGGCTTCTTCTCATCATACTGAATAGGTTTTCTTTCGACGACTTTAAAAAAAAAGAATAAGAAAATTTGTATCTTTGTACAAAATTTACGACACAGCTGATTTGATAACAATTACGAACGTTTGATATATTGTATTAATTGTTAGTTGTTAGTGATTTTAACCAAGTTGAAGAAAAAGTTATCAAGTTTCACGAGTAGAAGATACAGCTCCAGGTAAAGTTTCCATTCCATTACAAATTTTGCTACACCATGTCTGTATAGTTAGCATAAGTGCTGTACTATTTAACTTTACGCGCATTTGTAGTCGCGTGACCGCTGTAATCTGGATGTTTGATGTTAAAATCACCAGTAACTAGAAACGAATAATGACATTATTAACAAAACAAACAAACAATTTCGCATTGTGCCGTTTCCAATCTCGTTTCTTAGAAGTGTTGTGTAATGTACATGTACTTCGTTGGAAGACTGCTTTTCGGTATAATGGGAATGAAATTTAATAAAATCAAGAACAAATAAAATCGTTTGCGAAAAAAATATATGTATCTAAAAACCAAATTCCTAGAAACGAGGCAATTTCGGGACACAACAAACACGTTCAACGGGTTCGAAAATAGTATACTCTATTTACGGGAATCAGAGACTAATTAACATACTTTATATACATTTAATACAAGTAACACCCGATGCAGATCAAACAAATCTAGTCATCACACAAATATATTTGCCATGAGAGGGAATTAAACTCACGAGCCTTGGCGTAAAAGCTAGGAGCGTTTTAAATACTAAGCCATCGCCACCGCAAATCGCAAATTTAAATGTAGCAAATTGCAGTAGAATAAATATTGTTATAAAATAAAACACTAAAATATATCATGTCGATGTCTCATTTCCTGCGGTACTGTGGAAACCGGAAGCGTGCTCGTCAAAACTGAGTAGCGTTGCCAAAATAAATAGAGGAAGAACTGAGACAGAGGACCGAGCACATACTGCTCGGGAGACTATGCCATCCATTTTACAAATAACATTTTTTATACCATTATCAACGCGAATTCCTCTAACTTACTAATAACCACTGCTGAAGAAAAATTGGACCAATGAAGTAGGTAATTTGATAGAGTCCGCCGATATCTATTTGTGGTCAAAGAAGTATGGGTTGCTGGGAGGCGCTTAGGTAGATCCATAAATTGTGAGTGCAGGAACCGAATAAAAAGATATAATAGAAACAAGACAAAGTACTCAATACTCGATAGTTTATACGCGTCCCATAATATAGGGTGTAAGGGACAGGTTTCCGAAAACTTTAAGGGCTTGCTCAGTAGACGAAACCGAACAACTTTCCACACGTTTTTTTTTCTAGCAAACGAAAAAAAAGTCGGCTTCTCTATACAAAATTATAAACTTGATTGGACAGTTTGTATGGAGAAGCCGTTTTTTTTTCGTTTCCTAAATAATTGCAGCCTAGGTATATACATATATTAAAAGCTGATATGGTAAAACATTTAAATATTGTTTTTGATTTAAAAGCTTTCTCCTCTAACGTGTGCTCCTAATACAATGTAGACGGGCAGCTTCTTGGCGGCACGGCGCGGCGTGTCGCGTCGTCGTCTAAGCGTCGTCTCCGCGGCGCGGCGGGCGTGGCGCCGGCACGGTCGCGGCACGTTCTCGGAAGTGGGAATCCGCTGCCAGTAGCTATTGTTTACCACGTGAACCCGGCGATGTCGCCTTTTGAAAACTTTTTAATGACACAGGAAAATAAACACTAAGAAATCAGAGAAAGGCTTTCTGAAGACGAGGTCCAGGACAAAGCAAAGTTGTCAAGGAAAGCAGATCCTGCAACCAGCGGGATTACTAAATGCTTAGAAGAAAAGAGAGAAATCAGTGAAGACTTTTTGTATACATACTACTTACTAACCTAATTACTTATTAAAAAACTTTAGGTGCTTACTCTTTTCTTTTCCGAATATGGAAATGATAAAGTTGGCAGCTGTGTGAACAATACACTCACGTGAAATGTGTATTTGGCAATAACAACGCAAACAATTAGTGTCACAATCGCAGCGTCTCCGGTATCATAGTTTTTCCCCCACAAAAACTGTACTTAACCTTGGAAATGGGAAAGTCTACCGCAACTTCTGTTTACGACATGACGTTGCGCCTTTATGAGAAACTTTGCAATTTCTAATGAAAGGAAGAATTTAAAAGCTTTCGTCTTTAACTTTCCTAGCCACAATGCGGCAATCAAAAGTTAGGTACATGTATTCTTTGTACAGTCTTAGGTATAAATGAAGTACTCGAATCCCTGCCACCCACTCTGCTGTCACGTTTCACGTGACTATGGAAGTGTGACGGTCTGTGCCTCAACAATGCTATGGCGCTGGGTTCGTTTTTACTTGACGATTGTGGTTCGTTCTGTCCCGTACTCGGTCATGACACTACTGAAAAATATCAAACTCAAACTCAAACTCAAAATGTTTTTTATTTAAGTAGATGCTTTACACATGCTTTTAAATCGTCAATATTTTTTTCTACCTAGTACAAATCCCTACCACGCGGGACTTGTACACTCAACGTTTCGGGAAGTGTTTGCGAAGCGAGAAGAAACGTCGAGCCCAAAAGAAACTCGCTTCAACACATTTTTTAAATAAAATCTTAAATTCTATTACAATTCATGTCAACAATAAAATTGTGAGCTGGAGGATCTATATATGTCCATATATCATTGTCATTTACATAATCTAGTATTTTGTAATACCCTCTAGAGCATAAACAATTTTTCACATGCAATTTGAATTTGTTTTCTGGCAAACTAGTCACATTTTCGGGTATTTTGTTATAAAATTTTACACACTGCCCCATAAATGACTTCTTAACTTTACTCAGTCTCGAATAGGCAACATCTATGTTATTAATATTTCTTAGATTAAAATTGTGTCTGTCACTGTTTTTATGAAACAAGTGCACATTTTTACGTACATACATGATATTTTCGTATATGAATTGACTAGCAACGGTAAGAATATTAATTTCTTTAAACATATTCCTCAACGACTCGCGGGATCGCATCTGGTAGATTGTGCGAATTGCCCTTTTTTGCAAAATGAAAATCGTTTCAATATCAGCGGCATGTCCCCAGAGTAAGATTCCGTAAGACATTATACTGTGAAAATAACTAATATACACTAGTCTCGCAGTACCTACATCTGTCAACTGTCTTATTTTCTTGACAGCATATGCAGCTGAACTAAGCCGTCCCGCTAAGGTTTCTATGTGTGGGCCCCATTGCAGTGTAGCATCTAAAGTTATACTTAAAAAAACGGTCTTATTTACAAAGTCCAATACATTACTATCTACAATTACACTGTTTTCAATTTTCTTTACATTTGGTAATGAGAATTTTATGCATTTTGTTTTTTTTGCATTTAAGAGTAGATTGTTAACAGTGAACCACTTTAGAATCTCTGAAAGAGTGTTGTTTACTTCGTCAATTTTGCTATCTTTCCTGTCAATCTTAAAAATAAGAGAAGTATCATCAGCAAACAACACAATGTTTGACAAATTTTGCACCATATATGGCAAGTCATTTATATATGTAAGAAAAAGAAAAAGAATTTAATATTAATAAGGTTTTTACAATTTCTGGCTTCTTTCTGTGTGCTAGAGAATTGCTTTGTAATTTTTATCTTATTTACTTGAAACTTCAACATTAGAGAAGTAAAGGGCTTTAAAAAATGTCTAATTTATAATTTGTTACATTCATAAAAGAAGTATGTTGTAAACAACGTAATTATATCGACTGTCATCTGCAATATCCAGGATACAAAATTTAAAAGTTACCACACAGAAATATACGAGTATGTAGCAGTTTCCCAACAAAGCAGAAGAGCCCCTACATAGATCAAAGGTAACTGACTCGCTTCGACTCGTGTCTCGTGACATGATTCGACTACGGAAGTGTGAATGTCTTGAAATCGCCGCTCCGCAGTCAACACACGGTTGCGGGAGTCATTCACATCGTCGTCGTGTGGTTTTAAATAAAGTTTTGGGTAATTAGGATGCGAGTGGGTGACAACCGCAAATAAAAAACACGTGTGACCGTGCAGTGAGCGTTGTTGCTTTGACGATATAACAGAATTTATCTAAATAGGAGATGGGTTTTGCGCATACATATGTAATAATTTACTCTTGCGACTGTGGCGCTGCGCGGTAAGAAAACAGTTAAATATCTCATAGAGGAGCACCCGACTAGGCACTTTGTGGACCTCAGAGTGCAGCAGCGGCTGTAGGCTGACAACAGAATTAAGTTACATTGATTTAAAATCGAATTTTCTACTTTATTTGTAGAACCCTACTAAAATACCTGTATATAAAATTGTCTGAGAATCTACTCATGAATAAAATAACTTTCAATTGTCCTTCTAAACACATACTGAAATCGAAAAAAAAAATCTTCTTATGATACTAAGATCACAAAAGATTAACCGATTTTTTTAATCTATGATAAGTATTGAATTCCCGGAATGATCCACTAAATTCTTTGTTTATTCTTCTGAATAGGCCTCAAGATCTTCAGTGGAACTTTAAAATGATTTGTTTCCCACGTTGCGGCATAACAGTATTGCTGTAAATTCCAACAGTTTTAGTCACTGAGTTAGAAGACGCTTCATCCAGTTGCGGAAACTATAAACATTATAGACAACATATCAGCATAAAATGCTTATACTAAGTAAGCATTGTTTGCAATGCGTCACACAATAAAAATGACAAAACTAATGCCAGAAAAAGCAGTATATCTTAGTTCGAGCGGATTGTGAAATTGAAAAAGCAATTGTGAAGACTCAAACAATGAGCGCAGGATTGGAATGAGATTCGGTTTTCTTTCGAATCCATTCGTTGGCAAGCGGAGACGGGAGAGATAGAGGGGAAAGGGGGGTCCACTGTCTTTTGTGAGGGGCAATCGTCGTCGGCTTAAACGTCCTCCCAAAGGGAATAGGGGGGGCTTTTGTGTGTCGCCGGCTTTATCTCCAGCCACAAACATAGTCTGGACCCCAGTGGAGGCCGATTGCATTAAGGAAATTCCAGATGGGATGACTGGGTTGCGTAACATTACATACATTTACATGTAAAATAAGTATAACGTAATAAGCTATGTTTGAGAAAAAAGTGTAATAGTGGGACCCACCCACCTAGAAACTATATGAAATTGACTTGAATTACACTTATATACCAGAGTTTGGAAATAATGAAAATCTGAGTAGCTATACCATCTTATATTAAAAGATTCGGACAAACCTTGACTTACCGAGAAAATGGTTATTCTCCATTGTGTGATTTCGCTCTTTTCACGACACCTATAATATAATCTCCAATATAATTTAGACAGAAATAATTCGTTGTTAGAAACTAAGACAAGCGCAAAACGAGTTAATTGAGTTTCTGAAACTTTTAATTTAGATTTGCCATGTTTTTGTGCTGCGGATTTTCTACGAATACAGTTAAAAAAATTTACTTCGCCGCCTCGGCGTATAGCGTCAGAACGCCCCAGTCAGTAAATCGTTGGAAAGTTTTTCGTTCCACAAGTCTGCTAGGAGCTATCAATCTCACTATATATATATTAATATTATATTATATTATATATATATTAATATTATAAATGCGAAAGTATGGATGTTTGTGAGTTTATTTGTTTGTTTGTTTGTTCCTCTTTCAAGCCGAAACTACTGAACGGATTGGGATGAAATTTGGTAGGTAGATAGATAAAGCACTCGGCTAACACATAGGCTAATTTTTATCCCGGAAAACTTATGGGTTCCCGGAGGAATGCTTAAAAACTCAAAAAAATCCACTTCGTCACTAGAAGGCGCCACCTTAACATTTTCTTTCTCTCTGGAGTCAATTTAAAGTCGACGCAGACGAAGTTGCGGGCGGAAGCTAGTCAGATTTAACTTTAGTAAATGAATTAAAAGAATTTTATATGAACATTTTAAAAATGCAGCATTTTAAACAAAAGTGAGCACCTTCCTATGAATGGACGAAGAATTTTTAAACAATGTCCTCTCTAACGAGTCACCTATTCCTTTGCATCGAATTTTAAAATGAAAAATATAAGGAATAGAACACCGACAAACTTTGGTGAATTGGCAAGGGTTTGCTTTTCACTGATTATTGCTTGGCGCGTTCCGATTCAGCATAAAATCTTTTGCCAAATCTTAAAGGCTTCCAGCTATTACCCTGGACTGACCTAGTGTCCTAAATAAAACGATGAAAAGGTGCGATCAATAAAGCGTTTTTTGATAGAGTTAGGTACCTCAGAAAACTTTTCTATATACCTATAAACAATCTATAAAGCACCTGCTACTGAAACTGTATGGTGGTAAATATTTTATCTGACAGTTACTACTAACATACTTTTTTTTCTACCTTAGAAACAACTATGGAGTTCAGTGTATAAAAAGATTTTATATTTCGAATGAAATACACAGTTGGGAAGGCTGTTTTTCCTTCGCGGACCCGCGAAATTGTTCTCCAAAATTGGGTAACCATTTATTTGGATTCAGACCGATACTGACTGGTCTTCACATTATGCAAATAGGTTCCATTTTCTACGGGTGGAGATTTCAGCCGTAAACTAAACGAATTTCGGAATTATACTCTAGGGTCGAATCAAAAAGCTTTCAACTTCATATACTAAAGTCATAGAATCAAGACCTTTGCCGACTAGTCTTAATAGTTTTTTTACCTATATATGTTACTTATATAAGATTTTTGTGGCACCATCTTCAAAGGAAAATGATAATTTTAACACTTTAAAACTTATTCTGGGGAATGAGCCCCAGCTAGTATGTGTATGAACACATTATACTAAATAACTTTTCCCAAGGAACCCATACTGAATCCTTAATTTTTTTTGGACATTTCATACAAATAAAATAATTTGTTGATCGGTCAATGTATGAGAAATCCAAAGTTTTTGTGAATTCAGTAGGTATGAGACCCTTGAGGAAAGTTGGTCGGCATTATACAGTACTATGAGTAGAATTCGAATCTGGTTTTTACATCCATGTTGCAACAATTTAATTAGATAAATAGAATCAGGTACATATATGTAATATCTAAAAGTCAGTGGCGGCGTAGCATGGGTTGGCACCCGGGGCGGTTATCTATTGTGCCCCCCCCCCCCTCGTTGAACTCCGAACTCAAAATAAGGAGACCTTTTATTGATGCAGTCACTCTTACTTAGTAACTGCCATCACGTAAACTCCGAAATCTCCCAACACTTTCAAGGGAGTGCATCTGCATATAATGTATCTTTTTCGTAATTACGACAAGGAATTGCTAATTAAGCAATGACCGCATAAATATGAACTGGATAATGTCAGTAAACAAGCGAAATTTTTGTATGGTTTCTTTTCGTATAGCAACTGAATACGATGATTTTTCACGCTGGCGGGGATGCCAGTTAGATATTTTTTTTACAATTGCTCTACGCGTGGCACCCCCTTGAAGCTTAGTACCCGGGGCGGACCGCCCCTCCGCCCCCCTCCCCCCGTTACGCCGCTACTGCTAAAAGATCTTACGTTATTTTTATATTACAAGGCATATTTTTGATATACACTGGTGGACTAAAAAATCGACTCAAGATTTGTTGCTCGACTTTTGAAAAAATAACTCAGTCTACAAAACTGCTAAACACTAAAAGCGAAAAACTAGAAAACCATTTAACTAAATCATAAACAGTAAACACACAGTTTTTGAAATTTGGTTTAGTTTTATTTTGCTAGATTGAGTTAATTTTTCAAAAGTCGTGCATGAAACTTTGAGTAGATTTTTTTGTCCATGAGTATATTTATATTATATTATATATTATTATTATTATTATATATTATATATTTATATTATATTTTATTTATATTTAAAAACGCCCTTTCAGATTCAGATTCAGATTTCAGCTTCTAATTTTATAACCACAGTATACAGAATGTTAAAAAAAGTGCGTTTGAAATTTTATGGGGTTACTCTGAGTAACCACTTAAAATTTCAAACGCAATTTTTTAACATCCTATATATTATATAAATTTACAAAGTAAAATAGACTACTGTTGATAAATTTTCAACAAACTACAACTTTCTGTTGAAACAACTTGTTCATTATTAAAGTACATAATTATTTTGGCTCAAAATGAACTGTACGGAAATTGTTTTAATAATTAAAATTAACTCGGCTCAGTAATGATTACAAACTTTGGAGTAAAATTAAGTACTCGCAGCGAAGTTTGGGTCGGCAAGTGGACAGTTAGTACAGTAGCTTAAAGTCTATAAAGTTTTAGCTACCTAATAGTGTAGTGCTACTGGTTTTTAATAATAATTAGCTTTTAATTCCAATTGATTGTATCTTTGGGCCCGTCTTCTCTTGTCACTCCGCAAAAACACTTCCTGAATCGCTAAGGTATACGAGTTCCAAGAGGTACCCCCGTTGTTGTCACATTTCATCACATTTGGCCCGATATGTTTTGAACATATCTAGGCTATTGTTCGGGCCAAGTGTGATGAAATGTGACAACTTATGTTTAACCACATTATAAATAAAAGTCTCTTTCATCATTATGCATCAAATTGTCATGTGTCCAAACACCTTCTATACAAAAATTACCTTCTATATCTTTTGTCTTTTAAAGCCTTAAACATACTTTAAAAAAATTGTGAGAGCGTGACTTTAATAGTTTCGGTTTAATTTTGCTATGTTGTTGTGTTTCTTTCAACTTCTACCTAACTTTACAACCCAAAACTATGTAAGAAAATAATGATGAGTGTTGACTTAGCGTTAAGTGGGATTCGGGATTATTTTTTATCACGTTCTCACACTAATGTAGGTAATAAAAAGCGATGTAGTTAGGACGCCGGGGACTGATTACCGCAAGATAATAACTATAGGTGGTCGTTTCTTGGGTCCAGTTGAAAAAAGTTGTACCTGCCTGCCTGCTCGTGCTAACGAAGGTCGGAGTAAGACCAATCGAGCTCTATTATTTTCTTACTCTTTGGTTGTCCGTTGTCCCAATAACAAAAGTAATGTGAACACGATGAGTCAATCCGTCTATCCCACCTCTTGAGACAAACTATAGGACCTTTCTTGTTTAAACATTTATTTGAAGGTTGAATAAAAATGTCTCAGAAGTTTGCAACTTTAACGAAAAGTCTTTGCCGAAAAAACGAGTGCCTTTGAGTGGCTCTATGTTTTTTTAAGATATTATTGGAAATGGTTTTAGAAATGACTTTAATCCAACATTTCAAACAACCTTCGACCTTTTCAGTATTAAATAGGTATTAGTGGAATGAGCTTATATATTATGCAAGGTCCCACTGGTTAGGTACTAGTGCTTGCTCTGATACCTGCCGCTAAGCAGCGTGCTGTGTTCCGTCAGATGCGGGGCGGATAGCGTAAATACCCGCATACTTAAGAGCATTCCATTTTAGCCGTCTAAGATTATTAATAATAATAATATCCGGGACAAAATCACACACGGTCATCTGGCCCCAAACTAGGATTCCCTGTACTATGGGAACCAGAGACTGATATACATACACATACACATTTTAAATACATACATATATAGATATTAATACACCTGAGTGTATTAATATCTATCTATATATGTATGTATCTGGACACAGAGCAAATACATCTTCTCATCACAGAAATGTTTGCCCTGGGTGGGGATCGAACCCATGACTCTCGGATCAGTAGTCAGGAGCGCTAACCACTGAGCCACCGAGTCTTGCGAGATTTGCAAGGCACTCCTTTTGAGGTTATAAGGTGGTAAGTATAGTCACTTTCCATTAGGTGAGCCATTTTGCAGCAATGCTGAGCTTTTTTGACAAATAGGTACATCTTCTTTATCTCTATCTTTATACAGGTTGTTAAAAAAGTGCGTTTGAAATTTTAAGGGGTTACTCAGAATCAAGTACAGAACCCAGGAAAAATATTGAAAAAATCCGCTCTTCAATTATTTTTTTCAGATTCTCATACTAAATCTAAATAGTGAATCGAGAATTTGTATGAAAAACTGCAAAAAAAAATGAAGAGCGAATTTTTTCAATATTTTTCCTGGATTCTATACTTGATTCTGAGTAACCCCTTAAAATTTCAAACGCACTTTTTTTAACACCCTGTATATTTATTTTTGGAATTAATAACAAATGCTCTCTTCATTCGTTTAGTTTTCTAATTAGAAATATAATTATTGATATATTATAAAAAAAATTAGCTCTGACTTCTCTTATACACTACCATTACTATCGAAAAAATGTATCAAATTTTTGCCGGTGCTGCAAAAAAATCATAAAAGTAATAAATGCCTAATAAAATGCTTTTTTTTAATTTAAAGTTTTCGCGAAACAAAAATGGTAGTATGTTGAATTCTACATTCGGTGCTTTACCAATAGTTTTCTAAGTGAAATTAATGATTGAATCCTAACTTTAAAAGATTTCATTGAAAAATTGGAAAAAATACGTATACCTATAATTATGTAGTTATTTACAAAATAAATACTTATGGTACTTTGATTTAAAAAACCACTCAAAATATTATCAAACTGTTTAGGCTACATGCTCGACCAACAGAACAGATATACATAGATAATTCCGAAAATCTCTTCCCACCTTTAGTAGCAGCACAGAATCTTATAAAACTTTGTGGTAGCAGGTAGGTAAATGTTTCATGGTCTGCCCAAGTTCAAGTCCATGGCGCATCGGTCCAAGTAGGTTGCACGTCTCTGACGGCTGCGCACACGCGCATAGCCGAGCCCCGACGACGACGCGCCTGTTTCGCGGTCGTGAGTCCGCGGTAGGTCGCTGCGCTTGCCTCCACAACCATAATAAGCCCATTTGAAACAATCTGCCTTCCCTCTCTTTTATTTGCTTTGGTAGCTCGCTCTGGCTGTCTCGTTCTTTTTGCTCCTTTTGGGTGGACGTTATTTTTGTCAGATTTTTATTTTACATCCACTCTTGCCGGTAATTTAGTTTGGATACAAGATTTTAGTCCGCGCCCGTCATTTGTTATATTACAAGGATTAGGCGGTTTTCATTTGTTTATTTTTAACATCTGCGTTCGTAAAACAAACATTAAGATTTTTTATTGAGCGACTTCGAAAATGTTATCCTTATTTCGTCGGCTAAGTTGGTGGTACATATGCATGGTACATGCATAACTATTTATACATGCATATGTACCATGGCATTATGCATGATCGCGATTTTTTCGGAAACCGCAAACTTTCGGTATTGTTCAAAACATGTTCCTTGAGTACTGCATCGCTCGTTGATGTTTTTTGCATGGACGAGTCGTCTCACTTGAAAGAAGCTTGTTTATAAATATGACGAATCTAATAATTGACCACGCTGAATACGTTAAAAACAACCGACTTCAATCGCAACAACTCCAATTTTGCTATGTTTTAGTTGATTTTCTCAAAAACCGCTGAATCGATTTCGATAAAACTGTGAAGTATACTCCTTTAAACAAAAAAAGAATTTTCCAAATCGGTTCTGGCGTCTTCGAGTAATATACTTCACACACGGGAGCCAAGACATAGCTTATCGACTCCCATCTAGAAATAGCAACCGGCACCAACGACTTAACTTGCCTTGCAAAGCACGGAAACGTAAGTCGAGATAAATGCCACTATAACAGTCAGTCAGTTAACTCGCGTGATCGACGCGACCACAAGCCTGATTAAGCTACAACCGTATAAATATTAAGTCTTTTATATTCCGTAGCATTCGATAGTCTATTCTTAGTTAGCACAAAACTCGCCTTTATTCTGAGAAAATTAGCCAAGAAAATTAGTCGGTTGAATGCCTTTGCTCAAAGGCTTGGCTGTTTCTTTGTTATCTATCTCGCTAGCCCGGAGCGTTAATTAATCCCGTTGATATCTTAAAAACACGATGTATCTAGTTAATTTGCATCCGTCTTTGATGGTTAGTATTTTTTTCTGTTATATATGTCAGATGGGGCTGGCATATACAATTGTATAAAAGCCCCGTAAACTCATAAAGATAAATATATAAAAAAGAAGAGATATATTCTGCCCTCATAAGGGAGAAGGCCGCAAAGTACAAAATAATAATATGGAGTTCCGTATACTTTGCGGCTTTCTTTCTTCTGAGGGTAGTATTGTGAATTATCGCCTGGTTAAATTCGTTCTGGACACTTTTTAGTATTTGTGTCTTTGATAGCACGAAACGAAAACTTCTACCGAGCTTTAAGGTAGTTTTCTCATCTTGTTGGTTCATTTCAGTTGTGCAAATTGAGGATTTCAGGACACACAAATGACACACGGTCATCTGACCCCAAACTAGGGTTCCCATCTGTTATGGGATCCAGAGAATGACATGTATACTTATTTACGTTTAAATATAATATACCTAAACACATATAAGATATTAAATAAGATAAGATTAGCATAGATTTATAATAAACTGCCCGATAATATTACAGCGGCTCCAAGTGAGCGATTGTTTAAGGGCAAGCTGAAGCGCTGGTTAGTGGACCAGACATTTTACAAAGTCGGTGAACTATTTACAGATGCGACTACTAATTAATTTATTATATAAGTATAAATTATGACATATTTTTAATTAATTTATTGTTTATAAATTTTGACATATTTTAATCATTTTATATTGACATTGTTTTTTCCTTAATTGGTTAAGTTATTGAAATTAACTTATGTAACATACTCTAAGTATACTTATATCTTATCATAAATGTTGACGTGTAAAATTTACTTTTACCAATAAATTGAATTATGAAATTAATTATGAAAATTATAAACACCCAGACACAGAGAAAACAATCGTCACACAAATATTTTCTCAGGGGCGAACCCGCCACCCTCGGCAGAGAAACCAGGGCCCCTAAACACTAGGCCACATTTGTGTTATTATTTGTTATCTATATCAAATAAAATAATTTTTATTGTAACGCTAAATAAAAAAGAAGTATAAACAGGATGTAACAGAAGTGTGTGACAATACTTCAAGGTTGGCTTTTACCCATCAAACTGAACAACTTTTGTTCTACAACTTTGTTGAAATCGCAAAATATTTTTTGGACTTTTCATACAAATCGATCAGCTGGCGAACCAAGTTTGTATAAAAAGTCCAAAAAAATTTTTGCGATTTCAACAAAGTTGTAGAACAAAAGTTGTTCAGTTTGATGGGTAAAAGCCAACCTTGAAGTATTGTCACACACTTCTGTTACACCCTATATTATTATACTATATAAAGCTCGATTACCACTGACTGACTGACTGATTGACATGGTTGTTTGTCCTGTTGCGGGGGTCGGAGGGTATAACTTTGAATGCAGAAGTTCGTGGTTTTTTCCAGTGAGTAGAGGAAAAGTCCGAAAAAAGCCACTTTCATTTAATAAAATTAACATAATTAAGATTTTATGAACTCCATACGACTTCACGTCATTAGAGTTCATAATGGAAAAGCAAATCACGGAATGTTGCCGTATTATGAACTATTGAAAAAGTTGGTGATTGTTGGAATAATTATAAGATGAAAAATTTCCTCCGGAAAAGTATTAATTCATTTTGTTTTTATGTATTTATATTTGCTTAGCCTCAGGTAATAAAGAAATATTTTATTACGTATGTTTCTCTTGTTATTTATGACTTCAATTTTCGGGTGCCTTACGGTCGGGGATTTGAGCTAATTAAGGTGCAACACTGTAGTTTGTCCCTTTCACACCTACACAAATTACAATAAACTATCCTGCTTTCAATCAAGGTGAAAATGTCAAACTCAGATGTCAAATATTTTTACTACAGAATACACAAATCAAACGTAAACAATAAGTAAGAGGCAAGTTTGTTTTCAAGAAGAATGGCATTGAAATGGCAAATCAACGCCTATATACGACCGATCTACAAAGGATCCGTGCCAATAGATTCTCAATCCAGATAATAGGAAGCCCCCAACCTACTCTTCACCAGGACTCCAAGGCAGGTCTTGCGTTTACGGCCTTGCGAAGCTCTTTACGAGGCGGACACCTGCGCAGAAGAATACGGGAAGGAAGAGTCACATGCTGCGTTTGCCATTAGAGATGTTTACTGATCAATGTCCATGCCAAACTGTGAAAAAACCAGCTAAAGCTATAAAGTGAAAAGTATTGATTGTAGTTATGTGAGCAGCAATCAGCATTCAGAAACAGCAACAAGGATACTGATCAATGTCCATGCCAAATTATGAAAAAACCATCTAAAGTTACTAAAATAACATTAATAATTTTGTTAATAAATATTAATGTTGTAATATGTTGTTTTATTTATTTTGTTAGTTATACCTATCGAAACCCATAGGAGGGGATGAGGTAGTGCTATTATAAGGACACACCTACAGGCGTCCCCATACACCTATGAGATGGTGAAGTTTGCGGGAAGCCACTGGTGCGGGCAGGGCAGGACGGTTGGTGTGAAAATCTTTGTGTTTAGGGAGGCCTTTGATCGGCAGTGGATGTCTTTTAGCTCACGGAGATGATGAATTTAATAAATAAATAAATCATAGCTCATTGTTGTCAAATGTTTCTTTATTTTGCCACTAAATACCTATATTATCTTTGGCAATATTTTACAACTATAGTCAGTTCATCAGTTTCAAACTTTAATTTATAACCCCTTACAACTTTCTATCCAGATAGTTAGGTATATCTATAATTTTTGTCAGTTTATTTCTACTAACCAAGCAAGTCTGACTTACACACTGAGGGTTCCGTACATATTTATTGCAACCACAGTTACATATTGGTGTTACATTAATAAAATGAAGTTCCTTTGTGATACCTTTCTTGAGCACAGCAATATAGTAGCCTATTATTGTTAAAAAGCAACATACATAATAAAAAGTTCTTAAATTTCTGTGGTCATTTTTGTTAGTATTACAGTTTTAAAATAGTCATGACAATATTAAAATGATGAAAATAAAGTTAATTTACTATAAGATATATCAATTTTACAAATAAAAAAAATATTTTAGGTATCTTTAATTTTCCAGTAAAAAAATATTCCTTCTATATCACACATCATAATCAGGAATGTCATAGAAAGATGCTTTCCAGTTGTAAATAATTAATAAATAAGGTAAGCCGTCATCTCTTATTCAAAATTTAAAGTTGGGGCCTGCGCAATAGAATACAATTTGTTATTTATTTTGAGTCACATAATTAAAAACAAACAGTTATAAGTTTTTTGCTATTATATTTTGTTCTTCTTGGATTCCTTAGCGTCTGTTTTCTACATTCCGTAGACTTCATTTATTGAAATTGGCAGTTATTACATCATTTTTATGATTCAAATGTGGACTTGGGAGTCCAACTAGGTATTCCATCTATTAACGTCTTGATCTGAAAAACATAAGTAACCCTTAACAGCACTGCATCATACAAAATTATTAACAGATTGCCTAAATGGGAAGGTAACAATTGTTGAGTTGCAGATTTGTTTTTGTGAGTTTCAGTATGTATGACTGTTTTAATGTCACCTGTAGACAAACTACCAGAAATATTATCATTTATCAACCCATAGGGACCCTACTGCTGGGACATCAGGCACTTCCCTAATGTGTACTGTGGACAGATTCCATACTCTTACTGTCTTGAATCAAAATCGGTTAGAGCTACTTTTCTGCTTACTGCTTTACTTTGGGTGCTTTGGGGCTGCAGGTTCTGCTCACCTTGTAGATATCCTGTGTCGAGACAACAGACTGTTTGGGATGCTTATTTTGTTTTTATTTCCTGCAGACTTGATCAGTTTTGGTATGACACTCTGTTACAGTAAGGTGCGATTGATGGGTCCATGGGCAAATACGTGTATCCTTTCTGAATCCTTATAAAAGAAAGTTTTATCCGATTCCACATCAGATAATTTATAAAGCAATCAATTCCTGAAAAAAAAAACGAATTAAGAAAAAGCGCCGCTTCGTAGTTCGAAACAATTTTTTTTCTGTAAGTATAAGGCATAGGCTCTATATCCATACAGTCTTGTCTGATATGAAAAATCTTCGGTTCGTTAAGAATTTTTTTTTTCGTTTTACATTTTTTGTTTTCTCTATTCCGCAAGAATGAAGCAAAGGCTTATATAACCATATGCGTTTGTTGGGTCGGGCAAACTCGGGTGTCGTCACGCACGTCGGGTGACGTTTTAATAATATGTTTCCGCCTTAATTTTTTCTTTTTTTCCGCGCCACTAGATAGTAGCCCGCCATACGATATGCCAACTCCGCAGTAGTGTACGACCTAATAGTTGGTGCATTATATTTTTTTGTGCGATTTCAACGCGGTCGAAGTTGCGTGCTTAAAATACATGAAAAATATATTTAAAAAAAAGGTTTTCATCCATGAGATTTTATATTATAAAGTACAATTGAAGAGTATTGTATGATCGAAGGGCTAAAGAAAATGCCAGCAAAGATGTTTTAAATCAACTACCTTGGTTTAGTTTTTTTAACTTTTTGGTTTTATTGCTTAATTATATTTTCGATTTTCATAATTTTGGATAGGAAAGTTTTTTTTAAATAATGAAATAAAGACTAATCTGAGTTTTAAGAAGAATTTAGTTTATTTACATATCCGTGCCTATACAGGGTGTAACAGAAAGGTGTGATAATACTTCAGGGTTGGCTTTTACCCATCAAACTGAACAACTTTTGTTCTACAAGTTTGTTGAAATGGCAAAATTTTTTTTGGACTTTTCATACAAATCGATCAGCTGGCGAACCAAATTTGTATGAAAAGTCCGAAAATTTCTTTGCGATTTCAACAAAGTTGTAGAACAAAAGTTGTTCAGTTTGATGGGTAAAAGCCAACCTTGAAGTATTATCACACCTTTCTGTTACGTTCTGTATATGGTAGCCTGCAAAATTCCGACATACTCCTCACTAATGCACGACCGTGTACTATGTGTGTTATCTTTTTATGAAATTGTATAAAAAAAAAGTTTCACCGCGAGCTGCATGCAGCTCGCGCACCGAGCGCCCACTAGTATATATATACAATTAAAAAAGTAAAAATACAAAGTGGAAATCTGTAAAGGCTTTTCTTTTAAATATGTTTTTATGAACTATATGCTATACTATACAAGCTGTTGATTTCCCAAATAAAATAAAATAAAATAAAAATAAAATACAACCCGTTTGTCTCTGCTTTACCTTTATACTATTCGTAGCTGTAACAATACATACATTTAACTACCTCTGATTATCTTGCTCAAAATAGACAATAATTAAATAGATTATCTACACTTGGGTTTGCAATTAACTTACTGGTTATACAAAATATTATATTAAACAGCATCTTATTCTATTTTGGTGAGCTCTAAGCTTAACATCCGTGCAAACATTGCGCCAACAAGGATGCTACTTATTACTTGCTACTGCTACTTGCATTTCAGTGCTGGATTTTGTATAAGTGCCTGAGTTTATATCTATGGCCAGCGTTAAAATGACCTATATGTCCTATTATTTTAAGTAATACACAGCTTTAAGAAAGCGAGCGAAGCAATTCCAAAAATTTAGATAAAATGTTAAATCTAATTTTTTAAAAGCTTCACCTCTATTTTTTGTTATTGCCAAAGCTTGCCTAAAAGAAATAGCTTTTATTGAGGCTGCCTATGTTTACATAGTTCTATATATAGTTAATGTAATTTGTATGCATAGGCACATATTTATTCAGAGATATGAGAAAAGATCCATAATCCCGCTGTAGGAAGCTTCAGGTACATTGTTAACGTAACATAATATAAACGTAAATTCCTTGAGTTATACCAGATTGTTTTGGTGTCCTCTAATCTAACCCCTAAGACGCGGCGTTCCAGGCAATTCCTTAATAAATTGGAAGTCCAGACCTGGCTACTGCTTGCATTAGATAGCATAATAACCTACATTCAGTAACATACTGAAGCGATTCAGGCCTGAAACACCGAGTCTCTATTATTCAGACTGCAGCATTGTGAAAAGCGATTTCACGCGTTTGGCTGTAGTTCGCAGATAGATTAAATGTTTGTATTTTCTGCCATTTATTTGGCTATGGGAGATACATACGTGAACATTCCATACCTATTAAATTTCACCAGATTTAAAATTCATTATTAGTAGGCCTCTGAAACCATCTCACTTAAGTTTTAGGTAGCTAGATTCTGGCCTTTATGTCTGGGGCTATAAAGTAACTTCAAGACTTTCAGACTGGGGTTGGCCACTAGCCCCACACCTTCCGCCAATCAAAGAGTATGGTCTAGCCTTCTCAAGGTTAAACGGCCGTAGTTATGCCATAACGATCCAACTGACCTTAAAGTAAGTAAGTACTTTATGGTCACTGACATAAAGTACGTGTTAGCCGAGTGCTTTATCTATGTACTTACCAAATTTTATGCAAATCCGTTCAGAAGTTTCGGCGTAAAAGCGGAACAAACAAACAAACAAATAAACTCCCAAACAAATAAACAAACAAACAAATATCCATACTTTCGCATTTATAATATTAGTGAGATGAGATGAGATGAGATTACTGTACACGTTAAGATCAATAAATAACTAATCACTACCATTTGACTTTGGCTAATTCGATGATTTGATTAAGTAGGCAGTGATATCGTTTGTCCGTGTTGAATAGAACAGGAAGGTACCACTCTCGTTGCTAGGCAATCGCCTTTCAGCTAGCAGTTCGGCTGTACCATGTTTCATCAATGTATGATTAGTTCCTGGATGGTCTCGGATAATTGGGTAGCATGCGAAACTCGCGGCTTCCAATTAAATGTTAAGTGTCCCCTTAATCAGACCGTCAGACGGGTATGAATATGTGTATGTAGTCTGATTAAGGTTTTTGGGACACCACCGCACCGCTGAGATTGGAATGTGATGAAAATTGATTAGATAACTTATAATTTCCACATCAGAGTATAAAATATAGGGCAAAGTAGTATGTTTTTCGGGTTTATCTCAGAAAGTAGCGTGATTTTAAAAATGGAAGCACAAGCACTGTAAAATGTAGATCCTAATCTTCCAAGGTCCTAATTGTTCTAACCTAACCTTTCGACACGTAAAACTTGTATAACTAAGTATATGCTCTTAAAGCGACGAAACTGCCCACTGGTATCCAAAAAAAAATGATGAATGCAACTTCAATATGATTTATTAGAAAAAATACGGAGCTTCTAAATAAAAATCCATCTTCATTTCATAATGCCATTTTTTAATAATGCTATAAATCATGTCGTGAAACCAATAAGTATTTAGGATTCCGTCTCTTTTATTATTTGTTCTATATTTTGTAAACAAAGCTTTTTTATTCATCAATCTACATCTCTCTGGTATAACGTGCGAAAGAAAGATTTTATTTGAATCAGATGAAGATTTTACCGTCTGAGAGGATTCTCCTATATGATGTAAAAAAAGTACATTATAGCTTGGTGTATTAGCTTCCGCATGTGAAGGCCTTAAACACTAAATATGGGCAGTAGTGATACTCAAATAAATATAAAGAATAGCAATATAGCACTTTAAATTTTAGAATAGCACTTTAAATTTTCGCTCTCTTTAAATTTGTTGTGACTCGTTATTAAACCGTCGTGAAATTCTAGGAAAGTGTTCCATGACAATTTTATGAAAGTAATTATTACTTTGGCAGTCGGATAACCTTTTCTAAATCTTTCAAGTGTAAAAGTTGTATAGTTCATTCCAATAAAAAAAAGCAAAAGGTAAACAAACGTAGTATGCAGATGACATTGACATGTGTCAGTTCCATAGTTAGTTTGTTTCCGTTTTGCTTTTTTTTTGAATGAACTATAATATCGGTAATTTCAGGTTTGATCAATGACGCGAAAATACAAATTTAATAGAACATTAAAGATTGCTACGTTCTTGCAATTATTCTGAAAAATTATCTTTTAGTAAAATTACACTTATTGACCCTCTTCTTATACAGATAGAGCGCAACTCTACGCAAAACACAAGGTCACCAGAAAAAAACAACAAAATTCAAATAAAAATGAAAACAAAAAACAATAATACATATTAAAAAAAGAAATCTTTAGATTAATTTTATGAAATCTCGAATTTCTCACAAATAATGAAAAATATAATAAATGTAGTTCGATAAAAAATAGTAGTGGTGTTATAAGATATAAACGTTAAAGTCAGTACTTGTTCATAATTTTTTTTTCTAGATTTTGCCAATATTATGTCTTTTAAACCCTATTCTATAGGCCATAGTTCCTGTTGACCAAACCCCTTTTATGTATGATCTCTATTAATTTGTGCTTCCTTTGTAAAAGAGGGTAAAGAGGGCCGGTTACAGGTGATACCTATCAGGTGATGCGGTAATCCCGTTGAGCTCGGGACGGGACTAAGCGAATTAACTGGCGGGACGGGATCGCGTGACCAGCGGGATTTGTTTAAATTAAAAATGGAAATGTTGAAAATTAGACGTTTCAGAGGTGGCATTCTTGAGAATTTCCCGCAACTGATGGGACAAACGGGTTAAAATTTTAAAGTATTTAGAAATGCGTAAGAGTTATCTGTTTACAGTTTACCCAGAGCTAAAAGTCGCTATGCAGGATGACTTTATTGTTCAGTAGATTTTCCCAATGAAATTTAACAACTTTATTCCATACCTTCCAATTAGGGCAACATTTTGTTGTTACTTCACGTACTAACTGTCAATAAATGAACATAAATTGTTATGTAAAATAGTCAAAGAAACCGTCTTATGCATCGAAGAACGATAGTTTTGAACCCACATGAATTAGGAATACATAAAATAAAAAAATATATACCCTGTATAGATGATACCTACAAAAAAAACAAGGTCAAATAAACTCGAAAACTACTAAACCAATTTTGGTGAATTTGTGAAAAAAATCGCGCATTCAAATCGGCCGCTGCCCACGAGTTTGAGAGATAAAATGACACAGACAGGCACACATTCACTCCTCCTTGCATTGAGGGTTTAAAATTATAATAAGTAGCAAGTTCTCTCTGTTTAAGCACTTCAAGTCAAATCCAGCTGGTCTCTGCTCTTGTGACGTAAAGTGACGAGTCAAGAGCGCGGCATCGTCCTAATTTGGACCGTAAGGGGCACTTAGTGCGCCCTCCAAAACTTTTTCCTCTACGTCATATTTTCGTTGCTGAGGAAATATATCGTAGAGCTCAGTAACCTTATGCGAGGCAGTATTTTATAACATACAATATATTATTATTTTTACTGACTGCACCCTTCATGGCTTTAAAGCTTTTTGCTTCAATAAGGACGCTTGATAAAATATTGTTATTTGATTTTGTAAGTTATCGTATTTTGTTTTGACCTGTAATGGGGAATTCATCAATTAATGGGGCCTAATTCTGGGTCTGTACTCTATATACATAGTTACATAAGCAAAATTACAAGTTACTCGTAAGTGCGATGCGGAGACTGTGTTTATTACAATACAATAATACAATACATTATTCGGATTATTTGAGCTTTATCGAGATGGAAGAACTCCAGATTCATTCTCACTCGGTAGTATCCCCACAATAGTTTATCCGGGAACATTATTATTATGTCCATGAAATGTAGGGAAGCGAAGACGTGCAGGATCATAAAATCGCTATGTATTGCGAGCTAACGAAGTGCTCTCGACGACACGAGTCAAACACAAGCCCCTCCTGACAAGGAAAGCTCCGTAATGGTGAATACCTGAACTTCTAAGTAGGGTGTATAAATATAGAATGCGTGTGATAATCCATCAGTATCGTTAACTTTTTATTTACGCTTCGATTCATTTAATAAAAAATATTAAAGGGCGCCCTGTAAAATAAAATCAAAAATTCTAAAAAAATTCGATGCTCTGTAGCTATGTTTTTTTTAATTTTCATGATCAGACACAATTCAATTTGAAATTATAAATTCCGTATTTGTAAGAAAATGTTTTATTTTATTGAAAAAATATCTTGGAATATATTTTTTAAACTGATTATCAAATTATTCATCACAGTAGGTGATTGACTTTTCAAGTGCACGTCGTCTTTGAAATTTTGGGGTGGTCCTTAGTCTGTGTGTCTTACCTTTTAATAGATAATAAGGTTATTATTAAAGATAACTCATAAATCGTTAAATGTTGATTGACAGCCCTAATAAAGTTCCCTTTATGTGTGCAAAAATATTTTTCATTTTCACTCTCATTTCCCCTTACCAAAAGGCTTTGAGGACCCGTCGTCGGTGTCAAAGCAATGACAAAGAAAATCTTGTATGGAAAATATTCAATTTTCCGGAGAGTTACTTTACGTTCTATTACTATTTCAATATGTCTGACGTAACCGGAGGTGCGCTTTGACAATGCATTGGACGTCGCGACGTCGTACGCTGTGACAGAAAGGAAATCATCTGCGCTTGACACGGATCGAGCGAGCTCATAATAGATAAAATTTTAAACATATATCACAAACACATATCTAATATACAGGATTTAATATACTCTTGAAACTATGACTCACAACGTTAAACATGTCCAAACGACTTAAAGTGTAATGACAAAAATAAAATTTTGATATGCTTTCTTATTAATTTGCTAAAAAAGTACTAAGCTGATATTAATATAAAAGGAGGCCGGTTATATAACGGTTATCAATTTAAAGATATTTTTATTCTGATGAGTGAAAACTTATTAACATTTTATGATACAATGAATTTTTGAAGAACTTATTGCAGAAAATGAAAAGCAGACTCAAAACGTATAGTTCAACTCAGATTGGTAAAGGTTTGCGATAAAATACAAAAAAGTACAAGTTGTATAAGTATGTATTTATTACAATAAAGTATATTGAATTGAATTGAATTGAAATACAATGTAATGTTTTGGTAATGTTTTTACTTAGACTTCTTCTTATAAAACTTAAACACTTTTCTCTAGGAACCCATAATTAATTCTAATTTTTGAAGGCTCCATATTTATTTCTTTATCACAGTACTTTTTTGTTTCACTGTAGCTGTATAGCTACATAGTATGTATATACTCCTGAATATAATCCTCTACGCGTTGAACTTTAAAAACATATGAACAGCTATTTCGCTAGCGTCCTGTATACTAAGACGTACTTAACCTTAGTTCAGTATCATTCAGAAAACAAAATATTGGCATGGTCCATATTTATGGCTTTGCGGTTTTTATTGTGACGTTCAGAAATTGGAGGTCGTCCGTCACTGGGGTATCAAACATATGCTTCTGAACTATAATTTTATTTGGCTCGTAATTTTGGCCTTCGGGCTTCTGTCTTTTGTATTGTCATGTCAGTGACTATTATTAATATCGCTTGACGTAGTTCTTTGTTATAAAGGTAGGTAATAGTTCCCATATTTATAGTATCAATACAGGGTGTAACAAAATTGGTGTAGGACCCGTTAACTGGGGATTCTACTCATCGTACTGAACGACTTTTGTTCTACAACTTTGCTCAAAGCGCAAAAAAAAATTTGGACTCTCCATACAAAAATGGCAAAAAATGGCAAAACAGATGATCGATTTGTATGGAGAGGCCAACATTTTTTTGCGATTTGAGCAAAGCCGTAAAACAAAAGTTGTTCAGTACGATGAGGAGAACTCCCAGTTAACGGGTCCTACACCAATTTTGTTGCAACCTGTATAAGAAATTCCTGTGGTAAACATAAGGTTAAGAAATAAGAATAGGTATTGTTTTCGGGAAGTGAGGTCGGATTAAACTCATCATGTAGAAAGGTTTCTTCCCAAAACGAATTATCATAATACTAGTAGATACTAGTTATTTTGTCGTAACTAGCAAAGTCGACTTGTGTAATTAATATTATATTTGATAGCAAAAATTCACAAATTCATAGCAGTGTTATCAATTTATCATAGTTTAGAGAAGAGCACCTTTGTGTTTTTTTATACGCAACCTTAAATAAACAGAAATTCCACAGAAATTCATTCTTACTTTTTAATAGCTATGATACTTTTTATAGTAAGTATATATGTATTATAGGTATCAGAATTGACTTATGCAAACATTAAACAATCGAAAGGTGAACAGGGGCAAATGTGTCATGCGCTTGTCGATGCTGCTGGGCCGATAAGCGGATGCGTCCTACGCCATTTGCATTTTAATAAGTACCTGTGAAAACATCGATCGACGGTTTTGTGAATAAAGCTTTTATGAACTAATTAAATAAAGGCTTTTTCAGAATGATGCACACTATAATATTTTTATTGTATTTTTATTGTAAAATAACAGATTTGTGTCAGGACACGCACCATAAAATCTTGTCTCAGGAAAAATTTCCCTCAGTACCTTTTAAATTCACATTCCGGAAGTCAACTTTTATCAAAATCTGAGTATTGTACGGGGATACGAATCAACAAAACAAATTTTATAAAAAGAGTAACTACCCCAAAAATATTGAAACTTTTATTTGAACCGTATTTTTTAGGGTTCCGTAGCCAAATGGCAAAAAACGGAACCCTTATGGATTCGTCATGTCTATCTGTCTGTCTGTCTGTCTGTCCGTCCGTATATCACAGCCACTTTTTTCCGAAACTATAAGAACTATACTGTTGAAACTTGGTTTTTACACAAAAATAGAAAAAAAAACCAATAAATTTTGGGGGTTCCCCATACTTAGAACTGAAACTCAAAAATTTTTTTTTCATCAAACCTATACGCGTGGGGTATCTATTGATAGGTCTTCAAAAATGATATTGAGGTTTCTAATATCATTTTTTTCTAAACCGAATAGTTTGCGCGAGAGACACTTCCAAAGTGGTAAAATGTGTGTCCCCCCCTGTAACTTCTAAAATAAGAGAATGATAAAACTAGAAAAAATATATGATGCAATGCATGCAATCTTCCATCGAAAATTGGTTTGAACGAGATCTAGTAAGTAGTTTTTTTTAATACGTCATAAATCGTAAACCGCAATTTACCTACAACGATATAAGAACTTTTATATTATGTTACTTGCTGCTACGGAACCCTTCATGGGTGAGTTCGACTCGCACTTGGCCGCTTTTTTTAGTATATATTTGATGCGGAAGAACAATTATTATGTTTGGCTTTGATAAAAATAATCGATTTCGAGTATTCTGTTGTAAAAAAAATGCTGCTGAAGTATTTAATTCCGTCATAATATATTTAAACACAAAGGACACAGCGTAGATAGCCTGCCTTATAACCGTATTATCATATTCCTGCTCTTCGTATTGTGGCCTTGTAAGTCCGCGTTTCCGTCAGAAATGATGAATGACGTCATTACCCGCCGCCGCTTCTGCGTTTTTACTCCTTTTTGTGCCAGCATTACCCTGGCCCACCTCGCTCGCCGCTTTGATATCCCTTTTTTACGAGCCAGTAATTTTATTATCGTGCCTCTTCTCATTGTTGCCATGAAACTTGTCTGTCATCTACTCTATTGAGCCTTCAACAGTCACTATAATAAACATTTTTGTCCCGGGAAGGGTTAGTAAATATTTTACAATACTTTACTGTTGCATCGACTATGATTTGCAGTTTATTTTAGGATGGAAACAAACAATCTTCGTTCGACATTTAATTTGACCAGCCAGACATTCCGTTGTTTATTAAAGGAGAGTAAATACTCTTTGGTGCTCCAGCCAGCCAGTGTTTAGCTTTCCGTAAAGCGCGGCTTGTGTACATAAGATAGAAACCTAATCTTTTCTTATTGCCAACAGAATCGTTCTCCATCTCCCCGGGGAGGCGACAAGCAAATCTAGATCGTGCTGTGCACATAATTTGTTCCCTGTTATTTACACGGATAGAAAACAACACTAAGTAGATTTATTTTCTTGTGACATTTCAGAACCTTTTATGAACATTGTGCAGCATTTTCAAACTTTTGATGTACGCGGCCGCGCCTATTAAACTCAAGATATTTTTCATTTAAGTAGATGCTCTACACAATCGTCTTTATCTTCTACGATACCTAGTATAAAATCCCTACCACGCGGAACTTGCAACTCATTTTTTTTGTACATATATAATAATAATAAAATTAATAATTATTTTTCTATTCTATATACAGGGTGTAAGGGACAGGTTTCCGAAAACTTTAAGGGCTTGCTCAGTAGACGAAACTGAACAACTTTCCACAAGAATTTTTTTCACGAAACGAAAACAAAAATCGGCTTCTTCATACAAAATTATATACCCTGTATATTATTGTTATAGCTCATAAACTTTGTTGAAAATTGCATGCAATGAATTAATAACAAATTAATTGTAAAATTATATTTACATTAAATATGTATCGTTAATATATTGATTAAGTTTATTACCTTCTTTTAATATTTTTTTTATGTGATACTTAGGTGGCAAACGAGCAGACAAATTTCTTTTGTCCACTTAAATAATTATGGAATGGTAAAAATGAAGTTAAGTTTTTTTATTTTTACCATTTAATGTGTGCCGCCAAAGCGCCGCTTTAGTGATAATGATAGATAAGTGATAAAGTTCTCAGTACTGAGTGACTATTGACACAGAATACTAAATGCTACTTTAGAATAGAATTATGAATCATCACCGTCGTTGTGTGGGGAGTGAGTCACCAGATACTTATGGCAGGGGTCCGCAAAAAGTGCCTTTATCCCAAAAGAGATCATTGTCTCATAGTGTGCATGTTATGCAAAAAGAATTTTGTTATACCTATATAAAGCCTTTTAAACCTTGGAGCCTAGTGTACCTTCTAAAATAGTTTAGAAAGTGAAAAATCCAAAACCTTAACCTTTGATTTCTTTTTTCAGATTTTTATTTTATATTACTTATTTTATTTGCATCATAAAGTTTTTTTTTTAATTGTAGGACATGACAAAGGCTCACAGCCTAATGCGATGGAAAGTGGCTGGCTGCCGCCTATATGCATCTGTAACTCCAGAAATGTTATCAGCGCCTTAGCGATCCTTGAGGGTTAATAAGGAATGTCTCTTATGCCAGTAATTACGCTGGCTATCTCGCTCCACCCTACTGGAACGCAGTACGCTGGTTGGTGGCAGGCATACAGTGAGCAGTAGCACCCACCCACCAGTCGGACCTTGCATAATAAGGTCCTACCCAAATAAAAAATAGTATATGTATTTATTTACCGTTATTTATCTAATGTTTTTTTTTCCTTGTTTCAGGTAACTTTGAAAATAAATCATATTTGAATTAAAACTCTTCGATAAGCTAATAATCCACATGGCGAATGATGAAAAGTGACGAAAGTTTGGTGGCTATAAAACAAATAAATAAGGTGAGTATGTAGATCTTGAAGGTGCGTTGTAGGAAAGGGGCCCTTACCTTCCTTCAACATAATGTATGAAACCCGTAGTGTCTATTATATCACCTGCGGTAAGGATAAATGCTTCTTTCTTGATGGAGAGCAATCCTCTCTGCTCAAGGCTTCTACTGTAAAACAGTTTTGTACCCATCGATAAGATAATGTTTTTTGGGTATACATATATAGGGTGTAACAGAAAGGTGTGACAATACTTCAAGGTTGGCTTTTACCCATCAAACTGAACAACTTTTATTCTACAACTTTGTTGAAATCGCAAAAAATTTTTGGACTTTTCATACAAACTTGGTTCGCCAGCTGATCGATTTGTATGGAAAGTCCAAAAAAAATTTTGCGATTTCAACAAAGTTGTAGAACAAAAGTTGTTCAGTTTGATGGGTAAAAGCCAACCTTGAAGTATTGTCACACACTTCTGTTACACCCTGTATATGATGATGTGTATGTATACGCGTTTCATAATTATCGCCTGTAATCAAAACGGCTAGACTGATTTTGAACGGCCAGGTCTCATATTCGTTTTGAATCCTTAAATTGACATGTACATATATATTATATTTTTTACTGTTGAGACCTTTTTTGTAATATGCGTTACTTTATTCAAAGCTTGTAAAGAAAAAAAAAATGAAACAAGGTAGTATATTTTTCTGTACATTTAAAAAACCGTGCAGTTTTGATCGGGGCTCGTATACAAATTTTTGAGCTTCGATTGGTTTCGTGCGATGAATTCAAAAAAACTGTTACTGATTGCTCCTAGCGAGCCACGGGGCACGGCCGGTTATTTTGTCCTCGATGGAAGTTGCCTAAGGCTTATGCCCAGGGGCGGATTGACTCAAAGTACTCAAACCTACAGTGGGGAGTTACTAATAAACATAGCTCTTTATGAAGTTTCTATCAAACACTTAAAGTTATGGCACTTGTTTTAATAAATTGGAAAGAACTTCCTTTTACAGTAAATAAATTAAGTAAAAAAGTCACAAATCTGTGCCAGATATATAAAACGAACAAGATTCGGCCAAGTAATTTCACCGAAATTACAGTTTCTGGTCATATCATGTTAAAGCGTGCAACACTAGGCGGTTGCTCCGCCGCCACGCCCTCTATAGAGTATACCTTGGAATGACTGGTTAATTATTCCACACCGATACAGATTAGATGTACGTCTTGTGACGTTTAGTCTCCGGAAGCCGGCCCTGTGTGCATCGCTGAAAAGTTACAGCGATGCCCGTCACATCCAAATAGGAGTTAGTTATTTTACAAAAGTGCACATAAAAAAAATGAAGGATTCATAATATCGCACTCTTTCTACGTTTGCTACCTGGATATGGTGGAGTATCTAACAAAAATCAAAAAATTGGGTTCCGCTGAAATAACTGAAAGTTGAAAACATAAGTAATATTGCGGCCTCAATCTGAACAACTTTTCCTGAGGAATCAATATTTAATTCAAAAAGAAAATTGGGTTTTATTTTGAGTTGGCATATTCTTCATAAATAAATTAAACCTCTAGTCTAAATATTAAATATAGTTTTATACTGATGGAACAAATGATAGAAGTCAATTAAGATTCAAAAAATGTACCAGTACTTAATATAATTATATTTTCGACACGCACCTAGAGAACATGCCTATATTATGTTTCAAACATCAGCTACAAATCAAATGTAGATATTTTATTAAATTTCATTTCACAGGCATATTCGCCTTATACCTACTTCCAGCATCTTCAAAGAAGTTCTCATACACCTAAGTACTTCGGGGAGAGAGCTTTTGAACTCTGTTCGAGTATTTGATCATGCTCCTCGATTTCTGAGCCGAAAATAAGTATCTTTCCGTCCTCACTTATAATAGACTGTCGTATTTGAACACCGGAGATGTCCCCTTGTACCTTAGAGGCCTTTTAAAATGACTTTTGCAAGAAGGTAAAGATTGACTCAGTGGTGTAGTGGATAGCGCTCCGAAGGTCGTTAGTTTGATTTCTACCCAGGGCTTACATTTTTGTGACCAGTAGATTTCTTTGCTTTATATTCGGTTGTCGAATATCTAAATATGTATGTTCTTAAACGTACATAACTACTTATACATGTCACTCTCCGGTTTCCTTAGTTTGGGACCAGATGACTTCGTGTAATTTTTCCTGGGTTTTTTTTTGCAACAAAACTTTAAAATATCTTATTTTCTACGATTTAACCAAGGTTACACATGTTTAGTTCGAATAGATCAAGTTCTGGATATTTAAAGAAACTGAATAAAAACATAACTAGTTCCAGTTAATTATTTCTAATAATTAGAAATCAAAAACATTAGGTTTGTTGAACACAAACAGAACCAGAAAATTGTTATGCATTCCTTGAAAACCTAAAACCTTATACGAAAACGAAAATGAGAAGACTTGTCAGAACTCAAAGTGCGCAAAGTACTTACAAATTTGGTACATGTTTCATTGGGCAAATTGGGATAACTTTTCCCCCATATTAAGACCCTTTACCGCGATAAAGCATTATGTTAAACGCGTCTGTTATCTAAGAATAGGATGTCGGCGGTAAATACACTCGTTTTACGACACAGCCGTAAACAGCTCGAAAGAGTTTAAACGGTGATTACAGGAACCACAAATAGGATGGTTTATTGTTACGCATTACGGTATCCAAATAGAAGTGCGTGGAACTGCCGTTTAGTGTAAACAGTGGCAGTTTCCGAGAGCCTGTGAGGTTATAAATAGATGTTTAAACAGGTAAAGCAGGAATTAAAGGAGTTTGGTTATTTTTATTATTTATTTTTAGGTACTTTAGAGGTGATACACTATAAAACGGGGTTTGGTAGAATATAAACTTAACGCTAGCCTATAAGATGAAGTATTTCCTAATTACGAAATATATTTTATCAGCCAAATTGCGAAATTAGTGTTAAAAGCGATTTTTTAGCTCCGTTTGTATAGGTTCCCTGGGGGGCATCATGAGTAGCATCTTTCATTTGTTTCACGGCAAATATAAAGCCACTCTACTCTTTTTATTTTTGTTTAGGAAAGTTATTGCTATCACAAACAAGACACGTACAGGTAGCTACCATCGTACTTATTTGAGAACTTTATGTCGACCATAAACGTCTCGAGAGAGCCGTCATTCTGAACGCAAAACGGCGACTTTATTTCGGGCATCCCAGATCAAACTATGTTATACTAAAACGGGACAATTTATCCTATCCACGTCCGGATCCGGGCAAACATGTAGGTACTGCCACTTAGAATTTAAAGTATTGCGAATTGAGGCAGAAGCTGATCCGGATGATCCGGTTTTTATCTGTGTGGACACAGGTAGTATTAAAACAGACCTGTTTCACATATTATTATTATAGGATAAAGGGCTTGGAATATTTTATTATGAAGGCTAACCTACCTACTGTCTACTTTTTTTTGCAAAATAGCGGCCACTCATGAAACTTGCATCAATAATTATTAGACAGAAACCTCCTAAAGTGTCACGTTTACGAGATATAAGCTCTCAAAGTTGGAGCTGGTGGAGCCATCAGTGGTAATATTAACTTATATCTCGTGAACGTGACACTTTAGAAGGTTTCTAATACAATTTTTGTTTGTATTGCTGTCAGCTTTCGATTCATGCAAGTGTCATGAGTGGCCGCTATTTTGTAAAATAATAATAATAATTTTGGCGCACAGTAGGTAGGCCAAAATATTCATAGCCTTTTGTTCCTGTTTTGGATTCAGATCACTTTTGTTTGCCAATGTAGGCGTTTCAGCCTTTTCGTTAATGTTTCGAACTGTATTCTATGAATTGTCAATATCTATTGACCGTGTAGTGCGAACTGCAAACTCATTTTGGATCTCGCTGAACCGTTCAAGCGTGTTCTGTTACTGATTTAAAAACAAACTGTCAAATGCTCGTTTTGTAATGAATGACTGATCGGTCATGAATCGCAACTATAGGTATAAGGTGCTACTTTATTAGTGCCCGATATTTTAGTCAGTGCTCCTACTCCTGATTCTGATCAACTTTCCCCAAGGAACCCATACTCAAATCGCAAAAAATTTTTTGGGCTCTTCATACTAATTTGGCCGCTCGGCTGATCGATTTGTATGAAGAGTCCAAAAATTTTTTTTCGATTTGACTATGGGTTTCTTGGGAAAAGTTGATCAGAATCAGGAGTAGGAGCACTGACTAAAATATCGGGCACTAATAAAGTAGCACCTTATATACGTATAGGTTTGAATAGGAGAGTCTTGTTTGCTATCTATGTTATAAGTGATAGAAAATAGTTTGTGTTTGTTTTGTGCTAGACTTTATATGACATTATGATTTTTTCATAGGTTTAGGTAGTAGGTTTTTTCATCATCATCATCATCATCATCAACCGAAATAAGTTCAATATTCAACACCTTAAACTTCGACTTGACACGGTTTTAAGCCACAGACATCCAGCGACTTTCTATAAGCCTGACAAGATAAGATATATTGCGGATTGCGGTGAACTTGTTTTTTTAATAATGTAAATAATTAAGTGTATAGTTTACCTAGTAAAAACTAATATAAAAAGTACTGCTGGAGCGATAAGTACTTCCAGCGAACTAAATTTTACCTTTAATTATTTGGTAAACAGAGTGTCTAGGGCTATATCTCAATCGATTCCTATTTTTACCTATACAGGGTGTTAAAGAAAGTGCGTTTGAAATTTTAAGGGGTTACTCTGGAAATAAAATAATAATTGTAGATCATATTTTTTAAATATTTTTCCTGTAAGTATTCTATACTTGATTCTGAGTAACCCCTGACTTTTTTAACACCCTGTATTAATATTAATAATATTAAAGTTTTGTTCTGTATTAATCAAACTTATTTTGACTGTAATATGCAGACCACACCATTCTAGTAAGTTATTAACTATCTATTATTGATTTCGATCTATTCAATCAAAACAAACACCGATACTAAATGGTTTTAGATTAATAGTTTTCAAGTAACTGACAATCCATTTGTTTGAGGATAATCTGCGGCCGTGTTGTGATACCAAATAGCTATGAAATTGTCGTATTTCGCCGTTATTATCGAATAGCCAGCAATTCGGTCTGGTTTTGTCTGAGAAATAATTGCTGTTTGGAGAAAAAAATGTTTTTATTACAGCTCTTGGGGGTTCCGTCCTAAATTACCTCGAATTTATGATTAGATTTTTAATTCTTCTTTTCTAAAAGAAGAAGATTTCGTGCAATTTTCCCCTCTTTCTGTTTACTATCTATTAACTTTTAAAACGGTTAAAACTCTGTTATGAATACACGATTTCCTTTTCGTAATAATGGTTAAAAGTTAATCGAAAAAAAAACAGATACTTGTTTGGAATCAGTTGCTTTCGCGTTTAAGAGCTCCTTTAAAAACCTAGGCCATTTGTGGGATGTACTGATAGGGCTAGAAAAATTACTTTGTAGATTTTTTTAAATTACTTACATGCTATATTACTTAGGAACGTGCACTATAAGATGATGCCAAGGGCTTACTAATTGTGGTTAAAAATAAAATGATGGCATGTTATCTCTTCCCAAAATACTGTACAGTGCACAATACAAATTGCCACAGTATTCTTGATGGGACTTGTACAGGAATTTTAATTTAGGAAATTAAATTCACTCGGTAAAAAATATTACACCTTTATTAAAAATTATATTGTAGACGAAAGTATGAATATGTTTGTTTTTTAACTTTTATTTACCTACATACCTACTGTAATCGTAACGCCAACCGCTATGAAATGGCAAGGAGTTGCATATATAGGGTAGTCGTATAATTTATACAGGGTGTAACAAAAAATGGCGTCGACTTACGAAGGCCCTTGGTACTACTCGGGTACTAGGACAACCACGACAATGTCGACACAAAATGTGGCAATATTTTTAATGTAACTTCTAATTAAAACTAACCAACTTTCATTATATGACTTTGATGAAATATTATTTCCTATATGTATATATAAAGTTCCTATATCTATATATAAAGGCCTCAACTAATCGGATTAGTCAATTAGTTTATTTTATTATTTTTATTTTTGGCGACTTCAGCAAAGTCATACATTAACCAAAGTTATTTAGTTTCATGATTAGAAACTCACTTTATAATATGCTGTACTTTTTATTAGACATCGTATTTATAGGTATGTACATGCTTGTATTGGTAAAAAAGTTCCACCGCCACGTTCCATTGCCTCGTCTCCAACATTTATTGAGACGATAGAACTTGCAGTAAGTCACCGAGTACACTTGTTTGCAGAATAAAGTGTGCAATAAAACTTCGAGTAGATACCTACAACTCGTGAGCTTGTCTTCGTTCATTAAAGTTGTAACTGTCTCACTTTCTTGAAGTGAAAACAGCAGTTTTGTTAAGAAATGCGTGCATATTGTCAGTTTCAGTTATAAGTCGGTTTTAGGGTTGGAACTAAGCCTAACTGAAGCCATCTGCATACATTTCCATTACAGCAGTCAACTCGAGTCCGGAGGCTATTGAAATATTTCCATGTCGGCCAAGGAAGACAGTCTCCAGGGGGAAGTCTTTCGGACAGTGGAACATCTGACGATGTGGCGCATCTCTCCTTTCTGAGACTTAATCATCTTAAGGAGGCCTTACCATTTACTGGTAGCACCACTATAATAAAGCTGCGCTGTCGAGCCTTGGAGGCACAGAAATATGATGGTGCTTTGGGTGCTCTTGTTTGGCTTGTTTTGTTGAGCTTGTCACTTCTCTTCGAGCGCGTATATATTTACGTATTTATTATTTATGTATGATACATTACAATAATGTTTAGAGAGACACAGTAAATGAGCGCGATAGGTGGATTGTCATGCACAACAAACAATGGGTGTGACCGCGACAAACAGCGTCGACGCCGGTGCAAACTTTGACAAACGATTTATCAGTAGCTCGCACGCAGCGCCTGCTTAAGCAGTTCAGATGCATAGGCACAGATGAAAAGACATATAACATAGTTTTTTATATATGACACCTAAGTTCGCGTAGTCCGGTTATTTCGCGCATAAACCGAAAATTTCACGAAATTACGGAAAATCGTGTAAATGATGCTTTATTACGTGATCTTACGGAATTCAAACTATAATTTCACAAATTAAAAAGACAGTTTCAACTCGGAAGAGCGCCTGATTCGTATGCAAGGAAACGAGTATATATGAACGTGTAGCCTATGTAATTTTTTTTATTTTTTTGCATGATCTTTTAACAGTACCAGAGCCAAAGAGGAACTTTAGTGGAGAGTCTATGTTGTATAGTACAATAGGCAGGTAAAATTACTGTGTGTTTCACAGCGCCAGTGAGATCGCGATCCTAATCGGGTTAACCATTGTTTCCGACCAGTGCCGGACACCGGACTATGTGCAAGTGTTGGTAACCGTTTGTGTTAACCGTTTTCATGACGTGTCTTGTTTATCTTTTTTTAACGTGTCCTACAACAGTGTCTTCGATATTTTTATTTTTATTTACAATAAGATCTAAATTCCACATTCAAATTCTAATTATGGAAGTTACTTTCACTTCTATTCAGAATCAAAAATCGGCAGTTGAAATTTTCATTTCGAAAACAGCATGGTGCTAATGTGCAAATCTGAGTTTAGCACCCTAAACCTATCTTATCTTACGAGCTGAGAACAAAGAAATAACCGTACTCCAAAAACCCTTAATCCTGCCCCCTCTATGTCCATACTGCCACGTTCAAATCAGATAGTGGATCAAAACCACACATTCACGAGCTTACTGTCGGTCTCGTAGGTATCACGTCAAACAATAAACCTGTAGTATCAGAAACAGAGCATTTTCGAGGGCCATTTCTAACGTACTAATTAGGTGGCAATGAAATTAACTCAGTGTTCATTAGAAAAGGCATCTGGTTCTTGGGTGGAATTTCGTTGGTATGAGACGTAGACGTGTAAAATTACTAGAAAGCAATTTAGGCAACTCAAAATTTTTCTATGACAGGGAAGTGCCTGTTTCTACATACTATTTAGTAAATGTCTAAGATATTGTTTCGGCATATATAGGATGCTAAAAAAGCGCGTTTGAGATTTTTAGGGGTCCTGTATTCTATACTTGATTCTGAGTGACCCCTTAAAATCTCCAACGCACTTTTTTAATACCCTGTATTAAATCGCACATAGTTTCGTTCAAATCCGTCCAGCCGTTCTAGTGTAGATAGTAGACAAACAATTTTTTTTTCCAAAAAAAATTTTATCTATAACCATAGACATGTCCCTCCATGTTATTAAGATATTTACAAAAAATAATCCACGTAAATACGAATCCATTTTTTAATCATTTTTTGCACTCTCTTCTTTTATTTTTTATTTTATTATTGACTGATAAGTATGAGAGTGAATATGTAGGTACCCGAGAGCTGATTTATGGTTGCAAGAATTTCATTAAAATGATTTTGGCTCATAATGTTATGTTTTTCGTTTAGCATGCTATAAAAAAATCTTCCAGCTTTAGACGCACTTAATTTTGGAAGAGTGGATTTCGCTCTTGCTGCAGCCAGCAAAAACCCCTCATGATTAGTTTACTTTTTAACCGGCTAGCTACGGCTGTTCATCTGCGAAGACCGGGTTATTTCTCCTAGTTATTTTATTTTTAACTAAGCTTTTAGTACTGAATGTTATATGTATGTATGCCGATAGGTTTATACACAGTGCACAGTTTACGAGGCAGCAATATGTGTATGTTAGTTCTGTTTATTATCTAAATATATTAGTGCAAGACAATTGAAACTAATCCTAGTTTATTAAGCTACACCAAATACCAGTTAATTTATGTTTAGATGGGATATTTGCATACGAGTAGCTGCTATATGGTCTCTGTTAAATGTTTCATTCCTATTCGGTTATTAGACGCAGTGACGGTTACTGGCGCCCATTAGTATGGCAGTAGAACTGCAGTTGATGCAATTGAATGCTATTTATACTTCATTCCAATCAAAAAAAAGCAAAATGTAAACAAACTTACTATGGAACTGACACATGTCAATGTCATCTGCATACTATGTTTGTTTACCTTTTGCTTTTTTTTGATTGGAATGAACCATATATTGATTTGGGAATAAACCTACTGACCTAACTGTAAGTGTAGGGAATAGGTGTGAACTTTATGTCATCAAATGTCATCATGAAAATAACACATGGAAAGAGTAGAGATAATTAAAGATGGACGATCTCATTGCATACCATAGGTAAAACAGTAGACAGCAAAATATTTGTACACTTTTTTATTGTTTAGTATTTTTAGTATATTTTTTTGTACCAGTTGCTTTCAATAAAATATTTTAATTTAAATCGAATACTCTTTATTGTAATACCAAATCAAAAGGAATACACGCACACCATCAGGTGTTCTGTCTGCTCGTTTGCCGCCTATCATATAAAAAAACAAACAAAAATATAATATACGTAGCTTAAAAAGGAATAGGAATAATTGTTGTTGGTCGGAATACAATCAGATGTACCTGTGTAGAATAAGTACATAGTTTTATTACACTGCTCCTCGGTGAACCACGGAAGTATGCCAATTTTTATGGAATATCGCTAAAATGCGGCTAAAAATAAACAGAGTTTGAATAAATTAAAGAATTATTAGAAACTCGTTTTAAAATTGCATTAAATACCGACTGAATCTCTTACCGACTGTTCTTTCATTCCTCCACTCCCTCCATATTCCACAAAAAAAAAATACGAAGTACAGAATCGCGAAACAGGAACCTTTCTTTGCCATACCAAACAATGCATATTTTTTTAGACTTTTTTTAGTCTGAGACTAAGATTTGTGTGTCATGTGCTAAGAACTGTTTGATACAATCTCCTTTGATCTTTGATGTGATTGTGATGTTAGTTTACGAGGCGACTTCGGACTTCAAAGTGAACTGATGAGATATCATCTAGCACTAACTCTCAAATGTTTACAACCATTGATCAAAAACAAACTGTAGACATACTTCATGCGACTTGCAACTGTATAACGTTAGCTTAATAGACACATGTTTAATTAAGTTTTATCTACTTACAATCAATATGTAATAAAATGAATTAGATCTGACCAAAAACATATTTGAAAATAAATTACAAATGAATACGTAGAAAAATTTCCTAATTGATACGATTCAATAAAACAACCAATTAATTTAAAAAAACCCATATGTATTTATAGAATTATGAGGCGAACTTTTAAAGTGTATAAAAGACCATTTACGAAATTATTAGCATCATGCTAATAATTTCGTAAATGGCTCTTATACATAGCGACCAACGAAATATAAAAAAAAAAACAAAAAAATTGCAATACAGGGTGAACGTCTTTGAAATTATTTATGCTTATATTAGCTTCCAAACCGCGGCTTAACTTTTAACGAATTTTACTTTAATTTTTTGTTACATGCTACGTGTATACAAATTTTCTCAAAATTGGATGAGGCGATGAGGCTTAACAACAAAACATATAAACATACACATTTATAATATTATGAGTGGGTAAGATATAGGATTAGGATATCATAAAATCCAATAAATAATTAGTCAAATAAAAAATATATCAAAATAAAAAGTCACAAATCGATTGAACTTAGAATTCACCTGTCGGCCGCCATTTTTGATTTTCCCAAAACAAAACAAACGCCCAGCCCTAATCAGTAAGCCCTTCATATTAGCATCCAGTGTAAAATAATCCTCTGCAATGTACCCTCGAATGGGGATAACAAGAACCCGGTGGGCATAGTCCGGTCTTTAGCCATGAGGATTCGGTATAAAGGTTAGTTCAAATCTCATCTCATCAAATTTTCAGTGGATTTCCGGGAAGCTCAGTTCGGTAAACGTTTCTGTTAATTTAATTAAATTTCATGGAAATAATTATAATTTACGAATTATGATACTAAAGCTATATCTATGTCACAATTAAATTGTTATTGCTTGTGAAATTAAATAAATAAATAAAAAAACACTTGTTATGTAAAACTATTGTTTGGTTCATGAAAATCCCTTCCAAAGACTTTCATCGCCTATATTTGTTTCTCATTCAACTTTAGTATGGTAAGACGCGGTGTATTCGCAAAATCATTCTTCCCATAAAAAGGATCGGCGAAAAATTTGTTTGATTTCTTGTACTTTTTTGAGCTGATGAACTTGTAAGAAAAGTCTCATTTTTTGAGAATTTACAATGGGCTCCTAAAGGAAACTTATAAAAAGTATAGTTTTCATTTTAAGAAAAATATTGTTTTACAGCTTCGTAGTGCACTATAGTAAAACTCTACTTACCAATATACAGTATATACCGTATATAGGTAAGTAGGGGTTTACTATACAAAACATAACTCAAAGACTTCTTTTATAAGAAGTCTTTGACATAACTAAATAATGCCATTTAGGTAATAAACAAAAAATATATATCTGGCGAATAAAATAAATAAATAAAAGATCTTCTATCAGTTTACAAACTCTTGGTTAATTGGCAGTTAGATCATATAAATGACTTTACGCTATCTTTCGTTTCGTTATCGTGCTGTAGTAGAAGCGATACTTGTTTACGTGCGGGGCTATTCAGACTCATTTGTTAAATACAATAAAAAGGAATATAAAGTGTACCAGCCATGGGCCATTTTCTTTTATTTTTATATTTGTTTGATACGTAACCGATTTTTAGACGAATACGAAACGAAACTTCATTGACAAAGAAACAGCAATGAAATAACTAGGCTCTATCTATATGACTAACTGCCAAAAACCAAGAGTCTGTAAACTGATAAAAGAAGATCTTTTATTTACTCATTTTATTCGCCAGATATACATATATTTTTTGCTTATTACCTAAATGGCATTATTTAGGTATGTTTTGTAGTAACTACCACTGGAAAAATGCTCATTTTCTGCATGTTTTAAGGAACTCTAATCCTTTGTTTACTCGCCTAGATTATCCTTCATGAAAAGGTAAACGTTCTGATTTTTCAATTAACATGCAAATTGTGTCCATTTAAATTGTGTTGTTTTGGTCGACGGACGATGTAATAGAAAGATGTAGCTGGCAGCGTTGGATTTAGATAATAACGAATTAAAAAGTACCTACCTAGTGATTTTAGTCTTTAAATGGGAAGTTATTTTATTAAAATCTATTGACTTCGAGTATACAAGAGAAAAAAAGCTTTCAGATACTAAGTTAACTCTGTCTTCTATGAGACGCTCTTTTTCTCGCCCTTAAGAGCTTATAGAACATCAGAAAATGATTTTAAACTTTGCAATATTTTTTCAAAAAGAAAAATAGTCTATAATACCGATGTGCCTGTGCCGCACCGACGACAGTGGCTTATTCAAAAAAGCTCTATGTGACGATCTCAGTGAAAATTACTTATTTTTAGTACAAAATATTAAAAATTGCTGCTAGCCATTAATCGATGTCAGTTACCTAAGTCTTTTGTATAAAATTCGCATTACCAAACGTTAGAAATATTGACGCTAGTGTAATCATAGATAGTAATGAATTGGAATTTGTCAATAGTACTGTTTTCCTCGGTATAACTTTAGATGCTACATTGCAATGGGGTCCACATATAGAAACTTTAGCGGGAAAGCTTAGTTCAGCTGCTTATGCCGTCAAAAAAATTAGGCAGTTAACAGATGTAGACACTGCACGGCTAGTGTATTTTAGTTATTTCCATAGTATTATGTCTTACGGAATTTTACTCTGGGGACATGCAGCTGATATTGAAACTATTTTCGTTTTACAAAAAAGGGCAATTCGCGCAATCTATCAGATGCGATCCCGCGAGTCGTTGAGGGATAAGTTTAAGGAAATTAATATTTTAACGGTTGCTAGTCAATTCATATATGAGAACATTATGTACGTCCGCAAGAATCTGCATTTGTTTCGTAAAAACAGTGACAGGCATGATTTAAACCTAAGGAATATAAATAACATTGATATTGCCTATTCGAGACTGAGCAAAGTTAAAAAGTCGTTTGTGGGGCAATGTGTACGATTCTATAATAAAATACCAGAACATGTAACAAATCTGCCTGAAAACAAATTCAAAACGCATGTAAAACAATGTCTGTGCTCAAAAGGTTATTATAAGATAATAGATTATGTGAATGACAAAGACATTTGGAAATGTATTGCTCTTCCTGATAACTTTATTGTTGATAACAAACATTGTATTAGTAATTAAGTGTTATTTTAAAAAATGTGTTGAAGCGAGTTTCTTTTGGGCTCGACGTTTCTTCTCGCTTCGGAAACACTTCCCGAAACGTTGAGTGTACAAGTTCCGCGTGGTAGGAACTTTGTACTAGGTAGAAAAAAAAGACGATTTAAAAGTATGTGCAAAACATCTACTTAAATAAAAAACATTTTGAATTTTGAATTTTTTAAAAACCAAATACGTCCGATATAGAGAACTTACATATTTACACACAAAAATAATTTAAAAATCAGCCGGTTAGTTTCTTAAAAATTCAAAGTCTATGGTTTCCATGAACTTCCGGACTTTCTTAATATCGTAATTTTCAGTAGATACGTTGTATTATGTATGACTCGAAAGCAAATTTTCTGTTTAAAGCTGCATATATTATAACTAAACCATTTTTAGATTAACTCGATTTTGGTGTATAAGTGGAGGTAGGTTCTTAATACCCCAACCAGCTCACATTAAAGAGTACCATAAAAGAGACTGATGGATAGCATTGCTCAAACCATAATGCTTATGTCCAAGTAATTAGGCACAATAACGACCTTTTGACGGCTTAAGGGGCGTTTATTGTACCGTTAGTGTAGTAAGAATTATTTTTGGTAAAGTGAAATAAAAAAACATCTATTTACAAGACGGCATATAATGTATTGTTTTATTACCCTCAATATTTTGAGTGGTATCCAGTAAAACTGTATTATTGAAAAGAATTCCTACGTGAGAATAAGAGAAGTGGATTTATAGTAAGAACTTACTTTTTTGTTTTGTTTTACGATATAATGGACAGGTAAAACTAATAATTCCTAGGGTTTCATAAGTGATCCACGGTTCAATAGTGTGACTATGGGCTGTTAAAGGGTTTCACATGCTCTTTAATATCTAGTCCATTTCGCTACCCTATTAGTATTACATACGAGTACGTAATCACGCCAAAAGACGGTCTATAGAACCAAAATAGTTTAATATCCTTTGTGTTGTGTACGTACCTACGTACGTAACCTATCAGTATAGATTCTATAAATAAGTGATACATGATAAATAAGTGTAGATATCCTTATTATAGTCGCATGTAGCGCGTATTGTGGGCGCCACCGCCACTGCGCAAATCTCGGCGATAAATTTTAGTCATGTGATCACCCTTTGTACGCAGATACAGGCGAATTGCTTTTGCTCTGTAGATTACGACATTGCAGGATGTCCCAAATCTGTCGTGTAATCGACTGTAAACGCGACAGAGGTGAATAAAAATTTCCGTGTTAAAGCGATGATCAATGGATGAAGATTTGATGTAGATAAGCCATTTACTTCGAGAATTGTGGATCTCTTTTCGCTTTTCTTTTTTACTTTATGTATTATCTTCACTTACAATTACAATCAGGTGAGCTAAGGATAGGTTAGCATCATTGAAATGAGCGTACTGATCGTAGATAGTTAGAACAATTAATAAATAGTAGTTGATGTATCGCTGACTGATGGTAAAACAGAAAAAAATGACAGTTTTAGATGTACCTAAAGTTATATTGGCGTTGTGTGGTAAGACGGGTAACAACTTTAATTAAAGCAACTTTATTTAAACCGTATGATCCCATGGAACCCTGTATTATCGATATATATTAACGATAATGTTCTAAAATCAAGATACAGTTACGACGTTCTTAATATGTTTACCAGTTTAGAGAGGGGAATTTCAAGTTCTATTAATGAATAAATAGAAATGAGTCTACACCTAATGCCATGTAGTCTGTATACACAGTGTCAATAAAAAATATTTATTTGTAGATTTGTCAGGAGTTGTGTTATTTAAATATCATTAGGTCTATGCGATAATAAGTATCATTTCATATAACCAACATAAACATTAATAGAAAGACGTAACTGATTTATGTTCGTATATGTTTATGATAAATCGGTAATTTTGTTTTGTTAAAATAGATTAAGCACTGATCAGGAACAGAGATAAGAACTTTTTTTATGATTTCAGGCTTCAGGGTTTTAAAAGTTAGACTGAAAAATCATATTTTTACCATGTTTTTGATTTACGAACACTTTCTTGATAGGTAGCAGACTTTATTAAAATTTATAATGAAAAAATAATACGGCAACGTTGGTATTTGTCTCAAAATAGAACATAAGTTTTACAATGTAACTTTTGTTAAACTCATTTAATTTTACTGAGTGTTTTAATAGTAACTGTTAGTAAATCTGCGGTTTTACAGACATATTATTAAGTAAGTATCTAAGGAGGAAAAACAATTCAACTGACGACATTTCAAATATTTATCCCGATTTTTGTTAAACATCTGCATTTTTTATTTTCTAAAGGGAATAATAAAGCTAAAGCATAGGGTCAATAAAAGTAAAATTAACAACTTTTTAAAATTTTATTGCCACCAAGTTCGCAAATGCTCCATAAAATAAACAAATACTTTAGTTAAGTTCTTTCTATACCTAACAAATATGTAATTTATTATTATCTTTTACATTAAAATTGTGCCAATGGAAAATGTTTGTGTTTATTCTTAGAGTACGTTACATAGGTGGGTGGGTGGGGACCGAACGCACGACTCTCGGGTCAGTAGTCAGGATCGCTAACCACTGAGCCACGTCAGTCATGTTAGACATGTTAGACATAATTCTTGTACCTATCCCAAGGGATGGTAAATACAGTGGCGCTGCTTTTCTTGTCTAGCACTTCGACATACCAACTGTCCCGAGTATGGCATTACAGATTTACCTCTAAAGACACATTACACAGGTACCACTATCGCTTACTTATCAATGTATGATTAATGACGATAACACCAAGTTTTAATTAAATTTAGTAGTCTACAGTGAATATGAAGGAAGTTATTACTCACGTTATTGAAAAACTTAAATACATTAAATGTTGATTAAATTCATTGTTTTATAAACATTCTTAAGGTATTAGCAATAGGAGTGAAGCTTTATATGTCGAAAATAAACTATTGTATCCTCATACATGATATTTAGGGATTTTAAATATCATATATGTTCGAACATTGCAAGTGCTACCAGTGATATTCATGGAACTGCATTCCCAGGAGGCCGTGTTCCCACTATGGAGACCGTGGTATACAAGACCTAAGTGGATTTCAAAATGTGAGAGGGTCAGATATTTTTACTCACTTATATGATTTATGTCAGCAGTATTTACTTAAGTAACGGTAACATTGCCGAGAAAAAGAAAAATCATTTACCTATCTATATATCAAAAATGTTTCTGTTTTCAAGGTAGGTATGTTTATGAGACAGTGTGAGTACAGACTCCTATTATGCCTTTTTTGTCCTAATAAGGTCACGTTTTTACTGATGGAGACGCTCCGGATATCAAAATCCACTCTGCATGGCGACTGAGAGTGAGAAATTATATCAATAATTCTAAGCGACGCTCCCCTAGCTTGTCAGAAAATCTTTGTGCGTGATAAGAATTGAAATTTGCAGATTTTACAAAGTAATTTGTAACGATGGGATCTTCAATTTTAGATATACCAAAATCACCACGCAGGAAACCGAATAAGGTATTTAAAGTACAATTCTTTCTTATCGTAGGTATAGATTGTGTTATTGTTTTTATTAAGTTTATGATTGTTGTTATTGAGCAACGCACTTGTGACTACTTTGGTGTTGCGAGTGTCTATGGGCGGCGGTAATCGCTTACCATCAGGTGATCCGACTGCTCGTTTGCCACCTCTGCCATAAAAAAAGTATCAGTTCCAAATTCTGCCATGATAAGAAAGAAGGCGGCTAAGTACCTTTTTAGAGTTTCCGTATACTTAGTCGCCTTATTTTTTCTGAGAGCAAAATTTAACCGTGCTTATCACTAAAATAGCACTGCCTGGTTCAAATATTCGAGTGGATTGTGGTGTATCGGGAGCCGGAATTTGTTTTTGTCGATCCTTTCACATTCTTTTACAATGGCATGCAAAGGACTAAATATTAGGGTTATTTACTCGACTTCTGTAATAGCATGTAATACTTTTATTGAAAACAAAAACAATTTTGGAGGGAGTTTATTTTTGACCCGACTACGTTTCTTCTCTCTCGTCAAATATTTTCCGAAACGTTGGGTTTAAGATATCCATGTTTTAGTAAGGAGCTTCGTAGTAGATAAACTAAAAGTGACCTGTGAAAAATATACAATGCTACCAAGCCTTGAATAAACATATTTTGGTTTGATTCCGTGCTGACTTAGCATTACTTATGTATACGTATTGATCTACTAGATAATTTATATTTGTTTATGAGCAGGTAGCAATTAATACCACCTAATTGTTAACGATGAGTACGTATATTTAACAATTACACTGGGTCACAGGTCCGTTTTAAATAAATTACTTACGCTCCAGTTATCGCAAAAACGCTTGTGCGGTGCATCGCTTTTGTGTCAGTATGTGTAGCTGTGTTACCCACACCTACATTTGACACTACATTCCGTAAATCTTTTTTACAAGAATAGAATGACACCTGTCACTTTGACACAGACGATACAGTACGTAAAAATAGTTTATATTGTACTGAAAATAATTCAGGGTGTAAAAAAATAATTAAACGGTGTATTCCATTCATGAAAATAAACAGCTTTCTCAAATAACCCATACAGAGTTCTTAAAAAAAATTTAAACGCTCTTAAAATTGGCTTGTTAGAGGATCAATTTGTATGAAAATTCCAGGTTCTTTTTTGCAAATGCAGTATAAGTTCTGTAAGAGAAGATGTTCAGTTTTAAGAGTAGAATGCCTGATAAACTTATTAACAGATACTTATACAGTGCTAGATGAAACACCAACATTATGTTTTATTTTATTTTACAATTTCTCTGTATAATTATTTTTTCTTCCAGTTGTGTTTAATAGGGTGCCTAGCAACTACGTGATACTTTATACTATTGAAATATGTAAATACTTAAAAACCTGGGAGTTTCACTTTTGCCTTAGCACAAAAAAAATGGTTATAAAAAGTTGTATCTATTATAAATTATGACGATCGTGTAAAAAGCTGCACGCTATAAAATTACACTAAACCAAGGATTTAAACACGAACCAATTGACAATTAGCTAAAACGAACAATGTTGACCCAAAATCGTTATCAATGCCATGCCATTAAGGATTTACTGTTGAAATTATCGCTAGTTTGCGAAACAAACAGAAACATAAAATGGAATAATTTATTATAGAAATATCCTGTTGTTCGTTTTATTTCGCGGAATAAAATACTGTATAGGGAATGATAAATCAGTAAATCACAGACAATTTATTTTGTAAATACACATACAATCACGGACTTGCAATGTTATTGACAAATACAACTACATAATATGTATATATAATTCTAGATCCTAGTCTCTCGCCATTAAACCTGTTATAAAACAAACATACATTCAGGTTCAGGTAAATAAGCCAAGCGCGATTTTGTTTCTTTTGGATACTCGTTATTTCACCTATCTTAGACTTTCTAAATACATAAATAAATAAAATACCTTTTTTGTTTCGGTAAAAATAAACCATTTGTACCCGATGTAGGTGCCACAAGTTTTTTCGTAACGACCTTTCATTATATGAAAAGAACTAATGCATATCACTTGTTTTTAGCAAAAAATAATATGGGAATCTTCAGGGAATAGGTAATAGATGTTATTATTTTTCAAACACTACCAACGTAGATGTACTAATTCATTTAAATGTTCACATAAAATCAGGTAAATAGTTACTTAAAATAAAGGAGGTTTTTTATTAAACTATAAGACGCTTTTAATACCTACACTTAAAATATTAACAAATTCTTTTTCTTTGCAGGTAAATTAAAGCAGTTTTAAAGGGTAACAGAGCAAGTGACTTTATAGAGGAGTCCTTCCTGATACCCACTCGTCGCGTATTGTAAGTTGATTGTACGATATTGTTTGTAAGGGCACCTTCATATCAGGCTTACACATTTTACTTTTTTTTACCATTTATCAGATTGGAATTAAGTTTGTACGAGTAATCAGGATTTTTTTCTGAGAACTTTTCAAAATTTGAAAAAAACAGGGTGGTTAATAAAGAGACCTTCTGTTCTATTATGAGATTTTCTTGATAGCGTAGAAAAAGTTAAGTGAAAATAAATAAACATACCATCGTTATCATGCACACTTTATATGTATAATAGTAACCTAAATATTCATAAATTTAACTGTCAAAACGCTTTCCTATTAGTGATTTGATAAATCTATGTCTAGGAAAATGTTATGATAGTTTTAATGGGGAAACCTGTTAATGTCATGGCATATAGCATTTGCTGCTTTCCGTCGACTAATATATCACCTTATACAATATTTTAAGTCATTATGAGCGCGCCTTAAGTCTGAGTGAAGGTGATCGGCCATTCGATTGAAAGTCACTCGCAAATGTCGAGTTCCGTAAAGTAAGTACTACAACTGTCTGGAAGTACTGACCTTGCTAGATAAGAGACAGCTGCTATCTCAGCTGTTTACTTGCTTTATTTAAAAGTTCAGTTCAATTAATTTGAATTTAACCGTCAAAGTACTCGAGAAATAAGACTGTTGATAATATAGTATTCCTTTTTATACTTTAAAAATTAAATTATGACTGCCCTTATGATTTACATACGTTTTTATAACGCGTATTTAAATGGATGTAGTGTATTCAAATGCTGTCACTAGATGGCAGACGTTAACCCATGTTAGAGGCCTTACATTCAGCTTGAAAACTTTAAACACTGGGGTTGGCCACGAGGCCCACAACTTTCACCACTGCGGACTTGGCCCTAGCATGTGAAGTAAGAGTTAACCTTTCCGAGGTATAGCAAGAGCCCGTGTCCCAGTAGAGTGGGGACGCTATAGGTTCTTACCGAACGCCTCTTTTGTGTTGAGGGTTAAAGGTGAGTGTGAGCCACTTTTTTGTAATAGAGAACTTTTCATGCACGAGTCCGATTCGCATTTACCTCGTCTTACAATCTATAAAATAAATTGTCCTTGAATATACCCATGTAAGTGGTTTTTGTGTGTGGTTATTGTCATTTAACAATCGACAGCTATTGAGAAGTTATCGACTACGTAGTCTCTTCAATGATAGTCATACTATTGTTTGCACTTAAATATGTTTCCTTTGTATTAACTTATGCAATAACCTTTTGTTTACTTATCTGCCCCTTATACTTAGATAAGAAAATACTTAACAAATATAAGGTATGATGTGTTGATTGTATTAAAAGTTAAAACCCTGGCGTCTATAAATAGGTAGAAAGTAACAAAATACCTACAAGGTGTTTTTTTAATGACGAATATGAATATTACCGGTAATATTTGGATCTTTGTAATGTTTTTGTTTTTCCAAATGTGTTTTTAAAAACGTGAAAAATCGGTTGACTGTCTGTACAAATCGACCGTCGCATTGACCCTGGAGTGTATGAGATTTTGGATAAAATGATTATAATGTGGGTCGTCTTGGTTGTTAAATCTGTAAATACGAGTAGTAGTTTGAACACGTGGAAACCAATGAGGTTAGCCATCTTTCCGCCACGCTTACCTTATTTTAACTATTATGGACATCGCACCTAAGTCAAACCTACTACTATGGCAAAACATATAATAAATATCGTAGTTGGCGTTGATGAAACTCGCTTATCGAATAGGGTGACGTCATTAAATCCTACGCGGACGGACGGTTGAAGGGCTCTCGTGCTCGTCTTAAATCCTCAACCCCTCAAAGGGTGACCATGTTTGCATCCATGTAAGTAATGTCAAACTTAAAAAGATGACATGTAATTCACAGACAAGAGGCAAATATAAGATGCTGTTTATGACACTTGACCAACTTTCTCCAAAAATATTTATATAGATACAATAAGAGGAAAAAAAAGAGGAAAAATCACACGACTTCCCATGCACAATAACCGCCGATGAATCGATTTGTAAAATTTGTATGCAAATTAGTTTTTTTTTTGCTCTGATTGAATCAGCAAATAAAAAGTGATCATGTACTTATATCTTAAACCTGATTAGTTGATTACTGAGAAATCGTACGAATCAAGATTACTGCTGCTTATTATAAAGAACATAGATTAAAGGAACATTTGCGTGTAGTGTAGTGTCATATTCAGACATTATAGCTTTACAAGACTGAACAATACCGGCCTTAGAAAGGAACAGATTAATAACAAACCTTTACAAAAGTGCTAGTAAACATTGCTACTCATCCAACATGGTCACCCTAGTATGTAGACACTCCATAGACACTCTCAGCATCGCAGACGAGTAGAGTGTCCATGCGCGAGCGGTCTCCGGCGAAAGCTTGCCTCTTGCGCTTTCCTTTAGCTCTTTAGATAAAAAAAGAGTTTTTTTTCAGGGATGTACTCCACTTAAGTTTTCGTAACTCGCTGGACCATCGCGTACTTGAAAGCTCCGGTACAATAAGTTTGACCCGTTTCAGACGGCAGAGTTTTTGCTAGATTTTATATGGACCAACCATAATTTACTGTTTCTAATATCGATGACATACGCAGAGTAAATTATTGCAAAACTCAATGGCAAGGAAGGAAACTCGGTGTAACAGTCAAGGGTACAATATCCTGAACACAAAGAGGTCAACTCGAACTAGAACAATAGGCCAAGAGCCTGACTTATTAGCATTTTCATTATGTGCCGTGACCAACTTAAAGTTTAAGATATGTAATTGAACAAAAAAATAACCAACATTTTATTTACTTTTTAATATCATAAAGATATGTATGTCACTATTTTATGAACCGACAAAATTCACGCAATCGTAACATAAATAACTATGTATTTTGTATCATCTCACACGAAGATGGAAACAGCCATACCTAGATCTGATTCTTTAACACAATATATCTTTCTTACTTCATACAAGAACACATCAATGCTTTTAATATTGATGTTTGGTGGTAAACTTACAAAACAGTGTCAGAAACTAATCAGGCTGTCCGTCCGTCCTACAAAATTGGACCCCGCCAAAAGTCGAGTTCACGACTTCCTGATTAAAAATCATAAAGACTAAAGTTTTAAAAGTACAGAGGACAAGATTAGTACTCTAGGGAAATAATAAAATAAAATACCTATATTTTCGATGAAGGTGATAACCTCGGTGAAAACGTAAGCCGTTATCTCTCTCTTATTGTCTGTCACAATTAACCGTACTACCACAAGGGATAGATGACGGTTGCCTGGTATTGCACTAATTCTTTTCCACGTATTGTATTACATTAAACCTTAAAGAAAGACCTAATACTGATATTAAGATACGGGACTGATCACTACTTGGTTATTATTCAAAGGCTTTAGCCCTCGAAATAAAACAATGTAAAAGGCAAAAAGTCGCATCTTTTAATTCAAACAAATAGGCAGTTCTCCAAGTCCGCAAGTTACTCAGCGCCACTTGAAACCACTTAACTGTGTTGCGGCCATACATGTATGTTACTGGATATTCTTAACGAACCTGTAAATTGGCTTCAACCGCGCGCTGTGGAACGGAGCGATAGAGTTAATTCCGCCAATTACACCGGTGTGACCAGGATATGTTCAATTCCCCCTATAAATTCAATACGTTGGTGTAATTGTTGCTAATTGTACTAGGTAATGTAATATAATGAGCAATGAATTGTGATACGGCTGGACTTTTAAATCACAAAATTTACGTCCTTCCCAGTTTGTGATATCAAAGTAGATAATTGTGATTTATTGTGAAATAGCAACTTAATTTTCAGAAAAAATGTGTGAAATCAATGAAATTGGATTGGATAAAATAATCTTATTATATTTTTTTTTAATTCCAGTGTATTATCCGAGAAAAAAAGAAAAACACAAAAAAAACTTAAAGTATGTACTTTTATACATAAGAATTTAAGTGATTTTGAAATCACAAAAAGCTGACAACCTTATCTCGAACCACGCGTGTTGATCTGAATAGCTGATTGGTGTATCTGTATAATTTGCAAAGGTACAAATTTTTACAATGTTTTTAAAATGGAAATGGGAAAATAAATACACCACGATTAATAACGTATATATCTTTGAAGCATGGCTTTAGGCCTGTATTTTGTTCTATATTTATATACGTATAAACGATATTATGGTAATAATAAATTTTGTTGCACTGACTCTCGTAACATGAAAGCCAAAGCGAATTAATGTCACCTAATCGGGTCGTAATTCTTGTACCCCGGAGGCAGGGCTTCAACGACAGACCCAAGTCCCCAATTTTGGGGAGCTTAACCAGTATTACGCTTTGTAAAAATAGACACGAGTAATTGTCCTCTTTATGGCGTGGATCAGACAACAAATATATCTATTAAATTACTTTTTCTTTCATTTGGGCTAATTTTATTACGTTTATTTCATTTGAAAGATTGATACTGTGATAAATCAAAGAAAAATGTTCAATCACTTTACTTAAAAGATACAAGCTTTTCAAAAAGTACCAATTCCAAAATCAAGCAAGTATAATTTTTAACATTTACATAAGTACGAGCGAGCGCGTGCATTGAAATAATGCATTGTCATTACTTTACGGTTTGACCTAATTAATTATTCAATATTTTGTAGAAAATCACTTCACAATCGGTCATCAAGCACGACATGCGATTTGCTCACCATCATAATTTCATCCGTTCAATATATACAGGATGTACCAAAATTGGTGCAGGACCCGATAACTGGGGATTCTACTTATCGTACTGAACAATTTTTGTTCTACAGCTTTGTTCTTTGTTCAATTTTTGGACTCTTTTTTTTTTTTTTTTTTATTTACAATTGGTAAGCCCTTGGCATCATCTCACCTGGTGGTAAGTGACGATGATGCCGAAGATGGAAGCGGGCTTACCAAGATTCCCCAACGCAATGGGGAACTGGCTATCTTATCTTCATGCCGGAACACATCAATGCTGTCAACATTGATGTTTGGCGGCAAGACTTAGATAAGATGGTGGTAGCTAGCCAGGTGGGCTCAGAAAATGCCCTACCACCAACCAAACCGAGTCCTACAAAGTTGGACCCCGCTGGGAATCGAACCCGCGACCTCCTGATGTGAAGCGAGCGGACTAGCCGCTAGGCCACGGAGGCGGCTACTCTCCATACAAAAATAGGAAAAAATGGCAAAACAGATGATAATTTGTAAGGAAAGTCCAAAAACTTTTTTGCGATTGTAGCAAAGTCGTAGAACAAAAGTTGTTCAGTACGATGAGTAGAATCTCCAGTTAACGGGTCCTACAACAATTTTGTTATACTCTGTATTTATATTTTTAACAGAGTTTAGTACATATACAGTTTATAAAAATATTTTGTTGTGTATTAGTTATTTGTAACGGATATAACACGGTGTAATATTTTAAAAAAAACTTAGAACAAGCCACTGACATCGTCTATCTGCCTGCACCCATTAGGTATAACCGAACCTGAAAAACAAAGGCAGATATTTTAAGCAGGAGTAAACAAAAATTCACCAATCGTAGGCAATACTTGAGATTGTCTCGTCTTCTGTCCTTTTAAGCGAACACTCTATGAATCTACATTGGATTGCAAATGAAAAAAACGACTTATAATCACGAGAAAAGTGGCAAAAAATGGCACGCCACGTTGTTAGCTCACAATAGACCTTCCTTTGAATAGAAACAGTACTAAACAGGAAAACATCGATCAATCATGTATCAGACATAGTAATTAACTCAATAGCGTCCAATATTGCATATGAGTTACAATCCCGCAACGCGATGGTTTTCATATCAGCTATGTCTGCTTTGTATCTGATGCATATTACAAATTAGTTAGTTATAGTTAAAACATGATGCCCTAATATTCACATGGTTACAACCATATAAAAGTCATCCTACAGGTACGAGTAATAGAAGTTGCCAAACAGCATTGCTGGTTACAAGGCGTCTATAAAATTCTAATGAATTTCTATCTCTGTAAACTGTTGTCAGAGAGGAGGAATCGAAGACATCTTTAATTAAACTTGACTGCCCGCTTGGCTAGCTACCACCAACATATCTATGTCTTGCCGCCAAGTCAGAGTCAAAATCAAATCTTGTATTTGCAAGAACATAGTAGGTATAAAGGTGTTCTTAAATTTAGAGTATCCGCCAAACATTATTGATGAACATAAGACAGCTAGTTTCCTATTCCGTTTGGGAATCTTGGCAAGCTCAAGTACCATCAGGTGAGATGATACCTAGAGTTAACCAATATGGAATAAAATAAACAGCCAGCAACTTCCATTATAAGTTCCGTGGTGCATTCTTATACCGGACAATACCATCATCACAGAACATCTCCGTAAAATGCATCCGAGAAAATAAATCGTCTGTTTCTAGATGCAAAAGGCCAACTATGATAATGTTTCAGTCTCAACTCACAATGGTGGCAAGTCGAATTAAATATTACGAATTTTAGTAAACTTATAGTAAATTGAACTTTACCTCCATTAAAAACCATATAAAGACTCACCGTCGCGTCAGTCCTCAGCGCGCTGAACTATACAATAAAGTGTGAACCATTATCAGCCAAAGGACGTCCACTGCTGGACCGACCACACCGACCGGTCCTACACTGCCCGCATCCAGTGAAAGTGTTAAGTGTGAATAAGCTAAGTAAAACTATTTTCTTTCATATTTACTTCAGTTTTTCGTGTCCTGTATTTTGATTGTACCTACTTACCTAAAAGCTCCACAGTTACCTTTCTGTGCACGGGCCGTGCACATCCCGAGGGCTCTCCTCTCTAGGGTCGTTAGTCCGCCGCTCTCTGTTTATTTGAAAAAGTGTTACTTTTGCTGTAGAAAATATATATTATATGTTAGCATTTAGTAAATTAAAACATTATTGCCTAAACTTGGAACGCATATTATCATTTTAGACAGGTTCTACTCTCAACTGGGGTTTCTACTCAATAAATCTGAACAAATTTTCCCAAGTAACTCATCTTACACATCATTCACACTTCATACAATTGGCTGATCACCAGATCGGTTTGTATGAAGAGACAAATTTTTGAGTTAACACCCGAGTTTGACCCCTGCTGATAGGTTATTTCGAGAGCACCCTATATCCCACATAAGATGAAGAAAAAAAACAAGAAAAAGCTTATCTCTTTTTAGAGTTTTGTATTGTTGAATGTCTGAAGTCAATATATTTTATTACGAGTATTGTAAATACATGACATTGTGAGTCCCTTTCTTATAAGTCTATAAAATAAATAGACTCAGCTTATTAAAAAGAACTTTATTAAGAAATCTAGCGGAGTGCCCGCGGAGATTGACGTAAATATGTCGTAAACAGAAAATGACGTACCGTCTATTAACTATATTCCAATTTTTAATTTATTTTCCCAATGGTTTATGATTTGCGTTGTCTGCAAGCACAAAGTAGGAAATGCTAGTCAATAAATTAGTATGTCACGCTACTGTTTTACGAGTAGGTAGGCAGGTATAGATTTTAAAACAGTAAAGCATTCAAAGACATAAACATTCACCGATGAAAATACAACATTAAAATTTGTTCCTTGACTACTCAGAAAGTTAATTAAGAGAACTATTGGTTTATTGTTTCTAATTGTATTTACAATTTTGTTGAAACAACCTTCTCTAAATAAGCCGCCAACGCTTGTAATGGAAATAGGACCCAATTAGCTTTAGGACCAATTTTAATATGAATTTAGGAAGATAACTCATCATCTGAGTATCCTCAAAGTTATTTCAAAAGGGTATACTGAAGATTGTTTTTCGAATGTAAGTAAGCACCCTTGTTTTGTTTCTGTTATGAGTTTCGTAGTTTGTTTTATTTGCGATAAAACAACAATAACTTTATGTTTCGAAGCATCGGCAAGGGAAATTTGAATTTCTTTAGATAACATCAACAAGTTCTCATGAAACTGAACAACTTTTACAATGAAACCTAAAATCAATTCACAAAAAGAAATTTGGACTTTTCTTACCAATTGATCAATTGATCCGCCAAATGTAACTTTTTTTGGTAGAATTTTAGAAGAAGACTATAGAAACAGTAAAATATAATCGATTAGGAATAAAGCCAAATTTGTGCATTTTAGGATAAAAAAAAACTGGTCCTATTGTGTGATACCATAAAAGATATATATAATCAAATACTAACATAATAGGTATAATCTTTCATGATACTACAAATATATCTTTATTTGTTATGACAGCTCCAGTGGATTACACACGATTCAGCCCAAATTTTTGACACCAATCAAAATCATTCCTGGCGTAATCATCTGCATTTCGCCACGAAACCGAGTGGCATCGATACATAGTGTTTTTGGTCATGACAGAGCAGCTGGTGCCATGAGAGTGGTTGCAATTGAGAAAATTATTTTTACACCCTATTTTAATATGTGTATTTTATGAAGGAGATGTAGATATTTCTTGAGATAGTAAATATTTCTCCGTTGGCATTTTAAAGGCTGTATAGGGTATAGAATTTTCATTTTTTATCTTATCATCCAGTTGGCTTAGTATCATGCAGCCATTAAAACTGTAATGGAGAAAAGTGTTTTATGTAGTTAATTATTTAAAAAAAACACTACTTCAGTTATTACTCAGCACAAAAGCATTAAATACACAGTAGCTTTGCCGCGAAGTGTGTCTTAGAGACACGTTGAATTAGATACGGAACCCTGGTCCCCGGAACGAGGGTCATAGCCCTTCTGTCTGCAAGAGACTATTCACTCCCGGAAACACTTAAGCATAAACATAACCCTCTACTTCGTCACTTGGGTAAAAATGTACGCTGACCAACATAGTCACTTTACACTCTTCACAAGATGTCCAGCGAACCATTTTGATATATACGATGTGTCCCCCGTTCAAAAATAGCTGACGGTACAATGACCGCTCTCTCCGTTGCAAAATTAAATCTCATTATTTTTCATGTCTATTTCGTTGCAATGGGAACAGATTTTCTTAACTCAGAACTGTTAATAAAGCGAGATTCTTAAAAAGAAACAAACTGAACTTCTCAATAATTGTTGTCACATAAGCTGTTTGATTTCATGATATCAGTTATCATTTAAAATAAAATATATGCAACTTCTTTTTGTTTAACAATATACGCAGTAGGTGAGGAGTTTACAAACATTAAGGAGAATGTAATAATAGCTACAAAGGAAAGCTTTTTATAATTAAAACGAACAAAGTATTAAGCTAAATACTTCTCGTATTCTAAAGGTCATCTAGAACTTAAAAATAGCACTAATTTTCTGACGCTCGCTCTCGAATAAAGCTGTTATAATAATTTGAGTTTACGACTGCAGATCTGTCACTAATAGACTAATTTGTTTCTGAGAATCGTATCAGGGCTCACAAGACGTCTAGACTAGACAATCTGAGTAGTACGTTTGTTTGGATAACTAGATTAATCTGCATGCATGTGGTGAAACTGGCAAATATTTCAATCGGACCTGATTGGGTGGACGTGATATGTTTGTGCACCTAGTTTTATACCGACCAAAGAGGGAGGAGGTTCTCAATTTGGTTGCTTTTTTTACAGTAAACACAACAAAAACCGACGTTACGATTAAAGTCGGTTGTTTTAATTTGTTGTCAATAATACGTAAATACTTCGTTGCAGTAAAGATAGTTTCATGACCAAAATCGTCATATTTCATTAAGAATATCCTAGAGGCAAAGTAGTCCGATATTACGTTAGTATACGAAATTTTTTACGAATAAAGCGTCTTATTGAAATTTGTAGATAGATTTCTATGAGAAACGGTCGTAGGCGAATTGGCCCAAAAGCCGCCACATACTGTATATCAAAGGAAAGGGCACTTCAATTACTTTAAGATTATTGTTAGACAGACTTATCACAGTATGTCGATCGTCAACAACTTATTATGGGACCATTATTTAAAAAACAAATTTGATGAATTGAACATGGGTTTTTATAGGGTTAATTGTTTAACGTTATGAGCAGATAGAAGCTACAGTTTAAATTACTTAAAGTAAGTAAGTACATTTTATTCAGTACCAGACAATGAAATTAGAAACTAATGGGCAACTAAAACAGCACATGTAGGTACCAAAAAGGTTACCACTCACAATAATGTTGTAACTTGTAACTCTATCGAGTTACAACGCTGGTTTTCAGAGGTCACCCCAACTAAATTAAAAAGCTTTTATCTTAAATATATTACGATTCCCAAATAAAAAAATACAATGGGGAAGAAAACTGACCGAACTCGCCGATAGAGGCGCTGATATCGCTTGACTCATACTAACTGTCAAAACGTATAGAAAAAATTGTTTACGTGAACTAAACATAAGATTATTTAAAAAATGCCGCGTTGTGTGGCGATTGGTTGCAATAATAATGGAAATCATTAATTTCCTAAAGATTCTCGGATGAAGAAGACGTGGGAAAAGTTACGTTATCAACTATGTACTTTTCAACTTCGCCTTTAATTGAGGAACAGTCCAGTCGCATACATTTTCCATTTAACAATTTTACAGAAATAAAACTAATTTATAACACCTCGATAATAAAAAACGCAGACCTAATTGAAAGTTGTTATGAGTCAAGCGTCCGAAGCGCCATCTGCAAATAGCTTTGCGTTTTCTTCCCCATTGACAAAATGGAAAAGCAACAGAAAGCTACTTACTTAAAAGTCTATTTTAGATGTAACCTCAACAAGTCTAAAGTTTGCAGCAAGTTCGGTGGATCTGTCAAGTGTCGGAAGTCAGGTCGGAAGTAGTGCGGTGTCGGCTAAAAGCGGTCGCCAGTTGGTAACTGGTCAAGTTTGTTGAGATCTTGAGATGTGAAAGGCCGATTTAAATATCCTTATATACTATAGGGTAATTGACTGTACCAACAATTAATTATGAAATATAGGCATTTCACTAAACGACCTATTTTAATTGAAACAATAATAAACTTAATAGCTCGAATTTTCACTACACGTTCAGATTTTAATTTAAAATATTTCGTAATGAGTATGGAAACGACTATTCGAAATTATGACGTCATAGATTGCTATTTTTTTAAATATTTGTCGTTTTTGACTAAATATATTTATAAGCAGAGGATAAAAGAAGTTAGTCGTCTATTAAAAAATAAAACAAATATTTTTCTCTTGACTTTTATATTTTTTTCTACAGCCTTTTTATGGCGTATTTTCCAATTGAAAATGCGGTATACATTTAAGCGTTAAAAATTCAACCATTTATCTTACTTAAGCCAAGAGTGAGCGACCGGAAATAAGGTTTTTGTTTTTCTTCCATACTCGTAACTTTTTTTGATAACTTGGGGGCCACTGTTCATTCCTTGCAGAGCCACCCTCCTGCAAGACCATTTCGTTCCCTTCTTTACGGGTTTAATATTGTTTCGAGAACGCCTCACCAGGACAAAATAAATGTTTGTATGGACCCCACGTGCCAAACACCCCAGGCATACAAGGCAGCCCCTAAACCCAGATTCATCCCTCCTTAACTCATCTTAAGAAAGTCTACAATCGCGTAACTCGTACTTGATGAGATTTTTTGACGACGTTACCCGTGCAATTTAAGCGTTATTGGATCTCAGAGGTATTTTTCACGGGTCTAGCGAATTTTATTGCCCTGTTTCTTATTAATGGTGTATCAGAAGCAGACAGATTGATCTTGGTATTTTATGTATCTTTGTGTAGGCTTATGCAGTCAGGTAGCTAGAGGACGTGCTATATTAGGTATATTTTGAGTGTACTGACAGAAGAGACTTTTAGGTACTAAAGATGAGTGGATACGAAACCTTGACGATGCGAGATCAAACCACTGTTTACCATTTATTTTTGAAGTAAAATCTGGGACGAACGTTTTGAACTCAGTAATTTCGTTGAAACAGTTTAATTTTGTTTTGGACCTCGGCGAGATATTCCACTATCTTGTAATTAAACATATATCATCACTAATCACTAATTACAAATGCGAAAGTATGGATGTTTGTTTGTTTGTTTGTTCCGTTTTCACGTTAAAACTACTGAAAGGATTTGGATGAAATTTGGTTGGTAGATAGATAAAGCACTCGGCTAACACATAGTTAACACATAGCTAACACTTATCCCGGAAAACTCGAAGGTTCCCGAAAGAATGACTAAAAACTGAAATTTTTACTTCGCCACTAGGTAGCGCTGCCTTAATATTTTATCTCTCTGGACCCAATTCTGAAGTTTACACAGACGAAGTCGCGGGTGCAAGCTAGTAACAAAAAAACTTTTCCCAATGAACCTATTTTCTAGTCGCAAAATAAAATAACCTTTCATACTAATTTATTTAGCTGAGCGTGCTACTTTGTATGGCACGTCCATTTTTTTTTGTGAATTGACCATATATCATAGGTTTCTTGGAGAAAATTGTTTAATTTTGTAAATGAAATCCACTGCGAAGTTTTGGCAGCGAGTCCAGAAATAACTCTGTATTTGTTAAATTTTCTTAGAGGAATACTTACTAAATTTTACCCCAGTAATTCCCCAGTTTGACATTATCATATTTAATTCAAGTCTCCGACGCGAAGCTAAACGTGTAAATTGGTAATAATGGTTCGTCTGTGTTAAGAGCGTACCGAACGCCGTCACTTTTAAAACACTTCTTTAATATATACAATTTTTACTAAATATTTTAGTAGGTACTTACACTTGCTACTACACATAACAACAATTGTACTTTATTTTTATTGTACTTTATTGTACTTACACATAACAAAATGTAGTGGTTATGTTAGAAATACAATGGTAAGGATTTCATAAAACACAAAACACATATTATACCTTGAACCCTCTATTTCCTATCAGTGTAACTGATCTTGATGGTCACTTTAGTGAGTTAAGTTTTTTTTAAATTTACAATTAGTAAGCTCTTGATATTATGTCATCTGATAGTAAATATGGTATAGTTAAAGGTATGCTAAAACGCTTTTTTTGCTTCATAAAATCCTTTACTATATGGAGCACAATAAGATTGACATAATTTTGTGCAATTCTGTTTCAAAATAAAGAAACAAAAAATATAAAAGGGGATGTCGGCGCTCTCTTAAATGTGTTATTAACTTTTCCGCTTTTGGTGTTTCGTTTAGAACTTAGCAGCAGTATAAACTTTTGGAACGCAATAATTTAGTTACAGAGAAATAACTTCTGAACTCGTATTTAAAATAGATAGCAAACAAAAAGAAACACGCAGACTTTTTAATTTTAAATGAAAATTTATGTTACAGCCTAAATATTTTTACAGCCCTCAGAGATAATTATTTCCAGTAAATAGTAGTAGTGACTTTCGTCAGAAGTATGGAAACAATGGAAGATATATTCCCTTTTAATCTTGAGAATGTAGTTGAGTAAAAACAGGCGCGGATCCAGGATTTTGTTCAGGGGGGGGGGGGGAATTTTATGTGTACCCTTATTTATGAAGCGGATGGTTGGGAGCGTTTTTTTGAATAGTTAAGAAATGCCTCTATTTATTTGCATTTTATAAAAGTTTTAGTACTTCGGTAAGGCTTCGGGGGGGGGGGGGGGCAATTGCACCCATTGCCCCCCCCCCTGGATCCGCGCCGGAGTACAAACTATAGTTGGTTCTTTAACTAATTGATTAGATGAATTCTGAAATTAGCATGGAAAGTAAAATTTTTATTTGCGAATTGTGTGGCTAAAAAGAGCCTCGATGTATTTTCACGCTTTGTCCTAACTTTAAAAATATATATTATTATAATAAATAGGTATTTATAGAAAGTGTGAGAGCGAGGTGGAGTGGAATTAGCCCCTTGCGGCCTTCAATTAGCCCTCACTGTCACAGCGAAAAGGCACATACATTAATCACGCCCGCCCAGCGCGGGAAAGGAGTTAAATCATTGTAAAACTTTTTATTTCTATGGTTGTTCGTAATGGACCATAAAAAGCTTACGTTCTTATATTTTAATGCGTAAGTCTGGGTTTGCGTAAGCCTATTAAAGTTTTAATCCAAAAAAATACACGAAAGTACTAATAAATTAATATAGAGTGAATTAATATGGAACCCCCAATAAGTCACTTATATCGCGCAGCTAGAAAGAATACAGTGTAATTTTTTAAAATGTTTAAGTTGTCGATGTTATAAAAAAATCTATAGTTATCAGGATGCGGTAACATTTCATAATGTATCGACCCTTTCTAAAAGACGTGAAATTGCCAACCAAATGTTTCTTTATATAATTTAAAAAATATATATGTTTAACTGCCCAGACCTAATAAATAGTATTTATTATTTTGTCTGTAACAGTTCACTAAGAAAGAAACCATTGTTTGCTCAGCCTTTAGTGTATATGTCGCAGGGATATGTTAAAATAATAAAACCATTTTATCATATCCCTAAGTTCAGTGTAATGACAAAATAAACATGTCGCGCATTGTAGTCAGATACCGCACGCAACCCCCGCTTCACCGCACCGCTTAATACAACTCGCTCGCTCTCAGTTGTCTCTTCCCATAAGTCGGGAAGATTAGGCCATACTCCACACACGGGGGTCAAGACCGGATTGGTGGAGGCTTGGGGCTAGTGGCCAATCCCAGTGTCGAAAGTTTTCAAGCCGCCTGTGAGGCCTCCGACATGGCTTAGGGATATGATAAAATGGTTTTATTATTTTAACATATCTCGGGATTTGATTAAATCCCTTAGTGATTTGATGAAATCAATTATTTTAACATATGCCTGCGACATATTCAAATTATGAACAATTCGAATTCATTTTTAGATCAACTATGCTTTATAATCTTAAATATCTCTAGCACAATATAAAAAGCAAATAACAATTTTATTTTATATAGAAATTAACTAGTTAACCACTTTTCAATACTGTAATGTTCCTACCTATAAATATATAAGTACCTGCTTATAAATGTATCCATTAGCGGACACCTGTTATTGGTCTATTATGTAACCATACTATTGTGTAATATGTATTGTGTTATTGACTGTTGGTGGCCCAAATAAAAAAAAAATTTAAATTTATTAATTTAAATTAAATAACCTAACCCTTTTTTTATTAACCCGACTGCATTTAAATGTATCCTGTGTCAGTCTCGGGATCAAGACGAATCTAACGACACCTCTCATGTTAGAATCTATCAAGCCGTTTAGGCTACAGAGCGTGCCAAAAAATATACATACATACACTCGAAAAAGATAATCCTTCTTCTGACGCAGTCGGGTAAAAATAAAGCATCAAAATTATATGTATCTCGACGCAAGTAATTTTTTTCTTGATGATAGGATAACCGCGGTAAGTTAGGCTCCTTAAAGATGCAGGTTTTGAAAGAAAGGTTTTAATGCCACTTCTGAAATACGAAAATAAAATCTTATGATTGAGGACATAAAATTTATTTTTCTATGTGCCCCATCTGCGGAATATCGCCACAGCAGCGACCAGCAATGGAAAAAAACTACGTACTCGTATTTTTATTGTTCTTTTTTATGATCTAGCAATAAAGTTTCGAGACCAAAGAAAATACTTATCCCTTAAATACTTAAAATGCGTACAATCTAACCAGATATAAGTTGGACTTGGTTCTACTTCTGCTTTGCTTTATACCGGTCGGTCTGCGCCAGAGTCGGATGTCTGCGTTTTTGTTGAGAAACATCCTCCTTAGATAGATGTTACATTAGAAATGTTACATTTTATGATAAGGTCAAAATCCAAACACATATGTAAGGCGTATTTACCAATATTATGTATATTTGGAAATGTGTTCAGTTTAACAGACAGAGTTTTCAGTAGTTAAAAACACTTTATTTTTAATCAGCTATAGTGCCAACTAAATAAAATTGCAATATTTATAGAAGTGGATGCAATACAACCATTTCCACTCAATACCCCGGTAAGGAATAGTGCACCACGCAAACTTTTCCAATAACATTGCGGAGACATTTTCAATTATTAACTCTATCCGCAAATCGGAACTGCATCAAATTTGCTGGAATTTCGACGAATGGATTGTTGAAACTTTGGTTACTTTTAGTAAGTGCCTACCAATATCCTATTCAAGTTTTCGTTCTACTGGAAAATTGTTCAAAGGCAAGTTGACGCGTCTTCCTGTCTTAAAAAATAAAAATAAATTTACTCGAATGTACAGTACTGCCTGTACTGTACATTTTTAGAAGGGCGCTTTTTAGTCTACCTAATACGAAGTTAATACTACTTAGTATTTGTGTTTCTGCCGTTTGTCGAGGTTTCAGGAAACGTTTCTGGAGAGAGAAGAAACGTCGGGTCCAAAACAGTCCTCCAAAAAAACAATATAACATATTACGTAATGTTACGATGACATAATATAATATGTATTTCCAACGAGTTTGACGGGCTGTATACATTAGATATCAACGCAGACGAAGTTGAGAGCGCCCTACAAGTACTTAATATAACGGTCTTTGTTCATTACTAATTTCAAAGTTTTCATTTTCAAATGAAACCCGAAAATTTCACTTCGTAAAACAAGTAAACTCTGAAGATACCTCCAATTGAAATTATGTTTGAACTTATTTGAGTCCTTTTGTTGAGACCAATCTTACAACAAACAAAGCAAGCACACTTTACAATTCAATTTGATTGGATAAATAGGAGTCTGAAAATGTTGAACTCCATTTCTAAACGGCTATTGTTTGGACTCTGAACGTGTTCAGAGTTCAAATGCTTTTAACTATTGGAATGCGTCTCTGACTACTGATGGGACGAGAGTATTTACCCGAGCAGTTTGACATTTTAAATTTAGTTATATGTAAAATAACTTGTTCTTGATTAGCGAACCTTGCAGTCAAATTAGTAAGTACTAATTTAAATCGTGATTTTGTTCTGAATTTATAGTTTTCAGACTTTAATTGACGCGCTGAGAGCAAAAGTGGTGTAACCCCATTTTCGCTTAAATGGATTTATTTTACTTTGAAATAATTTATTACATTAATCATTATTTTTTAAGAAAAACTTACCTAAATTGTTAGTAACTATGTCAAGATGCATTATAATAGGGCAGTTTCATTATGATTTGGATAGATAAGTGCTAAAAAGTGTACCGGAGGAAGATGGCTTGCACCACTCTTTATGTTTTAAAAAAAGTATAATTTGTTCAATTATTCATGCTCCTTGTTGTTAACTAGGTAGTTCAAAATATCACCAAAGCAATTTATAAGGTAATAGCCCTAATTGTCCTAACATAATCTACATATTTGTCGATTATAATTTTTGTCGTCACCTTGCTACTATGCATATACGACGCTATAAAATAGTTAGAACACTGCACAATTTATATCATATCAGCTAATTAGCATACGAGTTTCAAGTGGTAAGAACCTTGTATTTGGTAGACCTCGTGACAGCCAAGTAGTACTAGATGGCACGGCTACCCTGTATACTTTTAGGTGCAAGGGACTGTACAAATCTACTTCGAACTGCTATCTAATTTGAATAAAACATATGTACCTAATATTTACCTTTTCATACTTTTGTCCAAAAAAAATACGCTTCTACAATTGCAGAGCATAGGCGGTTCAGTAAGCTCCCCGTAATCTATTTTTAGTTCTATCTAACCTAACACTGTAACTAACAATGCACATTTTATAAACGTTTCTATACATATCCGCATAAGAATTGGAGGCTGTTTATTGAATCTCCGGCTCCGCGAGATATTTTAATGTGATAGCGCGAGAGGACGGATCCGTGGATCTCGTTTTAACTCTCAGTGGATCCAATTTAAGGTTATTCTATTTTCGAAAGCTACGTTGCTTGTTTGAATTTTGTAGAAATCATGTAGAAGTATGCACTTGCGTATGCAATGATATGAATTGTTTTGTAGGAGCGCGAGTTAGACATTTTTTTTTCTTCCTTTATTCTACATCTACATTTAGTGTTCGAAAAAGACAGTTTTTTTTTAATTACAATTGGTAAGTCTTAAAGGTTTATAAACCAAATGAGCCCAAACTGGAGAAATTTACTGGAAGCTCTTGAATACTTCCACTATCCATGTCCTGGTTCCATCATCAGATCAACTCGACGAAACCAAATTATTGTCTTCAGTATTACAAACACTTGCAGAGTTTCAAATCGAAACGACAAATTTGAAGTTGGTTAAATTTGACTTCCAAGATTTGTTAACAAGCTAATAAAATCCGTGTTAATAAGAATTTTATTTTAATTACTGTACATTTTTTACGAGTTTCATTAATTACCTACATACCTAGTAAGAAAGGTAGTTAATACTTTTGATTGTACGTTCTTGGTAGAATCATATGGAATATCATATTGTATCACTCAATAAGTAAAAACCGGTCGCTAAATAAGTAAAAGTGCAGTTTTATTTTAAATTTAATAATAATAATAATAATATCTGGGACAAATCACACACGGTCATCTGGCCCCAAACTAGGATTTCCTGTATCTTGGGAACCAGAGACTGATATACATACACAAATACTTTTAAATACATACATATATAGATATAATACACCCAGACTCAGAGCAAACAATTCTGCTCATCACAGAAAAGTTTGCCCTGTGTGGGGATCGAACCCATGACTCTCGGATCAGAGGTCAGGATCGCTAACCACTTAGCCACCGAGTCAGTCAGTCATTTATGTAGAGAAAGTGAAATAACCCCACCAAAATGACTAGTAAGAAAGGATTGTTAGTCTAATCACTAACTACAAATCTCACCATTGGGTGAATTTACACTTTCGACGTTTCGTACCCCAATAGGAAAAGGCGCAAGTATATGCACATATGTGTATGTATGTATGTAAAGTACAGATAACAACATACACTTGAGCACACGAGGAAACGGAAGTAGTTCAACTTCAAAGGGCCTAATGCGGGGATTAGATCAAAGACGGCTCTCTGTGTCCGAGGGTCAGTAAAAAGATTTCTCTTCAAACCTTCTCGACACTTATATGGTAAAATACAATTCTCCATTTTTGTGATAAATGCATCTTAGTCTTTAAGAAGACTCAAGTGATAAAATAATATAGACCGTAACGCTACTCATTTTAAGTTCACATCAGTAAGGGTAGCATCGCGGCAGTTACGTCTAAGTCGAACGCCAAATTCTTGATGTTTACATGTTTTTAGGGTTCCGTAGCCAAATAGCAAAAAACGGAACCCTTATGGATTCGTCATGTCTGTCTGTCTGTCTGTCTGTCCGTCCGTATGTCACAGCCACTTTTTTCCGAAACTATAAGAACTATACTGTTGAAACTTGGTAAGTAGATGTATTCTGTGAACCGCATTAAGGTTTTCACACAAAAATAGAAAAAAAAACAATAAATTTTGGGGGTCCCCATACTTAGAACTCAAAATTTTTTTTTCATCAAACCTATACGTCTGGGGTATCTATGGATAGGTCTTCAAAAATTATATTGATGTTTCTACTATCATTTTTTTCTAAACCGATTAGTTTGCGCGAGAGACACTTCCAAAGTAACTTCTAAAATAAGAGAATGATAAAACAAGAAAAAATATATGATGTACATTACCATACAAACTACCACCGGAAACTGGTTTGAACGAGATCTAGTAAGTAGTTTTTTTTAATACGTCATAAATCGTAAATCGCAAATTACCTTTCATTCAATCAACTCAAATATAAAAAATATAGAGTTCAAGACATGTGTGATTATGAATTTATACGGAACCCTCGGTGCGCGAGTCCGACTCGCACTTGGCCGGTTTTTTTTTATTACTTTTATCTTGGCTTACAAATAACTTAAAAATAACCGTTCAAGTAAAATTGAAAGTATTAAAGTTACGGATTTTTGTGTTTGTTTCAACATAAACGAATGTTTTGTTTTCGAGAACATTCGCAATTAATACCAAAAAACAAGGTTTACAGGATATTGTTTATCATCAAAGATTTGTAAACATATTTGTGATTCTGTTTATGTTTTTTTTTATTGTTTCAAGTACTTATATAATATTTTTTTCCACAGTGATAGTTAGTCTTTCAATAAGAATTGAAAATTATTATTTAACCATTCTCAAGTTTATGTTTCGCTGATATAAGCTGCCTCTCGCTACGATATGGCGCGTAGTGTTTTTAGGTCCTACGGCGTAGCACCTACGCGCATAGGCAGCAGAGTCTACAGAAACTATTGGTATATTAGGCAAATACCATACGAAAATATCACAAGTTTAAAATAAATAAAAGCAAAGATTTTTTTTAGAAAATGAAATTTTTTTTTTATAAATATGACCTGCCTCTCAGAGGATTTAGGCGAATCTACCGCTACCTTGCACTCTTATATCCAATAAACAGTTTAGGTTAAAACATCGGCCAAATAAATAGACATACCTACATCAATCTGAAAAACATTACTATCCCTCTGGGGCCATCACTCAGGGTATAAACTAGGAATAACAATGTGTGATATCCCTGTATGGTAAGTATAAAGTTACGCAAATAAATTACGCTTTACGCCTCTTATGACGTGTTGGCGAAGTCGTAAAGGCTGAAAGTTCCTTACTTTCTAGGTCATACGGGAATCGTGAGAAAGGGCACAAAGTTACTCGAACTCAAGTCAGTGGGTGCCGGATTTTACTGATTAGGGTCCTAGGATATTTTTATCTGTGAGCATTGGCAAGTATACACCTGCCAGTATATAAAAACTTTTTGCTCCGATTTCAGGTTCTTTGGGGAAAGTTACCTAGAACATAAATAGTCACCCACTATTAGGGTTTCAATCCATCCATAATGAATTCGCAAATTTTTTTTACTAATTTATCAGCAGCTGATAGAATCGAAAACGATTTGATGAGTTTCGGAGTGAGAGATTTCTTTTAAATAAATTATTTTGGTTTTTGACGAAAATCTATTTAAAATCTAATATTATAGAATTTAATTATAGACCTCTGCTCCTCTAATTTACAGTGATAATAGGCATTTGCTTCGTAAATTTACTGAACAATCTCCGGTTGTTTCTAGAACTCTCAAGTACAGGAACGCAATTTCCGGTGCCTTTTGAGCCAGCTCTTAAGTATACATAGTTCTGTTGTGGCTACGACTGTCTGGCGACTACTTAATAGGGCAAAAAGTAATTATAAAGTTTCAACTTGGCGGAAGTGCGAATATACTAAGAAATATACTGATTCAATTTAGTGAAAAAATTTATAGGTTAATGATGAAACTATATCTGTTTTCATAAAATTAAATTTACTAACATTAGTACTGTAAGTCATTGTGTTTTACTGACACTTATGGGCTACGGTCTGAAATAAGTTTTATAATATTATTATTTTTATATGGCAAAAATAATGAAATAGTAAAATTCTAGACAAAACCATTTTATTTATCCAAAAAGAACTTGCAGACCAATCACGTTATATTCTATCCTATCCTTTTCTATCCTAGGAGTATGTGGTATAAGCATCAAATAGAAACAATCAATAATCTGGTCAGTTTCACACATTTTTTAAAAATGTTTTAGGTTAATGTTTTAGCCCTTTACGATAAATTAATAAAAATAAAAGCTGAATAACTTTAAAACCACAAAACCGATTTTCATCAAACATAGCTAAGACCCGCCATGTAACCTGCTTTCCAATAACAAACCATTCTTCTTCTTCTTATCGTGTGGCACATTTTAACCGTTCTATCCACAAGGTATAGACGTACCACAACCATTTAAACCCGTTTGTGAGCTACGATTCTATAAACAGATGCATAAAACGGGCTTTAAAGTTTAAAATTTTTAAACAGGTAATCCAGCAGCTTTACACAGTTAAATACTAAGGCTAAAGCTGTGCGCACAACTGTGGGTGATATCACCTCGATATAACTTGGGAATTTGCAATCTTAGTCGAGTAGCCAAGCGTGTCCGGAACCAACTTCTATAGTTTGGAGTCAGCTAGGGAGTTAGGGTAACTTCAATAGGCGACTATCGACTTAGCCAGCTAGATGAGACCCTGTAATCATTTCTGTGATACGCCTTCATTTGAACGTTCAACTAAAACTCTTCAGTTCAAATCCTGGCCAGTGTGCCAGTGTGTTTTTCTAAAACTACGTACATTTTTATACCGGTTGGTAAAATTTTTAATTATTATATTAATTGAAAATAGATATTTTTAAAAAAAGTGGAGCGAGTTTATTTGTTTCTCGACGTTTTTTTCTCAATTAGCTAACACCTCCCGAAATGTTGACTGTACAAGTTCCGAGTAGTAGCAAATTGTACTAGTTAGAAAAAAAATAGGATTGAAATGAATGGCTTAAGCTGCTTACATACAATAAATAAAATAGATTTGCAATTTATATTTGATTTCCGCTCAGATGAGGTTACGCGCGTTCCACTAGTTAAATATACTTAAAACGACATTACTAGTAGCAGTTAACACTAACAGTTTAACGCTTTGAGGGAATCGTCGCAAATATTTAATATTCATTAAAGAGTTTTCAAACAATATAAACTCCTCCGTTTAGGTAGGTGAATTTATAAACTTATTGATACAAACATAATAAAGTCCCATTAGGATGCAGTGTAAACGTAAACTAGAAACCATCGTGAATTTAATAGAACGTAACATATTTATTTTTTATCAAAAAACTTATTTACTATCTTAGCGCTTGACTTACTTGATAAAGTAAATTAAACTTACTACAGAACAAAATTACTATACAGGGTATAACAAAATTGGTGTAGGACCCGTTAACTGGGGATTCTACTCATCGTACTGAACAACTTTAGTTCTACAACTTTGCTCAAATCGCAAAAAAAATTGGACTCTCCATACAAGGAGTAGAATCTCCAGTTAACGGGTCCTACATCAATTTTGTTACACACTGAACATAACTTGTTTCTGCATCAAAGAACTTACAAATACGTGTGTACATATTTAATATTTTCAAAATATATCTGATGTCCCAAAATTAACAGTACTAAGGTGATATACCTAGCTATTACCCTTTTACTATAGGTCAGCAGATGAACCAAAGAGGCATGTACATCTAGAGTCGAGAGCGGCACCCCAAAATTGGGTCACTGCGCCCACGCCCGTGTCGAAACTGACCTCTCGTTGCATAATTAAGTGACCATTCGGTAGCTCTTAAACCGCCCCTGTCTACATGCGACAATCCCCTTTTGTACGCATAAATTGTTGTGTCCATTGTAAAGGGCCAGGAGCGCAGGTTAGTTGGTAAGCACCTTTAGTTATTCAGTAACAGTGGGATGTTATAATTGTGCATCTTTATATGTACATTTTTCACGATATGGATAGTAATATAAATATTTTTTTTGTTGTAATGGGTATTCTATGGTAATGTGTTGAAGCGAGTTTTATCGTCGCAAACACTTCCGGAAGCGTACAAGTTCCGCGTGTTAAGAACTTTGTAGAAGGTAGAGAAAAATTACAAATGTAAGAGCGTATTTTATCGTTACACGTTCTGGTAGATGTATATTAGATATAGAGTGTAACAAATTAGGCCAAGAAACCGTTAAGGCTTTTACTAAACATACTGAAAAGACCAGTAGAACAGAGACAAGTTGAACTGAGAGTTTGGTCTTCGATCCTAAATGGCAATTTTTTGGACTCTTTTGTCAAACACATCAACGATTTAACCAGTTTTGCATGAAGAATTCAATTATTTAACGATTTCAGGAAACTCGTAGAACAAAAGTTCTTTAGTATGGTGAGTATAAGCTCAGTCAACAGGTACTACTCCTATTTTGTTGCATTCTGTATAATGTTGGCCATCACAGGCAGATTACTCTCAGTTCGTTACAAGACCGACCTAGAACGATGTACTTAGAGTATCATACATATATACAGTGTGATTCTGAGATTTCAGCATACGAAAGTTGTTTGATTTCATGAGTATAAACCCATGTTAAAATAATTTTGCATAATCTTGGGCCTTCCGCACATTGTGTACTACGACGTTTTGATTGATTTACTGTACACTACAAAGAGAAGGAGTGTGAAATACAAGTTCCAAGATATGGTTTAACATTTTTAAATATTTCAGGGTTACGAATAAAACCTGTTAAAACAGATTTTATTTTTTCTTATGTTATTTGTGAATCAGAAATTTTGTTTCAATACACAAATAGTTTTACGTACTTATCCGCAACAAATTGCTCAAAGCAATAACAACGATATACGTACTTATTTCAAACTCATAACTAACTACTCTCGGAACTACGCATATTCTTTTTTATCCTATTCCGGAACTTTCCGTCGCATATGGACAGAACTTTTCAAATTATTTACTCACAAGTCGCAAACCGATCAATCAAAACACCAAACAATAGGTAATATGTTAGAAATGTTTTTGTTTCCTACGCAGTATTCTAGTATTATTTTTTCGCTGTTCTCTTTTTTCGAACTGCCTCGTTCCTCAGCACTGGGGGAGTAGATTGCCAAGTCAAAAACCTAAGTATCTGTTTTCACGCTTATTGTTCGCTTATTCGCTTCACAGACAAAATCCACACCTTTAGTATTACCATAGTGCTAGAATATATTAATAGAAAGGAATTCCAACAATATTCTCGCAAACACGCTCTGTCGCAGCCACAATATTCCCACGTGCATCTGGGTCACACGCTGTGTCGTGTCAGGAGTCACTGGAACAGCATAATTTTAATATCTACCCGCTCTGTTCTATTTTTAAAATAAGTGTAAAGTGCGAGTACATGGAGAATAGGAGCTAACGTATTTTATCTAATCTAATAACGTATTTTGTAAGAATAAAATTCAACATAGGTACGCCATGGAAGCTGTTATCACGTACTTAACATCTTGAGTAAACAAAAGACGATGCAATACAGGGTGTTGTGAAATACCTATTTATAAGCGAAAATTAACAAGATATTGTTATATCTTTGTTTTGTACACGTCTTTTCTGCCATTTTTCTTCAACTTTTATTGTCCAAGGTCTGCTGGAAAAAAATCTTATAGAAATAATTTTTGTATGTCCTGTCCTGTTTTGTTTGTCCTTTTTAATATATGTCTTTGTCTTTTTGTGTGCAATAAATTGTAAATAAATAAATGTTTTACACAACAAAAATCGCTAATGTGTCTGTAGTAGCCAGATTGTAGAATTAGCCTATTGAATTAATTTTATGGTGTAACTTCTCCTTCTGAAATAAACATAAACATTTTTTTTAGCCGTTTTACAAATGAGTGAGCCGCTTTGTAAACAACTGTGTAAAAACTAAGAATAAAACCGAGTCAGTCGGACGGACATGAGCGGATAGGTCGTCTAGTGTCACCCTAACTAGGAGCTCCATTCGTTACAAAGTAGGTAGCCCGTTTGTAAAGTGGTTAATTCTACAATATGGCCACGATATATCTACCATATGTTTCCATCTACACAGCAGACATAAAAAAACTAAACTAAAATGCTAGCAAAATAAAATTTCAGATCAAATCAAATACTCGGCAAAAATATACTGAATATTCCTTCTTTTATCAAAATCTAGTTGAAGTTTTATCCTAAATAGATCTCAGCCGGTGGTTCCTTTCAGTAATGAAATACAAGATACCTGCGGTGTAAGACGATCCTTCATTAAGGCAAGGCTTCGACAAGAAATCTATGAACAACTTATAATGCACAAATGGAAAATATCAATAGCGGGTTGTGCTTTCTAATAGTCCCATCTGGCATATAAATAAATAAGTAAACCTTAACAAGTTTCAGTATTGAGACATAATTACTGTCAGAAACCAACGCTAAGCTAGCGCTCGCTTCACTTTTAGGCACTGCGGCTACGTATCCGCGAGTTCCGAGACGAGTCAGCGACTTCGCTTCGAGTTCCGAGTGCCGGGTGACTCGAGCGAGCGAAACGGAACAAAAGTTCTCTCATCAAAGTTCGAAGTTCCCGCGAAACCGCATCGTAATGAGATGGTTTTTCAATTTACTCCCCTTGCCTTTATCGGGTATCGCTGATTTGTTGTTGTTCGCTAAGAGTTTAAGCTTCATTAAAACCTTTGTGATATTAATTTGTAAAGTTAATTTTAGGGTGAACGGCGTTAATTAATAACGAGAATATCAAATAATGTTGCTAATATTGCTAATTTCAAGCAAATTCTTCTCATACATATAAATTGATCACGTTAATAAACTAACTCGGTACGAACTTTCAAACAAATGCTCCACTTGTATGGGGAAAGTTGTTCAGTTTCACGTGTAGAAGCCACTGTGAACAGGAAGAACTGGAAAACAATTTACCTTATTTTCATAGGAAAAAGGTCAAAATCAAAAATGTTATTTTTTATGTTCTTTACGTTTTACACATTCTTTTAATCCATTTTTTTTACCTATCCCAAAGTTCCTACCACGCGTCTATGACGATTGTCGCAGCTGGTGGAAGCCACAGTAACCCATAGGGGTTGATGACAAAACTTTTGCAAGAGATGCAGTGCACAAACGCAGTCTGTCATCCCAAGATTCCACTCCTGAGCTCTGTCCTTCCCCTGGGAACCATTTGCTCTCAGATCCAGCGGAACAGCGGAGGACGCTGTGAATTCTGAGCAAATTGTAAAACATTTTATTCTCAGACGCAATTTGGTTATAAACTTCTTTTTAAAACAAGATAATTTCAAAACCAGATTAGATTTCATGTGATGTTATGTAACCGAGAACACTTGAAATAAAGATGTATTCAAGGAGACTTCATTAGTTAGAAATCGGTTCAATAGTTGGGGGACGTATTTGTTCCGCAGTGAACTAAGATATTCGGTTCAAAATAAAAGCTGTAAAAAATAACTTACATAAATTGTCTACAAACAGATCTTCCTTTGCAGTCTTGTAAAAATTGTATGAGTTCATGATGATATTTGTGCAATATTATTGAATATTGTAGAATATAAGTTGCAATATTATAGAATTTCTATGTTCTACCTATTTGTAATTACTTTTGGGAGTTAAATAACGGGAGGGTTGGAAATGGGTGACATGGGATTTTTCGACCTCTAATCAGACGCTTCATCATTAGCAAAATTTTCCTACCTTTTAAACTCCTTTCAAAGGTGACTAATTTGAAAACTTTCATATACCTACGCAGCCTGTCTAAAACTTTTGCACGCAAAACAGACACCATATGATTTAAATGCACAAAGTTTAAAATGGAGTTGGCAACAAAACTATTAGTGGTCTAATCCCGTCACAGGGCAGCGCTGAACAAACCAGGTCATAGAGTCGCACCCAACAATGTTTTGCAGACGAAACCGAAACCGAATTTTATATTAAAGGTTTAATCTTGTTATATAATAGGAAAGTAGGTATTGCATCATAATAAAGTGCAGCTGAAACTGAAATATACATTTTCGAGGATATCAAAGGATATCAATATCTTGTCAAAAGGTAAAAAATAGGAGATCAAGTATCACATCAAAACCTTTTTTTTCAGCTGAGACTGAAATGTAATTTTATATCAAAGGCGTCAACGGCACGATATAAAAACACGATGAAATCAAAACAATTGTGTTCAGTTGAAACTGGTTTCTAGTCTTCTTACACGATAGAAAAACTCTAAGTTACTACTATTATTTTATACTCTTGAGATGTTAGTATCTTAATATTATGAAGTATATTCTTTACATGCATTTTATTGAGCTTCCTTTGCAAGGTATTTAAATTATTATTGAGAGTGTCAGTGGACCAAAAACCGAAACCGAAATTTCGATCGAAACGTACGAAATCCCGTATTAAGCCCGCCTCTGCATAATTTCACACCTTCATGTAAAATTCTGACGGTTAACGCCTGATCCTCGGAGTTTCAACCGAGAGAGTTTCAATTGGAAATTTCCAATATTGTTTGTTTCCTTTGAGTGGATAAGTATGTGGGAGAAATGATATTTGTTGTTGTGCATCTAGTCGTTCTTACGTTAACATGGATATTGTTTAATTATCGTACCAGTATTTGCATACGTCTTTCAAAGAAAAACAGGAAAAATACAGTTATTTACTTTTAAAAAGTATTATTGAGTGAAAACCTAGATCTCATCCTGAGAACGGCAAAATTTAACTATCAGCACACAAAATGCTTAAAGTTTTTAGAAACTTAGAAACGCTAAAATGATTCTCCTTCTTTCTTTCAGTATTTCTTTGGTCATTTATTTTAAGAAGTTGAAACAAAGCCTTGTATTTACCTAAAGCAGTGGCATGCAAAAAGACTCAATAGGTAGCTACAGATCGGCAGGCTAAATAAAATATGTGCAGAGAACGAAGAGCATTGGAAATATCCGGTGGAACCCCACGGAAATCGGTTTAGGCTCCGAGATAGTTTAGCATAAGTGCCAGGAGCGATGTTTGTTTTGTAGAGTGCTGCATGCAGCTATTCGATTCAATCAAATCATATCATGCCGTACTTACATAGAACCCTATATCACTAGATTTTTCTTGTAACCTTGTTGAAACGACTTTCCCCAAATGTTAACAACTCATATCGTCCCCACTCCAGGGGCAAGGGTCTCTTCCCATAACTGACTCGGTGGCTAAGTGGTTAGCGATCCTGACCTCTGATCCGAGAGTCGTGGGTTCGATTCCCACACAGGGCAAACTTTTCTGTAATGAGCAGAATTGTTTGCTCTGAGTCTGGGTGTATTATATCTATACAGGGTGTAACAGAAGTGTGTGACAATACTTCAAGGTTGGCTTTTACCCATCAAACTGAACAATTTTTGTTCTACAACTTTGTTGAAATCGCAAAATTTTTTTTGGACTTTTCATACAAATCGATCAGCTGGCGAACCAAGTTTGTATGAAAAGTCCAAAAAATTTTTTGCGATTTTAACAAAGTTGTTGAACAAAAGTTGTTCAGTTTGATGGGTAAAAGCCAACCTTGAAGTATTGTCACACACTTCTGTTACACCCTGTATATGTATGTATTTAAAAGTATATGTGTATGTATATCAGTCTTTGGTTCCCAAGATACAGGGAATCCTAGTTTGGGGCTAGATGAGACCGTGTGTGATTTGTCCCAGATATTAACTCGAGAAGGTTAGGCTATACTCCACATACGGGGGCCAAATCCGGACTGATGGAGGTTGTTGGGCTACTAGCCAACACCAGTGTCAGAAGTTTTCAAGCCGCCGCTTATACATATAGCCTCTGACGTGGCTTAACGACTGCCATCTAGTGGTAGCAGCCGACACCAATGGCTTAACGTACCTTGCGAAGCACGGAAACGGTCTAGATAAATGCCACTAACAGTCAAACCCATCCAGGTTATGACCGTGTCAGTTAAGCTGCTTGATCGACGCTACCACGCAAGCCGCACTGAGCCGCGATCGCTTCAAAGAACATATTATACTTACTTACTTTTTTATATTTGGCATTCTACATCTTAGAACCTATATTTTAAGTAAGTTCACGAATTAGCTAATCAGTTAGTGTGAGATGCTCATTTTTTACGAATGATATGGAAAATTATAAATAATATTCTTCGAATGCGCAATGCTACTCATTAAAATGAGTGTTTATTAATTTCCAAGGCATATGTATAAATGACAGGTGTACCATACCACAGTATACATATACATTAGTGCCATACAATGAATTTATAAGTAGTACGTACTTTAAAAGTTCTCTGGTGCCATACTTTTACCTACATCTCTTGGTAACTGCTTGAAAACATCCTATTCACTGTAAGCTTTTTATTAACCAAATTAATGAGAAACAGCCAAACTTCTCTGTACCTTAACACTGTTAATTAATTAGCAAGGTATCGCTAGTTCCGCGCTAACTTTCCTTGTTTCTTTCGCGAAAACCACTGCTTACGAGCGAGTTAGAAGCTTGCAAAGTTTTGTCGGTAAAACGGAGCCAAACTAGATTGTTTATTAAAAATAAGGCTGACTTTAATGAGTTTTGTAAAGACTCGAGAAGGTTGCTTAATCAGTGTGGATGTAAAATGGAAGAGATAATAGAAAAGGGTGACTGGCGCGTAACTATGTAGCCGCCCGCGCCGTTATGTATGATATAAGACTTCCTACTACTACGCCGTAGCAACTAAAGTGTATGCAGTTATGCACTCCGAGCAAAGCAGCGAATGCATTTATTACCGCAATAAAATTGTAACCAAACTTTAAAATCAAAATTGTGTACTAAATATTATTAATAAATAAAATAAAAATCATCAAATTAAATATTATAATTGTGCTGTATAGTGACAAAAAAATTGAAATATTTTGCTTTTTACTATTACATTATTTTTATATTTTTGATAGATTATATATTTTTTGTTTTACAGTGTTTGTGATTAAGTCAATTAAAATAGCCTTACTACCCAGCAGTCGGAGGACAAGTGTATCTAATTTTTACAGTCTTTAATTTAAATCACAATTGCCTTTCCGGACCATTTTTCACATTTTTATACATCAGTCTTGATTATATTTGACAGTTCATAAAAAGTAAAAACCATCAGAAGAATTCGTGATTTTCTAGTACTGTTCTACTCAGTATATCATTTTGGCATAGAGGATTTCCATTATCATTTATGAATTATATACTTACTTATATACTTACTGTCAGATGAAAAGTTGCCGCGAGCGTTTCTTCCTGATTACCTTTTCTAAGAATATATTTTCTTGTTTCAGGTAATAATGGATCCGGCTAATGTTTGCCGACGGCGGCAATGGGCGAGCTAATTCAGAGGAAACTTGGTAAAATAAGTCAGCTGTCTAGCAGTTTCTTAGGAAGTTTTACTTAAGACAGGCTAACATTCCACGAGGAAGGATAGGTGATATCCTCTTTGTTCCTCCGAGGTTTTATCAGACTTAGTTTTACTAAAGGTTTTAATAATTCTTTTATTTTTTAAATTTTCTTGATTGAATAAATTGTTACATAAGTTTTTTATATAACATATAAAAAACTTATGTAACAATTTTAAGTTATATAAAAAACTTATGTAATAATTTATTCAATCAAGAAAATTTATAAAATAAAAGAATTACCCAGATTGCAATAGTCAACACTTATTTTATGTTAAAAAAGCAAGAACTTATTTTAAATTAATGTCTCCAGTTTATAGGGCTTCCAGGAAGGAACATTTATAAGATTTTTCTATCCGTCTGTCTGTTACAGATAGTGATGGCGTCATAACTTTCATTGCATGCATTTTTTTATTCACAATTGCAATATTGTAAAAAATATCATAATATATATCACTACTAAACCCTACCTACGCCATTTCCTGTGGTCTGATATGCATTTAGGCTGGTTATTATTTTCTTTACCATTTTTGTCTTAGGCGAGTTGGTCTACTAAATAAAGGAGTAGGATCTTATCTGAATACCTACACAAGTATCGATTGAAACTGGTTAAATGTAAACGAGTATTTATAATAAAACGGAAGTTGGCAGGGAAGTCAGAATTATCCGGGGAAGGGCGTGATGCGGCGAGCGAGCCGGAAATATCTCAAATATTGGCTGTAGGTGTAGCCATACTGTAGATAGCCAAATAAAATATTCAGTGGGCGTGATTTTTAAAGGCCTCGGGGTCATTTATAAAGGCTTAATGCTTAGAAATACAGTATCAGTTGAGAAAAAAGACGGGTTCAGATGGATGAAGAAGATATTGTTCGTTTTCAAGATAAAGTCGTGTAAACCGAAAAAAATAATAATATAAAAGTAAGTAGGTATAATCCATAATTAGTAAAGTATATATTTCAATATACAACTAACCAATTATACAAGTACTACAAGAGACAAACGAAAACAGAAGCCAAGAAATATTTTTCATTCAATTTGGGTTTTCTAATAGCAATTATATAAAAGTTTTTATAGCTTTTAAGTAATTAGGTACATTTAAAAATTAATAAATAAGCATTCGTGAAGCGGTCGTGACTAAGCGCGTTTTGTGTGGTCGTGACTACAGACATGGTCAAAACCTGGATTAAGTTGACTGTTAGTGACATTTATCTGGATCGTTACCGTGCTTCGCAAAGCACATTAAGCTGTTGATGCCGGTTGTTATCACTAAATGGGCGACATTAAGGCATGTAAGAAGTCTTACAGGCTTGAAAACTTCTGACACTGGAGTTTGCCATAAACCCCACAAAGTCCATTAATCCAGACAAAAAAAATCCAGACATTATACTTAAAATTTTATTACTTCTTTTTGGTACATCCTGTTGAATTACCTATTTAAAAGTTTCTCAGTATGAGCGGAGCTTTATTTTATGTTTCTGATCATGGCCTTTTCGAACACTCAATAAATCCTTACATCTGTTAAAAACATCCGACGATATTGTTCTTAAATGCGACTAATTATCACTTATAGGAAGCTAGGGAGTTAGATTTTAGCAGCGCTGTTACGATACTGTAGCGGTCGATACGACTTGGAGAGCCGCCAGAGCGTTTTGCCTCCGGCGACCAGGCGAAGGGTTAAAAGGCAACCGAACACATACATATGTATACATGTGATACTGTGCGCTGTATATGTATAGACTAGACCTGCAGAGAATATCAATATTTTACGCTAAATTGTAACGCTTTAGGTATATCAAGCGAAGGTTCTATAAGTGTGAGTTTTGTAAAATATCGTATAAAGTAGAAATATTTTACACCTATAAATGGAAACGGCAGTATTTTCCCTTTTATCCGAACGATCAAGTGGAAGGTGTTCTGAATACGCTTTATAGAACTACGAGCTGTAACACAGTCGTTGGGGCACTCGAATTGCGACCTCTTCTCTCTCTCTTTTGGCGACCGCGCACCGGAAGACGTAGCGTGCGTAGCCCTCCCACTCGATGGACCGATGTTCTGGTGAAGGTCGCGGGAGGCCGCTGGATGTGGGCAGCGTACTATCGGTTGTAGTGGACATCTTTGGAAAACCCTTGTCCAGCTGTGAACATATTTCCGCTGAAATGATGTGATGATGTCCGTTGCATTGTTACCGCCTGTAGCTAATAAGGTTTTATGTATTTTGGGGGTACCGTTTGTCAGAGACATAAAAAGATTGTATATTTTTATAATAACTAATTTATGGCAACCCTGCGCTCTCTCTCTAGCCCCATGGCTGCCGTCCAGGTGTAAAAGTGTATTTCTGTTGGCATATAAATAATTTACAGTCCACTAAGAAGCATTTTACTCCGAGCCCAGATTTCCACATGGTCCAATCGAGCCACGATAGAGGAAGAACCGGAGAAAAACAACGAAAAGACAAAACTTGGACAGGACACTTGATTCACCGACGAGCTGGACGAGCCGATTGCCATCTTTGGGGACGAGCGACAATGTAAGAGCATCCAAGAAAGGAAAATCGCAAGTATTTTCTACGTGTTTTCATTCACGGACTACGTCCAGATTCAATATTTCGTCATAATATTTTCTCTTCAAACAATCGCCATATTTTGGCGCTCAATCTCAAAAAGCGCGCCACTTGAATTGCCTGCCATAGACAAGATTTGCTGCCGACAAATCACAGTGCAAGAACAAGACGCAAGTTTCACGAGCAGCCAATCACAGCGCAGTTGAAGTGACTTCTGTTTGGAATTGGGTACGCGCTGCCTACATCGTGACGCCATCTTTACTGCTAGCTAAGGACTTCTCTTGTTTGGACAATAATATTTGCAATTTAGTTTTTTGTGACTAAATATTATATATTTTTGTGTAAAAATAACTGCAAATACGTAATATAATTAGTGTTTGTGTATATTTAAATTTTTAAATAGGTGTAACTCATAAGTTTGGTCAACAATGTCAGAAACCGGGGAGATGCCCAAATCAGACAATGTCGAGTTAAAAAAGGCCGTAGCCTCTCGCGGGTACGCTAAAGGGGCACTCACTAGAATAAAAAAGTTCATTCAAGATCCCGATATAAAAAATCTTTCGTTAGATAAGCTCTTGTTAAAAAAGCAGAGCTTAGAAACATCTTTCAGTGACTACAACAAACATTGTTTAACGGTAAAAATTTTAGACCCAACTGACGATGAGGATCCAGGTGAGTTTGAGAATTTGCATTTCGAGACAATATCAACATTAAATGAGCTCATAAAATACCGTACCAGTAGTAGTAGTAGTAACAGCACATCCTGTGACATTCAATCAAGTATAAAGTTGCCAAACATAGTTTTGCCCACCTTCAGTGGAAAATACTCGGAATTCTACGAGTTCTATAACATGTTTGAATCGATGATAGGGTCCAATCCTAAATTGCCACAAGTCCAAAAGTTATACTATTTGAAAAACTTCATTACAGGGGAAGCACTTGCTTTGATTAGTAACTTGCCACTTACTGACAGCAGTTATGATGTGGCAATAAGGCTTTTGAAGGAGAGATATGACAACAAATTCAAGATAGTGAATGAGCACATCAATATAATCCTCGATGAGCCATCAATCACTAAGTCTGTGCCGACAGCGCTGCGAACGTTTGTCTCGCATATAAAGCAGCAGATTTCTGCACTGAATAACTTAGGAGAGCCCACCGAGCAATGGAACAGTATTCTTGTTTGTATACTGTCGAAGAAATTGGATATACTTACAAGCAGAGCATACCAGCTTGAACGTGATGCTTCAAGGCCACCTACGGTCAAAGAGTTCCTGGAGTATCTCGAGCGCCGAGCCCTTGCCCTCGAGAATACAGATAGTGTCAACCAGAAACCACAACGCTTTGCATCGAACGCCGTCGTTAAGGGTAGTACTTCAACATCACCACCGGAAGCTCCGACCTGCTTATACTGTAAGTACAGCCACAAATTGTATACTTGCCCTAAATTTAAACTTGCACCGATAAATAAGAGATGGGAGTTTGTGACTGCTAATAAATTGTGTAAGAATTGTCTTAATCAGCATGCCAAGAAGTGTCGCTTCCATTTTAAGTGCAATATTTGCAAGCAGTCACATCACACACTGCTGCACGATGATGAGCCTGTCGCTGCAAGGCCTACAGTCACCCTGATGTCTGGTGCTACTAATGGTCAGGTATTATTGCCTACAGCGCGAGTGAAGCTTATTTCTACAACAGGCACAACTATTTATTGCAGAGCACTGCTTGATAGTGGTTCGCAAGCAAGCTTTGTTACACAAAAGCTTGCAGATTTACTAGGTATCACGCCTCGCCAAACTAACAGTAACATCATTGGCATAACTAACACCGAAAAAACTATAACTCACTCGATCAATGTTGAAATACATTCATTGGTATATCCATATAAAACAAATGTCAACTGTCATGTGGTCCCCCAAATAACATCTAAATTGCCAGTGAAAAAGTTTGATATTTCACACATAAAGTATCCGAATGACTGCCAGCTTGCTGATGCTGACTTTAATAAGCCGGGTGATGTGCACATGCTATTGGGAGCTGATGTATTCTTTCAGGCCCTACTACCTCAGCCTGAGTCCAGTGATGATGGTGCAGCTTCAAGCAATCCTGAGCAGCCCAGACTCGTCCACACCTCCTTCGGGTACATCATAGCAGGGCGTATCCCTTCAGCAGCGGCCGACACAAAGAAGGTAGTTTCTTTGTTTTGTAATGAGTGTGATAACAACATTAGTGAGTCATTGTCAAGATTTTGGACAGCCGAACAAGTGGATGAAATTTACCCAGAGAAACTTCCTGAATTAGAGCATTCCGAAAAGGTATTTCAAGATACTGTAGTACTTGAAAATAATAAGTTTCAGGTTACCATGCCGCTTAAAGTCCCACTTGAGGATGTTAACAATGAGCTAGGCGATTCTTTCCACTTAGCTTTATCTAGATTTTTAAATTTGGAAAAGAGATTCCTTAGGGACAATCATCTCTTTCAAGAATATAGAAAATTTATTGACCGGTACATTGAATTAGGTCATGCTCAATATGTTGATGTCAATCAGTATGATCTCGATAAAGAACCAGTTTATTTTTTGCCCCACCATCCAGTACTGAGGGAAGATAGCAAAACGACTAAACTAAGAGTAGTATTCGATGGGTCAATGAAAACAAACAAAAAAGTGTCACTAAATGATATCTTAATGAACGGCCCGGTAGTGCAAAAGGATCTATTTGAGATTTTGGTAGCATTTCGATTAGGTAAATATTTTTTCATAACTGACATAAAGATGATGTTCAGATTCATAATGCTCGATCCCAAACAAAGATCTCTGTTAAATATTCTATGGAGAGACCAGCCTAATGAGGAAATAAAGTGCATCCAGCTACAAACTGTCACTTATGGCCTAAAAACATCATCTTACCTGGCCACCCGCTGCCTCATTGAGCTGGCTCAAAGATATGAATCCCAACTGCCTTCAGCAGCATCCATTATTAGAAATAATAACTATGTTGATGATGCCCTTGTAACAAGTCAGTCAGAGGAGTCCCTAATTAACATGCAAAAAGAGCTCATAGAGTTGTTGTCTTTGGGTGGGTTTCAACTGCACAAGTGGTCATCCAATTGTGACAAGATTCTTGACAATGTACCTAAAGATAAACAGTACTTTGGTGATGTAGACTTGCAAAAAGATGACTTGTCTGTAAAAACTTTGGGTGTGAATTTCGATATGCGAGCGGACACATTTAAAACTCTGACTACTGAACCCTACTCTGCCACGCAGCACACAAAGCGAGAAATACTCAGCTACATTAGCAAGTTCTTCGATCCGTTAGGGTTGATAGGGCCGATATTTGTCTGTGCCAAATTGATTATGCAATCTTTGTGGGCTGCTGATATAGGGTGGGATCAATCCCTGCCAGATAATATTAGGGATCAGTGGGTAGAGTTTGTTACAAGTCTGTCTTTGATGGAACCGATTCATGTGCCGCGTTGTATAATGCCATTGAGCACTCAAACTATTCAACTAATAGGATATGCTGATGCTTCTGATATAGCTCATGGTTGCTGTCTGTACCTGCGAGTCATTGACCAACAAGGAAAGGTAAAAACTCACCTCCTGTGCTCTAAATCTAGGATCAACTCTCACAAAAAGAAGTTGACGATCCCGAGGCTGGAGCTAAACGCAGCCTTGCTGCTTACGAAGCTCGCCGACAAGGTAAATAAAGTCCTAAGACTAAGACACACCGTACAGCAAACATATTTGTTTGCCGACTCACAAATCGTACTGGCGTGGGTCAAGACCGAGGTAACTAAGTTACAAACTTACGTGGCCAACAGGATCAGAGTGATTCAGGATTTGTCCTCTCATAACTGCTGTCAGTGGGGGTATGTAGACACGAGCAACAACCCTGCCGATTGTATCAGCAGGGGTCTGCAGCCTCACGAGTTAAAAAATCACAACATATGGTGGTATGGACCCTCTCATCTACAGGATATTAATTTTGTATTTACAAACGATTTCGAAATGCCTGTATCTATGCCCGAGATTAAGTCTGAACGCAATAATGAACCTTCTTCGCCACTAGTATGCGCTGTCACTACAAACGCTAAGACTAGTATCCCACAAGAGATAATAAACAAATTCTCAGATATCAATAAGATGACTAGAGTGCTAGCATATGTAATGAGATATTGTAGTAATTTAAAATCTAAATCTGTAAAAAACAAAGAATCTTACCTGTGTAATGAAGAGCTCAATAATGCTTTGTTGTTGTTAATAAAGACAGAACAAGATAGGTTTTATAATAAAGAGATCCGGTGTATTCAATCTAGCCAGCAGATCAGTGGTAGTCTGAAACTTTTACACACATTTTTAGGCTCTGATGGTATCTTAAGAGTGGGAGGCCGACTTCACCATGCCTCACTAGCTTTCACTAAAAAACATCCGATTATTTTGCCTAGAAATTCGGCTGTCACAGATTTGATCATAAGGCACGAACATCTTAGATTGTTACATGCTGGTCAAAAACTAGTTCTGAGTAGCATAAATCAGAAGTACTGGATTGTTGATGGTTTACGATGTGTTAAAAAAGTCATTCACAAGTGCGTAACCTGTTTCAGATTAAAAGCCGCGGCTACAAGTCAGCTAATGGGCTCGCTACCAGCCGACAGAGTCAACGCGTGCCGCCCCTTTGAGAAGGTTGGCATAGACTTCGCTGGGCCGATTTCTGTAAAGCAGAGCCGCATAAGACGCGCCGTCATCGGAAAAGGTTACATACTTGTTATAGTATGCTTTGTAACTAAAGCCATCCACCTGGAGCTAGCTTCCGACTTAACGACTGACACATTCCTGGCTTGCTTCAAGCGTTTTATAGCTAGAAGGAATCTGCCCAGTGATGTCTACTGTGACAATGCCAGCACCTTCAAGGGAGCTAAGAGCCGATTAGGTGACTTGTACCGATTATACGGCGGTGATAAGGATCATAGAGCTGTAGTACAAACATTCGCCTCTGAGCGTGGTATACGATTTCATTTTATACCTAGCTATAGCCCTGTATTTGGCGGTTTATGGGAACGTTCTGTAAAGAGTGTAAAACATCACCTTAAGCATGTAATGGGAAGAGCGTTGCTGACGTACGAACAGATTAACACAGTACTCGCCGAAATAGAAGCAGTATTGAATTCGCGTCCGATTAGTGCAACGTCTGCCGACCCTACAGACTTCTCATATCTCACGCCCGGTCACTTTCTCACTGGTGCACCACTAAATTCCTACCCGGAGCAAGACGTCAGTAACACTCCGACCAATTTATTAAAGTTTTGGTCAATTTGTTCTCACATGAAACAAACATTCTGGAAATTCTGGAAAGATAATTATCTGACTACTTTGCAAAATCGCCCTAAGTGGCACAATGTCATGCCCAATGTAACGATAGGTTCTCTAGTTATACTAAGAGAGCAGAATGTACCACCATTGCAATGGCCGATGGCACGAGTAACTAACGTTTTTCCAGGGACAGATGGCATTGTACGAGCCATAGAAGTAAAAACCGCAAATGGCCATACTCATAGACGGTCAATAACCAAAGTATGTATTTTGCCTATAGAAACGTAGCACTTACCTATGTATACAAGTATCCTATAGTTACAAATAATAATGTACCTATACAAATATAAAATTGTAATTTCAATTGTTTCTGCTTATATGCTTATAGCGGCCGAGGACTTATCGTCATATAAATAAATGCCTTTTAGCATTGCCTACTATATAAATAATAATTTTGTTTTAATAAAAGTTAAACAACTTTAATTCCATACAAAAGGAAAAGTCCTTAGCTAGCAGTCAATTAGTTTGTAAGATTAATGTAAGTTCCTTTAAATTAATTATAATATTGGGACTGTAGACTTATTAATATAACATTTTAACATAATACTTTAAAACGAAATAAGTAAGTCATATCACTTAATGTTATGGCAAGCTGTTGTAATTATCAAACTTTGTACTGAGTGCATACTGTAATTTTGTGTTATCAATTTCTATGCTACATTCAAATTAATAAAAATTAATTAAGATTTCTAAAATATTTATTAACTTTGAAAATGTAATGTGCCATTTTTTTATTTTAGAAAGTGTTTAAGAGGCCTCTGGCTTATATAATTTTAACATGTAATGTTTACCTTTTTGAGGCCCCCAACTTATGTCAGAGACATAAAAAGATTGTATATTTTTATAATAACTAATTTATGGCAACCCTGCGCTCTCTCTCTAGCCCCATGGCTGCCGTCCAGGTGTAAAAGTGTATTTCTGTTGGCATATAAATAATTTACAGTCCACTAAGAAGCATTTTACTCCGAGCCCAGATTTCCACACCGTTAAATAAGTCTCGATGTCCAGATTGCCATAGAATATACTTATTTTATGCAATGCAGTCAGGATAAAAAAAAAGTCGGCAAAAGACCCGGTCATTCTGAAAATCCGGAGGGAGGCTTTTCTTTTCACAGTCGTTGTCTTTCGGTTGTAATGGTGATAGAGGAGTATAATGAATGTAACTATAGTTATATTTATAATTCAGTAACTTACAAAAGATTTGACTACAAAGGACCTGCGAAGTAACTGCTTCAAAAAGCAAATTAATGTCCAACAAAATTGAAAAGACGACAGAAATAGTAGACCTTTCTATCAAATTACAGAAAAATGGGAGTGACACCTGAGCTAGAAACAAAAAAATAACATTAAATTATACTCAAAGCTTCTGTATACTTTTTTTTATGAGAAAGCTCTCATTTCAACGTTGTCGTCGTTTTATATCGAAAAATATCGCAACTGTCTCCGTCTGTATGTTTAGTTGTTTACCACTCAGTTCGAAGTAAGATCACATTGTAATTGTATCTTAGAATGCTAAAAGTATTAAATGGTTTCCACTGTTTATATAAATTTTTAATAAAATATACCGTTACGCTCTGCACTTTAACATATTTTATTTAAAAAAGTCATCTTTTTTTTTCACCTTTAACTTTAATATGGAAAACTTGAGCATTTTTAACATCAAAAAGCTACCGAACCAAAAATTCCAATAAATTGTTCCAGTCGACCTTGGCTTAGCCATTGCATAAGCACGTTTGGCATAACGCCGGGCAAAGGGGACCTCGATCGATGGAAGGCCGGTCCCTGGGAGAGGCTAAACCTATTATGCTTGGCGACGAGTGCTACTGCATTTCGCGGTGCATTTTTGAGAACTCTGGCAAATAAAGGTCGGATCTTAAGTAAACATTGTGAGATGTGTTTTTTTTTTCTATATGTAAAAATACTCTAAAAGATTCTATCAGTCTAACCGCGGTTTTAGAGAATATTGTACGATACACTCACAATTTTTCATACTGCTTCAAAATACTCGTGTGTTTTAACAATAATTTATAATATTTTAACAATGCACGGAAAGAATAAATATTTTTTATGGTCAGCACAAAACAGTAAACGATAAATTCATAATTTCGTATCATACTAGGAGGCATACAATGAAAAATAAGTTCTCTAGCTTTATTTCAGTCGCGTGCAAGATGACAATCGTATATCGTATAAATTCATAAAACATTGCATTGTGATAGAGCGAGCTTAATTTTTGCGTGCTTTGTACAGCAAATGTTTTGTTTCCTTTTTAATGAGAACTCATATTCAGTTGTTCAAATAAACCTTTGCTGCACTTTATTATTCTCCTCGTTATTTAAGTAAATGAGCAAAAACTATGCTTTTCTAATTGTGCTCGCTTACTTTTTCCTTTTGTTCTGTTTTATTAATATTTTAAAAATTTTCATAGCACGTTAACATAAAGCAGTTTCGATGCCTGAAGCTATTAATTCGTACGAATGGGTTGACCCCATAAATTCCATTCATCAATATGTGGACGATTCATTTTGGAAATTTGAATTCGGATAAAACCGACTATTCGTTATCCCGCCGGCCACCCGATAACAGCTTGCAAGTTTCCAGCAATCGCACTCAACCTTATCACATTTTTCTACCTATTCACGAAGCGGGAGTTGTAGGCACCGGAAGAGGTAGCGATAACGGGAGCGGAAGAGGGTAGCGCTCGCAGCCGGTGGGACACGGTAGCAACAAAGCCAAACTCTTATTGTCGCAACATAAGATGTTGTTTTTGAATAATGCAGAAAGGAGCCAATATAAGGTGTTAAAAATCAGCTGGTATTACTTAAACTAGGGCTTCTAGTAGTGAAACTGAACAACTTTTCCCAAGGAACCCATTTCCTTTCGCAAAAAAAAAATTGTACTTTTCTAACAAGTCGGTCACCTGATCGGCCCATTTATTATGGGAAGAATTTTTTTTTGCGAATTGACTATGGGTTCCTTAGGAAAAGTTGTTCAGTTTCACTAGTAGAAGCCCCAGTATAAGTAATACCAGCTAATTTGTTACACATATAGTATAATTATGTAAAAGGTCCTTCTGAAATACCTGAGACAAATGTAACTATAGTTTTTACTCATAAAACTGAATAGTTTTCTCCGATAATTTTTGGATTTACCATACAAATTGATGATCTGCACCAATATGTATACGAAATCGTTTTATTTTATTTTATTGTAGGTTCTTTGGGGAAATTGTTCAGACACATGAGCAGATAAAACACGGTTACTTTATTTTTCAGTTATTCCTGAAGGATCCTTTATTCCATCACACACTTGAGCCTTGTGGAGCCGACAGTACACTGTACCGATATTTAGGGAAACGCTGAGGCACATATTTTGTAAAATATAGGGTGACTTTAAATTAGTTCTTGATACGAAAGGATATGCATGTGCTCATGATAACAAACAACTTTCCCTAAGAAACCCATAGTCAAATCGCAAAAAAAAATTTGGACTCTTCATACTAATTTAGCCGGTCAGTTGCTCGATTTGTATGGAGACTCCAAAATTTTTTTGCGATTTGACTATGGGTTCCTTAGGAAAAGTTGTTTGTTATCATGAGCACATGCATACCCTTTCGTATCAAGAACTAATTTAAAGTCACCCTGTATAGAAACACGAGCAGTGAGAGTAGTTCGCTTACGCCTCCATTTTGTAATAGTTCAAAACTAATGAATTCATATAGATTCAAGGCTGGTCGGGGACAGTTCAGTAACACTGAATTGTTGAAAGTTTTCACGGATCGTATAACATTTAAACTTATTGCTGAAACTTTATTGAAACTTATATGAATGAAGAAATCTAATAATCCAGCAAACTCTCCGTTTATCCAATGGCTGAAATAATCGATATGATAACTATCAAAGAGTTACTCAAGATAAACATTTTCAGGAATGATGATATAGAAAAATACATTGCTAAACTCAGTTGTAATGTTAATCTATTACCCGTGGACAAACTCTCGCTCGTGCTAGGTATCTAATCTTTTAAATCCGAAACGAAACCCAATCTCCGCAATGCTACGCTTCTCATTGCGCTCATGAGAGAGCAATTACAACTTCTACCCTGCTAATAGTTGTAGCGATCAGTAGTTAAATAGTTGCGACACAGCAAAAATCCTTACGTTCTTTTCCGAAGCACGTAGATTTCGAAAGTAGCTAGATATTGCAAAATGTCATGAAGATAAACGTCAAATTTGCATAGGCAAGTAAAGATTAAAATTTCGATCCGCCAATCTGTGACCTTGAGGACAGTTCTTCCGTTTCATGAGTCAGAATCAGGAGTAGAAGCACTGACTTAAATATCGGACACTAAAGTAGCACCTTATATGAGGTACCGCCGCGCCGCATTGGACACTCTGCTACTAGATATTCTACGCCTGATCTACACGTAGTTCAGTAACTAAACAGTCGGAATAGCTGGAATTGTCAGTTGCAACGGAACAGTTTTGGTAGGATCACTGCTAGTTTCTATGTTATTAAGAACTTGGATAGTCCAAGTTTCAAATCTGTACACAGGACATTATTATGAAAAGAAATAAATGCTCCTGTCGGGTAAAGTACTGAAAATATAATCAGCTTATCCGAAAGTAAGTTTTAAATCTATGAAAAAAAATGCCTGTGTTCTAAAAGATATTATAAAACACTAGACTGTGTCAATGATAAAGTTGTATGGACACGCACACCCGTATAGCTCCCCCAGCTCATAATTTTAGTGATTATATTATTTGTAATAGATATTAAGTATTTTTCGAAAAATGTGTTAGGGCAAGTTTCTTTTAGGCTTGATACTTCTTCTTGGTCCGCTAATACTTATCGGAACGTTGAGTGTATAGATAGGTACGGCGTGGTAGGAACTTTGTACTAGGTAGAAAAAAACATGATTTAAAAGCATGTATACAGCATCTACTTAGGTACATCAAAAGTATTTTGAATTTTTTAATGTTGATATTGACAACACCGTTTTTTTATGGCAGAGGTGGCAAACGAGCAGACGGATCATCTGATGGTAAGCGATTACCGCCGCCCATAGACACCCGTAACACCAGAGGAGTCACATGTGCGTTGCCGGCCTTTGATATGGGAGTACGCTCTTTTCTTGAAGGTTTGAATAATACTTGTAACAAATCAAAGGCAAAATTAAGAGAAATATTACTCAGAAGACCTAATTGACGGAAAGCCTATAATAGATTACATTGAACAAATTAATAAGGTTGAGGCAGTTTCATATAGAGTAACGAAATAATTGGGGAAGTGAGAGATTACAACAGTCACAGAGACAAAAGCCAAGCTCTTAAGTATGAGAAAAGAAAGATTGTCTTGAAGGTAAGTTCAAGAGTGCTTAGAACTCGTCAACCATTCAAACTTACAACTCAAACTTCATGAAAATTTACAACCAATTAATATAAAACTTTATATCATACAAATAAATAAATCGTTAAATTGCTAGTAAGTGTAATATTAATAAATTAACATATTATACAGAGTGTTAAAAAAAGTGAGTTTGAAATTTTAAGGGGTTACTCAGAATCAAGTACAGAACCCAGGAAAAATATTGAAAAAATCCGCTCTTGAAATTTTTTTTCAGTTTCTCGTACTAAACCTGAAAAGTGAATCAAGAATTTGTATGAAAAACTGAAATAAAAATTGAAGAGCGGATTTTTTCAATATATTTCCTGGATTCTATACTTGATTCTGAGTAACCCCTTAAAATTTCAAACGCACTTTTTTAACACCCCGTATACTGAAGTAATTAAGATATTGCAAGTATTTTATCTAGTAATAGTAAATTCCAGTTATAGATATTTCATAGTAGCTTACTTTAAAATACTAATTTTAAAATTAATTATAAAAACTAACTACAACTTCGCGATTTACTATCCTTCATTTGTTTAGGTACTTAAAAAGACGTAAACAAACTTGACATGTCTTTTTATTCGTATGTTTAAATTCTGATATTTCTTGCAAACGTAGGTACTAAGTTTCTTTTGTATTTCTCTTAAACGCGTAATACATTCTACTCGTTTGAGAATTTTAACAAGCAGGTATCAATAAAAAGACATATCAAGATTGTTTACCTTTTTTTAAGTACCTAAATACATCAAGTATAGTGTAAAGTTTTATTTGAATTAACCTGTTGTTCACAAAAATATCATAAGTTTGTAGGAGAGAAAAATACTTGTAAACACATCGACGTAGAAACATTGATTCTACGTCGATGAGTAAACACCATTACTTATCATTACTTATAAGAGTTCTTCTTCTTATCAGTAGAAACATACGTCGCCATAGTGACGTTTCCTGCAAATCTTCGTTCCCAATATATATATGTATATATGGATGATAATATATGTAGTTGAGATGCATGGACCATTACATTAGTGATGCTAACATGGTTTGTGGGTCACTCCAATGCTATTTGTGCCCAGAATCGATGTTAACACTACTGAGGCGTGAAAATAGCCGAGCGAAGTGTTACCGTTACTGCGAGATACACTTGTTTGTATTAACAGCTTGGTTAAGTGTATTTCATTGGTTTCATTACTGTAGGTTTTATTTAGAAACAACAAATTAACATGTTATTATATATATTTATTTTTATTCAGTGGAAACGTTTGAAAAAGTTTAGACATTGTTTGTAAAATAACATATTCGAATACCTATACAGTATAAGGGTGACCGATGTGTAACTATTTGTCAAGAGGTTGGCACAAACCAAAGCACAGTATAATAACCAAAGAATTTTTTTTTAAGGCAAGAGCTAAAGGCTTCTAAGGCTATATAGCCGTGTCTGGTGTATACAGCATTCACTTTATTTGTAAAAGTCTAGCTATTATAGCAATAAAGAACAGTTACGGCTAATTGAATCTCTATTCAACCCTAGTACATCTCTCACATATTAACATGTGTACAAACATGAATGTCCATATAGTAAACAATGGCGCGTTTGTATGAAGTATCCGGGGTGTGACCTATACTTTTTAATTTTCTTCGGTATCTTAAATATTTATAGTCCATTTATAACTTGGACCTAGAAACCTGCAAGTAAAGAACATCTTACACTAATGTTGGTCTTGTAATGAATATTTATGGGGGCGAACTGAATCGATATCCATTAGTTGGGTCGTATATCGATTACGATACACGTTATTTGTAGAACCTCAAAGGCGCTGCTCGACCTGAAAAGCCTTTACTTTAGGCTTTAATGCTGCTTCTTCTGTACAAACAAAATAACATATAGAAATTGATCAAATATAGAGAGCTGACTGATTTACAGTTAGTTAGTAAAATTCATGACATGATTGTAAGCGCCAAACTTCCCTTAACTCGATTTTTAACCTCTTCTCTATTTTGTCACTGTCGAAATCATGAAAACCGTCACCTTTTTAGAGTATTAGTGCTCGTAATATCGTAGTTACCCACTATTGTAACAGGCAAGTCCTTGACATAATGTCACCTGGTATTAGGTAATGATGATGTTAAGACCACATCTGGCCAAGGTTTTGAAGGCCCTTAATAAAAAGGCTTTCTGATTATTATAATATACATCGATAAAAGTTTTTTTTTTTTGTTTTTTTTTTTATGGCAGTGGTGGCAAACGAGCAGACGGATCACCTGATCGTAAGCGAATACCGCCGCCCATAGACACCCGCAACACCAGAAGAGTCAGTAGTCAGTAGTTTAGATAAACTATCCTAATATATAGATTATATTAAGTAGATAAGCTTTGATATAGCTAGGTATCGCACATTGATTCGCACTTCTCAACATTAAACTCGTACCGGGCTTTCAAGATGGCGGCCCCTTTACCTTTGATTGGTAATTAAAATTAAGGGTCCCAGGGTGGTTCGGTTCTACAAATTTCAATTATTTTAGTCCATTCATTACATCTGACCTCGTGTTAATGTGAACTTCAAAGGAAAACTAGGTCACAGGCTCTTATCACTGCAGCTGGTTGTACATAGATGGTAAATGAGATTATATTATTCTATTTTTAGTTTATTTAACTTTTTATTCGGATTATTTAACGCTTTTCACTGTGCACGATTTTTTTTACATTTTTTACATTTAATGAATTCATGATCTTTAAGTACTCTAATTACGTACCCAGAAGTAACTTCTTAGTAACCTTGTTTTTTTTTAAATGTTCTAAATATAGTACAAACGATATTGCGATTTCAATTGTTTTACTTTTCATAAACTTTCGCTTTTGTTCAGGTTCGAGTTGGGATCCGTCCTTTCTTGTACTTAACTGACTTTAATACAAATTTCAGCCTCCGACTTCAAGTTATTCAATGGTGTTGCCAACCTGAAATTCGATTCGTTAAGTCGTTCGTGTTAGACACTTTGTAAGAGACTTATAAATTTCTGATAATAGAGTTCCTACAACCCCTAAAAATCCGGCCAGGGTCGATTTGAGTATTGTAATGGCTAAGTTTCTGGGATAAGATGAAACCCGTGATTCAGCTGTGGAGATGCTACATGTTATCATAACATATAATTGACCACGCTGAATACGTTAAAAACAACCGACTTCAATCGCAACAACTCCAATTTTGATATGTTTTTGTTGATTTTCTCAAAAACCGCTGAAACGATTTCGATAAAATTTATATGGGACCACCTGTGAAGTATACCCTTTTAAACAAAAAAAGAATTTTCCAAATCGGTTCAGGCGTCTTCGAGTAATCGGTGAACATACATAAAAAAAAAGATTCCGACGAATTGAGAACCTCCTCCTTTTTTTTGAAGTCGGTTAAAAATAATAACTAACGTATTTTTTATCCTCCATTTTATGAAAGTTTTATGTAGGTAGAATATGCAATACTAAAACAATCAGTTTATTCAAATTTTTATTAATAAGGTAATTGCATTGTTTTTAAATATATAATTTAAGAGATTTTTTTCCGCTGCACTGTATTTGTAACATTGTGGGTATAAATTCTGAGGCTTTATATAACTTAAAAACAATCTGTTATTATTAAATTGAATTATTAAAAAAATGCTGGTGTATGCTCATAACAGACATAAAAATTGCAAGTTAAAACATTGGAATCATTGTTAGGTCCGAGATCTTTAAATACCTCACCATACTAGCAACCTGGCTGTTGCTGCAATTTATAGGTAATATATAAAAAAAAAATATGAAGTCAGTTTTGCTCTCAATGTTATGATAGCAAGGCGAAAACTTTTTCAATTTTAGGTAAATATACGTTCTCGCTTTGTGTGATGTAGTATTATTTGGAACCTACATTATCAAGGAGACCTGGAAGAAACTTTGGCTATGATACTTAAAACTTTTCCTTGAAAGTTTGTGATATTGCACTTGGGATATTGTTTTTTTTTATGAATAAAGCCTATACGTAAATGTCACCTAAATCAGAAAAAAGTGACTATGACTTTTCTAAGAAAAAAATAATATTAGGTCACGAAATGTATTTTTTTTTCTATACGTATTCCTACTCTTTGTATGTTCTCTGTTTTAATTGTTTTTTCATGTTCGTAAACGTGGAACAAACTCTATTTTTTTTATTTGATCACTAGCCATTTTATTATTTATATATTATACACTGTACACAGAAAAAATAAATGTAGTGACTCAAAACCAGTTTCAAAACCGTGGATACTCATAAGAGACAGTTCAATTGAGCCTGAAGACTGTTAACCCAATAAGGCAGCGCTTCTTGGCAACTGTCTAACTAATTTGACGTGTAACTGCCAGAGGAGACTAACTCGATTATTGTAGTTTACGCTTCAGTTTTGTCTCCCTGCTTCCATTTAAACAAGGTGTTATTTTAGAAAACAACCACCGTTTTCAAGGATGATTGTATACGTTATGTAGAACCGAAAAAAAATTTAAATTCATCTTTAAAATATTTATGGGATTTCAAAATATATATATAATTGAGAATGGAGATTTTAAACACATGTAGTTATATACTTTTTGGTTTTACTATTTCAGAGAAATCATATCGATGGTTTCCGCTACAAAGGTCGTAACTCCAAAATACATAGTTTTGGCAATAGCCAAAAAACGATGTAAAACATACAAAAAAAATACTAAAAAGACTTTTGAAGGTCTAAATAATAAAAGAAACATTAGAACCAAATTTTATAACTTTAAAAACAAAAGATATTTGTTAAAAATATTTTATTTTTTTGTTTTTTGGCTATTGCCAAAATTATGCATTTTTGAGTTACGACCTTTGTAGCGGAAACCATCGATATAATAAAACTTTTTTCAGTATGGAGGGTAGATACTCTAATTTACGGTATAATTAATATAAAGATAATGTATATTACAGCCTGCTCAGTTTCGAATCAATGCAATATTATATTTCCTTACGACAAAATAAGTATATTCCTAAATAATATAAAACTAGCCGAAAATACCATGTGTACTGGCGCGTAGCAGATATTGCCTAGTGAACCGTGAACTCGTATAATCCCTAAGGAAATCGAAGTCTCTTGATTCTGCTTTCATCTGGAGTTGCTGCCTGCTCTTATGCAGCCGATAGAGCTGAGAGTGGATAGTACCTATGTATATTTTCACTATAGTTAGGAGTATATAGGTGGTAACAAGAAGATGCGAATCATAAATTATTTGAAGGACGGACATTTTGTATGATTTTATCTCTTGTTCTACCTAGCCATACCAGTCTATCCCTATTGTACGTATAATTAGAGTAGAATATAAGGATAACTGTCACTTATTTTCATTATGTTCTCCTCTAAAATTTTCTAATCTAAAATCTAATCTATCAGCCGAAATACGTCCACTGCTGGACAAAGGCCTCCCCCAAGGATTTCCACACCGACCGGTCCTGTGCGGCTCGCATCCAGCGGCTTCCCGCAACCTTTACCAGGTCGTCGGTCCACCGAGTCGGAGGCCTGCTCACACTGTGTCTTCCGGTGCGCGGTTGCCATTCGAGAACTTTACTGCCCCAACGGCCATCTGTTCTTCGAGCTATGTGCCCTGCCCACTGCCACTTAAGTCTAGCAATTCTGAGAGCTATGTCGGCAACTTTAGTTCTCCTACGTATCTCCTCATTTCTAATTCGATCACGTAGGGAAACACCAAGCATAGCATGCTCCATCGCCCTTTGGGTGACTTCGAGCCTTCTTATGAGGCCCATAGTAAGCGACCATGTCTCGGATCCATATGTCATCACTGGCAACACACACTGGTCAAAGACTTTAGTCTTGAGACACTGCGGTATTTTGGACGTGAAGATATTGCGAAGCTTCCCGAGCGCTGCCCAGCCGAGTTGGATTCAACGATTGATCTCTTTCTCGATCTCTTTCTCAAAAATTTTATTTTCATAAAATGTCATTTTCATTATTTCCTACCCTGGTAACACAGGCGGCACGCAAACAGCAAGCGAGCACATTTAATGACGACACCCGCCACCGCTACAAATGCCCCCATCAGTTAGCTGTGGGTGCGTAATCTTTGCAGGTACTTACACCTGCCCTGCAGTAACTATCTCCTGCAGTAGATTAGTTGAGCACTTGGGCTGATGAACACTTGGCTTAAGAGCAAAAAGCGATGCTTTCATAAGCACAAAGATTTTAAGGAGTGGCATAACGGTGACATTTAATGACTTGAAACGTCTTTTAGCCGTATAGGCTTGAAAATTTCTGACATTGAACCTATTTTACTCTAAGACTAACAATTTACACCTTCCGTAGAAGGGACCTATGTCCTATTAGTAAGTCAACTTTAGCGCAGACGCGTGTGACTCAATAAACTAGTAAATCGAAATTAAGCGATTTATTTCTCAATTAGTCAGATCAGTGATTAGAGAATCAGGATGGCGGTGTTGATAACCTTGCTTACGTATATCACTTGGAACTAGCTAGTAAGCAGCTTTTTCTTTTTTTCAGCCAAACTCATATCGAATAGTACATTTTCACTTGAATTAAGCGGGTGCGTAAATTCATGTTCAGTGTCATTTTTATGTCTCTTGAATATACATGTAAAGAAACGTGATATGTTTCAAACAAAAACATTTGCGTAAATTCAATTTATAAAGAAACAACTATATTGTACCTACGTTGAGTTTACAAGTTCCGCGTGGTAGGTAGTTTGTACGAGGTAGAAAAATAAGACGATTAAACAAAATGCTTATTTATTTAAAAAAAACACTTTGATGTTGATTTTGACCTACTGCATAAGTATCGTACTTGACGATTCGTAACACAACATTCTGAATACTTAACTAACTTATTTCTCAACATGAAGTTTCATGTCTCCGACGAAGGTCTGTTGAAACTTTTTATACAGAGTTCATGGACGGAATGGTCTGTTCTTTAAATGCTAATAGTTGTGTGACTTACAATAGCACGAACTTACAATGTCGGTTACTTTAGTTCTCCTACGTATCTCCTCATTTCTGATTTGATCACGTAAAGAAACTCCAAGAATAGCAAAGTCCATCGCCCTTTGGGTGACCTTGAGAGGTCTATGAATTTTCTACCCAACTAACCCAACAGTTATAGTTCATAAGGTTCATTGACATTTTCTTCTATTTTTCAACGCAAACAATTTCCGCTCTATTTCGTACAATAATGTAAAGCCGATATCCTAAATGAAAAACAAATATTTGTTTGGTAAATACCCAACTAAGGGGTTCACGAACTTGAGAAGCAGCTACCTGCTGTATCGTATCGTCAAGAGAATGTATACAGCCTGTTACTATTGTAAAATTGTACCTCGGTAACTGAATTGAGGAAAAAGGCACTTATAAAAAATTTTAATTGGTAGCTCAGTTAAGCCGATTAAACGATTAATAGGGTTGGTTACCTAAAACTTGATAGATAATTCCAGGGGTTTACTCGTAACTGTGAACGAAATACCTTATTCTACAGATGTACTAGACCAAACTCCTAGAAGGAATACTATTTAATAGTTCATAATTTATATTTTTGACGCAGTCAAATACCGTACTGATGAAGGTCACATCACAATCGGTCCAAAGTACTGTTAAAGTGCAAAATGGTCACTCAAATGACTACACCCTACACACGTTCCATTTTGTCTGTACTGGTAAAATTGTCGTCACCTGAGCATTTTGCGTCTGCATACTAATTCTGTAAATTCAGAGCATTTAGTATCCCCTCGGTCCGCTGGGACTGGGAGCGACTATTAAAGTAACAAATGTGCGCGCGAGTTCGTAGCTTTTATTTTGAAGCCGTTATTTTGCATGGGGCACTCTGTTCCCCGCAGGTCACATAATTTTGTGTATTTTGTTTTATGAGCGCGTTTAAAGCGAATGAAATACGTTCCTATCCTGAACGTTGCGGTAAATATGTAGACAGTAACTCGTAAATCCTAAAATGAAATTAATCTTAATTATGTGGCTATTTTGTGCGAACATTTTTCTACATTACACGAGCCAAGATATTAAATTTGTTCGTTATGAAAAGTGCTGTAAATCTCCAAGTTTATTGCTAAATGTTAGGAAAAAGGCAAAAAGTACAAAGACATTTTCTTGCGTTAAAAACATTTTACACGATTCAATGCGTATTTTATTCAGCGTTGAATTCTTTTAGCTGGTATCTGGCACCAAATATAATTCCTGTTGTAGCGCGTGGATTTTAGCACCATTACTCCTAATGAGTCGCTCACGTCGCCGGGGCTGTGGAGGTGTTAAACATAACAATAACATGTCTAAACCTAACGTTTTATCTCTCCGTTTTTACTGCTGGTGGCTTGTACATGACATTTTATAACAAAACCTATGCTGAGCTTCGTTGTTACATTAAGATAACCTTATTTTGTATTTAAAATATGTAGGTAGGTATATTATAAGACTTACACAAAAGGGTTTGGTACCTATATAAATAACAGAAGATAGACAGCTTCTTGAATGGTCAGAAAGGAGCATTAAACGCTTACTCAAATTATTTTACGTATAATATACAGAATGATATTTTTTCGTTCTATCCCCATTGTGGCTTCTACTCGTTAACTGACTGAACAACTTTTTGGATAAAATAATGAACTTCTCATACTAACTAATCACTTTGATAAACTAATATTCTATGGAGATTCCTATTTATTGTGCTGTGTTTGTATGGTTACCTTAAAAAAGTTATTAAATAATAATAATAGTAAAAAATATATAGATGCCACTCTTAACAGAAACATTTTCTATGTACCCATTTCTCGGATTACAAGTATAACATTTGAAATTGAGAGCAGAAAGTTCACAATTCGCAGTTCCACATGATTGGAGAAGTTCCCAAGTTGGATCCCTCAAATGAATAAGTTTTCTCTGACAATCGATCTTTGAACGAGTGATATTGGTTTCCGATTATTTGTTATTTGAATATTATTAATGTTTCACTGTTACAAATATACCCATAGGAAAAAGTTATTAATAAAAGTGGTTGTTTTAGGTATCTACCAATTGTGGGTAAAAAAAACTATCAAAAATTTGTTTATTTCTTTAATTTCATCTTGAACGACGCGCAGTCTTAGTAACATCTAATTTAATTTTTAAGATGTTTAAGTACAGACCAATTCACGTTAGTTTCGTACTAGATGACGAATCAATGTGTCCTTCGTTAAAAACAATGAACTGATTGGATACATTTGCGATTATTATACATTATTATTATCGAAAAAAGAACAAGTCGTTTCCTCGAAATAGTGCTATATTACTATAGTAAAAGTACTTGTATATACTTAAAATTTTTAAAATCACGACAGTATTATATTTATTGTGTGTATTATAAGTGTATTATGTAGTAATACCTATATATTCGTCAGAGATTTTAGAATTTATGAACATTACTATATGTATTTGCTAACCTGTTGCTCAGTTTTAAAATCACATCAGTATTATATTTATTGTGTGTATTATAAGTGTATTATGTAGTAATATCTATTTATTCTTCAGAGATTTTAGAATTTATGATCATTACTATATGTATTTGCTAACCTGTTGCTCAGAGATGTCTAATTCTCCCTACATTTATGAGTAAATGTTCCCGTCTCCGGACGGCTTTTGGGATTTCCTTTACATTGTGTAAGCCGCTTATCTTGTTTGTACTGATACATTAACGTTACACATTACACAGGATACATCTTTACACTTAAATGAATGGTTTGTTTCAATACAACGGTCTCATTTCGTTGGGGTTACTCACGACCATTTTATCTTCATCAACATACCTACAAATGCGTATTCCTGTTTTTCATAATTATAACTTTATTAGGCAGGCCCAGAGACAGAATACCTTTAACATTTATTATAAATGGTTTACTCCAGCATATATATGCTGGAGCAATAGCATAGCAATTCCTTTGCTTGGACTCTGAAAATGAGTAGGTATGTATTAATGTGTCTCCTTTGTGATGGAATCAAAGAAAAACTCAAGTAATCAAGGTGTTTCTCTATCTCTGCTTTTGGTGGTATTCTATCCAATCGTAGTTTAAGGCTGGACGACGACCATGTATGAGTTTGTCTCTGATACTTTTTTATTTATAAATGGACTTTTTCTTTTACTGCTGATCGAAGATGTATAAAATATTAAAAAGACAAATGTAACAGCTGACGATTTAGATCACGTATACTGTATGTGTGTGTAGGTTTATTTGTGTTTTGTCAGCTATTGCCTAAAACATTATCATTTACAGAACTAAGAAGCAGATACTATAAACATAACTAATTAGACGCTGAGTCAACTTATCTATAGGAACGCAACATTAATTTAAAGTTAATTAATTATAACTCTTACTTTAGGTAGAAACTTTTACTATATTATTGATATCTTTTAAAGTTGGTTATTATATATTATAATAATAATATCTGGAACAAATCACACATAGTCATTGGCCTCAAACTAGGATTCCCTGTATCATGGGAACCAGAGACTAATAAACATACACATATGCTTTTAAATACATACATATATAGATAATAACCAATTATAAAAGATATCAAATATACAGTTAATCCTATTTTTCAGCAGACATTCATTATGTTGTTGCATCAATAAACTACGTCACTTTTATATTGTAAATAAATATTATAATGTACAGTTAAAATATTAATAAAACAATGACCGATTCCAAAATCGCGAATTTTCGAGAATCGACTAATAACTCTTCTTACTAAGTGATAAAAAAAATTCAAACTACCTAAAAGCCAATCTAATGAAGTTAGCTCAAATGTAAAACTAGCTGCAGAATCTTGAATACCTATATAGTTTATATGTGATAAAAACAATTATATATTTTTTGTTTGTTTATGTAATATTATATTATAGTTACAAAGTGGTTTTAATAATGGAAACAAAAGAGTGCACATTTAAACTAAATCAAAACAGATAATTTCTTATATCCGCATTTTTATTAAAACAACTAAGTGAAATATTTATTTTTATCCTTATTGTAGTCTAAATCAAACATTGCATTAAAGAAAATCATACTGCTAACTGGCCAGTATCAGCATTTGAAATTGAAAAAGTTTCCGTTTTAATAAACAACAAAGAAAATCTACTGGAATGAAATTAAGACTTTTTAGTCTAAGCAGGTCTAAGCAACTGAACAATGATAATGAAACACATGCAGTGCTCCTGTCGTGAAAAATTTTTTTTCACCGCCACGCTGTCTGAGAGGCGAGGTTTAGGGTATCGCGGGGGTGCAGCAGAGAAGGTTTCAGGTGGGGAGGGGGTGAATCAGCTGAGTAGGGGGAGGGGCAAGGGGCCGCCGATAAAAGCCTCACCGTCCACAATAGCGCACGTTTTCGCTACATTGCGTTGAATGAGTGGCGTTAGGTTCCTGGTGAATTATTTATCTCAGTCTTTTAGAAATGTTTGTATTATACCACTGTGTTCTATTTTCAAAGTAAATATAAATAAATAAGAATAATTAAGCTCTTGAATTTCGTAAAGACAAACCATTATGTGTATGATTATATAAATATGCGCAATATGCGTGTACAGCTAGTTGGCGGAATCTAATCGGCGACGGTGTGAAAATTATCTTAAAATCAAATTAAGTTAATATGTACTACAAGTATAAATAACAAAATAGGTGTTCGACTTCTGCTGACGTTACTAAAAAACTATAAATTGTAATTACCACAAGCACAGTAGATACTTGGTACAAAACGTCTCTAGCGACCAAAAGCCACAAACCCATTGCGTTTGCACGGAACTTATTCCCAATGAATTTTCAGTCGGCGAACGATCTGGCGATGGCGATGTAATCGCGGCTACGCTGACTCCCGATATTCCCTGAATATCTACTTTTCACCGCCGTTGTTGTGGAAATGCACCTTTTGTGCAGTCGAGTTTGCCTCGCTACGTTTCGGCTAGTATGAAATAACTTTTTGTGCGACCATTATACTCGGTTACGTTTTGTTACAGTTAGTGGAACTTTAGCTTTGTCGGTGTAGACTTTTGAACGTTCAATAGCGCTTCCAATTTAAGGCCAAAGTAACGTACTCTTTCGAAACAAAAGAGAAAATAATTGTTTGAACCCCTACGCTTCAGGGGGGTGGTATATGTTTAAAGCGTCTGTGCATCTGTATTTTCGTCTACGGGATTGCAGCTTCGAACGAATGGATCAAGTCGGTTACATATCACTGGTTCTTACCTATGTATGTGTAATAAAATTTCCGCTCTCGTTTCAAACTGATTTACTATTTATCAATATAGTAACACCATTGTAAAAAAAACTTAAATCGCTGCATATTAAGTATTTATTTTGATAGAGAATTTTTTATCACAAAAATACGTCCAATATGTGGGAAGGCATGCTACGTCTTTCGTTACGGTACGGTAAAACTTCTTTGTCTAAAAGTTTTTAATTTGGACTTGCAATTATTTGCTTTGTTGAAAAATGACAATCGATCCAAAATTGATGCTTGGCCTTTATACTCCCTCAGTAAAATTTACGACTTTACTGCATATCCAGTACCTATTGAGTTTTATCAAAATCTCTATTTAGGGGTTGTCCATTAATCACGTGAGGCTCAAAAGGGGGGAGGGGGTTCGAAAAAAATCACGAAATATCACAAGGGGGGAGGGGGATTCACTGAGATATCACATGTATTATTTTTTTCATTGAACGCGCGATTTCTAGAGTAAGTTCCAAACGTCGGACTGTTGTTGTTACGTTTTTTTTTTAACTCATCCTAAGGTTCGAAACGGCTTCAGGCAGTCAGAAACAACCTGCAACCTTAATGTCTGTCTCCTGTCTAGACATTTTTATCATGGTGCTTAATTTTCGAGAATTAAATTACATTATACCTGTATTTAAAGCTAATATTTTGTACCAAAAAAATACACGTGATTTTAGGTAGGGGGTGGGGGGGGGTCTAAAACGTCACCACGTATCACCAGGGGGAGTGGGGGGGTCTAAAAAGTTGCTAAAAAACATCACGTGATTAATGGACGACCCCTTATATATAATATTATTTCAATATTATGTATTACATGCACTGAAACGTACAGTACGGCAGTTATAGTTTCAACTTTATTCCTTGCTTATAAGGGTGAGAGTGAATGGAATTTCTGCAGGGACATTATTTGAACCGTACGCCACCGGTTGCCATGGTAACCGACAGTCGTTTCCGCTTCCGTTTCACTCTACAAGCTAATAACATGTGACTGTTAGAGGCTTTATTCGTTATGTATGCACGGTCGCGGTCTGAAAATGTTATCAGTTTCCAAACTAAGTTCTCTATTATGCTGTAAGATGTAAAATCGTCGGTGAGCAAACAACACCGCGTATCTAATTTTTACCTAGTTTACAAGTCACCCAAAAAGACTATTTAATTAGTGGTGTTGCTCAGAGAAATTACTTAGGTACTCTTAGTTTTTTTTAATAACGGCTTCTAATCGGCCGATATGTTTACTTAAATCTTATATGTAGATAGAAGTGCGTTTAAAACCTGCATCCAAAGGCACTCATGTCGGAAACGCCTAAAATTTACTTGTGCGGTCTTGTTTGCTCACCGACGAAATGCAATATCAAAGTAACATTTTATAAGTTATAAATCATCGATTCTAACAAAAAGATTTTATTACTTTTTAACTGTTTTCAAAAAAAGAAGGAGGTTTTTTTATGTATGTTCACCGATTACTCGAAGACGCCTGAACCGGTTTGGAAAATTCTTCTTTTGTTAAAAAGGGTATACTTCACAGGTGGTCCCATATAAATTTTATCGAAATCGATTCAGCGGTTTTTGAGAAAATCAACAAAAACATAGCAAAATTGGAGTTGTTGTGATTGAAGTCGGTTGTTTTTAACGTATTCAGCGTGATCAATTATTAGTGATGAAACTCTGCTAGTTTTTTTTAATATATATGTATAAGGCAGAGATTTGTGACTCTTTGGAATTAGGTTTATTATTATGTACTTAGCTAATCAAATCGCAAATCAACTGCAAACTGAAATAACAACCCGACTGCAAACTAGAGACACCATACTTACACTATATACCTTATACAATATATTAGTCTCGCAGGTATATAATCTGAGTTTATATGTATTATTTATTTATCATTTATTAGTATATTGCACACGCACATATTTTGTTTACGTATTATTCGTTTTATGTACATATAGAATATAGATATTAAACACACAAACATAATCTCATTACACAAATGTTTGCCCCGTATGGATATCAAACCCACGACTCTCGTCGAAGTAGCGAAGTCAAAAGCAAAATCCAAAAGAGACTTTGCCAAAAAAATTGGCCAAAGTGTGAGGTAAATCACACCCCGTGGAATGGGGGAAGTATCGTAAGTAAGGGCTGCGCTATTTGCCCTCAGGTTGCTATGGTAACGAGACGCTGGCTCCTCAAGAAACCTGAAAAGATTTCTCCCCTTAATTCAATGTAAACTTTATCAAGAGCAAGAGCTTTTAATTCTACTTTGAAGATTCTGAACGTTTAATGGTAAAAATTACGTAGGTAGGTATATTTATGGAGGTGTAGGCCACCTGCTTTTCATAAATTGAATTTAATAACCGTACCTTCAAAGCCACCTTTTGAGTCACACTTATTGAATTTCACTCAAATATTAATTGTGAAGTTCAATTGGCGAAACACAAAATTTAATTTAAACATCAATGATGTGGAGTGAAGCGCTTTTCATTAGCGCTATTTTCAACCGACTTCAAAAAAAGGAGGAGGTTCTCAATTCGTCGGTTTTTTTTTTATTTTTTTTATGTATGTTCACCGATTACTCGAAGACGCCTGAACCGATTTCGAAAATTCTTTTTTTGTTTGAAAGGGTATACTTCACAGGTAGTCCCATATTAATTTTATCTAAATCGATTCAGCGGTTTTTGAGAAAATAAAAAAAAACATAGCAAAATTGGAGTTGCTGCGATTGAAGTCGGTTGTTTTTAACGTATTCAGCGTGGTCAATTATATTTATGAGCGACTTTATAAAGGTGTATAAAAAACAGCCTGATATTTATTATACTGTAAACATTGGTGGTATGACAATTTGCAGTTTTAATGCAAAATTGGTTAAAAAAGCTGCTGAAATTTTTACGAACAGTGTAATTAATATTTTTTTGTGATTTCTTTAAGTCATATAATAATATAATACAATAATATCTGGGACAAATCACACATAGTCATCTGGCCCCAAACTAGGATTCCCTGTATCTTGGGAACCAGAGACTGATATACATACACATATACTTTTAAATACATACATATATAAATATAATACACCCAGACTCAGAGCAAATAATTCTGCTCATCACAGAAAAGTTTGCCCTGTGTGGGGATCGAACCCACGACTCTCGGATCAGAGGTCAGGATTGCTAACCACTTAGCCACCGAGTCATAGAAAATTTTTTTTATTGTTCAGTTTCCTGAGTAGGATTCCTGCACTAATTGGTTAGCGGCCTCTTAATATATTTTACTCATCTTATAAATCAAAATTTACCTCCAAACTCCGTACTACCACTATTGGGTATTCTGTGGTACTACATAAAAGTTACATGATTGATTTTGTTTCATATGAATTTTAGTTTGTTTGTTGTACATTACTGCGTCTACTTATTTTTATTTTTTGTAGATTTCTTATTTAAATTTGTGGTAGATATAAGAAATAAAATTGCATTGTATTAATTTGTCTTAACAAGGAAACAAAATAAGTAGGTAAGTATTTTTAGCACATTAAATTACGATACGAGTATATGGCGATATCCACTTTATATCAGGTGGGCCGTCAGACGTTTGCCACCTCAGACAATAAAAAAAAATATATAATAAAATTAAATCTAATACAGTTTTTAAATGCACAAAAGTAAATTTATTATAAATGCAAATTCTAAAATCTTTATTCATGTTTACCATTACCACAGTGATACGGACGTAGCAGCGTAGCATTTGCCTACTTGCGTAACCGTTCGTTGTTTAGAAAGAAAGAAAGAAAATGTTTATTAGTAGCAAATAACAATCAAAAATTTAGACAAAATTTAGATAAAATTTACATAAAGTACTTACTATGTGCCACTAATAAGGCCTCCACTCGGCATAATGTCGGGTCACTCTGAGTGACACGCTTGTTTGTAGTACAAACTTTGCACTTAACTACATTGTACCTATTAGGTATATCTTCCGGCAGTGAGTTTCTCTTGCATGTCACTAATATTATAAATGCGAAAATATGGATGTTTGTTTGTTTGTCAGTTTGTTTGTTTGTTTTTCAGTTTGTTTGTTTGTTTGTCAGTTTGTTTATTTGTTTGTTCCGCTTTCACGCCGAAACTACTGAACGGATTTGGGTGAAATTTGGTAGGTAGATAGATAAAGCTCTCGGCTAACAGGATACTTTTTATCCCGGAAAACTTAAGGGTTCCCGTAGGAATGCTTAATAACTCAAAATTTCCACTTCGTCACTAGATGGATATCTTAACATTTTCTTTCTTTCTGGACACAATTCTGAAGTCTACACGCACGAAGTCGCGGGCGGAAGCTAGTGAAACATATTTTTAAATAAGTTTAGTTCTTAAATTCAAACATATAAAAAGTAATTGTAATCTGCAATATTTTAAAAATACTTTATCCACTATCAAATAAACCGGGTGCTTACTTGAGTTATAACTTCATACTCCACTGATACTTCACCTTTAGGGTTCCGTTCCAGAACCAAGGTACAATTTACCTGACAAAAGGCTGACTCTTTGACATTTAAAAGAATTTCAAGCAGGCTATTTTGCTTTCAGGGTTATACTCTTACGAAAATATTCCAGAAAATTTTCTACGTAGGGAAGGGGGAGTGCAAGCGAGTATATCGATAGTAGGGGTATGTTATAAGACAGGACATCAAAAAGTCATGTGTGATACTGTATCTGCATACAACAGTAGGTACTGTTTTTTATCTCTTCGCGCCGTCCAAGGCAACCTTTTAGCTGAAAGGCACGCCTAAGAAACTGGAACTTCCAAGTAACCGACGCACTGGCATGCGTGTGTGCAACCAATAATTCTAATTTTCAAAATGCTACGACCACTTTCTCAACAAGTACAAAGACAAGATATATCGTTCCCTTTATTCATTCCCATTTGAGGATAAATCGGATACTCTCAACCACGACTGCTCCCCGCACTCAGATTCATGAATTTAAGAAATGCCTCACATGTAAAGCCTGAATCGCGCACTGAATAAGTAATAAGCAACGCCGCGGGAGACGTACAGTATGTAGGTACAAAGGTGGTTGCTACCGGGAGTGAAGAAATTGGTTTTTATCTAGGTATTTTAATTTAACACCAACTGCGCTAACCTTAAAAAGCCGACCGAGCCGATTGGTTAAGGTAATACCTGTGTAACAGAAGATGAAACCTATGAAACTAAGGAATATGATGATTATAATGGGTCGGGTAATGGATACCTGTCTGCTAACTTTACAATACAAAATGTATAAATGTTACTTTATTGGGGAAAGAGGACGTCATTTGGGAGACAGGGGTTAAGATCCGTGACCTGGCTCAAACCTTGGCCAAATAATATCTATTGTGATTCAACCAAATATTTCCGCTTTTTTTCTTCTTCGTACTTTTATGCACACCCCTATTGCTACTACTAACAGTTACATAAATAAATGACGTTTGTGAATACGTCAAAGTGTGGGTCGTTTGTGAATACGTCAAAGTGTGAGTTGCGTGGCCTGTGCTAAGTAAGTTGCACCAAATCTTACCCGCAGTCGCAGAGGGGGAGATGTCGCCCTTAGAGAGGGAGCAGGGAGTGGCCATTGTAGACTGATAATAGGTAATTCTACAACCTATTTTATTCAAATTCAAATTCAAATTCAAATACTTTATTGCCATCATATACAGTGTACAAAGATCTTATGGTAATATTACGTACTAAGTTATAGTATATGATACCCAGCTAGGGCACTGCAACTTTAGGTTTATAGTTGACCTAGGTTTAGTTATTAACAAAGCATGCATTTTAGTTAATAATTAAATATTTAAAGTATAAGTAAAACATCTATTTAACAGAAAATATTTAAATAAGACCTGATTTTAAAATTATTACATTATAACATTTTAAAAAAATATTTTTGACATACAAAAGATAGTTGTTAAAGTATATTATAATAGGAATCGTTTTAACGTTATGAAGTGATTAAATACTTCTATTTTAGGAATTCTTGTAAGTTATAATAACAGTTTTGTATTAGAAATTTTTATACACTGGCTAGCTTCTTTATAAACTGTAACTATGAATTAAACTGAGTCAGAGTGCCATTTCGCGATGGCTCCAGTCAACCTAACCTAAACCTAGCCGTCCGACTTGGTTTTATTCCTTGTTGTTTTTTTTTTGAAATAGGCTATCTTATTTGTTAAACGGCAAACTTTACAATCTAGGCACGATCTATTTCGCCTTAACTTGGGAGAAGTGTAGGTATGTCGAAACAATATTTGACTAGCTTTTTCCAAAGCTTGTGGCTCATATTATGTGCTTTGACTTAGCTTGAGGTGATTATAATAATAAATTAAGGTAGTGCCACAGGTTCCATGTGTTTACAAACCCAGTAGTGGTCTAAAGTAGTGTTTTGGAATAGACCCCACACGCTTGTCAGCAATCATATTCAGAATTCCGTTTGTGGTGCCCGTACTGAACTTAACACTAAACTTATTAATTACACGCAAAGTGATTAAAACTAAAGCCCAGAATAATATTATTTAGTTATTGCTTTTGCTAAATAAGGTAGGTATGTATAGTTATGAATTTCAGTGAGTAATACCAATAATTTGCTAAAGGTTTACAAAATAAACAATACAAAAAGAAACAGGTATAAAAAGTTCGTAGAAGAATTATTGTAATATAAAAATATATACCCACTTTTACGCACCGAAAAACTTATCTATTCCGCGTATTTTCCAGCCGAGGAAATACTTTCACCGAGATTGGACTATTCAAATAATTCCGAACTAAAATCCCGGCCGTCGACGAAAGAAATGGGCATTTGAAAAGAACCTAAGTACGAATAAATCGCATAATCCTTTTTATATCACTTTGTCGCAGTTGGCAGGATACCTACTCACGTAGCTCACTTAGGTTTTATAGGTACACGGAAATTGCTAAAGAAAATATACGTGGTCTGTATATCTTTCGTATGAATACTATCATTTGGAAACGTTTAAATGTGTGCAATACACTTTAACCTTTTATTGTCATGCGGATGTCTGCCCGCATGCGGGCCGTGCCCGCATGCGTGCCGCCCGCAACCTATCGTTTCAGTACATTTTTCAGGGGCCCTTTTATTTTCATGCGTGTCACACGCACGCGGGTCGCTTTGGAAACGCCGCAAGCATTTGTTGGGCAGAAAACCGCATGACAATAAAAGCGCCGTTAATCCTGGAGAAAGAATTCCAAGAAAGGCCTTACTTTTATTGGATCCCAGTAAACCAATATTAGGATCACTATCATTATTCTTAAAGCAAAATCAAAGAGGACCTCTATTGAAGGTTATATTCATAAATTTCCCAATCCCTACTATGTATCATCTCTTTGTGGGCTTCTTTAAAAGGGCTCATAAATCTAAGTGGGTATACTTATATACTTACCTGTTTTGGTTCCAGCTGCTTCTTATATGAGATTAAAGATTTTTAAAGGTTTTCATGTCTAAATAATCTTTTGAGTACTTGTTCTTCTTCTTATGTCGCTCCCGTATTGGCTTATACAGTCACCAAAAATGATGCCCTTTGCAGCAGACATTGCTTAAATTGTCTGTAACAGACATACAAGGACTACGATGATAACTTTTTCTTCGAAGACAATATTTTATTTCTTTGCACAATAACCTTAGGGCTACTTATTAAGGGGTACATTTTTTGGTCGCCTAGATGTTTTCAGGGTTTTGTAGCCAAAAGGTGCGAACGGGAATATATTGCTAAATTTGACGCCGCCATTCATCTCGCAATCTGTCACAGGACCGGGTATTTGTGAGTATACAATTTAAAGGAACACGTGTTATTATTGTTTCGTCTTCTTTTCTCTATGACATTCCACAACAATAAACAGTGATTTTTGCCAATGTCAAGTAAAAATAGTTAAGCGAATATTTGGGGGAATCTTCATAAAATAATGGCGAAACGTCAATGTCAAGTGAATGTCACGGCTTTAAGGGTGATGGGGGTTGGTTGCCGGGACTCTGTACCGAGCAAACGTCTGCTGAGTTATTTTTTTTGATTATTTCCGTTTAAGAGTCGTTTCAACGTTATTTTTTTATGGGGAAATAGCTGTGATTCAGATTCAGAGATAAGAAGAGGATTAACTCGGGAGACAGCTCAGTTTTCCAAGTTCCAGCAATAAACCACCACGTGAAGCGTCTTTAAGTAGCCATCACCCTTAGAGCCGTGACTTTCACTTGACATTTCACTTGTCGTTTCGCCATTTTTTTATTGAAGATTCTCTTATTTTTCACTAGACATTGCCAAATCACTATGTTAATGACATGTGGAATGCCAAAAAAAAAAATAGAAGGGTGATGGGAACTTAAAGACGCTCCACGTGGTGGTTTGCTGCTGGAACTCGGAAAACAGAGCTGTCTCCCGAGTTAATCCTCTTTTTACTATCGCTTATCTCAAAATCTGGATTACAGCTATTTTTCCATCACAAAAATAACGTTGGAACTATTCTAATACGATAATAATCGTAAAATTAACATACGTGTACTCGGTACAGAGTCCCGGCTACCAACCGTTATTATTGTTTGTTACAGCGCGAGACCTTTTCGAACTTACGCAGTTTTTTTCTAGAATTATCAAAAATTTGAACATGTTTTAAGTTTCGATAACAACTCTTCATTTATAAAACCCCATTTACAAAATAAAACAAAATATATAGATTTCGAAAATAACTATACCAGCAGCAAGAAACTTAATATCAACAAAGAAATCCACGTTCGGATATATTTAGTAACTGTTGAGCGTTTTATAAGTAAAGCAACTATAAACGAGGATATCGTACATGAATACTGCAGCCGTTTAGAGCATCAACGGAAAAGTTCGTTGCGACTTTTCAGTCGTAAAGCTTTCGCTTTGGGTCCTCGTCTTCAGGTCACGATCTGCCCGCGGGCCACCGGCAAGGAGGCTCTCCAAACATTCACTAGTAAAAGTAGCTCTACCTGTAAATAGAGCACGCTTTCAGTCCGTCTTTTTAGTGACGCTTTAGTAGGCCCGTCATATACACATCAAGTAGACACGGTGAATTTACCAGTTTAAAAATAATGTTTTTAAAAATAGAATGACGTCTTTTTTCGTTCAATATTTTTAACAGAGTGAAACGTTTTTAAACTAATCTATAATCTTAGTATAAATTTTAACAAAAATAGTTGCAGCCGAAGAAACTGGAGTTTTTACTGACAAAATTAAACAGTTTTTTGGGGTTCCGTACCCCAAAAGGAAAAAAGGATCCCTTGAAGCTGTGAAAAAATTCAAACTTCTATGCCAACGCAATCAAGAGATACGGCCGTTTATGCCGCATGTTTGGACACTCGCATGGGAATCAAAACCTATAGTGTACTTCCCGTATACCTAGAATCATGAAATTTGGCAGGAAGCAGTGTCTTTTAGCACAAGTAAAGGGAACAGTCCGAAAACTATCAATTTTTAGTTAACATCACAATTTTTTTGTGATGTAACTAATAATTTTTGGTCCGAAAAAGTCTAAAACTTTTTAGTTACATCACAAAAAAGAAGTTGGTTTTCGGACTTTTTCCTTTACTTGTGCTGTAAGACGTTGCTTCCTGCCAAATTTAATGATTCTAGGTATACGGGAAGTACCCTATAGATTATGGTTCCCATGCGAGTGATCAAATATGCGGCATAAACGACCGTATTGAACGGCTCTTGATTGCGTTGGCATAGAAGTTTGAATTTATCACAGCTTCAAGGGATTGCAGGCCTGAGTATTTGATATAGAGTTCAAGAAATATGTGATTATTGAATTTATACGGAACCCTCGCTGCGCGAGTCCGACTCGCACTTGGCCGGTCTTTTTTCCCAAGGAACCAATAGTCAATTTGCGTATTTTGTACGAAAATTCAATTTATTTTTGTACTCCGACTTTTTAAATTTCTTAGTAAGGAAAAGTTTTTCAGTTTTATGAATAACATCTACCATCTGTCGTTTTTCGGCGATAATTCACCTGTATACAGGAAATTAAAAAAAATGCTAATGAAAAATCGTTGAGTATTAGCTGTTAATGTTAAGAAAAATAAAAAATAAAATAATTTTGTATTTTTCTTAACATTAACAACTATTACGTAGTCAAGTTTCTTGATTTCACTGAAAATAGGCTATATACAGAGCGGAATGTTGGAACGCCACCTGGAGGGAAAGTACTCTAAATACTGGAGATAGCAAATTTTACTCAAAGGAAACATTCTTTTATTTTTTAAAAGAAGCAAAACTACATTTAAAGATTTTTGAAAATACCCTTGTCAAACCGGCTAAAATCCGAAAAATAACATCTTGTACTTTTATGGCATTAATCAATAGGGTCAATCATAAGGATCAAATCTCTCTAACAAACATGGTAAGTTAAATGAAAGGAAAACCATGAAATATTGTGTTATGACCCATGAATTTTTAACTTTACATAAGTAATTAGATGAACCCTTGAATAAAAAGTGCTTTCGTGCTTTAGTAAAAGTGTCTCATTGAATTTATAAGTTAAGTTTTCATGGTTTTCCTTTCATTTAACTTACCATGTTTGTTAGAGAGATTTGATCCTTATGATTGACCCTATCGATTAAGGCCATAAAAGTACAGGATATTAATTTTTTCGGATTTTAACCGGTTTTAGGATAAAATACATACTCTTTTTCTTCGAGCTATCAATCGAGTTACAACAGGAAGTTCAGTTTAAAACAATACCTTCATATTCCTTATCTGTATATTCTTCTCACTTATAATATTATAAATGCGAAAGTATGGATGTTTGTTTGTCAGTTTGTTTGGTTGTTCCGCTTTCACGCCGAAACTACTGAACTGATTTGGATGAAATTTGGTAGGTAGATAGATGAAGCACTCGGCTAACACATAGGATACTTTTTATCCTGGAAAACTTAAGGGTTCCCGTAGGAATTTTTAAAAACTCAAAATTTCCACTTCGTCAATAGATGTCTTAACATTATCTTTCAATTCTGAAGTCCACGCGGAAGAAGTCGCGGGCGGAAGCTAGTTTTAAATAAATACGGGCGCTTAGTTTTTTAAAAACCCAAAGACAAAACTATTCTCATTCAATATTGCGGATATCGCAAAAAAAACTGAATAATGAATTTTGTATAGAGTTTTTTTTTAGATTTCGTAAAAATCATGAAAGTTGTTCAGTTCCAGCGCCTATTCTGTTACGCCCTGTGTAAAAACCTAGTAACAAAGAAAAAGTAATCACTGTAACTTCAACTAAATAACTATAATACTAAAATAAACTTCTTAACAGTCGGCAAGTCGAGCACGAAAACTAGTCTCAGTTACCTACACACTAAAACTTCATCTTATTGTGAAAGTTTTTAATGCCTTGGGCAATGGTTCTCTGAAATCTGAAACCTATCTTTATATAGATTCTATAAAGTATTTGTAGCATTAGGTGTAACATAACTTAGATAATAGGACAGGACATATTTACACATTGCGACTTTGTAAATTTATATGTAATAAAAATAAATAATGTCCGTTTTATTTTATAATGAATGCATTCACAAAACTAAACAAATGGTCATTTGCTTTTTTTTTTTGTTAAAATAAGGTACTTCAGAAATATTCTCATAATGTTTTAACACCTTTAGTGTCCCCAGTGATGGGGACAGGTTTCTCTCATATCTTGGAGAAATGAGATTAGCCATAATCCACACACGGAGGCTAAGTAAGTGTTACTAAAGTTGGTAGGGTTCTTGCCGACAGTCAAAGAACTTTTGAAGTGTGTCCCTCGATAAAGGACACAAATGAAAAGAGTGAAATTATAACGAATTTTATCGACATAAAAAAATCAAACATCAAAAATGTCTTTCTTGTGTTTATAAGCATATGGCTACTGCAATCATTGCTAACAATTTTCTATGTTTAGTCTATCTATTAGTAACAACTATCCGTTGACGTTTTAATTCAATGCAATACAAGTAGTTCAAATGTTACTTCATATAGCGCTAATTTACAGAAAAACAATAAACACTGAACGGCTTTTTAGTTTAATATTTTTGTTGATAAAATTCGGTCTAATTTCACAGTACTTTAATTTTTGTGCACTTTATTAAGAGACACACTGTACAGTACGTTGAACATTATAATTTAGGTATTCAAAATATTATTGCTACTGTCTTGCAAGTCGCACTGAGCTACGCATGAATGAATACTTTTATTGCTGCGAAGTATACTTTTTAATTTAATCCAGTATCAAGCCGATATAACTGTCAAATAAGTATTATTTAGATGGAGAAAGATAATCAGAGGATAGAAAGGTTGTCTGGCAATGAAAATAAAAATGTTATCTTGATATTTTCAGAAGAAATAAACATAAAACGTATCAATGGACAGTTCCATATCTCAGTCATTTACAATTTCATATAGCGTTTGCTCTCGTGTCCAAAAAGAAACTCTTGAGTCATGAGACTGAAACTCATACTGAATCCGCAGTAAAAATATAGAATATCATAAAAGTTGACGTTTTTGAGATTTGCTAGCTTCCGTGGAGAAAATTGATCAGATAGGTACATCATTAGAAGCTCTAGTATAAACAGTAGAAGCCCCAATTTATAATCATAAGTGTTGCTACATTCATATATGATTTTTGAAATAAGTCTGATATTATCATTTCAATAAGTTAAGAGGAAAATATAATTTCTGTGGTAGACATCTGAGACCTCTTTTTTAGATTTAAAAGAAATAGTAAGTGTAGGTACAATAAAAAAAGTTATTCTGTAAATGTAACAGTGTGATTTGCAACAATAATCTACATATTTTACAAATATTGGTCTCGTTTGTGGTGCTACCCGCTTTGCCCAAAGAGCTTTCCCGCTTTAGGGCAAAGCGGGTTTATGAAGAGTTTGCAATTTTGCAGAATAAAAAAATATATTTTGCAAAATGACACTAGCATGATATTTTGTTTCAAAGTTCGACAACTCTTCTAACGAATAAAGTGAAATATGTTGTCATAATAAAACAAAACATAATATTTTCGGGCCTTCAACCTTAGCTTACCCGCTTTAGGCCATCTTCCCCTATTCTGACAAAAAATATCATATAAAGTATACTGAAATACCGTTTCGTTCGTCATTATTGCACTCTATATTATAATTGTCACAGTGTGTTACAGTTTATTTAGAATAAAATGTTTTAATGATTAATTTTCTTGTCGAGACACCACAGAACTAGCTTATAAGTATCGAGTCAACTGAGGCTATGCCGATTTTTAAGCCCTGGTTGTAGGAAAAGAACCCCGATTTTTAACACCGTAGTAGCGCATGATGAAAAATTAAAAAATAATCAAATGACAAGTGAACGCATACCTTAAATAAAGGATTTCATAGCGTTTGACCTCCACCGGATATGATGAGAATCGAATGACCCTTCCGAAGCACTCAGTGATAAATTTATTTCGTATCATTTCATTTCATATCTTACATTTACCTGCCTATAGATAAAACCCTGAAATTTGACTTATAAAATTGGAAAATCAACTGATAATTTTGTATGTCAAATTGTTTATTGCTCTTTTACTAGGTTACTTGGGAAAAGCTGCTTGTTTCTAGAGTAGCATCACCTACTATTTGCCACTCTTGTCAGCAAATAATAAGTCCCATTGTTTAGCAAGCAGTCGCATCCAGCTAATCAAACCCTGCGTTAGTAACACTACTATGAATACGAAGGCACCAGAAGGTATACGAAATTACCCTGCATACTAGGGTATACGAAACTACCCTGCAAACTAGGGTATACGAAATTACCCTGCATACTAGGGTTACGAAATTACCTTGCATACTAGGGTACACGAAACTACCCTGCATACTAGGGTATACGAAATTACCCTGCATACTAGGGTATACAAAAAAAGCAAATGTAGATTAAAAAAAAAAACACTTTTCGAAAACTACTTTTCAAACTTTTTTTGTGCGAATATAATGAGAGATATATTGTGTCATTTTAACTTTTTACTTTTTTATTCGTTTTTGTGTTTATAGCAGTTGGTGGCAATGGGTAAATGATACGAAAAAATATGATTTGTCCATACATACAGCAGATAACATCATAGTAAGTAACATTTCCTCAATAGTTGATCTATGGAGACGGCGATACTAGAATCATATGAATTCCTCCTATGTCCTCTCGAGACGACCCACATATTAATAAAAGGCAGGGAGAATATAAATCAGACACATAATAGAAATATTTACGGTCCCAATACGAATGCCTCGATGACTTCAAGTAAGGGATGGTCGATAGAAAGGCTATACCTACTTACTAAAATTAAAACCGAACCAACAGAATGAAATGCAAATATAACATTTTGCAAAATGTGCTTCAATTTTTAATTTTATCACTATGGCCTTTGCAACAAGAGTATTAAATGCTTCGTTAAACTAAATGAGTTGCCTAATTAGTAATAAACATATGTTACAACTAACCAGAGCAGAGCCATCAAGAAACCATTTTTTATAATCTACAGTGGAGCCTAGGGTAACAAACAATAGATTCTTTTAGGTAGGCAGGTAAACTTTGACTGAAAGGAGCCCACTATTGCTTTCGAGAATAAACATAAATTATTAATTTATCAAATGTAACTTAAAGGATGGTTTGCTGAGCAACCACAGAACGAGTTATTGTTTTGCTTTCATAGGAGGCTGCGGTGACTGACTGACAGTTTATCTGCTTGTTAATATGGGTCAAACCACGGAATACATATCAAAACAGCCACAATATCTTAAGAACATTAGTCATAACATAAACAATCATTGCTTGCTATATTTTAGGGTTCCGTACCCAAAAGGTGTCAACGTGAATCTATTACTAAGCCTACGCTGTTGTCTATCTGTTCGTCCGTTATTCTGTCCAACCTACATTTAAATGGCTGTAATTTTGTAATATCTACATTACAGGCCAAAATTTCTACATTTGTGTTATTATGGTGGATAGTGAAATAAAAATTTAAAAATTAAAGTCCCATAAATACTATCAAAAAAGTGATATCAAAATTTTTGCTTTATAAAAAAATGCTTCTCACACAAAATTGGCAAATCAGCTACTCGATGTGAATGAGAAATCATTTTTGGCGAATTGACCATAGTTTCAATGGGAGAAGTTGTTCAGTTTCACCTTCTTATTAACGTGCATCCATAACCCGTCATCAGTCATCACGACTAGTCACCTTATATATAAAGACATGATAGATGTAATATAACAGTCACTTATAATATACCCATGCATATAATTCACGTCACTTTATTGCGAACATAACAGGACATCTCACCCATTTCGAGTCAAACGCAGATATTACTATGTAATGTCAGCAATAAAACTCGTAAAGCGAGATATCACGGCCCTCAGCCGGCGACGCGACGGTGTATCAATGGTGGTATTGTAGAATATCGATATTGCTATTCCGATTTCGTGTTATGCAAGAAATGTTCGACAGTATAATTTTATTGTGATCGGTTATTAAGTCGTCTGTGTTTTAAAAATATATATATTTTTCAAGAGGTATTGGCTTATTATACAAAGTCCGAAGCGGGTACTTGCTCGTTCTTTACCTTTTTTTCTGTGCTGCCGCAAAAGAGGGTGCTGTGTTCCGGTGGGTGGGGCAAGATAGCCAGCGTAATTACCGGCATAAGAGACATTCCATCTTGGTCCTCTAGTATCCGTAAGGTATTGATAACTGCTCTAGGGTTACAGATGTCCATAGACGGTGGTAGCCGCTTTCCACCAGGTGGGCCGTCAGCCTTTACCTAGCTTACACACACAAAGTAAAAAAGAAGAAGAAACTGAGAAATACGAACAATAGAAAAAATATTATGTGACCACAAAATATGTAGGGTGTTAAAAAAGTGCGTTTGAAATTTTATGGGGTTACTCAGAATCAAGTACAGAGTACAGGAAAAATATTGGAAAAATCCGATCTACAATATTTTTTTCAGTTTCCCATACTAAATCTGAATAGCGAAATCAAGAATTTACATTACTAAACAGATAGATATACTCTTTAAGAGGATAAGGTTAAGTAAGGTTGATAAGGTTTGCAAACTTTGTGTTTTTTGAGGTTTCTCTCGCAAAAAGGCATGCGATTTAAATTCGATTTAATTCAGATGAAAGATAAGAATGTGGAAATCCTTGGGGGAGGCCTTTGTCCAGCAGTGGACGTCTTTCGGCTGATAGATAGATAGATAGAAAGATAAGAATGTACCTAAGTTTAAAATTACAGCACAATAAAACAAACATATACCTCTATGAAAGGCTACAACAGATCTTTAAAAAAAATTCAATTAATCCTCGCCTGGTATTTTTTTAATTCAGTTTGGTGGATTATTCATAGAATTCCATTTTCCGCGGCTCACTACGCGCGTCGGTCGATATCCAGATATTTTAATTTATTCTAACCTGCCACTGAAAGACCGCTTTTAATTAATTAAATCTATCGGGGCATCGACCTGTAGTAATTTCCAATCGAATCCATTTAAATGACAATACAAGCCTCCATCTGGGTCAAACTGAGAATACGAGTATAGCTAAAACAAAATAATTTAGACAGTACTTCTATACTTAATTTTTGACTTATTTTATATTTTAAATTAACTATCATGATGCTTGTGAAGATGGTGAACTTTAACGACGTTTAGAAGTTTTCAGCCAGAGCTTCCAATGAAAATGCGAAATTTGCTGATAGGATAAGGTATCAGTGTCAAATAAAAAAATAAGATATTTTAAAAAATGTAAAGCAAACAAACATGACTTCTATAAAGGTAATTAATTTTATTACCTTTACTTCCTTAAAGGTAATCAATTTTATTACCTTTGCCACGATAGGGTGTCAAATATACAGGGTGTAACAGAAAGGTGTGATAATAATACTTCAAGGTTGGCTTTTACCCATCAAACTTAAAAACTTTTGTTCTACAACTTTGTTCAAATCGCAAATTTTTTTTGGGATTTTCATACAAATCGATCAGCTGGCGAACCAAGTTTGTATGAAAAGTCCAAAAAATTTGTAGAACAAAAGTTGTTCAGTTTGATGGGTAAAAGCCAACCTTGAAGTATTGTCACACACTTCTGTTACACCCTGTATAGTTTTAAATCGATGAGACAAATGGATTTTCTGACCTAAAGTCCAAAATGTTACCATTTAAGCAAAATATTCCAAGAACAATTTCGGTGCCAATAGTTCGCTGGGAAGTGATTTAATTTTTAATAGCTAACAATTATGTAAGTTAACGTATACGAGTAAAAGTGTACGAGTTGTGGTAGGAACCTCGTATTAGGTATATAAAAGAATGACGTTCGAAAAGTGTACATTGCTTCGTACTTCGAATAAAATATTTTCATTTCATTCCAACAAATATATAATTTGTCACTTAATATGCCAGGTTTAATATACCATTTTTTAATATGCTAGGTTACCAAAACATAAGTATTCAAAAAAATTTTGCCTTCCCATACTAATAGACACGAATAAACGGTCGATTTGTAAATTTGTATGGAGTTTAAAAAAAGGTTGCCAGTCATCTGAGTTATTTTTTTAACAAATGTCAAAAATTATATTTTACTGTGTCAATTTCTGAAATTGTGAACTATGAGGTCATCCTGTCATCAGTCATCTTGTGTGGTTAACTATTTTGACTATAGGACAAAATCTAACTTTAAAATTATTTCTTTGTTTGTCAACCGTTATGGTACAGAGTTCGCTTCCATAAAATAGCATTTGTTCGGTTACATACGACTGGCGTTAGCGCGGTAATTTCAAATGGAAACATTTTGGCGATTAGGCATTGTGCGGTTGGAGCGCGGTAAATATGGTCGGCCCGTGCCTGAACTCATTTGAATACATTACTTTATTTAATAAGACTATTGTACATTCTATCGTACATAGTATATATTTTGAATTATTTAACTTTCGGACTTTCTCCCGTTAACCATTCTTAAAACGTTTCATTAATGTTTAAAAAAAGAACTCAGAAGAACAGCTGAAACTATTTAAATTTGAGTTTAACATAGTTTTAAACAGTTTTCAAGCTATTAAAGCTGGGAAATTACTTCCCGTAGTAAGTTGGCAAAAAGTTAAAAAAACGCGATTTGACTATGGATTTCCTGGGAAAAGTTGTCCTGTTTCATGAGTACCAGTTTTTACCCGACTACGGCGAAGCAAAAAGGAGGGTTATAAGTATAAATAGTTTCAGACGTTATTTAGCTGATATCAAAAATAGTATAGACCTTGGTCATTGAACTTAAGAGCTTTATAACAAACTTTCGCTACATACAAAGCAGATAAACTGTACTACGCGCTAAACGCTGACTACCCCTGCGTAGTTGAACATGATTTTAAAAGTTTATCGGCTTTTATAATAGAAATCGGAAGACAACTTAGCAGTGTAACTAGAGACCTTAATTTAATATACATATTTCTTTTGCCCCCAGATATTCGACAACCATTACCACTTCCAACACCACTCGGTGTCAAAGCGCTCCGTCTCACCAGCACACGACCACCACGGCAAGTTAGAGCGAGACACAAGAGTGCGGTGGGCGAAACAGCAGCGAGCACTCTCCAGGAAGAAAAGGGATTTTGTTACCTATCATGATAATTTACCTACAGGTTGGTACTAAGAGATTTAAGAGTCGCCTGGGTGTCCCACAAAACCTTCACCTCATAGTTTAAATTGCAAAAAACCAATACATCGGCTCTAATTAAACTTAATACACCAAAAAAACTTTATTGTACAATAGAAAGTGCTGTATTTATTTTTCTATCAAACTGAGTCCTACAGAATTGGACCTTACCGGGAATCGAACCCGCGAGCTTCTGATGTGAAGCGAGCGGACTGGCCCCTAGACCACGGAGCGGGGTTTTATTAGAATCGGCCTGAAAACGACTTCTTGGGGGACACCTACATATTAATCTACATTTTTTTTAACTTTAAGTATATTAAATAGCTTAAGTGACGTGAAAAGGCATTTATTCATGCTTGTATTTAAATGTCAGCAGAAACTATCGTCGCAAGCGGCCCAAGGAGAACCGCACGTCTTTATTACATTAACATAATATTTTCATCATAATATTAAGATGTCATATGAATGATCATCTCGTTCTTATGATGAAAATATTATGTTAATCTAATAGCTTTACGTCATAGCCACCCACGTGTAAAAAATTCAATGAGCAAGAAAGGTAGAAAGCATCTTTAGGTCTTTAAATAGGTAACCTTTTTTTTAGCACCGACAGATGAAGTATGGTATCTGTTAGAACATATGAAGGCTGCTAGAGTAGGTACATATGTGCAGAAAAAGAACCTTCGTACGGTACCAACGAGACCAGGGGACTAACACTTTGGTTGCTAGGGTTAATTTCGTCCAGTTACAATAATATCAAGTAGCAAGCTATTTACTGTTGAATTATGGGTTCGTTATGAAATACCTAAAAAAAACTCCAAGCAACCTATACTCTATTCGCAAAAAAATTTGGACTCATACTAATTGACCAACTGATCCGCCAATATAGTATGGAAAGTCTCTTTTTTTAAATTGAGGAAGGTTCCTTGGGGAAAGTTGTTCAGTTTTGTGACTAGAAGTCACATAAAAAATAAACTGGTGTTTCATAAGGACCCTATATAATGATGTGAAAGTGTTGCCAACATCAACAATAGGGTCCTCAAATTCTGCGATGAATCTCTTTCCACATAGAGTCAACGGAATAATCCAAATGGGAAAAACGCGTAAAAGATAAAGCTACTAATAAACTTACAAAGACATCTAAACGACAAACCACACAAAAAGATTAACAACATATCTTTATGTAAATTGCGATATCCTTGCTTACACTTCGCTACAGATTCGCAGTGTTGTTATTGTGTTTTTTTTTCTTGGGCAAAGAACTTTTATTGGGTACTTTACATCGATATCGTTAGGTACTTATAACTTCATGGCCCGCGATATTGGCCAAGCAGCTCGTGCTGACATTTTAAATGAAGTATTATGATAAATCCGAACAAATTCTTAAAAACTAAAGCTGTTCAGTTTCATAATTAAAAGCACCAATTAATACACATATTTTGTTATTTTCCTGTGAAAGTAGCCTTACACATCGACGTCTTTATTTACACCTATTTATGACGTTCCCAAATTTCATATACAAATCTTTCAACAGCCGAAACCTACCTCCCATCGCTGTCCCCATCATCAGCCACATCATCAGCGGCATCATCATCAGGGAAGCGCGACACGGCGTCCAAGCGCGAGTTAAACATGAGGATAAAGGGGCGGCCGCGCGCTGCCGACTCCAAGTACCAGCTCAACGACCCCAAATGGCCCCACATGTGGTACCTGGTAAGTTTTTTCTGTAATAATAAAAAAACCGGCCAAGTGCGAGTCGGACTCGCGCACCGAGGGTTCCGTATAAGTTCACATTCACACATGAACTCTATATTAAATTCTCAGGCCTGCAATCCCTTGAAGCTGTGAAAAAAACAAACTTTTTAAAAAAATCTATTTTTTTGTGATGTAACTAAAATTTTTTGGTTTTCGGACTTTTTCCTTTATTTGTGCTATAAGCATTGCTTGTTGCCAAATTTCACGATTCTAGGTATACAGAAAGTACCCTATAGGTTTTGATTTCCATGCGAGTGTCCAAATATGCGGCATAAACGGCCGTATCTCTTGATTGCGTTGGCAAAGAAGTTTGATTTTTTCACAGAGTCAAGGGATTGCAGGCCTGAGAATTAGATATAAATTTCAACTTGATAAGTCTACGCGTTCCTGAGAAAAAGGGTCTTGACAGACAGACAGACGGACGGACGGACAACGAAGTGATCCTATAAGGGTTCCTTTTTTCCTTGTGAGGTACGGAACACAAAAAAAGTTTCAGAATACTATGGGTTTAGATTACATACGTTTAATAGGTGATATATCTATTATTATAAACACAAATATATCACCTATTTAGGTCTATGACAAATTTTTTTGAGGACAGAGCTTTTGTTCCATCAATAGAAAATTGTGATTAAACTTTTATTTTACGTAGATGTAAATTTACAATTTGGTGTTTCAAAAGAGACTCTTGTGATTAATATATAATATAATATTTGCTGGAAATATAAATTACAATTTAGGGTTATATTTTGGGGACAAATATACGTATACATATACAATACATATTTTAGTGATAGAAAATATTATACTGTTATTATAATTATACTGTTATGGAGCCTGGGTCCTGTCTACATATGGTAAATTATAATAATCACGTATGTCGAAGCATTTTTCACATACTTTTTCCCAGAAAACTTGTTTTTTTTTTTTAAATCTAGCAATCTGTACAGTATTCAGGAACAAAGTTAGATTTTATTATATTTCAACTTTAGCCTTGGTCGATTTTCTTCGTTAGGGTTTTGCAGGTTGTGCTTAAGGTGTCTATGCCATAAGGGTGGCAACCAATAAAAAAAAGTTCTGCATCGACCTAACGGAAAGGTTTCAAACTTACTCTATACAGCTTATTTTTTTTTTATCCACGGTTGATGAGCTCTTAACATTATCTCACTCAATTAATGGAGAAAAAAATAATTTGCTCGTGAAATATTTAACTATGAAAAAATTTAAGAATACACTACTTATTATTTATTATTTTTGTATTTTTTCTACACAGTAATAAAAAATTAGAGTCCTGAATTTGATGGGAGTCAAAAATTTAATGAAAGACAAATAATATTACTTATATTACGTCTCATTGACTGAATAAAATAAAAATTTCGATTTATAATGGTGTTTTTTTATATCATGTTTATAAAAACGAAAGAATACAATTTATAGTCAGTCCCCTTTCGCAAAGGATTCAGAAAACTGCCTAAGTAAAAGTTTTTACAAACACTATTGAATTATCAGGACAATAAATCGCAAAAACAGGGTCCAAAGCCTGGAGCTTAAGCAGCGATCCACCGATATACGATCAACCCTATCACTCCGTGGGGACAGGTCGAATCCCCTTAACAGATCAAAAAGAGCTCAGATCTTTGTCTGAGAACTTTCTGTCACTAAGTATATTGGAACTATTGGGAGTCACGTCGGCTGACGTGGGTTGAAGAGCTTAGGGTCCCCTTGGGGCAAGTTGGTCATGTCCAACCATAGATAGAAGCGACGGACCGATGCGATAGGCCCGATGCAAAACGTGAGATGGGTTCTGTAGTTTGTCTTAGTTTGACGTCTATACTGAATGTTAAGAAGTTAGACAACAAATCGGAGTACCAATCACGATAATAAATAAAATTAAAAATAAAATCGATAAAGTTTCTTCTAAACAGAAAGTTTAAATATTGTTTCTTATCAAATACAAACACACAAGTTTACAGAATTCATTTTCAAGTTTTATAAATAACTCTCTATGAGTTCTTCCTATACAGGATGTAACAGAAGTGTGTGACAATACTTCAAGGTTGGCTTTTACCCATCAAACTGAACAACTTTTGTTCTACAACTTTGTTGAAACCCAAAATTTTTGTTGGACTTTTCATACAAATCGATCAGCTGGTGAACCAAGTTTGTATGAAAAGGCCAAAAAATGTTTTGCGATTTCAACAAAGTTGTTCAGTTTGATGGGTAAAAGCCAACCTTGAAGTATTGTCACACACTTCTGTTACACCCTGTATATACATACCATAAATAACCTAATATCTAAAATAGAGACAGTATGAAAACTGACCCCAGATGAATGACCTCGGTTGCTTTGTAATAAAAAAAAGCGATTATTATGAACAGTTTCCGAACAGTATAAATTTTATTGGAGGCGGAAAGTTCCATTTCGCAGTAAGTGCAAAGTTTGTTTTCCTTCGTAAGTTTCCTGCCAAGCATAACAATGGACTCTTTCGGTGGAAAGTTACAATAATTTTAAATCGTAAATCGTGTAAAAATGAGGATAATCATTTTAAATTAATACTCTCATTATGGTCCAAATTCATACATCATTTAAATCAACTTGAATTATATTTAGCAACGAAAACTGAGATATTATTATAAGGCTTAAAAATATATTCTTTTAAAATTAAACATTAAACGACTTTTTCTACTTAACAGTTCTATGTTGCATAGTTAAGTTCATATAACTGTTATCTAATACAATCCATGTAATTATTTCAATCTACTTCAAATAAGATATTGGCTACATTACCTATTTTTAAAGGAGGTCACCCGTATTGTAGATCAGATACATTTCTCTAGATGAAAATTTTATTAAATTTTACACCTACCAATTTTCATAACTTGAGGGAAAGGAAGGTTTATTTCACGCTATAAAATGGTCCAAGAGGGGGAAATTTAATTTTGCAGGCTGGTTGCTAATATTGATGGTGTGGAAGCAAAAAAAATCGCCTTTGTTCGCTCTTGATATAGAGTTTTGGATAGTCATCATCCATGAATGCTATATAAAGTTAGCCGCATAAGTCAGTCTATTATTCATTAAACAAGAAAAACAAAAGAATGCTTTAGTTTAGATGGTGGTTTTTTATTTTGATATTTAGTCATTTGCGTTAGGTTTATTTGAAAAAATGTTTCATTTTAGTTCTCTTCTCCGTTTAAAATAATGTGTTTATATTTTTATTGTATTTTCAGTACATAAGAGGTGTGTTAAACTTAGTTGAATTTGGAGCATAACCATAGACTTTAATAAGCAAACTCCACTCATGAGTTAATGTATGAAGTTTGTTATCAATCTACATTATGCTTTTCTTTTCTGTCTCATTTTATTTCGCTTGATAGTGCTGTTTACAAGAAAACGGACTTGATTGTGTAATTTTTATTTCGATATAATTTCGTATTTATTTGAATACTTTAATGAATAATGACGTTATCCTTCCAAGTTCAAACATTTGTAGAAAAAAATTCAAGTTTATTTTTTTGTTTGTATGTTACGTGATATCGTCGCGGACTGAGAACCAATTTGAATGATTCTTTTATTACTGAATAAGTTATATCTCAAAGGTTATCCCAATTTCTAAAGAAAATATCCCACCGCTAAGGGTGGAAAGTAGACGATGGATCCCGTTTATTGAATCGCCCACTTCCCGGTAACCTATTGTAATAAATCTTGGCACATATGTATTTTTCCTAGGCGAATAAAATATTACGCTTACATAACGCTGATCTGATGATGGAAAAGACAGGCGGTCGAGGAATATACAGCAAAGTTTGAAAATATAGGCAAAATTATGAAGTAGTTATATATATTTATGGTATTTATCAATTACTTAGTATAAGAATTAATTGCAGAACATATAGGGACAAATGACACATGGTCATCCTTCCTCAAAACTAGGATTCCCTGTTACAGAGACTTGAATACGATACATACATCACAGAATATGTTACACATATTTATGTTGAAAAGCAAACATAACTCTTATATAATCTATTTTATGTCACTCAGAGATATGTATAAATAGTTTATAATACATAATATCACAGTGTAAAAACTCTTGGTCCTCGATAGTCGGGTTTAAGTTTTTAGACATGTAAAAAATACTTTTATAAGTCTGAGTTTCAAACTTAGTTATTTCCCCACAGAACCGCGGTGGAGGCTTGGATATGAATGTGATCCCAGCGTGGCGGGAAGGCATCACAGGCCGAGGGGTCGTGGTCACCATCCTCGACGATGGCCTTGAGACCGACCACCCCGACCTGATTGCCAATTATGTAAGTATACTCTGCAGCTACTTGGCAAATGAACTAAATTATTGAAGCGAAAACTTCTTTAGGCGATGCTGGGCAGTAAACGAAACTGAATCGTCACGCTTGTGGCGGTGACTTTGTCTAGTGTTGTGACTTTCTAGCGGAAACTCTCAGGAACAGTTATTAGTAACGTAACAGATTTCATGGTTTTTGGTACATCATGTTTCTAGTGCATTATTCAAAAAAGGGTCATTCAGTGTTTTTTGTGTAGGATAATGAAACGAAACTGTGAAGAGTATGTTTCGAGTGCCCTGAAAAAATCCACAAAGCTTTAGCATTTTGCCGGATAACTGAGAGATGTGTAATAATAATATAATTACTGTCTTTCTAACTAATTACAACAAAATTGAATATAAAACGATTCCATTACGTTTACTACAGACTTTTAGCATGGAAGATTTTCTATATCAGACAAAGCTCTTGGGCTATACGGCCATAAAAGCTTTTGCCTTTTAAGGAAAAGTTGGCATGTCTAGTGTTGAGAACACTGTAAAAATAATTTTAGTACCAACAACTTAGGATCTAAAATGTACATTTGCATTATTTCTTATTGAAAAGATTGTAGTTACGGAGCACCCAAGGTACATGAATTATCTTGAAACAAAAAACCGTTACCGTTAGAATATTAATAATATTAAGAAAAAGGAACTTCTATATTAAACAGCTGATTTGTATTATTATGACATCTCTTTTTTGCGTTCTTTTTCGATTTAATGGTAATGAATATGTATTGTTCAACGTACAAAGCTGTACGAATAAATATAAATGTTCAATAATTAAATCAAGGTTGTCTGGAAGAAATCTTATAGCAATAAGACCGCCTACCTGTACAGTCCCTTATGTACTAGTTATAATTATTTTTAGTTATTTATGTACAAAAAAGTGTAAATAAATAAATAAATTAAAATTTAGCTCTATTTAGTAGTAGTTTAGCTCTTTTTCAGTTGAACTCTATGTAGGGCTTGATTTTTAAAGACAGATACTAACATATCCCAGGCTATTATTGACAACCAATTTTTAAATCCAAATAAATAATTTATGATTTGAATAAATCATTGACAAAAAATGTTGAACTGACATAAAATAGATCATCGTCGGATTGACCGTTTCTGTATGGAGAGTCCAACAATTTTCGTAATTTATCTAAAAAGTGGTACAACAAAAACTTGTCACGTTTCTGTTTCTGACCCGAATAACAGAATGGATGTGCATCCGACTTTAAAAATTACCTTGTATTCTCGCAATTAAAAAGTTCTGACACTTGGCCCCCGTGTGTGGAGTATGGCCTAACCTTCCCGAGTTATGGGAAGAGACCCGAGCCCCTGCAGTGGGGACGATATGGGTTGTTAACAACATTCTCGCAAGGGAGAGAGTGTCCATTCTATATAATAATAATACGTACGTTTCGATCCTCTGTAGAAAGAAATTGTATTTGAAAGGCGTAAACCGTGTGACGGATATCGAATATTCTGCAAACTCAGAACAGTGATCCGGATGTCACAAACCGCCCATTTCCGGCATATCTCTGACATGGAGGCCGAAATATTTTCCCTGTAATATATCAGGCTAACGGTTTTATTTTGGTCACGTAGTAAATGGATATGAGATTTAAAGGCGTAATAACACTAAAGCTGTGACTTATAATATTTTTATTATAGACATAACGTTAGGTGTGTATGATGGGTAAAAAAAAACAGTGGACTATCAGAAATACTCAAAATTATTTCATCTGTAAAGTAATCCTGTAGTGTAATCTGTAAAGTGCGTTTTTAAACCTTATTTCTGTGTTCTTATTGTCAAAGAGCTAAAATCTCGTTGGTATAAGCTCTTTGGTCCGACGCGGCTCGCTCTAAAGAGGTTCGTTTCTACAAACGACACGCATTAGCGCGTAATGGATTCAAATCAAAGCCTACATCATGCTTCGTCCCAACAGCGCAGCGGCTGGAAAACTCATAAAATCGTAAATGGAACAAATGTACGTTGAACGGTTGGGTTGACCTAAATAGATATTGGATTTTATAAATCCGAAGTAGTGACAAGTGTATAAGATGATCTCAAAATATCTGCCAGAGCGAAAACTGGGGTTTCTAGTTTGGGGTTTAAATGATAAATCTGAACAACTTTTGCCAAGGATTTGGAAATTCTTTTTTTTTTGCAGATTTGATTGATCGGTTCATTGGGGAAAATTGTTTATTAGTAGTAGCCTAAGTTTAAATAGTTGTAGTTGATTTACTTAGACTTTGTGTATGCATAAGGCATATTTTTTACATTAATAAGTTTCGTATAAAGTACGAAAAATAATCAACAAATTGTCAATCTTTATCGTTAATATTAACAAAGTAAAATATATTACTTTGTTTAATATTTTTGTAAGCTTATAAAAATATTTCTAAATAAACAGCTTTATACTGCCAATATCTATCGTAACTACCTTTGATAGATACAATCTGGAAAATACTTCAATTCAAATACTTCAATTCAATTAAAGTAACGAAAGTACTGTGTTAACAAGGATTTTTCATTTAATTTTGAAGCTTAATTGAGATATTTAGAAGTATGTTACTAAACATATTAAAATTTTACAATGTATTGATATTAAAATAATTATAATAAATAAAAACATTAGGAGACTTTTTGAATTTATTTATACTTTCACACTGCCTAGAAAAAACCTAGAACTCAACAAAAACGAATATTCTCATAACGAACGTAAATATTTTTAATATGAATTCCAGTCTTTTTTGTTTAATATAAAACAAAACATACTGAAGCGTGGGTCAAAAATACATTTATATTTTGTTTGACAATAGTTTCCATAAAATCCGAACAACACTATTCATAGTTGACCATTGGGAATTAAAATATACTCATGGACAAAAAAATCGACTCAAGGTTTTGCACGACTTTTGAAAAAATAACTGAATCTAGAAAAAAATCACTAAACCAAAAGTTCAAAAACTGCGTGTTTACTCTTTATGATTTTAGTTTGGTGGTTTTCTGGTTTTTTTGTTTTTTGTATTAAGTCGTTTCGCAGACTGAGTTATTTTTTCAAAAGTCGGGCAACAAACTTTTAGTCGATTTTTAGTCCACCAATGTATTTTATGAAAAAAAGTTATTCTCAGGCATTGTCATAAACGCGGTTACCTTTACTAGACCCACTTGCAAACTTTAGGTACTACTCTCACAACGCCTTTGTAGTCCCTTGGATGGAAATTAAAATTTGTGTTTATTTGTCTATTGTCAAGATTTTTTAATTTAACGGAATTATTCGTAGAATTCGTTATAAATTTCATTACTTATTTATCATTATTAAAATACATTATTCAAAGTGCTTTCGTATTTACTTGGAAAAAAATCTGTGAAGACTATTCTAGGAATCTTTCAGAACAAACTCAATATTTCATAATTTGAGATAATACACAAACAACGAAATATTCACCGAAACCAACTTAAAAATCTTAAATTATAAAAATAAAATTGAGATGTAAAAATCGGGCAATTGCGCGTCTGATAAATCCATAGTCTTAGGGTTTTGTATTCAAATAATCATTATTTTGTATTTTATTTTGAGTTCTAACTCCATAACTAGAAACTTTTATTGACGTTTCTTACTAAGCTGTCATCACACAACGAGTTTAAGAACTTTTATCAAACTATTTTTGTACCAAATTTCTTCTAGGTTCTAAAATGCCTTTGTCTGTGAGGGACGCACGAACAAGACGATCTTTTTAATGGTTTCACATAGGGACTATGAAACCCTAATAAAACATAAGATCGTGAATTTCGTATCTAGTATAAGTTATTATTCAAACCAAATCCAAAAAGAAAATGTAATCAAGAAGTTGTATTAAAACTAGTCTAGACGTAACTATCCCAAATATGAAGCAACTACCACATAATGTGAGCGGAGAACAAAAAGTATGGTAAACAGCAAATGTTTATGCAGCGCGCCGTATATGAGTGATCGGCACATTTGGCCACGTGCCAGCGAAGGGTTGAGAAGTTTCGTCGTCGCTAACTAAGCGTAGAACTACTTTAGCTCGAAACAACGAAATTCAAAGTTAGTTATTTATAAGTGAAACCCCTAAAACTAAATATTTTTAATTAGCTAACAATGCTACTTGGACAGGTCTCTCATGCCTCGGGAAGTTTAGGCACACTCCAAACACAGGGTAAAGTCCAGATTTATTTTATAGTCCAATCTGAAAAAATATATGTACTACCTTAACCTGTTCGTCTTGCAAGCATCTTTGATCTCATAAACTGAAATTTCACATACGTATGGAGATCTGATAACAAAGCAATATTGCAGTACAAAAAAAAACATGTATTAATTTCATCATTTTTTTTATGGACATTAGCGTCTTGTTAGTTTCAAAAGATATTAACTTTTACTTAAATATATATATCGTAAGCTACAAGAAAGATGTGCAGTTTTACTACGGAATTATTAAAGAGAAGAACAAAGGTTTAACGTTTTTACTCTCGACATTACGTAAAATATATCAAATGGTTTTTTTCAACAGTATTTTTTTCATCGACTTGAAATCACATTTTTGTGGTATGAGATTTAGATCCATAATTACCGTAATTCGAGATAAAATACTTCAGTCATTTAAATATTTATTTCGACGCCTACAAATCACTTTCTTGTCCCACAAAAGGAGGCATATAAGTCCACAACTCTTCTTCGATCGAATATTGAGTAGAAAGTTATGTCCAAGTTAAATCCAACGTGGCTCCAAAAAGAAGTTTAAACTACTTTATATTTGAGCTACTAAACTTTATTTGTCGTTAACATCACAGAGTCGATTTCTGAAGATATTTAACATAAGAAATGTGTCTACATGTATTTGGGGTTACAGCGGTTAGGTATGCGTAGTAGGTTGAGTAGTGTGTAATTAAGTGCGTAGTACGCGTTCCATTAACCCTTCTGGAAGCTCTTCGACTTACCAAGAGCCATTTGGTGTGAGGAGAAATTTTAGCAACTTGGAATTTAAGTATTTTCGTATCACTGACATTTTCGTAACTATTAGAGGGACTATATTGTCTTTAAATAAGTAAGTAGTTTTTCTTTTTAAATTATAGTTTATTTTTTTCCATGTACAATACTCTTAATATTAAGTGACGAGACAAAAATAAAATTGCAAAACAAAATTAATTACTTCATAAAACTTCAGTGAAATATTTTCTTTCTTTCTTCCTTTTTTCTAAGAATATGGAATACAATTCTAAAACAAACTCTCCAATGCCTGAAACTTTCATTTATTAATTTGACAACTTTGCCAACAGGATCCGATGGCATCATATGACGTCAACTCGCACGACTCTGACCCTCAACCCAGATACGACATGATCGACTCCAATCGTCACGGAACAAGGTGTGCGGGCGAAGTGGCCGCTACGGCTAACAACTCGCTGTGTGCTGTTGGCGTCGCTTTTGGTGCTAGTGTTGGAGGTAAGTCCATTAAGGCGCCGTATTAATGTGACATGATTAATTAGAAGTACAGATATATTGTCACGAGAGAAAGGCCTATTAAGGCTAACCATTTGCTTTGTGCCGTATTGTCGCTTTTGGTGAGGAATTCGACTAAATGTCATTTAAAATGTTTCGTAGCCTGTGGATGACGAAAGGAATTATTTGATAGAATATTTAGTAAACGTTCAAAGCGACTAAAATCGAGATATTATGCGATAAATATGTAGCGAAGAAAACACTCAAGACTCTTTTTTTATTCATAAAGTCACATAAGTGCCAAGATTTTTATAAGACATCTCCCAATATAATTCAGAGTTTACTTTGTTTAAGTTTCGTTTCTAGCACATTTCATGTATCATCAAAAAAAACAAAGAAGAGAGGAAAACACAAAAAGCCCATCAAAGTATTAGTACATCATATACTTATGCCTTTTGAGAATTACTTGTTGCGTCATAACCTTTTATTATGTAATACTCGACTTTTCTCCCAAAGTGACTGTGGAATAAAATGAAGAAAATATTAAGCTACCTATGACTCGCATTATGAGATTGGAAAGCCACTCCACTTTCTGGTATTTCTTATTAAATGTTTTTTTCCTCTAGTCACAACGTTAAAGCTTTAACATTGTGTCTATAGGAAAAAACCTACAGACAGCGTAAAAGAAGTCCATTCGAAATCGAATTTCGAATTTTTCAAGATTTACGGCTCCATTTGTCATTTTTTATTACGTTATATATCGTTTTTATTGTCATTATTTCTTTTGCAAAATCACATTATTTTGTATCTATTTCCATGTCATTTGTTGATTAAATACATACATTGTCAATTTAAGAAATTATTACAAAATCGTAAGGAATATAAGAATACAACGATTAACAGGAAATTATATTTAAATGCTTAAGAATAACATTTTCTCAAAATATGAGAACAGGTATAACAAATAAGCATAGGCAAATCAGCTGGTCGATTTGTGTGGTAAGTTCAAAAACACACACACACACACACACACACACACACACACACACACACACACACACACACACACACACGACAAAAAGCACAGAATTCTGTATTTCAGTTAGTTCTGAACACGGCATATCTAGAGTTAATACGTATAACTGCAAAATTGTACTTAACCGAGCTGAGTCAAGCTAACACTTGCCTATGTGTGCTTGTAGTACATATTTGATTTGGCTTCGCTTAACTCCGCAAAGTCTTCTCTTAAAGTTTTAGTACCAAATTGTGCAGTTTAGCTACAATACTAAGTTTATCTATACATACACATGCTCAAGTAAAATGAGTAACCGTGAACACGATGGGAAGTGCAATAGTTTTAAAATACCCTTCAATATTCTTTATGTTATATCAACTAATTACAGAAATATTGTTCTATCTCTATCTCAAATGAAATTATAGCTAATGATTATGATATTTTGCTTATTAAAAAAAAAATATATCTTACTACTCTCGTACACATTGTCAAGATCTCGTTCACAGTGAAAACTATTGTAAAATTATAAAACCTGGCTATTTTATTGGCTTTAGCTGAGTTGGATGTTACCGTAGTTGGGTAAAATGTAATTATTTGTACCTACGTACTAGGTAATGAATGAGTTTGAGACAGGCGTATTAAGAATCAATAGATTCACACATATTCTTATTTAGCATTGCATAAAATCCTCTTTGAGGTTAGTTGTTCACATTCGAAAGATTATAGTCACAAGTAAAAACTCTGTAAAATTTCTTAGAAGCACTTTAGAACTATAACCCAATAACATACTTAAAATACCTTAATAATAAAAAATAAAAAAATAGCTATGCGAGTATGTATATCTTGCATGTATCCAAAGATAACTCAATTTTTTTCATAAGCCATTTTGATGTGCTGCTATTTCTCATAATAGACAAGGTATTTTGATTTCTTAAATTCCAGTTTTGTTTAGCCTACGACAGTACGTGTCTCTCTAATCTTGTGGATTCTAAACAAACATTTCTTTTTCTCAGGTGTGCGAATGCTGGATGGTGACGTAACAGATGCGGTGGAAGCCAGGTCTTTGAGCCTGAACCCTCAGCATGTGGACATCTATAGTGCCTCATGGGGACCTGATGATGACGGGAAGACGGTGGACGGGCCAGGGGAACTAGCCACCAGAGCGTTTATAGAGGGTGTCACCAAGGTACGTCAAAATCCAAACTACGATAATGTGTTCGTTGACGATCGCGCTTGATCATACTTGATGCAAACGATTCCTTGAACTAACAGAGCGATTTAGATTTATTCAAATCTGCAAAAGGCATCTTTAAAAAGGTGACAGTACCTTTTCGTTACAAAAAGTTTGTCAGCCTATAGCTATGATTCCCTAACGAGTTGGTGTTGCGACTTGGTTAAGGTCATTAAGTTTATTACGTATATAAAAAAAGTTTAGCATACAATTTATAAGTATCGATTGCTTTGGTTTATGCCTTTTTATCATTATTTCTTCTAGGATCTTTAAATTTAAGTAATCACGAAGATACCTATTAGGTATACGAACAATGATGCAGAACACAAATTACCTAAATATTGTTAATTTTATAATGTAGCTCTAAGCCAGAGACAAGTTATTTCTCTGTCTAAGCTTAATACATTTAGATTATTAAACTGATAGTTTTAAAAGTTCTATATTTATTGCTAAGCATATTTACATCATATTCCGATTTGCAAATTAGCATAATATACTTGCATAATCTTTTCAAATAAGTACCGCTGCTGTTCTGTTGGTATACCCGGAAACGTTCAGTGTATCCAGAGTAACAGTAACTGTTCGCATATTTCAGTAACTGACAAACTGAGGTCCATAAATATCGCGGGAGCCTGGCATCCGAGTTCGCTGTACTGTACCGGCTGAAACGAATAGGTGACTGTATTGAGAGCACACGCCTAAAAATTTCAATAAGTACAAAAACAAACACATGATGTTGCTATATTTTATCCTGTAGTCCGGTAATGGCGTCGATTCGGTGTTTACAATTAAACTTATTTGACAGGACTAAAGTTAATTTAATCGTCCTGTCCTTGTTTTTTCGATATAGAAAGAAAAAGACAGAAAACTTAAATTAAGTTTAATCCTGTCAAATAAGTTAAATCGTGAAAACCTAATCGACACCAATATGTAACAAAATTACCACTACCGACATTAAAAAGTCGAATAACTCGAATGGTACCGAACCAACATTCATTTATCTTTGTTTGTCTGTGGTCAAACATAGCCAAAAGGTTATTTGTTTTAACAACTTTTAAATAATTAAATTAGCTAGGGCTAATTATTTAAATCTTGCCTCTAAACATCAATACTATCAGTATTTATATGGTCTAATGTAAAGATAAGATGCTTTTGGAAATTTAGCAGTATTCCCCGCTTCTATCTTCGGCATTTTCATCATTTAACACTTAAACAGGTGAGATTATGCCAAGGGCTAACCAAAAGAGTATTACAAAAGTTTCCAAAATATTCAGATTTTATGAACACAAATTTAAAATATCAAAAAGCCTTTCAAAGTGGGTTTCATTTAATATTTCACGGTGGACACAATCGGATTAAAACTTAATTTGCTTCCATTACCTTTCTGTTGGGCAAGTTGTTTAAAATTTGATGTATTTTTTCAACAAATTGACCTAGACAGAGCTGGGACTTAACACAGTTTATTTCACAATTGTATTATTATATGAATAAAAATTTACACTGCCATAACATCCTTTAATTCTTATTTTTTAAGATGTTTGGGTTTTTTATTTAATACAGCGTATTTTTTGTAATCATCGTCTAATCAGTAGGTATTATTAACTTTATGGTCCACCACTGATCAACCAACTAGCAAAGTGTGGTGATATATAGTCATAGAAACGTGTATATCACCGCGAAATGGCCCAGTAACACCATTTGGTAACATATGAGTTGTATTTTAGCAACGATTATCACTATTTGGTGATGTATCGGTGATATTTCAGAGTTAGTGATGCCAGCCACCGCGTTGCTTTTATATCACCCTTATAACACTATTTGGTGTTAATTGGCCCCCTTTTATCACTACTTTGCTAGTTAGAATAGCCGAATCGAAAACCACACAGTTGATATCGACTGTGTGGTTTTCGGTTTGACTATTCTTTTCCATAGTTTTTGCCAAAAAATATTATACAATAACGAAAATAATAAAAATAAAATCTCTTTTCCACAATTGGTAAACCCTTAGTTAGTATCATTTCACCTGGTGGTAAGTGATGATGATGCCGAAGACAGAAGCGGGTTTACCAAGATTCCCCAATGCAATGGGGAACTAACTATCTTATCTTCATGCCGGAACAAATCAATGCTATAAACATTGTAGAATAATGTAGAGTTCGCGGACCCAACTTTTAATTGCTTGAATAGAGTTATTTTATAGTAGCCACGACTTTCTTTGAAGTCACTTTTTAGTTTTTATTTTCACCTTTTTTATTGTTTTTTTATTATTTTTATATTCTGGTCGTATTTATTAGCAAAGATCAAGTCAAATATATCAAGTAAACAAAATTAAGTGTACTGAAATACTGTAATCTTTGGTAACTTTTCAGGATAATACCGAAAATTATTGAAAACCATCTTTGACAATAATAGACCAAATCTACCTTGGTTTTTTTCTCTAACTTCTGCTTGGTTTGCAACTTATGCAGTAGTTTAAAAAAGCTATGACATATTTATATCATAACTTCGGTGACTGTCACCGATCTATAAAACGTCGTTTTAACGTCATTCGATGTTACCTACATATAAAGTATCCTATAAGTTTTTGCGAGTGCTAATAAAATGAAATAATCTCAAATAGTCTTACATATAATTATAGTGGAAGGTTAAAATTGAAGTCAACAGGCAGCTGTTTTAAATTCGCAACTCAAATTTTTGCTTTTTCATTTAGGTACAATGGAAACTGGTCCTTGTTTCTAACAATGTACAGTTTAAAGTATATTCGAGGTGGCACAGATTTTGTTACTGATTTAGTGAATGGCGCACAGCAGGGTCTTTTAGCTGGAGTAATTTCTTTAATGACACAATTATTCCGACCCCTGCCGTCACAGCTATGTTATGGTCAAGTACCCTTTTAATTCCGAGCACTAATTCCATGAAGCGCACAATTTTTGCACGGCAAGCGCCGCTATAACGTTGCGAGTATTTTAAAATTTTATGGGTCTTCTTGAGTCTTCGTGAAATACCATAGTTTTCATGGAACAGGTACCATTCCAATATGGTAAAGGTTTAGGCATAATTCATAGTAATGCTATGGGTTGTCAACTTTCTTATTACGTGGATAAAGCCTTCCCTATAATGCTTGATTTTATACCTGCGGCCAAGCAGTGTGCCGTATTTCGGCTGGGAGGGTAATAGCCAGCATAATACCGGCATAAATCCATCGTAGCCCCCGATCTCACAAATAAAATCAAATCCTTTATTTGTCATCTTAGGATCGGCAAATGTTCATAGGCGGTAGACACTTTCCTTCACATGGACGTCAATATTTTGCCACCTTATATAATAAAAATCTCATACAAATACGTTCGATTACTAATACGTACGATTTTATTAAATGCTAAGTAGTCATACATTATTGTATCTATTTCGAGCCTTAATACGAATATAATGTGTTCCCTGTATTCCTCCCCCTGCATCATTTGCTTGTTACATTTCTATGAATACAGAGCAATATGTGAGCGTATCTTTTGTACGCAACATTCTACATCTTCACTGGCTCTGATCAATAACTTTTCAATTATCGTACGGCACGGGATCGTATATATTTTTTTCTTTTTTTGTTCGTACGATATATTTACTGATTTTATTATTTGATTGTATATTTATCAACCTATTGTTTTCACGTAATCGTATTGTTGAAAGCTCAAATAAAGAGAGCGTTTTATTATTCGTAGAAATGGGTCTTGATTGATTCCATTATTGTACATTCACTGCCTCCACAACACCAATAACGTAAACTTCGTAGCTACAACTATTAGTAGCATCCCCTAGTGGGAAAAAATGCAGCAAGATCCCCAATATTAAATAAGATTTGCATAATAATAAATACATCAAAATCAACAAACAAATAAACAACAAAATATTAGTTTCTGTTGTAATGTTTCAAATGCTTGAAGGCATTTATTTCCCAAGAAGTGCTTATAACATTTGTGTTTACCATGATGTATATGACCATATTAACTCATAAAACGTTAGACTATTACTATTTGAATCCATCCTATACAATGTGGAAAAAAACGCTTCAAACGGTTTATTTTTCCAGGGCCGAAGTGGCAAAGGCTCCATCTTTGTCTGGGCGTCTGGCAACGGTGGAAGAGAGCAGGACAACTGCAACTGTGATGGATATACCAACTCCATCTGGACCCTCTCCATATCCTCAGCGACGGAGAGAGGAGAAGTGCCTTGGTACTCGGAGATGTGCAGCTCCACTTTAGCAGCGACATACAGCAGTGGAGCAATTAATGAGAAACAGGTATGGGATAAAAAAAAAAAATATAGGTTTATATTGTTTTAAACATAAATTATAATTATTTCATATTTCAATGTTACTCGCGTTGTGCTTCTGCTTCTTGCCCTTTTTTGGACTACGGGTTGTCTGGATGAAATCTCTTTTAGCGATAAGACCGCTCAGATTGTCGATTTGTTTCTTTGTATTGTGTTATTATATGTTGGTATGTTTCTTGTATGACAATAAAGAGTATTTGATTTGATTTGATTTGATTTGATAAAATCTTTGGGAGTCAAAATTAACTGGCAGTAATAATTACCTCACTTTTCAATGAAAAATCAACAACTGAATTCAGGTCTTTCGAAAAAAAAATAGTAACATAAATGGCGAATCAAAAGATACCTGTATAAGTATTTAACTGTGCTTTAGGAACGAATGTACACCTGCTGCGGTACGTTCTCTCCGTATTCTCTGTAACGGAAAGAGAAGTGCCTTGGTCCTCTGAGATTTGCGACTTAACGGTGGTAGTAATGTTTACCTGAGAAGTATAAATGAATCAATGAAACACTTTATTGCACAACATAAACCGGAAATCAGTGGTTCTTTTTAAAATCGCGGACAAGACAAAAATGTACATGACAAACTAATAACCGTACTTTATGAATTTATTTCTTAAGAAAGTCATTCAGTTTCGAATAGGAAGCATAACTCTGATAAGAAACCAGACAAGTTTTTTCAGGTATTTTAAAACCATTTTTTGCAGTTTGTGTTAGGTACCTTACGATATCTAGACTTTCCTAAAAATGTAAAGAAAAAATATTGATGAATAAAAGTATGTACCCGAAAATAATTTTTTAATACAATGGCTTACAGATAAGCAGAAAAAGGCTATAAAGCAGTAAAACCAAAAAAAGGCAAACGTTTCGATGATATCGAATTAGGAGATAACCAACTTTTAAATAACACATTTTCTCAGAAACGGAAGCAATCTTTTAAAAGGCAATATAAAAAAGAAAATTGTAATGGCATGCCTACCGACCGTCGCGCCGTGGTACAGCGAGAAGATATTATTATAACGATACTTTTATGAAATAATTCCGAGGGCAATTTTTACAGGAAAATCTTAAGGGTGCCTCTCGGCACTGTAGGAACGTTTTTAGGGAAATTTGTAACCTGGTAGCCTTTCATATTTGAAAATATCGCTTTGTTGGTTTTGGTGCCGATTCGAAAATCAATAATAAATAATTGACCACGCTGAATACGTTAACAACAACCGACTTCAATCGCAAAAACTCCAATTTTCATTTTCTCAACTCTCATTTTCAAAAACCGCTAAATCGATTTCGATAAAATTTATATGGGACCACCTGTGAAGTATATATACCCTTTTAAACAAAAAAAGAATTTTCCAAATCGGTTCAGGCGTCTTCGAGTAATCGGTGAAAATACATAAAAAAAAATTTTAAAAAAAAGATTCAGACGAATTGAGAACCTCCTTCTTTTTTTTGAAGTCGGTTAATGAGAAGTCAGAAAAACCTTTGTATCTCATAGTATACCACTAGTGTTTTCTGTTCTGCTAGAAGTGATCCACTTAGCAGGATAAAAGATACAAAATATTGTTTTGCCTCCGATGTAGTTAATCAGCAATTACGAAAGCTTTAAATTTATTTTAGTGTAAACTGAATACTGATTTTTTTTAATCCCAGAAATAAGGAATTTCAGACGTTAATAAAGTTAGTGACGAAAGGCCACTGGTACCGAAAGACAAATCTTTCTAAGAGATCATCAAACTTGAGACGTGATGACATTTTTTTCCGGAGAGTGCCCTTAAAACAAAACAACAGTCCTTCAGCGTCTATCTAATTTCGGGATTTGAGAAGTTTATTGATAAGGTTCCGAAGTCTCACAAGTATTCTAAAATTGTCCATCGCCTGTAAAATTAGAGCTTGACTGCAGAACTCGATTTAAAAAAAAAAGTTGAGAGGGGCAGTGACAAGAATGTTTGAGCGTAGTTTAGTTGGGCCCTAATTATTGTTCATCTTGTTATCAGAATATATATTTTTTAATATTTTTATTTTATTTAAGTAGATCCTGGACACACTGAATGAAAATGAAGGCAAAAAAACATTTTGAAAGTATATATTTTTTTTAAACAAGCTTTTATTTACACGTATTAAAATGGCTAAAATAATTATTATTTTTTACTAAAAGACAGATTGATTATAGCTTGTTGGTTAGAAAATGCTAACAAAAGTATTACAAAAATTACCAATAAAAAAACAACACTTACAGATCTTGACGAATAGATTTAAAAGCTTGTCGCTAGATAAAGTTCATTGAAATTTTGTGTTTTTAATTCTTGGTGGAAACTTCTGTGATTAGATAATTAAAATGTTGTATCAAATTCGTCTGTACGTTGTCCTAAAATAAATAATGAATAAGCCAACTACTTACATATTTCATAGATTTTCCTTCTAAAGCGTTATACTTTTGCGTCTTGTTCTATTTTGAGACTATTCCTGGAATCTTCTGTTTGGGCGTAATATTGTTTTTCTTCTGAGGTGACTTTGTCGTTCTTATGTAAGGAGATACTCTATGTATTTGCGTTAGTCGTTGTAGGTATCTCTTAATAAAACGACAGAGTTATTATTTTACGACGTATACAATAAATAAATATTATAAGAAGCTTTTATACCTGTTCGGTTTCATATTGCGATTTTTCTATTACTGGAAAAGCAGCTTATTGGGATGAAACTATACCCCGTGAATTAAATATAATAAGCTTATCATACTTTTTACAAAGACTAGGTTACGCTGTTAAACTCATAAATTATTTTCACACATTGTTTTGTTTTCTCATATTATTTATTCTACACCTATTGTCACGTTAAAATGAAGGTGACTATAAGCTTGCTTTTAGTATTAGTAAAATTAAGTGTCGTACGTATCTGTATTTGCGACGAGCTTGTAATTTACTTTTACAATATATTAAAGTAGTGCTTACAAGCATTGTTCGGAAGTATCTTGACCAAGAAATGAACTGTCATGCTAAAAAAATATTTTCTTTTACAAACAGACATATTTTCATGGAATGCTTATTTTTAGAGCTTCGATTATGGGTATGCTACCCACCTGACCTATACTTTAAATTAATGGGACAAGTATTTGAGAGTTAGCATATGACTTCGGTCAACTATCACAGGGAAACTTTTCATCCCTTTGTACTTGATATTCAACCCTTTGCACGAAGCGCTATGCTTCTCCATTTATTATACGAACTGCGAAGGAGTGGAACTCCTTACCTGTGTTTATGTTTCCAGATTACTATAATCTGGGGATCTTCAAGGCGATAGTGAATAGGCATTATTTGGATCACTTTCCATCAGGTGAGATGTAGTCAAACCTGCTGAAATAAAAAAAGACTAAACGCTGATTATAACAAATTCTACATTCTGCAAGGCTGTCATCAAGTCACTACAATACTCGTATTTTCACAAGTAAAATTACGACATCAACCCCTTTCCGCAATCCACAAACTGAATTTTCCTTTTGGAGTTAAGTATTTATTCTCCACATTTGAAATCTAAAACGGCAGTTTGTTCCTTTTAGACCCAAATACATTACTGATGCCAATTGTTTTTTTAAACATTATTTAATTTTCATCTTGTTTAAAATTGTATCACTCACTTGCTCAATGTTTCTAGAAATTAAATCGTGCTAGTATTTGAATATTGCACCAATGTTGAAACTGGATGCTAATATTTTTTATGTCGTATTGTAAAAATAAATCTTCTACTTACCTGATTTATATACTTTCCCAACGATTCGAATTTACCAAAATTATTTTTGTACAACCTTTGTAAAATTAGTAGCACATGATGATGATAGATATCATCATCGTGTGCCTGCCCCAATCCTAATCATTTGGGATAGGCGCATCTGGTCTTTCCCATTCATCTCTTCTAAATCCATTACACATTTTGTAAGAATCGCGATATCCCCTACGTTAGACGTAAGTGGAACGCGACCTTTCAGGAGCAATCCTGACGTAAGCAAGGCTCGAGATTTGCGCAGTAATGAGTGCCGCATATATTAAACATTTCAGGGATCCGTCAGGCCTATTGTTTCTCTCGAAATTGTTCCCATTTGCATTGTAATAACCATTTTGTTATGACTAACAATCAAAAACATCTGACACGCTTTGTTTATAATAGGTATTCAGGGATGATAGGTAATTTTTCTGTTTCTTTGCTCATTCTTACGAAAGGCAATTACGCAATGGGAAATCAAATTGCGAAACATACACCTCTGGATGAGATACATAAAAAAATATATTGTGTGTGTGACTGTCTCGAATATGAGTGTTCGTACGTTGAGGTATTTATTGTAAATCCTGACAAGTTCAGCGCATATGATAGTATTAACTTTTTATATACAGCCGTATCCAAAATGGCTTGATGGACATTGAAATGCGAGGTCGTTAGATTCTTCTTGGTCCCCAATTCAATATGTATAGGGAACATGCAGAATATAATTTAATTCATAGATAGACTTCCTGCTATTTTGTTTAACTTTTCGTTCGAAAATACTTGTCTTGCTCAAATATTCGAAAGCATTTTTACCCCAGAATTTTCATCACTGGACGAAGAAACGTGTAGTTTAAGGGCAAATCGTCGCGCTATTATAGCTAACACTGTACGTAACCCAGTTTGGGAACCACTGCTTTAAATTCAGACAGAGTTTGCTTAGGTAACCGAACCATTACATCGGCAATCCTTGTAAATAGGAGTTTACGGCCAGCGTCAGCTTAAAATTCAGGACTCCGTATCAGCAAAGAAATCAGGTTGAATACATTTCGTGTTTGGTACAAAGTTTTCTTTGTCGCCATGTAGAAAGGTTACAAATTAACTAACTTTATAGAAGAAAGTTTTTTCTATCTTCATATATAAATACATTTTTGTTTTGACTATCTAGGTATGTTCCTAATAATAACGAAAAAAAGGATGTTATTGTTGATAATTTGGGTTTTTTTCTTACATAGAATGTATCAAACTTACCATAAATATATTTCCAGTACCTAATTTCATAGGTAGTTTAAATCCCTACTTCTAAAAGGCCAATATTTCTAAGAGGCCTAATAGCTTTGTAAGGTATTTCTAGAAAATTATTCCTGCGGGTAAAGTTCAGCGTAGTAGGAAAAAAAATCTAGGTCTGCACAGAAAAAATAACTCTTAAAGGAGTGTGTAAAGCTTACATTAAATAAATAAAAACACAGTTGCGTTTGAATTTTTGACATAGGATATAAAACTTCAGCTTTGTTATGTTATAGTAGATGATTCTCGTGTCTATCTCGAGTATTTATTTTTTTAAACTAAGAAAATAAAATATACAGCTATTTGTGCTGTGATAAAAATGCGTCTCCGTGTGTTTGGACATAAGAGAGGTGGTCTAAGTTTGGAAATTATGTGATTGATTATGTTTCTAACTGATTAACGAACTGTTTTTTTTATTATATATTTGAAAGCAGGTTTCACAGCGGTGGTTTATAGCTAGCTTATGCGTGATGAAAATCTATTTAGTCGTTTTTAAAAAAAACGAATTTCACGGTCTAGAGTAGTAACATTTAAAATGTTGTTATTTAGCGTACGTTGATTGTGCCAGCCATCGATATGTTTGTATTGCGACAAACCAGAGTTGCTTGCTATATCTTGTGTTCTATCCAACTTAACTGCCCAGGAGTGTACTTAATAAAGTCTGTTTCTTCGCCTGGTACTCTAAAAGATTTGATGAATTTTGTAGTACCAGGTGACTTTAGATTCGGCTTAATCCCCTTATTGTACTCTAAGCAGTCTGGCTTTATTAAAATTAAAGTGGTTAGTATATTCGCCTTGCTCCACTTTTTAAACCCGGACGAAGAATGGAGGAGTATCAGAAGCTTTTTTCTTGCGCGTGTACTTATTGAGTATCTGTGTGTCAGGCACTGGTATCGTAGTTTTTAAACGAGTGAACCGATTTGAATTTAATTTATTCCACTTGAAAGCAGAATTCATAGCGATGGTTTTAAGCTGTTTTGTATGAAATTCTGTTCTGTGGTTTTCGAGATATTCGACTTTTACTGTCTTGGGTGGTAACATTTTTTATTTTAATTAATTATTATCATTAATGCAATACACTTTATCCCCAGGTGCTAACCACAGACCTGCATCATTCGTGCACTATCGGCCATACTGGAACCTCGGCTTCTGCGCCGCTAGCTGCCGGTATCTGTGCGCTTGCGTTGCAGGCCAACCGAGACCTCACGTGGAGGGACATGCAGCATATTGGTGAGTTGATTTTCTGCAAACAAACATTTTATGTTTTAAAAATATATATTTTTTATTCTTAGTGTTTGGATAGGAAGAATAGGATTAGAAAGTGATCTTTGGGGGAGGCCTATGTCCAGCAGTGGACGTCTTTCGGCTGATGATGACGATGATGTGTTCACGTATTCGCTGCCTGAACGATAGTGACATGTTAATTAAAGTAAGGCAATTATGAGGCAGCTGTCGTCGTGTATCTCTTAGAATGTCATTCATGGTTAATTTAATATTGACATGATTGATTTCTTGATTAAAAATAATTATATTAGTAAATAGTATTTTTCTATTAAGATAAATCGTAGTATTGTCACTTGTGTTATATGTTTACTTAAGCTAAACATGAACTCTATGAATTTGTTTTGTACATCTTTTAATATCATGTTCAAACGCAAATAAAGAGTTTGAACAATTTGGGATCAATCCTTTTGAAAACTAACAAAAAAAGTATTTATTTCACTCGTTGTAGTGCTGCCGTAGCGCATACGTAGCACTGAGCTGTAGACTGTATGTAGTCTACGCGCCTAAGTTAAAAAAAAAAACATAATCTGTCTATCGGTACCTTATTTGAATTAAATTTTTGAAAAAGTATCACATGTAAAGGATCTTTTTTACTTCTTTCTAATACAAAAAAATATATTTAGTTACATATATTTAGTTTCAAACTATAAAATATTACCCAAGAATACTATAACTACTTACGTTAATAAGGAACATCCCGAAAGTATATCGTCGCTTACCCTACAGTCTTTCTAAATAAAGGCAGGAGAAATAAAATAAAGCAAAAGTGGGTCAGTAATAGACTTCCACACATTTTTCTCCCTTTGAGTAGTAAACGGGTCATTTATCCTTCTTATTGGAGTATGTTTTAAGAATGTACTCGAAATGTAGTATTTAAGACGCAGACAAGATAAATATTCTTTATTGCACAAAAAATAAATTTACACTTTAATTAAATTAAAGATTTATATCGGGCGGTCTTATCGCTCAAAGCGATATTTTCCAGACAATCCGGAGCACGAAGACAAAACAAAAAGAACAGGTAGCGCACGAGTATTTTAACAGCAGTTACCTACATAAAAGGAAAACGTAATCTTAAAAATTAGTTGAAATAGCAGATCGTATATGTGAGGGCTTAGTGCTAAAAACTTCCTCGTGACGTTTGGCACACATGTTTCCGGCGCAAACTTGAGGCTATAAATTGTCTCAAACTGTTGTACCGATCTGAAGTCTAACACTAACTCATAAGCTTGACGTCATGTTCTTAGGTCTTAGACAAGTTAAGCTGACTAAGGCAGTAGGTTATAATGTACGGGACAAGTTTAAATTACTATAGAAACAGAAAATAGTGCTTGTTTTATTTTTTAGACGACTGAAATACAATACTGTTCATCTAAAGAAATGTATTGTTTTATCAGATCCAGTTTCGGAAACCAACAAAATATGTATACAATCGCTAACATTAGTCTTAATTTATGCTAATATTATGTTAATCTGTTATACTAATACTAGTAAATACGAAAACATTAACTTATTTTCTTGTCAGGAATAAGAAAAAAAGTTAAGAAGTACGTCGGCATTAAGATTTTACTGTTTGATTGGCTTGATCGTATCGTTTTACTTAATTTATATCCGCCTACGCAAAAGAGGGGTATCATAAATAAAAAAACTATTATGTGTCTTGTCTGTATCGTAGCTTTCAAAAAAGGTTTTGTCACACTGGATGCGTTCTGCGGTCTGCGGTCAGGTCAAAGCGATCGCAGCCCGCATTAGATATGAACAACATTGTCGGTCAGGGCAACTGGTCAGCGCCCTTCGCTCCCGACCGCTTGCCCAGTGCATTCTCTACGTTTTTTTACGGGATCGTCCGGTCAGATCGTATCTATATAAAAATATAGAGACCTACAATATTGTTCATACATGATGCGGGCTGCGATCGCTTTGACCTGTCTGCAGACTGCAGAACGCATCCAGTGTGACAAAGCCTTAATCGATTTGACTGCTTTTTTTTAATTTGAGCAGGTTTTATCATGGTGCTACTTAGCTATGTTTGATGAAAATCTGTTCAGTTGTTTTCTAATTATTTGACTTTTACTTTAGGGGTGGTATTTTTTTTGTTACATATTCTGTAATAGAGACTATGTTCTTTTCTGGTTCCAAGCGGGTTAACGCTAGGTAAAAGAAAAAGTAGTCTTAATAGGTCGTATTTCCTGACATTATGAAAACGGTCTATTTATTATAGTGATATTATTTTTGGTTTGCTCATAAAATAGAGAGAAAGAGATAAAATAGGTACCGAAGATTAATTTCACCTCTTTTCCACAGTGGTGCGAACGGCGCGGCCCGAGCGTCTCAGCATCGGTGGGGAGTGGCGAGTCAACGGCGTGGGGCGCAATGTATCCCACTCTTTTGGTTATGGCCTCCTCGACGCGGCAGGCATGGTCCGCCTTGCCAGAACCTGGAAGACTGTCCCCCCACAGAGAAGATGCGAATTAGCAGCCCCTAGACCACAGAGAGCAGTGCCGCCGCGATCTTCTGTCACTTTGCAGGTTAGTTTTTAAAAATGACTAGAATTCTGAAATGATGATTATTTTCTACAATTTTTAAAGTGTAGCAAAATGGCAAGTTAGATATGTCGCATGTAGGCATAACATTCTATTCCTCTAACTTCTTCGATGATCAGCGTATTTGAACTTGGAATACTGTTGTTGCACCGCAAAGAAAATGTGGGCTATCTTTTCACAGACTACCCAGAGTAACGCCACTTAGATCACTGTCACTGCAGGATTTCGTTTTATCGGACTGAATGTCGAAAACAAATTCGTAACCTTATAAAAAAATCTATAATATTTCCAGTTTCTTTGTTTTATTACAAAAAAGCCTTTGTCGGTAGGACAAGGGCTTTCAAAAGGCTGTTTGAATCATATGAAAGGAATCCTGTGAACATGACTTGTTTTTAGTAATAAGTTATTTAAGTTTCGGTTTTTTTATTTAAGTTATTTATTTTTACTTCTTTTTATTTTTTTATATTCGATTATTTGTATTAAATTATTTTATAATTAGAGGGTTGATTTCTTAAGCTAACCCAACCAAAATTGAATTTTAATTCTGATTGAGGCGCTTCTGAGTGAGGTTTCAATAAGTTTTTAGGGTTCCGTAGCCAAATGGCAAAAAACGGAACCCTTATGGATTCGTCATGTCTGTCTGTCTGTCCGTCCGTATGTCACAGCCACTTTTTTCCGAAACTATAAGAACTATACTATTGAAACTTGGTAAGTAGATGTATTCTGTAAACCGCATTAAGATTTTCACACAAAAATAAAAAAAAAACAATAAATTTTGGGGGTTCCCCATACTTAGAACTGAAACTCAAATTTTTTTTTATCAATCCTATACGTGTGGGGTATCTATGGATAGGTCTTCAAAAATGATAATGAGGTTTCTAATATATATTTTTTCTAAACCGAATAGTTTGCGCGAGAGTCACTTCCAAAGTGGTAAAATGTGTGTGTCCCCCTGTAACTTCTAAAATCAGAGAATGATAAAACTAGAAAAAATATATGATGTAATTACCATGCAAACTTCCACCGAAAATTGGTTTAAACGAGATCTAGTAAGTATTTTTTTTTTAATACGTCATAAATCGTAAACCGCAAATTACCTTTAATTCAATCAACTCAAATTAAAAAAAATGTAGAGTTCAAGACATGTGTGATTATGAATTTATACGGAACCCTCGGTGCGTGAGTCCGACTTGCACTTGGCCGGTTTTTTTCTTTTTTGCTGCTATGTTTACGTTTCCGAGTGAGGTATTTTTACCCTATGTAAGAATTCACTTAGTATTTAATTATTTTATACTTAGACGGTTGATTTCTTAAGGTAGGTAACCTAATTAAAATTGAATTTGAAATTGTAAATTCAAAGACTACAAGACGCTTCTGAGTGGGTTTTCAATAATTCTTTTCTTTTTTGCTGCTGCTACATTTACGTTTCCGACAGAGGTATTTTTACCCGATGTTAGATTTTATTCATTCGTTCTCGTTCGTTCGTTCTAGAATAAATTTACAACATACATATAAAATTCAATAGTAAAATTCTGCGTATCAAAAAACTATATTTTTTGAGGATTTTAATCTTCACGGAGCTTATATTAGGTTATTTTTATTAACTAAACACAAATAACTTATTTTGCCAAAAGAAAATTATGTTGACCGACCAATAACTAATGTTTGATATTTGTTCAAGTAAATACTTTATCCAGCAGTGGACGTCTTTCGGCTGATCATAATGAAATACTTTATTAGTAATTGAATTTGGTTAATATACGTAATAAGTCGGCTACATGTAGTAAGACTTGGAAACTTAATTAAGTAAGTAGGCGATCTCCTCATAAAAGCAAGAAAATCTACAGACAATGTTACTTACTTTCTAAGTCCTGAAAGTTTTCTTTGCGTGGAATAAATTAACCGTCTAGTTCTACATTAGGTATGTCTCGGGAAACAGAATACTGGTAATAGGTAGTAGAAAGCCAAAATAAGAAGTGTTGGTAAGGAGTTGTCGAAAAGTAAGAAGAAGCAAGTTTTGTTTGTCATATTTTTCGTGTCTAATTATATCTAGTTCTATATTTGACCAGAGTAGCAAATGTCACCGGGAATGCTACGTTATTTAAATAGCGTCATTTTTATGCAACTTTTAAATTTTGTCACTAAGTACAAGATATCACAAAATTGGTTTAGGGTCCGTCAACTTGTACTACTAAGCAACTTTTCCTTAAGAACTTATTACGAAATCTTCTTTTTATAATATTGGCAAACAAACTTAGGTTATTAAAATGCGGAGAAGAACTAAACTTTAACAATTATCGTTCTGTTTACCTAGTTTATTAAACCTCGTACAAAACAGTTCTAAAAAAGTATTGTATCACAGCTCTCAAGGCCCAGCAAGATACCAAGAAAGTCTTAGTTACAAATCTTGTTTGGAATACGTAACTGAGAGTTCAAAAGTTTGAATGCAAACACACGAGCCTTGAGGGAAAACGAATTTCCAGGAAGTTCTTCTTAGAAAGCAGGAAATAACAGCCCTGTTTATATTGTCAACCTACTTTGAACTTGTGCTGTATCTTGTACATGGACTCAATACTAATTTTAAGGACTAAGATTTTATATATATTTTTATTCTTGTATCTATTCACTTCATTTTATTTTGACATTCATGCTTATATTGGAATTGGTAGTTAATTTACTATTTTAAAATACTACTTCGTGAATGTAGTGATAAAAAATATGTTTATTATATTTTAAATGCTAAAACAATTTATTTTGGTCCACAGCTGGATGTGGGTGCGTGTCCTGGCGTAAATTACCTAGAACACGTGCAAGCACGCGTGTCTCTATCAGCGGCGCGACGCGGTGATTTAAGGATAGCACTCACATCTCCTGCCGGCACGAGGGTCACTCTTCTCGCTCCCAGGTAACTCTAGTTCTACTGATAGATACATGCTTGAACTACTAGGACATACGTGTTGTGTACGTATGTAGTCAACGGACGACCCAACGACGCGGTTATTTCATGATAATACTCAATTCAAGAGTCTGCTACCAGAACTGTCCTCAGGTAACTTTTTTTGTGATAGATACACGTGTATTAGGAAACGTGAATTTGCGTATTCCATTTGCAGCATGACATAAGAATCTAAAGATTTCATTAATGTCTCTTGCTGGCATCTAAGTCAGAGTACTGTCTTTAGGATACTTCATTTACTGACAGTTAACTGGAACACGTGTAGACACGCCTATGTACATTGGTTAGCGCCGAGATGCCACGGGATATAACTCACCTCTTCCATCTACATTGTCCCCATGCTACCAGTACTACTCTCACTGACAGTTGTACGTGTTTTTTGTATGTATATTAATACATAAATGTTTACGTGTAAGGGTGATTCAGGCACATATATCCTGTTACATGTGCTAAGTAAACGTATGAAGATTTAATCTACAATTCTGTGAAAATAACTAACAACACACATTTAGCATTATTTTCTGTTACCTATAATATTAAAAGTATTCTTAGATCAATCTTGCGCGTGATTAACTAACCATTGACTAGAAATTATCTGTTATCCGTACTGCTATCATCCTTTAAACTTTCCTCACAACGCTTTCAACTAGTATAATCTTGTTAACTGGCAAAGTTATAAGATACAGTTACAGAAGTTCGTTGCAGCAGCGACAGGGTTATTTATAGGGAAGAATTCGCTTACTTCACGGAGGGTGCCTGGCCTACAGAGTGGTAATTAGGCAGTTAATTTTACGCTACGACCAACGATTTATCCACAGTGGGGTTTAAATCTAAGCAATTACCTTCACGTAAAGGTGCATTTTCACTGAGTCTCGTCTGGAAGTTCATAAGGACAGAAGCTGAACTTCGTTTGTGATTGTTAAAGAAAAGCCTGTTTTCATAAAATATCAGTATGGGCATGGCTAGCCTAGAGGACTTAATTTTAAATAACTTATACCACCATAATTGAAAAATGTATATTTTACAAATGAAGCTCTTGAATCTTGACTTTCAGGACTCGGACGTTTTGAATAAGTCTTAAAATATTTAAGGTTAAGTTTGTACGTCTAGTCATTACATAGACTGAATCTAAATTAAATCTACCTACCTATTATTTCACTTCATCGTAAAAAACAATGTGCTCAGAGAATTTATGAAATTCTTACATCACTGTTTATCACTACAATATTATGATTTTATTTTATAAACCAGCACTACTTTGTAATTCTAAATAAGCAATAATTTAATTTCACCGTTACGATGGAAATTACCCTTAACCTTATTCACATTATGGATAACAGCTGACAGACAATTTTCCAAGAGACAAGGAGAACTTTTAGACTGTCTCCTAGAGTGACATATTGCATGATTATACAAAGTAAAGTTAATAGGTCTATTAATTTAGAAATAAAGACTCACATTATGTTAATGAGGTTATGTATAGGCTGAAGACTTTTAAATGAAAATGTTTTTATTTTAGATGACATTTTGTTATACTTGTTTTTTTTTCTAATTTTTGTTATTTTCATACATTGTAGATCTTATAAGAGGTTGTTGATTGGTAATCTAAACTAATTTAGGCGAGTATTTTGAAAATTTTGATTTTATTACTCACGTTATTTACAGGGCTCATGACTCCTCCCGAGCTGGCTTCAACTCTTGGCCGTTCATGTCGGTCCACATGTGGGGGGAATCACCACTTGGGATCTGGCAACTGGAAGTCTCCAACGAAGGAAGATATATGGGTTTGTATATTTAAACTTAACGGGAATCTACGTCATGTTAATTCACGTGTAATTCATATTTTAATTTTTCTTTGTTATATCTACCCACTAATGATTTGGGTATTGAAAATAGTAAATTCTAATCTCTTTTTACATTACTAACAAAAAAGTACCGATTCTTAATACGAATGTATGTTAAAGTTAGTTTTAGAATAGTCCTCAATCCACTGGAGCTCATGTCCACAAACTCAATTTCATGCTCATGCAATATGTAAACAAGATTTCGCTACCAGGTCGCGCAACATTGCAAGACTGGTCGTTAACATTGTACGGAACGACTACTCCCGCGGCCAAAAACGATCCTATACCATTCCGGAATCCAATAATACGCAAAAGCAACGCCACCCGCCCGGTGGTGGTACAAGCGGGACGCAAGACCAGCCGGGGGAAGGCCGTCTCTATCGTGCCCACTTACACTGTCGGATTAGTCAAAAGGAAAAAGAATAAGAATTCGAAAAATCCGAATAGAAACTCGCAAAAGTCGAAGCAGCAGCGACCGGCGACGCGACCACCGCCGCTGACAGAGAATTCAACCATGCAGACCACGTCACCGGCACCGGATTTGAGCCTCAATTTGCGCGGGGACCTGACAGATCCCCTGGCCGAGGCGAGGGGGCGCAAGATGTCCAGTCTTTTTGAGCAGTACCCGAAAATCCAGAGGATATATCCAGCGCCGCTGCAAGCCAACGGTACCGCGCCCCTGTGCATGCTCGGCTCGTTTTCCCGACAGTTTTATTTGGCCGCTAGTTTGACAGCGCACGTCAATTACAGGACCAGCCGCGCCGCATGTCGTGTTTGCATTGTTTTAAATTTTCATTTTGTAGTGCAAGTTTATTTAGGAGCTGCCGCCGAATTGGATTTTGTTTACATTTTGAATCCGCTTATTTGTTGTAGACAGATTTTTGTCGTTTGTGTGGATTTTGTTTGTAAATTATTTTCTGTATATAGAGATTGTTTTAGTTCTTTCACTGTGTGTTGTAAATTTTAATTGATTATTTCGTTTTGTTAGAGCTTTAATAACTTTGTGGCGTAATTACAAACTTTCTAATTGCCTTTTAATATGTAGTTAAATTTTAACGCGTTCATTTATAACGTGAATAAGTTAACATGTAAATAATATTACATTATAATCCTATAGAGTACAAAACACTGATGAAAATATTTAGCCATCGTGCTGCTTTAGTTATCTATAACAGAATCGCGCTAGCAAATAACTCAGTCACGATTGCAATGGCGCAATGTGGAGCGATGCGCTCATAAATCTCTATTTGTTTGCGCAGCCGGCCCGCTGACGCAGTGGGAGCTGATTTTCTACGGTACCGAGACCCCGCCGCAGGAATATGACGCCTCTCCGGATACAAACTCCTTGGGAAGCAACGTAAAGGTGCCCGCGGAAGCTAGCCCCGATGTGACGTCATGGAAGCGGCCTGAGGAGCCTCCGGAATCGATGGAGGAATTCAAACAAAACACCATCGATGAGGATCTCAATCTCGTCTGGCATGATACGCACACGGTAAGAACTGAATTTGATATATTTTTTTATTGTGTATACAAAATATTCATCATCAATTTATAATATCGAGTTAAAAAGGCTCGAAGTAAATTTCACATTTGTTCGTAGGGGAAAAGGGTCTAGTAAAGTAGATAGCTGGCTCGAAATTACGTGTCAAGTCACTTTACAAGAAAACAGTGTAATTTTGGTGTGAATATACTTCGCTAAAACATTGGTTTATTTACTAGTGTTTAGTTTACTTAGTGTTTACTTTGGACCAAAACACCCTGCAATGTACTGTCAATCATTTTGATATTTAAAAGATAATCCAAGCATGGTGTGACCTCATCCTAAAACTATGTTTAATTGACATCTATTGAGACGTAGCCTATGTTCAAAGCCGTCATCATCCGGATGAGATGGTTACGATTAAGATGTAGAATGATTTTAAGATTTATCAGTTAGAAAACAATTGAAAGAGTTTAAAAAACTTTTTATCTTATGCTGTGCACTGACTAAAAATGAGAATCAGCATTTTCAGTCACCTCTATCTATTGAAAACTCTATGGTCAGCGTTTAGACGTAGTCGGATGCGAGTGGCAAAATTATAACACTTCAATTTAGCGCTTGCTTGTTTGGAAAAGTCGCTTGATTTTATTTTAAAGACGTGGCGCTTCTTTTCAGAAATCACGATAAAATACGCTATACCTATCTATGAAAAGAAACAACAAATTGTAAGATGTTTTAGGATGAGAATCGCTGTTTTGAGATTTTTGTGGATTTCTACGATTTTCATATATATTCAAGACACATAAAAGTTACTTAAAAGTTGGTTCTCGAGATTTAACAATAATTTTGCAACCTGTCACATTATCAATATTACCAATCCCTGAAACATGTTGTTGCTATTACATGACCCGACACAAACAATATTGTTTGGCACGTGACAAATTAGACCTTGTCCACGTTAAAACCCTTGTCAGGCAAACTGCCTTCGAACGAAACAGTTTGATCTTGATAACAAGGTGAAAGAAAAATTTAAGGCTCTGAAGATTTGGTTCACAAGCCTTGCCTTGAGATAAGGCAATAGGAAAAAATATAATTAAAAAAATATATGAACGAATCTATTTCTGTTATACTTCTTCTTCATATTTTTACTGCCGCTAGGTAATTTTATTTATAACTTTCCTATATTTTTTGACGCAACGTCAAGTTTCAGCGCAATGTGCCAACCCTGAAGGAAAATTATACTACATCTTGCGGTGCGGTATCAAATGCACGCAATGTAACTTTGAACAAGAGCTACCGTTTATCTTATTGTTATTTTCAAAGTTCTGAATAACTGTTTTTTGTTCATGTCAGATGTATCAACTGCTGATATGATGAAGATTTCTAAGAATACATTTTGGTATGGCAATAAGTGGCAATAATCGTTACCGTAACTTATTAATTTCAGTTACTTATACGTACCTAATGATTCGTTAAAGTTGATAGAGTAAATTCATTACTTAATATTGTAAATAAACACTTAATATTATGACTAAACTAGTACAACCTATAGGTATGGAAACTTTTTATTTAGTATTCCTTCTAAGTTATGCACTTGGTCACAAACGCTATTTGTTCAGTTACGCTTTTCATCATGAAGTCATTTCGTCACTAATTTTGTTAAAAGCTCTATTCGCGAGGTCTTTGCATGTTGTGGATATTGTCTAAATTGTCGCTTGTTTTTGTCACATAAAATACGTAATCACAAAATCCAAAACCTTAAAAAATTCAGCACAATGCAGTAAAAATTTTCTAAGAGGTCTTAACTTCCAAAAACATTTTAAATGAGAACTTAGGGAGTTCGTTACCAAAACGTAAATATAAAAACGCGTTTATGACGAATAGTGATTGTGACCAACTGCGTCATAATAAACAACGCAAAATCGACTACTGCGATTTGACAAATATTATCGAAATGTTACGTTTATAGTCGCTAAAATGCAGACATGACGTAGTCTTGCTACTAGAGCTGTCCAGTAATAAATCGGAATAAAACATTAAATCAGAACCTTCTACCAATATACTTATAGATAGGTATATGATTTTGTAGTATAATTAGAAAAACGCTTATCATTGCAAAAATGCAAATGACCGGAAAACACTGGTAAATAAAAAAGGTGAAGACTTAATTTATCCGTAGTTTGGTCATTTATTGGGTATGATACGGTTTTTCTAATTGTACAAAAAATATTTAAGAAACTGGGTAATTTTCCCTAAGAATAATCAATAAAGACAATTATTTCAAAGGAAGTCCTTTGAATTTTGCTAATGAAGTGCCGAAATTTGTAGCGACTCAGCAATCTAAAACTCTCTTTGTTTTCCAGACGCGAGAGGAAAGCGACGAACAGAGTCACAAAAGCGTCGCAGGCCAGTACTCCGGCGCAAGGGGTTGCGCCACTCGCGCGCCCGAGCCGCCCCACCGCTGCCTAGGTTTGTGCCTCCTGTTGCTGCTCCTCCTCTCCCTGGCCGACGCCTTGCACGTGAGTGGCAACCCTGCCCCACACCAAGGCAGACAGCCCCATAGACATAAGCATAAAATTAAGCGCGACTGTGCACTAACTGCTAGACTACCTTACACAAGGCCGGAAAGAGCCCCGTGCTTAACATTACCAATACCAACCTCGGTGATGGTGCCCTAGTACTGTAATGTGATTTTTAGTTAAATTATACCGAGTTTATTTTTAAGTTTAAATAAGTACAAGCTGTTACGATTAATTATTATAATTATAGATGTCATCATCACATTTCTACTGTTTTTGTCTGTTAATTTCATTGGGTCGCCGATCGGTGCTGGGTTGAGTGAGATAAATAAAGCTGTCAAATAAACAATGAATTAATTGAATTAATTCGACAAGCATTTTCAGTAATGGAATGAAATGAAACTGTCAGTTAGCATTTTAATTTGCCATCAGAAAAAGGACGCGGGGCAATGTAAGGTAACAGTAAGTTATTTGACTAATTTCTGGACCATTAGGCGGATCTACCTGTGGTCCTTTGGGAATGGATTCGGCCCAATAAAACGGCCCCGGAGCTCAAAGCAGATCTATTCATGGCCTGGGGAGAAATAAATTACATTTTTCATTGTGTCATTGAACCCAGAACCGATTGGCCTAATTCAACCCATCGGCGATCGCAGTGTTACTTTAGTATAGATTGGTACTTTGTGTAGATATTTAGTTAGATAAATGAAATAATAACTTAGCCTATATTTGTAGCTGGTCGATGAAATCTGTTATAACTTTTAGTTCTTCTAAGTTCATTTTAGAGCTCGTCTAGAATCTTTTTTTATAGCTCTTCTTTGTCATTACTGGTCCATTTAATACAGCCAGGGCAAAAAAGAGGCATCAAGTGGATGTTGATATTTTACCTGGCTTATATTCCAGTTGTCTTGAAGTTCTACTTATAATTATAATGGTATACTCGTAGGTATAAAGAAAACGAGCCCCACATTTAGTAACAGACGAATGTGTGAGACTTAAAGGAGATCAGATATTTTCGGTTGACTAATACTAATCACGCAGTGGCCTAAACCAGACTAGGATTTGTGACGTGAAACAAATGAATCTCATCTGACACTATCCAATTACTACGTTATATATACAGGATTATATATACAGGTGTAACGATAATTTTACGGTCCTCTACTCAGAATACCAAATAAATCATGCTCTACGAATTTTCTGATATCGCTAAAACACTTTTGAATTTTTTATACAAATTGATTAGCTGACCAGCCAATTTTGTATGGAAAGTTCTTTTTTTGTGATATTAGTAAACTCATAGTATAATGTGTATTTGTTCTGTATGGTAAGTAATAGACCCAGTTAACGGGTTATACGCCTATTTTGTTATACACTATAAAGATTTAGGTTCGATTTTTTAATACAGATATTCGACCAGTTACAATGTTTAGGTCATAGTCTCTACTGTACGAGATCGGTTCTTAGCTCGATTTGGTAGCCAACGGCTGTGTTCAAGATAAATAAACATTAATTAAAAGTCTCCCAAATTTGACGAACGTCTGGGAACTTTGATAGGACAAGATTTATTTTCTTGTTGCGAGTTTAAAACGACTAAGGCTAAAACTTATCATGCGCAGTTCCTGAAATTTAATGTTGTAGGACAAGTGGAAATTTGTACTTATATTATAGGTCAGTTTTTAAAATTTATTTAATTAAATTTCAATTCAATACTTAATTTGATTTATTAGAAGGGCATAATAAGTTTTATCACTCCTAGGTTTTTAATAAAGCTTACATGTTTTGCGTTGTATCATATAACTTCATAATTAGATTTAAAAAAAACCATTCATACTTAAATATATTAAAGGGCCACAATAAAAGCCTAATTCCATTAGTTATTGCATCAATTTTAATAGCATTGATGTGTTCCGGCATGGAGATGAGATAGCCAGTTCCCCATTGCGTTGGGGAATCTTGGTGAGGCCGCTTCCATCTTAAGCATCATCCATCATCGCTTACCACCAGGTGAGATGATGCCAAGGGCATAACAATTGTGGATAATAAAAAAACTAAAATTTCGTTTTATTCAACACATTTAGTTTTGAATAAAACAAAAATTTTAATAATAACTTAATTGCAAAAATTTATAGAAAAAGACATTAGTGTGGCCCTAATATAATAAAAAGCCAGTCAAACAAGTGCAATTACATAAAAGGTATTGTATATTGATTAAAAATCGATGAAGTCCATTTTACTCGAGTACCTAATTGCAACGAGAAATTGTTGATTCGCGATGAGTTTTGACAGTGACGTATGGCTAAAGTTTAGTATCTATCAATCTCTCTCTGTCTATAACTTATTTCACATCAATATTTATGTTTTGTAGTAGATTCTCCGTACTAGAATAATGAACTTCTACAATATATTTTAACTTGCTATTTTTATTTTATACAAATACAAAGAATTCTGTAATGTTTCACTATCGGTGGCTTCACTGTTGAAATATTTTGGATTTATCTATTTGGTTATTTTAACTGTATAAAGTATAAGTGTCTTCTTATTAACGTAAAGTAAAATGAAAAATCTCCGTCATAGAACTAGGGAATTTATGTATTTATTTAGGATGGAACAAAGAGCCCGTTAGCTGGATATTCTTTTGATTAAACTGAACAATTATTGCTTTTCGACTTAAGGGCAAACAAAAAAATTACTCTTAATACAAATTGATCAGCTGTTTGACCAATTTTGTAAGAAGAGTTATTTTTTGCGAACAAATAAAGTTGTTCAGTTTGATCTGTCGGACTCCCCAGTAAACTGGTTCTACACCTATTTCGTCATATCTCGAAATTTGATAGATGTTGATACCCTATATTAATTGGTGACATTGATGCCTAGTCCGGTTTATGATAGGCACTCACTGTACTTAGGGTTACCGATTCAATTTTTTTATTTTATTTCTGAATACTAATTTAAGAAAACGTTCCACCAGTAAGTACGTAGATAGTTACTTGAATTATATTGATTGTTGATTAAGAAATATTTATTTTTATCTAAGACGGTCTAATCATAGTCAGGACTGAAAAACATGCGTGTTGGTGTTATTCTTACCGTATAGGTTGATTGTAATTTTAAGCTATATAGAGCTAGTTTATTTCATTAAAAAAATTCACCATAACGCAAGTTTGACAAAAGAAATAGTTAATTAATTAGAATGAACAAACATATCTTTTACTATAAGTTTCATTAAACCAAATTGTCCGCTACAATTTATTCAAAGTAACATTCTCTAAGTAGACTTCAGAAATACATTCCATTATAGTAGGTTTAAAATGGGGTCCAGGATTAAGACTCAATGGGCAGTTAATTGTGCGTTCAGCAAAAAAAAATGCTAAAGTATCTTCAGTTGTAACTGAGCTATGTCGAGGTAGTGCTCTTACGACATCATTCGTTATATTTTCCGTTAATACAGGTGTTAGGTAAAATACCTACAGGACGTAAAATTAGGCAAAATATAGGACGTTGTGACAATGTCAAATGTAGACATTTACCACCAGTCTTAGAATAATTTTTGTTCATTTTCATTGGTAATAAAGCTCACCACTTGTATTTTACCTTATGTTACGTACTGTAAGTTTTTATTTATTTATTAACAGTTGGTAAGCTCTTAGCATCATGACGTAAGGTAAAGCCCTCTTTTTAACCCTACACCCGATTAAATCTCGATCTGATGATTCCATATGGAAAATATGGGAACACCTGTTTTCGTTGCGAGTATGAGCGTGTACACTTTACGTAGCCATTTGTTCCACAAACTTTGGTCCACCCTTGGGAAACCTCATTAGGCAGGATATAGTAATTCAGTTCGAATATCTACCACACCTAATATAATTTAAAGCATTTTGTGTTTCTTCATGTTCACCAGAGTCCGTTATCGTCATGGGTCTATGATCCAAACGTGGGGATCTTAAAAAATGTGTTTATAATATTTTGGGATTTTATGCTCTATCTATCAATACTCATTCTAAAGAAATCTTAATTTATCAGCAGATGCTATAGAAATGAATACAAATGATGTCGTTAATTTGCACCCTTACTATGATTAACTGATTACGAATACGTACAAAGGTTACATTTTGGCCATCTACTGAAACATTGAAATCTTCTATTTACATTGATATCTACTGAAACATTGTTTACGATGAATAAGTTGTAGATCTATTACTGTACAATCATGTGTTACGTATGGAATACTTAATTACGATACTACAAATCTAATATTATATTACATATTGTGGTTGTGATCATAGCGGAGATTGCCAATTCATTTAAATATTGTAGCTTGTAATATCGGCTATAAAACTGTACATAGGTAGTACTGTATTGTAATAAATAAGTACGATGAAATACATTTGGAGACTTGTACAAATTTGCTCATGTGTAAATTGAAAACGACTGATCGATCGTGATTTCGCATCGACTGCTAGTTAAAAATTTCGCGAACTTGGATGCTATCGTTTTTTTCCTTGAAAGTTTAATTCTTTCCACTAGAGCACGTTAAAGTTCCCCAGAGGAAGTTTCAATCTCTTCCAATTTAACTATCTTTCGATGTACAAATCATTGTGTAGCTCATTTTTATAACAGTTTTTTGTTGTATAAAATGTAAATGTAAAAATGTTCATGAAAGTCGGCGATAAGTAGCAACAACCCAATGAAATGTATTTATTATATGATAATGTAAATGTTGATGCATAATTTGTATATATTGAAACCATGTGAACGGAAAATAATAATAAAAACAATCTTTTATTACGAAATAGAAAATGCTTTCATTTGGAATTTAATGAGTCTTGTCTCTGATGTTGAATTTCGCTTGTTCATAATCAATAGCAGTTAGTCACATTTCGTTTTGTTAGCATTAGAATCAATTTGTGTACAATTTGTTAATGTTTCAATTTAGGTTAATTGCGCACGTTTTGCTTTGCTTGATGCGTATTCAGTTACAATAACTCCTTTGCGTACAATAACTACTTAACGTAAATTTAATTGGCTTGTCTAAACACCGCTTGTTCTAATCTTCACACACCGACATCTTGTTTCTCCTTGGCTCATTAAAATAACACTTCTAATTTCTTTAGTTTTGTCTTATTGTCTGATTTCATTTAATTTTGTCTAGTCTATGCATGTTCAAATAGTTTCGAAATGATTATCTCTGTGCACACGTTCTGTCTGTGGAATTATTATTTCTGTGCACGTCTTTTTCTGCAACTGCATTTTTATTTTCTTTTGTTTATAGATACATTATTTGAGCTTACAGAAAGTATGAACAAAGTTATTTGAGATCAGTGACAAGATTCTTCTAATCCTTCCTCTAAAATCATCTCCTTTACTGCCTTCATTGTGAACTGCGCCTGACTTCGTGCCTCATTGAAGCTCGTCTGCATCTGGCGGCTGGAAAGATCGCAACCTGCATGGAAGAGGTGACGGGTGGTGGCGGATTCTCACTCATACCTATGTAATTAAAATGTCTTTGTTCTCTTTCTTCCATTAGAATGCGCGAAGGGTTTGCACTTGTACGACGGTCGTTGCTACAAGCGCTGTCCGGATGGCACGTACGCGAGCGAGATTCTGATGGAGCGAAGCTCGCGCCGTCGCAACCTCACTTACTTCTCAGAAGCTGGTGTTGCGAAGCGGCAAGAGACCAAGTCTGCTTTAGAAGCAGCTGATTTGGAACCTTCAGATAAGGAAGCTAAGGCGCCCCGCATATGCCTGCCGTGCCACTACACGTGCGCCACTTGCTCAGGGCCCCATAACAGCCAGTGTCTCTCCTGTCTAGACGACGCAACGCTGTTCAACATGACCGATGTAGAATCGAAACTCTACTGCTACCCAAAAACCATCGTACCTCAAATAAGTAACGCCAACTGGCGCTATCAGCTGAACTTCGGTCTCTCTGTAATCTTATTCGCTCTAAGTTTCCTTGTATTTTATGCTTTGGTCGCTGTTATTTGGAAACGGTGTAATAGTAACCGTGGGAACTACGACTCGAATATCAAAGGTGCGTATAAGACAGTAGCTGTGGATGAGGCGAAACAGGACGCCTTAGAAGTAGAGGCAGAAATTGAACAAGCTCTCAAGGATTCTAGTGAAAGCGAATCCGACGATGATTTGAACTTATAACATTCCACTATAAGTAAGTATTATAAAAAAGATGTAACGTCGATCAAATAAAGTTAGTGAATAGAAAATATTCCAAAACAGGGCTCATGTTGTGATATTGTGGTTAAATTTCAATAGACACAATTTTAGAAGACTTTACAGTAAAAAGGTGAAGTTTTTAGATGTAAGGATGCATTATGTTCGACTGTTTCAACAAGTAAGCAATGTGAGTGATACCTTTATAGTTTTGTACAAAATATAAAATTGTAGTTAGACATTTGAATCCCAAAGAATTCATTGAAATCTTTTCTTGTATCTCTTTTCGGTTTCAAAATTTCGTATTATACCTGATTTTCTTTTTATTTCTTGAGGAAAACTATTCATTTTTATAAGTAGAAGAAGCCACTGTCACAGTTTTGCTGGATGTCTTCATCACACTTTTTAAATCTTTATTTAGTACTCTTCAATAGCTTTAGACACATGAAAGCAGTTTCAACGTGAATGACACTTGTAGTTTCATTTCATACTGAGAAATTGCAAAACAGTCAAACAGAAACAAAGTTAACCAGTCAGAATAGTGATCATAAAAATGAAATCATTTATAAGTTTCATAACTACTGCAATATTACGAATAAAATACCTAATGGGAACAAAAAAGCATTTGAAATTGATTCGAACTCGTAACTACTTCATTTATTATGACTTTATACAGGTTGTAACTAAATATATGTAAGACCCGTTAACAGAGAGCTTCTACTACTGAACAACTTTTGTACTAGGACTTGCAAAAAATGGACTAAGTATTTATACAAATTAATCGGCTGTTTGTCCAATAAAGAGGTAGTATACTTTGCTTTGAAATCATAAAAAATGTTGGCCTTTACATAAAAAAATGACAAATAACTTGTTCAATACCCTACATGTGACCGCGGTGATACTAACAATAAGTGCAACACTGGGCAACCGCCGTCTAATACCTTGTGGACAGCACGGTTAAATCGTGCCATACGATAAGAAGAAGAATATGATGACTAGAGGCCGTAGTTACGCCTACGGGTCCTACGCCTATTGTTACACCCTGTATAATTCATTTTCGTGAATCATATACATTTCATTGCATTTCTTACTTTTATTATCTTTTTATACTCGTACATGTCTCTTATTTAAGACTACTTTCTAACAGTTACATATTATTGTCGTAGTTAGTATTTTGTTATTATTATTTTAATGACTCAAGTAATAAACAAGCATAATAAATAACTGTTTACCTACTTAAGAACTTGCTCAAGTTGCCATTATTTTTGTAGGATTTTTTAAACATTTTTAAACAATGTAAATATTACGAATAGATTAAGAATTGTCGTTTTAAGTATAATAAATAAAGAGTTCCTACAGACGAAGTGCATTTTATTTTTTTATCTTACTTTGGATTTTCTTATGAAGATTTTATTATCAAATCAAAATGATTATATTAAAGAAGATGCTTTACATATCCTTTTAAATAAAACTTTTTGCTTCTAGTCACAACAAAGTTCTACAACACGGATATTGTATGCTCAACAACGTTTCGAAAAACTCGCGGCAACATATTTCTTCAAAAAACAGCTAATTTCTATTAAAATTTATATCATTGAATAGATGCTCTTTTCGCATTTATAATATTAGTATATAGTATGTAAATATAATAAAATATAGTATATAGTATGGATTCACAAGCGGTTGAGCCAACGGGAATCGGTTGAACCATGGGTAAAATATTACCATACATTTGTTACACTAGAAAAGCAGTTGTGCCGTGGGGATTTTTTTTTGGTAAGGCTCAACCAGTTGTGCCTCGTAGTTGACCCTAGGGTAATAAACGGCTCTAAACATGTCCATATATCTTTTCATTTACATTATCTAGGATTTTATAATATCCTTCGTCTATGAAGTCTTCTCATTACGAGCATAGACTAATTACTGATTACGAGTTCTTTATAGGTAGTATAGTAGGCATGGTGCTACAAAATCTTCGAGGTGGCTAAGACGATAAAATATCGGTTGGTCTAAATTCAATTTTAATCGGGTTTCCGCACCAAGGACATGTAATGCCTAATTCCACATACGGGAACCAAGTTCAGATTTGTGGAGCTTATTGGGCTATGGCTAACCCTAGTGTGAGAAGTTTTCATACAACCTAAAAGGCCTCGCGGCCTTAAAAAGACTGCCATCTAGTAATAGCAGCTAGCACCAACGGCTTAACGTGGCTTGTGAAGCACAGAAACGGTCGAGATAAATGCCCCTAACATTAAAACCCATTCAGGTTATGACCGTGTCTTTAGTCAGTTAAACTGCGTGATTTTCGCGACCAAACAAGCCGCACTGAGCCACGACCGTTCCTTCATAATTCCGAGATAATTCGCTGAATGTAATTCATGTCATCAATAACCTATAGATATATGGGTAAGTAGATAGGTAAATTTCCACGAACTTTCAGGGCAGGAAATTAATATAGTGTTTTAGGTTTTCCTTAACACGCGTAACGAGATCTTACATAAGTAAATAATATTCCACATTGTACCTACCTTCCTTCCAAAATATAAATTTCCACATATTCCAAACTTTAGACCGTGTTACAAGATCACCGCAAGCAACCGCCTCTCATATCGCATGATCGTTATAGCGAATGTATCAGGTAATACGCAAGGTATATTATGAGGGTTTGGAACATTTTTGGAAGAATCAAAATTATTTAAAATAATTTCAAAATTCTCAATTACATGGTCAGTATGTATAGGTTAGGTATATATCGTATTGTATACATGATGTCGTCTTAGTGGTTTAACCCATTGACTGCTACGCTTCTTCTTCTGCTTTCATGTCGTAACCACAGGGATTGGGAATCGTGACTATCATGAGGACATGTCATATCAGTGAGAGCTGTCGATTGGTTCCATTGCCGCCACGCTACGCTATAAAAAATCGTGCGATGAAAATGTATGAACATCATATATACTGGGGTGTGTAAGACGAAAAACCGTAGCCACTGTGAAGGTCAAAGGGTCAAAAAGGAATTGTAACGTTTAATTACAATCTTATTCGACTGACTCGAGAGGCTAAGGGTCACGAAACATAACATAATTCAAAACTGTGTAGAGTGTGTACAAATAACAGTTTAAGGGTAGTTTAGTATTAATATACATACTAACCCTACTCAGTTTTGTGGTATGTTTCGAGTCCAGCCCTTACTTGAAACAGGCATTTTATTTAAAACTAATAACTTTGCATTAATGCTTCAAAAATGAATAATAATTCAACAATAATTTCAAAAAGATGATAATAAATTCAAAATGTTTGAACTCGACCGAAGATTTTCATAATATACTTACTCAAATGCAAAATTGAAAACAAGTAGTTACTATTAGCTAAGTATTGTCACTATTTACTTTTTTAAGGCAGTTTTACTTCTATAAAAGTTTTTTAAAGTGGTTTACATAATACTCATAATTTCGCATGCAATTTTGACTCTTTTTTGACTTTTTTTTTAAATCGCCCGCACCTGACATTGCATATTACCCACATAGTTTTTATATTACACATCTATATTAAATTCTCCTTCGACATCTGGCCCTACTAATACTACATTCACCGAAACCCGGATACCTTTAAAAAAATCCGTATATCTAATTAAGAAGGGGAGTTCCCCCGACCCCCGAGTCGCAGCCCTCGAGGCTATCAGTAAGATAAGTAGTAAGACCCGAGTGATATTTTCCTGTGCTATTTACGATATTATCGGTAATATTTCTGTAAATGACATCTATTCATCTACAGGGTTCTTACGTATTGAAACATTGTTTGGGGGTCGTATTTTATGAAGAAGGAGATAATACTATATCTATAGAGAATTCTAGATCCAGGAGTCAAACTCAAACTCAAAATGTTTTTTTATTTTATTTAAGTAGATGCTTTACACATGCTTTTACATAAATAGTCAATATATTTTTTTTACTGCTGGACGAAGTCCTGTCCCAAGGATTTCCATACCGAACTGCCCTGCGCTGCCCGCATCCAGCGGTTCCTCGCCACCTTCACCAGGTCATCGGTCCACCGAGTGGGAGGCCTGCCTACACTACGCATTGGCGTAGCTAGGGAGTTTTTCTAGGGGGGGCCGCACAGAAGAACTATCGTAGTCATTCGGGCCCGGCAAAGCGATAAATCTACGATTCCGTCATACAAAAGGCGCGAGCGAAACGATCGAGTAAATTTTTAATTAATCTATAAAATGCTACTTACGTAGAACATTTGTTTTTATCAAAAAACTCTTTAGATTCCAAAAAAATCGTAGAGGATGCATGCAACCCTCAAATCCCCTACCTAAGAATGACCTCGGTCTTAGTCAGGCTTACTGCTGATTTTTCTAGGGGTAGGGTTTGTCAAGTCTCTAGGTTTTGAAAGTCCCGGGACTCGAGACGTCTCGAGCTAAATTTCCCGGGACTTTCAAGACATTAGAGACAGAAATTAAACAATTAATTTTGACGTTTTTCAGGATAATATTTTTTTATACACTTTTTAAACTCAAGAAACTTCTTTGTGTCGTAATTCTACGCAACTAGAAATTAAAGGGCACGTTTCATTTCGTGCCTGGACATATACGGAGTACGAAAAATATAGAAAAATATAGGCTTTCTAGGAAAAATAATGAAAAAAATATTAGAAGCAGGGTTGCGTGGTTCAAGCCTAATGTTTTGTCAGCACTTTTTACAATATAAATGGTAACACTGAAGCTTGCAATAGTAGGTCACGTTCAGAAATTGCGGCGTCGTCCACATATTCCTCAGATGCTTTCCCTGACTCTGACTTACTGAACACCCTTCTGTTCTGACTTCTGACATTGGTGTACGATTTTTAAAATCTGTGGATATGCAATGCCTCTTTTTACAAGCATAACAGCTGGTTGTCGAGTTACTTGTCGGATAACTAAATTATTAATTTCAATGGTATGTACAAAATCGAATTTCTGAACGTAAAATGCTCGAAATAGCGCTCGCTTCGCCATGTTGGGTGATTGGTGTTGCGATTGTTAAATCTGAGAATCTGGATGAACCTCGCAACGAAGGTAAATCGAAGGAAATGTACAGTTAGAAAAGACTATGTTTCTAATGACTTATTTATGGTGTTTAGTACACAAACCAGGTCCAAGCTCCATAGTCTCGTGAAACGTCTCCTTTATAACATAAACAAAATATTATTCTTCTTAAAGGTACTTTGATAAATCATCTTTCATCACTTAAGTAACAATTAAAATAAATTACATTCGATAAGGAGAAGTAGGTTCTCACTAACCAGCAACACTGACTTCCCTGAACCAGTACCTTTTCCAGTCGTTCAAGGGGTCAGTGGCAAATATTAATGTGCAGTTAAACATCATTCCCGGCTCACCTACCACCAAGTGCAGACGTGGCTCGAGAATGAGCTGCCTTCTCAAGAGTGGGAGTGGAAACATGTAGGAGACACCCTGGTGCCAATAAAAACAGAAGATTCACCAGTACTAGAGGTCCTACTGAAGACGATTTTTTGTCGCCGCACCAAGGATTATGGTAGTGGCAAATGTGGATGCCGGAAAGCAATGCTGAACTGTTCTACGTCGTGCCTACACTGACAAGGAATATGCCTCAACATCGCCGGATGTCTATTGACGAGGACGACGATGAAGAGGACGTTGAGCCCCTTCAGCAAGAACCACCCACTACTGAGGCTGAAGATGCTATGGAGAACTTGCCAGGACCCTCATGGCCTAAGAGGGTGAAAACGTGATTGGCATATGTATTGTTTTCGAAAATGCTTACTTTTCCGGAGCGTGTAGCTCGAAAACGGTTGCGAATACGATAAGTGTATAAAATAAAAATTGTAGAAAATTTTATGAACTTTTATTTAGTACCAAACAATTTTTCCATACGACGCACAGTTTTTGAGGTATTACCGAAAAATCCAAAAGAGGGACCTTTGTGTACCCCCTAGGGGGTGAGCCGAAGTGTTGGCTCACCCCCTAGAGGCGGGGACTTTTAGCATGTTCACTTTCTAAGCACCCTGAACACCTTTCTGAAGAAATCGCTTAGGTCCCTGCTCGCGCACTGTACAACTCCTTTATTGACGGGACTTTCTTTTTTTTATATATGATAGGTGGAAAACGAGCAGACGGATCACCTGATGGTTAGCGATTACCGCCGCCCATAGACACTCGCGTATTTCAATTCATGTCTCGAATGTCTCGAGCAAAAAGTCTCGAGATCGAGACAAACCAAAGTCCCGGGAAGTCCCGGGACACAAACTCTATCTAGGGGGAGGGTAAGAGATTTCTAGGGGTGGGGGCCTGCCCCCCCCCCTAGCTACGCCCATGACACTACGTCTTCCGGTGCGCGGTCACCACTCGAGAACTTTAATGCTCCAACGGTCATCTGTTCTACCAGCTATGTGCCCCGTTCACTGACACTTCAGTTTAGCGATCTTGTGAGCTATGTCGGTTACCTTAGTTCTCCTTCATATCTCCTCATTTCTGATTCATAATATTTACTAGTATTATAAATGCGAAAGTGAGCTGATTGGTTTGTTTTTTCAACGGAGCAACTAGTCGACATGATTTTTTTGCACAGAGACACTTGATGGGATGGAAAGTCACATAGGTTTAATTTTATTCAAATGTTAAACTCCCGAGAATCCAAAAATAATGCAATGCAGCTATAGAAAGTGGCGCTATTTAGTGCATTAATTACTCAAGAGATTTCACTGAAACTTGGTAATAGGCTCTGGGGTCCCACGGCCTGCCAAATGACAGGCCAGGCCGGATCAAGGACGTCTGCCGTGGCACGATCGCACCACGCGCCGCGGCGCGCCGTACCGTTTCCATGGTGCGTGTCGGCCTGTCCCGGCCTCTTTGCTGCCATTCCATCATGTCAAGTGATACGAAGCACATGGCTACTTGTAGAGACGAATACATCCATATTTACAGTGACAGCCTACGTATTTTTACCCGACTGCAGCGAAGCCCAAAAGGAGGGTTAAGTGTTTGATCTGTATGTATGAATGTATGTCCTTTCCTCTGTCCTCAACTTCTCAACCAATTTTTGACGTATCAGTCATGAGATTCGTTTTGATAGCGCAAGTGTCACTGGGTCACATACAATAAATTCTTCAAAATTAAAAACTGTCGGATTTTGGATTTTGGAAATGAAGAGAATCGACGCACCTGCACGGGCCGCGACAGGCCCCCTCGCGCCTCACCGCGCCGCGCCAGGCCGCGCCTTTGAAGTTACCGACTCGTGATGGATCCGATGGGCTAGGACGAGCGACAACAGGCGACGACAGACGAGACCCTGATGAAGGGGAACTATTCTATTCTATTTTTCTATTTGGCATTCCACATCTCATTCCGAGCGTGATTTTGCCAATGTCTAGTGAAAAATGGGAGAATCTTCAATAAAAAAAAATGGCGAAACGCCAATGTCAAGTGAAAGTGACGGCTCTAAGGGTGATGGGCACTTAAAGACGCTCCACGTGGTGGTTTGCTGCTGGAACTTGGAAAACGGAGCTGTCTCCTGAGTTAATCCTCTTCTTATTATCGCTTATCTCAAATCGGGATCACAGCTATTTCTCCATCACAAAAATAACGTTGAAACTATTCTAAAACGGTAATAATTGTAAAATTAACTTAACAGACGTGTGCTCGGTACAAGTCCCGGCAACCAACCATGAAGGGGAACTGGTGGAACACGGTGGTGGGTACACCTTTTTCTGGAAAGGCACTCCAGCCACCGAACCTCTCCGATCGGGCGTTGGATTTGCGATCAAAAATCAACTTGTTAAGAAGCTGGAAGAATACCCAGTACATATATCAGACCGCGTCACCACACTGCGCCTCCATCTTGAAAATGACAACACCTTAATATCAGTGTCTATGCTACGCTAGATAAATCTGATGACATCAAGGATAAGTTTTACGAGGAGCTGACACACTGCCTTAATAACGTGCGTCCTAGAGAGCAAATACTTCTAATGGGAGATTTTCATGCTAGAGTCGGACAGGACTATGAGGCTTGGCCTGGGGTCTTGGGCAGTCATGGAGTCGGCAACATAAACAGCAGCGGTCAGTTGCTGCTTAGTCTTTGTGCTCAATTCGACCTTGCGCTCACGAACACAATGTTCAGACTTGCCGCCAAGCACAAAACTACGTGGATAAATCCAAGATCCAAGCACTGGCACCTCATTGATCACGTAATTGTTAGGCAAAAAGATATTTCTCAAGTCCACATTACACGTGTCATGCGTGGTGCGCACTGTTGGACCGACCATCGTCTTATTGTCACCAAACTGTGTCTCTGCCTCCGCCCACCTCGAAGATTTCCTAACAAGAAGCCTGCGTGTCTGAACGTGAAGGTGCTCAAAAATCTCGAGATGCGGGCAGAATACGCCGAAGTCATTGCTACTTCGTTGTCTCTGACTGAGCAGTCAGTCGATGTCGATGCCGACTGGGGATCTCTGTCTTCTCAAATATTGAACACCGCTACCACTACTTTGGGTGTCAAAGTCCGCAAACACGAGGACTGGTTTGATGAGAATGACAGAGTCCTGACGGAAGCTATTGACAATCACCGAAACCTGTTGCGGCAGCAAAACAGACAGCAAAACGGTGGAAGTGCTACGGAAGTAAAGCAATGTGACCAAGCAGTGCGAAAGTTGGCTAGAGAAACAAAGGACAAGTGGTGGCTCGAGAAAGCCAAGTACATGCAGTGGCTTGGTGACACAAACCAGCTTGGGGAGTTTTACTCTGAGGTACGCAAGCTTATCGGTTCGTCCTATCGAGCAAAGGTACCTCTGAAGTCTACTGATGGGGAGCACCTTCTAAAAAGCAAGGAGGACGTACTCAATAGATGGGCAGAACACTTCAACAATCTGCTCAATGTAGATCGTACAGCTGATTTAACCAAAACCCAACTGCTCATGAGCTGGATGAGCCACTCACATGTGACGAAGTTATTCACGCCATAAAACAACAACAGAATGAACGTGCGGTTGGTATAGACTGCATACCGGGAGAGCTGCTAAAATATGGCGGTAAGGAGCTGCACTGCAATGTGGGAGGAAAAGCATATCCCTACTGACTTTAAAATGTCCCGCATCTGCGCCCTATATAAAAACAAGGGGGACCGTTCGGATTGCAACTCCTATCGTGGTATTTCACTCCTATCAGCCCCTGGTAAGGTCTTTGCCAGAGTTCTCTTAAACCGTCTTCTTACTATCTCTGAACAACTTCTGCCGGAAACCCAGTTTGGCTTTCGACCTGACCGAGGCACTTGTGAAGCAATTTTCTCAGTACGACAACTGTAGGAAAAAAGCAGGGAACAGAGTCAAAAGCTGTATATCTGCTTTGTTGATCTCGAGAAAGTGAAGCCCTCTGGCTTGTTCTGAGGAAATTGGGAAGCACTTAGAAGTTTTTGCGACTTCTGAAACTACTGCATAACGATATGCGGTGCTGTGTCGCAGTCGATGGTGAGCAGTCAAGTTTTTTTCCCGTTACCTGTGGGGTGAAACAAGGATGTGTACTTGCGCCTGCACTTTTCGCCCTATATTTTGCTGTGTGGTTCGGGAGGTCCTACGGAACTCTACTGAAGGAGTCCGCATCCGTTTCCGCACTGACGGCAAACTCTTTAACCTGGCTAGATTCAAGGCCCGCACCAAAGTCTCGTACGCCTTGATCACTGAGATCATGTATACGGACGACTTATGCTTTGTGGCAGAATCCCCAGACGGCCTGCAACATTTTATGTCCGTTTTTCACCAGTTATGCTGCAATTTTGGCCTAAAGATCAGTGTCAAAAAGACTGAAGTAATGTCACTGGACATTCAAGGTCATGAGACACTGACTATACGGTTTGATGAGGACGTGTTGAAACAGGTGGACAAATTCCGTTATCTGGGGAGCACACTTTCAGCTAAGTGCGACCTTGACGCTGAAATCAATAGCAGAATTGCTGCAGCTACTGCAGCATTTTGCAAGCTCAGACCTAAGGTCTTCTGCTCACATGACCTGAAACTAGCCACAAAAATATCCGTCCACATGGCGACAGTGCTGCCAAATCTTCTCTATTCCTCTGAGACGTAGTGTTTGTACCGTCTCCATATTCGCACGTTAGATCGATTCAACCTTAGATGCGTGCGCAACATAATGAACATCCGATGGTCTGACCGTGTGCAAAACACCGAGGTGCTGCGACGAGCCAATGTTGGTGGCATTGAGGCTTACTTGATGCGGCGACAGCTTCGGTGGTGCGGGCATGTATCACGAATGGCGGACGAGCGATTAGCAAAACGCATATTTTACTCTGAGATGCAGGAGGGCAAGCGTAAGCAGGGCGGCCAGCTACTCAGATATAAAGATGTCCTGAAAAGGCATCTGAAAAGATGCGACATTGAACCTTCGCAATAGGAATGGCGACACTTTGTGAAGAGCGTCGCAGTCTAGATCTAGACACCAAACGCGACGAAATTAAAGCCCGACCACCAGCGGTTATAAATTACAACTTTGTTAACGGTGTTCTCACATGCCTTCTCTGTTCACGCGACTTTGCCGCTAAGATCGGTTATGTTAGCCATATAAGGGCGCATGAACGCCATAACCCGGCCTAGGAGTGGTAAGCAGTCGCCATGGTCGAAATCGGCTGAGGATGGATGGGATATTTTCTACTTTTGTGACACACACCCACGCACGCACGTACGCACCCACCCACCTACACACATACACACACAAACAATATTACTGTATATTGTAAGCTGTTGATTTCCCTAATAAATAAAAATAAAAATAAAATTATTCCCTCTAGTTTACACCCTTTGGTTTTTGGTGTCTATACCAATGTCTTATGTTTAACTTGAAATATTAATATTATAAGATTTTTTTTCCATAGTTTCTCAGAAAACCGCAGTGTAGCAGTCAACACTTGGTAATCAAAGCAATGCTAATCTGGTGCTAAGTACTAGCTGAAGGGAGTGTCACAACTCAAGTGTTCTGTCAATATGGGCGCCAATGGAATACACTACTCTACAGCAATTTACTGTCTGTGGCAATGACTTATGCTAAACTTGAAATACTAATATTCTAAGATATTTTTTTCCATAGTTTCTCAGAAAACCATAGTGTAGCAGTCAACACTTGGTAATCAAAGCAATGCTTATCTGGTGCTAAGTACTAGCTGAAGAGAGTGTCACAACTCAAGTGTTCTGTCAATATTGGGTGCCAATGGATTACACTACACTATAAGAACTTATTGTCTGTGGTAACAGACCTTTCTTCTTTTCATACTAAATTCATATACCCAGTAAATACCGATGTCTTGCAACACAGCGGCCCCTACAATGAGGGGCATGAAGAAGTAAGTGGTGCTTGATAGTAGTGGCATTATTTGGCATCCGAAGCCAGATCATTTTTGGGTCGCTGAGCTGGCAAAGTTACGCTACGTTTCCTTACTATAAAACCTGGCGATTACCTATCTCAATGGTTACTATCTAAAGAGTTATTTGCACTCTGTGTGGGAAATCCTCCAATATTGAGTACTTCCAGCTTAACAAAGATAGGGAAAACATACAGTAAGCAAATAAAAGTTATCCAGTAAATCCACCAAGATCGCGGAAGAGTTCCTCTCATAGGCACACTATAAATCAGTCGCAGTCACATCGCTTGTGATAACGCAGTCAGAAAGACTGTTGTCTTGTTGCTGAAGTAAGTAATTTAATAATAATAATAACAATATCTGGGACAAATCACACACGGTCATCTGGCCCCAAACTAGGATTCCCTGTATCTTGGGAACCAGAGACTGATATACATACACATATACTTTTAAATACATACATATATAGATATAATACACCCAGACTCAGAGCAAACAATTCGGCTCATCACAGAAAAGTTTGCCCTGCGTGATGCAATATACCTATTTCGGGGTAATAATTCCGGGAAAATCACAATTGGTCAACTGGCTACAAAATTCCCTGTACCCATTGTACAAGCAATTCTAGTTTCATTAACCATCCATACTTCCAAACATAGTTATTAATATTATAAATGCGAAAGTAACTCTGTCTGTCTGTGTGTCTGTCTGTCTGTTACACTTTCACGCCGAAACCGCTAAACTGATTTTGATAAATTTTTGTATAGAGATAGACGGGACCTTGGCTACTTTTTGTTGCGAAAATGAAACTCGAAGGGGATGAAATATTGGATGAAATTTAATATGAGGAATCAATCATTTCTCAAGTTAGGGATATAAATACGAGTATCATCATATATCTATACTGTAAATGTAAAAACGGTCTCTGCTTAGTGGGCTTGCGTGGTCGAGTCGATCATGCAGGTTAACTGACTACATACACGGTCATAACATGGATGGGTTTAACTGTTAGTGCTATTTATCTCGACCGTTTCTGTGCTTCGCAAGGTACGTAAAGCCGAATTATGCTCTTAACGTCGAGTGTGTCCCTACGTCGAGGCTCGTAACGGTGAGGGACTTTATGTCGAGCAACGCCTTATTCTCTTTGCGGTGAGCCTTCACATTTTGAGATACAGTCAGAAGAGAAGTTTAAATAAAATTATATTATAAAGCAATAAAATAAAGCCAAAAAATATTATTATACAGGATATAACAAAAAGGTGTGAAGATACTTTAAGGTGGGCTTCTACTCATCAAACTGAACAACTTTTATTCCACAACTTTGTTGAAATTGACTGGACTTCTTATACAATCGATCAGCTGACGAGGCAAGTTTGTATGAAAAGTCCAAAAAAAATTTGCGATTTCAATAAAGTCGTGGAACAAAAGTTGTTCACTTGGCCCCACCTTGAAGTATCACTACACCTATTTGTTACATACTATATATACAAGGTGTAAACAAATTAGCTAGCATTACTTAAACTGGGGCTTCTACTAGTATTTGAATAACTTTTCCCAAGGAACCCATGGTCAATTCGCGAAAAAAAATTGTGCTTTTCTAACAAGTCTTAGTATGGTAACACTTAGTATGGGAAGTCCAAATTCTTTTGCGAATGCACTATGGGTTCCTTTGGGAAATTTCTTCATGAGTAGGAGCCCCAGTTTAAGTAATAACAGCTAATTTGTTAACATTCTGTATAAATACATTGATTTATTTCTAATCCAATCCTTGATAAAAAGTGATCCTTGATGTGAATCATTTAAATAAATACACTGGTGGACTAAAAAACTCGACTCAAGATTTGTTGCTCGACTTTTGAAAAAATAGCTCAGTCTACAAAACTGCTAAACACTAAAATCAAAAAAATACAAACCATCAAACTAAAATCATAAACAGTAAACACATAGTTTTGAACTTTTGGTTTAGTTTTTTTTTTGCCAGTTTGAGTAAATTTTTCAAAAGCCGTGGCAACAAACCTTGAGTCGATTTTTTTGTCCATGAGTATAGTTTTCTACCATAACTACCCACTCATGCATATCTCGCATAGATGCATAACTGCATCTATTCGGCCTATTGACCTTGAAGTAAGTGCACGTTACTACTGTGATCATTATTACTCGGTTCATATAAGTATTAATTAATAATATTTAATTCAGCGCGCTACTGCAATCACAACCTCCATCAATCCGGACTCGACCCCTGTGTGTGGAGTATGGCCTGAACTTCCCGAGATATGGGAAGCGATCCGTGCCACTGCATTGGGAAGAGGTTGTTAACAGAAACAGACACAGTAAATACTTTTGCTGACATAGTTAGTCACCTAAAAGATTTTTTAAATTCATCCCCCAACGAGTTAAAATCACATCACATCACATAACACATCACACTAATATTATAAATGCGAAAGTATGGACGTTTATTTGTATGTTTGTTTGTTCCGCTTTCACGCTGAAACTACTGAACGGATTGCGATGAAATTTGGTAGGTAGATAGATAGATAAAGCACTCGGTTAACACATAGGATACTTTTATCCCAGAAATCTTGAAGGTTTCCGGAGGAATGGCTAAAAGTGAAATTTTTACTGCATCATGTTTGTTCCGCTTTCACGCTGAAACTACTGAACGGATTAGGATGAAATTTGCTAGGGAGATAGATAAAGTACTCGGTTAATACATAGGATTCTTTTTATCCCGGAAAACTTGAAGGTTCCCGGAAGAATGGCTAAAATGTTTGTTTATTTGTTTGTTTGTTTGTTTCGCTTTTACGCTGAAACTACTGAACGAATTGGGATGAAATTTTGTAGGTAGATATATATATAGCACTCGGTTAACACATAGGATACTTTTTATCCCGGAAAACTTGAAGGTTCCCGGAGTAATGGCTTAAATGTTTGTTTATTTGTTTGTTCCGCTTTCACGCTGAAACTACTGAACGGATTGGGATGTAATTTGGTAAATACATAGATAAAGCACTCGGTTAACATATAGTATACTTTTTATCACGGAAATCATGAAGGTTCCAGTCGGAATAACTAAAAAGTGAAATTTTTACTTTATCACGTTTGTGCCACTTTCACGCTGAAACTACTGAACGGATTTGGAAGAAATTTAGTAAGTGGATAGACAAAGCACAATGGTAACACATAGGATACTTTTTATTCCAGAAAACTTGAGGGTGTAGTATGATGGCGCACGCCCTACTTTAGTATATAGATGAGTTAGCAATAAGTACTTTTAGTAATATGTATTAGACTTAATTATCATTCATTATAACTTTGTACACCCAACTATGTGTATCACTTGACTAACTCCGACCACTTTCGATCCTGTTACCACATGGCGACCCTTACCAGTTATACCTGAGGAAATTCAGTGAAGAAGTCCGACGCGTGTATAATATTTAAAGGAACACAAAATTGAAAATATGGACGAATATATGAAGAGTGAAGACCGAAAACCGAAATGAAATTTGAAGAAGAATATTAATTAAAAGAAAGAAGCAAATATTTAGAAGAATTTCAAGAAAAATCATTTATAAAGATTAGAAGATAAATTATGGAAGAAAGAAGAGAATTATAGAAGAATTTCAAGACAATTTTAGAAGACTACAAGATGAAGAAAATAGTAAGAAGATTAATTAAATAAAAATGAAGAAAGAAAACTAGAAGCGAACGAGCGGTGTCCAGGGTATGCCCGGCCGCGTATATAGAAATGCTACTCCAGTACGTCCCCCCAGGCGGTGACGAGCTGAGCTAGCATTTCTAGACGTTTAACTGCGTTAAATTCGCGTAAAAGCTACTCCAGTACGTCTCCGACGGTGACGTATTCGAGTAGCATTTCCAAGCAATTTTGAACAATTATTACGCGTAAAAGCTACTTCTCGAGAAAACGTCTATCACAGTCTTTTGATTATCAGCTTAATGGACACACTCTAGCTAGAAACACTGTAGCAAAATATTTAGGAGTACTGATTGATAGCAAACTCTTATTTGACCAACATATTAATTACATCACCTCTAAAGCTTATAAAACACTTGGATTTATTAATAGATACTCTAAACAGTTTACCGATTTAACTGCATTAAAATTACTGTACTATTCCTATGTGAGGAGTCAACTAGAATATGCCAGTCAGATATGGAACCCCCACTATGTCACTTATATCGCGCAGCTGGAAAAAATACAACATAATTTTTTAAAATGTTTAAGTTATAGATGTTATAAAAAATTTGATAGTTATCAGGACGCAGTAACATTTCATAATGTATCGACCCTTTCTGAAAGACGTGAAATTGCCGACCAAATGTTTCTTTATAAAATTATAAAAAATATGTTTAACTGCCCAGAACTAATAAATAGTATTTATTATTTTGTCTGTAATAGATCACTAAGAAAGAAACCATTGTTTGCCCAGCCCTTAGTGTATACAAATTATGCACAAAACGAATTCCTTTTTAGATCAACTATGCTTTATAATCTAAAATATGTCCCTGTCGATCTATTTTATCTATCTCTAGCACAATATAAAAAGCAAATAACAATTATATATATAAATTAACTAGTTAACCACTTTTTCAGTACTATAATGATCCTACCTTTAAATCTATAAGTACTTGCTCATAAATGTATCCATTAGCGGACACCTGTTATTGGTCTATTATGTAACCATACTATTGTGTAATAATTATGTATCATGTTATTGACTGTTGGTGGCCCAAATAAAAATTTATTTAAATTTATTTATTTATCATTGTATCTGAACTGCGTTCCTCTGTGAAAACTGTAGGTGACCAAGAGTCTTAAAAATAAATGACCTTGTTTATACCGTAAATGGCTACATGTTGTGCACAACCAAATAACCAAACTATGTAGCTTATATTATAAAAATAAAAATTAAAAAGTAGCCCTATAAATAATAATAATAAATTAATACAAAGGGACCGGCCGGCCCAAATGAAAAAATAATAATAATAATAATAATAATAATAATAAATTATTTAAATAAAATAAATAATACGTATTACATACTTAAATATCGTGTACACTAACAAGAAAATGGAAAGTAGCAGCTCACCCTAATTAATTATGACTAGTCAATTAACAAGGTACATACCTACATTAATATCGTACTCAGAGAAATAAGCACTTTAATGCTTACTAGGCAAGGCTAGACCGCGAACGCGATAGCGTCAACTTAGGTCACTGTTACATTATGCATCTAAATAACAAAAAAAGTTCTTTTTTATGAAATAAATAGCTATAATAATAATAATAATAATATCTGGGACGAATCACACACGGTCATCTGGCCCCAAACTAGGATTTCCTGTATCTTGGGAACCAGAGACTGATATACATACACATATACTTTTAAATACATACATATATAGATATAATACACCCAGACTCAGAGCAAACAATTCTGCTCATCACAGAAAAGTTTGCCCTGTGTGGGGATCGAACCCACGACTCTCGGGATCAGAGGTTAGGATCGCTAACCACTTAGCCACAGAGTCAAGTTAGGATTATGAATATCAACTTAGCTATCAAGTTAGGATTAGGAATGGTATCGCATTAAATACCTTTTGCGCCATTTTGAGTGCAATTAGTTGCTTATGGTTTGTAAGTTAGGTGTAAATGTTTTTTTTTTATGGGTATTGAGTGATAGATATGATAGCAAGAGAATGTAACAATGTCATATGCAACTGTTGATGTTGTATTTGTTAAATGATAAATAACGCAACTGATGTAGAACTGCGTGATACAAAGTTGATACCTATCAGAGTAAATTAAAACTTGTAATACTTACTTACCTACATACCTGAATAAACTTTATACTTGAAACTTATTATTAAAAAGTTGTATTAAATTTACCGTACATAATGTTTTCTTTTTTTATTTTGTTAATGTATCAATATTTGTAATGATTATTTAAAAGTTTATATAAGAAATAACTATATTTTAAAATTGTTTAAAATTGTAAGAGAAATCAAAAATATTATATGTCTAAAAAAAATAATTTGTAAGATTAACATTTTTTTTTTTTCAAAATAAGGGGGACGGTGTAGTATGATGACGCACGCCCTACTTTAGTATATAGATGAGTTAGCAATAAGTACTTTTAGTAATATGTATTAGACTTAATTATCATTCATTATAACTTTGTACACCAAACTATGTGTATCACTTGACTAACTCCGACCACCTTCGTTCGATCCTGTTACCACAAGGGTTCCTGGAGGAATAGCTAACAAGTGAAATTTTTAGTTCATCATGTTTGTTCCGCTTTCACGCTGAAACTACTGAACGGATTGGGATGAAATTTGGTAGATAGATAGATAAAGCACTCAGTTAACACATAGAATAATTTTAAGTAAAGGCTGGAAAAGAACATAGTAGAACTTGGTTTAAGGAGGATCTGGATATAGCATTTCCATGCCATGGATATAGCATAGCCACACGGGCGGAGCCGCGGGCAACAGCTAGTATGGGATAAGAATTACATGAGATTTAACATAGTAGAGCTCATCTTTTTTTTCATTTGATATACTCGCAAACATTTCTGAAATACGGTAATTATCGTTTAGTCAAAATCAAACTAAATCATTATTTTTTTTATTCACGTTTCCCGTGGATTAACCTTTGGCAGGGCGTAACAAAAATATAATGATGCGTGTGCCAAGCACATTAAAGGATGCCAACGCGGGTGAAGCTGCGGGCGGAAAGCTAGTGATAATATACAGGGTGATTGGTCATTACTAGTAATACTCAATTACTTATAGAAAATTTATACAAAATAATATTTTGATGCAACTTAAGACCGTTTATTTTTGAGACTATGTGCGTTTTGGGCAAGGTTTTCTTTTTCAAAGCAAGCGCTCATTTCTCAGCTTTTAAAAAAGTATCAATTTAATGTAAACGGTGTAATAGTTTTTTCATAATTAATTGTTTTTGGTAACAAGGTAGAAAATTTCAAAAAAAATTAAAAACAGTAATATCTCAGTAACCATACATTTTTGACCCCAAGTTAACAGGACTTAATTTGTAGCAAATGACCTCTAGTATAACCCCTTTGAAGAATCACGTCGAATTACCAATCACCCTGTATAAACATAAATAATCTTAATTACATACTTAAAAATAATTATACATATACATACATATTAAACAAAAACCTAGAACAGGAAATAAAACTCTTCACATACAGGCTGTAAATCTAGTCGTGTGTCATATTTTAATCGGTGCTTCTACTCCTGATTCTGATCAACTTTCCCCAAGGAACCCATAGTCAAATCGCAAAAAAATGTTTGGACTGATCATACTACTTTGGCCGCGCGGCTGATCGATTTCTACGAATAGTCCAAAATTGTTTTTGCGTTTTGACTATGAGTTCCTTGGGGAAAGTTGTTCAGAACCAGGAGTACAGATAGAAGCACTGATTAAAATTTTACGCGTGACTAGATTTACAGCCTGTATTTGTTCCCTGGGGGATCGAATCCTCGAATCCACCACTCAGCAGCAGTAATCATCCAACATTAGGCACTGCCGTCTATATCTACCTTGTGGACAGTACGGCTAAATGTGCCACACGATAAGAAGAAGAATTAGCAGTCATGCGTGTCACTTTTACAAACATCATCACCTTCCTAAATAATAAATGAATCAGTAATATACGAAGTAATATACTAATATAAAAGAAGTCCCTTGACAAAAAGCTGCCAATAAGATTGGCTTTCTATAGATGGCAATCCATTAATTTGAAAAGAAATATACAATACAAGGTACTCGTTACCTTCAAATACTGGTAAAAAATTAAGACTAAGTAATTAAAAATATACAGATAATGCGGCATAATTATACTTTTGTACCTAACATTTTATTAAGATTGATATCTTTTAGATTTTTAAAAAAGCAGCATGAAAAACATCAAAGTTACTTTTAATGAATTACAACACAGAGCTCAAAGAATCTTTTTAGTTTTAAAGAATTTCTTTAAGTTCAAAAACATTAACTTCTGATTCAAACAAAACTAGCGTGAAAGCAAAATCTCAAGAGACGCTAAAATATTCCGCGGCTTTGGAGAGTCAATCAAGTTCGAGTAGTTGAAGGTAACTTCAGACTTGGCAAGTTTTGTATAATTAATCGACACTAAGTACTACAACAAGATTACATATTAATTCGGGTAACGGATACAAGTTCCATTAAACTAGCTTTACAGCTTCTAAACGTTTACAGGATGTAACAAAAAAGGTACGGGAGAAGTTAACTGGAGCTTCATCATACTGTTATTTTTTACCACGACTTTGCTAAATTCTCAAAAAAAATTGAACTCTTCATACAAAAATTGGCTAATCAGGTGACTGATTTATATGCAGTCTAAAAATCTTCTATAAGTAAATTTAAAGTATTATCTGTTTTATTCCTTGTCAGCGGCGGCGTTCTCACGAACTCAACCGCTGAAACCGCATAGTCTAACTGTCAAGCAATGTTTAATGTAGAGAATGTCGAACTTCGTGTAGTGTAAATACAGTCGGTGTAAATTTTGTGAAATTGTCGAGCGCTGTCTCTTCTCACATCTATAAATCCCCGCATCCTCCACTCTCCACACTCGTATACAGTAAAACGTGGTAAAACTGTCCATTCAACGGTAGCTTCGCAGCAATATCTTGGTTTACGTGCCCGCCAGATTGCGCCACTATCTCCAATATTTTATACTTACTCCGCGGAAAATATAGCCGCATAACTTTTTATAGAAACTTCGTTTCGCTCTTTATGCGGTAAGAAATTGCTGGTTTTGACTTATACTTCCTGCCGTTTATATTATGGATGAGAAAGAATATATTAGGTTGTCCGGAGCAAATCTCCTGACATAAAATAATTCAAAAAAAGTTTCGTTATTAAGATACTTAATTGAGTGTCGGTGTTAATAAGCGTTACTGCCCTTCTGTATCAATACCGCGCTGCCAGCGCTCTGGAAATTTGATTAACAGAACGATTCTTTTCACTTTCTTTTCCTTGTCGAATCTCAGTGTCTATGGTATTATGAAGGGTGTTCCCATCCTTGTAGGCCACACCACCAATAGCTCTCGTCAGCGCGCCAGAATTTCGTAATAACAACTCCCTCTGATATCAATTGCTATAATAATTATCATCATCTGCATTTACAATTTTTGAACGTGTCAAGTGGTTTAAGAAATACCTAGATTGGCAGACAGAGACCTCAGGCTCCAATATCTTGTTCGGTTAAATGCTTTCCTCACCCTTCAACTCGTTTTTTTCGTTTGATGGCTAGTATATGGACTCCACCTAGATGATTTTGAACGGTATTATTTGTTTCATTGAATTTTCAATACCACGTGCGAACCGTAGTATCATCGAGCGATTTATTTCCTGTCACTTTGTGCAGTTGTCGATGGGCCTGCAAAATGTCCCAGAGCTAACAAAAACTTGATGAAGAGCTGTTAGTCATACACGTCAAAATATAATTAATATAATTCTATCTAAATCTTCACATTGATCCATTACATGAAGGTGCGTGCGGTACTTAGTAATAAATTAACTATACTACACAATGCACTAGTGTCACACGCACAAAATCTTACAAACATGTAGGTATAAACTTGTAATCAAAGATTTGCTCCGGACAACCTAATACTATCTCTTATTTGGCACTATTAATGAAGTAGGTATCCTTACAGAAAACTTTTTTATCTATAATTGGTAAGCCCTTGGCATACCTTACCTGATGGTTAGCGATTATGACAGAGAAAGATTCCCCAGTGCAATGTTAATTTCAATTCTTCACTTTTGATTCCGGTCTGGAGCACTTTTCTCTCTTCTGTTCCTGAAGCACCTACATATTTTGAATTTATTGGTGAATGAAGAAAGGCAAAGGCTTAATTATTATTCAAATGTACATTTAGCCCACACAATTCAAAAGAATAACAAAGCTTACCTGACAAAGACCTCTATTGTTTATTGAACCAAACTCATCACCAAGGTTAAGAGTACCCTAAATAATAAAAACTTGTTTATAGATATTATCGCATTATATTTTTTCACAATTTTTAAATAGTGATTTAAAAATCCCATGTCTTGTATTCAAAATATTTCATAACGTACAACTTGTCTATAAAAACATAAACTGAAAAGTTCAATTTGGTGGCCTAATTTAGGTTAGGTTTTAAAAAGATTGTATACTCACTGTCGACATAAATAAGCTACTTGCGCAAGTATAAAAAAAACTGCCGTTGAATTTATGAATATTTGATGTTTTTATGTTGTTTTTACAAAAAACATCAGGCGCCGGCCACTTTGTTTCTTATTAATTATAAATTGACTATCTAAAACATTTCCTGCCCTATCTATAATAAGCATAAAGTATTTGTCAGCCAAAGGTGTAAGAACGCTAAAGTTCCCTGACATTTAATTAAGAATTTCAGAAGCAACGACAACCTACTTACTCGTAGGAGAAGTTTAGCTAATTTTGAATAGGTACTCGCCTACCTACAAAGATCGTGTTTGATTATGTTAAGTTTCCTCACACGTTTAGCCTAAGTGCCTTACGAGAATTCCCAACTTGTAATTTGGAAACGTTTATTTGGTCCTTTATCATGTTAAAGTGTCTATGAAAATCGTTTGAACGTTTGAAGTACCACTTACTGTTTTCACGTGAAATGTTTCTTTGAAATCATGCCTAGAGCTAGAGCTAGAAAATCTTACTAAGAACTTTTGATCCTTTATACTACTTTAAGTATTTAATTTGATCTATTATTTTTTTTAAATTTAGATATAGTTTTACAGGGTTCCAATCAGAAATAAATAACCAGAAAAGTACTTAAATAATAATTTAAAAGTTATAAAATTATAAAACAATAATAATGATAAAATGTTAATTTTTAAACTTACTCGCTTGGATTTTTCATAACATGTGTATTTTTTTTATTTATAAAAATTTCGTCACGAGTATAGAAACGACTATACAAAACTATGACATCATAAATTACAATTTCATTTTTTTAAGGAAATGTTGTTTTTGTCATTTGATACAAACGTAAGCAGTTAACTCAAGCCAAGATTTCGGGTTAATTAGAATAACCCTGCCTTATTCATCACCCGTGTGGAATGTCTATCTAATAATTAATTCACTACCCGAGACCTAAGGCAACCTCAAGGCCCTACCTGATGGCTTCAAACGTGACTGGGAGAGAAATGAGATCGTAAAAATTTGACACCTTTGTTTGAAACTTAGGATCTCGCCATTGAGACGAGAAAAATGGCGCCTCCTTAACGTGAAATATGCCTCTCGTAATCGTGTAACATAATAATTTGGTGTAATAAATCTGCACATTGAAATATTAACTTAGAACGCACAGCCATTCAAGGTAGGTACTTGAAATTTCAACATACTTCCTTAGAGAAGCACTAAGGAAAGGATATTCCAAATATCGATCCATCAGTGGATGAAATGGGGTGTTTTTAAGGCTATTCGGATGAAGTTGCGGGCCCTTCACTAGTTTATTACAATACATCTAAAGCAGAAATTATTTGGGTAAAAGAGTTAACAAACTATTACCTGATTTCTTATTTTACTATAGTTTTGATAACATATACGTATATTAATTGGGTCTGTAAGAAACAAAGACATAGAGTATTGCGATGTATAGCGCTGATCTCGTAGCAATTTACCAAAATAGGTAGGATACTAGGATACCGCTAGCAATCACATTAAATCAAATAATTTAAGATAAAGACATACTTAAATATTTCTAACATTGATCCTTGACTTGGTCGTAAAATATTCTGAATGCCGTACCATGGCTCAGGAAGTGTTGCTTTGATACATTATGTAGGAGAGAGTGATCTTTCAGGGGGATGTCAAAGATCGGACAATACGAATTTTTTTTTTTGTGGGAATACGAACACTAAGGGAGGTCGGTTTAACACAAGGTAGAAATACTCGAAGGAGATAACAGATAATGTGAGCAGTTTCTTGACTTAATGTTGTACATAGAAACGCTCGGACAAATGTTGTTTAAACAGTAAATATGATTGCCTAAATTCGAAGGTACAGTTTCTTTAGTATTAATCTATAGGAGATTAAATCAGTAGATGGCAAGTCTCTTGGTAGTCTAGAAATGTCGGATCATACAAAACTTATTTACGATCATACGATATTTTAATAAAACATTTTCTGTGAAATGAATCCGTTCTTTGATTGCTACTGAATTACTCCGCCTTTTGTGTCATTAGCGAAAATAAGAAGGTTGGTAAATAACACTGTCACTTCGGCAAATGTAATCACTGGCTACGAGTGTGTATATGGCAGATCTTGATTTGATTTCTGTCTTTTCCTTGAATGATCCAATATAGGGGCGACATTGACGTATTCAGTACGCGTAAATTACTTTTAGAATGAGTTGTGACTTATAATAATAAATAAAGTTACCTACAAGTAATTTTTCGCAACCTCATAACGTATATATGTCACACGTCAGAATATTTTAAACTATGCTATATTTATTTTGGTTTGTATCAAAGCCAAGGCTTATTTCTCAGAGGTGGAAGCAAAATAACTAATTTACTTGTGTTGTAAACAAGATGATTTTTTTTATAAATGATCAGTCGATTTGAAAACTTTTTTATGGAAAGTTCTTTTTTTAGTCCAACTGTATACGTTCCTTGGAAAAGGTTGTTCAGTTTCATAAGTATCGTCCAACATTAAAATTTAGCGTTTATCTGCCAGTGAATAAAAAAAATCACAGGTAGTTATTTATTACATTTCACTGCTCATTGCTATCGTTATAAATGAAAATGCTAAAATATGTCGGTATACAAAAATACATAATTTACATAAAAAATATGTAAATACTATTGACATTTTATTGGGAGTAATTTGTTCAATTACTCCTTTGAGGCTTCGACAGTAAAATAGGGAGCCAAGGGTTCCATACTTCTGGAGCGCAGGTGGCGCTATAACGAACCCGGTCCACGAGTTCCAAACTCAATATCCGGGGAAAAATTAGGAATTTTGGTCGTCGCGATCCAATCTCCTTAGTTAGGTTCCGAGGACTGTAATATTCCTATTTTTTATTATTCAGTCTTTGAAACTTTAACTAAGCTAACTTTAAATGACAGCGAAACTGAAGTAGCTGACTTTCGAGCGACTGAGGAGTGAGCGGTAGCATGCAACGAAGGAGAAACGTACAAAGTATTGTCATAGCAATTGCCCAACTTGACATTTTGATGGGGATCGGTTGTCTTGCATTACCAGAGTTTAAAAACTATTGCTGAAAAATTTGGATAAAATGTGTTTATTTGTTTATAATTCTGTTTTTTTTTTTATTGAACAATGCCAACCTGTACAATTCATTTTTCTATCGTGCACTATGTTTGGGTGAGCTTTTCTGTCTTAAACACGTAATGATTCACGTTATTTTTAAATTAAATTATTAATATACTTATTTTTGTTTTATAATAATTATTTGTTATGTATGTATTCAATTTAAAGCTTATCATACGATCTTTTACTATAATTTTTATTTTCGATTTCTGTGTCTACTTTGTCCGTAGGCTTCTTTCTCCCTAAGGCTACAACAGAATATCAGCACTGTGGTTATAAGTGTTAAAGCCACAACACTATGCTGAGTTCGGGTCTTTTCTAGTTTTTAAGTTAATTTATGTACTTATTATCTTTGTTTTGCAATGGTGTTGCTGAATAAAAGTTTTCTTTATTTCTTTCTAATGACAGAAAGAAAAGTGTTGACAGTAGTAGAAGTCATCAATATCCAAAACCGTCCACTGCTGAACAGAGGATTTCCACGATGACCGGTCTTGCGTTGCCCATATCCAGCTGCTTTTTGCGACCTTCACCAGGTCATCGATCCACCGAGTAGGAGGCCTACGCTACGTCTACCGGTGCTTTTTTTTGCCTAATGGCCATCTATTCTACGAGCTATGTGCCCCGCCCACCTGTCACTTCATTTTGGTGATTCTGTGAGCTACATCAGCTACTTAAGTTTTCCTATGTATCTTCTCATTTCTAATTAAAATCCTGTTCTCATATCTGAAACATTTTTGGGTCCAAAAATTTTTGGTAAACGTATAAATAGTAGCCACATTTTATTAAAAAAATAACTTAAGATGTACCGACAAGACGTCATGCGACAATTCGCACGGACAAACGAATAAGTAGGTGAAAACCAGTGAAAAGTAATAAATCAGTACTATCGACCATTCTGTAACTAATTTGAGGGTAAAAAATGGCACTGCCGACTAGTCACCTATTCGAATATTTATGTATATATTTATATTTAGAACCAAACCAAGTTTTAGAGTCGGCCATATCAATAGTCGGCCCTAACTCGGCCCATCGTTACAAACAACATAAATCTCTGTCAACTTCACGGAAATCAATATAGCGAGTTATAGAAGATCCGACACCAAATCGAAATAGTTTCAGATATTTCAAAGAAAAAATAAAACTCCCTGTGAACAGCCCTCACGGGGGACGCTCTTACTTTGTTGAAACTTGGGCAAATCGAATTTGTCAGATATTATGAATTTATATAGTGCAAGGCTATTTTTGGAACCCCACCTGAACTTCTTGTAAATGATAAATAAATTAGCACAGACGGAGTAAAGTCAGAAGTACACATTAGCCGGTAAAATAAGCAAGTTGAAGTGACAATCGCAAGGCAAAAAAATGTGGACTTTTCATGCAAATTAAGTATATGCACTTAATTTATATTACTGTAACGTTTATTTAAATTTGTTAATAACTCATATTGTCCCCACTACAGGAGCACGGGTCTCCTCCCATACATCGGGAGGGCTATGCCATGTTCCATACACGGGGGCCAAGTCCAGATTGGTGAAGGTCGTGGGGCTAGTACCAACCCCAGTGACAGAAGTTTTCAAGCCGCCTATAATGTAATGTATGTATAAGGCCTCCGACATGGCTTTACGACTGACAACTAGTGATAGCAGCCGGCACCAACGGCTTAACTTACCTTGCGGAGCACGGAAACTGTCAAGATAAATGTCACTAACAGTTAAACCCGTCCGAGTTATGACCGTGTCTGTAGTCAGTTAACCTGCGTAATTGACGCGACCACGCAAGCCGCGTTGAGCCACGACCGTTTCATATTTCAGGCAACTTAGAATATTACAGGCCCATTAGGCAAATATTACATTAAATTGGTTATCTGGTTGTCCATTTTTGTATGGAGAGTCCAAAATTTTTTTGCGATTTGAGCAAAGTCGAAGAACAAAAGTTGTTCATAATGATGAGTAGAATCCCCAGTCCTACGCTAATTTTGTTACACTTGTATTATTGCTTGCAGATCCAGAATACGTAGTGTAAGTAAGTAAGTAAGTAAGTAAGTATTTATTTTGCAGAAACATTGAACAGGGTTGACATGGTTTACAATAAATAGGTACATTATGTTTCGCCAAGGCAATGGCATGCAAAATTATACATTTGTCAAAAAATATAATATATTAGGAACTAGAGGATTAAATTAAAACATACAAAGAAACAAGCAAACAAACAAATTAATGTAATAATTCCTTAATGTTATAGCAATTTAAGTCCAATAACCACCGATATAACTTTCTAGGTTGAAACTTTACAGGCAAGTTTTTAATATGGTCTGGCAACTGGTTATATATTTGAATACACATCCAGTAGCAATTTCTTTGGAACAGTGCGGGTGTTAGGCAGTGTTAGGCAGTGTTAGGCAGCTACCAGAAGGACTTATGATCTGGTGACATATATGGCCTCAGAATCTATAAAGGATATTTATGGGGAACATAGGCCATTTTTAACAGTAGATATTTATCTACTAAAGTTATAAAACTTGCATGCGTTTTCGAAACAAATGCACAAAAAAATTTTCGGCGACAGCAAATTTTCATGACAGCATATAATGTATGGGGAATCGCGATAACAATTATTGTATAATGAATGGTACCACGGGGACTTGGAGTAACACATTGTTCTATGTTATTATGTTGCCGATTAAAATAATTAAATATTGGAAAGTATTGATTGTGCACACACAAACACAAAAACAGAAAAATAAAAAAGGAAAGAAGTAATAAGGAATTTTGTTTCCTATACTGATGATTTCTTAAGTATAAGTAACTTGCTTCCGCCCGCGACTTCGTCTGCCTGGACTTCAGAATTGGGTCCAAAGAGAAATAAAATGTTAAGGCAGCGCCATCTAGTGACAAAGCAAAAACATACAATTTTTAGCCATTCCTCCGGGAACCCTCGAGTTTCCGAGATAAAAAGTATCATATATGTTAGTCGAGTGCTTTATCTATCTACCTACCAATTTTCATCCAAATTTCAGTAGTTTCAGCGTGAAAATGGAACAAACAAATAAACAAACATCCATACTTTCGCATTTATAATATTAGTGAGACGAGATGAGATGAGATGAGAAGTGAGATGAGATGAGATGTAATCGGGGAATCAAATCTTCAAGCTTGACTAAGGGAATCTAACAAGACGGTTCTCTATTGTAATCGCATTAGGAGGCACTTAGACTAATGTCCCGTCTGAACAAACGGCCAAACTTGTAACTACCCTTTTATACACTTTGATGTATAACTTTACGCCGTCACGTCCTATACGATTTGTTTGTTCACTAAGGTGGCGTGTCGGTTCTGTGGCCTTAACTTGCTGCCTAATTGTCTGAAGTTACTCAAAGGCCGCTGCGGGCGGGCGCGATTGGTGTTTGGATCCGTTTAGTCGTTTAGAGTCCCGGATATCCAGGGTCACTCTTTATCCGGGATCTCTTTCTACTTGTTACGTTTTTTCACGTGACTACTAGGCTATTAACTAGTTAGTCATCCTTTCCGTGAGTTCTAACTCGATAAATAAGCTACAGTCAACTGCATGTGGGATACACTACATAAACTACTCTAATTAGAATAGCACTTCGGGTGATTGGTTTGAGCTTTCTCTAATAGTCTTAATCTTCTCCTTCTTATCATGTGGTACAATAAACCGTCTATCCCCAAGGTATAGACAGCGGTTGCCTGATGTTGCACTTAGCATCACTTGCGATAGGTACACTAGATACAGGGCATTAACCTGTAAAACCAGCACGAACTTGTGCAATGTTTCCTTCGTACACTTTAAGCAGAGACATTAAGTAAGGTTTCCTCACGGCATATACATGTAGAAATCGCTCAATATGACAAGGCCGCCTTTGCAGTATTTCTACGGATACGATACCATGAAAGCTTTCCAATGCAAAATCTAAAACTGCTTGAAAATTCAGTGAAGAACACAGATGAACCTCAATTTAGGTCACCTTTTCGGTAAGAGTCCTTGTTTTCTTGATAAATATTGGCAACAAGAGAAAATAACTATTTGATCCTAATTAAGAACATGGTAATTGGTATCTAATGAAAGGCCTCGATGTCGTTGCTATTAATCGAATAACTCTTGTTACACGTAATTCCCATTTAATTAAATTACTGCTTTCTGCTTTTCTGTTTTTAGGAGAAGTAATAATACGTTATACTTACGTTTGTTTGCTTATACAAAACAGTAAACTATGTGGAATCACGTACTGAATCTTTACACCCCCAACCGCAGGGTCGGAAATAAGCGCCGTAATTTGAGGTAAAGTCGGGGGTTTAGTTGTTCCTCTGAAACTGCTAGTGGCATTAAGGCAAATTTGCATTAATCGCCTATATTTTTGTGAGCATCGCCCCATAATCTTTAGCGTATTATGCAAACAGTGGCTCCGTGACCTGATTCCAAACGGTTCGCTTCACCAAATAAACATTTCCGCACAAAACAGGAACTTGTCTTTGGTATACGGTAGCTGCTAATGGCTCAGGGTGGCTTGAGAGATAAACTGGATAAACTAGCGAAAATGTGCTTTAAAAGGTCTTGCCTTTATTCGTAACGATAGGTACGACACATCCCACTAGCAAAATATATAGGACCAATAAATGAATTTCACATTTGCACAAATTTATACATACTAGTGCTGACTCATGAAAATACAAAGAGTATAATTCACAAACCAAATACATCTTTCATTGTTATGTTTCTGAGTATACGTATAGTATTTCATATTTTTACCCCAATAGGTATTCTCGGGAAAACGCACCTAACACGTTTTATCTATCTTTAATGTTCTAAAATTCTTCCACTTAAACCCGCCCGTTTGAAGTACTTTATTTTAAATCCAAATATGATAGGATAAACTATTCTCAAAGCGTCTTCCAAAGAATTTTATGTTACTACGACCCCTCAAAACTGCAATAACGGTGAAATAAGAATGAAAGAAACAGCCCGGAGCGTTTTGAGAAGAGAGGGCAATTTCAATAATCCGGAGCGTTACCTTTATTGCCAATAATATGTTGTACTTACCCTCAGAGTAAAAGAGTCTTTAGTTGTACTAGTCTGAGTGCTCGGTTTTGACTGATAATTTCCTGATAAGTATGAGTAATTGCAAAAAGTTTACATTTACAAATAAAATCATATTCAAATTGTCAAGAGCCAAACACAAATACCTACAAAAATATGAAAGTATTATTTTGCAACGTCCTACAATGTGTAGTATAAAAAAAAACAAATCACAATCATGGTAGGTACATACCTAGTATGTGGAAGTACAGTTATAAAAAAGCGTATGAAAACAAAAAATCTAATAATTGAAGAATACTTGTTAATTTTTTTTTTTATTATTAAAAAATTGAGTGCGTTTGACTACATCTCACCTGATGGAAAGTGACGATGTAGTCGAGGATGGTACACGCAAACTCAAATAATGCCTATTCACTCTCGCCTTGAAGACCCCCAAATTATAGGAATCGGGAAACACGGACGCAGGTAAGGAGTTCCACTCCTTCGCAGTTCGCATAATAAAAGAGGAAGCATATCGCTTCGTGCGAATAGGTGGAATGTCAACTACAAAGGGATGAAAGGCCTCCCTACGCCTAGTTGGCCGAAGGTGGAATGGAGCTGGGGGAATTAGGTCATGAAGTTCTTGAGCACACTCTCCGAAATGAATTCGATAAAAAACCGATAAAGAGGCGACTTTGCGGCGATGCTCAAGGCTTTGGAGCTTATTTAAAACAATACTTTTTAATTAATAATTGACCACGCTGAATACGTTAAAAACAACCGACTTCAATCGCAACAACTCCAATTTTGCTATGTTTTTGTTGATTTTCTCAAAAACCGCTGAATCGATTTCGATAAAATTTATATGGGACCACCTGTGAAGTATAACCCTTTTAAACAAAAAAAGAATTTTCGAAATCGGTTCAGGCGTCTTCGAGTAATCGGTGAACATACATTAAAAAATATATATATAAAAAAAAGATACCGACGAATTGAGAACCTCCTCCTTTTTTTGAAGTCGGTTGAAAACTACAATTAATACCGAGTTGGAGGGATTTTATACCCCATATTTTCAAATCGTCCGTAATTTTGCATTGATGCGGTCTTTATAATTACACCACGGCACATAATAGGTATGTTAAACGGACGTTTCTATAATATTGGATAAATGTATATTACGTACCAACAACCTATCATCACTTTCCATAGCTAACAATGAAAGCTCACCTAATATTATGTGACATCCTATGGCCTCTGCCATTATCCGAGCTAAATAACCGAGGGTGGCCCAAATGTTCATTGATAGTAGCCATGCCCAATATTCGATCAATTCTCGACACAGAGTAAGAGAGGGTGCCCATACTGCCATACGTGACATAATGATGTGGGGGAGTCGTACAATTACTCAGCACTACTTTCAATATAACACTTGGTTTCAAAATTTAATATGGTCCTTATCAATGACGTAGGAGATAATGGACATGGCATACCTACAGAAAAAGCGTGCATACCTAAACTTGCTGAGAAACGAAAATGGTCGTTCGGCATAGTGCATACCCATTATATGAGATATGGTTTTATCGATATCACCGGCATGCAGAGAATGAGCGTCTATTTTTTTTGTACTCTACTCGTACATAAATCGCAACTGATGGCGAACTTTCGATTATTTTATTATTATTTGACGATAATGGTCAAAATTGACATATCCTCCTAAACTAGAGATGGGCAATAACATATTAACGAAATGAAACAAGAAATTAATTATATTATATTGGTTTTATCAGTTAATTAGTATGTAAATGGTCTGTAATCACCAATATAGTTACTATCTACTGTGTCTTTTACACTTAAACAATAAAAGGCAAAAAGTAGGAGACAGAAGATGTGAAATGAGTGTAGATGGCTCGTGTCTTGCAGCGCTATAGGTGTAGGTATTCAAAATAAAGACAAATATTCGGAACTGTATTTTAATTTACAGCTTGGCCGTAAAGAGTTGAAAAAAAATTAATGATAGCGCTGTTGGATGCGAGCAGCACAGGACCGGTCGGTGTGGAAATCCTTTGGGGAGGCCTTTGTCCAGCAGTTGACTTCTTTCGGCTGATGATGATAATGGCGCCACTATCGCTTACATTCCAACATTTAATACTACAATCTAAATGAATTTAATACTTGCAGGTTTTTAATATAAAATGAAATTACTTTTCATCATTGTATTCAATAGTTTGTTTTCTGCATCCCTATAACTATATGAATGGGAAAATAAACAAGCCTAGGACATTTAAAGAAAATTTATTTAGTTTTATTCACATAAACATTCTGGTCGAAATAAATAACTTGATGATTTACACCTGATATGGCATCAACATTGTCATCTTCAGAATTTGAGCTGCTGTCACTGCTTTCCTTGGTGCCACTGGGTACGAATCCTTTAGCTGTTCCAGGACGTACAATAATACAATGTTTTCCTCTTAAAACATCATGCTTAATGCCTTTCAGATTTTTCTGTAATCAGAATTTAACATTATATTTAGGAAGAATGCCGTGCCTGACGAAATTGATCAACATTATTAAGTCGCGCTATGTATATGTATCGCGCTTAACCACTTTTTTCCATATTATGTAAACAGAACAACGAAGAGCATTTCGAATCGTCCGCTACCAGGATATTTCAGATCGGCTTGACTCCTTGGCGCTGCGTAGAGATGTAGCCTCATGTAGGGGTGTCTATGGGCGACGGTAATCGTTTACCATCAGGTGATCCATCTGCTCGTTTGCCACCTCTGCCATAAAAAAAATGTAAACAGAAATAACTGAGGGATTATATGAGTACTATAAATATACCATAAATATTATATGACACTCTTAATCATTAAGTACTAACGTGGGTAGGTATACTTACCATTAAAAATCTTAATGGTACAGCTTCATCATGCAATGTTGTTTTGTCCAATGTGCGGTAAACATGATTCTTGGAAATGTCGCGAACAGATGTTGATGGCCTTTGTTGATGTTTTCTATGCCAATTGCTGCCAACCACTTTTTCTTTTTATATTCACTTCGGGGAAGCCTAAAAAAATTATATGTAAGTAACTTTTTCTAAAATTCATCATCATCCTACATAAATATCGATGTCTAAAAGAGCCCCGAAGAACAACACTAGCCACGTTAGAGCCGTAAAATATTTTAATAAAATAAAGTTAAAAGACAGACTGAAATTATATTGAAAAGCTACTTTCGGTTATTTATATCGCTTATCTTCTGCATTAAGACAAATACGTAATTTAGTTTGTGAAAATAAGGTATATTTCAACAAGATAACAATACGTACCGGTGCAGTGTAATGTTCGGCCGATTTCGGCTCATTTTGATGCCACATCCTGTAACACTACAATTAGGCATCTTAATTACTGTGTTGTTTCACTTAATTTATTATTTTCGGATGCTTTGTTTAACCATATTTAACAATTTTCAATTAAAACACTCGCGAGCGAAGGCACTTTGACAGCTTATGTACCAGTGACACCGAGAAACGAGAATGGCGAATCGGCCGCAAAGAGGTATTTTGCTGACGTCACGAAAACAAAGTTGCCATTTTGTAAAGGACAAAAATATTGTTGTCCTTTTTTTACTGAGAAGAATTACATAAGTTAGAAAGAAATAAAAGTATATTTTAGAATTCGCTATCAAAATGGCACATATTTGTATAACTGATTGTTCATATAGACAAATATTTCATGTCCTCTAGTTTCTTTGGTCTGAGGTCCTTATCTGTCATCCAACATGTCATTTATTGTATCCAAATGACTGCCAACATCAATACAAAGCCTTTCTGTGTTTTATTTATGTATGAGGTGGCAAAAGGCTGACCGTACATCTGATGGAAAGTAGTTCATTCCAATCAAAAAAAAGCAAAATGTAAACAATCGTTTGACACTGACACTTGTGATCGGCCATGACACTACATTAGAGATGTGCAAGTTTACATATGAATGAGTGAATGAATGGATGAACGAACGAGGAGTTTAAATAAAATTAAGTTATTTGATACTATGTTTTCAGAGTTCGGAACCACCAATGAGATCAAATAGATATAAAATAAATTTTACAATTTTCGGTTACAAAATGGCGGATATGCACTTATAGAAAAATATTGTTATGGGTGTCATTTTTGACGATTTTCGTGATGCTAACTAGGAAAAGCTTATTAACCCCCCCGCTTGCCGGACGCGCGGTCAATACTTCAGTCCGCTCGCGCACTGTCATGGCAGCGCCATTTGCAAAATTACCTAATTTGCAAAAAAAAATAAAACTCCAGAAGTTTTGTACCTACAGTCATAAAATAAAAATTAAAAAAAAGTTGAAAGTCTGTTCTCTATGAACTGTCACAGATATAATATCAAACATCTGTTGTTCTATTTGATTTTTGTAGATAAAAACAAACAACAAGGAAAAACTACCTCTGCTCACTCCAACGTGTTTTTTTGAAAAACTAAGTTCACTTATGGCTTGTAATTATGAAAACAAACTAAGATGTGTATACGAAACTCAAATCAATCAACAGTTTTATACAATTTCAAGCAAAGTATTTTATATTCGCGAATCAAAAATCGCAAACACACTTCTTCTTCTTCATTGCAAACAATGGCGATTTCCAAAACCGTAATTTACAAATGTTGTCTATGAAAACAGACTAGTATTATACGTCAAAATTTAGGATATTTATCGAACTTTCATAGAATACTAAAAATGTCATAAGGAATGAATGAAATAATCTATTAGAACACACTTTTAAACTTAGTAGTATAATACATAACATTTTCTGTCACAAGTGTGCCTATCCGATCCGATTGATGTTGCCATTTCTGTCACATGTGTTCATATCCGGGCGGAGAGGTTAAGACCCGGGATCGAGATCACTAGATGAATCACTCATTTCGAACCACTGTAAATTAATAAAAATAACTTCAGTCATGTAGTCAGTTGATTCTGTTAGAATCAAATAAGGATTTTAAAAACTTATCCAATGAGGAGTCGCACGTAGTCAACACAAATCCAATCGTGAGCAATATCAAAGTCCTTAATGCGCAGCGGTTAATCGTCAGTTCCAAGAAAAATCACAATCCAAATCGCAAAGTTAACAGTGTAGTTATATCAAAAGCCAAGTCGTTAATATCCAAACACAGAAGAACACACGTACTCATGACAAGGAATCGAAGCAACGAATGAGCAGTCCGGTATGTCGAACGAAATTCAGTGTTGCCAGTGCCTGACAGAGTCGAAGCAAGAAATGAGCGTACCGGTAAGAACGAACGAAATTCAGTGTTACCAGTTAATTGTCTAATGACTAATGACGAAAGTACTAACGGATATTATTTGCAGTTTCTAACGTATGTAACGTATGTTTCTAATGTATGTATGTATATAGTATGTATCTTGGATTTAAAAAGTTACGGATATTTAAATTAAATACATTTAAAATACAGAACAAGAAAACGTTACTGAACGCCTAAAAAGTTATACCACCACCAATGATAGCCCAAAATATAAAAAACAGGCCACACACAACCGTCAGACACTTATCACGTAACACTCATTCACTCATTCATTCACTAGTTCGTTCAAAGTATTGACACAACCTCATCACTATTTTCTACAGATAACAGTAACGTCTTGTCACTGAAACATAACCTAACAATCTGAGGTTAGACTGGAAATATTGTATTTTCATGCCAGTTTCGTATCATAATTTAGTGAAATCTATTAGAAAAGGCAATAATTGTTACGACCTACGATTAGTATGTGTCAGTGTTAGCAGAAAATGTGTGATTCTTGAGGAATTTGACGAAATCGGTGGATGTTTCGTTTGTTTACCTTTTGCTTTTTTTTGATTGGAATGAGGTTATATGAGCATCTATAACCTCAGAAGAATTGTCAATGCATTGTTGATCCTTAAGGGCTAAAATGAAATGCCTTTGTTGCACCAGCCGGCATAATATTGATTTACGCTGCTGACTAACTCCCGCCACCGGCACCGGCCGAAACACAGCACGCTGCGTTGCTTGGCGGCAAGTATATAAGCTCCTTCTAAATACCTGAAAAAAAAAATTACATTGGCTCTATTACATTCTACTCATGAAACTAAACAACTTTCCTCAAAGAATCTGTACTCATTTCGCAAAAAAATTGGCGGTTCAGTTGATCAATTAGTATGAGGACTCCAAAAAAATGTTTGCGCATTGAGTATAGGTTCCTTAGGAAAAGTTGTTTCGTTTTATGAGTAGAAGCTGTGGTAAAATTTTTTTCAGGTACATATTTCATAAGAACCCTATAGAGCGAGCAGTGGTACCCAGTCGGATTTTACATAATAACGCCTTACCACTTTAATCGTGTTTAAACTTTAACTTTTTTATATATGAGTTTTCTGTGTGTTAACTTTATACTTCTACTTATAAGATGCATGTATTTTTGTAGTATCTCCTACTGTGTGCGCTTAAATCTTAAAAATTGATTCTAAATTTTTAAATTTTCACTACCATCTTCATCTCAAGCAATGCGCACACACCTCTAGGTTTTGGCAGAATACCAGAAATAATTGTATTTCACAATCACAACAAATACTGAGCCAGGGCCTTTTCGCCGAGTCTATATAGCTCACCTTATCTCATGTTAATTATATCTATTATGAATTTACTGTTATTAATTATACATATAATCTTTTAGCGTAACTTCTGTTTATTCTAAATGTAAATTCTGCCCTGCCCTGCCCTGCCCTGCTCTGCTTTGTTCTGTTCTATTTTATTCTATTATATTCTATTCTATTATGTGTGTTTGGTAATTTGTTTTTGTTAATATATTGTGCAGTGTCACGGACAGAAAGAACTCTAGGTGCGCAGGTCTGACTCGCACTTGTTCCTTTATTCACAATTCGAACCGCTACGGTCAATAAAATAGGGTATTTGACACTATCAAAATTAAATTGAAAAATTTTATTCACTAAATAGCATTTGTCCTAGAATAGCGAAAAATATTACTCGACTGTTTTTGTTCATTTTAAATTTTATATTCATTACAATCAGAAAAAAACTTCGTCAGAGACTGTGACGTCACACGCCAGTAACAAGAACAATTTCAGAACAAAATGTCATTTTTGACAGTTGATAAAAAGTCACTCAAATGGCCAGTAGTCAAATACCGTATTATCTGACCTGACCTGACACCACATATCAGGTAACAAACTTATTTAAAGCCGGATGATATGCCGGCCCCTGTTAGTGTCATTCAGTCTGAATTAGCCCTCTGGTTCACAACTTGGTCTACATCCAGCTCAGAGATAGGCGCTGGGTGACCACGTTAAATCGCCACTGGAAGAACGGCGAACTGGAAGAGTTATGTTTTCATATACTAGGTGTCTAAAAAGTATAAAAATATTGATTCACTATTCAGATTTAGTATGGGAAACTGAAAAATGTTTTTGAAAATGGACATTTTTCAATATTTTTCCTAGTTTTGTTAATTATTTATTTCGTGCCAAAGAACTTGTATTTGATCTTAGGATACAATGCGATACAAATTCGTCTTAGACGAAATTATTGTTATATTTAATACCTACAGTCGAAAATAGGATACAGGCGTCGGGTAATAGATATAAATACATGACAAAAGATGACTCACCCTCAGGTTACTAACGGATACAGAGACAGTTATGGGCACTAACTGACGCACCTACCCACCCCCCATCATATGAGAATACACGATTACACGTACAGCTAATAAGATAAGATAAATAATATTTATGGCACACACAATAAATGTTCATAATCCTAATGCGTTTAGGTAAATACCTAGATATATTTAGGTAACGTGATCGGCAGATGTAGGGGTGTGACAATAACCAGTAGTCAGTTCCCACACTTGACTACCAATCTAGTAATTGACAATTAGCTGGGTCGTACATTTGCTGATAGTTTAATTTGACTGAAATGTCAATACTGAGTGGGCAGAAACTAATTTATTATCGTGTGCCTTACTTCATTCAATATAACTGATTATATGGCAAAGGAAAATTAATTAAGTGATGAAAAATTAACACGAAACTGAATACCTAGAATGGACATAATTTTCGCAATATAAAATGGTATGTTTTATTTGTTGGAAATCTTTGAAAATTGTACAAAAGATGCTCATTAAATTTAAAATACTTTCCTCGCTAAACTTGAGAGAAAAGATTTTTTTCGATTTAACTTCCGTTGTTATAAGTATTTTTTAAAGGGTAATGGATAAGAGCGTACCTAAACACAAAGTGGATTGTAGCATTATGATGTCGGTAAGAGTTGCCCTAATGGAATAATTTAATATATTTTAAGAGCGCTTGTCTAAATTCACTTGGAAAAAAACCTAGTTTCTCGTATATTCCTGGAAAAATATTTAATTATTACGAAAATTTGTTCATCTTTTAACAAACATATTTTTTTGTCTAATGAATTAAGGCAAACTGTCTTAGGATTAATTAAATTACTCCATGAGGGCAACAAAGTCCAACATAGTTCATAATGCTACAGTGCATTGGGTACGGTGCCCATACAAAATTACCCATTCTCCTTTAGACGCATTACTTATATTTTTACCTTCTAGAAAGGCAGTTAAAATATAATCTCATAGTAACTGTATTCAATCAAACCATAATCATATTTATGGATACAACCAAGATACGCCTCGAGGCGTTAATTTGATTCGTTAGGTATGGCAAACTAGACAACAGAATCCAGCTCAACCTTTTATCCCAAGTAATAGAGTATCGAATATTGGTAGATAAATATTTTATGATGATAGAATAGAAACGGCCCAAAACTAAATGTAGCGAAGACCGACTACATATGACTTGTGGCATTAAATATGCCGAATCTGTAAAAGTAGCCACAGAAAAGTTTTATGTATAAGATTAGGGCAATATCAAAGATCGGCTAGAGTGGAAAAGAGGACCCTATCTCTGATACTGTTTTAAATCTAGAATACATAATATATGAAGAATAAAGACCAAAATAATACTGGCTACTTCCATAACACCTAAAATAAAATTACTGATGCTTCTCTCATGAAACTGGACAATTGCGCAGTACTCAAATTAAAATAATAAACTCAAACTCAAAATGTTTTTTATTTAAGTAGATGTTTTACACATGCTTTTAAATTGTTAATATTTTTTTCCTACCTAGGGACTTTGTGTCCCTACCTTGCGGGACTTGTACACTCCACGTTTCAGGAAGTGTTTCCGAATAATAATATGGTACATAACTTCTCATACTAATTGATATTCTAGTTCGCCAAAATCTGCGAATTTAATATTGGTCGGTTGCTTGGAGAAAGTTGATCAATTTCATAAAAAGAAAGGTAAGTATCTCAGAAGGAGTATAACAAAATAGGTGCAGAATCCTTTACCTTTTAGGGATTCTGCTCGCTCTTGATGAGCTGAACATTATTTTTATTTTTGCTCAGTTCAGTCAAACATCTCATAAACTTAAATTTCGTCAAAGTGGGGAAAAAGTTGTACAGTATGATGAGTAAAAGCTTCAGTTAATGGGGCCTCCATCTGTTTTAGTACAGCTTGTTTAAAATTACATAGATAATGTCTTAATTTTACGTAACAAAGGTAAAGAAAGAAAATAGGTAGGTAGTCAAAATCTATGGCCAGTACTAAAATATAGCAGTCTTTTAAAAATGCCGTATTTTCCGGGAAGCAGATAAACGTTGCAATTACACGGACAAATGACCCGAGAAGGACAAAAAATACAACTTTCGTATAAAAAACGAAGAAAATGGAGTCCTTGTCAGGTGTCTTTGATGTTTTAACTTATGTAACAAAACGACATAAGCGGCACGTTGTTTGAAGATAAAAATAGTACATTGTTCATCAAGGGGAGAAAGTGACCGATTACCAACGAGATGTAGTTTGAGGCCCGAGGCGCAGCTGATTTTTTCAAAATAATGTTTGGAAAAAGCTAGTGGCCAGTATCATTTTGCGAACTTGGAGATAAAAACTTTTTGGCATTTTACATTTAGTATACCGACATAGTCTTACCCAAAATTTAAAAAAAGACACGTTAGTAATGGATACACTTTTCCCTCCCGCTCAGCGCGTTTTCTTCTCGCTTATTTGTACGATAGTAATGACGTACATTATGCCTCAAATTCGATAAAGTATTAAGGTGCTTTCTAAGTAGGTGTAGTATAAAATATCTTTAATTACAAAAGCTCTATGCCTAAAATTTTTTGGGTATTATACAGTGGAATATGTATATAATATACCCATATGTAAATACTTCGCTATTTTTTTCTCTTAAGTTAGGCAGTTCTGAACTCATAAGTATGATTCAACTTAAACAGACAGTTTTTTTCTACATTTATAGGTAGTTTTGTGTAAACGTAACCTTTTCGATACACAATAACGGATTTGTAATAAAAAAGGTTACTACCAGTAAAAAAAAACTATAAAAAAAAGAAAATATCTTATCGTGGCAATATAAACGTTAATAATTGATATTTTCTTAAGTGTCATATTTAATTTAAGCTTTCCCTTTTTGTATTTGGTAAACGAACCGGCAGAAATAGAAAGTTAAATATATAAAATGTATCAATATCGACACTGCTATTTGTTTTACTTACAGCAAGTTTTTATTTTGTATTTTTTTTCTATTCAAATAGTTTATTATGTTTATTTCAAGAGTAGGCACCTTCACTTTAGCTTTATTCATTTTATGTATGTAGGTACTAGGTATATATGTACATTTGTTATTATTATTTTAGAGGATTACAAACGTGTCCTTTAGTTCTTCTACAAATATTTTCAAAACTGCGATTAAAATTACGTAGGCGCTGTTAAACTTTGTAAAGTGATTTAGCATGATTGATTAACCAAAAATCAACAAACCAGAATATCTTCTGATAACTCAGCCGGCGTGAAGCGGACGGAAGAGATTTCAATCAATCCTAGTAGACCTCTAATACACCCCTTCGGCTCTCTCCGCCCGACCCTCAGGTACCGAGAAGTAAATAAAATCAATAATTTTGGAAAATATTAATATAAATTGGCATTAAGAGATAAAAAACGGTCAAGTGTGAGTCAGACTCGCGCACCGAGGGTTCCGTACAATACAAACTTGGGATTGAGGGACTAACTTAACTTTGCTGTTGGAGAACTGTTGTCCCCATACATCGACATACACGTATAGCGTCCTTTACTATAGGGCATTGGTATCTTCCTATACAGGATATAACAAAAATGATATTTTGAATGAAAAGGCGATTTTTTTTATGGCAGAGGTGGCAAACGAGCAAACGGATCACCTGATGGTAAGCGATTACCGCCGCCCATAGACACCTGCAACACCAGAGGAGTCCAAAGTGCGTTGCCGGCCTTTGATATGGTAGTACGCTCTTTTCTTGAAGGTTTGAATGTCGTATCGGTCCGGAAATACCGCAGGCGACAATTCATTCCACAGTTTGGTTGTGCGAGGCAGAAAGTTTCTAGTGAAACGCACAGTTGTGGACTGCCAACCATATAAGTGATGGGGATGAATATATTGTCGCGTAGAACGATTGCGAAAAAAGGCGATAGGGATCAATCCGAACAATTCCTCGGAGCTCTCCCCATTGTACATGCGATAGAGAATGCAGAGCGAGGCTACATCTCTACGCAGCGTCAAGGAGTCAAGCCGATCTGAAATATCCTGGCAGCCGAAGATTCGAGTGGCTCTCCGTTGAATGCGGTCCAGAGGGAGAAGCTGGTACTGGGGTGCCCCTGCCCAGAGATGAGAACAGTATTCCATATGAGGCCGAACCTGCGCCTTATAAAGTTGCAGGCGATGGGCTGCAGTGAAATACCGTCTCGATCTATTGAGCACACCAAGCTTCCAAGCTTCTTTGAAGCTAATTTAGCCTTACCCTCTAGATGACCACGAATGTCGACACCAAGGATTCCGATACTAGCTGAGGCATTAAGCGGAGTGTCCTCAAACCGAGGTGATACGACAAATGGCATTTTCTTGGCAGTGAACGCGCAAACCTGTGTCTTAGTGGGGTTAAATTGGACCAAATTAAGCCGACCCCATTCTGAGACGTTCTGTAAAGACTCCTCAATTTCCGACACAAGTTTGTTTCGGCTCTCGATGACGTTTTCCCAAGAAATATTGGCACGGCTGGTATAGAAGGCATCACCTGTGCTGTCATCCGCATAACAGTGAGTGCTGCTGATTTGCAGCATATCGTTGATATGCCGAAGGAACAGTGTAGGCAAAAGCACACAGCCTTGAGGGACACCAGCACCAGATTTTATACATTTCACCCAAAATAGACCAAATAATCCTAGGGTAAGACCTTTGTTCAGCAGTAGACGTCTTTTGACTGATGATGATGATGATAATAGACCAAAAGGTGATTAAATTGGGTCTAATTTCATGCACTTTCATATGTGAACTTTATAAAGACTCACATGTATTATTTAATTTGAAAATATATTCTTAAATACACTTTTATTTCTTCACAAAATAAAGACAAATGAATATTCTCAAAGTAAGATGAAACGTGGTGCAGTAAATTTGCTGAATGACATCATTTGTTTAAGACAAGTCAGAACCGGAACTTTGTAAGCGATCCTGAATAATGGTGTTCCTGTGAAGCTGAGATTTTAAAATGATATTTATATAATACCTTCATATTTTGTCGGGTCACACTGAAAGCGGGTAGCGGGTGCGGAAGCGGGAGAAGAATTTCTCTGTCACTATAAAAAAAAATGTATAGTTTTGTTCAGATCACACTAGTCCACAATCAATAACAATGAATAAAACGTCATCATCATCATCAGCCAAAAGACGTCCACCGCTGGACAAAGGCCTCCCCCAAGGATTTCCAAAATAACGTAATTATTGAAAAAACAAATCTCACCTCACTAATATTATAAATGCGTTACTATAAATATTTTTTCGTTCCACTTTCACGCCGAAATTACTGAACGGATTTGGATGAAAGTATATCATGAATCTATGTGATAAAAAACAATGTCATGTTGACTTGAAAATCCGCGCGATGAATTATGACAGATGATGATGAATACATAGGAACACGTCAGTTCATTCGGAGCAGAAAAATATTTGACTTTCCATACAAATTATCAACTCAGCTTATCGATTTGTATGAAGAGTTCAATTTCTGTTTTGCTCCAATTGAATGTTTCCTTAAATACAGTTATTTAGTTTCATGACTAGAAGCCACAATTAAAATTTGGTACGCGATTTCAATTTCACCCTAAATAGGTATAGTTTATTTATTTATTTATTTTCATCTACTTAAAGCTATACAGGTTATGCCCTAGGCCGATAGTGTCTTAAAGGCTACGAAATAAAATATCAACCGCTCGCGTGCCCGCTCTCCGCTTACTTTGTGAATGGGCGGCGACAGAGACGAGACGACGGCATTTCACAACCAGTAAAGACAGATGACAAACGATGTAAAAGTACGCCTCTTGCTGAAGCTAACAATACGCCTAAAGGCATTGTCTGATTTCAAGATACAAATATTTTTTATTAAGATAGAAGGTATAAACGGATCCTTACTTACTTTCACGACAACATTTAACATTTCTATGATGAGCAGACATGTTTGTTTTGGATGTGGGTGTAATATATCTACATGTATGTATTTAAACTTATACACATATGCATGTATAAAGTATCTGGTTCCCATAATACCGGTAATACCAGTATGGGGCCGGATAACGGTGTGTAATCTGTCCCGGAATATACAGTATGTAAGGAAATTGATTTAGGAGCCGGTAACTGACGCCTCAACTCATCATATGAACAGCTATTATTCTAAAGCTATGCTGAAATCACAGAAAATGAGACACTTCATACAAAGTGGTCAGCTGTTTGACCAATTTTTCATGAAGAGTCCAACAAACTTTCTGCAATTTCAGCATAGCCGTAAAAAAATCCCCATTGACCACCCTAGAACGATCTTGTTACAACCTGTATATTTATTTATTCAAAAACAAAATTAAGTTAAATTGTACCTAGGTTCTTCGCGTTGTACCTTAACGAAGAGCAGTCATAAACTGATCCTCATAAAGTGACAATGTTACAAATGAAAATCCAATTCGAAACACAGTAGCGTAATAATAATCTTTAGTAGCATTAAACGTAGCTTCTGTAGATACAGTAACTTATATTATACATGCATTATTAAATTTACTTGGAATGGAAGCGAAGTTTCATAACCCAGCACTAATTGTGTTGGCTCCTTATAGCTCCAACTACTAAGGGTGGTTGCAGAGTTGCGTTCGCTTACGTATTCTGTTGGATACAAGTTAGAACAACACTGGCCGTGGGGAACTTTCCAAGATTTGTACAACATTTACTTCCCTTCTATCCCCTTTGCTCTTGGTTCTTGAATCTTATAGGGTGCTAAGCTGAGTATTTATTTGGAGCGCAAGTACGTAATATCCGTCATCACAAAGTATTCTAATTAAATAATTGGCGATGCGTTGTTTCTTTTCACTTTTGACTTACATACCAAGACATACCAAGTACCTATTTATATTGTTTTTTTAAATGCTTTTTACTTACGGTGGTTTTAATATAGGTACAATGTGACCATTTGTTGCAGATTTCTGCCATTGGGCAGATTTTTACCACTGACAGAATAAGCTGACGATTTAAAAAAAAGGAACGGAATTCGGCAGAGTTCCATGAAATCTGCCGAATTCTGCTATTGTATAGGTACCTATCAGTGTTGATATCATGAATAAGTAAAATAAAAAGATTATAAAATCTGATGTGCGCATCTCTAAAGTCAACCTTATTCGTGTGTTTACCAAAGCAATAAGCTGAAGGAACTGAAACTTAACTGAACTGAAATGAGGTAATTACTGAGGGTGATTAGGATACGCTTGAACGGGAAGATGCTGTTTTTGACTTGCAATTTAGCAGTCGACAGTTGTTTGACAGATCCAACAAAAAATACTAAATACGAAACAGAAAATAACGTTGTGTTTAAAAACCCATTAGTTTAAATTGTATAATAGATGTAAATATAAATAAGCCTTTTAGAAAAATAAGGGTGCGTTTTTCCATCAGTACGGTAATAAAAAGCTTTTATTTTTATGAACACAGTTGATGGAATAAAATATTATTTTATGTTTATTTTTAAATGGGCTTTGAAAAGTGGGCTTTTTAGTCACGAAACTAAACAATTTTGGTTCAAAGATACTCCTGAAATTTCAAGAAACAAAAAACTTTTCATACAAATCGGTCAGCTGATTGGACAATTCTGTATGGAAACAAAATTGTAAGTACAAAAAATACTCAAATGAAAACTCATCGAAAAGCATTGCTATACTACTTTTGTTAACACCCTGTATATGTACTATTACATAAAATTATGTATATCTACTAGCACATAAAATTATGTTCTACTCGTATTGTATTTTGTACATGACATTTAGTTTAGACGTGAATTCTCGCGAACTACATCACATGAAAAGACTTCCCCTCCCTTTAAGTTTGAATCTGCCATTGACGTTTCCGTTTTGCACAGGAAATTAGATCGCATGTTTCGTAAGTAAATTAAAATATTGGTATGGTAGAGACTAGAATACAAAGGTAAGAATCATGTAGGTCATATAGCAACTTAGAAACACCATATGATCGAAGTTTGACAGTTATTTTAAAAAAACGAACATCAGCGTCCAATGAGCGTTTTTCTACTGACCGGCACGACACCGGCATGGGCGGAGGTCCTCGCCTACCATCGACTGGCTGGTCAGTGGAAAAAAGATTTTTCGTATGAAAATATGAAAAAGTATGAAATAATATACTTATGCTTCCTATATTGCCGGTGCCGTGCAGGTGCCGTGTCATTCAGTGAAAAACGCCCGAGAGGTAAAATCTCACACCCCGAAGGACCCAAAGGAACAACAAGGTTAATAATGTGGTATTTTCAAAAATAAAAGAAAGCCTTTCGATTGATGAACCTCGTCTCCAACGCCATTCCGCCCAATTTCAAATTAACTTCCATAGCAAAAGTTGTGCATTTGTATGAAAATGACACTCTGCTAAAGATTCCGCGAGTGATCTTTGTCTACACCTTGTAAAAAAATAATGATACAATATTTTAATGAATAAGTAAGTATCATTTTTAAAAGCAAATAATAAAAAACACGATATCAGAGACGGACGGGTTAAAACCGCAAACCCCAGCGGTCGCACGGCCAAAACATACCGCCAACATTCGTGCGACGGAAAGCTGGCCCAAAATAACTTGTACCTACCTACTATATCCGGTTAATCCTATTTTAAAAATTATATGTAATTAAAAAAACATGCTTTTGTAATGTCATTAAACGAAATGAACCCCAACTTGAAGGATTTACTAGAAGCCATTGAAAAGTTCCACTAATACCAAATTTTCAGGTCTGCAATCCCTTGGAGCTGTGAAAAAATCTAACTTCTAAGCCATAGCAATCAAAAGATGCTGTCGTTTATGCTGCATATTTGACACGTACAAGGGAATTCGCAAAGGAATCAAAATCTATAGGGTAATTCCCGTTGACCTAGGATCATATAAGGAGACGTTTCACGGGACTATGGAGCTTGGACCTGGTCTGTGTACTAAACATCATAAATAAGTCATTAGAAACATAGTCTTTTCTAATTGTACATTTCCTTCGATTTACCTTCGTTGCGAGGTTCATATATTGAGGTTCTAGTTTCTCAGATTTAACCAAAGAGTAAAATAATACATGGGTTTAACAATCGCAACACATAAATCACCCAACATGGCGAAGCGATCGCAATTTTGAGCATTTTACCTTCAGAAACTAGATTTTGTACATACCATTGAAATTAATAATTTAGTTGTCCGACAAGTAACTCGAAAACCAGCTGTTATGCCTGTAAAAGAGGCAAGGCATATCCGCAGATTTTAAAAATCGTACACCAATGTCAGAAGTCAGAACAGAAGGGTGTTCAGTCAATCAGAGTCAGAGAAAGCATCTGAGGAATATGTGGACGAAGCCGTAATTTCTGAACGTGACCTACTATTGCAAGCTTCAGTGTTACCATTTATATTGTAAAAAGTGCTGACACAACATTATGCTTGAACCACGCAACCCTGCTTCTAATATTTTTTTCATTATTTTTCCTAGAAAGCCTATATTTTTCTATATTTTTCGTACTACGTACATATCCAGGCACAAAATGAAACGTGTCCTTTGGCAAGAAGAAATATCGTATAGCTCAAGTATAGGAAAAAATCCGAAAACGGTAAAGGAGACGTTTCACGGGACAATGGAGCTTAGACCTGGTCTGTATACTAAACATCATAAATAGGTCATTAGAAACATAATCTTTTCTAATTGTACATTTCCTTCGTTGCAAGGTTCATCTAGATTCTCAGATTTAACAATTGCATCACATAAATCACCCAACATGGCGAAGTGAGCGCAATTTGAGCATTTTACGTTCAGAAACTAGATTTTGTACATCCATTGAAATTAATAATTTAGTTGTTAGACAAGTAACTCGAAAACCAGCTGTTATGCTTGTAAAAGAGGCAAGGCATATCCGCAGATTTTAAAATCGTACATCAGAACAGAAGGGTATTCAGTCAATCATCTGAGGAATATGTGGACGAAGCCGTAATTTCTGAACGTGACCTATTATTGCAAGCTTCAGTGTTACCATTTATATTATAAAAAGTGCTGACAAAACATTACGGTTGAACCACGCAACCCTGCTTCTAATATTTTCTTCATAGTTTTTCCTAGAAAGCCTATATTTTTCGTACTCCGTACATGTCCAGGCACAAAATCAAACGTGTTCTTTGTAGTTACATCACAAAAAATGTTTGCTATTGTAAACTTATTTGCAGTCATGCTTACAAGTTTGTACGGAACACTCGGTGCGCGAGTCGGACTCGCACTTGGCCGGTGTTTTTCATTATTCACCGTTCTTATTTGCAAACCGAAACAAAAAGTAGCAATGCAGTCACTGTATAGATTTTTCGCCGTCAAATGTACAAGAATTATTAACGTTTTCAATTAATATTTTACGTTTATTCTGTGCTGGAAGTTTCACGAGTACTATGGATATTTAAAATATTTTCTTTTACCATTTCAACGTTTTGAAAATTTTACACTTTGGAAACCTTATAAAAATGTATCAATTCATTCAAGTATACTTTATTGCTTTATTGTATTTTTTAATTAATGTGTGAAAATATATCACAGTGTAGTTTATTTACATTTATTTATTATGAAATCTAATATGCACGCATGTTTCGAGATATATGCTGCTCCTTATTGTGGAAACGTATCTTAATTTAGAGATAATACTGTAATAGAGGGTGTGGCCAATAATATATTCATACATCGTGCATGTACATATATGCATAATGGTGGAACGTTTTAGTTAAATTAATTGTCCAACATTAGCATAGACTGCGGAGAACCTTTGCTTTGCTGGGATTTCATAGGAATTAGGGTTACCTACCTCTAACTTGAAATGTATAGCTCGGTTAATTAATACAATAGTTTAAGTACGTACTGGGAATTTGTGCCTCTGTACCATTTCCATTTATCATTTCAATTTTGGTTAAGGACTGTAAATACAGATTACAAGTACACACAGGATTAATGTACAGGAATAAACCTAAATGTAATCACTGGAATGCAAACGGTTTAAGTACCAAGTATTACCACACTCATAACAGACTAACAGGTATTCGCTATTAAAATTTTTCGCACTTCCGTGATTCACTCCTTCATTGTTCGCACCTGAGTGAGAACTTCCATAAGATCATCAGTACAACTGACGGAGGAACCTCAAAATCTTCGGTAGGTTTACGAGCATTCATTGTTGGAATATAAAAATAATATGTACCTACTATAAATATTACCACGTCAATGGGTCTCATAAACAGATTCAAGGACAACCAAAGGGTGTTGGAGTATGCCGTAAAACGTAAATTACCACGACGAGCGGACCGTCCATACGGAGTTACTTGCTCTATAACTAGCAAGCACCTTCCGATTCCGGTCCGCGATCACAGATCATTCTTACCCATCAATAAAATATCTGCTTCTGCGTGTTTATGGCCTGCACATTGCCAAATATCGAATTGAACAATTGTTCCGAAAGAGTACCCGTGCCTTCCTTGCTAGAGAACAAATATAAATGTGTCGCGGTAACCAACTAGTTTGTAATAACTGAATAAGCATGTACGTAGATAAGAGAAATAGAACAAAATTTAGAGACTGAGTATACTTATTTCCTACACTGTATTAAAACATAATTAAGTAGGTGGCTACATTGAGGAAAGCCAACGAAACACAGTAGTTCGTTTAGAACAAGCTAGCTGGACAAAAAGGACCCTAAAATTTCAATTTTTTTTTGATAAGAAATGATAAACAATACCTATACATTAAGAATGCTAGGTAAAGTTTAGCGTAATTACCACGCGTTTTCCCTACAAAGGGATTGGTATAAAAGGGTTGAGCGATTTTTTAGTTCAAACATTTTGCGCTCTACTTGTTAAGATCTGTATCTGTGTTTAGTTGATTTTTTGCTATTTGTCTGTGATGGAATCTGAACTTAAGGGTGAGTTGTATTTTTTGACAACATTATTTTTATTATTTTTATATGTTATGGTATCATAATAAAAAATACCATATATCCTACCGTAACTTGTTCTTTTTCATGTTTTTCAACTTCATCGTTCAAAACTTAAATCGCCAGATGTCCCCGGGCTGAAATTTATATGTATATATTGATACCTACAACTGTCTTCTTACTCATTATAAAAAAAATCCGCTGCCAGAACTTGCCCAAAATTTTTTAAATGTTTTTTTGGTTGTGGAATTCGTCATATATTTATATTTTTTTCAACATTAGTATAGAACCTCTGAAGGAGAACCGAAATGAGGAGATCTTTCGAGTCATGTCTCTGGGAGCATATTAGTTTATCTGTGAGGGATATTAAGGCTCTCATCTCCAAAACTTCCTCAAAATTTTCTCAAAGATGGGATCGTTGTAGCATGACTCGGAAAAGATTCCTGGAGAAGAATGAAGAGTAGCTGAAAGGTGCAGACATTGTCTTTACGATGTCTGAGTTCCCTAGAAAGCAGCCATCAACATCCACAGACCTACATACACAGTACCTACCTAATAAACTTTGATAATTTAGCATTAGGTTTATTTTTGTGTCGTGTCAAATAAAGAGTCCTGGTAGACCAAAAAAGAATTTTGAAGACTCCAGTTTAAAAACAAAGCAACGACGAGGAGAAGACCTGTTGCCATCCAGGAGTGCTAACGAGCTGATCCATGCTGCTAAAGTTTCGGCGCGTTTATCTAGAAGGGATACGGCACGTAGGTTTTTTTTAATTAAAAAATTTGAGTGCGTTTGACTACGTCTCACCTGATGGAAAGTGACGATGCAGTCGAGGATGGTACACGCAAACTCAAATAATGCCTATTCACTCTCACCTTGAAGACCCCCAAATAGGTATTTCCACAAATAGAGATTTGCTTAATTTGTTTAATAATAACTATGGTATAATGATATGATAATTTGCATAACATGATCTTGTAACAGTAAGCATGCGAGAAGTACCAAAAAAAGTTTGGAAAGCTCCTTTCTGACGTCTTTGATTTGATTTATTAAAAGCCCCCAGCCCAGCATAAATGAAAATAGTGTAAGTAGTTATCACAGTATGATGATGGTGAAGAAAACTACACTGAAGATGATAGTTCTAGCGATGATGATGATGAATAATGGTGTAATTGTTATTTTATATGTGTTAATTTTTATGTTGTACATATATGATGTTTCTTTTTTAATTTTAATAAAATTTGTAAATAAAAAACATTGTTTTTTCAGTTGTATAATTATATATGTATTTATTTTTACTGTAACTTCAGATACATCTTTTTTAATTTTCATACATTATTGAATTTTATTGAATTACCCCCTTTGTTTTGAAAAACTATCCTAAAAATAGGTACCTCGATGTACAGTTGTTAATGAAAAGAGAATTAAAGTCAAAAAAACTGAAAAAATAATTTTGTCCTGCTAGCTTGTTCTAGACGAACTATAGTGGAAACGAATAAAAAATGTATCTGAATATACGTATTACACATATAACGCATTTAAAGTTTCAGTTCTCTTCAGAAAAAGGACAGCATTTCAGCTTTTGTATTTTCAATTTATAGCATGTACAGACAGCCACAAAGATGTCTGAACCTCTCCGTAATACACCATGTATCACGAATAGCTTTAGTAGGGGTTCAGATATCTCTGTAGGCTAGTGTACACGTACGATAAATAATATGTATTTCAGTTATTTACAGCAAATAAATGGTCGCATTTTATTTCATAAAACTCGTAAACTTGTAGTTTTTAATTTTAAATTTTAAATGCATAAATATAAAATAGAAATTGGGTAGAAATGTTAAAACAAATGCATATTTCAGAGAATTGTATACGCTGAATACTAGCGGACTATAAATATAACAATGTCGAAGCTTTTATCTATGTTTTTATTGTCTTCGCACTGTCTTCGCAATTATATATTTTGTTTTATAACGATAGGTAGGCTACAAAGTTATAAAATTTTATTTTAAAGTATCTTCTTAGTAACCCTTATTTTAAACAAAGAATAACAAAAGAAACTGTAGTAATACTCTAAGGCGGACTTCTATTTGTAAATGTAATAAAGCGGTTAAGTGCGTGTAAGGCCACGCGTTATAATATAGGGTTCCGTAGTACTTCGACAGACACTGCTTCAAGGGGAAAACCTCCCGTCTTACAAAATTGACTACTACTCGTTAACTTGTAAAGCCTACTTAGCTGTGATAGTTTTCTTTTTAAATTCGTACTGCCATGAATATTTTCACATTTCTAGAAACAACCGTTAAGCTGGCAGGCAACAAAAATTTGCACTTTAAAGCTTAATATTTCGAAAACGGATCCCTGAATCGTAAGACCTATCCAACGACATCCCACGCCATAAGATAGTCGAAAAAAAATATCCTCACTTCACGTGTAGGGACGGTACCCTGAAAAAAAAAAATTTTTTGAGATTTTATTTCACCACTTTGCCGGCGTGATTAATACGCATATCCGTGCCAAATTACAGCTCTCTAGTACTTATATTCTCTGCGCTAAGCCGCGGACAGACAGACAGACAGACGCATATGGCGAAACTCTAAGGGTTCCTTGTTGACTACGGAATTAAAAATTATCCAAAAAGAATTGGACTTTCCATATAAGTCGATCTGCTCATTGACCAAAATTATATTTGAACACCAAATTTTATTTTCGATTTGACCATTAAGTTTTTTTGTGAAAGTTGTTCAGTTTGAGGAGTAGTAGTCATGTTTTGTGAAAATATATTAATTAGTAATGTAATTTTATTTTCCTTGAACCTTAAACTACTGGAAGCACATTACATTACATTTACCATACTATCGTCCAAGCTATTATTAATTTGCTATTCTTTGGTTTTATCTCCACGCTTTGTATTGGATCTGGCAGGCAGGGCCAACCGACGGGCCGCATAATATAATAAATAACGCACATGATGTATGACCAGCCCACCACGGACGCAATATTCTGGTGATTCTGCTGCCCTCGCCAGGCTACATATTTCATCCGGCCAGGGCAAGTCAAAAGAGTATGTTAGCGGGCTATTGTTCCATGTATGGGGTGAAAAAGGTTTGCATACGGCGTGTAAAAAGACCGCTCCCGTAAACTAAAACGAGAGTTTCTACTCTTAACGAAAAATCATTCCACAAGGACCCCATTCTGTATTTAAAAAAAAAAATACATTTCATCCGAATCGGTCATCTGACTGGTCAACTTTATATTGGAGTGTTTTTTTTTGTTTTGAATAATCAGTGTTCATTTCTTAGGGAAGGAAGGTTATAGGTGTCACATGAGTAGCATCGATCATTTGCCACTTGTCAACGTAAGAAAGTCAACGAAACAAAAAATATAGCGGATTTCGCGCATGTCACGGGAACACGAAAAAATATGATTGTAGATGTCAAAAAGATACTATGAGAAATCCAGCACAAGACATTTGTTTTTTCAATTTTTTCTTAGGGTTCAAAAGTGAAAAAATTCCAAAATACTTTAATACAAAGTTAAATTAAAAACTTTTATTAGAATCTTCTTAACATTTGTGTTTTTTTTTAATTAATGTTGTACTCGTACCTCACGCTTTATACATTTGAAGGCGAAAAATGTATGCAGTGACATTACTGCATCGCTCGCTTCTTTTGGATGAAGTGTTTTCAGATCGCGCTCCGCGACATTCTTTTGAAACTGCAATATCTCAGTGATAACAAAAAGCTACTTTCACAGATATGAGGTGTATTTGAATAAAATATATTTAAGTGCAAGTTTCCATTGTTATTCCTTCCCACCTGCTGGCATTATGCGAGCAAATCTCAGTAAAGATAGCAATAAAAAAAACGAGTAACTTACGGAAGAGAAATTAAAAGGTAAATGAACGTAGTCACTTTATTGTTTGCAAGTAAAAACTCTTCAGCAAGAACAACTTAAATTTCACCCTAAAATTAATCAAGGTTATCTTTTACAAAAGGGTCAGGAATAAACTTTTTAAAGTAATTCGCAGTTTTTTTTTCCCTAAAAGCTGAAACAAGTACGTTGTTTGAAAAAGAAAACCAGATGATGAGCGACTTTCTTATTTTATTCTTCTCACTGATTTTCTCTATCTTTACTTAAAAAAGGTGAGTTTAATGTTTTATAAACGTTGAAAGGTAACTTGAAGATAAGAAAAAGAGACGAAAAATTTTCAATAAATCTCTTTTTTGTCATAATTTCCATTCATTATTAATCTCGTCCACTCTTTACTTAAATGAGTTCTCAACATCGTACCTAGTCCGTAATTTTTTAAGAAACTATCCAGCCTATTTTAAAATACATTTATACTTGTCATTGGATTAGGTATGTCTGTGTCGGTACCGTGTTACTTTTTTGGAAAACTAAAGTCTATTAATAGCCACTAAAATTGTTGCAGTATTCCGAATTCGTTTTGTATGATAAATGTCGTTTCGAAAAAAAAACTTGCGGTACCGGCAACGGTTACATAGTCTATTTTCAATAAAACAAAGAAAATTTGAAAATCTTGTATGTACGTTTAAAAAAATATCGCAAGACTACAAATCACGTTTTGATATCTAGCTAAGTTTGACCCTTAATCATGATGATATTCGTAAACTTGCAATATTTTTTTAAGTATATTTTTTTCTGTTTTATTCATATTAATCTAATAACTTATTGATATAAGTATTGTAAGGATTTTTATTGACAAGCTTTGTCACATAAAACGAACTCAGTAATCATTATGATTCGTTTAAGCGTAAAACACTGAAAATTTGTGAATCGGTTTCAGTTTTTTTAAGTTATTATACTGTATATGTACGTATACAAATTTATTTTAAAATCAGTCGGTAAGTTTCTTGAGCACCTTCTTAACTAACTAAAGCAGTTTAACTAATAGTAGCGATACAAATCCAAACAAAAATGACAAGAAATTTACTTTTAAATATCTTCGTTTTTTTTTTTAATATTTTCGCTACACTCGCTTGTGACTTGCCCCTCAGTCAGTGCAAGCATATAATTCACAGCGCAACACCCAACTTTAGATTGGCGTGGCACTCCCGGAAGGCCCCAACCCCGGGGAGACAGTTTTGCAAGTCTTCATACAATTCCGACTCCATTCCAAGACATATATTCAGTTTATGAGTGAACATGATTGAAAATGTTTGCAGTATTATAAAGAGAGTGGCGCAATTTTTTGTCAAAAATGATTCGAAGCATTATAACTAAACTTTACTTTATTAAACAGTACTAACACTATAGGTAGTTTTGATCAATAACAATCCAGGTATGCATGTAGGTATTTAATTTTATTATTTCGAAAGAACTAATTAGGCAGAACATAATGAACTTTTATAAAAACCCTAACATCTACGCGTACGAAGTCATGGGCACTAAACCTAATTTAATAACGTTTGTTTTTTCTTTTGATTCGTTAAAGAACTTTGATTTCGTAGCTATTTTAAGGCATCGTGGCCATCTGTCACAAAATGAGGGCAATATAATAGGGTATTTCACTCTATTCAAGAAAAAATCGAAAACTACTTATTTACGGTGGTATTTGTAATAAGTAATCGAATTAATATGATTTCTGTATTATAAAATGAGAAAAAACATTTTATTTTTGATTTACAAAAATCAAGTTTTTTAATCTGTCGTTCAAATATCTGAAACGCCAGCCGCCATGCTGGTTGTCGATGTGACGTCACAATAGCAGTAAGCAGTGACATTTTATTCGCAATATGTGGCAAAATTTTATTTTTTTCGCCTAATTTCAAAAATATGAAAAGATAACCTGTATCCAGTAAATTCACTTGAAATTTCATGACGGAAGACGGTTTTGTGAAAGCAGAAAGTACGAATCTGCCGAGAATAAATACCTACATTTAAGGTGGCAAAGTTTTTGCTTCTAATCCCGACTGCCGAATATACATGTAAGTATTTGCAACTTTTTTATTTTAGAGTAAAATCTTGAAAAAACTGCAAAATTCGTTACAAAAATAAATTATATACGCGCGCGAAATTAATGAAACGAACGTGTCTGGCAGATAGGTACCATACTTTTACATATATATTACTATCTATGTAGGTATCTGCAATTCTATTTCAAACAAACGTCAAAGCATCAAAATAAAAACGTATTTGGCTTGCCGTATTTCTGTGCTTTTGTGTTTAGGTGTTGAAATTTGAATATGACGATAATAAAACAGCAGTGATATCAAACATCAAACAAAAACCCATACAGATACAGTACAGTGTCTGTTGATGGTACAGGATAATAACGTTGGCTTGCTGTTGCAACGATGATGATCAGCCTCGAAAAGTCATTGGGAAAAGTAGATTACTTTTTAGGTATACTTTAACAAATACACAAGGAGACTTGTTAATACTTTGCTAAATCATTTCAGGTAACAAACATTTCTTACCTATACATATAAGATGCCTACTGCTTCAAAATAGAGGCTACTTTGAAATCCTTTTGGAATGCAAATGACCAAATAAAGCAGCTGGCCAAAATGCAACTGTATCATTCAACAGGTAAATAAATTTTTATGCCTAATCATCATCACCATCAACCGAAAGACGTCTTCTGCTGGACAAAGGCCTCCCCCAAGGATTTCCACACCGATCGGTCCTAGGTTGCTCGTATCCAGCGGCTTCCTGTAACCTTCATCAGGTCGACGGTCCACCAAGTCGGAGGAATCCCTATGCTGCATATGCATGAAGTGTTACGCCTAAAGTATTTTTAAGGGTTATTTATTCCTCTTCCATATTAAACATTAAATGCTGATTGTTATTATTATTTTTTTGTCATGTTACAGATATTTAATGCCAAACATGCATATAGATGGGAAGATAACCACCCACAGGCTGCATCGTTGCAAGGTGGCAATGCATAGGGCTGCATAACTTCAGTGACCTTTGATAGCTACTTTACTATAGAGGAAATTATTAATTTGTTGACTATGAGAAAAAACCTGAAGAAAGAAAAATATGTATTTGTATTTAATAAAAAATCTGTCCAGTACTGTTGCATTTTATTTTTTCTTATTTCTAAGAATAAGTAAAAAACATTGGATTTTTTAAACTAAACAAATAGTACCTACTTATAGTAGGTAATCTATGCTTTTTCGCAGTTTGTTTTTAAAAACCTATGTAATACACAATTTGAGTTTTTTGGGATAAGACTATCCTATTTTCCCACCCAATTAGTTGTTTAATTAATTATATTATCGCTTTGTCAAGTTGCATTATTTTAGGGTTTTAGGAAAGTTTACTTAGCTAATGTTACTAAAAATACCGTGGGAGAGCCATGCTTCGGCACGTATGGGCCGGCTCGACCGGAGTGATACCACGGCCTCACAGGAAACCGGCGTGAAGCAACGCTTGCGTTGTGTTTCGCCGAGTTAGTGAGGATACCGGAGGCCTAACCCCTTCCCCCCCCCCCCAATGATAGCACAGTTCCCAAATTCGCTACCCCAGGAGGGTACCAGCTGCGCGAGCGCTGGAGAATCCCTCCCTGGACGTCCAGGCTCAGAACACAACGTCCCTGAGCCTGGATGTCCAGGCCGCCCCTCGTCGTACTCTGGGGGGGGCAAAACCGCGCTTTCAACTGCACGAGGCAAGGGCAAAGACACTGTGGCACCCCCTGCCACGCTGACTGTGGACTTCTGCAACATCAGGGGCTTACATTCCAACCTAAATGCTGTACACCACCACCTTGAGACAGCAAAGCCGGCCTTGCTTTTTTTGACCGAGACACAGATATCGTCTCCAGCGGACACGTCGTACCTCTCCTACCCTGGGTACGGTCTGGAACACTCCTTTGTGCCTAGGGCTGGAGTGTGCGTGTACGTCAGAGACGATATCAGTTCTCGCCGCCTCAGCAACCTTGAAGGTAGGGACCTCTCCACCATATGGCTACGTGTAGACGGCGATGACCATCCCCGCGTCTATTCGTGCCTATATAGGTCCCATACCGGCGATGGCGAAACTGACCGACTCATTGAGCACGTCCAAATGGCTGCAGATACTGTGCAGCAGCAGATCCCATCCGCTGAGATCGTGGTACTCGGCGATTTTAACGCCCACCACGCCGAATGGCTCGGTTCTAGCAAAACCGATCATGCGGGGAGATCTGTTCACGACTTCGCCCTGGCATATGGTTTGACACAACTGGTTACTACGCCCACGCGAATCCCAGATGTGGAGAACCATGAACCTTCACTGTTGGACCTTCTGCTGACTTCTCATCCGGACGGCTACCAAGTATCCGTTGACGCTTCACTCGGCTCTTCGGATCACTGCCTGATCCGGAGTACGGTGCCACTCACGTGCCCGCCGCGACCGCGAGTTGCTTGTCGCCGTCGTGTGTGGCACTACAAGTCAGCAGATTAGGATGGGATGCGGTCTTTCTTTGCGTCCTACCCTTGGGGGCAGATTTGCTTCACGCCGGATGATCCTAACTTCGCTGCTGATTCTGTCGCTGATGTGGTGCTGCAGGGTATGGAGCTTTTTATCCCATCCTCGGTGGTCCCCATTGGCGGCAAATCACAGCCTTGGTTTGGTCGGTCCTGCAAAAAGGCTTCTCGCCGGAAGCAGGAATGTTACCAAGCCTGGGCAAATGCAGCGAAGGTACGGGATGAAAAGACCAGCGCATTGAAAAAGGAGTTTAACTTTGCCTCCAGGTCCTTCAAAAGAGACATTGCCAGGGAGAAGTCGGCGCACATAGGCAGAATTGGTGAGAGACTAGAGCGTCTTCCTTCGGGAACTCGTGCGTTCTGGTCTCTGGCCAAAGCTGTCCAGGGGAATTTCTGCACGCCATCATTTCCACCACTGCACATGGGAAATGATTCATTGGCCCACGACGCAAAGGAGAAAGCCGATCTTCTAGGCAAACTCTTTGCGTCCAATTCGACATTGGATGACGGGGGAAACGAGCCGCCGACCATACCGCGGTGCAAGAGCTGTATGCCGGATATCCGGTTCCACCAACGCTCAGTGCGTAAAGCACTTTTTTCCCTCGACATTCATAAGTCGAGTGGGCCCGATGGAATCCCTCCCATCGTGTTGAAGGTGTGTGCTCCAGAGTTGGCTCCAGTATTAACGCGCCTTTTTCGGCTTTCCTACTCTTCTGGCGTAGTCCCGAAGTCATGGAAAACAGCTTTGGTGCACCCGATCCCTAAAAAAGGTGACCGCTCGAATCCGTCCAACTACAGGCCGATAGCCATAACCCCCTTATTCTCAAAGATAATGGAGTCCATTATCAATAGCCAGCTCCTTCGGTATCTAGAGGACCGCCAGCTGCTTAGCGACCGACAGTACGGTTTCCGTAAGGGCCGGTCCGCTGGTGATCTTCTTGTCTACCTGACACATCGTTGGGCACAGGCGATCGAGACTAAGGGGGAAGCATTGGCGGTTAGTTTGGACATAGCGAAGGCCTTCGATCGGGTTTGGCACAAAGCACTTCTTGCGAAGCTTCCTTCTTATGGGCTTCCCGAGGAATTATGCAAATGGGTCACTAGTTTTCTTGCAGACAGAAGCATAAAGGTCGTAGTCGACGGTGCATGCTCAGATTCTATGTCTGTGAATGCTGGTGTCCCTCAAGGCTGTGTGCTTTCGCCTACACTGTTCCTTCTGCATATCAATGATATGCTGCAAATCAGCAGCACTCATTGTTATGCGGATGACAGCACAGGTGATGCCTTTTATACCGGCCGTGCTAACATTTCTCGGGAAAACGTCATCGAGAGCCGAAACAAACTTGTGTCAGAAATTGAGGACTCTTTAAAGAAAGTCTCAGAATGGGGTCGGATTAACTTGGTCCAATTTAACCCCACTAAGACACAGGTTTGCGCGTTCACTGCCAAGAAAATGCCATTTGTCGTATCACCTCGTTTTGAGGACACTCCCCTTAATGCCTCAGCTAGTATCGGAATCCTTGGTGTCGACATATCGAGTGAAGTCCAGTTCCGTGGTCATCTAGAGGGTAAGGCTAAATTAGCCTCGAAGAAGCTTGGTGTGCTCAATAGATCGAGACGGTATTTCACTGCGGCCCATCGCCTGCAACTTTATAAGGCGCAGGTTCGGCCTCACATGGAATACTGTTCTCATCTCTGGGCAGGGGCACCCCAGTACCAGCTTCTCCCTCTGGACCGTATTCAACGGAGAGCAACTCGAATCGTCGGATGCCAGGATATCTCAGATCGGCTTGATTCCTTGGCGCTGCGTAGAGATGTAGCCTCGCTCTGCATTCTCTATCGCATGTACAATGGGGAGTGCTCCGAGGAATTGTTCGGATTGATCCCTGCCGCCTCTTTTCGCCATCGTTCTACGCGACAATATATTCATCCCCATCACATAGATGGTTGGCAGTCCACAACTGTGCGTTTCACTAGAAACTTTCTGCCTCGCACAACCAAACTATGGAATGAATTGTCGCCTGCGGTATTTCCGGACCGATACGACATTCAAACCTTCAAGAAAAGAGCGTACTCCCATATCAAAGGCCGGCAACGCACTTGTGACTCCTCTGGTGTTGCGGGTGTCTATGGGCGGCGGTAATCGCTTACCATCAGGTGATCCGTCTGCTCGTTTGCCACCTATGCCATAAAAAAAAAAAAAAAAAAAAAAAAAAAAATCTTACACTTCTTATCATATCACTCCAAAATATATCAGCCGCTTTAACTACAGGTGGTAACAGTAGTAATGAAACAGATGTATACCTATATAGGTATAATTTGTACTAGGCTATTCTACTAAACAGCACTATATGAGTATGATGGTTTTTGAGGAATCTTATAATTTCTGAGTATATATAAATATGTACCTCGAAAACCACCACACTTTCATATTTTTAAATAGTTTAGTACAAATCATTTTCAAAGCCTCTTTTAGAATGTGACTTATAAAATTGTATAAGTACTTACATAGTTTTATAGCCTACACACGCAACTGAAAGGGTAATGAATCTCATTGTCTCCTATTGCCTCGGGAACAATATGACCATTGAAAGAAGGAATAAAAATTTAATTACAAAATAATTTATTTACAGGTAAACCAATATATGTATTCCACCCAAAACACTTATCTATATGTATATTAATTCACAAATATACAACTATACACATTATATTATTCACAATTTTATAAATTCACTTCTATATGGTAGCCTGCTTAATGATCTTGGGACTGAACTGCTAGGTTAGCTATTCAGATTTTCTGTCACGACAAGAAACATCTTCTGCACTTGGTAAATCTTGGTTACAAGGTGAGGATGGTTCAACTTCATCTTCCAGGCTCGCTTTAATCTACTTAGTTATAGACAACCTTTGCCTTTTAATGAATACAAGTCAAGTTTCACTAAGCGTTCCTTGTTTGCAATGAAATCTGGACGATATCAGACGATATGCAGCCTGATTTAACTTGCATTTTTTATACCCATTAAGACAATGGGTATAAAAAATGCAAGGTATTGCATATAATTTTCCATGCCGGATTCCATCTGCAATGTAAAAAAAGGTAGGTAGGTATGTATTAACAATTTCACAAATTCATTTATGTACCTAACATAACCTATAAACATTGTATGAGATTACAAAACCACAGTAAGACAAATAACTATTTAGTTTTGTATAATAGGCATTGGCGCCGAGTCCATAGGGCCTGGCCCCCATAGGGCGATGCCCAAGCCCCCCCCACCAATGCCATTATCAGCGGGGCTTTTCCGCCCTAGTCCTACCTTTATTTTTATGAAGTCGTCGTCCCCGAAATTAATAAGTATGTACCTATTTACTTATTGGCAATAAATTATAGATACTTACATTGAAATGATCTTCACAAAAGTATATTTTATTTCCAATAACTGGTCAGAGTGTATCCTTAGGGGCTGTTGGAATATACTCTTAGGTAGGGGTAACTTTGGATCTCTTCTTGCAAGTTTTATCCAAGTGTTTTTCATAGGTATTTGTATCTGTGGGCACTTTATCCATAACTTGCCTATTGTTTAACATTTGTATTTTTAAACTGTACACCACCGGTAGCGATAAGGGATTGTAATTCACTATTAATTTCGTAAATTTTCACTAAATGTAGCTAAACTGTACGTAGAACTGTCTTGTTTACTCCTGAAATGACGTCACAACCTAAAACATCATGGCGACTAGCGTTTTCGCGCGGTCTTCGGAAATGGTAATTTAAAATGTATTTTTGGGGTACTTGTAGGTTTCAAAAAATTATAAAAAATATATTTTTGACTTTTTCCCACATAATTATCAATTTGAGATACTTTTCAAAAAATTGTGAAAACCTCTATTGTACTGATTGTATGTATTATACAAGGTGATAACAAATTAGCTGGTACTATTTAAACTGGGGCTTCTACTAGTGAAACTGAACAACTTTTCCCAAGGAACCCATAGTCAATTTGCGAAAAAAAATTTTTGCTTTTCTAACAAGTCGCTCACCTGATCGGCTCACTTAGTATGGGTTTGCGAATTGACTATGGGTTCCTTTGTGAAAAATGTTCAGTTTCATAAGTAGAAGCCCCAGTTTAAATAGTAACTGCTAATTTTTAACACCTTATATTTGGTTGAATTGGTATAAATGGGTCGTTAGATTCATCTTAACCTCTGTAGTCTAATTAATATATTTGTAACGTGGGTTTTTTAATATAGTTTGTTAAGTTTATTTTATTTAACTATTTTTGTTTTAACTAAATGCAGCCTAATAATTTAATTTCATTTAGCCGAAGTTTTTAATGACCAAAATTAAAACTCCTCAGCATTATACCCCAGTAATAAGATGATGAAGAATATCTTCCTAAATTTATGTTTATTACAGAAGTTTTGGGGCTACTTATTGTTTTCTTCATTAAAAGTGAGTAATTTTGACTTAAAGTTGACTGAAATGGACTTTGATTAACATTTTAATTTTTACGAAATTTACACTGGGCTTCCGCTTATTAAACTGAAAAATCTATGTTCTGCGAAGTTGTATTGTAGAAATAGAAATGGTAAGAAATTAAATTTCAAAATGGTTTTTTTGAACAAGTTTTGGCAACTTTTAATGGAGAGTTCCATTTTTTTTCAATTTCAGCAAATTCGTAGAATAAATGTTGCTCAGTTTCATGAGTAAAAGCCCACCTTATATGCCCCTTAATATTAAGCGGACCAGACACTATCAGTAATAATGAGAGTATGTTTACATCAGTATATTGACATTCCATCGTTTACTTACACTATTTCTGTCCACACAAGTGTTAATATAAGTAAGTACATAAGTTTATCCGTAAATTATACATATATATAAGTACATATACATACCTGTATGCTCGTAAGTATCATTAAGTACATTTTATTTCGCATTTCGCAGCCCAATGGTTGTTTATTTTATTTACGCCGTGAGCCCTATTAGCGGTGGTCGTGGACAGGATGTAATCCTGTGTTGCCTCCACTATTACCCGTCCCCATTATCTCCCACCTATTTTCACTACAGAAAACATAGTGCTTTTTTGCACACTGCACTGGAAAATCACTGTTTTTGTTTGTGAATGAATTTCAATTATTTTTGATCGACTTTGATTTTTTTAAGTCGTTCTTAAAGTACTTTCGTAGGAGATATTTTCATTTCATTTCATTTCAGATATATTATAATACGTCTTCCATATCGATGTTCACGTATATTGAATTAAATATTCGTACGATTTTGATGCTTCATGGCTAACGATTAAAAAGTGAAGTAAACTTTTTATATCTTTGATACTAGCTTTTTTTACCTGCCGCTTTGCCGCAAGGGTATATTATTTTACTTTCTTAGGAAAGCAAAACACATTTTATATATTTTAGGATACTTATAACGTATAAGACGCCAAAAGTTATGATAATAGGAGTAGGTATTTGGGGATAAGCGGTGCGCGAATGAACGGCTCGCGACTTTTATAAGATTTTGCAGATTTTTCGAATCTATAGATTGATTTTAACAGTTGCCGTCCCATAGCTCCTTAACCTAACTTCTCAGTAAGCCAGAAACTATACATTTTACTAGGTTAAAAGTATCCAATGTCGTTCCTCGTTTTTCACTAGCTGTATTCAAATTAAGTCATGATTTTAGGTATAATATTGTTACGCTTTAGCAAATATTAGCAATCGTTGCTTCTCAGATTAAACGTTAAAGTATGGAAATTTCTTTCCCCTTATTAAACTTACTATCAGCGTGCTAAACCGATTGCAGGGTTAAGGATCCAATTCCAGAAACTCTATCATTCGAAAACTCCATCACTAATGTAGGTTTAAGTGTTTGTGTGTGTGAGTGTGGGTTTAGTTAGTAGAGTGCATTGGGGTGATTCCGAATTTATTCCGAATTACAGAAAATTCTACTAAACAAAACAATATTTTTATGATGGACACATTTACTTAGGTGCTATCTTGATATCTCCTGCGGTTTCAATTATCGTTCAGTGACTGGTGACGTTCGGGGGAGTGTAGTGTCGGTTTTTGTAAAAGTGGAGTTTATCGCGCCATTTTTATCAATTCAGAATAATCCCGACATTGATTTCAGGAAACAAAATAAATGTATTGACTGTTTGTTTTATGATAAATTATCGATTTTTAAGCATGTCTGACGTTCTGTTTTTAATTTGAAATAACCCCATTGCGGATATTCTGACATGTTTAGATTCGAAATAACCCCGTAACCCATTTTCATAGTAATTAAAAGTGGCTCTCAACCTTTTATTATATATCAAAATGTCATTACTTAATAATTAAAGTTTCATCTCTCTAATTTCAAAATTTACAAGACCTAACATTTATAGCCAAAAGGTTGAGAACCACTTTAACTGCATGGGGTGATTCCGAAATATCTAATTTGTAAAAACTGTGTTGAGCTATGTTAACAACCCATTACGTCCCCACTGCAGGGGCACGGGTCTCTTCCCATAACTCGGGAAGGTTTAGGCCATACTCCACACACGGGGGCCAAGTCCGGATTGGTGGAGGTTGTGGGATTAGTAGCCAACCCCAGTGTCAGAAGTTTTCAAGCCGCCTATAAGGCCTCTGTCATGGCTTAACGACTGCTAGCGATAGCAGCCGGCACAAACGGCTTAACGTGCCTTGCGAAGCACGGAAACGGTCGAGATAAATGCCACTAACAGTTAAACCCATCCAGGTTATGACCGTGTCTGTAGTCAGTTAACCTGCGTGATCGATGCGACCACGCAAGCCGCACTGAGCCACGACCGCAACACGACGTGTTGAGCTATATCCTTAGTAAAATCAGTCATATTTTTATGATCAAAGTTATTTAGGTAGGAAAAATATGTGACCTTTGAGTCGTAGATAGATTTATGATGAGTTCGAAATAACTCCAATATACAGGGTGGCCGGGAGAGTGACGTCCAAAGATAAAATTTAGGTGCCTCGTGTGGAGGGATATCCAAATCACCCTCATTTATGTTCCGCGATTTTTCGTAGTTTTTGAGTTATGATTTTTTAAAGAAATTTTTAATAAGATTCAACCGTAACGACAAAAATTTAATTTTTTAAATTTGTAGAAAAATATTGTGTGATTTTTTAATGCAAGTCAATCTTTATGAAATGTACTTTTACTCGTAAAATAATCAGATTCGTAACATTAATGGAAGCTAGCTAAAAATAATTAAAATTGTAAGTTTCGGGATCTGGCTCTAGTAGTTATTTTTAATGTTAGTTTTCACACTTCATTCTATCACAACTAGCCTTAGGAATGATGAAATAGGCAATAATTTATCTTTTTATTAAAAAATAATTTTAGGAATTTTCCGCCTCAGTGTATTTGGAGGCTGATTTCAGCGAAAAATAGCCTACTAAGCCTTTTTGGTATTATAATGAAAGTCTGATACCGTTTTTAAAGTTACCCAGGAACTAAGAAATTGCCTTTTTAGAAGTTTTATTTAAGGATGAAAATTCAAGCCTGACTCGCCCGAACGTAAATTCTCCACTTTTAGTCAACATTTTGTAGCTTCCATTAATGGTACGAATCTGATTATTTTCCGAGTAAAAGTACAATTCATAAAGATTGAGTTGCATTAAAAACTCCACATAATCTTACTACAAATTTTAAAAATAAAATTTTTGCCCTTACGGTCGAATTTTTTCAAAAATTTCTTGAAAACATCATAACTCAAAAACTATGAAAAATTGTGGAACATACATGGGGGTGGTTTGGGTACCCCTCCACACGAGAAATCTAAATTTTATCTTTGGACGTTACTGCCCCGGCCACCCCGTATATCGAAATTTCCCCTAGTAAAAGAAAATATATGCCAACTTTTCAAATAATTATATTTAATAAATTGATTGATATATCACTAATCTATATATAATCTATATACTACAAGATATATTTCTTGAATAAATAGAGGTAAAACAATTTTAAGAATGAAATAAACCGTTTTTGAAAAACAAATACTTCCTATTAATGAAATTTATAACGGAATTTCCCCAAAGCACTCTACGTGAAATTGCCTGGCTAGAAGGTATTATAAACTTTTCAGTTGAGAAGTAGTCTAAATTCAGAAGCCAGTCCTTGGCCTATTTCTTACAGGAATGCATGGAAGATAGGTCCAAGAAAAGTATAGAAACTTATCGCAAAAGCAGAATTCGTTTTGTAGGTTCACTATAGGTTTTATCGCGACTTTCTAATTAATTACTTATAATAATTACAAATATTGTAAATTGTAACATAGGCATGATTGTAGTATCGCAGAATACAATAAATATCATAATCGTAGTTTATTTATGTTAATCGGTGTCACTGTAGAGTTGGGTCGCTGGGTTGTTGGGTATGGGTATGTATGTGTACTTGTCTCTGCTTGCTCAGCTTTCTAAACCGATTGGCAGAATTTATCAAAACTATTCTCTCGCCGCGGCCACCCGCGACCAATTAAGACGATTAATACACATAAGAAGTTTGAATACGACTGCAGATGGCCTCTCTATTCTTCTTCTTCTTCGTGTGAAGATGATCAGCAACCTCATGGTGGTCTTGTCAGAGCTGTCATGCAATTTTGGCAAGTAATTTTGCTGCCGCTTTATTATTATCCCGTATCAACCTGTCGTTAATGATAAACCACAGTATTTTATACATTTCACCTGCTCTAGTTTTGGACATCAAGTCGTAATTTTAGGTTAGGGACTCATTATAGGAAAAGACAGAATCTTGCTTTTGGTGGCATTAAGGGTAAGGAGGTTGCTTTGTAACCAACTCGCAATTCTACCGTAACGCATTAAGCCATTATCAGCAGCAATAGAAGTACGTGTCTGTCTGAGTAGGTATCTAAAGTATATATGTCATCTCCAAACACAAGTATGCCATTTCTATTATAAAATATTTTTTCCACAAATAATAATTAAAAAACATATTTTATCTTAAAAATATAGACGGTCTTTTGATTCGCGAACTTTATACTAAACTCTTAATATTGTGTATTTTTAATGGTACTAGATAAAGTCTATTCTTTTCGTGCTTGGGATCCATTCGAAATTGCACCCCAAGCATAACTAAAAGGAAAGAAGATTTTTCTCACTGGTTGAGATATCGACTTTCAAAAGAAAATTCCATTAAAAGTAACAGGATTAGCTGGCTCTTCGATCTTTTTGTCCAGACGAATTTACTGCCCTGTGTCTGTGAATTTTGTCCTTTTTAGGGTTCCGTAGCCAAATGGCAAAAAACGGAACCCTTATGGATTCGTCGTGTCTGTCTGTCTGTCTGTCTGTCTGTCCGTCCGTATGTCACACTTTTTTCCGAAACTATAAGAACTATACTGTTGAAACTTGGTAAGTAGATGTATTCTGTGAATCGCATTAAGATTTTCACACAAAAATAGAAAAAAATAATAAATTTTGGGGGTTCCCCATACTTAGAACTGAAACTCAAAAATGTTTTTTTCATCAAACCTACGAGTATACGTGTGGGGTATCTATGGATAGGTCTTCAAAAATTATATTGAGGTTTCTAATATCATTTTTTTATAAACCGAATAGTTTTCGCGAGAGACACTTCCAAAGTGGTAAAATGTGTCCCCTGTAACTTCTAAAATAAGAGAATGATAAAACTAAAAAAAAATATATGATGTACATTACCATGCAAACTTCCACCGAAAATTGGTTTAAACGAGATCTAGTAAGTAGTTTTTTTTTTAATATGTCATAAATCGTAAACCGCAATTTACCTACAACGAACTACAAGAACTTTTATATTATGTTACTTGCTGCTACGGAACCCTTCATGGGTGAGTCCGACTCGCACTTGGCCCCTTTTTAATGAAAAGAAAATCTAATTGTGTGAAAAGCAGTAAACAGGAAAATAATACTTGTTTGCTTTATTTATTGCACTATTTTATGGCTATTTCGCATGATCTCGTTTTTTATTTGCGCAGACACGCAATCTGAGTATTTCCAATTTTAATCCATACTCCTAAACTGCAAGTGGCACACACTATCTCACTTATTATATTAATAGAATTCTTCTCGCACTCAGCGCTGTCAAGCAAATTAATCAACTCTTTTTTTTTATAATCAAGTAAGATCCAAAAATAATACCAAATAAAAAAAAATTAAGGAATGAATGAAAACAAAATAAAAGGAAAATATAAAAAATATGTAGATAGATATACATGAAGGCAAAAGATCATACAGGTAGGTGGTCTTTTCGCCAAAAAAAGCGATCACTTTCAGACAACTTTGGGTGGAGGAAAGCACGAAAAAACATATTTTTATATTCTTGAAGCCGGTGGATGCGAGCTGCACAGGACCGGTCGATGTGGAAATCCTTGGGGGAGGCCTTTGTCCAGCGGTGGACGTATTTCGGCTGATAAATAGATACATCATCATCATCATCAGCCGAAAGACGTCCACTGCTGGACAAAGGCCTCCCCCAAGGGTTTCCACTCCGATCTGTCCTGTGCGGCTCGCATCCAGCGGGTTGATACATGCTTGATAGGATACTCAAAAATTTTAATGAAATTGTTTCATTTGTTAGCTTAAATGCAGTGGTGTTTAATATTACTAATATGTAACCTATGATGACAGTTTTTAACTTTTCGGTTTACCTGTCTAATTGAATCAAGCGTTTTAGTACATCGTTGTTAATACGTACCCTAATATTCTATTACACTTTGACCTCGATGTTTTGTCTAAGCCCTAAAGTTTCTGACCACAAATTAACATCACACAGCTTTCCTAACTCCTAAACGAGAATAAACTAATACACACCTAAGTAACTAGTAACTGAACCAGAAATACAATAGTAGAATAAATAAAATAAGACTATACGTATTAAGTAAATAAACTAAGACTATAGAACTAATCAAATTATTGTAACAAAATTAAAAATAACATGTTGGTTTAAAATATTTCCTTTGACATTCAGGAGTTAAAATGAGTCTAATGTCACTGACATTTACGTTTAGCCGTTCAGCTACACTATTTCGGTTATTCTAAAATACGAAATTGAATTTGTTACCCGACTACGGCGAAGCAAAAAGGAGGGTTATTTGTTTGTTTGTCCTTCTTTTACGTTGCGTGCGACATGATTTTTTGCACAGGAATAGTTGACAGACGCACTTCCCGTCGATATATCTCATTTTACATTTTATCCTGTAAATTATTGAATTTCCTCGAGAACTGAACCGGGAATAAAAAAATGAATAATGCAAGCTGACAAAGAAGCACTATTTATTGCTACAACTTTAAACTGATTTTATTGAAACATGGCAATAGATAACAAAATTGGAGAGTTTTATCCTGAAAAATACATTTTAATTCGACAAGATCGCGCATTGCACACCTCGACAGTAATGAAAACTACAGGGTGTTAAAAAATTGCGTTTGAAATTTTAAAGAGATTCTCAGAATCAAGCATAGAATACAGGGAAAATATTGAAAAAATCCGTTCTTCAAATATTTTCAGATTCCCATACTAAATCTGAATAGTGACTCAAGAATTTGTATGGAAAACTGAAAAAATTGTAGATGGTTTTTTTTCAATATTTTTCCTATACTATGTACTTGAGTCTGAGTAACGCTTAAAATCTCAAACGCACTTTTTTAACAGCCTGTATATTCAGAATAGAGCGACCGACGATATTGCGACCAAAAGCCGTAATCATAGTAACAAAGGTTTTTTTAATGTATTTTTTAGCATTTTACTTATAATCTTGACTAAGCGACTGAAATAAATTGATATGCCTACTTTATGTTTCAGGTTGTGTTTTTTTTTAAATATAATTTTAATGATGTAGACGCTGCTGCTCCTGTGAAATATTTATTATTTTCTGAAATGTCGGTAAAAATAATGAAGCCAGTTCCTACAGAGAAAGTTAGAAGTTTCACTGTTTAAAAAAACTGTATAGTTTGAGTCGAATTTAAATTCTTAATAAGAATTTCAGTTATAGTTCACGTTTCGCAGCCGTATAGCGCTCCGCTCCAAATATTGGATTTGATGAACTGTTTTATTAAAATCGATCCAATACTTTTTGAACAAATTATCAAAAATGTGCAAAATTGTAGTTTTTAGATTTAAGTGGGTTGTTTTTAGTGTTTTGCATTGTTAACTATTTAATTAATACAATGAAAACGAGCATCTACCCTTACTTTATACTAAACTTCCAAATTAAAGTCGAAAATATGTAAATGCGTTGCCACAGCAAAGACTCATTTATTTAGGTGCTTTTAACCGTAAACAGTCGGCTATTTTATTTCGTTCACTCCGTCTTCATTTGCATTTGAAATGTGGGATGATAATTATGTAATAGGTGTTTGTACATACAGTGAAATATATTTGTAACATATTGCTCCCAGTGACTGTCAGTCAAGATTATGGGGATTATCCTTCCTTGTCTTCTAGATTTAATTGGTTAACATGTAGTAGTCCTCGTCTACGTTTGACCCACTCGCACGTAGTTTAGCGCCATAAGAGAAAAAGAGACAGCTAGGTACTCTCCCACCTCGGCGCCATTGCACGGTCCAAGCCTCATTCGTTTTCGTGCGCGCACGGCTACCGCACGTAGTAAAAAATATTTCTTAAAAAGTTCGTTAATTATTTGAATTTAACAAGTGTGCAAAAATGTGCTTAGAAGAAAATAAATCCTTACGTTACTTTTAGATAAGGAGATTATGTGGAAAGGAAATACGAAAATCATTTTTTTTTTTTTAAAAAAAACAAGTGCAGTGAAAGTTATTTTTATTTAAACATGATGGGAGAATATCAAATAATTTTATTTTGCTTCGAGTCAACGCGAGACGTTGACCAATAGCCATTTTTGCTTCGAGTCAATGCGGGACATTGACCAATAGCCAGTTTTGCTTCGAGTCAATGCGAGACATTGACCAATAGCTACTTTTGTTAGAGTTAATGCGAGACATTAACCACACTATAATATTCCTGTTTCGTATGAACTGGAATCACCAGCTTTCTAATGCTTATGCGGCTGCTCCATCAACCCTCGCTCGCCGCCACAGGTGAAGCGTTGGCAGCATCGTGGCTCATATCACTGCACTGCCACCACAGCCACCGCCGCTTATGCAGCTGACAACGATGCTGAAAAATCGACAACGACGATGGACGGATTGCCTCCCGAAACCTCCCCAACGGCGCTGCTAAAACTGCCGCCGCCTACAGGTGATATGTACCATAAGCACCATCACGTCTATTTAATCTTCCGGCACATATCCACCGCCATCGTGCGTTTATACTGATGCCTACTATCCGCAGTTGAGATTCCTTCTAGTGTTTCCAAACGCGTGTGTTATTATTCCAAAACCAACCTCGAGAAGGACGGTCTATTTAAAAAATAAAATAAAAATTCTCGAGTTTGTCATCCGACAATAACTCCAGAAATTGAGGCGATGCTGAACTATTAATCTAAGATGGAGACAAAAACAGGGATATTATAGCTATTTTTCTTAACCATAACCTTACGGTTATGTCCAATACCTACCGCTAACCTGATTTATTGAAACAATAGACATCCTGTCATTTCAGTTTATATAACTGATTGAATGAATGATGAAACACCCGACCGATTTCGGTCACGAGTCATGGCGACCACTTCGACTCCTAGTAGACTTGTTGACTGTGGGGCGCCCGAAAATAGCTAATATAGCCAATCTTCGCGGCAAACCCCCGTGCACAGTGCAGTTTAATTAAGTAATATACCAGCCTTTTATTTATTTCTTCATCATATTATAAAATACTTATCTGTGAGTAATAGTGTTCTGTGATACTTATACACTGGAATCGAAAGGGAGACATTTATTCGGTGTTGTGTTCGGTGGTTTTGTGAAGATGTCAAAGGGCATATACAAAAAACTAAAAGAATTGAGTTGCATCGGATAGCGAGCAGGGAGATACGTATGTATGTATGTGCCACTGCCGCTCAGCCAGCCCAAACGCAACCCGTCGCGTCGCCGCCGCGCCGACGACGCACTGGCGCGCTGACCGATCGCTGCGAAGCGCGCCCTCCGCAGCTCAGCCGCATTTTAAGGTAGCGGGTAGATGGAAATATTTTATGGATGCATTAAAAAGGTATTGTTTGGTATAACTAGACCATTTTACACAAAATATTGAGATAAAGACTCTCATTACCCCAGATGAATTTTTTGGCCCTGGACAAGTCGTGGCCAAAATATGGTATATTTTTGATCAAAATTGTAAAAGTTAACGCAGCAACCCTATGAAAAACTCTTTGCTTCGAGTATTATTTTTATAATCCGTAAAAGTGGAGACAAGTTTAATTTATAATGGATTTAAAATGTTAATCAAATTTTGAATATTGATAATTTGAAATCTATTTTATCGTACCTACATAGTTGCCCAGGGCAGTTACATGGTAAAAGCAATAAATAAAATAGGCCGATATCCTCGTGCTCATGCACGATTTTATCTTACTTAAAACATTTTTTTCTATATAAGTACTTGTGTTTTACCTTTCAGCCTGTGCTCAACTTTTATAGGACTATAGTCCTATGAACACTATAGTGTTCATTAACTTTATGAACAGATTCAGGAGTTTTTTCAATCTGTTTTTACTGTATTATTCTATGTTATTCTTCTTTTCGGTCGATAACAAGTCTCGGCCCAAAATTCAGCCACGCGAATTTCACTGTCCGTAGCACTCATTAGATCTGCCTGCCTGCAGTTATCTGGGCATGCAGGGCACGACGTCAAATGCTCCATTGTTTGGGGAACTACGCCACACTTAAACTCCACGCCAACACAAAACTTGGAACCATCTAATAATAATAATATATCTGGGACAAATCACACACGATCATCTGGCCCCAAACTAGGATTCCCTGTATCTTGGGAACCAGAGACTGATATACATACACATATACTTTTAAATACATACATATATAGATATAATACACCCAGACTCAGAGCAAACAATTCTGCTCATCACAGAAAAGTTTGCCCTGTGTGGGGATCGAACCCACGACTCTCGGATCAGAGGTCAGGATCGCTAACCACTTAGCCACCGAGTCAGTCAAAATGTTGAGGATGTTATCACTGAGGATGTTATCACCATTATATTATTATCTTATTGAGAGGTGTTAAACTTAACACCAAATATATTTTAAATCAACGAATTAAATTGTATGTACAATTGTACACATTAATTCTTTAAATAATTGATTGATAGAAACCAGTTCGGTATACGATTCAAAACCCTTTCGATTTACAGTTACCATAACTGACAAGTAATCGTTAATAATTATAATAAGAAAATTAAAAGTATTTTTTAAAATAAGGTTTTCTGTACCTTATACTTGAAATTGTTTTCTTTGTACCTAGCTTCTGCTACTTACACGAAACTTGCAATGACAGCGTTTCGGGAAGTATTAATTATAATAAATACATATACCTACGTTATTTTTTCTTATGAAGTCATGTCTTCAGTCTAGATGACAATGATTCATAGGTGTGCCTGTTTTTAAGTTTAATGCAGGCAATTAAGTCTTAATAAAGCTGCCGCAATCACCAGATAAGAATAAACAATAATGTTTGATGGGTGAAATCTGTGAATTCTTAGATGGTGGATAATCAAAATTTTGACTTTGCATAATCAAAATTTTTTTTGATGCCTCCACAGCACACTGGAGATGTCCTTGTGAGGATGGTGAAAATTATTTATTGGCATTGTTTAAGATCGCCTATAATCAAAATATACATTAAAAAGATTTATATATGTTGAATGAATTAAAAATGAAAAATGTGAACATCATCGAATTTTGCAAAAACAAAATTATTATAAGTCATAGCTTACGTGAAACTTCTTGTATATTTTGAACTAAATTATTTACAATTGAAAGTTTATTAACCGCGATATACTTTCGTGGCTATATAAAATTACAGCAATTTTTTTCTCTATAAACCAAACAGGTAGTTTTTTTAAGTAAACACACAACAAAAGAACGAGAAATTAAAATGGTAAAAAGTTGTGACAATAGAATACTATTGCTGGTATTGACAATAGAATACATATAAAACTTGCTGAAATTACCGTTATCGATGCAGTTTAGATAAATATACTAAACATATTTTCTACTGCATTCTAAAACTTATTAAATAAGCTTATCCAGCCTTAAATAATAATTTTAACTTAAAGAATAAATACAAAATGTAATAAGTACATTTTTACATCTTTGTAATGTTTTCCGTTTATTTGTGTAACTATCTTCAACGGTTCCCACTTTTTCCAATTATTATGAACTTCATATTATTATTTTGAAATTATGACTTATTATGTAATAAGTCTTAAAAAAAATGCTGCTCAAGCTACTACCGTTTTCATACCTGACGTAGGGTCAGTTATGAAATCAGAATTTATCTATATTTTATTTCTTATAAGTGAACCTGAAACTTATATTTTCAAATATTGTCTCAAAAAATTACTTATTCATTCGTATAAGGAACGAACAAATGCATATCGTTTGTGCTGGATATAAAATTCCTATCACTGGTCGATAATACCAAGTTTCAGTTCACGTCTAGTTTTAAACAGTGGGGGAATATTATCGATCAGGAGTATAGATTCGTTGGTTTGTTCACGGCTCATCCCCATTGCGGGTATACCTATAGTTATTCGGGTTTATTTTGTGTTTCATTTTTTGTTAAATTGCCTAAAAATGAATTTCAGATGTTCAACGTGAATTATTCAAGCAGTACATGAAAGATGTACAGGTTAAAACCATATTTGTTAAAATACGATAGGTACATAGTGTAATTAAGGTACCAGAATATCGTATTAGATTATCATCTTAGCAGTTCTTTGGACTTAGAACAGATTTTCCAAATAGCTAAAAGGATGGAAATGTCAAACAGGTTCCCGTATGAAATTTTCAAGTATATATCAATAGATTATTCATTAATTGCTAAAGTAATTCATATCCGGTTATGTAAGACATCTAGAAAAAGCATACTTAAACGACGCTGCATTTACCTTTCATAAAACACTATCGTCTATCGCTACATTTATGCTAAGTGTAACCTCATCACTCAGAACCTAACGTCAAGTTCAACTAACAATCAGACTAACAATCACAATTATAAAATTGAACAAGATTTTATTTTATTTTCATATTATTTATTTGATAACCTTCTAGGAAGTGTTATTTTTTAATAATTTATTGTGTACACAAAATGGGCATAATAAAAAAGCTTACCATCAAATATACGCAAGGGGTGCAACTTGTTTCTAAAAGAAATTTCTTCCAGAAATAAATTTCTGTTAATTGAATTGCAGTTATAAAATCTCTCAGATTATATTTTATTGCAATAATTGTCATACCTATTACCTACAACATTGTTAGTCTCTCTAAACATCTACATGTTAACCAATTAAATCTAGAAGACAAGGAAGGATAATTAGATGATCAAACGAACTTACCTCAAGTGAAGTTCGATCTTAATTATCCTTCCTTGTCGGAGAGATTTAAGGTCCCTCCCTGCCCTAGAGTAGACAATACTAGGATGCTAGTATTAAAACCCCTAATACCAATGTTGTAGGATGTAGGTTGCCTTTTTTATTCTCTAAAATGAATGAGGCTTGGACCGTGCAATGGCGCCGAGGTGGGAGAGTACCTAGCTGTCTCTTTTTCTCTTATGGCGCTAAACTACGTGCGAGTGGGTCAAACGTAGACGAGGACTACTACATGTTAACCAATTAAATCTCTCCGACAAGGAAGGATAATTAAGATCGAACTTCACTTGAGGTAAGTTCGTTTGATCATCTAATTATATCGTACATTTTGAGTAATAAAAATATTGTGTAGGTATTTACAAAAAAATTGTGTCTGCTGTGTTTCAATTCGAGATCACTAGACGATTACGATACGATTTAGAAAAGATAGCCAACAGCGAGGTCACATTTAGACATTTTTTTACTTCATTCATTATTCATAATACAAAACTTTGGAGAAGTGTCACCTTTTTTGCTCAACAAAGTCACTTTAAAATAGAGATGAGTGTTATCTCGGTGTTTAAGAGAAATAATAAGGTTATTAATCGATAAAATGCTTCAGGACATTCTGAATTGTCAGAAAAGTATTAGTTGTTTCCACTGAGTTGTATTTATCGCGTTTAATGTTGTCAATTAAGGTTTGAAAGACATTTATACGATTTAATACTAATTTCTAACTCGGAGTAATTTCATACTTTCATCCCGGAAAAGTTAAAGGTTGTCGGAGGAATGGCAAAACACTAATTACTTAAACACGCAAAACTAGTTGACCAACTTTATTGTTTATTTGCATGATGATAACATGCACCACAATTTGGCATCGTTTTTTTACTCCACGGAAATGTGAGAGAAACGTTTCTCCGAAACAACTCAATTATCTAATTAACATGAAAGATTTAAAAATAGTTTGTCAAATAACTTTATGTCATTTGACATAATATTCTTGATCCTAGAAAATTCAATTCGGATCCAAAAAAAAGAAGAAAACCTGCCAAATTCCATGCGACAAAAATCGTTGGCACAAGCTATATTTTATTCGGGTCCCAAAAAAAGGAGAAAACCCGCCAAATTCCATGCAACGAAATTCGTTGTCACCAGCTAGTTATATTATACTCGTATATAAACGCATTAGCACACAGCTAACGAGTAGGCAGACCTCACACGTACGACGAGTTAGTTCGTGTGCGATAAGTTTACTGAAACGTGAGACATCACATGGCAGAGGCGTTAGAGCATAGAAGACCCCCGAGGCACCATCGGCGCCTAATTTACGATAAAATGTCACTGCTCATAAACTTACAAGGTGACTTTTTCTCAAAGAAATGAAGCGAAAGATAGACGTCTATACGCTCATTAAAATATAATAAACTTTCGTGAAAGATGTACCATATAAATATATAAGAAACCGCTATTAACTGGCGGTTCTTCTTGTTACACCTACTGAATAATTTAATCATTTTATTTGGTATTTTAGGATACTAATAAAAAAAGTTGATCAGTTTTATCTTTTTTTTTCTTTATTCAAAAATCATACAGAATGTCCCGTGTTGTCTTTGAATAAGTGTACTGATAGGTTTGCTGATTTAAGATCGATGCATAGGAGATATTACATGACCAGTCTATAAACATTACAATGTTAAATACAAAATAGGGTAACAGGTTTTTATTTTTTTGAAAAGTGGTAAATGGTGCTACGCATAAAACTGAAAAACTTCCAGAAACAACATAACAATCGAAAAAAAAAGTGATTTAATACAAATTTCGCGAAACGGCTAATTATTAATTTATGAAATGTCATTGCAGATAGTTGGTCAGTTTCATGAGTAGAATACTATTTACTATTTTTTTGTTTGTTTGTAAACTCTTTATTGTACTAACAACACAGACACATATCTTACAGCGACACCAAAATAAGAACTCGTGTAAACAACAGCTTTCAACTTCTTTACTCAACCACAATCCAAAGTCGTTCACGCGGACACGGAACTCTAAAGCATTTGACTTCACCCTTAGCATCAGAAAAAAGGATTTTGTACTGTATACTATATAACGTTCCTTTTATCTCCTCTATCAAAAAGCGTCGGTCGCTCTGCGGTTAGTGACTCCGTCCTCCTAACCAGAGGTGTCGGGTTCAAATCATTGCCAATGCACCAATGAGTTTTTCTAAACCTACACATCTGATTACTAGTTGTGTATGATGGTCGCGTTGCACATGTCCGTAGATGTAAATCTTAAATACCCTACACGTGACCAAGGCTGATGATAAGTACAACACTAGGCAACCGCCGCCTATACCTTGTGGATAGGACGGTTAAATTGTGCCTCACGATAAGAGAGAGAGAGAGAGAATCTCCTCTATCGGCCATATATCGTCGTGTAAGACACTCGTTATGAACGGAATGGTCCAATTAAATCCCAGTCCAATCTCGGTGGTTTCGGATTTAGCATCCATCTTCTTTATGCGTTTTCTTTATTACGCTGGAGTGTGGGCGTAATGTAGTCGCGTAATTTGCTTTACTTGAATGAATGGAAACTCATTATTGCACAACAAAAAAAACAAAAAACAAAAAACAATATACATGAGAAAAAAGTTATACAGGTAGGCGGTTTTGCCGCTAAAGAGCGATCTTTTCCAGACAACCTTTGGGTGAGTACAATACGACGTTACCCAATAAACTTATTTTTTTATAATAAATCAACTTTAGAATCAAGTCTTTGAATTACAGATACGCATAAAATGTTGTATTTTACTAAGATATTATACTAAGATCGAAAAACGATTAACTACAGTGAATAAACGATGGAAAAGTTAAATAACTTCACAATTGGGTTAAACACTTTGCTGCCCAAAGAAATAGCTCAAAGCAAACGAGTCTTTTTCGTTCAAGAACACAAAATTAATTTTCATTTATTGTTGTAAGTCTCAATAAGCTCTGTAGTGATTCCATAGAAATGCAAGCGAAAATATTTCATCTTTTATGACTTTCTACTAAAATTATCAAAAGGACAATCAAGAATTAAAAGTTTTAGGGTTTCCGAGGAATTGGTATAAGAAAATATTTTGCCAAGAAATATATTTTCTTGTCTTCTATTAATTACAAGTTTGAAAGTAAAATTTGTTTGATTTAAATAACGTTAGCCTAGTTGTTAGCATTAGTTCGTCTTCGGCTTTGGATTTTTCTTTTGAGTGAAATGTTATTGAAGTCATTTTCTATTCAGATATAGCGTGACTTAGAAAATTATATAAAAGTTTATCCAATCTGATGAAGACCGTTTGTAACCTTTGGACTTTCACAAATAAAAATATACAGGGCGTAAAAAGACCACTCCCGTTAACTTTAACAGGATGTTCTACTCACGAAGCTAAACTACTTTTCCAGTGGAACTATATACAAGGTGTTAACAAATTCGTTGTCGTTACTTAAACTGGGGCTTCTACTCATGAAACTCAACAACTTTCCTAAAGGAACCCATACTGAATTCGCAAAAAAAATTTGGACTTCCCATACTAAGTGGGTCGAGGTGACCGACTTGTTAAAAATGTTCAAAAAATTTTTCGCGAATTGACTATGGGTTCCTTGGGAAAAGTTGTTCAGTTTTACTAGTAGAAGCCCAGTTTAAGTAATGACAGCTAATTTCTTAACATTTTATATACTGAATTTCCAAAAAAAAAAAATTGTCCGAGTTGTACGAAACAAATTTATCAACCAATTGGCTTTATTTATATGGAGAGTCTCCATTTTTTTGAGAATGCAGTATGGGCTTCTTGAGAAAAGTTGTTCAGTTTCATGAGTGGAATCCACCATTAAAGTTTCCGGCAGTGGTCTTAGTTAGGTACCTACAACAATAACGCTAGTTATAATGTAACTCGTCGTTTATTAGTCCTGTCAACTGCAAAGCCTAACTCTAGTACATAATACTGTGCCATGTTCTGCCCAGACTAACAGCGTGATAACGAGAGGAAACGTCGGCCAGACGACGGGTTTAAGGGGGCGTAACCAGGGTCGCACTTAGTGTTTACTAATCTGGTGCCTGGTCGTCTCGTAATGGTCGCATGATAGTGGATAGTTTATCAAAAACTTTTTTTTTCAGGTAGCTAGGTAAATGGAAGTGTTGATATGCTGACATAAGGGATTTGGTAAGTGAAGTGAGTAACTTTGATGTACTTATTTGATTTTGTAACTTGATTTAGAGGATTTTTGGTTAGCTTTAAATATACTGTGTTTATTTTAAAACTATATCTCCATAGTCTTCTATTTACTTAAAAAGTGGAAAAAATAGAGTCGAATTGAAGAACCTCCCGTTTTTTGGAAGTAGTTTAAAAAGAGACCGTGACGACCGTTTTAATTTGTTACTAACCAAAATTAATAGTCTCGTAAGCCGGTCTCCTGTTATCTATCTTGCCACACTTGCCGGAACTACTGTTTATATTTTTTCCTTTATCGCTTAACTTAAGGCCCCTAAAGTCAACACTATTTAGTCCGGCCCTGGACTTCCTAGACCGGCGGCGACGAGCGGAAACACGCAAGGCACTGTATTTCCGGCTAGTGTCGTCGTTGTTCGTCGGTTACATACATGTGATTTAGGGTAATTGCTACCAAAACTACTTTACACCACCTAAAACCCAGAAGTGATACGAGGTGTGAGTAAGATTGAACATCTTCCCAGTTTTATCAACATTCCTAAAGGCTAAGAAAAAATCTGAATAGTAGTGACTAGCTTTCGTCCGCGACTTAGTCTGCGTGGACTTCAGAATTGGATCCCGAGTGAAATAAAACCTTAAGCCAGCGCCATCAAGAGACAAAGTTAAAATTTCAGTTTTTAGCCATTCCTCCGGGAACTCTCGAGTTTTCCGGGATAAAAATATTCTACGTGTTAGCCGAGTGCTTTATCTATCTACCTACCAAATTTCATCCAAATACGTTCATTAGTTTCGGCGTGAAAGTAGCCCAAACAAACAAACAAACATCCATAATTTCGTATTTATAATATTAGGTAGTACCTAAGTAGTGATAAAATTGATAGGTTTAAAATCGATTTCTCCAATGTATCAACATTTACTTTATCAAAAGTGTGCACGGATAAATCGGAAGCCTTGATTGAGGATTTTAAAAGATCTCCTTGGTCAAATGGTAGGTGACCTAACTATCTCCAAATAACCTATAGGTATGATTGGAGCAAAAAGCTGTCCTTCCATACAAAGAATGCAAATTGACTTTTCAGATATTGACAAATTACTTCGCTAACACTTCTCTTATTTCACTTAATTTTGAATGTACAAGTTTCGAGTGGCAGGGAACTTAATAAAAAAAATAAAAAAAGAATGTGTACACATCTACTTATACCAGGTTATTTTAATGGCGGATTAACATAACAAACAAAACAATTTAAATTAGTCAGTCGTTTCGTCCAAAAGTTTTGAGAACATCTTAATCTTACTTACTAGAACATTATACTTAAGGCCGAAAACAGGGGCTTTTGAAGTAGCTTAAAACAGTCGTTACATAATACAGTATGTACCAAAGAGGCGTAAGTAAATAAAGGAGGTTATAAATAAGTAAACCAAAAAATAAAAGTATTTACCTAACATGACCAACTGGTCAAGGGTTCAAGGAAGCCTTAACTAACTAGTCAAGGCTTCCTTGAACCTTTTTCGTAAACACTTAAATCCCAAATGCCGTTACTACGATAAAGAATTAAATAAAACATTGCACATTACGAGTAAAAACTGCATATCAAAAAACCATCGCAAATGTCCTAAAAGGATTCTTTTGTTCTTCTTGCTCGGTGTCATTGAAATTCCATTTTAATTTTTTTATGATGGAACTGATGTGTGCTATTCAAAATCAGAGAGGCTGTCATCGAAATTCCAATTTCGAACTCTGAATTCAGAAATATTTGCCGAAACGAGCGGAGAACAAAGAAGCAATTTAACTACAAAATAAATAAAGACATGAACACAGAACGCAATAAATTCGGCCAGATTTTTACGAAGCCCTAATTCATGGTAATTTGTATCGTGCCTCAATTTAGTTTCAGTTTTCCGGTCGGTTCCTGTTTTCTGTCGTCAGGAAATAAAGGAATACAAGATCCAATTTTTTTTTGGCAACCTGATATGTTAACATCCCTACTACAGGAGTACCGGTCTTTTCTGATACCTCGGAAAGGTTAAGCCATACTCCGCAAACGGGGGCCAAGGCCGTATTGCTGGAGGTTGTGGGTCTAATGGCCAACCTCAGTGTCATAAGTTATCATTATTATTTATTTTTATTTAATATTCCACATGTGTCAGTTAAGTTTATAAGCCGCCCATAAGGCTTTCGGCATGGCTTAACCTAATAATGGAGACTAAATTATCTATCTATCATATCCATATTGTCGTTCTGTCAAGGAAATAAATAATTTAAACTAGTGTGCATTTACAAGCACGAACCTTCACCCAGGTTTTACCACAAATGTCCTCGAATCATGCCCTTATAGGGATGAAGTCGCTTTTACAGAGGGGCAGGGAGCGGCAATACTTATGTTTATACTGTGTTTTTGTCTATAAAACAAAGACTTGCGTTATGATTGCGGTACCCCATAAAAATGAAGCAAATGACTTCCTGTCAATTTGTTGTGAAGCTATACTGGATGCTGGATGCAAGCAGCGCAAGATCGGTCGCTCTTGCGAATATCCTTGGGGAAGGCCTTTGTCCAGCAGTGGACGTCTTTTTGGTTGATGATGGTCATCATGATGATGACTTGGTGTCCTCTGTGACCTATATGGTCCTATGTTACCTGATGCAGATGCCACAGCAAAGTATGACATTTATCGTCCACAGATTACAAAATAATACCCAACTCAACGCAACATCGCGATGTTGTAACTCATATCTCATCTGTGACGTAAGTATATTTAAGGAATTAACACCATGAGAACACGTTCACTCCAGTAATCATGAACCCGGAACAAACACCAACTGTTTTAGTACTCATAAAAAAGACGGACTATAAAACCTTGTGTTTTTTTATTTGGATTTTGGAACTCTTCGTAAACATTTTCAAATAACTCTGAATTTCAAACTATCCTCTTCTCGATCTCTCGATCGATCTTGTAGATCAACAAGAGTAAATCTTCGTTTTCCAAAATACTATACGAAAGCGTCAAACAAGTTTGTCTCGGAAAAATAGTGGATGTGTCTGAAGGTTCATATCCCAAAAAGAATTCTTCAAAATCGCTTAAAGAATTTACATGTATCAGATTTAAAAACCGGCAAAGTGCGAATCACGTCACGCTCTATTAGGGTTTTTGTGGGATCCATGAAATTAAAAGTTTGTTTAAATTGGTCTCAGTTTACAAACTACTACAGATTATGAATTGGCATTTTCAAAATGTTTCCTTAATTTTCAGTATTTGCTGTACGTAGTACATAATAAGAACACAGAAACTAAATATCTAGTATGCAATTTGTAATGTCTCATTGAAAATAGCGTGCCAGCTAACGCAATTGACCACACTACCATACATGCGGCAGATTGCGGCTAAGCATTGAAATGGTTGTTTGTTTCCTGTACATAACATAGAACGTACCTACAAATTAACCGTAATATACAATTAGTAGTCAAGTTATCTGACCTGCGTAATCATATTTTTTACACTGGTACCAGAGCTAGATAATGTTGGTCTTGGGAAAACCTCATTTCACTATGCTTACGAGCGTAGCAGAAATACTAGGTCTATTGTGCTTAAAACTAGACTCTTATGTCACTAATAAACAATATTAATTATTATTAAATAGAAAGGTACAACAGAAGCATATTGCAATACATGTCATTCGGTCACAGCGCAGTATATGGGTGGGGCCGCTATAAATTGTACTTTAGAAAAAAATAAATGGGTCGCTGTTTATTTTATTAAAACTAAGTTTTATATTAAAAGTCCAAGTAAATGGCACAAATTCATCCGGCTCTAAGGTTAAAATGGGTGCGCCCCAGGGATCCATATTAGGCCCTTTTCTTTTTCTTACATATATAAATGACTTGCCATTTATGGTGCAAAATTTGTCAAACATTGTGTTGTTTGCCGATGATACTTCCCTTATTTTTAAGGTTGACAGGAAAGAAAGCAAAATTGACGAAGTAAACAACACTCTTTCAGAGATTCTAAAGTGATTCACTGTAAACAATCTACTCTTAAACGCAAAAAAAAAAATCATAAAATTCTTATTACCAAATGTAAAGAAAATTGAAAACGTGTAATTGTAGATAATAATGTATTGGACTTTGTAAATAAGACCGTTTTTTAGGTATAACTTAAGATGCTACTTACAGAATCCTTAGCGGGACGGCTTAGTTCAGCTGAATATGCTGTTAAAAAAATAAGACAGTTGACAGATGTAGGTACTGTGAGACTAGTGTATTTTAGTTGTTTTCACAGTATAATGTCTTACGGAATCTTATTCTGGGGTCATGCGGCTGATATTGAAACAATTTTCATTTTGCAAAAAAGGGCAATTCGCGCAATCTACCAGATGCGATCCCCCGAGTCGTTGAGGAATATGTTTGAAGACATTAATATTCTTACTGTTGCTAGTCAATTCATATACGAAAACATCATGTATGTACGTAAACATTTGCACTTGTTTCGTAAAAACAGTGACAGACACAATTTTAATCTAAGAAATATTAATAACATAGATGTTGCCAATTCGAGACTGAGTAAAGTTAAGAAGTCATTTATGGGGCAGTGTGTAAGATTCTATAACAAAATACCCGAAAATGTAACTAGTTTGTCAGAAAACAAATTCAAATTGCATTCCATCTTATCCAAGTCTTGCCGCCAAACATCAATGTTACCAGCATTGATGTGTTCCGGCATAAAGATAAGATAGCTAGTTCCCCATTGCGTTGGGGAATCTTGGTAAGCCCGCTTCCATCTTCGGCATCATCATCACTTACCATCAGGTGAGATAATGCCAAGGGCTTACCAATTGGTCGGCAATGCACTCGTGACTCCTCTGGTGTTGCGGGTGTCTATGGGCGGCGGTTATCGCTTACCATCAGGTGATCCCTCTGCTCGTTTGCCACCAATGACATAAAAAAAAATGTAAAAAATAGTTTATGTTCTAAAGGGTATTACAAAATACTAGATTAGGTGTAGATGTAGGTGACAATGATATATGGACATGTATAGATCCTCCAGCTCACAATTTTATTGTTGACATGAATTGTAATAGAATTTAAGATTTTATTTAAAAAATGTGTTGAAGCGAGTTTTTTTGGGCTCGACGTTTCTTCTCGCTTCGCAAACACTACCCAAATCGTTGAGTGTATAAGTCCCGCGTGGTAGGGACTTCGTACTAGGTAGAAAAAAATATTGACGATTTATAATTGACCACACTGAATACGTTAAAAACAACCGACTTCAATCGCAACAACTCCAATTTTGCTATGTTTTTGTTGATTTTCAAAAACCGCTAAATCGATTTCGATAAAATTTATATGGGATCACCTGTGAAGGACCCTTATAAACAAAAAAAGAATTTTCCAAATCGGTTCAGGTGTCTTCGAGTAATCGGTGAACATACATAAAAAAAAGATTCCGACGAATTGAGAACCTCCTTCTTTTTTTGAAGTCCGTTAAAAAGCATGTGTAAAGCATCTACTTAAATAAAAAACATTTTGAATTTTGAACAATTAGCTGAAGAATATCTTGTATTTTTAAAGCCTTATTTTTTCACAACACAAATACATGGTAACACAAGTGACTAAACACATGTGAATACCAAAACATCAAAATCAAGTCGTGGCGTGAAACGTGAATCAAATATCTATAAAAATACAAGTTTCATTACTCGTACATAAGTTCTACAGTTATAATGACAGGAAATACAATAATTCATATACTTACTGTGCAAACTCACTTCTGGATTATTTGTTTTTTGACGAACCAAAAGACTGCGCGCATCAACGAGCAAAATTTACTTCCGAACTACTGCAGATGACAGAAATTTGACATTTACGTAAAAAATATTAAAGTTTGGCAGCACAAAACGTAAATTCCGGTGCTGCTATCATTATAATAAAAAAATCTAGTAGATACAATAAACGATAGTTCGTAACACACGGGACCCGATCACGGGACATACTTAAAAAATATATATATTATTTTTAAGTGAATTGTTTATTCTATTTATTATTATATATGTATAGTCTTTATAACGTAAATTATAAAATTATACTAATTAATTTGCGAAATAATGCTTATTTTACAGTTAAGAAAATTTTCTTCAGCTGCTTGTAGGTTGGAGACAAATATATTTTGTATGAGGATAGGCAAACAGGGCTAAAATATCACAAAAAAAATTAAATTAAAATGATTGTTCAGTCGCACAAGTTGTTCACGTATCGACTGCATCAATCAAATATATTTTTTTTTTTTTTTTTTTTTTGCGGCAGAGGTAGCAAACGAGCTGACGGATCACCTGATGGTAAGCGATTACCGCCGCCCATAGACACCCGCAACACCAGAGGAGTTACAAGTGCATTGCCGGCCTTTGATATGGGAGTACGCTTTGAAGGTTTGAATGTCGTATCAGTCCGGAAATACCGCAGGCGACAATTCATTCCACAGTTTGGTTGTGCGAGGCAGAAAGTTTCTACTGAAACGCACAGTTGTGGACTGCCAACCATCTATGTGATGGAGATGAATATATTGTCGCGTAGAACGATGGCGAAAAGAGACGGCAGGGATCAATCCGAACAATTCCTCGGAGCACTCCCCATTGTACATGCGATAGAGAATGCAGAGCGAGGCTAGATCTCTACGCAGCACCAAGGAGTCAAGCCGATCTGAAATATGCTGGCAGCCGACGATTCGAGTTGCTCTCCGTTGAATACGGTCCAGAGGGAGAAGCTGGTACTGGGGTGTTCCTGCCCAGAGATGAGAACAGTATTCCATGTGAGGCCGAACCTGCGCCTTATAAAGTTGCAGGCGATGGGCCGCAGTGAAATACCGTCTCGATCTATTGAGTACACCAAGCTTCTTCGAGGCTAATTTAGCCTTACCCTCTAGATGAACACGGAACAGGACTTCACTCGATATGTTGACACCAAGGATTCCGATACTAGCTGAGGCATAAAGGGGAGTGTCCTCAAAACGAGGTGATACGACAAATGGCATTTTCTTGGCAGTGTGCGCGCAAACCTGTGTCTTAGTGGGGTTAAATTGGACAAAATTAAGCCGACCCCATTCTGAGACTTTCCTTAAAGAGTCCTCAATTTCCGACACAAGTTTGTTTCGGCTCTCGATGAAGTTTTCCCGAGTAAATTATATTAAACTTAGTTTTAATAAAATAAACATCGACCCATGTATTTTTTTCTAAAGTACATTTGTCGCAGTGATTCATTATTGTGACTTCGTTTATAGCAAGTCCAGTCTTAAAATAAAACAAAGATATATTTAAGTATCTACCACCATTTATTCATTTGAGATTACCACATCTGGTGATTGAAATTCCGACGTAAATCTAATAAATACAATTATATAGAATCTGTTCTCGTGCAAATTCAATATGCTGTCCTTTTGAATACGCTTTATTTTCTATAGCACCAGAGAGTACATTTTTAAACGAGAAAGTTATTTAATTTGAATATTAGGTATTGACTTTAATTAATTATAAATTTTACAACTTTAACCATTATTTTATATTATACCATTAATTAAAATTTTGTAATTACTAATAAATAATATATATGTCTATTTTGTAATTTTCAAGCTTTTATACAAAAATTATGACATACACAAAAAAATCTGAAAAAAAACATTTCAGAAAATAAAACCAAAGAAAACTACGACGCAATTACATGTTTTACTGCTAACTAGAAACTAACATAGGTGTACCTACCTACGTTAATATAATAAAAAACTAACTTCACTACCACCTTACTGAAACTCAAATAAAATCGAGTAAAATAAATTAAAACATAAAACTCAATTTCTACGCTGCTAACAAACTGATTCTGCTCTATGACTTACACAAAAATTAGAAAATAAAATTCACTTGAGAAAAGCTACATGTTTCACTGCTAACTAGAAACGTACCTATATAGGTTAATATAATAAACAAACTACCTTACTGAAACTCAAATAAAATCGACTAAAATAAATTAAAACAGAAACTCAATTTCTGCGCTGCTAACAAACTGTTTGTTCTCTATTGGGTGGAAGACGATGCGTCACAGTGTATAAAACATGCAACAGTAAATAAACATGAAATATTTGTGAAATATTCTTTACGTATTTCGATTTCAGTTCGCAGATGCATTGTGCTATGCCAGTACATGTAATAAAATATCCATCTCCTTTAGATGGTTCCAATCAAATGGAATATCTACAAAAATTATGTCTATACTTCCTACTGTACGGCGTATGCTGTTTATTTCAGGAAATACCCTACAATAATATTTTAGAAGACAAAACTGCCTACCGTGTTACTTATGAGCTAAATTTAGTTATGTTTTTCAATTAAGTTTCATTGTATAGGGCAATTCGGTGAATTTGACTGAAGTGACGTACGACCAGCTTTATTTTTTTTATTGTATATTTATGGAGTTTCACCTGTTCTGCATAAAAAGCGCGTAAAGTGTCTTTTAACCAAAAGAAAGTAACGAGTTTTTGCGGCGATTGACGTTTTCAAATGTTAGTTTCCTGATAAGCTTCTGTATTTCAGTGAACTTACAATTATTTTAATACCTGCCTACTTACAAACTTAGTAATTATTGCAATCCTTAAAAAGTTAATTACCTTTTGCTAGAGCACACTTTATATGCTGTGGCGGAAATGTTGTCATCTCTTTTGTCTGCGACTCGACAGATGCATCAAAACACTATCGGGCCAGGCCCCGGTCGGGTGCAAGGAAACATGTAGGTCAAACTGCTAGGTCTAAGGTCTGCTTCCTTATTCAACGTCAACTATTCATTAAGTCACGAAAGAATAATGATATATTGTCATCGGTTGTCTTGCATTAATGAAGCAAAAATATTAAGTATGTAAAAAATAAAAATATCGTATGTGTAACCCATCGATATGGGAAACATTAGATAAGGTTACTCGCCCTGTTTGTTTCTGAACCAGCGTGTTCGTCTTGCGAGGGCTGAAGCGGGGTGAAGAGGGAGGCATTTATTTAAACAAATATCGCCGTTGTGTGATAAGCTTAAGGTTTATGTATTTAATGTTATCTACTAGCGACATCTAGCGACGAGTAGGGAGGCATGTATTTAATTAATGTTATCTATTAGCGACATCTAGCGACGAGTAGCGTAGCATCACTATAAAATGACAAAATATTCATAAAATAACAAGAATAAAGTGATAAGAAATGTTGCTATTAGTTTTGTTCTTTATTTTTTTATTGTTTTAGCAAATTTCACTGCTCTGTAAGACATATTTTCATTTAAACACGGGATGTTTACTCGTCGCTTGTCAGATTGCGAATGGTGCGCGAAAAGGCGGCGCTACTCAACATAGGGGAGCAAACCACTATCAGCGACTACGCTGTCGTGGAGTATTAACCACATCTAATTGTTCTCTTATATCGATGGTGTAACCCATTTGTTGCTCTAGCGCCAAAAACACAGAATGGATAAAGATACATAAAGTTTTGTTTTTTTGCTCATTAAACCGATCAACTTTTCCTACGGAGCTTAAAATAAACTTTTTATACTATTGATCAGCCAATCAGGCATTTCAATTTTGGGAGAGTCAAAAAAAATGTTGAGTACTCTCTATAGGTTTTTGAGAAGAAATCAGTTTCATGAGTGAACACCACCGTTTAAGTATCCGATAATCGTTTTTTTTACACCCTGTATATGTTATATTTTACTTTTATAATCTTGTATAGAATATAGAATCTTGTATAGTAGCAATAGTACATATGTATATCTGAATACCTAACAATTACTGAGGTCGTGCTGACGTGACAGTTTTCCCAGTCTGGCAACATAACGTAACTAGCAGAGCATAAACAAAGGTATTCATTATTTACGTTCGTGGCCGGCTCATCCGTGTTAGTCCAGGGATGGATTCAAAATTTTAACGAACATACTATCAAAATCTAGGCAGTAAAGTAAAATGGTATACCTGGATAAATTTTCTACGGTTGCGAGCCAATTAGGCTTTGTTGGCAGCAACAGGACTCGTAAAAGAAACGAATTTCATCCCATGTTTTTATTTCAGAATTGTTTTATTTATTCAGGGACAAATCACATAAAGTCATCTGGCTCCAAAGTAGGATTTCCTGTACCTAATTAAGAGAAATTGGAGACTGAAAAGGTATCAATGAAATTTCATGCAAACCTAGATCCGTGCCTGTTTTCCTTTATTCGTTCCCCGGGGCGCAAACGTGCGAAATGTCATGTTTATTTAGACTTGTGACATCCCTGATGGTGTATTTGAATAAATTCCTATTTACATTTCTGGTTGGTGTGTGAACAGTCATACACATCGAATTCTTTTCTCAATATTAAAAAGTTTATTTTTGTCACATCCGTGTGAAAACCAAGTTTAGATGTTTGTCATTGTAACTCACTGCCTATCTAGTTTTCGCCTTATTTACCGGTTGTAGTAAGTAGTAAAGAAAAAACAAATAAATATAAAATTATATTTGATATAGGTACCCCACACTAGGAAAAGCCTGTATTGTAGAAGCTTCTATACTTATTGTCCTAAAACGTGTGTTGGAAAGAAAATTTCACAAGTTGGGACCGCGAGCTGAACGACTGCTGATCCGCTGATCGGCCAACTTTGTACGGGAAGGTGTTTTTTTTAGAATTCAATACAGGTGTTTTTAGAAAAGTTATTCAGTATGGTAAGATAAGTAGAAGCTGGGTTTTTTTCTGGAAGAAGTTTCTTTACACCCTGCTTAACAGTATCTTCTCCTATTAGCAGTGTGGAAGCTTATCTCGCAGTTAGTGGCCATCTCCTCAATTGTGGAATGCGTGGCGTGATCATGGCGTGATAAATGACACGTCTAAACCACTGACGCACGACGCGCATGAGTGATGGTCCGAACTGGTCCGGTTGAACGTTACAGTCCCATTTCATCATGAAATATTTTTTTGAAAACTTCCATTCCGTGTGCGATTTGTCTTAAATATTATAATTATTGCTGCCTTTGCAACTAATGTTTACAAAATTTGTAAACTCGATCTGACGGAGAGGCTTCATATGTTAAAGCCTTACAAGAAAAAAAAATCTCGACAAATATCTGGAAAAAAAATTATTACATTTTTGCATTTTGTACATTAAACACTCATAAAAACTGAGGGTCTAAAATATAAATGATGTCAATTATTACTCAAAGTATCGGAGTTTGGCTAGCATTTACGTAACATTGTTTTTTTATAAATTCATGAATACTATATACGTGGGAATTATTAAAATAATCGGTAATTGTAATAAATAATGGCTAGAGTTTTATTATGATGACGTAATATAAATTAATTGAAAGCCTTGATTCTACAGCACCTACAAAGAGTTAAGAACAAAATTAGTTAGAACAAAGAGTTGCTATTAAAGAATCAAAGAAAATGTAGTTTCTACCACAGATCTCTAAGATCAAAGACCATCAGCTTTACTTACAATTACATCAAAGCCAAGGCCCCAAATTGTGATTTAATGGAACACTGGCTCTACGGGACCATGTCTACCTCTCGCACATGACTTCGCTTGACCTTTTTACGACTTCGCAAACTTGCAAACTTAATTTCGGCAGACGACCAAAACGTACTAAGCACTTTGGAAACTTGAAACTACACTTTGAGAGAGTGCGGAAGCTTTTGGATGTTCATAAATTCTTTATGGTCCGAAATTTTTATGTAAATTTGAAACTTAGTTCTGTGTATTCCATCGTCAGTATTATTTTATGCTTTTGCGTTTCTACCAAAGTATGTAGATTTGTGGTGAAAACATTATACCTACTGAATTTCATTTAGATTTAATAATGAGAGTGAGAGTGAGTGAGTTTGTCGTGGTTAGTGCTCCTTCTGACTCTTACGCCGAGACCCTCGAGTTCGAGTCCCGATGAAGGCTAAATTTGTTAAGGGAAGTACATTTGTTAGCTCTGTTTGGGTATTTAATATCATTATATGAATTTATTTAAACGCATAGGTGTAGGTAAGTACCTATATCAGTCTCTGGTTCCTATTGGGTTCCCATCAGTACATTGTAGCTTACAGGGACTAGAGATCGCAGATTGGAGCCAGATGACCATGTGCAATTTGTCTTGAAATATAATGGTTATTATTACTTTGTCCGCGACTCCGACCGATGACTATCTTTTCCATGACTGATCTCGAGGATGTGCGATTTGCGACCGACTACCTATGAAGTTTTTTAAAGCTCTCTGATACTACATTTTGCTGTGTGGGGTGATCTCCGCGAACAAATAAAAACTACTTAATTTGCAAATCTATCTTTTATGAATTATTGTAGTATGGGTTTACAGTTTAGTTGCTCCGCTTGTACAGGTTTCTTGAAAAAATTTGTTTAGTTTCATTATAAGAATCTACCATTGCACTCTTAAACGAATTAAAAAGTCATCAAGTCGATCTACCGAGATTCCATTTAAAGAAACAAACACAACTTCTCATCGCTCATTGTCTCTCTAAATGCGGAAACAGCAGTCAAATATATTGTAATATCATAACACCGATATCCAATCGAAGCTACTCCATCTTATTGGTTTGCTCAGTTCCGAAGAATCAACGGCGAGGCGACGTCGAGCCTTGTCATGTCAACCTACATCCGAGATTGGCGCGAGATAGAGCACGGGACCGGATCTGTTGCGAAGTGAGCATTCCCAGTAAACAGAGATTTGGTTATCGAATGATGAATTACGTACAGTACATATTTGTTGTATAGATTATAATAAACAAAGAACTTGTAACTATGGACGAGGACTGAGGAATTTATTGTATTAGAAACAAAACTTATGAGTTTTTATCTAACCAAGTAAAGAAATTGCAATGTCGGAAGCCTTATAGGTAGGCGGCTTGAAAACTTCTAACACTAGGATTGGAAACTAGACCACTATCTCCAATAATCCGAACTTGGTCCCTGTTTATGGAGTATTGCCTAACGTCCCCGAGGTATGGGAAGGGACCCATACTCCAGCAGTGGGGACAATATTCTGAGTTGTTAATGAGGCTATACAATAAGCATTTTTGAGTAGTACCTACTAGCCCAAAAAGATTTAGATTATAAGGCCGTTTAGCTATATAACCTTTATCCACGTGTACTGTTAACATTTTCCTGTTTTATGTTGTGCAATAAAATGTTTTTATTCATTCATTCATAAAGAGCGGTATAAAAACTTTTTCATGCTCGGCTGATAAAGCAGCTTATTTTAGGCAGATTCGATTGTCGGTGATGTGGGGTCATTTTGTCGAAAATTCACAGTAGCAATTTGACATTTATATGTTTTACTTGAAAAATAAGAATTTTTGCTTGTAATAATGCTTAATATTCATAGTGTCAATTATTTAAATGTAGTTTAAGTGTCTTATGAATCTTAGATTATAGAAACTTATGTTTTATGTCTTATGACAAGGCTATGTGGCCATAAAAGCCTATGACTTTTCCTTACGTGACGTTATAAATGAAAGTAAAATTTGAAAGAATTAAAAAGTGTTGTACAGTAGACATAAATATAGGCTCCAAAAATATGTTGCCATTTTAAATTTTCGTAAACTGATCCAAAATATATGGGTCATGTATAGTACATTACAAGCCGCAATCATAGCTTAAGAAAACAAAAAAAGACAGTTTGCAAACTGCAAAATTATTGTGTTTATCGTATTATCAAAAGTACAGTCGCAATTTACTTATGTTCTCAATATTGACACAGGTTCACAGGTAAACAGAACAGACTAAACTGAGCAGCAATACCATAATAACTTGTGCTGTTTCGTTCTTTAAAGCTTGCTCAAATGGATTTATGTTTTGGAGACATTCGAGCGGTATAGCAATTCTTCAGTCTATAGGTTGTACCAAATTCTAAGTCATGATAAATTAATAACTTTAAATTATCAAAGTAAAAATAAAATATATTTGCCCCAAAACACATCGAAGATTAAAGCATTTTATGAGTGCTTTCGAATCCAAGAAATGTACCTACCTCCAGAGCACAGTAGAACAAATTAGTTGCCAAGAAGCCTGCTCTAAAGCAATACCATCAGAAACAGTAACCATCACCATAGCACGACAATTCCATTAGTCGATCCAATATGGAATAGTACTATTACTGCACAATCGGGGCGTCATTTTGTACAGAGTGTAAAGAAATAAGTGTGAAGCCTTAAAGGGATGAATAGTGTACATGACTGCTTGTCAACCGAGTTACTTTTTATCAAGTTAAAAATAAAGATAAATAATATTCTAATAAAATATTTAAGTGACTTCTAAATTGTATGACGTCGTAATTTTATATTGTTGCTTCCGTAGTCATTAGAAACGTTTTTTTATTTAAAGAAAGAACGCAATGTATCCAAAGCGAAAAATTATCCTGAAATTGACGAAAAGTTATCCTGAAATTGAATCTAACAAAGGCTATTTATTTCTTCAATATTTCAAAATTTATTTTTGACGCTGTCATCTACCCTTATACTTTTTTCTCATGGAGGTATATTGCTTATATTTTCCTGCTTTTTATTGTGCAATAAAGTGTTTTCATTCATTCTACAGAATCGACTCAACAATACAACAACCAAAATACAGGAAAATCAACCGACTCCTCATAGAAATCTATGTTCAGTTATTTGTTTCGTCCAAATTGTTTTAAACCTTTTCAGTATTTTTTTTATTTTGAATGGATGACTCAACAATACAACTAAAATACGGTATAAGCATCCAACTCCACATAAAAGTCTATGTTCAATATTATCTCATCTCATCTCATCTCATCTTACTAATATTATAAATACTAAAATATGGACGTTTGTTTGTTTATTTGTTTGTTCCGCTTTCACGCCGAAACTACTGAACGGATTGAGATAAAATTTAGTAGGTAGATAGATAAAAACCTCGGCTAACACACAGGATAATTTTTATCCTGGAAAACTTAAGGGTTCCCGGAGCAATTCTTAAAACTCAAAATTTCTACTTCTTTACTAGATGGCACCACCTTAACATTTTCTTTCTCTCTGGATCCAATCCTAAAATCCACGCAGACGAAGTCGCGGGCGGAAGCTAGTTTTTCATTAAATCTTTTTTTATCCTGATGGTATTTTTTGGATTTTTTTTATTTTATTTTAAATCACCTCATAAAATTTCAGGCTAACGTCAATTAATACGTCCCGCATTGTATTTTTACAGTGACTGTATAGCATTGCAATAAAGCGAAATGCAATCGTAGAACAATAATGCCGGTTGAGAAAGAATATTGTGTACTTGAGGCAGAAGCGAAATCATAAATATAGTGCTGTTTCCCGTGAAACAATAAATATTTTACAGGCTCTACAAATAAGAAAGAAAAGATATAACGAAACACATTTACTTGTATTGTTTACAGTAACCTCACACAAAGCAGAAAAACCCGACTGCTAAAATAAAATGTAACATATGTCAAAATCCATCTGTTTTGGGTACAAAATGTTAACGGTCATACAGGCTAGCTAGGTGTGTTTACTTATAAACTTATGGAGTTCGAGATATTTTCGAAAATATCTCAAGTTCTTTGTATTATTTAGCTCAAGAACTTTGATATCCCAATAACCTAAGCAAACCAGTTTACCTAGAAAACTCTTAAATCAATCTCACACTAAACACCTTGTACTTCAAAATCTATCAAGTCGCTTTCACTGCAGACGGTAGCAATGAAAAGGACAATCATAACACGTACATTAAAGATACAAGACCGGGGCTTCTACAAATAAAATTGAACTTTTGTTCCACGATTTTCCATATTAAACTGGCTAAACAACTGATTAATTTGCATGAAGAGTCCAAATTTCTTTTGCGATTCCTGTAGAATCGTATACCAAACCTTGTTCAGTTGTATGAGTAGAAGAAGCTCCAGTTAACGAGTCCTGTACCTATTTTGTTCAACCAAACCAGACTTGGTTCCATATGTGGGTTCCATGTGCCCCAGCAGTGGCGTAAGATGGTTAACACCTATTTTGTTTCACATACTTTCCTCTTGGACACTATGAAAAGATTAAATGTAAGCAATGTATTGCTACCTAATATTGAGTTACTTAGCATATGTTCTTCTCTTTCGTATCAGAAGGAAAACGCGAATCCAAAGTGCTCATCCGTGAAAATCGTTTTCCTAGGTTTCCAATTTCATGCTACAACGTCTACCTATATCGAAAGTTCACAAAAGGAATCCTTTTCTAAACATTTCTTAAGCAACCGTTGCTCAGTATTAAAAATATACCATTTAATAGTTATGTCAAGCCTGGACGCTTGTAGATATTATCGTAAATCGACTTTGCGTAATAACTCTTGCTCCGGAAAACGAATATAATATTTGTGTAAATATTTACCATACGAGGTTGTTACGGCAGCCAACGTAAGGTGACACTCGAAGGGTATTATTCCGGCTATCGGATAGAGATCTCTTAAGGTCAGTCAAGTGCGTTCTTGTTATACTTAAGGCAAAGTTTAACGACAGTATGTAGACTGTGTTTATAGCACTACGTATTTACCCTTTCTTTTGACGCGGGTTGCTCAGAATATTTTACTCATATTAATGTAAGTAGGGTTGTCTGTTTGCAAATATTTTGGCAGGAATATAAATGATTCCGTTATGCATAATGTAAAACTGGTGGTTTCAAAGCTTCATATATTTTGGCAGGAGTAAGAGCTATGAACTCAAAAGTATTAATCCATTCACTTCACATCAGGAGTTTAGGGTTCAAGCCGCCGTTCAAGTCAAGTAAGATGAGTGATGAATAGGTAAATATAATTATTTCTGCGGCAGTTTTGAAGTGATCATAAACAGTGAACAGTAGACATGTGCCGATTCGACGCCCACTAACCAAGAAACCCGATTCGTCAGCAACTTTTAAAGACGGAGACTATTCAGCAAAAAAATTACAAGCCAGTATCGTTAATTGAATTGGAAAATCAAAAATCTATCTAATCTTTATCTTATCTAAATCACCAAATAAGACCAATTGGGGTGAAAAAAGAATGTCGACGCTGCCGACTAGTAGGCCAGCCGAATATTCGGCAAAATCTAAAGTCGGCCCATCTTATTTTAGGCATTCTTGGTCCACTTTAGGTTTGACCATTTCCCAATCCTACAAAGAACATGTGATACCTAGCAAGCTACTACATAAAGTGTCGCTCAATCTCAGTCAAGGGGTACGTTTGTTCCACTGATGTTAGAAAACAAGGTTGTTTAGTTCTTTCTAAAGCGCTACGACGACGCCCTATAAAAGTAAAGGGAGATGAAAAGACAGAATTTGATTTGATTTCTATATTACCTTATTTCTTGACTATTGCTTAAATGGCTTGAGAGGTTTTAGAGTGGCAGATGTAGTTATATTCATCTTTATTTCCTAAATACGAGTATTATAGAATATACACTTCGATACTGTCGATGGATATAAGGGGAGAGGGAGACCAAAAAAGAGATGGATGGATTGTGTGAAGGATGATATGTGTCGAAAGGGTGTGAGTACGGAGATGACAGCTGAAAGGGATGTATGGAAGAAGAAAACATTTTGCGCCGACCTCAAATGATTGGGATAAGGGCAGGAGAATGATGATGATAGAATATACACTTCCTGACTCATCTATCGGCCTACCCAGCATTTTGTTTTTTTGGCCTATAGCTAATAAATGACCACGCTGAATACGTTAAAAACAACCGACTTCAATCGCAACAACTCCAATTTTGCTATGTTTTTGTTGATTTTCTCAAAAACCGCTAAATCGATTTCGATAAAATTTATATAGGACCACCTATGAAGTATACCCTTTTAAACAAAAAAATAATTTTCCAAATCGGTTTAGGCGTCTTCGAGTAATCGGTGAACATACATAAAAAAATAAAAATAAAAGATTCCGACGAATTGAGAACCTCCTCCTTTTTATTGAAGTCGGTTAAACACAAATGTTAGGTAAAGAAAACATCCGGCCGGCAAGCCGGCACATTAGCAGTCTTTTTTGTAAACTATAATTAAAACTCAGGAATAACCTATAGCAGGGGTCACCAAATGGCGGACCGCGGTCCGGATCCGGATCTATTTTCAACCGACTTCAAAAAAAGGAGGAGGTTCTCAATTCGTCGGAATCTTTTTTTTTTTTTTTTTATGTATGTTCACCGATTACTCGAAGACAGCTGAACCGATTTCGAAAATTCTTTTTTTTTTAAAGTGGAAATACTTCACAGGTGGTCCCATTTATCGAAATCGATTCAGCGGTTTTTGAGAAAATCAACAAAAACATAGCAAAATTGGAGTTGTTGCGATTGAAGTCGGTTGTTTTTAACGTATTCAGCGTGGTCAATTATGTGAGTCCGGAAGTGTATTTTAGGTAAGTATTTGGTTTGGCTTTTGATTAATATTGGTTAGGTTATTTTTATCTTAACAGAGTCACAAATGCAGGCAAATTCGATAATTTTACGAATCAACATTCGTATTAGTTTAAAAATGGTTCTTCAGTATGCATAAGTCTTATCTAACACTTTCTAACATCTCTGGCTCTTCAGTTAAAAACAGGTCAAGTGTGAGCCGTTCGTCGATTTGTCCGCGTCGGCTGACAAGCAGCCGGCGAGGATTGAATACAGGATGTTCAGTCGAGCCTCGTATCCAGATCCATTTTAACAGGTGAATACTGAATAGGCTACAAATTTCAGTGAAAGCAGAATTTCTAGATAACTGATTCACGAAGATCAGGAAATAGACCAGTTGCTCGATGACCAGGTAAAAATGTTAATAACATAACTTTGTTCCGGATAATTATTGAAATAACCATAGTACAATATAATATAATGTTTCCAAATTCGAAATAAAAAATAACTATTTATGTAACACAATATTATTTTTGATTGGTAATAAAAAATGATTTGACTAAATGAAAAATTCCGAATTCCTGATCATCATAGCAAATGTTATCTTAAGACAATTTCTTCCAAGTCACGTATGCCATCCAAAAAAAAATAAAGAAGAAGAAAATCTTTGAATGGTTTGCTAATTGATATGGAAACTTTTCATTTCAAATTAACAGAGGTCAGATACATAAGCTTGGTTAATTACAGTTACAGAGCCTTGCCCGCCAGAGCCAGCCCCGGGGAATCCCCTAACTTTCCTGTCTGTTTATGATATATCTGACGTTTAACAAACTAGGCTGCTTTGTAAATGGACTACCTACATGAATTTGTGTTGGCGATGCTTTTGTGGGTCTTACGAGTCCACGCTGTACAGTCAAATGTTAACATTTATATCGATACTTCTGGGCTCAAAGGGCGTATACGCTAAATATAACTTAGGCGTATACGCCCTTTGAGCCCAGAAGTATCGATATTATTTTTATGCCCCAGTACTAACTTGACTTTCTGATTTTTGTGCATTCGTCAAACAATTTTTAATCTAATTAAGATGAATCTAACGTCAACTTGCTCGTTTTAGAAATCAATCAAACCTTTTTGTAACAAAGGTGTTACTCAAAATCAAGTACTTATGAACATAGGAAAAATATTGAAAAAATCCGATCTACATTTTTTTTCAGTTCCCCATACTCCCCAGTCCTCCAAATTCTTGATTTACTACTCAGATTTAGTATGAGAAACTGAAAAAAAAAGGAGATCAGATTTTTTCAATGTTTTTCCTGTATTCTATAAGTTTGTTGTATGATTCTGCGTAACCCCTTATAACAAATACACTTTTTTTAACATCCTATATTAACATTTAAACACCCGTAAACTTTATCCCCAATTTGGGAGATCCTGTAAAAATCGAACTTTGTCTCCTTGAAATTATAACAAAACACTCAAAAATTAAAGTTAATCGAACAACACCTCGCATTACGAAACCTATTAGGGCATTTACGCTAATCTAGGTCAAATAAGTCGAGATGAATACACTCGAAACACATTACCCTGATTTTTTATTAGTCAGGTTAAATATAAAATTATACTACCTACATATGTTTTGGCCAAAATCAGAAAGAGAAGAAAGACTTAGTGATTACGAAAATACTACGACTCGTAGCAACTTACTACGCGACTACGGGCATCGCAGCCATACAATATCTGAAAATAATCGAATAAGCTAGCGACAACATTGCCCATCTCAGAAATATCACAAAACTGAAAATAAAATGAGTTTTTTTATCATATTTTCTATTTATTCATAACTGTGTAAAGTTACACAACATCAAAAAATATATAAATATGTTAAAGTAATGAAATTAAAGTACGTCAAAAAACAAGGAAATTATTTTATATTATAACTTAATGAGCCACGTTGGTCCCGCCTTAATTCCATTTTAATATGGACCTTCAATGAGCCTTTTTTAAGAACGCACGCACCTCAAAGGACCGCCAGTAAATAAGGCAGCCCCTATAAATAAACTGCTGGAAAACGGGCGAGAGATATACCTTCCAGAACCCTGAATCATTAAGTCCTGGGTAAGTTAATTAGATTCTCTTGGAAACAAGCTTCTGTAAACAGTTTTATATCAAATATTTATGTAATATTTAGCTTTTTGAAGTGTTTTTTTTTAAATAAGTCAGGATCTGAGTGCAGTATCAAGCAATGCCATCCATTTGCCCATTATCGTCTACTAGCTTCCGCCCGCGACTTCGTCTGCGTAGACTTAAGAATTGAATCCAGAATGTTAAGGTGGCGCCATCTAGTGACGAAGTGAAGATTTTGAGTCTTTAAGCATTCTTCCGGGAACCCAACCCACCTAAGTTTTCCGGGATAAAAAGTATCCTATGTGTCAAATCAACCGAGTGCTTTACCTATGTACCTACCAAATCTCATCCAAATCCGTTCAGTAGTTTCAGTGTGAAAGCGGAACAAACAAACAAACAAACATCCATACTTTCGCATTTATAATATTAGTGAGATAGTAAGATGATGAAGCGGTTAGCAATATTCGAATCCACACGACCTGAACTCACTGAATATCCATCCATCACTCACTTAGGTCACAGATTACCTTATACATCCTTTATACTCATGTTCATACATTATACAAATCAATAAGCGTATAGCTATTTTTATTACAGGTAGGTTTTAATACGCTGGATTTAACAATATAATGATTTGATGATTAATGTTATAATTGCTTTTCTGATTTGTTGAATGTTTAAGGCAGAAAATGTGCCTAAATAAAAGGTTTAATGCAGATATTCAAAATTGAATTTCTGATTGTGAACGCTACTGTTATATGTTGCTTATTATTTATGAAAATATTATTGATGAAACAAGTTACTTAATTATTTTCATTTATACTGAATATTTAAAATTAAATTCTTTCGACAGCCTTTCTAGTCATCATTATCACCAACATCAGCAAAACATTAACACTGTTGAACAAAGACCTCCCCAATAGACAAAACCTTTTTTTCGTTTACTTTGACTAAATATTATTATTTGGGAACAATTTCTAAAGGCAGTTTTTCAGTTTAATCAAGCGTACCTTAAACGTACCTAAACATATAATATAACACATGGGCTCAGGTAAGTGAATCAGAACGCACGATTAAGGACGCTAAAAGCACCAGAGCGCCAACAAAAGATACATTATACACACAGATAATAAATCTCAAAACGCGCGAGAGAATTTTTTGTTCAGAATAAAAACGCACATGTGAAAAGCTTCCAGCCCGTTGGTTCAATGCAATGTGGTCAATATATCATCGCTGGATCTCTCGGGAACAGCCGCCGGCGCGGCGCGGCAGTACTGAATCCCATCTATCTGGTTTTTTCACGAGAACTTATTCGGTTTTTCCGACGAGCCTCCTGATAACAGATAAATATTTCAATTGAAGAGCAGTGGCTCGACCACTGCTCTTGGTAGAATTTAGAATAGCTCAGCCGTTCCAGTGCGAGATCATATTCGACTCATCTTGAATTCATGCCAGTACCCTATCTGAGTGTCACAATCGCAAGTAGGATATGTATGTATTTTAGTATGATAGATATGTATTTTAGTTTGCGAATTAATAATTTGTAATCAATGCGACTAGGTTTTTGATTTTTGAGTTCAGTCTATACAATAAGATACTTGTTCATATTATGGTATTGTGTGATACAAAACTATTCCAAAGATTCTGGTAAACTCTTATTGAATTTATATTTTCAAGCTATGTCCTCTGCTTTTTGTTTTCCACGTGTAATAACATTAAAGACAGTTTATTGTTCTATAATTAAAATATTATTATTATCTGTAATATAAAGAAGAAAATACAAAAAGACTGTCTAGTGAAGGTCGTGGCTCTACGAGTATGATTGTCGAAACTTGAACCTAGTAGTGGTAGCAAACCACTTAAAACGAAGCTGTCTCCGGAGTTAAAAACCTTTTCTTGTAATCGGTTCTCAGTTAATCTGAATCATAGCTATTTCTCCATCACAATCACAAAATTTAAAAATTTTCTAATTCGAAACGTGAAATTAATACAACATCTACGTTCCGCTAACAGTAAGAAGCTTCTAAGCGAGATCAATAGAAGAAATAGAAAATACCATTGTGTCATTTTTCTAGCTCTTAGGAATTTAATAATAGTTAGCTATAAAGATGAAAGTATAAACACATATAGGTTTACCTCGTAACTTCAGCTCTTGAGTTTACGCTACAATATAATTTTCATTAAACCTTATTACGAGAGATAGTTTTAACGGGACTTAGTACCAGGCGCGGATCCAGGGGGGGGGGGGGGGGCAATTCTGAACGCAGTACTTCTATAAAATGCAAATTAATAGAGGCATTTCTTAACTATTTAAAAAATTTCGCGCTCGCTACGCTCGCGACTTTTTATATTAATGGTCTAATACCATCGACCGCTTCATAAATACGGGTACACTGAAAATTTGCCCCCCCCTGAATGAAATCCTGGATCCGCGCCTGCTTAGTACCTAATAAATGTTGCCGTTCCGGTCCATTCTGAATGTCCACGGAAACAAAGTTTCGTTCACTCATTTAACGTTCGTTCGTAACGTTCGTTTCGTTTTGGTAACTGCCTAAATTAACAATAAATTCAACGGCTTGATGTTTTGAAAACAGGCTCTGAAAGTTTCAAAAGTTTTATTGGTGTTCGGTGCGATCTTAAACATGTTTTTCTTTACAGGTCAACTTTATGCACAGTTTCCAAGATACAACGGATCCGTGTCCTATGCTTTGATCGCTCTTTAGCTGTATGTATAATAATAATAGAAAAATCTGTTGAGTACTTGCAGCTTAAAAGAGGCCGTTACGTTTTTCTATGCATTTTTTAGAATATTTTTTTTCTTGTGTTATTTATTTTCCAGTCTTTATTTAAGCGCTGTGCGAAACTTCAATAAAATCGGTTGAGTAATTTTATTATAAAAGAGCATAGCTTTTTTCATGCGTATTATCAAGTATTCCCGAGCAAAAGAGATTTTCCCGCTTTTTTTTTCAGGGTCCAAAATAGCATCTGTTATTTATGACTCTGTCAACTACTATAGCAAGAAAAAATAAATTCGTTACTATAATTTTATATGATCTTAGGTAGTTCGTGTCTCCGGGAAAGATGTATTTGTGGTAACTAATAATTTATTCTATTAGGTAATTATTTTATTCATTTCAAGTATGCTTCATAAACTATTTCCAAAAAAAAACTTCTAGGAGGTCTACTTGAAAACGACGGCAGAAGCATCTAACTTTATTAATGCTTTTTACATCGTAAAAAGTTACCTACATGGACGAATATTGCAGATGACACAAGAGCTAGTGCAATTTACTTATTACTCGCCGTTCGGCCCGCCTTCTCGCTCTTCTCCTACCTACTTCACTCCACTAGACAGACATGGCACATAAAACGCATTATGTATATTAGAGATGGCTTTTCATAGAAATAATTTGTACCTACCGTTGAAAAATGGACCGGACGGTTCTTGCGCTTTTAAATTCACGCCTGATTGCACAAAAAGACTTAAACACATTTGAAATAGCCCAGTCTGAAGGGGAATATTAAGAGTTTTGCCCTACCAAAAAAAATAACTTTCGACTTCGAGGAGGAGCAAATTATTCATTAAATATTTGGTTTTGGGAAAACATTCCACACATAATAGGTATATAAATTTCAAGTCATTTCTCATACCGTTTACGAGCTAGAGGCCCGTGTTATACGGACGGACAGATCGATTAAAAGCAGGGTGACAGCAACAGTCTTTCGTTTTGCACTTTATTTACGAACATTCTTGGTATTCATCTTACACCATCTATCTGCTAATAAACACACCACATCCACATATAAACGAGAATTGTCTGAAGTTCGCTCCACCAAAGTCATCGTAAAAGCTACGATACTTTATCGACGTTAACTTCAGTATTAAGAGTTACTCGAACTCTAATGAAGTAAATTGCAAACCCTTGAGGTGTTATTTAAATTAATCAAATATTTTATTAGTTATATTAAAATACTTTGCACTAGGTAGAAAAAAGACGATGTGTAAAAAAAAACTACTACATCTACAAAATCTACATCTGTTGTTGTTGTTGTTTTCCTATGGTACCCCAGTAGTACAAAGGGCTCGCGATCCGCTTCGCTCCAACTCAGCCCAGCTGCTCGGCCCAGCCACCTGCTTCCGGTCGGCTTCCATGTAACGCAACCCTGGGGGAGTTTTCTTCTCCTCTTCGCAATGTGTGCCCTATCCACTTCCACTTGCTTTGAGCAATTTGTTGCTTGATGGGAATTTGATGGCATCGCTTCCATAGATCTTCGTTACGGATCGTGTTCGGCCAGAAGATGCGCAGGATGGACTTCAGGCTTTTGTTGACAAACACTTGGAGTTTGTTCATCAGTGCCTTCGTCTCTTTCCAGGTCTCACAGCCGAACAGTAGGACAGACTTTTCGATCGAATTGAAGAGGGATATCTTGATCCGTCGGGTAAGCACGTTGGAGTCCCAAAGTGGCTTTAACTGGGCAAATGCACCTTGAAGGCATTCTTGATCCTGGCCTCAACGTCGTCGTCAGATCCACCGCTGATGGTCACAGAAATTTCGAGACGGATTCCAGGGTGGCACCACGGAGCGTAACAGGCCGTTTGTTACTTGACTGAACTCTCATTTCTACTGTTTTCTTAGCGTTGATTCGTAGGCCCTTGTCTTGAGCTTCCTCTCGCAAGGAGTCTAACTTCGCTTGCAGATTGGGTAGAGTAGACGAAATCAACACTGTCTGCATAGTTGAGGTCCTCCAGCTGCGAGTCATCACTTCACGGGATGCCCCCCGGTGTGTCTGTCACCTTCCTCATGACGTCGTCGAGCAGGGTAATAAAGAGCAGCGAAGATGAAATGAAATGAAATTCTTTATTTGCGTATGATTTTGGGTACAAAATAGGGTGGAAGCTTAGGGTTGAATCCATACAAAATCTGCACTTATTCGAGCGTGCAAATATTTGTCCATGGGTATAAGGTACATACATGTGTTTTTATAAATCATAGTGAACATGCCATAATAATCTACTTCTTATTATCATGCTTCTAAAAATATTCCGTAATAATTTCAGTTAACCTCGTCAAAGTATTCTTTAATCGAATAGAAACATTTATTAATTAACCATACATGTAACCGGGGCTTAAACTGGCCTCCCGACAATGATCGTAAGTCATCTGGAAGGGAGAGTTATAAACATCCATTGCCATTGAGTGCACATTTTTTCGTGACATTGTTAGTTTATACATAAATATGGCAATTTTATTTTTTGGTCTGTCTCGTAACTGTTTTTTAAAAACTTTCTGTTGAATAGGGAACTGTAAATTCTGGGTGTTCTTTGACAAAGATACAGATTTGTTTGATATAGAGACCAGTAACGGTGTGAAGCTTATATTTGATAAATAATGGTTTGCAAGATTGCAAGTACTCTGCACCAGCTAACGCTCTAACACACTTTTTTTGCATTACAAATACTGATTCTATGTCTGTACAATTGCCCCATAATATAAGCCCATATTGTAGGATCGACCCCACATGAGAGAGTAGGCAATCCTGTTTCATTCCCATGGTCATTTGGATCGGCTCCCCCAAGACTTGGTTGTGTACCTGTGTGGACTTGGTTGTGTGTAAATCTACATCTACTTATATAAAAAAGATTTCGAGTTTTGACTATTGGTACCTTTAAAATTCAAAATGTCGGCTACGGCTTGTTTTGTATGAATACTTACACAATAAAATCTACTCTACCTTTTGTGGGGCAAAAATATCGAGACACTGAGCTTAAAATAACGTCGCGTGAAATTATACTTTACTTGAGCTTAATTTCATCAGTATGGTGGATCAGTAACTCGGGATCCTAGCTAGAGAGCTTTTGTCGTCGGCTGACAAGCTTTTTTCCAATCGGTGGTTTTGTGTATACAGGGTGTAACAAACAGTGTAGCAATACTTTAGGGTGGAAAAAAGACGTTTTACTCTGCCTTTGAATTTGAGCAACTTTTGTAACAGGATTTTGTTAACTTGAAAAATAATCAGCAGTTTTTTTTTTCGATTTTATCAACGTCGTGAAACCGAAGTTGTTCAGTGTCATACTAAAAATTGCTACACTTAACATATATACGAGTATGTTAACCTAATTGCAACTAATAAATAAAAAATATGCATTAATACGTATTTAAAAGCAACATCTACGTTTAATACTAAAGATAATACATACTAAATAGAATACAATAATTACCATCAAAATTTACAAAAGTGACAAACAAAGGCCATTCAAAACGAGAAAACATAAGCATACGTAATCCTACTGCGCTAACAATAACAAACAGGAAATTCAGTAGATACCAATTTTGTTTAAAGTATCGCGGTAAAAGACACAACAAATTGTCATTTTAATTCGCTGTTCACTTGACTTTACGGTGCTATAAACGAGATTAGATTTCAGGCTGCATCTACAACCCCCGAGGTATCTTATTTCTCTCACCCGAGATTAAAAAAATAGCCAAAGGACAAGAAATTCTATGCGGAAAAAAGGAGATCGTAAAAAGTATAAATAAAGTTTTAATACAAGTCGCAAAACTTTTGAGGGCCGGTGAAGAAGACTTTACCCAGCAGTGTTAGTTTCGGAGCATCATTCATAATCTATCTATCTATCTATCAGCCGAAAGACGTCCACTGCTAGACAAAGGCAGTCCCCAAGGATTTCCACACCGACCGGTCCTGTGCGGCTCGCATCCAGTGGCTTCCTGCAACCTATACCAGGTCGTCGGTCCACCGAGTCGGAGGCCTGCCCACACTGCGTCTTCCGGTGCGCAGTCGCCATTCGGGAACTTTACTGCCCCAACGGCTATCTGTTGTACGAGCTATGTGCCCCGCCCACTGCCACTTAAGTCTAGCGATTCTGAGAGCTATGTCGGTAACTTTAGTTCTCCTACGTATCTCCTCATTTCTGATTCGATCACGTAGGGAAACACCAAGTATAGCACAATTCACAAGATAAGAAGTAAATATTTTTTTTTAGGCTGAGAGCGACGAATTCAACGATGGATTGCTTTTGGAACGCATCACAGGGGGAGTTGACTACATGAAAAATAAATTACGAAATATTATTGACTAAATAACTATTCTATTCTATTTTTCTATTTGGCATTCTACATCTCATATTGAGCGTGATTTTGCCAATGTCAAGTGAAAAATGGGAGAATCTTCAATTAAAAAAATGGCGAAACGCCAATGTCAAGTGAAAGTGATGGCTGTAAGGGTGATGGGCACTTAAAGACGCTCCAAGTGGTGGTTTGCTGCCGGAACTCGGAAAACGGAGCTGTCTCCCGAGTTAATCGTCTTCTTATGACCGCTTTTCTCTGAATCTGAATCACAGCTATTTCCCCATCACAAAAATAACGTTGAAACTATTCTAAAACGGAAATAATTGAAAAATTAACTCGGCAAACGTGTGCTCGGTACAGAGTCCCGGCAACCAATCGACTAAATAGCTCTTTAATTGAAATTATTGAAAAACTTAATCACTTTAATTTTCATTGCATTTTCAATTTTTAATTTATAAAAATTACCTAATAAGTATGCGAACAACTGTTTTGAACTATGACGTCATCGTACAAAATTTCAAACATTTTTAGAACAAAATTCTGTTTTTGACATTTGATAGTTATTCAAATGACTAGCAGTCAACTACGGCTTTTTCTGCTAACATTTACTAAAAAGCCATTAAACAGAAACAAAACAAATAATTCTCACAGGTGTATCTACAAACAAACAAAACATAGGAAGATAGAAAGATTAAATGTTTAATCCCAAAGAACACGGTCGGTGTTTCCCTTTAAATAGAAAAGGGCCATTAGGGAAGAAAAATACATTTTTCAAAGTGGATGTTCTCCTAAATAAAGTCCAAGCTTTATCAAAAGCCAGGAATTATCCCCTCGGGAAGTCCAAGATAAAATAACAATGATAGGTACTGAAAGTTCCACAATGTAAAAAATAACACCTATGTTAAAAAACTGTAAATGTATGAGTCGAACTCGCGCACCGAGGCTAGGGTTCTATACCACATCACAATATTTTATATGATATATTTTTAATTTAATATCTTCATTAGTACCAGTCTGGTTTACATTTGGTCGATTTATATCGTTTTACGATATTATTGTACATACGATATAATTACACCAAGTTTAAACCTTGTATTTGTATGTATTTACGATATAGCAAAAACTACCTATACTAACCTACCTATGGATTATTAATCTGATAATAAACAGCTATTTATTTAAAAACGTGAAAAGATGTCTCTGGCATATTCTTATTTTTTACATTTAGTCAGAGAGGAGATAATTTTTTTTAAGCTATCCACTATAATAAAAATATTCTGTGAAAATTTCAACTTCTTAAAAATTTTGGTTCAAAAGAGAGTCTGGTTTGGTTTAGTCTTTATTCTCAAGTCTATTTTGGTTCAAAGATTAGACAGATGAGTTACAGACAGATGGCATAATCTTAGTATAAGTTGGTCCCATTGGGTACGGAATCCTGGATTTTAGATAGAGATAAGTAACAGTAAATGACACGGCGAAGATGGCTTTATAATATTTATATTTACATCGCGTCTTCATCATCACTGGCCTCCCGCGCCCATCCCTTACATTGTTCTTCGAAAGCCACAAAACCACTACAATTTTTACATAAAATGTGGAATACTAGTATATTATTTTCATTCAGCAATAAGAAGGTGCAAAAATTAATTTTGTTACACCTACATATAACTATCCCTCCGATGCCCGTAGCTTTTTCCGAATGAAGGTTTCCGACCCTCAGAACTTTGTTCTCTTGCCTACATAACTGAAATCAGCTGATTTACTTTAGTTATTTATAACTATCCTTAGGGAAGGCCTTTGTTCAGAAGTGGACGTCCTTTGGTTGATGATGATGGTTTATTTATAGGTATCTATATCATAAATACACGTTAATTGTCGAGAATAACGAGAATGTACACGTGTTAAAAAAGTGCGTTTGAGATTTTAAGGGGTTACTCAGAATCAGGTATGTATAGAATACAGGTAAAATATAAAAAAAAAATTCTACAACTTTTTTTTCAGTCGGAAACTAAAAAAAAAATAGTTGTAGATCGGATTTTTAAATATTTTTCCTGTATCCTACACTTGATTCGGATTAACCCCCTAAAATTTCAAACGGATTTTTTTTAAATACTTTATACAAAGAGAACGTCTCTGAAAATAAACGCTTAATAAAATATTAATTAATAAATATCTGGCATAAGACCAGTGTAATTAGTTAAAAACATCACTTTTGGCCAAAATTACCGTTCACTTGATACCTCAAAATCTTTTTACACAGGATACCTGAAATAATTTTCATGAAGAGCTTTTATTAAGGCCCTCTTACAGAGGACTCTTAATTTACTTAAGTTTCTAGGTTCGGCAATTTAGAAACACGGGAGAGACCTTTTTAACAACTTTGGCAGCCAATATCTTTGAAATTGTACATTAAACGGTACACCTGTTCAAATTAGTTCTTGGAAAATACTACTTCATTTTATGATTACGATGTAGTAACTACGGAACCCTGATAAAAATAATTAGGATTTTATCACTGCTTAACTTTACAGCTATCACATTAATCAAACCGCAAACGGAATAGTTAATACAGATTAACGTTTGTAAAGCAATATATTTTCATCTCCGGTTTTTATTAACATCTAAGAACACATTTATTTTATTTCCGCACTCTATATATAATCATTAAACTGCCGGTATATCAGAGCGTTACCTTTCGTATTTCGAGGAACGTGCCTGCCGCACAGAGTAGCGAAAACCTTTATTTTTACTTCCACACACCTGCACCGCCGAGGTGCGAGGAAAACGTTTGGATTCCGAGTTCACTACGCCATATTGATTACGAAAAATGTTCATTGCATTTTTACACCTTCTTTTCCAATAAAATATTTTTAACTAGCTTTATCCCGCGGCCTCGCCCGCGTTGGTACCTTATTTTTGGAGAGCCGAGTGGCTACCGTAGAGCCATCAACACTTTACGCAATACCAGCATGAAATAATTATTTGTAATCAGTTCAAACATCTCCTACCGTGTTGTCTGTATCCTGCTGGCTGTACAGAGTGCACTACTTGAGTGCGACAAACGGATGTGTGATGAATGATAGTTCTGCGAATCACCATCGTGCGAATGCATGCTAGTGCGACACACTGAAAATCGACATAACTCTAGTGCGAAACACGAAATCAGGTGATATTATGTAATTCAAAATTCAAAAAATTCAAAATATTTTTTATTTAAGTAGATGCTGTACGCATACTTTTAAATCGTCTTTTTTTCTACCTAGTACAAAGTTCCTATACCACTCGGAACTTGTACACTCAACGTTTGGGGAAGTGTTAGCGGAGCGAGCATCAGTTAAAAAACAGAAGAATATGTGATTATTATTATTACTTGTAAGTCTGTTCGTCATCTTTAAGTGCTGAACTGATTTTGATATATTTTGTATGTATTATAGGTGTACAGGGTGCAACAAAATAGGTATACTGGTAACTGGAGCTTCTACATCATAAGCACGCGTGTCAAATCACCATAACTGGAATATCATGACACCGTAATAGCAGACTAGTTACAAACCACCACAGCTGATAAGAGAGTTACCTACTGTGTTATTAGTAGGCAGTTAGGTACCAACTGAAAGTAGATATGTAGGTGCAAATTTAGTAGCTGTAACATTGAGTTTGAAGGTTTGAAAATTATTTTTGACGTATAATCAAATAGACCTTAGAATCTGTAATACTGGATTTTGAAAAAAAAACCCTTCACAAACTTTATTTTTATACACCATTAAAAAAACCACCTAGTATAATCGTGAAAAATTTCGTAGAAGGTGAACCGGCTGGTTACATTAAAAAAGAGTTAGGAATCCTTGGTGAATTGAAATCGAGTCTCAAAATCCCGCGGATGTGAAACTGAATTGGTAGGTTGGAAATAAAGCTAAAAGGAACTTGCGGAAATAAAACTTTCCCTGCATTCTTATGCAAACAAAGTAGTAGCGCCAAAGATGGATCTATTTCCTAGCGCCGCTGTGGTGATGCCAGAAGCCAGGAGCTATGTGTATTACAGAGTTGCGAGACTACTAATTCTATTTATTTTAACTTTATTCTTTTTTACGATTTTAGCAATGTCCTTCATGTTCGAAATTAATGTAAAAGTAGAAGCTTTAGTTTACGTGACCTACTTTGTTACATACTATTTATTTCTACGGAAGCGTCGATACCCGTGGGATTTCCGGTAATTTCAGAAGGAAATAATGATGCCGCCGGTCTGAATGGATAGTGGCAATCTCCCTTATCCCCTGAGGAGGTAGTTCTGTATCGAGTTAACGCATATTTTTGCCGCAAATCAATGAATTGCTAATGCGAGGGTACGGTTCACGTATCTTAAAATTGTTAGTTAATAAATAATGATTCACTGTAGATGAATTCACTGCTAAACATATTAAGAACATTGCCTTTTTGCCAATTTTGTATGTATGGATACCAATGTGGAGTCAACTGGAGAAGGTTGTTCAGTGTGATGAATTAGAACTATCACTTAACAGGTACAGCCTGTATAAAATATGTATAAGTATAAAGTATAACGTTCTAGTCTAAGCTAAATGTCGCGAAGACCGAGTACATGGCCTATGGTAGTACGGATCCCGAACCCATAAAGGTAGGCACAGAGTCCGTTGTTAAGACGGACAAGTTTAGATACCTAGGATCTGTCCTGCACGAGTCTGGGTTAATCGACCATGACATTTAAACTCGGATTAGCGCAGCTTGGGTGAAATGGTGGGAAGTCACCGGGGTTATTTGCGACCGCAGGATGCCGGTGAAGTTGAAGGGCCTCGTGTACAAGTGCATCATCCGCCCCGTACTACTCTATGGCAGCGAGACGTGACCAGTCCTAGGAAGACATGTCCAGCAGCTTCACGTCGCGGAGATGATGGAAATGCTGCAGTGGAGCACATCTATGGTAGCCTCAGTGTCCGACACGTAGCGGACCAATTGCAGGAAAGTTGTCTCCGATGGTTTGGTCATGTAAGCCGCAGACCGCCAGAGTACTTTATTTATTTATTTATTTTTACTGAAGAGGATATTGAAGATCGGGCAAAGTGGAGTAGATTGAGTCGGAAAGCGGACCCTGGCTCCAGCCGGGATAACGCTATGTAGAAGAAGAAGGGACTTCTAGTCTGGGGCCAGATAACTGCATGTACATAGTCCCAATATATATCTTCTTCTTCTTATCGTATGGCACATTCAACCGTCCTATCTACAAGGTATGGACGGCGCGGCGGTTACCTAGTATTGCACTTGGCATTACCCCCGGTCATGTGTGTGGAATCGTGCAACGCGACCGTCATACAGATCTAGAAATCAGGTGTGCAGGTTTCCTCACGATGTTTTCCTTCTCCGTTAAAGCAGTCGTCAATTTCGTTAAACCCTGTATAAAATATATGTGTCCTAAGACATTGTATGTCAATTTATTTATCTGTTGGTGTGTTTAAATATTTATCAATCTTTTGTTCCCATATCACAGAGAATCCTAGCTTAGCATCAGATATCCGCGTGTAATTTGTCCTACACCTCGTCCATTTCACGTTGGAATAATGAGGATATGGACATCCATCACGTGGACAAACACAGATTGCGCATATCGGTTTTGTTGCATCTACTCCTGGGTCACAGTTGCAACGATCACCGATTTTAAAGAAATATTTTCTATTTACCATTGTATGAGCTAGATAAATATAAATAATATTGGTTCAGTGATTTACTTTTTTGCCCCAAAATTAAATTTTCAGAGCCACAGGAAAATACAAATAATTTCTAACACGCTTTTATAACTTAAAATTTTAAAAAAATCTAAAATTCAAAATCATTTTATTTGCTATGAATAGGTGTTAATTACAGATTAGAATGGTTTAGAAATGTAGAAAATCTATGATTCAATAACTATTTGTGTTGAATTGAGAAAATCTACTTTGAATAAAAAGTTAAATTATCACTCGTTAGATCATCAACTGACAGAATTAAAGGTACCGGGGGAGGAAAACAGACCACGCCATTGCTGCCATAGTCACACGGGAAGTTAATACATTTTTGACAACCACAAAAATTATCAAATATTTTATCCTAGCATTCTGTAAAACTATACACAAACCAGGTAAGAGTCGATATTTTTTTAATAATTTACTTCCAAGTTTCCGTACCTACTACCAAGGTAATCGTTGCAACTAGGTGTATTTGAGAACGTGGCCTGGATGCAACAAAATTCGCCATCAGCATAGCCGTGTTTTGACTTAGTTACCGGATTAGAACTCCTCTCGGTTCCGGTGTTAGAGACATTAGCAGTTTAAATCTGGATACATAAATGTTGTACTTAACCACCCTCTAATGTTCTGAGCAGCTTGGGTTGATTTTGTACGTGGTACGAGTGAAAATTAGTAAGTATGCAATGTAGATAATTTGTGTTTCTTTTCCAAAAAATATTTATGATAGGATATAAATATGATCTTGTAAATACTTATACAATATACATCCCTCTTTAAAAACAATATGCTATGCAATAAAGGTATTGAGTATAGATAAATATAAATAGGAAATAGGAATATTCACACAAATTACATGAATAGACTTAATAAAGCAACAAATCCACATGACATACCAATTCATTATTTTTTAGACCATAAATTATACGTGTATTTTGTAACGTCATGGCTTCTGGCTACTACACCGAGGGTCGTCCAGTCACTAGCAGATTTGTTTACTATTTGTCTAAATATATGTATATATAACATTGAAAATTTCGTTGTTCACTAAAAAATAAGATAAAGAATAATTACACTTTAAATTGAGTATAGTGCACGTGTGTTGAGGGCCTAGCAGTCCGTCACAGATCCTCCGGTATATTGGAAACCTACAGTCATTCCGTTTGGAATTTTCCAATATCCACGGTGAAGGAAATGGGCATCGTGGAGGAATGCAACTGTGTGGTGTATGGGGTGCCCCTACAGTGCACAGTGGGAATTATAATGCCTTCAAATAAATCAAAATGGTAAGTGAATAATTAAATATTAATAATATAAATAATAAATAATATCTGGGACAAATCACACACGGTCATCTGGCCTTAAACTAGGATTCCCTGTATCTTGGGAACCAGAAACTAATATACATACACATATACTTTTTTTAAATACATACATATATAGATATAATACACCCAGACTCAGAGCAAACAATTCTGCTCATCACAGAAAAGTTTGCCCTGTGTGGGGATCGAACCCACGACTCTCGGATCAGAGGTCAGGATCGCCTGACCTCTGATCCGAGAGTACCTAACCTAACCACTTAGCCACCGAGTCAGTCAATATTTTCAAATTATTTTCCATTTATAGATTTAGTGTCTATTATTTATGCAAGTTTAATAAAGTAGATAGTTCTAGTAATAGGTGATATCAGTTATAATCTCAGTTCACACGAAGACTGTATGCGATGCACCTGCCTGGAGTAAAAAAAAATATTTTTTTATCACTCTACGTATATTTTCCCCAAAAGTAAAAAAATGTGTATTAATTAACTCTACCTATATTCTGCTCAGGGTATATAAATAACTATTAAGTCGAATATAACCTAGCTAACGCCACTCGTGGCGTAAATGCTAAATTCGTTACTAATCGTCATATTTTTCCATTGCGAAAGTTTTTCAGTATCATGTTGTACACCTAGGTAATATTTATAAAGTAGATTCTAAATATTTTCCAATTTCAAAATCCCCAAAAAGACCACTTAAAAATAGCACATAAAGATAGTTCTTCAGAAAATGTACTGTTATAAAAACTGTCAGGAATCCTAATTTAAATCTTTCAAACTTTTCTAATTGTCATAGATATGATTAGCACTTATTCTCTCATATTTTTCATTTATTAATCGCGTAATTCGCAACGCTTGACTAGTGAACAGTACTTTTACTCACTAATAAGAGTCGTTCACACATCACGTTGTTGCAATTTGTCTGAAACCGTATGCGCACAACATGTTACCTATGTATCTTCTTGTGAACGTGGCTTATGTTTATGGGGTTCTAAATGAAAGTAATTATTGTACATTTAAGTACTTAGTTTTAAGTATATGTTATAGTAAAAGTGGTCTATTGTAATAGTATATTACAGGATAGTAAATGGTAGTAACAAAGGAGTAAAAATATTCTGAATAGGACTTCTATACATAAAACAGAAATTCATTTCTGAAATCGCAAAAAAAATTTAAATTAATTTTCCTACAGGAATTCCATGTCCAAATTCAAAATTTCATATTGACTCGCACATTAAGCAATTTACATCATAATAAAATAAAATAAAACCGTTGAAAATTAGAGGCATTTTTTTCTTGTTTTTGGTAATTTCATCCCTTTGAAATATGTATAATGTAATTTCCATATATTATTTGGACTACATTAGCTTTATTGATATAGTATTGTACTCGATATAGTATTGTATTGGTGATTTACCTTTACACCTCCTTTTATTAACCTGAACCCTAACTCAGTGTCACCACTCATTCCGATCTTGTATTACTGAATCAAAATGGTACCTAACTACGTGCAGAAACAGCACAAAGTCAACTATAATACCTTCCAATAAATAGCATTTACTTAGCTACGCTGTCCAAAAGGTGTTTTCACTTCATTAATCGATGCTGGCGAAGCTGCTCAGACGAAATTGAATAACAACACTTCACCTGAAGAGCCCGCTGCAATCCCCTTCACGATGGAGGCTTCATTAGAAATTCACTTGAGCTGATAAAATTAATTTTTGAATCCACTTTTAGACAAAAAATTTATGCTCCATAACTTTGATCATTTACTGTATACACATACTTTTGTGAGGAAAACAGCTCAGACCTGGGAGAAATCGCTTTAAGATATAAGACCGCCTTTGTATGTCAATTGTTTCTTTGATTTTTGTATAGTTCTCATTCTTATTTTTGGTGTGTAATAAAGTATGTCTAATTTATCTTACTCTTCTTTATCCAATCCTGAGATCTTTACGAGCGAAATTTACATTTATCTTTACTTTTATAAGGTCTTTTCCTATGGCTTTGACCACAAAGCAATGACACTATTTTTCTCATGGAAACTGGATCCATCCCTATAATATTCCTTAATTACGGTTCATTGTGCCACATGATAAGAAAGCAAGAGACGTTAAACAATTTCCTACACGCATTTCGTATGATTTGCGAAAAAATATCCAAATTGGCTAATCACCTGATCCATGTAATAAACAACTTCGAATTTTTTTGAGATTCCACTACAACTTTCTTTGAAAAGTGTTCATGACGATTAACAATAAGAAATAAAATAAATTTGTATGAATAAATTAGGTACCAGTTTATGTATTGTCGGAATCTTCGTGTACAATGAATACGTCATCTAATACAAACGCTCCAAAACCACCAAAGATAAGGCACCCTCAGACATCAGCTGCAGCTGTTTGCGAGCAAACCTCCAGCAATATGTATTGGCAGCAAACGGCAAACACCTGCCGCTGTTGTTTGCCCAGCGTGGCGCCAACCGCTGCTATGTCGGCCGCGTTAGACCCAGCTGTCGTGAATTACTCAATAACTTCTGAACAAGATTTCGTGAATATACAGGCTTGTATTTTCCTTTAGACAGAACTTTCCACTTACCGCGATACTTGAATCGAATGGAAAATATACAGGGTGTAACAGAAAGGTGTGATAATACTTCAAGGTTGGCTTTTACCCATCAAACTGAACAACTTTTGTTCTACAACTTTGTTGAAATCGCAAAGAAATCGGACTTTTCATACAAACTTGGTTCGCCAGCTGATCGATTTGTATGAAAAGTCCAAAAAAAATTTTGCGATTTGAACAAAGTTGTAGAACAAAAGTTGTTCAGTGTGATGGGTAAAACCAACCTTGAAGTATGATCACACCTTTCTGTTACACCCTGTATACATTATATTTAACCTCAACAGGTTTCCTCGGCAATTCGGAATTCCTGATCATCATCATGACGCTATTGAAGTAAGTAGTAAAGTGGCAGATTTCCTAAAGTCCCCGTCAATAAACTGGCCAACAATTTATTTGAACTTTAGTATTTTAAGCGTTTAATGCAAATTGTCGAAGTTGCAAAATGCTAAACATAAAATCTCATATTGTGTTTGCTTACTTATAATATTTAATGACATGAGTTATTAGTATCAAATGTGGCTAATTCTAGATTTAATTTCTAAATTTGAATATTTGTTGGTAGTGTAGTTGTCTACTTAGAACAGGCGCCTATCAGTTTGAATAGCATAAAAAAGAAATCGAGTCAAAATGACGAAATTTGAGTAATTATTTATATTAGAAAAATACTATACATTTGTGTACATTCCTACCTAAACACCATGTATTTTGCGAAACTATACAAATATTACTGCTAACTGCTCACCCATTCACAATCTCGAGCTCGCTTCGACGTACTTACGTTTTAAAGTGGTAGGTATTACAAAATAATGTGCTTATGAATCTCACGTTTAACCTAAAGGAGGCATGCAAATATTACGTATGGTTTAAATTATGGTTATAACAAAGCCAAAAAAAATATCGTAAATTAGACATCAGAAATGACATTATGCGGATCGGACATCGTACGTCTGCACTTGATTTTATGGATCGTACAATATGCCCCCAAACCGGTGCCAGCTAGCGCCCGTGTGCCTACTGAACCGTGTCTGATAAATCTGACGGCGAAAGATGTGCCCGCCGAACCGTCGGGCTGTCTACTTATCTATGGAGCTGCTACATGGTGTCACGCGATCAATCATATGCCCTAATCTGCTTTTTCCGATGATCGATACTCTTTATTGTGCAGCAAGACTCTTAATTTGGTTGAAAAGATTTAAAGCTACCTAGCTATAATTAATTGATATTAAAAAAAATGTGTCTCACGGCGCTTTGCGTGGTCGCGTCGATCGCGCCGGTTAACCAACTACTGACACGTTCATAACCTGGATGAGTTTCACTGGCCTGGGGGTGCCCGAGCCCCCCCCCCCCCATGACATTATCAGCGGGGCTGAAAACCCCAATATTTTATATGAAAATACTGGTTTAACTTGCGGTCCCTCAACGATAATCACAAAAACTATATCCACGCGGGCGAAGCCGTGAGCGAAAGCTAGTTAGAAAATGAACTTTTTTCTGCCCTAGCCCCCCCAATATTTTTATAAAGGCGGCGCCCCTGATGAGTTTGACTGTAGTGGTATTTTTTTTGTGCTTCGCAGGACACGTTAGGCCGTTGTGCCGGTCGCTATCACTAACTCGATGGCAGTCGTTAAGCCATGTCAGAGACCTTTTAGATTGTTTAAATTTGTGACACTGGGGTTGTTCACTACTCCCTACACCACCAATTCGTAAGGAGTAAGGCCTAACCTTCCTTAGATATGGGTTCTTAACAAAAAAAAATCAGCAAACTGCAAAGAGTAAAGCCTCAAGAATGCTGTTATCACAAGAATCTTCCTTCACAGACTTTACTTTCATAGGGACCAACCATTTGGGTGTCCAGTATTTTTAAACACAAAAAAGCTTGTAAAAAGCCTTTTAAGTGTCCTGTACCTTATTATTTAAAAAAAGATAAATTTCCTATTCATCGTAAATAAGTAAATTCAAAATCATTCCCCTAATTACAACTTTTTTCCATAATATATGTAATTTAAAAACTTAGACACAGAAGATACGTTTCAAGAAAATAACTGAGAACAAATTATTTTTAGGACACCTTTGAGGTGTTTCCTAGTTCCTACGAAATCTCGTTGGCTGTGAATTTTCCTGGAAACCGGTAAACCTTAGCACGCGTATCCGGCCTTAGAGGGAAATTCAATTTTACTAAAAACATTTTTAATTTAATGCAGCCCGACTCGGAATATTGCGGGGGAAATTGAAAATGTTCCGCCATGTTTCGCGTATACGCATTTACGCCAATTACTTTAAAAGTATTTTGTAAGTTGGTAACATTTTCAAATTATGGTTCAGTTCGATAGGACATATATTTTTTAAAAAGATGAGATAAAAAATCTGCAATGCAACAGCTGTTGCAGTAAATATAAATGCCGAATTTCGCGCATTGATAAATTAATGTACATATCGATGGTATTTCTCATGGTTTTTCTCGACAATCATCATAAGTACAGATTTGTTTTTACAGCAGAGCAGTTTGAATAAGTTACAGAATTTATTTTTCTACTTATTTCTTCATACCAACATTTCAAACATTTGACTTTTAACAATACCCTTATATTGTAAAGTTACCATGTTTCTTGTAATAACTGAATAAATAAATAAATAATTTTCAAACTTCTCTGCTGTACAATTTACAAATATGCACTTATAATGATTGTCTTCTATACCATCGAATATTTTAGGTGTCATTACAGAATTTGAATCTTTTGTACAGTTGTTCAGTCTAATAAGTAGAAGCCCCAGTTACGGGTCCTTCACATATTTAGAGACATTCTGTATGTATAGTAGGTATGCAAACAAGTACGTAACCAACCTTATTACCTAAACTACATATTATGTCTGTTTGTACAGAAATTTCAGGTTGAGAATATTATTAAGAATAATATAAGTTAGGTCAAATTATATAGGTTTAGTTATGATATGTTTGGTTGTGTTCATCAATCCGGAAGACATCCACCATTAAACATAGGATTCTCCCATATACTTCCACAGATTGTTCTATAACAATACACAAGAACACACATAGGTCAATCGATAATTGTGTCGTTACATTTCAAACTGCGCTAAGTCCACTTACAAATATGGCCGAAATTATCCCAACTGACATAAAGTAAGTTAGGGATAATGTACTTCATGTCAGTGACATAAACGGCTCCTCCGTTGCGACGTGAAAGAAGGACAAACAAACTAACTCACTTTCGCATTTATGATATTAGTAAGGATTTTTTGCTACCACAGACGTAAACTAATGTCAATATTTTCTTTAATTATTTTAAAGACTTCTGATACATTAAAACTCCCGTTTAATCAGTTTTATACTTACTTTTCAGTAGGTATTTATTTTGCATCTAGATAAAAACTAATTAAATATTTATAGTACGAACCACAGACTTGCACCCCGCTCCCCCCCGGAGCGACGATATAAAACTTCTTTCGTTCGAACTATCACATTTCTGTCTGAAATACGACATATGTAAGCACAGAGGGCTAAAAGATTGCGAGACCAAAAGAGTCCTCACTCAGAAACTCCCTTTGATCTCACCCCAGTCATAGGTAACATTATTTAGTTACTTATTTAAACATCTCCTAAATAAATTCAACGTCGGTAAAATACGGGTTCTTTCAAGTTACGAATACATCTCACTAATATTATAAATGCGAAAGTATGGATGCTTGTTTGTTTGTCAGTTTGTTTGTTTGTTTATTCCGCTTTCACGCCGAAACTACTGAACGAATTTGGATGAAATTTGGTAGATAGATGGATAAAGGACTCGGCTAACACATAGGATACTTTTTATCCCGGAAAACTTAAGGGTTCCCGTAGGAATGCTAAAAAACTCAAAATTTCCACTTAGTCACTAGATAGCGCTATCTTAACATTTTCTTTCTTTCCGGACACAATTCTGAAGTCCACGCGGACGAAGTCGCGGGCGGAAGCTAGTCTGTAAATAAAAGTGTAAGAAAAACAGTAGGCAGCTAAATAGATATATTAAAGTAGGTTAACAGAATGAAAAACGAACGAGTAATATATTTATAGCAAAATTACAAATCCCTCAAAAAAAAATTCGCCTTATACGGGCTGTTGAGGATGATGTTGACGATGATCATGATGGAGTTACGTACAAGTTGTGTAAGGTCGTACACATTTTTAATAAGCTATTATTGTAATTTGAAATTGATAATGTGAAATAAATAAATCTAATCTAATCTATATGTATAGTTTACTGTAAAAAGATTCATCATAATTGTTACCATATCAAAAGAAGACCAGTTGACACCACTTTCTTAGTGTTTAGAAAAAAGATGACGAGTTAGAAAGTTTCAAGTTTGAATAAGGTCAAGTTCAAGAAAATGACGACGTCTTCCGGAGGGTAATCATTTGTTAGGAGAAAAATGTGTTTCTTACTATGGTTGCACCATAAGAAAAAAGAAATAATTGACCACGCTGAATACGTTAAAAACAACCGACTTCAATCTCAACAACTCCAATTTTGCTATGTTTTTGCTGATTTTTCAAAAACCGCTGAATTGATTTCGATAAAATTTATATAGGACTACCTGTGAAGTATACCCTTTTAAACAAAAAAAGAATTTTCCAAATCAGTTCAGACGTCTTCGAGTAATCGGTAAACATACAAAAAAAAAGATTCCGAAGAATTGAGAACCTCCTCCTTTTTTTGAAGTCGGTTAATAAAAACGGCTAGGAATATTATTATGTGTCATTATTAGTGATCGGAAATTTGGATTCAATTTCGTTTTTAGAAAGAATAGTATGGATATGCCTTTCCCAATAAATTTATAGATTTTCATAGAAAAATTCCTGGGATACCGGGATCGTAAAAAGATTCTTAATTGTTATGATCTGATTGTAGTGAATGTTGATCTTATTGAAAATTTTATGTATTCTATTATGTGTTTATATCCATAACTAATCTTATATACACAGGGTTACCGGAAATCTTGTAGGAGGTGATAGGGGGTCTAAAATGTGAAAAAATTAACTCTACGTATCTATGGCCAATACTTTCCAATTCTATTCAAAACGGCATGTCCATATTATAGCTCTAGCGGCTAGCTCCCCAATTTTAGGTATAATTGCATCTGAATTTCCGACCACTAGTCATTATAAAGATATTGTTTTTCAATGTTACCCTAGCCTAAACCAATCCTTCTAGTACACACCAGCACACACACAAAAGCACATTTTTTTTTGTGTTTTGGGCTATATTAGTCTCATTTCGATTTATTTCGCTGTGACAATACTTCCTTGGTAATGAGAATGAAAAACAAAATTATATAAATAATAATAATTTTCATCTTAGGTTTTCATAAAAATGTCAAGCAGCGCAGTTTCCGAATATTGGCGTAGCTAGGGATTTTTTTCTAGGGGGGGCCACACAGAAGAACTATAGTAGTCATTCGGGCCCGGCAAAGCGATAAAACGCGTTCTGCGCGCATTTTCAGATAGGTAGTAGCTCTATTGCGCGTTTGTATGGAATTTCGGTTGATCAGGGTTGGCTGGAAGAGATCCCTTTATGGGATAAGTCCGCCTTTGTACATGTATTTATTTATTGTCGAATATTATGTATTTTGTTTTATTTGTACAATAAAGAGTTTACAACACAATACAAAGAAGCGTTACCGCTGTGTACATAGGCGGCAAAAACACATTTTAAAAGCCCAGAAGCAACAGCGCCTTCCTTCGCCTTACGGCATTTAAACTTTATCAAATAAAGTATCTCTCATATTGCTTGCAGTTTGAGAAGTTTTTTGTATACCACTCTAACCCTTTTTCTATATCCCTCTAGTAAGGTAATTTACAAGGCAACAGAAATAATTGTCCTATTTATGTAAAAAAACGCTAGCGGAGCGAGCGCGAAAATTGTTAAGTTAATAGTAAAATATAATGCATCATTTTACCTTAAACATTTTAAATTTAGGTAAAGTTAGCGCAAATATTTATAATTTATCCATCGACGTAGAAACAAATGGACGACGGGTCTAGTACATAATTCACGAAAAAGCGTCCGCAATTAACCTATACACACGTAGTTATATGCATAGAAACAACACATTTGAATTTAGATCGTGTGTCATTGCATTACGGTTGATTTTTGATTTTTGTTTGCAACAATTTATCACCATACGAAGCTTCGACTGGAACGTACTTCGCCTTACGCAGCTTCGAGTGAAGAAAGAGAAGTAATGGAGTAGCTTGTCGTCACATATAATGTTTTTTTGTTGTTTTATATGTATTTTTTATTTTTGCAAAATATTGTTTATTTATTTTTTTATAACAAACACAGAAACACGCTTGAATATGAATTATACAGAGTGAAAACGATTCGAGGAAACAAAGTGGATTTTTTTCGGAACAAAGTATTCCTCTCGTCTCGATTCGGCTATAATGTTTTTCTATAGTGCACAACGTAAGGATCTCGGGGAAAGCTAAAACAAATAAAATATTTCATGTAATAAAAACAATAGAAAAAAGTAACAAAGTATTTTAATAAAAAACTTTATATTTAAAAGCGACTCTATGAAATTTTTGTTCCAAAGTTGTGATGTTCGATTGTTCGCTCATGGAAATCAAACTAAATGCGTAATTCAAATTAAAATAAACTACTGTGTTTCTTAGCAAAACAATACTTTAAAATGATAAAGCAAAGGTTTACTTACCGGAAATATGATACTCCATCCTGTTTTTTCACCTTGATTGTATAGTTTTTACAACTTTTTACGACGCAGTACGCTATTTTGGACGCGCAGTCAGCCGGCCGACCAAATGAAGACTGGCGCGAAATTACAACTCTTTTTGCGTTTTACTACTCTTTTGGTTCGGACACTTTTGAGCGCTGACCCGAAGTCCATTTGTTTCTATGTCGATGAATTTATCAAATTAAATACCTCCATTTACCAGCATTTTAGGTCACTTTACGCCCTCTTTTACACGCCTTCTTGTAAATTACGAGGCGGCGAAAGTAATTGTCCTATTTGTAGAGAAGACACGAGCGCAGCGAGCTCGAAATTTTCTTATTATCATATGACATACTTTTCAAAAAATTTACCTACACCCTTTGCAGACACGCAAATTAGGCCAGTCGTACAAGACATCGGAGGTCGCATTGGTTGCAACAGTTCTGATTTTTGGTATGTTGTTAGGGTAGATAACAGTAGTGTAAAACTAATTTTTCAGCTTCGAAAGACTTGTGCTAACTGCGTGGTGCTCCAAAAACATCGAAATTTTCGGTCATTTTTCAGGTTTTGGCTTATAACTTCTAAAAGATGCATTTTACGGAAAAAGTCATTATACACACTTATAAGAAGATACAATTTTCTATAATTTAAATGCAATTGCAGCTCTGTAAGTCTAATAGAACCCAAGATACAGCACTTCAAATATTGGCAATTTTCCCAAAAATGTTTGAAATTGTAGTTTTGCCGCCTTCCGAGCAGAATATCGGTTATAATACTTATTCTACGAGGAAAGTCATTAAGAACAAAGTTATACAGCAGTTATTGAGCTTTAATTTAAGCACAAACTGAAGTTTATAAGACCAATAGATCTCTTGTAAATTTGACAAAGCGAAAAATTAAGGAAATCAGATTTTTCAAAAACGGGTGCCTGACATATTGCAGGACTTCTTTAAAGGATAAAAAGACATAAATCGATGTAAAATAATTTATACTGATATTATAAAACTTAAATTATATCACTTAGTGATGGCGGGACCTCAGCTGACATCAACGAAGAAATCAGCGTCGCAAACCCTGCTGAAATCAGGTCATGCAAGTAAGGTAATCCATTCGTAGGTCTATCCTGGGCTGTGTATTTGAACTATTTGTAACAAGTTTTTATGAAATTCCTGTCATACAGGTGTAAGAATGGGTGCGAAAAAGGAAGATGCTCCTGCAAGACAACAGGGCTGAAATTTTCTGCAAAGTTTGTCAAGGGAAGACCTGCCTGCCTCAACACTCCGTCCATAGCCTTGACTGAGTTGAATGAAGAGGACGACTTCAACTACCTCCCCTTTACATCAAGCAATAAAGCGGTCTCCGGAGCCCCAGGAAGAGCTGTCAGATGAACCTAGACCTTCCAAAAGAACACGATTGTTTCGTCGCTAAGTGCTTAAAGGTAAACCTAATATTACATACCCCTTCGTTGTAATTCATTATAATAAATATTAATTGACATTTTGTTCTATATTTCATGTATATTTCTGTCGCAGGTATCAACTGAGGTCCCGCGTATCAAAGTGATATAATTTAAGTTTTATAATATCAGTATAAATTATTTTACACCGATTTATGTCTTTCTTATCCTTTACAGAAGTCCTGCTATTTGTCAGGCTCCCTTTTTTGAAAAATCTGATTAACTTAATTTTTTGCGTTATCCAGATTACAAGGGAACTATTGGTCTTACAAACTTCAATTTGTGCTTAAATTAAAGCTAAATAACTGCTCTATAACTTTATTTTTAATGACTTTCCTCGTAGACTGAGTATTATAGCCGACATTCTGCTAGGAAGGCGGCAAAATTACAATTTAGAACTTTTTAGTGAAAATAGCCAATGTTTGATGTGCTGTATCTTGTGTTCTATTAGACCTACAGAGCTGCAATTGCATTTAAATTATAGGAAATTGTATCTTCTTATAAGTGTGTATGATGATTTTCTCCGTAAGATGCACCTTTTAGTAGTTATAAGCCAAAATCTGAAAAAAGTCCGAAAATTTCAATGTTTTTGGAGCACCACGTAGTTAGTCTTTCGAAGCTGAAATTTTTTTACACTACTGTTAAAAGTTTTACACTACTGTTATCAACCCTAACAACATACCAAAAAATTCGAACTGTTGCAACCAATGCGACCTAACGCGATTTTTATGTCTACGGTGAAGAAAACACGTGGATTATAAATAGGCTTTAATCTTCCTTTGACACAAGAAATACATTCATTTTTTAAGATATTTTTAAATGAATATTGAATACTGCACAGCGCTATTTCCAGTTAACTGTCTCACTTGAAATTCAAAAATAGACTGACGCGCACTCGCCACCATTTCCCTCGTGCAATGCTCTCCCCTCTACTTTGATCTGTGGCGCCCTCTGTGCGTCAGTCGATCTTCAAGTTTTATCTATCAGCCGAAAGACGTCCACTGCTGGACAAAGGCCTCCCCCAAGGATTTCCACACCGACCGGTCCTGTGCGGCTCGCATCCAGCGGCTTCCTGCAACCTTTACCAGGTCGTCGGTCCACCGAGTCGGGGGCCTGCCCACACTGCGCCTTCCGGTGCGCGGTCGCCATTCGAGAACTTTACTGCCCCAACGGCCATCTGTTCTACGAGCTATGTGCCCTGCCCACTGCCACTTAAGTCTAGCGATTCTGAGAGCTATGTCGGTAACTTTAGTTCTCCTACGTATCTCCTCATTTCTGATTCGATCACGTAGGGAAACACCAAGCATAGCACGCTCCATCGCCCTTCAAGTTTTACATTACTTGATTTACTCTTTATATTATTTTTAACTGTAATTATATTATGTTTTGATAATGTTAAGCAACAATTATAGTGATTATTTACAGTACAACAAAATATAGCTAACAGTCGGCCATCCGATTCCAACGAACGACCTCGTACGTATTTTTTTATGTAATAAAAAAAAGACTACAAACATATTCTATACATAGAAACCGTATACACTGAGTAAGTGTCTTAATTATAATATTTTCATTTTTTAACAACATTTATAACTAAAATACTTCTCATTAATTTAATAAATAATTTCGTATTTTTCACTATCAAAAAAAAACAAGAAATGTTCCTCTTAAAATACAATTTACACGAAATAATTTTCTCTTTTGACACTAATTTTCAATATTACGTTCATGAACAACAAGCAATAATTTCGAAAATATGACATCACATTTGTAAAAAAAACAATTTTAGAACAATATTATATCGTTTAGCAGTTCAATAAAACTAAGTAAATGATACAGTGGAAAACACCGTATTAATAACAGGACCTGTTTATCCTGAATACCGTAACATCCATTTGGCAATAGGCACCATTCGTCCTGAATACCGTAACATCAATTTGGCAACAGGCCCCGCTCGTCCTAATTACCGTAACATCAATTCGGTAACAGGCCCCATTCATCCCGAATACCGTAACATTAAAGCTTCAATTTAAGTCATATACTACATGATCTTTAATTATGTATAGATATTTAACATAGTCCATCGTCCAACTTAACCAAGGTTCCTAACACTTTGAACTCGTTTGCCTAGAAAGTGAATAACATATGTTTTTTTAAATAATAAAATTCACAACTTTAAGGGGAATGTGATAATCTCTTCTCTTATATTATGGTCTAGTAAAACAGGCGACTGTCATTGAAATATTGTGTTTCTAAACAGTATCTTCTGCCGATCATTATCTTTATATATTTTAAATCCTCCAATATACTCAGGTATTCCTTATTAATATTTTATTCACTATAATTGAATTCTCAATTAAAGGAACATAAAAGTGACAACTAAATATTTTGATAACTTGGGTAGCACTTAGGTAGTGGTGCCTTATTTCAGTCAAGAAAACAAATAATCTTTGCTAGAGTCTATGTGGAATTTATACACTCTTTTGTTGTAGTTTATGTAAAGAAATATTATTATTACCAAAAGCAACCAAGTTCGTCAGACATAGCTAACCTTTTAATCCATTATGAACCAACCCAGTTATTTTTCCGTTGCCTTAAAGCATAACACATTCTGCTAAAGTGGTTTAGGGAAATAATAACTAGATACTGGAGTAGGAGATACGATCGGTTTCGGAAATAAAAACTTCACTTATTAACAACCAATGAATTAACTTTAAATTGTGGGTATCAAATATTTACTCAAAACAAGTTGAAGATTAATCACATAAGACAATGACAGGTTAAAACCCCTGATTCTTTCAGGCAGTTTTAAATAACAAAAATAGTATTGGAAGTGTCATTTCTCTTCCTGCACGACTAATTAAGATGTGAAGCATAATGTCACAAAAGGATTAACGAACAGATAGAAGCTTTGCGTAATAATGCGTAATACGTTAATATAAATAGTATCTAAATAAACTGTTGGTAATACATAACATTGCATTACTTAACCCAGTTTTCTTTAATTTGAACAATTGTACACGTTGAGTTGCATTCGAGGTTTCACAGTACATATTTCTCTTATATTTTATATAAACATATGAATGTATTTTATTATCAAGAAACTTCAAAATCCATGGTTTACAATTTGACTACGAAAGGACTATATTAAAATAAAATATGTGTAGACAATTGAAGATTTTATCTACGAATTATCCTCGAGTGGTTTCCGAGGTAATTCTAATTATAATCACGATTCTACCCGAAGAGTTTTCTTTTTATGTAATATCAATATATTATCCAGAACAAATCACACTCATCTGACTCCAAACTAGGAAAGTAAAAACAGTATTGTACAGTACATGAGTTTTCTGCATAGTGCTTTACCAATTAGATAATTTAGCATATCAAGACGGATATACTATACCACAGACATCCCTTGTCACACGATATAACAGATCTGTTATACACCAAATCAGTTAAGTATACCTATACGATAAATTATAGGTACCGACTTGCTACTATAACTTAATTTTCCGACGAAACATTATTAATAAAAACACAATAGTTTTAATAGTTAATGTTTTTTTAAATCATTTATCTTTTCAATTCATTTTTGTTTTTCTTTTCATTTGAATCTAACAGTAACCAAAATTAATTATATATTTATTATTATCCTGTTTTGTTGTGCAATAAAGTGTTGTCATTCATTCATTAAAGTACTTATGTTTTTAAATATCATTCAAATCTCAGGGAGCCTCTTTATATATTAAATACCACAGTATAAGGACATTATACAATATGGTCACTCCCTGCCGATCTCTGAATGCTACCTCAGAACCCCTGTGTGACCGATGTGTGACGATTTGTCAAGGGGTTGTCAAACCAAAGCACAATATAATACCCAAAGACAATGAGGGCTAATTATTGAATCTCGATTCAACCCTAGTTCATCGCGCACACATTTACACGTGCATAGACATTAATGTCTATGTAGTAAACAATGGCGCGAAATCTGTATGAAGTGTCCGGGGTGTGATTAAAAACATAACTGTGGTCATTAACAACACTGCGACGAAGTCACTGACTTAAATATCCGTCAGCTGTCAACCCACAAGTAAGTGGAAGTTTACCTCACAAAATATACGAGATTAGAATGATTACTCTTCCACCGATCATATCTTTAAACCTACTAACATACTAAATGTGGCGTACAAAACAACTTTGTATCCTGTAGTACCCGTGCTTGAATCTACCAGTCACTACAATGGCATCAATAAACACAAACGTATATTTCCCGTAGATTCAACTAACTACATATTTATGTATCACACTAATTATGCCCAAGAGGCTGAGAATCGATAAATATATGTACTATTAACAATACTCGATAACATTTTATTGTCATAAGTTGTGCAAATTATTTATCTTTGTTGGTATTTTTTTTTATATACCTACATAAAGGTAAGCCCTTTGTTGTGTACTTAATAAACCCGTTTTAAATTCAAAACGTGATCTTATAATAAATATACAACATAATAATCATAAAATAATAAAAATAACACGAGAACAATTAAGTTCAAAATAATTGTACATTTATTTTCTAGGTCCATCATTAATTTTCGTAGGGACAGACAGGTTCCAGCCCCTTTCACACTGGCAAGATTTAAATAGACTAATGCTGCTGCCATTGAAACGAATTAGAGAAGTCCCATACAAAGGTGTTACAAATTTCTAATAAGGAATATGAAGGGCTTTTCTTTTAAGATGTTTATTAACATTTACAAATTACAATGATTTTATTTTATTTCCTTTTTCAAGAGGATATGAACTGCTTTATTTGTAAAACCGATTATTGTAATCGATTACTTTAAATATGGCAACCGTTTCACCAAGCGAAATTTATTGATAGGTATTGTTTAAAAACTGATCTGCATTAGGAGTATATTTTTAAATACTTTCCATCAAACTTTACTTTTAAATGTTATGTCTCTTCTTTTTTTGTTCCTGTTCTATCAGTTAACCGTTATTATATTTTTACTAGTATAGTTTTAAAATGGTAATAAGTCGTTTATTCAACATTCATACCAAAATACGTATGAATATTGTAAATATAATGTATTCTGCAAGTAGGTAGTTTCGCTTTTTTTTTTAATTATCAGACTGACAAGTATTTGGATATTTAGAGCAACTATATCTATTATGTTGTTCAAAACTATATGAAACTATACCATACGTTTATCACCATCAAAACAAGACCCAGCATTTATAAAATTTCTCTTTTCACCATGAGAATACTCTCATACCATACGGTCTACTACACATTAAGAGTCCTTTGTGCACTGTTTTTCTTTCTGTTTTTATAGCGGTAAATGAGAAGAAATGCTTGCAAGTGAACAACATCCAGCAAAGTGAACAACTTCCATTCAAGCGAACAACTTCTATCAAATTAACCAAATTCCCGAAAAGTAGACAACTTCCACAAAAATGAACTACTCCCTTACTTGGACAGTTTCTAGAAAACGCTTCAAATCCAATCAATGAGCTGTCCTTCCCTTTCATACATTTAGTTAAGTATTTTGTTTACAGTAGGTAGGACCTGGCAATAGCTATTAAAGAACTTTACGTTTATTGTATAATAAATACGATATTATAGGCCTCTCAAGCAACATGTCTTACAACAGCTGGTATGACGTTTTTAATTTACTCTGTCGAATCGGTGGGTATTTAGAAATTATAATTTTAATTATTAAGAATAAAGATTGCAGGGTAAATACAAAGTTAACGTTAACAGTGCAATTGTTATTCTTCAATGCTGACAAAAGAGTGCATGGTTGCTCGTTGTGATTATCTTCTTTTTGAGAGAAGCAAAATCTATTGAAGCTCTAATGAACTATAAACCGTCATTGTTTTTCTAAAAGTTATCCGTATTTATAATGATTACAGTCAAAATTATCTACCTCTGATGTAAAAAATAAGGCATAGTTTTATTCGTCTGGTCTATTGTATACAAAACTAGCAAAGTTTGGCCAACTACGTCTTTAAGTTTTATTTTAAACGTCTTAGATCCCAAATAAACTTTAATTTTAAATTCAGTTTTTGTACTTGACTAATATTGCACACAGAAAGAAGGTAAATAAAGTCATCAATAAGGAAATAATACACAAAAGGTACAGCTTATTTCCACAAGAAATTTCTTCCAGCAGACCTTGGACAGTGAAAGGTGTAAATTTATGTCAAAAGGACGTCTACAAAACAAAATTATCTCTAGAGGTGAATCTTTGATACAGTGCCTAAATAAAATGGCTTACTCATTATGTATAGGTATGATTAATTTGCTATAAATTAAAATTTATATTTGAATGTTGAATATAGTGGTGAAATTATATACATCAAGGCTGAGTTTATAGACCTTATCACTGCTTGCCTTAATTGTATTAAACTATGGGTAAATCAATGGATTTGGAAATAAAATTCAATATACTTCCAAGCTGCAAAGTTCTCACATTTCGCCTACGTCTCTGGCGGCACGGCATTTGCCGGGGTGTAGCAGCTCGTCCTACAGCCGCACTCCCGGCGGCACAGTGCGATGTAGCAGCTCGTCCCACAGGCACGCTCCCAGGAAGGCAAAAAACCCGTCGCTATTGCGCAGGCTCTGCCGCAATGTCAGTGCGGTCCCGACGTACCTCCCAAGGGAAAACGAGTGTGTATTAGCAAAGGTTACGTAAAATTAAAATACTTAAAAACTGCGAAAGCTATAAACCATTTTCATACCAAGAGAGCTACGACTCGATGCGAGGTAGTAGCTCATCAGCCGCACTCCCGGTGGCGGCACGGTGCGATGTAGCAGCTCGTCCTACAGCCACGCTCCCAGCGACTCGAAGCGATGTAGCAGCTCATCAGCCGCACTCTCAGCGGCACGATGCGGTGTGGCGGCTTGTTCTACAGCCACTCGGGGAACCCGTTTCTCTTGCGCAGGCTCCGCCGCAACGTCAGTATGGTCCCGACGTGCCTCGCAAGGGAAAACGAGTGTGTATTAGTAACGGTTACCTAAAATTAAAATACTTGAAAATTGCGAAAGCTATAAACACTTCCCATATCAAGAGAGCTACGATCATTCCTCAGATAAACTACTCGTTGTAACATTAATAAAACAGCAACTGCATATCTTGGAAACGGCTAACACGAAAATTTAAAATGGCGCCATTAGGATAGAGTGGTTGCATAACAATGTTGAGAATACCCCAAAGAATATAAAAAAAACTCCATCGCTAAATTATTGCAACCGTTTCTATACGAACGTGTTCTGAACACCTATTTTGAACGGCCTACTTAAGAATCATGATATTATTTATTCATTGAATACGCCAATAAAGTGATCTTAAAATAAACGTTAACATTCAAAACATACATATTTTCCAAACATCCAATCTAAGGCGATAAAGGAGTGTTAGTTTGCAGCTTACGTATGTCTGATGGTGGAATGCAAACTTTTGTAAGTTTTTATTTTGCAAGTATTACCTTCATATTTAATAAAACATTTCGTAGGTTTAACTAAGCGAATAAGGCCATGAAAAAAAAAACTATTTCAAATAAAACTAACACATACCTTTAAACGTGAGCGAATCCCACTTCTGAACTGAAGAAAACACGTGGATTATAAATAGGCTTTAATCTTCCTTTGACACAAGAAATACATTCATTTTTAAGATATTTTTAAATGAATATTGAATACTGCACAGCGCTATTTCCAGTTAACTGTCTCACTTGAAATTCAAAAATAGACTGACGCGCACTCGCCACCATTTCCCTCGTGCAATGCTCTCCCCTCTACTTTGATCTGTGGCGCCCTCTGTGCGTCAGTCGATCATCAAGTTTTACATTACTTGATTTACTCTTTATATTATTTTTAACTGTAATTATATTATGTTTTGATAATGTTAAGCAACAATTATAGTGATTATTTACAGTACAACAAAATATAGCTAACAACGGTGACTGGCGTAAATCTAGAAATGTAACTGAAGAGACTGTAAAGTTCAGTGGCGTGCATAGAGTTTACACATAGGGTAGGCAGAAAGCCAGTGTCATTCCAAACTGTTTTACTGTAAGACAATGAAATGCACAGATTATCCTGAGTTACTTACTAAACATTTAGCAACAAGAAATAGATATTATCAATTATCAACAAACGCACAATAAGCTAATTTATAATCATTTTCTTTCAAACTTCGTTACACTTGCAACTTTGGTATAGTTACTTCACTCTTTGCTTGCAACCAGTAAACAAAGAATATGGCGTTATTTTAAATAATTTCAAAACAATGGGCTCACAAAAAACAATAATAAAATGAAATGGTTCTTATTTGTAAACTCGAAGAGCATCATTTGTCTTGCAACCATCTTGCAGCTACTAAAAAATACACGGCAATGTAATACCAACTACCTAATTTCTTGTTAGCACTACTTTCATATTAGACCTCTTAATTAAAATAGCCGTGTAACAAGCAGTGCCCACAAATCACACACACACGCGCATTTTCAGTACAAAATTATTCACACACACATACAGCGGCTACACTGTAACCGTATAAAATACTGTACTTGTGTTTGTGAAAACATGGCGAAAGACAGGCAGAATCTTGTGTGCTTATGACACCAGTCGGCAGCACTGTCTTTATCGTTTTTCGTTTAACCAACTTCAGTACTGCGTTTTTTCTCAAAATCTGTAGGTGGCACTGTTTACGAATTAAGTATCGATGGAATTAAGTGTTATATTAAATGAAAACGGAGGGCGTAACGGTAAAAGTATTGTGTAATATAAATACCTACGTAAGTTTTCATTTTTTTGTTTGAAATCTGGCAGATTTACCAGGGTAGGCAGTGCTTTTCTGCTTCTATGGACTGCACGCCACTGGTAAAGTTGCACTTCCGTGTTAACATACATAATACATAAGAGAATTCGAGCGGAGCGAGCGTAAGAGAAAATTGTATATTTATCGAATAAAGTGCCTTAGATTACCTGTATTTTTTAGAAGTTGTCAATTAATATTATGCTCTTAATTACATCATAATATAATTCCCTCGCGTTATATAATTTACTAGGCATAATAGATAATTACTCTGCTGATATAAACATCAAACGTGAACATTTTAAATTCATCAAAAGAATTGCCACAGATTAGCACCCGTTTCAGAAGTTTTACTCCCTTTTGCCCATAATATACATTCATTAATATTATTCATAAACTTAAAACAGAATCTACGATTCCGTCATACAAAAGGCGCGAGCGAAACGATCGAGATTTTAAATTGATCTATAAAATGGTACTACCGTAGAACATTTGTTTTTATTAAAAAACTCTTTAGATTCCAAAAATATCGTGGAGGATGCATGCAACTCGGTCTTAGTCAGGCCTACTGCTGCCCCCCCCCCTGCCCCCCCCCCCTGCCCCCCCCCCCTTACTACGCCCATGTTTCCGAACGCAACCTCTAAGTTAAAAACATAATAAAAAACTATATTTTAATAACATAATAAAAAACTTTTCTCGCTGGTCGAGGTGAAAAGTTGTATGTTTCACACGAGAGCAAGTTATTTTTATGTTTCGTGCCTTTAAATCACTCACTGTGCTCAGTAATCTATATTAGAATCACTCGCTACGCTCGTGATTCAATTCTAGACCACTTCGCTTGGTCGTGATTTAAAGTCAGCACTTGTAGCAAAAAATAACTTTGTTCACTTGTTAAACAAATAACTATTTCGTATATTATACACATGACTTATTTGTGTTGAGGCTGTCTTTCTCATCATATAAGGATTCCACTGAATACATGTAGTTGATGATATAAGCAGCTATAAGCTTGTTAAGACCTAACATGACATTAATCCCTCGTCTATCTAGTTTCTTTGGGATAATCTCTTTCATCTCGATAGAACCAGACAGACACCTTTTTAAAGGCTGGCTTGCTCTCTTATTAGGTTTGAGCGAAGGATAGAAAAACTAAATACGTTTGCTAAACTGAAACTTAGGAAAATGAAGCGAATCCTACTTTTCGACGCTCGGTTCTAATTCTAATAAATAAACGAAGACTTGTTACTAGGGTTTCGGACCCGGAATCCCGGGAATGTGAGGCCGGGATCCTGGGAATTCTTTTTTGTACAAAAAAAACCACAAAGAGACTTGACGCTCTACCATACATAAACTGTATGTGTGAATTTACCTTGATGCTTAGCTTAATATTCAGACCACAAATTACCAATTACATACTGCGCTCATTTCATACAGCCGGGCAGGGGCCTTTATGTCAGTAAATTCCTACTTTACACCTAGACGTCTTACGGAGATTACAAGAATTGGCACAAAATGGGAAATAAAAAACAAAATAATTATAATAATCGCAATCATATTTTATTATTATACAGAATGTTAAAAAAGTGCGTTTAAAATTTTAAGGCGCTCTTGTACCAAAATGGCGTTTTTTGAACACTAATGACGTAAAACTACAGTGTCTGAAAAAATAATACCCTTTTTGACTATATTTCCAAAGAATCCTAAGATCGTACGCCATCCAAATTACGATTCAATAATTTCGGCTCGATAGAAAAAAAATCCAAAGATTGGTCTACCGTTACAACAGTTTCCAGTATCTGGCATATCAAGAAAATGTATATTAATGTAGGTTTCGATGATATGAAGGAAACAGCGCCATTAATTTGAACAAATTCATTCAGAAAAAACCTAAAACGTAAATAATACCCCATCCCATTTCAAAGGTCGGCAACGCACTTGTGACTCCGCCGGTGTTGCGGGTGTCCATGGGCGGCGGTAATCGCTTACCATCAGGTGATCCGTCTGCTCGTTTGCCACCTATCACATAAAAAAAAAAAAAAAAAAAAATTCGCGTGGCGCATGTGGCAATATGAATGAAACTTGCATTCAGTAAGTACTGCGCAAATCAATGCGAAGAGCGTAGTACAACCGGCCTTAAGAACTCAACTCAGAATAAAGTATAGAATTCAGGAAAAATATTGAAAACCCAAAATTTTTTTTTTTAATACTAAACTACAATAATAATAATAATAATACCTGAGACAAATCACACACAGTCATCTGGCCCCACTAAGATTCCCTGTACTATGGGAACAAGAGACTGTACATACACATATACATTTAAATACATACTTATATAGATATAATGCACCCAGACACAGAGCAAACAATTGTGCTCATCACAGAAATGGGTGGGGATCGAACCCACGACTCTCGGATCAATGGTCAGGATCACTAACCACTGAGCCACCGAGTCAGTCAATATATTCTTTCTTATTCGATTAAAATTCGTCACATAGTACATTCCACTCATGTATTTTGAACCATTTTCTCCAATAGTTAACCATTGAAACAGCCTCTACGACAAAATAAAACGAACAATATTTTTCATCTAAAACTTTCTAATTTGAAAATCACTTGGGTTTGCACAAACGGATTTTCGAATATTGATTGACCTCACTTTGAAATTGCTTTTTTAAAACAAATTACTCTTAGATTTTTGGTTACCTACCTACTTAAGGAGGCCCTGTAGTTTGTAAAACCCTAGTCTTAATTTTTTTAAGAAACTAACCTCATTTTAAAATATTTTTATACCTGTTAGTAATTAGATTACGTATCGTATATATATCGGTATCGTTTTATAATTAAATTATTATAAAAGAAAGCAACCAATATTTTGCGCTGAAACGAATCCTGTTCATCAAGATTGTTCCTTACGATGAATTTCGTTTCTTTGAGAAAAGTCGAAAAATGCAACATTAGTTACACAAGGTGTTAAAAAGTGCGTTTGAAATTTCAAGGGGTTACTCAGAATCAAGCACAGAATACAGGACACACATTAAAAAAATCCGATCTACAATTATTTTGTCAGTTTTCCATACAAATACTTGATTCACTATTCAGATTTAGTATGGGAAACTAAAAAAAAATTGTAGATCGGATTTTTTCAATATTTTTCCTGTATTCTATAAGTGATTCTGAGGAACCTCTTAAATTTTAAATGCACTTTTTTTTAACACCTGTATAGTCTGTTTTCATTAAATAAAGAAAAATTGAAATTGCTTATCTTAAAAAAAATATCGCAAGACTACGAATGTTCAGGGCTCCCTTAAGTGATTTATGAACGTCTTTATTTTTTACTTTTTTACTTACCAATTTTCTCAGAAGAAGTCAATCTCAATTTATTTCTTTATTATTATAAGAATTAGGTGTATACTTTACGTGTAATTTTTTCGCTCCAACAGCTTTTGTAATGAAATTAAAATTTCATCTTCGCTCCACCCCCGGACATGATGGCGGCCAGGGAAATTTTCGTTACGTTTTTAGTGAAGTTCCAGGAGTCTTTTGCGCAGATTAAAAATGCCACTCGCATCGCCACAAAATGTTTTGTGCGTGCGGCCTCAATATTTCATATATTAACCAACTTTGTAAAATTTTGCACATAATCTCGTGTTTGGGCCATATTCCCGTTGTGTCACACCAGTTTCAGTCACACTGTTACACAACGGTAAAAAAATTCCCGGTGAGTCACACGTGTGACTCAACGGTAATTTTTTTTCCCGTTGAGTATCAGTGTTACTCAACGGGCCGAAAATTCCCGTTGAGTCACACGTGTTAATATAGTAGTCTTACCGAATAGTCCTGGTACCAGTTGAATTAGACAGACTTACTACAAAACCAGTAGGAATTTTCATGCCAATGGTCTTATCAGTAAAACTAATCAAATCATTATAAAAGAGCCTATAATACTTCGTGTTCCAAAGTACCAGGAGAGCATAACCAAACAGAAGGTACAAAGAGCCGTATTACGATTTGCCTGGATTGGCCTTCTATAATAGAAAATTTTGTTGATACTTTATACCTTTAAGGTTTAAACTAATAGTAGGGGATTGGGGCTTCTTCTGTGACATTGATGGAATAGCCTCAGTGGCCTAGTGGCTGTCCGCTTATCTTGACCGTTTCCGTGCTTTGCAATGTAGTTTAACCGTTTGTCATGACTCAGTGGGCTTGCGTTGATCATACAGGTTAACTGACTAAAGACATGACGGTCGAGACCTGGATGAGTTTGACTGTTAGTGGTACTTATCTTGAACGTTTTCGTACTTCGCAAGGTAGTTAAGCCGTTGCTCGTGACTTAATGTGCTTCCGTGGGTTATGATCTTTTGGATCATGACGGCACCATAAACGATGTCAACGCGGGCAAAGCCGCGGGCGGAAAGCTAGTGACATAATATAAACATTATGCTGGTGTCCAAATATTACATTATTCAAAAGTACTTACACTCTTCAGGTAAAAATGGGAAACTTCTCACTAATATTACAAATGCGAAAGTATTGATATTTGTTTGTTTGTTCCACTATCACGCCGATACCACTGAACGGTCGGTAGATAGATAAAGCACTCTGCTAACACAGAATACTTTTATCCCGGAAATCTTGAGGATTTCTGGCTGCTTTACATTTTATTTCTCTCTGGACCTAATTCTGAAGTCCCGTCGACGAAGTCGCGGCCGAAAGCTAGTTATTAAAAAAATATACATACATTGATTAAAAAAGTGGTAGGGTAGACCGAGGCGAATCGGATCACAGTACGAATCGAATCAAAATTAAAAATAAATAAATATTTTAAATACCGCGCTAGACTGACCGTTGTCATAGCAACACATCACTTCGTCCCTCCCCTCCGCATCTGTTGTTATATTAAGTATTTTGATACCTCTCGTATTTTAGTGACTATAGCTCTCGCCCTTGATGCAGAAGTGACGCTACGGCAGTTTTTGCGCCTTTTGTAAAATACGTAATAATGATTACTTGTTATTTTATACCAAGACTTTCTTTTATAGTTAAAATAATTAAATAGTTTGATTAAGTATGGACTTTATTTTGAAAATAAAATAGCTTTTTAATAACTATATGAATAGTATTCTGATAAAATATTTTTTACGACCTTAAATATGGGGCGAATCGGATCACGTCCTGCGGGGTGAATTGAATCTGTACTTAAAATCAATGTATCTTATTTTTATTTATTTTTTATGGTTTTTAATAATTCTGATATTTGTTAAAAAATAACCAAGTTCAATATTTTTAATAAGATGTGAGAAAAATAGAAAATCAAGCCGTCTGTAAACAAAGATTGAGGACATGCAGCAATTGTAGCAACGGACTTGTTCGAAAACGTTGGATAATGATTCACTTGACAATAACTTCATAAAATCAGTTATTTTCTCTTCATTAGGGTTTAACAATAACTTGTGTTAATGCGAATCACCTCATAAAGTAAGAACAATCTTCATAAAAATAGGCTAACAAACGAGATGTTACTGAATAAATATTGAAAAGGTTTATGAGACTATGAAGGTTAAAAATAAGACTAATGCTTCATATGAAGTAGAACTTGGTCAAGAGTATGGCACTATGTACATTTTCTGTTGAGATTAAATTTAATACCCACCATCGGAGGACTGAATTCAGCTTTGAGTGTTGAATTCTGTCATTTATAGGATGGTGCCACATAAATGACTATTTATCTGGATTTTCGTGCCAATTACTATATGCCTAATTCATTAATTAATATGAATTTTTTTTTGTTTCATTAAAAACCATTTATTATAAAAGTTCCCTATTTAATTACTGTATATAGGGTGACTTTAAATTAGTTCTTGATACGAAAGGCTATGCATGTGCTCATGATAATAAACAACTTTCCCCGAGGAACCCATAGTCAAATCGCAAAAAAAAAATGGTCTTTCCATACAAATCTAGCAACTGAGCGGCCAAATTAGTATGAAGAGTCCAAAATTTTTTTTGTGATTTGACTATCGGTTCCTTAGGGAAAGTTGTTTGTTATCATGGCTATGCATGTAGCCTTTCGTATCAAGAACTAATTTAAAGTAACCCTATATATTATGATCCGATTCGATCCAACTATTGGGGGCGAATCGGATATTTCCCAAGTTTCAGTTTTTCGTTCACAGAAATTCGATTTCAGTACTATTCAAATTTATGATTATGAATTTTAAACTAGAATAAATACTGATTAAAGCTAAAATAATAAATAAAAAAATCTTCCAACAGAAGTTATTTTTATTTAACCTCAAAGTAAAGTTGATCCGATTCGCCCCGGTGTACCCTAGTAGGGTATGGGTTTCGTGCTCGCGTCGATCACACTCATGTTAAGTGACTCCAGACACGATCATAATCTGGATACAAGTGTGTACAAGCTCCGAGTGGTAGGAACTTTGTACTAGGTAGAAAAAATATGACGATTTAAAATTATGTGTAAAGCATCTACTTAAATAAAAAAAGATTTTTGATTTTGATGGGGTGAATGCTTAATCTCAACCGTTTTCGTACTTCGCAAACCATGTTTAAGTGTTGGAACCGGTGCTACCAGGCAGATTTCAGTAAAGCCATGTCAGAAGCCTTAAACTGACTCGGTGGCTCAGTGGTTAGCGCTCCTGACTAATGCTTGGATAGTCATGGGTTCGATCCCCACCCAATGCAAACATTTCTGTGATGAGGAGATTGGTTTGCTCAGTGTCTGGATGTATTATATCTTTATATGTATGTATTTAAATTAATATTATTATGTATGTTTAGTATATTATAGTCCTACTACAACAATATATTTTATAGTATTAACAATATAATGGTGTAACCGATAGGGCATCAAATAGTAGCACTAACTACCTTCTGTTCGGTCATGCTATCCTGGTACTTTGAACACCAAGTATCACAGGCAAAAACTTGTTCCAATTGCTATTAAGATTGCTTTGTAAATATACAATTTTCAATTAATAATCATACTACTGCTACTAAAGTCTAGAAGCCCGAAGAAAGTCTAGAATTCTATTAAATATATTCGCGGGTTCAATGTGGCACGGGTGATAAACATACGAATAGACGATAATAAATAACTAAAGGATTACACTGTTACTGAAAGGGAATAATAATTCCCGTTGAGTCACAGTGTAACCCAGTGGTAAAAAATCAGTTGCACTGAGTCACAGTGTAACATCGGTAATTTTTTTACCGTTGAGTAACAGTGTGACACAGAATGGTGTGACACAACGGGAATATACGCCATAATCTGAAAGTTTGTTTTATATATGTACCTACGTTACAGTTATAATAACTCTGTAGCCAATTAAGAAGTTAATAATTTTCCCCAAAAGGCAATATAATTGCTAGTTTATGCGTTATCATGCTTATAGTAAACCAAAGTAAAATAGGTTACTTATATAAACTTTGTGAAGGTTAATCAACAATTTCTTGCCAGTGACTATCCGAACTCTTTATAAAAGGGGAATTATAAATCGAGCCGCAAATATAATATCTACAACTCAGCCACATTTTACGTGATAAAAAATATTGTTCAAGCTTCAACTAGAAAACTTCATATAAGTATTATAATTTTGCAGGTCTTTTTTATATGGTATAATGGTATGCTTTTACACAAAATATTTTTTAAATAAAATCGTATGTTTCGTCTCCCTTTAGTAGTTCGTAATATATTTAGTGGCCATAATTTACAAATTTTAGGTACATTTGATGATCAATCAATATATTTGGTTATAATTTTAGGTGCATTTTTATCATCAATTAGTATATTTGGTTATAATTTTAGGTACATTTGGTGATCAATCAATATAGAACTACTTATTCATTTATTTAAGTTTCACTACATTTTAATTTTTAATCGTACTAAGTTATAAAATTTGAAGTCAAATTCATTACTTTTTTGATGTCATATATAAATATTTTAGAAGCTGACTACTTGAATATGAGTTACAAATTTTATGCTAAATAATAACTTGGTTGCTGAGTTGTATCAACAGAAGCTTATATCGAAGATTTATAGTGGCTGTCATAGTATTTTTAGATGCCCATTGATGGTGGCTGACTTAGTAATTTAGAAGACAATGTAGATTTTTAGAGGCGAATAATGCTATTAAATAGAAGCCTGTTTAATTAGCACCCTTTATAAAACAACTAGCTTCCGCCCTCGACTTCGTCTGCGTAGACTTCAGAATTGGGTCCAGATAGAAATAAAATGTTAAGGCAGTGCCACCTAGTGGCGAAGTATAATTTTCAGTTTTCCGCCATTCCTCCGGGAACTCGCGAGTTTTCCAGGATAAAAAGTACTCTATGTATTATCCGAGTGCTTCATCTATCTACCTACTAAACACCCAAATCCGTTCAGTAGTTTCGGCGTGAAAGTGGAACTAACAAACTAACATCCATACTTTCGCATTTATAATATTAGTGAGATGAGATGAGATGAAGAAAACCTTTTTCATTTTGTTATTATATAATATTTAGCTAACTCATCGGGGCTTCTATACAGGGTGTAAGGGACAGGTTTCCGAAAACTTTAAGGGCTTGCTCAGTAGACGAAGCTAAACAACTTTCCACAAGATTTTTTTTCAGGAAACGAAAAAAAATCGGCTTCTCCATGCAAACTGTCCAATCAAGTTTATAATTTTGTATGTAGAAGCCGATTTTTTTTTCGTTTCCTGAAAAAAATCATGTGGAAAGTTGTTTAGTTTCGTCTACTGAGCAAGCCCTTAAAGTTTTCGGAAACCTATCCCTTACACCCTGTATTTTATGTTCTTACCTAATTAAACTTTTCACTTGTAAAGTTTGACAACGGTCACCCAGCGGACAATGATGTCCCCCTTTGTATTCTATAAAAAACTCAGAAAGTGCCCTGGATCAGCATTGTGTTGACATGTTGTTTATACGGGCTTTCTACACATACGACATAGAGATGACATACACATGATTTGGGTACAAAACAAACAAATTTGAGCCAGAATTAAAACTTTTGTTACACCACAAGGTAATATTTCTTACTTTGTGGTTTCACTCACTGAGAGACAGGTACAATTCGGAAGAAGCGCTATGCTTACTCGTTTAATATTGGACTGCGAAGGAGTGGCGCTCTTTACCTGTGTCTTTGTTTCCCGATTCTTACAATTTGGGGATCTTCAGGACGAGAGTAAAAAAGCATTATTTGAGCTTGCATGTACCATCCTCGACTACATCGTCACCTCCTTTCAGGTGAGATGTAGTAGTTAACAACCCATATCGTCCCCACTGCAGGGGCACGAGTCTCTTCCCACAACTCGGGAAGGTTAGGTCATACTCCATACTACACACACGGGGGCCAAGTCCGGATTGGTGGAGGTTGTGGGCCTAGTGGCCAACCCCAGTGTCGGAAGTTTTCAAACCGCCTATAAGGCCTCCGACATGGCCTAACGACTGCCATCTAGTGATAGCAGCCGGCACCATTCAATAGTAATGAACTGAGCGATGTAGTATTACATTTCGTGTGGTGTATAAATTAAGTCGAGTGTGTGAGATTTGGAGTTATTTGGAGTGACGTCGCGCCGCCGTAATGTGTTACGGAATAAAAACATGATTTAGATCTAACTCTGTAAATCGTATTCTTCAGAAGAAGAAGAATAATCTTGCTTGCTTGCATACTTCCCTGCCCAGCAACCTACCTACTACTACTTACCACTACCCCCTACTAACATAATGGTTATGAAGTAAAAATAAATAAAACAAGGTACACAAAAGTTTTAAAAAGTCTGTTTAAATAGTTATTGCAATAACTGAAAAGTTCATAATTTTATTAAGGACTAAATATATATAAGTCCTATTTACACGGAACACGGAAGTCCTAAACTAATGCGGGAGCGAGCGAAGCGAGCTCTGGAATTCTGAGCACCCCGACTTGGATTATTTAGGTTCGGAGACTTCGATGTGGAGGCGAGCATGCTCATAGTCGCAGTGTTAGGTTTGATTGATATGAGAACCACAGATCGACTGCTTGCTTGCATGTTTGCTTGCTTGCATGCTTGATTGCTTGCTTGCTTGCTTGCGTCCTTGCATGTTTGATTGCATGCTTCCCTGCCTAGCAACCTACCTGATACTACTTACCACTACCCCCTACTAATATACTGGTTCTTACAACCTACGCTATAAGTAGTTATGAAGTAAAAATAAATAAAACATAAATCTATTTACTATAATAAGAAAGTAGAAACCGCGTGTCTGTACATTGAATATTTTTACCAAAAATAGTAAGGAGGTCATAAAATAAGAGTAATAAAACACAAATAAACAAATTTAAATTTTTTTGTCTGTCTGTCTGTATATCTGTCTGTCTGTCTGCCTGTCTTTTTGTCTGTTCACGCTAATCTCCGAAACTACTGAATGGATTTTCATGCGGTTTTCTCGAGTAGATTAAGCTTACTTTGAAGCATTATACAGTCTTTGTTTCATCGAAATCCAATGTCAAGAAAAAAAGTTGTCGTCCTTTAAAGATAATTTGAAATTCGCCGCTTGCCTGCCAAAAATTACATAGCAAATGGGTCGAAAGAATAGTCGGAAGCTTAATTATGTAGGCAAGTAATCGATTAACATTTAAATCATGTCAAAAAAAAGTTACCGTCCTTTAAAGATAATTTTAAGTTCGTCGCTTGCCTGGGCTGGACCGATTTTGATGAAACTTCGTACGATTATACTACGTATCCCGGAGTAACATCTTAGATACTTTTTATCCCGGGAAATTCAAGGGTTCCCGGAGGAATACATAAAAACTTTAATTCTTAAAAGCCTTATTACTCAAAAACTACGAAGCTGATGTTATTGTAATTTGGCACAATGATACTTTATCATTACTACTAGGTAAAAATCTAATCTAGCACCAGCTAGTAAATAAATAAAATAACTAAAAGAAAATCTAACTTATAAATTTTTTCTTCGAAACGAATTTTGATATGCAGATATACTATTAGGATATTTATATTTAATGTTATGCAAATTTTCTATTATTCGCATGATATGCTTGAGTTTGATATGCTATAAGATTATTAGGTTTAACGTTAGTCGACTTTATAATTAGGGATATTTCTAATTATTCCAATGAATAATATTCATTCATTCATAAATATTAGGAAAACATAAATATGCGCATAAATATTTTATGCACAATAATAACTTTGCATAACGCAAAGTTCAAGTAGTCATAAAAACGTTTTGCGATATTAAAGAGACCCGTTTTTTCAGGTATAGATATTTTTTTAATTTACAATACTGATATTTCTTGACTCCCTACAATTTAATATCTACCACTTAGATACATCAAATCTATTCCATTTTCGTACTGAAATTACCTAAATTTTTTACGATGTTACTGATTTAAGACGCGTAATAATGAACGACAAGGAAACAACAACAGTAATGGCAGCGCTAAAATAACCAACAATACAAATTAGGTTGTTTATCTCAACAATCCCGGCGTACCTGCCGATAAGACTGTAACACTGAGGGTCTCAATGATTCCAAAGTAGGTGTACCTTAGAGTGAGTTGTTGGCACGACCAAGTCACGCTGAGTAGGGTGTAAGGAGCAGTAAGGTCTCATGCAAATCCGCTAATTTACATTGGGCGTTATTTTTTCAAACTTCGCAATACCTATCAGGTCCAGCACTTTGTTACATGACTGCGAAGGACACAAGCGCAAATTACCTTACTGCGAATGTACGTTACTGCGAAAATCAAAACTTTTGATTTTGATAATTCCAAACGTGTAGCATCGTCTACATGTATTGTAATTTATATGTGTAGTAGTTCAATTAGGTTGATGCTCTGTAAATTAGCCTCAAATCTAAAAGAGTAATAATTCACCACTACCACTTAAACTTATTTTTTACAACTTTTTTTTACGAATTCACTTTCTATTATTGTATACTGACCCGGTGGCTAAGTGGTTAGTACTCCTGATTACTGATCCAAGAGTCGAATCGTTTTCACAGTAACCCTTTTCACGGTAACGTACATCGCAGTATCGTTTTCACTGTAACATTTTTCGCTCTTGTGCTTTTCGCAGTCCTGTAATCGAGTCCAGATCCAGCCACTAGGCAAGCATAGGGCAACACGTTTTTATGGGATATAACATTTCAAGTATCTTGAATCATATGAATCGTTGCAGATAAGCGTTCCATGGCTACACTCTCACAGCAACCGATTTGTACCTTTCGCACTTACGGGATTTACATTATGCTGTTATTGACAGAATGAGCGGTTCTTGTCAGAGCGAGCGTACCCTGGGAATGCACTACAACATATAAAGAAATAGGTAGTAGAGAAAAGCATAAAAGGTGCATGGCCGCACGAGACGAGCAGATATTTTGGTCGTCACGACTTTTTATACTTTTTTTCTTTGATTGTACAGGTTCCTATAAAAAAGTTGTTGAGTTATATAAGTAGTTTCCAGCGACACAACATGGAAAATTTGGGCAACCGATCCGTAGTCACACCAAGTTACCACACCGGTTCACAAATCCTATATTCTGTGTTGAAGAGTGCTAAATCAAAGAGGGCATAAAGACATAACCGAATTGACAAGAAAAAATATAGCCCGAAAGTGAAATAGCACTTAGCTGGTCTAATGACTCCCGTCAGTCAGGAAATTTAGATCCGGCATTAGCGTCTGCCAAGCTACCATCCCACAAAAATATTGGACTTTTGGCGATTCCTCATTATTTTCTGGATGCCGCCGTACGGAAAAGTTTAAGCTGTTTCAAGTGACACTGTCTGACAGAGAAAAAATAAAAGTGTCTGCGAACTGAGGTCTAACGATTAGGGAGACGCGCAATGTACGTAGGTAGATACTTCCCCGCGGGAATGTCGAATTTCGTTTTGTTGACTGTAATCCCGGATTTGGAACAAACCGGGATTCCAATCCTACTTCACTTTTAATTTAGCTGACAAAAAGCTAGCTACGGAAAGCCTACGCAAGTGCTTATCGTACTTATTTATTATTTTTATCAGTTTAATTCTCACTTTCATCAAAATTAAAACTTTGTTGAATTTGTGTCGCGGTACTTCAGCATTCGTTAAAATTTGTCTGAAAGATATTTTAATGGATAACCTAAATTCTATAGTAAAAAATCTGTCAACAAGTTTATTGTTTTCTCTTATACAGGTGGAATAAAATTACAATACCTTTTTGAAAACTAGCTGCATACATGGAATTTACACATTACTTATGTATTATCTACAGTGTATGAGCAAGTTGTTATAATCCCCGGTAAAATCTAAACTTGATCTAAATAATCGATTCTTACAGCAAATGAATAATGCGTACGATCTCCCGATATTGCTGTTATCATAACAGCACTCTCCACGGGATGTATTTATTGATTGACCTATTTAAAGTCATGGGCACATTTGAGCTGAGATTACTCGCTTCGATAATAACTTGCTTCGCGTTTTTCTTCTTGTGCTGATTTATGGGAATCTAGTAATTTGGTATCGGTTGTTTGTACGAGCACAGATATACGTTTGTGAATCAGCTGATCAGAAATAAGAAATCTGTTTGGGATAGTTGGCATAAGAAAGATTTCCACCAACAATTAAGTATTATTATCTTGTATAATACCATTGTATTATTTGTATAACCATTATATAATACCTAATTTATTAAGTATAAATTAGGTATAATGGTACACGTACCTATCTTCCTACGAAACATATAGTTACGAAGTCTTTATGAACCCGTAAAAAAATGATTAACGTTTATTGATGGGCAGAGAGAGGTTTAAATTGAAGTTGAAAAGGCATTTATTGGTTGCCTTGACGCCTATCAAATTAGCCGTGAAGAGGCGAGCACAAGTTAAAAGCACAATGGGTCATGAAATAATGCCTAATGAACCCTGAGGGATTTCTTGTGACGGCAACGCGCTTAACTAATGTCAGAGTTGTGAAGGTGTAGAACCTTTGAAGCTTTTACGTGAACCGTCATAAAATCGGAAGAAGCGAACGTGTAAAATCTTCATCAAAAGTTATGCTATAATAATTATCTTTCAGGGCACCTTTTCTCGTTGTATTCACAAACATACAAGGTATAGGTGCCCACATAAGTATAATCTACCCACTTTTGGATCTACAGGCTGTAAAAAATGTGTAAATGGGCCTCTACTCAACACTAAACGTTTTTTCTTCGACCTTTCGACTCTCCATACAAAGTTGGATCATTTGTTAAATTTATAGAAAAGATAAAAGGAATTTAGTAGTATTATAGCAAATGTTTTTCAGTTTCAAAGTAGGATCCCACCTTAAAGTATTTCTACACCTATTTTGTTACAGCCTGTATAATATTTTGGTGGATTATTTCTAACTTGACTTATCTACTTAGCTAAAACTGTTACCACCTAACGTATAAGGACTAACACAATCACTGGGGTTTCAATCACTCTTAATCAAGTTTTCTCAAGGGATACATAGTCAATTATTACCTACAATATTTTGTTGACTTCCCTTTGCACTAAGTTAACTATTGATTTTTTAATAATCATCATGTATAAAATAAATAGTCAGCGCCTAGTTGGTACATCTCTACTTATTAAGTCTTTTTTTTACGCCAATTCAACTCATAGTCGAGTTTCTTACGGAAAGTTGTTCAGTTTCAAGAGTAGAAGCCCTAGTTCAAATAGTTTCAGCTGATTTCTAACAATCTTATATGTATAACTAGGCTAGGTAGGTAGGTTTTCATAAGAATGTATTAAAATCAATTTATTTTTAGTTCGGAAGAAGAAATTTCATATTACAGAGAAACCAGAACGCACCCAGGTTATCCATACTTGAACAAGTTGGAAATTTATCGTTGCTGTTAATTCAATTAATAGGAATCTATTTTCAGGTGGCTTTTTATATGTTTTTAACAATACTAAATATATTTTGTTACCGTAAATTCTACGCTGTTTTTAAAAATATATTGCCAAAGTTTAGAAACGCCATCTATTGAGACACTTATGAACGGTGTGACATACGTCATCTAAAAACTCCCTATTGCATTCGTTTGTATTTTGTTACTGCGCCTAATAAAATAATTTTCACCGATATTTCCTTTCATTAATTGCTCAAATAATTCATGCACTATCGCTACCAGTATTTCTTGTGATCTTTTATCCTCTGCCAAGGGTTGTCTGAAAGAGATCGCTTCTAGCGATAAGACCGCCTTTGTACACGTAATCCAATATTTTATATATTATGTAAATTCCTTGTGTGCAATAAAGCATTAATACATACATACATACATATGTCGGCATGTTTAGCAATCAGTTTAAGTACCTATATGAATACCTGAAAACGCAAGTGACACAGGCTGGCTGTTCGCTTCAGCAGAATCTCTGTGGGCCTCGGAGCGTGTGAACGCATCCAGGGCTGAGGGACTGCTCCTACGTTTTTCAGTTTATTCATGAGTAGTTGCGCCCGCGCATGTGCCTAGGAAGCTGTCCTTACGTTTTCGTTGAGATTAATTTAATTTTCTTGCCCTTTACTAAACTTAGTTTTCTTGCCCACATTGTATTTCCGAATAATGATGTTGGTTCCTCGAATAGTAGTTATTTCGTTTTATCGGCCTTCCTGATCCGACACATACATTACTGTTTCTTTAACCAAGAGCAAAGCTCTTGTGATAGTCGTGTTCCCGTCAATCTGTGATATAGAATTTGTGGTCACCGGCTTTTATAGCGTTTAGTTACAGCAGGCATCGAATGTCACACTAATGTTATCGGGAATCCTTGGAAAGCTCTTCTTTCATGCAATTCTTTAAATTAGCGAAAGAAATTTGGCAGAATGTAGCTCTGTCGTTTGGTGAACTGTCTTATTTTTGTATGTTTTTAACCGACTTCAGAAAAAGGAGGAGGTTCTCAATTCGACTGTATTTTTTTTTATGTAGTTACACGATTACTCCGCCAATTATGAATCGATTTTGATGATTCTTTTTTAACGTGTTCAGCGTTGTCAATTATTTATAGAAAAAGTAGACTGACTCAGCGTTTTTGTATGTGCACTTTTTTATTAGCATTGATGTGTTCCGAGATGTAGATAAGATAGTCAGTTCCTCGTTGCGTTGGGGAATCTTGGCGAGTCCACTTTCATCTCTAGGCATCGTCATCACTTATTACCTGGTTCAATAATGGCTTACCAATCGTGGATAAAAAAATAACAACAAACGGACGTCACTCTGAAGCAACTCAAAAGTATTTAAAAATAACTATGGATAGGTACTTCATTTTTTATAACGTTCTAGTATAACTCAGCAAATTTGAAATCGTTTAATTAAGTTTCTTGATTCACTCCCAAAAGTATTTGTGGAACTTTGTCCATAATTCATTCGCAAAGTATCCCGGCGAAACCGAAAAGTACTTTTCAGCACTTAATTTTTATGGCAAAAGTGAAGATTAAACTCTGCCCGGTAATGAGTTCTTAATGAGGCTCGACAAAGGCCCTGCAGAAACAATATTTACGCACATTCATAATGGGAAAAGGAAGAACGGTTCCGTCCGGACGCTTGCCATTCGTCTTCACATATTTCATTTTAATGTCAGCAGTAAAAACCCTGTCCCTGGCCTGGCAGCCAATTCATTGTGTAATTAATTACAATTCATTTCATTACGTCAACTCACAAAATTTTAGGCAAAACTCTTAATGCTAACAGACAATTGTGATGCTAATGAGTTTTTTTAAGCTTATTAACCAGATGGCGCAAACTGGTATTTGCAAAAAGATCGTATGTCCCAGAAATACATACACACTCTTTATGGGGCAGCAACAAAATATAAAAACAATTTTAATGTGCGGCTTTATTTCTTTTTAGGCTGGCAGACCAAGACATTGCCATCTCTAAACGCTAAACATGGGTCAACTAATCACTGCTCATCTACAGCAAGTCATCTCCCATACAAGATTTTCATTTAAGTTTTTTTTATTAAACCGGCCAATCCTAATGAAATGTATATGTCGCAGCGAGATTATAGAATTAGCAGTTTACAAAATCGCTAGGTGCTTCATAAACTACTGTGTAAAAAACTACGAATTAAACCGAGATGGACGTAGCTCCGCGAAGTGAACAATCTTTACGATTTATGTACTTTTTCGAAATATTTATTTTGTTTTCTAAGATTCACATTTTAAAGTTAAAATGAAAAACGTAAGTACCGTAGCTGCGTAAACAAACTCTTTGCAGGTTTTGCTTACATGCACAACGCTTAATTGGAATCAGTCTTTTCATTTTAAGTTTCAATTCGAATTGTATGAGAAACAGCTTGTTGCAAGGTTTCGAATCTGTAAAAATGGGAAAAAACAGAAACAATCAATCTTTTTACATTAACATGTATTTGTACATAAATATCTTTCTAACTATTATAGGGCTAGTGACAAAAATACTTGTTACAGCTCGCACAAGTTAATGTAGCAAATGCGAACGAAAAGAGATTTCCTTGTAGCGAGTATTCCGCGTTCGAATATTTCCTTTTGGGTTTTGTGAGACTTTTTCATGCTATTCACGTGCCAGGAACATTAATGTAATGATTTATCTATCATCTCACATCGTCCTATGGAGGATAATAAATTAATAATATTATATTAGCGCGGATTTACTTGTCTTCGATGGCGAAACGGCTAAGTTACCTTGTCAAGTGGCAACCATTTCATTGTTATCAGATAATACTTCGCAAGGTACGCATCTCACTTTAATCCTATGCGATCTGTACTCGTGTTTTATTTTATTATATTTAAAATTACATTTACATTAGGTCAAGTGGAACCGCACTTGAAGATCGATAAAGTGAATGTGACTTTTGGGCATCATTATCGCGTTTAAAGAAAAATCATAAATAACATTATAACTTAGGCCCGTTCCAAAGCCGGTTAATATACTGGTGGACTAAAAAATCGACTCAAGGTTTGTTGCCCGGCTTTGGAAAAAATAACTCAGTGTACAAAACTGCTAAACACTAAAAACAAAAAACTAGAAAACCACCAAACTAAAATCATAAACAGTAAACACAGTTTTTGAACTTTTGGTTGTTCTTTTTTGCTAGATTGAGTTACTTTTTCAAAAGTCGTGCAACAAACCTTGAGTCGATTTTTTAGTCAACCAGTGTATTGACTTGACAACAGTCGGTCCCTTTCCTTTTTAAAGTTTTACAATAGGCTTGTATCAGTGTAATACAAATAATTACTTTCGTGTATTTTTTTTTTTGAAAGAGACCTTATTTTGTGGAGAAATGCGTAAAAAATCAAAACAAATTTTAAAAATCCTAAATAAATATTTGACAACAAATGTAAGAAATGCCTAATAATTTACACTTACTTGATTATTCTCTTAAAATATAAGTACACAACATAACAACTGTATTTATATATACACATTTATTACAGTCAGAATTGGTGTTATCTTTGCAACCAGAATGCTGAATAAGGATTTGTAAACCACGATAAATAAACTAGCAATAAAATATTAAAATTTTATACGCAAATAGATTAAAAATAGAGACCCTGAAAACAACAATTTTAATGATTTTTACAGCTCCACACATACGTATTTTTATTTAATAAAATCACTATTTATTTTCCTGTCATACATTTTATTATTAAAAATGACGATCAAATATTTCAAAAGCTATTTAAACGACTTCATTCGTAAATACCTATCTACAATAGCAATTAGGTGCGCGAAATTCGCACTGCGAATACAATAAACTAGGAGTGTACATGATTTATTGTTCTTATGTTCACTAAAAATCACAACGTCACATAAATAAATTACCAAAAGCAAGCAATTATACTATTAAAAATTCTATTTAATTCAAAAAGGGAAACAATCATCTCTTTCACACATCAGTTGCATGCTTATGATCACGTTATAAAGCACGTACATACTTGTAAACGTGTATGTATATTAAAATATAATTTACTTGTAAAACGAGTGCTACAAAACAGGAAGACATTAGCAAATGGTAGCGGCCACTAAGCAACACACAGTAACGAAATACATTTACAAAAAAATGTGCAATTTAAAACAAATAACATGGGGTGAACGGAAGCGCTTCAAGGATGGAATGAACACGATTTTTTTGTATTTTTTTTAATTTTTCTAATGTACAAGTTACGAGGAATTATCTCACATCAGTCGCGCTCCGACACAACGCGTGTACTCTACGCTAGGTGCTGACAGGGCGGGTGACTAAAACAAGCGGACTAACACAAATGAACCGAACGAAACAGTGCATCACGTCAAATATACAGGGTAAAACGTATGTATCTACGATTTTTTTCGTTTTTATATTTTTTTCTGGTAATATTTAAAAATGCATGCTATTTTACAGATTCGAGTTGGACCCCACTGCTACACGGAATAGCTTCAATCCGTTCCTCTGTCGCGTTTTTTCGCTTAGTATGTTATTTCCTAGAAATGAGAAAGATGGCATGAACGGCGAAAGGGACAAGGCTATAAGTAAGACGAAACTTAATTACAACTTTATTCATCTAATTTACCTCTCTCGCTGTTCGTCGCTTAGCCAAAATATCCACAAGGATACGATACGATGCAAGAGTCCCGATCTCAAATAGTGTGATCGCTAGCAATAAGCCTTTCTCACTCTAGCTTATGACGTATCTAAGCGACAGAACGGGACAGCGGCACGGGACAGTGCTACCCCGCGCTGACAGGTGGAATGCAACCTGTACAATGTCCGGAGAGGCGGATGGCGCCGCCGCGCGGGGACGGCCGGCGGCCGCGCTCTCCGCCGCCCCTACTACCCAAACAACGAGTTACCAGCTGACATGAATTACGCACTTTCAGCAAAGAAAAATATGTCAAAACACTACTAACATTTTTTCGACTTGCGACTAGTGAAATCAACTCTACTTGACCATTTATCGATTAGTTGTTTTTTTTAAGTTTCGTTTACGATTTTTTTTTCTTCGATTTATTTTAGTTCGTCGACGAATGCACTATGTTTTAGTATTATACCCCTATCTACCAACCCCTGTTACTGCATTACTAGCAAACGCCAAGATGCGGTCTTCGCGTAATCGTATAACCAGTATACGGGTAGGAAAACCTCACTTTATTTGTACCAAGCTTCTATCGACCCCATACGGTAGCGTAACACATTGTAATACTACGTTTATTTAAATCTTAACTTTAGCCAATTCTATAAATTTTATGTTTAAATTTTGATCTCGATGACAATATCGTGTGAAGAGTACTAGCTCACATGCGATCGGTATTATGATGGGTTTTTTGTATGTTGCGTAGGACTCGGTTAACTATCGGTTAACTCGGTAATCTTTTGAGCACTTTTGTAATGTGATTTGATGTGTCAGACTTCAACAACTTGTCTAGTGTAAATTGGCAGACATATTTTGTCATTGTTTTTGAGGAACGATAGTTTAGCTGTAGCTTTGACCTTAAGGCCTTTGCATTGGGGTTTTCAGCCTTTGATCCATACGAGTTAAGAGTTTACTGACCCCGTTTCACAGTTGGAATGCATAATTAGAAAGATAAGTATTCTCAGACGGTGTATATAGTTATTGGTAACCACTAAGGCAGCTAGAAACCTTCATTGATCATCTGCCAAACAAAACTAGACAAGAAGTCTTTAACATTACTGATTGTCTAAAGAGCAACAAACCTTAAGGCCCGCAATGTTATTCGTCGGAAGCAGAGCTGAATCAAGCTATGTAAACACGTAAACAGGATACTCTGTTAGTTACAAAAGCTTGACACTGCTCAGCTTAAGGCTACGATTCCGTTAGACATTTGAAAACACACGTACGTTCCGAAATCTATGAAATTCAGCCCGGGTAGCATGAGGGCGTAGACAAAACTATTTGTCACAGTCAACGACAGCAAACGTTCATTGTCTCTCTCACTGGCTCGGCGTTAGAGCGAGACGACACTTTATCGCGTAGCGTCGCGCGCGAGTAACGTCGTCATGCTACCGGTGTACAAATACCTCCAATATAATAGGGTGTTGACTGCTAATAATCTGAGTTACTTTTCATCAAAGATCAAAAACGACAATTTGTTCTAAAATGTTTGAAATAGCGAACTATGACGTCGTAACTTTGTATCTTGTTTCCATACTCATAACGAAATATTTATTAACATATAAGTACATGTAAAGCCAGTAAGTTTTTGTACTTACTATGATTTGTTTATGCAGTCAACTAGCCTATTTAAAGATAGTTTTATTTGCAAGTGTGTTTTCTACAGGTCGTATCGGAATTTAGGCCCAGAATCGCGCCCTAAGGCCAGCCGCCGAGTGCAAGCCGGGGGTGTGTTCCGAAATGGTGTGATCTAGAGTTGACATACTGCTGCTGCGCCGCCAGGCTACTCTCCGCCGTCCTCGCTGATCGTCTCGCCCGCGACCTCTTGGGAAATGTTTTGACCTGCGTGTGAAGTTTTTGTATAATTAATTATCATCATCATCATCATTAGCCGAAAGACTCTAAGGCCTCCTCCAATGGTTTTCACACCGACCGGTCCTTTATTAATTTATTCATAAATAAATATTCAGAGATAAATCGCACTGTAATTCAGCCTTATGCTAGGATGTCCTCTATTATAAGAACCAGGGACCGATGTACCTTTACATACACCTATACTTTACATATAGAGTAAAGTAAGCTTGACATTAAAAAAATGACAGATTTTTATTTTTTCTGAATGTTCAATGAACCCTTTCACCAATAAACTTATTTATTAATTTACACAATAGGCCCTAATAACGTGACTCACCCTTTTTCGCTGATGAAAGTATGCACTTCTTGCAGCTTATGAAGAAAAAGGAGACACGTTGGAGTTGGGTGTTGAGGGCATGAGGTCCATCGTCTTGCACACCCAGCCCGCTATGTCTGCCGCCGACGCCTCCGCCGCTTGGATCCACTCGTGGTTCTGTTGGATATATTTGTTCATTAACAGCCTCTAAGTGTTTAGTGTCTTATAGTGTCTCCATTGATAATTCATTCAATTAATGTAGCGCATTCGGACGCTTAAATTGTTTATAAAAAATAAATTGAACTGAATCGAATTGCTAACTTAATAGGAATCTTGGCATGGGTCAAAATTTAGACCTTACTCCAAAGTATGAAGTAATCTTTTTAAAGTGATCTGTACAAAATGCACTACACGGGAAATCGTGCAAAAGTCTAATTCTCAGTCAGTACGTCTAGACCGAGAGGCATAAAACGCTAAGTAAGTACATCCGATTTAGTGAGTAAAAAGATATAAGTACTTAATAATTCTAACTACAATTTAGCCACCGAACCGGATGCGTGTATTTAAATAAAAATAATAAAGTATAAAAGGCAATACCATAAGAGTTTTGAGATCAGCCCGCTCATCAGGATTCTTCTTGAGACAGCGATCCACAAAGTCCTTGAACTCGTCGGAGAAGATGCCAGAAGGCAACTTTGGTGGCGGCTCGTTCACGATGTAATCGAGCAGTTCGAATATCGCCATCGGCCGGGGCGAGTTTGGTGCCTGCGAAAAGACATTATAATAAAATAAATAAGTATTTTTTATATTATTTCAGACAACTCGAATTTTTTTTTATTAAATTTAATTACAAATAGATATAAACTTTATAAGTATTGTTCGACTGACAGGTAAACAAAAACAGAAAGCCAAAAACATGTGACGGACAGATTCAGTAATCGAGTTGGAAGGCATTCACTATCACAGGTACTTGATGATGTCCTTCAGCCAGATGGACTGACAGTATAGCGAGAGGTAAGATGTCGCCGCTGGATGTAAAAAGCTCAGAAACTAAAAACTATTAAGGATTTGGTAGGGTGTAGGGGGGTAATTCCGAAAATCGGGCAATTCCAATAATGCGAATTTTTAAAAAAGGGGAAGAAAATTAAACAGCATTAAGTAATTAGTAAGTAAGCTGATTGAAATGGCCGGCAAATGTATGTTGCCAGTGCAAAAAATGTTGCCGCGTTTAGTAGAAATTATGCATTATTGGAATTATCGGTTTTTCGGAATTACTTCCCTGCACCCTATGTTACAAAAAACCGGCCAAGTGCGAGTCGGACTCGCGCATCGAGGGTTCCGTATAAATTCATAATCACACATGTCTTGAACTCGTCTCAGGCCTGCAATCCCTTGAAGGTGTGAAAAAATCAAACTTCTATGCCAACACAATCAAGAGATGTGTAATTATGAATTTAACGGTGCGCGAGTCCGACTCGCAAGGTTAAGCCATTTCAGATGACTTATAGGCGGCCTGATATTTTTTTGATACTGCGGCTAACGAACCTTACATCATCAACCAGTCTGGATTTGGCCCTAGTGTGTGGAGTACGGCCAAAATAGAGGAAGAGACCTGTGCCCCAGCAATGGGGGCTGTAAGCGTTGTTAACTAATAAAGATATTGCCTTTTTGAAAGAGTGTAAGATAGTAAAACTAAAATCATCTAGACTACCAACCTGTCCCGGCGAATGGTCCTCGTTCTGCCCCCCAAATATGGCGGCGAGCGTCTTGGCGTCGGGCGGCGGGATGGGGTACATGCCTATCGCCATCTCGACCAGTGAGAGACCCAGCGACCAGATATCCGATTGCACTGAGTAGTGTGTGCCTTGGAGACGCTCCGGCTGATGAAGAAAATGATAAAAAGTTAAAAAAAAACTCAAAATGTTTTTTTTATTTAAGTAGATGCTTTACACATTCTTTTAAATCGTCATTTATTTTTTCTACCTAGTACAAAGTCCTTACCACGCGGAACTTGTGCACTAAGTATTTTATAGAAGAGACAGGACATACCATGGATAATACTGGTACTAGTAATATTTCAATCAATTTGTTACAGATATTCTAGAAGATATACAGTTCTCAACACTAAAAGGATTTTAGATTTGAGAGCACGGGAGTGTCCCCGACCTGGTGGAATCGTTTTACATACCTAACTATCCTCGACATAGCAGTTTAACAACGGGTGGGCTGGTTTCCGCAACCAGGCGACAAAAGCGCCCATTTCGACATTATGTAGTAGTTTATAATATTGTTATGTTAGTAGGGTAATCTTCACACGTAAGTAACGTTTAAAATTAAAATCCTAAAAAATAAGTCGATCACCTCGAAAATCTTAGGCTTCTAATGCACCTCAGAGCTATACTAGCGCCATCTGTATAAAATTTTCACCAGAACCTTCTTTATACTTACAGACATGTAACTCCGAGTTCCCACAAACGAGTTAGCCATGGAGTCTATGAGCTGGCCCGAGACCCCAAAGTCGCATATCTTGATCTCGCCATTACTGTTGACCAGGATGTTAGATGGTTTCACGTCGCGGTGCATGATGGCATGTTTGTCGCGCAGATAGCTCAGGCCTTTGAGCACAGCTGATGTTATTGTGCCTAAAGATCCAGAAATAATCATGTTAGAAAATAAATTGATGTTCAGTTACATGATTTCTGCCAGCAGAATTTATGATCTAATACGCACAGTAATTCTTTAAATAATTGCGGACACATATACATAACATACATACTTAAGGGCCAAATACAGAAGCTCATTTTCGAAATTGCTGAAAAATAAATGACAGGTGTGCCACCACCATAAAATGGCAGAGAAGGAATTATTATGATCATTTTTCAGTGATATTTTAGCGAATAAAATTTTTGCGCGTAAACTTGCTTTAACAACGTAAATAAAGCCGAGACTTGTAAAGATATGATAAACCTTACCTAAAATAGACTCAGGTATCCTGCCAGCCTTTTTCAGTATGAGATCTAGAGAACCACCATCCATGTACTCCATACAAATCGATATTTCCCCATCACTGTAGAATGCTCCATAGAATCCCACAATGTGTGCAAAGTTGCACTCGTGAAGAACCTTCAGTTCCCGTATGATCTGTTTCTTGATAGCCGGCTTCACTTCTAGGTGAATGAGTTTTCGCGCCATTATGAGACCGGTGGACTTGTGGCGCACTTTCATCACGACACCCCCATTGCCTTGACCTGAATTGTGTGAAATAAAAAACCATTGTTGTTATTGTTTTTATTGTATACAGAAGACAGAATATAAGGAAATGTATGTTTGTTTGGTTGCCCTTCATTCACATCATATTTTTTGCTCAAAGGTAGTTGAGAGGTTGGGAATTGATTTTATAATTAAAAAAATTTGAGTCTCCTCCAGAATTATGCTCGGAAAAATAATGCAACTTGACAAAGCAACACTATTTATTGCTGTGACTATAAAGTGCTTAGACACAAAGCGGGAACAGCATATGCTAGTTTAGCCCGAAAAACCCGTTTCCATGCTTGTCGCTCGTGCACGGCGCACCTAAAACAACACTCATAAAAACGATATCTATATGGGTAGAGCCACAAGCAAAATAAAAAAAAACTAATTCAATGTGGATTTTTTTGGAATTGTTTGCCCAGTAACTTGAGTAGAATTCCCCCACTACATTCTACCTTTAATTAGTTAAAACTTCATGTACAAACTAGTAAACACAGTCATATATAGTCAATCATACCTAATTCTCCCAACTTTTCAAAGTCATCATCACTTAGCTCTCCAATCTTCTCCTTTTGACAGAGGAAGACTTCTATTCGACGCCGCTGTGTGTCATCCATCTCGATCTGCTCGAGACGCTCCGTCAGCGCCTCAATACTGGTCTTTGACTTCCCAGCTAAGCCCTGCCGCCTGAAAGAATGCAAATTAAGGAGTTGCTATAGAATATTTAAGCTTAAATAAGTGATGAAAATAAGAATGAGGAACAGTTCAGGTGATATGATTGCTTGATAATATTAGAATTTGTACTATGTGCATAGCGCATTCATAGGGCATGGAACACTTTGTGATAACATGAACTTGCAAAAAATAAAGACACTTATTTTTCTTTGAAACACAAATTGATCAATGAAATAACAACAGTTGTATGGTGTTTTTTATACTACCTACCTGCATGATTGAAAACTAAAATAAATATTTTAATGAGTGAAATTTTATTTACTTAATTCCTATTTACTATGGCTTCTAATCACTTCACAACTTTACTCAAACTAAACAACTCTTACCAAAAAAAAGATTGTTTGGTAAATCAGTGACTTTACAGTTGGATAAAAAAACTTTTTACTTAACTTCTTTTACTTAACTTCTTTTTGTTTAATAATAAGTAAGTAGTTCTTAACTACTTACCAAACGAATGCCTCCTTTTTAATAAAATTGGCGCAAAAGTGTTTTTTTTTTGTCCTTTTTAAACTGCAATCGGTCTTTCTGACCATAAGCAGTTGCTTTGTATAATCCTGGAGTTAAGGGCGCAGGAGCCAGCACCACCAAACGAATGCCTCCTTTTTAATAAAATTGGCGCAAAAGTAAACAGTAAACTATACAGAAACAAAAAGATTGACAAGTTTAAAATATTCTTTGAAAATAGAGAAATCCTTTTATGAGCTCACTAAACACTAAAGAAAGGTAAGTTGAAAAAAAGAATAGGGGCTTGCTTCATCTTATGCAGTGGTATTGAATTCCATTGTGGGCATAAAGCAATCCCCTATGATTAGACACGTTTTGTTAAATCCCCTATGAAAAACCGGCCAAGTGCGAGTCGGACTTGCGCACTGAGGGTTCCGTATAAATTCATAATCACACATGTCTTGAACTCAATATTTATTATATTTGAGTTGGTTGAATGAAAGGTAATTTACGATTTAAGACGTATTAAAAAAAAACTACACACTAGATCTCATTCAAACCAATTTTCGGTGGAAATGTGCATGGTAATGTACATCATATATTTTTTCTAGTTTTATCATTCTCTTATTTTAGAAGTTACAGGGGGGGGACACACACATTTTATCACTTTGGAAGTGTCTCTCGCACAAACTATTCGGTTTAGAAAAAAATGATATAAGAAACCTCAATATCATTTTTGAAGGCCTATCCATAAATACCCCACACGTATAGGTTTGATGAAAAGAAATTTTTTATTTTCAGTTCTAAGTATGGGGATCCCCCAAAATTTATTGTTTTTTTTCTATTTTTGTGTAAATCTTAATGCGGTTCACAGAATACATCTACTTATCAAGTTTCAACAGTATAGTTCTTATAGTTTCGGAAAAAAGTGGCTGTGACATACGGATGGACAGACAGACATGACGACTCCATAAGGGTTTTGTTTTTTGCCATTTGGCTACGGAACCCTAAAAAGGTATTTATTTTTTAAAATAATTTACTTGTTATCTTTGGTTTATTTTCTGTGTCAGTGTATCAGTCCTTTTGCCCAACATGCCTGCATTGCATGTATTACTAGTACTAGTTTCATGTCGTTTATACCACAAGGGCCTTTTACTAGATTGTCCTATACGGATACGGAGGGATACCACCCACCACCACTGATGCCTATTGTGCAGGAAAGCCAATTAAGAGCACCACAAAGATGATTACTATGAAAGAATATCAGGAGACATTTTGACTAGGAAGGTTTCAACATGTATAAATATTGAATGCACAGGCTTTGACGGTGACATGTGGATGGCAGCAGCTATCTCAGTAATTATTATCGGTTTTCTACAGGGAATTAAGCCACAGCAGCATTTAAAACAAAAAAAAAACACAAGCGTAAATGGAAATTTTTGTATGGCCTAAACACAAACTATACGCGTGGTCACGGTGTCCGTCTGGCATGACATTATACATGCATTTTTTTTATACTCATAGATAATTAAGATTCAGATATTGATTGAAAACCATAAAAATAGGAATCAAATCAAACATTTCAAGGAAACTAAGTTTTTATTAGTATCAATCGTTGGTACATAGCTTTAATTCATATAGGGTTTGTATCTAAAGCTTATTCGCAGTGAATAACAATTAACTGATTAGCATTTTATCAGTGTTTATCGTAGGTACTATGAACTTACTCATTGGCGGTGGCAGACTTGAGCTGAGGAGTCATGTTAGTCGGCGTGACAGCCGGCGCCGTGTCAATGGACCCTGGCGGAAGGGTCAGGTTCAACTTGTTCTTGGACATCTTACTCATCTTTCCAGCACTGTTGTCACGGCATTGATAAAATAACTAATGCGTCCTCCCGCGATCGCACAGTTACGAAAACGCTTTGATATCACAGAAAGAGCATTGAATCGAGAAATTGTTGTTATAACACAGCAAATAAAACAGAAAAAACAGATTTGAAAAAAATACGTCAATAAACTTCGATTTATCCGGCCGTCACATTTTTTTTTTTTGTTTGGTTCTTTCCTGCTTTTGCAAGGAAAAGGCAAAGGCTTCTCTGGCCATACAGCCTATTCTTACGTAGTTTGCTCTTCTCTAAATATTTTTCTGTTTCATTTGAGTTCTCATTTATCAATTTCTGTCGTCTTTAACTGTTTCTCTAGTCTTCAACAAAATGATAGCACTTTTGATGAAGATTTCATGGACTTCTTGAGAGCACTCGAAACACAGTCTACACACTTTTATTTCATTATCCTATATATTAGACACTTAAATGGCACTTTATTGAACAATACGCTATCAATATTATACATTAAAAACCACGATATCTATTTTTTCGGATAATAAAACAAAAATGACAAACTCTTCCCGCCAAAAAGCCCGGCCGTCACAATTCGTTCTGTCTGTATGTCATTGGTCGTCGTCGTACGTCCGTCACTAGATAGCAATCCTGCAGTTGATGTGCAAACTAGCGTATGTATTAATTTCCCGTAGTGTACAGCCCATATTGCAAATGCATCACTTATCAATGATAATGATAAGTTATCATACATAACGAAATAAACAACTTATCGCATTTATCGCACACTTTCACATGATTTACCGGTTTCAATTTTGTATTCATGATCCCGAGTCCAGGCAGTATCAATAAAAAATACAAAACCCACAGATGAAAACCCTCATGATAAAATTTTGATATTATGCAAATAAATACTGCCAAATAGTGCCAAAAAAAAAATGTGCTATCATAGTTTCAGAGAAAATTGAGTTTTTCACTGACAATGAGGCTGCTAGCGTAACGTTCCGCTAGCAGCCTCATCTCTGGAACCAAGGAACTACTGCACCAATGGGGAAGAAAACGCAAAGCTATTTGCAGATGGGGCGCTCCGGACGCTTGACTCATAACAACTTGCAATTAGTTCCGCGTTTTTATTATCGAGGTGTTATAAATAAGTTTTTTTTTTCTGTAAAATTGTTAAATAGAATATGTATGCGACTTGGACTGTTCCTCAATTAAAGGCGAAGTTGGAAAGTACACATTTGAAAACGTAACTTTTCATCTGAGAATCTTTAGGAAATTAATGATTTCCATTATTATTGCAACTAATCGCCACAAAACGCGGCATTTTTATAATAATCTTATGTTTAGTTCACGTAAACAATTTTTTCTATACGTTTTGACAGTTAGTATGAGTCAAGCAATATCAGCGCCTCTATCGGCGAGCTTTGTCAGTTTTCTTCCCCATTGTTACATAACAATTGTTGTTGTTGTTTTTTTATTGTTGTTGTGTGTTACAACTTGTATGTCAAAAAATACTGCCGAAATAGTGCCTTCAACATGCAAAATTTTGAAGTGAATGCTTCAGTTAAACCCAAGATATAGCGGTAGGTTGCTAAGGCTGCTAAATGAACGCGTTCATCTTGGTTGCAGAAAATTTTATTTGATTTACAACAACAAATTGCAAGCCCTTACAGTCAAGCCAATACAGCAAGCAAGTTCATTTCTGTCAATCCACTAAGGTTAACAAATTAGACACTATTTTTGTGAATAGGGTTTTTCACCATTTTTTGAAAAGTATCTCAAATTGATCATTAGGTGGGAAAAAGTAAAAAATAATTTTTTAAATTTTTTTTGAAACCTATAAGTACCCCAAAAATAGATTTTAAATTACTATTGCCAATTAGCGCGCGAAAACGATAGCCGCCATGATGCTTAGGTCGTGACGTCATTTCAGGAGTAAACAAAACAGCTCTGTACTAAAATTTTGACACATATCGCGAACAAAATGTCATTGTTTACCACTATTGTGACGTCACCTGACAACCAGCATGGCGGCTGTTGTTTCAGACATTTGAATAATATATTAAAAAACTTGATTTTTGTAAATCAAAAATAAAATGTTTTTTCTCATTTTATTGTATAGAAATCATATTAAATCGATTATGTATTACAAATACCACAGTAAATAAGCAGTTTTAGATTTTTTCTTGTATAGAGTAAAATACCCTATTCCGGCAAGGAACAACTGAATAAATCAGTCCGCTTTGCTACATCATTGAGGATGCCGATGGCCCTAGCCAGGGGGGCGTATTTAGCTAAGTTGGTACGGGCAGTCGGTACCCTAAACAACCGTTGCTGTGGTCCCAGTCTCAATCGGGGATTTGGAACCTCCATAGTAAGAGATTACAACACTTCGCAATTGAAAGTATTGCCCTTCAGGAGATTGAAATAGTATTTAGCCAGTGCTAAATCCCTCCGAACCTTTAACTTATTGTATCCAACCATACCCATTACAAATAGGGTTGGATACATAAGGGGAAAGAAGGGATATACCCCGTATTGTCTCAGATAAAGGTATCGCAAGAACTTGTTTTGGATTTTTTCGAGCATCTGGGTATTTTTGACCTCGTGAGGATTCCACACTATTGCAGCGTATTCTAGCCTGCTCCTCACCAACGCATTGTAGAGTACCCTGACAGCCGCGGTGTTCTTGAATGTATGGCTCCGATACAAAGCCTGCGTATTCGACATATTGCTTCCTATCTCGCAAGTAGTTGGAAAATAACTCAAGCAGATTTTCTGAGAAACCTATCGCTGCGAATTTTCGCCTTACGAACGCCTTACGAAAATCAAAGTAGGCTACGTCTACCTGACCTCCTAAAATCCTATCAAGTTCTGGTATAGCGTAATAAGTAAAGGATAACAGATTGCTGTCTGTGCTCCGACCCCGGCGAAAACCATGTTGACATTCACTAAGTTGAGCATTCACCTGGTCATAATGTGAGTGGATGATCAATTCGAAAACCTTTGCGAATGCCGACAGGATTGCAAAAGGTCTGTGCTCGCACACTTCACTGCTAGATCCTTTAGGAACTGGGATGACATGAGTGGTTCTCCAACACTCTGGATAGGTTGCAGATTTTAGGCATAAGTTAAAAATATGCGTGAGGGGTTGCTCTAGCACATATCGGCAATCTCTAATTAGAAATGGTGGAATACCATCCGGTCCTACTGAATGCTTAGCAGGCAGACGCTTAAGAGCAGTGCGGACGACCTCCACTTGCAGGTGCGGAATGCTCACTCGGGTTTCAGCCTCGCCTTTCGGTAGACGACCAGCACTCTCCTGAGTGCCTCCTTCACATTGAGTTTTGGAGGACTTTTGCGTATACTGTGTGAATATATTCTGCAAACTCATGTGCAAGCTTCTCCATAGGAACCTCATCAGCATCCTTAGTTATTATGGGAGGATTGCGCTTTGATCGTTTAGACGTCATGTATGTCCAAAAGGATAATGGGTCTTTACAGAATTTGGCTTGTAATCTCTCCCTGTAGGCCTCATACTCTAGCAGCGACTGCTCTTAAAAGAGTACCCGTGCTCGGTAAAACGAGAACATTTCGTAGTCTGCTTGCAGTCCCGAACGTTTATATTTTTTGTGCCACTCAGCTTTGACTTTTATATTGTCTTTTAGTCCAGTCGAGTACCATTCGGGGTACGAATATTTCTGTAGGCCAGATTGACGTTTAGTCTTAGTAGGCGTGTTGACACTTATGTTTGTTCATAATGCTATAAAGATAACAAATTGCCTCCTCAGGACTCTCCGTGTTAAAAAGCGGGCTCCAGTCAACTGAGATTATTTTCGAGTACAATGTGTCAAAATCACATTTCTTAAAATCCCACTTAGGTGTCATACTTGAGCTCGACTCTCGAGAAACAAGGGTCAGTAAGGGCTGCCTAGCTCTAAATCTATGGTTGAAAGTCATCGACACTCTCAGCGATGGATGATGCCGGTCCTCGGCTACTAGTGTTTCAAATTCACGTGACACTATAACATTATCCTCTAATAGATTCGTCAAATCAAAACTAAATCTAAAGTTCGGTCATTTACGTTTTTAATAAAATTTCTTTGACGGAATTCACAAAAAATTACAAAATACTCATAATAGTTCTGAGCTTCTACAGAAGCAGACCACATATTAAAGTCGCCCAGTACAATAACATTTTTAAATTTCACACAGATAGATTCTAGAATATGAAATAATTGCATATATTCGGAATCCTTGCTATTCGGCGGTATATTACGCAACATAAAAAAGAGGCATTTTTTAACTGGACTGAAGCACAAATTAGTTCGAATGTTGCCGCGTCGATATCAATGTCTACTGGTAGGGGTACTTTTTTTAGGTATAGGTGCAGTCTTGGTGCGGCGGCCAGAAGGACACCGCCCTGCTAACTACAACGAACGTCAAGACAAGACCAAAGTAATGTCAAAAACTCTGCCTAAATAGTGCCTTCCGATACAAAACAATCCAGAACTCTATAGATTGTTATTTAGTAAGGATCTCAAATTTAAAATCCACATACATGGTGCAGGCACAATATGGTGCACCACTACGGCACAATAACAATTGTGCATAGGTACCTACGTTTTCAGTTTAATTGTAAGATTTTTATTGTTCATAGAATACTGAATACTTTTATGTAAGGTACAAACGCCTAATGTTCTGTAATTGATAATATTGTATTCTAAGTGTCGTTGTGATGAATAAATTATTTACTTACTAACAATTGGTGCAGTAGTTCTTTGATTTCAGAGATGCCTCAGTGAAACTGAGAGACTGACTCGGTGGCTAAGTGGTTAGCGATCCTGACCTCTGATCCGAGAGTCGTGGGTTCGATCCCCACACAGGGCAAATTTTTCTGTGATGAGCAGAATTGTTTGCTCTGAGTCTGGGTGTATTATATCTATATAGGCTGTAACATTCAAGGTGTGCAATATTTACGGAGGTGATTAAGCTTCTCAAACTAATTACGAATCACAAAAAGTAGGCACCTTAAAAAAATAAAATTTTCGAATGATTTTCAAAATAGGTAACTTTCTTCTATCGACTTTCGATAATATTCCCCTAACGGCGCGGCTCCGACAAGGTCGCGCGACTGCGCAATGGCCCGTGGCGTCACAGAGTAGACACGTTCAGTATCTAATGCCACAGAATAGTTAAACTGGTACAGAAAAAATAGGTTAATTTAATTCAATTTAATTTTAATCATGAATTTGTTAAATTATTCGTAATAAATAAATGCTCATACATCTTCTCAACAAATATTGCACACCTTGAATGTTACATCCTGTATATGTATGTATTTAAAAGTATATGTGTATGTATATCAGTCTCTGGTTCCCAAGATACAGGGAATCCTAGTTTGGGGCCAGATGACCGTGTGTGATTTGTCCCAGATATTATTATTATTATTATTAGTGAAAAACTCGATGCATGTTCTTCGAAACTACGATACCACATTTATTTTCCTTTCAGCAGCATTTATTGGCATAATCAGAATATCGAAATCCGGGAGTTGACTGCATTAAAAATAAATTACGAAATATTATTCACTAAATAGCTCTTTTATTGAATTTGTTGAAAAACTTCATCACTTTCGGTTTTATTACATTTTCAATTTTTAATTTACTAGAATTTCGTAATTAGTATGCAAACTACTATATTGAACAATGACGTCATCGTACAAAATTTCAAACATTTTTAGAACAAAATGTCGTTTTTGACATTTGATAAAAAGTAACTCAAATGACTAGCAGTCAACTACCGGATTCTATTATGAGGCTTCCAACTGAACGCTCATTTAGAAGTATTAGCATTTAGCACTTTATGAACTCATTTTGCGTTTGTTTCTATCACGTGGTAGTAATATATTAAAGTCGCCTTGAACCCAAAGCCTGAAAATTAAAAATATAAAACTCCCGCGGTTTCTTGCATCTGTCAAAAGTTCACTCATCGTGTTGAAAAATATGTTCTTGTATATTTCTAGGTCTGTTTTGTTATAATTAGTGTATTTTTATAGTATTGTATGTTGTGAGAGAATATCCTTTTATTTCGTAACGATGAAAACCGACAAAGTGCCTGAAAACTTGGTAGTTACACCCCCGGCAAAGAAACTGAAGCAAGCTCGTCTTCCATTCAAGATTATCAGTGATGTTTCACCGAAACCTGCCGAAAATCCCCCTAGGAAGCGAAAGCTATCTGTGCCAGACTCTGAACCAGTGACCAAAGTCGGTAAAATCAGCAAAGAGAACGATTTGGACAGTGATTTAGTTGTGATAAGTGATGATGAGAGTAAGGATGGACAGATGCCTCAGAAGGAGTCTAAAGTTGCCAATCCATATGTCAAACTGGTGGATGCTGTTCGTAAAAAGAAACTACAGAAATCTAAGTCATCTAAGCGAAAGAGCAGAGCTTCAGCTAAGAAGGCTGTGAATGGGTCTGTTGAAAATCCTCAGGAAAAGGAAACTAACAGCGATGATGAATGCAGTGATGTGGAGATGGTAGAAGTTGAAGTTCAAATACACACAGATCCTGAAAGCGAGGAAGGCGAGCAAAAGAAAATCTGTGATATTAAAAATTTGGATACATCAAAGTCTAAAATTATTAACATCCCTGATTTACTAACAACAAAAGCTGAAAATTCTGATAATGATACACAAACAGAAAACAAAAATACCAAAATCAAGGAATCAGTTACTTATACAGCCCAAGCTGAAAATAAGTTGGAGCAACCAACTGAAGAAGATATTTCAGATGAAACCCAAATAATAAAAGAAAGTTTCGATGAAGAGTCTCAAGGTTCACATGCAGAAATAACAAAGAATAGCCAAGAGTGTGTTGATAATAATTCTGAGAAAAAAGATTCTAAGGAAGAGTTGATTACTCCAAAAAAACTGAGATCTTCTATGAACAAAACAAATTCTACTGAGAAAAATGATCTCAATGCTTCCACAGTGAGTTCAAAGCTGGATGAATCAGTTTCTTCTGGTGCTACTACTCCAAAGCAGAAGCTGAAAAATGGTGGGCAAGTGGATGAGAATAAATCCACACCAAACTTAACTCCAAAGCAGGCAAGTAACTCTGCCATACAAATTAAGAACACAGTAAGTGACAGATTTGGTTCAAATAATTTTGAACCTTGCATTGCGTTTCCAACAAGGTTCAAAATTATTTGCGCCAAATCTATCACTTACTGTGTTCTTAATTTGTACAGCAAAACTGTAATGTTATATGATTATTTTACTTTGTCTTTTTGACTTCAAGCCAGGATCTCACAAGATTAAAACTTATTAGCAGGTTTACTGTGTATATTCTGATAACTGTGTCTAGTGATGATTAATTGTAATTACAAATTATCAAGGAACATTTTACATTGGTTAGGTTTGTTAATTTTTTTAATATTGCGAGATCTTTTATAATATTTGCCCAATATTAAAACTCATGAAATATGGAAGAAATAAAAAAAAAAAATTTTTTTTCCATTTTGCATATTGTATGTGTTTAATTAAGTATTTTTATTAAAATTATAACAGTTACAAAAGAAGTTAGAATCAGCAAAGAAAAGAGAGGAAAGGGAAAAAGAAAAGCTAGAAAGGGAATTGAAGAGACAGCAAGAGAAAGAGGAGAGAGCTAAGCAAAAACAGGAAAAAGAAGACGCCAAGAGAAGGGAAAGAGAGGAGAAGGAAGAAACTAAAAGAAAGGAAAGGGAGGAGAAAGAAGAGCAGAAGAAGAAAGAAAGAGAGGAGAAAGAGAAACAGAAGGAGATGGAAAAAAGTAAGTTGTAAATTAAATTGCTTCATAAAAGCTGCACTTGTAATTTATTTTAGATCACATTGCATCAATCAGTATTACTATAATTACAATAAATATATTAAATTAAATATCCCTTATTAATTGTTTTTAATATTGTCTTACACTTTTTATTCAGAAAATTTACTATTAAAATTTACAGAACTAAGAGAAATGAAAGAAGAACAAAAGAGGAAAGAAAAGGAAGACAAAGAAGAACAGAGGAGAAAAGAGAAAGAAGCCCGTGAGGAAGAGAGACGCAAGAAACAAGAAGCTTTGGAACTAGAGAAGCAGGAACAAGAGCTAAAAAAGAAGAAAGCAGCAGAAGCATTTGTTAACTTCTTTGTTCCAAAGCAGAAGGTAGAAAAAGCACATTCAGTTCAGCCTATCAGCAAAAACAGTATGCTTTCAAGTTTCATGATAAAATCTGACATGAGATTAGCACCAACCACTAGAGGTGACCTTACTGAGGACAGAAGGGAAGTCCTTGATAAAGTGTTGCAGGAACAAAATTTGTCTGAAAGTGACCTATACTTGAAAAGTCTGAAACAAGGCAAGGTGAAGCCATTAACCAGCGGAAGAACATGGCCTTTGAGTGACAGAGATGATGATGATGATGTCATGATTGTTGGTAAGTCATATTTAATTAGAATTTTACCAGTGTAGTAGTATGATAAATAGGTCACATTGTTGCCACATATTTGTCAATTTATATTCTGATTTCATTACCTTACTCAAATAAAACCAACCAAATGGATAACTGTAAATTAGGTACTTTATAAAAAAATATAAGGTCTCATGCTTTGCTCTTATGATATTTGCAGACCTCTCAAACAGCTTAGTATTTCCGTAATTTATATTCCTCTTGATCAGTTAAAATAATTGTAACAGACCATTCTGTTTTTATCATTACATGGTTCTGAGTCTATGCAATTTATTTTCTGTAATCAATGTCTTGTTTTTGAAATGTATCTTTGGTAGCATTCTTTAACCATCAGCTGAGGTGCTAGCAAATATACTCAGAAAAAGAAAATAATAATAATTATAACATTAACTGACGTTTGACTTATAATTGCAGAGGACGAATTGCCCCTAGATGGCACGGGTGAAGTGGTCACTTGTGAGATGGCGGTGCGAGAGCGTCTCCGTCCCAAGCTGCTCAGTTTCCACGAGAACCGCCGCCCGCCATACTGGGGCACCTGGCGGAAGAAAAGCAGTCACATCTCTGCTAGACGGCCCTTTGGCCAAGATGAGGTAGGCTCCGAAGATGCTATAATTTATACCAATAATATAGCAAGTACAGTTTGGCCAAAGATGAAAATAGCTTGATCAGTAATTCAGTATTCTTTGTCCACTGAAAATGCGGCCTTCGGCCCACGGTTTCGGTCGCAATACATTTTTGGTTATACCATGGAAATCACTTGTATTATCGGAATAAAAAACTTCGTGCATGCAAGTACGAACAAACAATGCATTGTCATATTTATAATATTAGTTAAGATTGCCTGGCTACAACCTAACTTGTTTGAGAACCACCATCTGCCTTACCAGGGTATTGGCGAAAGACTATAAATCTTGGTTAGATGGCCATTTAGTCAGGTTGAGACAGGCTCCACATTGTAGCAGGAGTTAATTATACCAAGATCTAGTCCCTTTCTTTTGGATAAGGACGCTCAGTTACTGAGATGAGCTTCGAAGAGATGATTTCTAATTGGTTTAATTACAGAAACAACTGGACTACGAAGTGGATAGCGACGACGAATGGGAGGAGGATCCTGAGGGTGAGAGTTTAGACGGCAGCGCGTGTGGGAGTGACGATGAGGAGGGCAAAGGCGATGAGTACGAGGTCGATAATGAGGTGTTTGTACCTCACGGATACTTGAGCGACGAGGTAATAATGGCATAGCATTGTATGTCCACTTGACGTTGCGACACATTAGTACCTAACTTGATGTTAGTAGTTTACATGGACACTTTATACAATTGCGCCCTATTTTTACTACTACATAGAAATTGACACTTCTTTATGTCTGTCTTCGTTAATGTGCGTGTGAGTATCTAGGGCTGCATCAGCTAAGGCTTCTTGGTCATACCGCCTTGTCTTAGGTTAGAATTTTCAACGACAGGCATGAACATAAATAACAGACTTTTAAAATAAACTCGACAAGTTTTACTCTTTAATAACATAATCTTGTTGCAAAAAATCTGGATTCATTTCTTTTATTTCAATTTCCAGGAAGCTACAATGGACGAAGACGATATGCTATCCCTTTCGCCAGAGACTCAAAAAGCCAGACTAAAGCATTTGGAAGATGAATTCGAATCAGAAATGAAGAAACCAACAGAAAAACTAAAACCAAGATTGTATGGGTTACTATGGGAGAATAAGGATGGTGAAAAGCCTGAAAATTGTGTTGATGCTTTATGGAACTACTTTGGCAAGTTTGCGATGATTATGAATGATGTTACACCTCTAATGCAGCCGTCGAATGAGTCAGATGAAGCCGATAAAAAGAAAATCAAAAAGAAGAAAGCAATTGTTGAAGGAGATGAACAAAGCCCTAAGGCAGAAAAGAAGAAAAAGCCTAAAACTGAAAACAAAGAAAGTAAAAAACCAAAAGCTGAGGTTAAGAAAGCAGCACCCAATCAACCTGGGATCAATACGTTTTTAAAAAAATTGAAAAACACGTGAGCTGTTTTTCATTATATTGTACAAACATACCTTTTAAAAATGTTTTTTTTTTTTTTAATAAATGTAAGGACTGAAAAGAGTTGGTTAGGTGTACTATTATTGTAAGTATTTGAAATAATATTTGAATTTTATGTTATTGTCAGATTGCATCCTTTTAATTATAACTTAGCAGGGCAGATAGATTCTGCACCAATTAAAAATATTTTATTCCTTTATATTGTGTTGTAGTCTTGTAAATATTGATCCTAGTTTAATTTTTAAGCTGAAAATGGATGGACAAATAACATTTTTCATAAAATAAACTTATTATTAATCATCACCCAAGTATTTCAATTAGAAACTGCAACAAACGATCTCTTTTTTTTTTTTGAAAATACCAAAGAATGCTTATTATATTACTGTCGTATCAGAAATTAGTTGATAGAGTCGGTCTCTTTCACGCTTATAGATTTATGAAGCTTTCTCTGACGGATGAACTTTGGAACGAGTGCTTTGCTATCGGCCTAGTTAGGCCGTAACGTCGGCACCACAGACATGCACCCCGCTCCCCCCCCTATAGACTAGCAATACAGGGCATCGGCCGCTCGCCGCAAGGTGGGCAGATGGCCAAGTTAAATTGAAATGTCATTTTTGTTCAATTTTCGTCTTTCAGTCTATTTCTGTCAATGGTCGAGGTAACATCGGACAAAATGTGTGTAAATTTATCGTAAAAATGCCAAGTTAGTTGCATCGTTGTCTGATGCGGAAACCGCACTGGACATCTCAATAAATCAAATGTGCGGGGTTTCATACCAGAAGTAAGCCATATATTGACAAATTTTTATTTAAATAACTTCGTTGCAAAACATATGGTAGTGATGTAACACTTCATCGACTTTTCGATAGATATAGCAAAAAGTTTAGCAAAATAAAAATATCCGACTGCATATTTACATAGTTTTACCCAAAGTAGACATGAAATGTATTTGACTTATTTTTTCTTCTAATTAGTTTCAGTTTCCAAAGGAACCCAAATAAAAATTAAACGAGAATTAAGACTATGGAGCAGACACGACAGCTGGAAAATTTTCTCCTTACATTTCCGCCCAGCTTGGCTATAGATATGTTTTGGAAACTATGATTCGGTTTGATTTTTATTTTTAAAATATATATTTTTTGTTTTAATATGTATTTTACTGTATTATATTTGTGAATTTGTATCAGTATTGTTTATGTATTAAGATTTAACAACGAACAATATGCTTAATTTATTTTGTTACCTTCATTTTAAAAATAGGGGTTTTCACCATTTTTTGAAAAGTATCTCAAATTGATCATTAGGTGGGAAAAAGTAATAAATTTTTTTAAAAAAATTTTTTTGATACCTATAAGTACCCCAAAAATACATTTTAAATTACCATTGCCAATTAGCGCGCGAAAACGATAGCCGCCATGATGCTTAGGTCGTGACGTCATTTCAGGAGTAAACAATACAGCTCTGTACTAAAATTTAGACACATATCGCGAACAAAATGTCATTGTTTACCACTATTGTGACGTCACCTGACAACCAGCATGGCGGCTGTCGTTTCAGACATTTGAATAACAGATTAAAAAACTTGATTTTTGTAAATCAAAAATAAAATGTTTTTTCTCATTTTATTGTATAGAAATCATATTAAATCGATTATGTATTACAAATACCACAGTAAATAAGCAGTTTTAGATTTTTTCTTGTATAGAGTAAAATACCCTATTATCGTAAGAATTTTCGATATTTGTGATCCTTTTTATTACCTCCATCACTAGATCTTTCAGTCGCATTTTGAGTTTTGTCATTTTCAAATACTCTATTACTATTCGGCGATTTAAATCCTTAGACAGTTGACATCTTGCGGTGATTGGTCGTAATTCAAACATATGACATTCTTAGATTCAAAAATTCGAACAGTTATGAAGCTTCCCCCTCCCGCACCTCAGATTTTCCCCTCAACTTGGTCCACGCGGTTTCATATTGAAACTGACGTATTAGCGTTTTATAGAGGAACGGAGCGACGATATAAAACTTCTTTGGTCGGCACCTATAGGATCCATCCCTATCTCAAGTAGGTGATAGGGATTGATCCACGCTCCCAAATTCTGAATATTAAAAAAAAAGAATATCCAAAGTAGGTAGAGTCTGAAGATTTTTTGAATTTGCCGCGTTTTCTCAGGTTACGCTTTCGTTTACCAGACTCTAGTTAAATTTTTATGTGCTGTTACTGACTAACGAGTATTATTGAAAGTTCATATTTTATACAATATCTACATAGTTTATTATTCCAGGATGTAATTAATTTTTTCATTATTTTTCGATTTCTTAATTATTCAATTCTTTGAGGCAACAATAAATGTATGCCAATCGGTGAATGAAAATTATATCTATTACTTAAATAAAATAAAATATTGATAAAACGTAGGTACTTATCCCTTGATATTTTCACATCTTGTCTTTTCTTCCAGTCCAAGTATGCACAGTGTCGCTGTACAATTTATTAAATAACATTTAAAACACTCCTCAGTATTTTTACATCACCCAGTGAAAACCGCATTGAAATTCGTTCAGTGGTTCTTTTTATAATCAACAACGCTGTACACGTTAAAAACCGTCTTCAATCGTAACAGCTACAAATTTGCTGTTTTTTTTGTATATGTTCATTTTTCAAAAAGTGCTGAATCAATTTAGACCAAAATATGGGACCACCTCTGAAGTATTACCTACCAACATACAAAAAAAAACATACAGACGAATTGAGAACCTCCTCCTTTTTTGAATTCGGTTAAAAATCGCGGACAACACAAATAAAAACATGCATGACAAATTGATAACCGTACTTTTTGAAGCCGGTTAAAAAGTTTCAATATGTCCATGTACTAATGGGTGATGGATGTCTGTCATCCATCACGTTATCACAACAACATTGACATTTGATTTAAAAAATGGGGAGATTCAGAGACATTTCTTTGCTATTACGAAAATTAAGAGAATTTCTGTTAGGTAGACCTCACATACCTCATAATCGTTTTCCACCATGCATTGCACCTAGAACCACTCCGCAGCCTGATATACCTCGTACTGGGGACGTACCCGGACAGTACAAGTATTCACAACAGTATTACTACAGGAGAAGTCCGTACGAGTCCGTCAAGCCCCCCGTGGTGGCGCCAGTGGCACAGGGGCCTCCTATCGGACACGATCCGACTTCAAAACCGCTCGCCGGAGGGATCAGGCCTGATATGGTACGTTCCAACCATCTATTACCTCGAGGGAAAAGCGTCACATGGGCGGCATTAGTACATCTGCCGCTGCGTTTCCCTGTCAGACCTGCGGGCGAGTCTATCGCGCTCGCATGGGTCTCATAAGTCATCAAAGGCGTTGTGCCAAGACACTAGTAAATCGTCTGTAAGACGCAGAGGCCATTGATGATTGATCTACCTACATAATCTCCTCAACGCACTTTAAGATGGTGCCGCTTATTATACAGGATGTAACAGAAGTGTGTGACAATACTTCAAGGTTGGCTTTTACCCATCAAACTGAACAACTTTTGTTCTACAACTTTGTTGAAATCGCAAAAAATTTTTTGGACTTTTCATACAAACTTGGTTCGCCAGCTGATCGATTTGTATGAAAAGTCCAAAAAAAAATTTGCGATTTCAACAAAGTTGTAGAACAAAAGTTGTTCAGTTTGATGGGTAAAAGCCAACCTTGAAATATTGTCACACACTTCTGTTACACCCTGTATATTAAAGGCGGCTTGAAAATTTCTGGAACCTGGGGCTGGCCAAGAGTTCCACAAACTTCGAGAAATCGGAATTGGCCCCGTGTGTGAAGTACTTGTGGCCTTACCTTAATTTCTGGGAAGAGACTGGTGTCCCAGCGGTGGGGACCATGATCTACCTACATATGGATGACGGAAATTTAAATTGGCGTAAGGGCAAATTACTACTTTGTCCCTTAAGGGTCGTCCATTAATCACGTGAGGCTCAAAAGAGGGGAGGGTGTTCGGAAAAAAACAGGAAATATCACAAGGGGAAGGGAGGGGGGATGAACTGAGATATCACGTGTATTTATTTTTTCGTTGAACGCGCGATTTCTAGAGTAAGTTCCAAACGTCAGACTGTTGTTTGTTACGTTGTTTTTAACTCATCCTAAGGTTCGAAACGGCTTCAGGCAGTCAGAAACAACCTGTCTGTCTGGATATTTTTATCACGGTGCTTAATTTTCCAGAAATAAATTACATTATACCTGTATTTAAAGATAATATATTACACGTGATTTTGGGTAGCGGGTGGGGGGGTAGTCTAAAACCTCACCACGTATCAGCAGGGGGGTAGGGGGGTAGCAAAGTATACTAGAGGTCATTTGCAACAAATTAAGTCCTGTTAACCAGGGGTCAAAAATGTATGGTTACTGAGATATTACTGTTTTTAGGTTTTTTTGAAAATTTCTACCTTGTTACTAAAACCAATTAATTGTGAAAAAACTATTACACCGTTTACATTAAATTGATACATTTTTAAAATCTGAGAAATGAGCGCTTGCTTTGAAAAAAAAATCCTTACCGAAAACTCACATATTCTCAAAAATAAACGGTCTTAAGTTGCATAAAAAAAATATTTTATATGAATTTCCCATAAGTAATTGAGTATTACTAGGAAAAAATTTAGTGAACTTGGCGTACAAATTAATGACAAAAGTTCCATGTTTCATAAGCTTTCTAAAAAGGAACAAATGTTACCAACTTTTGCACAGGATCGAAAAAAACACCCAGTAAACCAAACAAGTAACACATTTTTTCCATACATATCCTGCACGGTGCTGCCCTCTCTTTTACTCGTGTCGTGCGTTACTCGTGAGCTTAACATAATTCGATAATTTGTAGCAATCTTAAAGCTAAAAACATCACGTGATTAATGGACGACCCCTTACGCCAGTTGAAATTGCCACACCAAGCTGGAACCGAGCCGTTTGTGTAGGCTCCCAACAGGTAGGCTTGTGCGATTATAGGCCGCGCCGTTCTTCCCATTGCTTTTGTGATCCTATAAAGTACGTTATGGTTTTAGTTCTTTATGCAATAAAGACGGCTTTGCACGCGCTAGCATGCGTCATTTAACCTCACCTCCAGCTATAAGGGATGAATGATTAACAGGGTACAATTGGGTGTTTTTTCACCTCCTTTTATATGTGCACTTTATAAATATTAATTATAAAGTCCTTCTAAAATATCTGAAAAAAATTACAGCGGTTTCTATACATAAAATTGAATAACTTTCCCCAATGAAATACTCAATTCGTAAACATTTTCTTTACTTCCCATAAAATGTATTTTTTTTTCGGGTGTTTCATAAGGACCCTGAGCGCCGCAGGATTGGTACAAATTCAATTATGAAAGTATTCTACAGTGCTGTTTCTGTAGTAATAATAATATAATTATAATTTATTTATAATAATAATATTATAATTTATTTTGGACCTGCAAGAAAGAAACATGGAAAGAATTTTGCGTATGATCATTTCAACAGGCGTTTTGATTAGGAAGAGTCGATCATTAACTACCGAAGCGCACACTTGATTCTTAAAACGGCATAGAAATTCCTGGACTGCAATGGCCAGGTCCGAGTTTTTGAAGTATCCAGGTTCGGAACTATGTACATCCAGCGGCGAGGATCTGCTTCCAGGTAACGGTTCCTGTCTTTACCCACCGGACCTGTATATAGCTCTAGTCTAGCGGATCGATAAGCTCCGCGGCCGCGGTATGCATCCGCACTTATTTAATTCATTTCATGTCGTCCATAGAGAATCAGTACTCATGTATTCGGATGCGACTTGCAGTCGGAGGAGTTACGTTACTAAAGATACGGGTCCGAGGATCTGGATCCGGCCGGACCTATATATATCTGCTACTATCTATACAATATTACGTACCTAGTTCCTAATTTAACTTTCGTTTTAACGAAAAAACCAAAGCAATCCTAATTTCCCATCAGGTCTGTTTTACCATAGCGCCGACGCCGGGTCTGCCATGGTGGTGGGACGGGCACTGCTACTTCGAGAACACGGAGCCAGACCCCGGCCCGCCGCCGCCTCCCACGCCAGTCTGCAAGGCGCAGCCCCCGCAGCCTCCACCGACCACCATCGAGCCGCCTCCAGAGAAAGTCCAGCAAGTTCTGAAAGATCCGTGTCCGCCATGCCCACCCAGCCCCGATTGCACGCCGAAGAAAATATGTTGAAACTTTTTTGTTAAGAGTCGTATAGGTACTAGAAGGATAGGATAGAAAGATAATCCATAATGCAGATTAACTATAGAACGTCCAGAGTCCTGCTAGCAGGACTTTACGTACTACCGGTAGGACGGACGCAATTTTTTTGGTTGTATGAGTCTTTCTAAGCCTGCCAGCAGGATGCAATGAACTCTAATGCATAGTGCGTCTCTTTCTGATTCAACGAGTTTTTGAATCGAATTTCTGCGCTCAGTCTGGCCAAAATGGCGGCGAGTATTCCGGTCGGAAGTCCTTCCAGCAGGACATGGGCTTGGACGTTCTATCAGAAGAAACTGTCCCTTTTTGCCAATCAAACTGCTTGTAGTTTTCTAAAAGTAAGTCGGGTTTCTGCTTCACATAATGCGTCTTGATTGCAATTAAGGACGTAACACACGAGTAAATTTAAAGAGGTTGCTCTACATAGATTTTCTTAGTTGGTAATAGATCTACGAGTTTTTAAATAACCTAGAGATTACTTTTTGAATTATTTCTGATGTCTTATATTATAATATAATATTAAATAGTTATACAAAAGCCTCTATGAAATTGTCAATTTTAATTAAAGTTTGAATAATTTTATCAGTACTTATTATTTTTTAGTTAAATAAAGTAGAATCTGATAATTTGGGTTACATGAAAAAAAAAGTTAAATGGGGAAGAAAACTGACAAAGCTCGCGCTGATATCGCTTGACTCATACTAACTGTCAAAACGTATAGAAAAAATTGTTTACGTGAACCAAACATAAGATTATTAAAAAAATGCCGCGTTGAATGGCGATTGGTTGCAATAATAATGGAAATCATTAATTTCCTAAAGATTCTCGGATGAAGAAGACGTGGGAAAAGTTACGTTTTTAATTATGTACTTTTCAACTTCGCCTTTAATTGAGGAACAGTCCAAGTCGCATACATTTTCCATTTAACAATTTTACAGAAAAAATACTAATTTATAACACCTCGATAATAAAAAACGCGGAACTAATTGAAAGTTGTTATGAGTCAAGCGTCCGTAGCGCCATCTGCAAATAGCTTTGCGTTTTCTTCCCCATTGAAATCACGAACCAAATTCAAACTGTGGTTTCTACTTATGAAATTAAACAACTTTCTCTAAGGAACCAATTCAATCTGAGAAAAAAAAATTGGACTATTCATACAAATGAGCTGAGTAGCCAAACTATGGAAAGTCCAAAACTTCTTTTGCTCCGATTGAATTGGTTCCTTAGAGAAAGTTGTTCAGTGTCATGACTAGAAGCCACAATTAAAATTTGTTCCGCGATTTTTATTTGAATTTTCACCCTGTATATCTGAAGCATTTGGTTACACGGATAAAGGTAAAAACTTCCTTATAGGAAACTTGTTGGACATAACGTTGTAATTTAAAGTGACATACAAACCATACCACGAGTTATCTGACAAGGTTTTTTATCAAAATTCTCGAGCAACATTTTTTGTTCATAAGTGAATCGTGTACTGAGCTGTAAATCTGGTAGGTAGTACAATACTTAAGTAGGTATCTAATTCCAAAACAAACGTGTGAGAACTATTACCTTATCGCTTCCATTGTGTCGATTTTCAGTGATTACATAAGTTAACTGACTATAGATACAGTTATAACCTAGACTGTACGTAAATCGCATTTCTTTCGACGTTTTCGTGCTTCGTAAGGTACCTTAAGAAGTTGTTACAGGTTGCTATCACTAGATTAACAGTAGGTAGTTGAGCCGTGTCAGAAGACTTATATGAAAATTCTAACAGCCCAATACCACACGGCCTCGACCAATGGGGAAGAAAACTGACAGAACTCGCCGATAGAGGCGCTGATATCGCTTGACTCATAATAATCATCACTAACTGTCAACTATTTATTTAAAAAATGCCGCGTTGTGTGGCTATTGGTTGCAATAATAATTAAAATCATTAATTTCCTAAAGATTCTCGGATGAAGAAGGCGTGGGAAAACTTACGTTTTCAATCATGTATTTTTGAACTTCGTCTTTAATTAAGGAACAGTCCAAGTCGCATACATTTTCCATTTAACAATTTTACAGAAAAAAAACTATTTCATTACACCTCGTTAATAAAAAACGCGGAACAAATTGAAAGTTGTTATGAGTCAAGCGTCCGTAGCGCCATCTGCAAATAGCTTTGCGTTTTCTTCCCCATTTGGACTTGGCCCACACATGGGTATGAGAAGAACCAGCATTGAGAATGCTGTGGGTTGAGTAACTTGTTTTGATTGACTACCCAAGCGAGGGTAAAACTTTTCTGCCGTATATTGTATTGTATTTCCGATAAATTGTCACCGCCTGTAGGTAAAACAGTTTATTAATGGATTTATGAGTTATATTTTTATATAATCGGGTTTTTAATTATTTTGGTACCTAACTTAAAATCTCGTTAACAGCCCATAGTGTCTCATTGATAGGGCAAGGGTCTCTTCCCATAGCTTAGGATGGTGAGGCCAAACTCCACACACGGGGGCCAAGTCCGAATTGGTAAATGAATAATTTACCTACTTATAAAACTTCAAAGTACTGTGGATATTTTATTTAGAAACTTCGTGAAACTATAGGTCTACGAAAGAATTTTGACTTTTGGATTCGCCTCTTCACTACTTAGTGGAGCCCTCAGGATTTTCAAGTGCTCATGTCTCCCTTCTTCGGTAGGTAGTGTTTTATATAATATGTGTAGGCTCGACGCGACGTGGTAATTTTAATCATATTTTATTGTATATCTATTCGCAATGGATTCCTACTCTATTCAATAGGCGAATTCGTATATTTTGCCTTAATTCTCAAAATAGTGTCGTATTTCGTTATTAATGGTGTATATCATTGTGTCATACATAACAGTTTACTTAATTTCAGGCCTTGAAAACGTTGACATTTCATAATTACCTTATTGAGTTTGTCACGAAGCGCAGACATGCACACAATGTACATGGCACAGGGTGTTCCCAAATGTACATTCAGTTTGGCGGCGGCCGTCACGATAATAAGTTAACTTCTGCGTACTAATTAATTGCGCAATGCGATACCTAACTGAATGAATATAATACAGAGGATGTTAGAAAAATAAAAGAGTGAAGTGGCCTTCCATCGCTTCTGCTCATGAAGCAGAATAACTTACGTTAAATACGTTTTTAATTAAATCGCAAACAAAATGAATTAGGTATCATACCTACAAAGTCAGATCATCAGCTGTTCGATTTGTATGAAAAGTCTAATCATGATTGTAAGATTTAAAAAAAATATAACGCGAGTTTCACGTGTAGCAGTCCAATATATCTTTTGTGCTCTGTATTTTATATCTTCACTCCGTACTCCGTTGTTTGCTTTGTATATAGTATTCTAATGTCTTTTTAAAGCCTTAGTTACTTAGACTTTTGTGCTGCCTAGATATGTAATTAAATATACAGTATAAAACAAAAATAGGTAGGTATACTCTTAGGGGCCGTCCATTAATCACGTGATGTTTTTCAGCAACTTTTTAGACCATCCTCCCCCTGGTGATACGTGGTGAGGTTTTAAACTACCCCCCACCCCCTACCCAAAATCACATGTCATTTTTGGTTCAAAAATCTTTAAATACCTACAGGTATAATATAATTTAACTCTGGAAAATTAAGCACCGTGATAAAAAATTCCAGACAGACGTTAAGGTTGCAGGTTGTTTCTGACTGCCTGAAGCCGTTTCGAACCTTGGGAAGAGTTAAAAACAACATAACAGCAATAGTCCGACGTTTGGAAATTACTCTAGAATAGTGTTTTTCAACCTTTTTTTAATACCCGACCCCTTTACAAGTTAAAAAATTCTTGCGACTCCCTAGGGCCATAAACATACAAAATGTTAGTGATTTGAAAGACTACGTTTATAATTTTCTTCAGTTAGAAAATGATTAACTTATAAAAGTCTCCAAATTAGAACCACGTTTTGAAAAATTGTTAAAAAATAAACAGGCCCAGCCTTCTCACTGAACTCGTATTTTCTTATTACAGTGTAGGACCTATAAACACTTACTTTTTCTTGTACCCGCGACCCCTTGAGAAAGTCTTAGGGGGGTCGCGACCCACAGGTTGAAAAACACTGCTCTAAAAATCGCGCGTTCAACGAAATAATAAATACACGTGATATCTCAGTACACCCGCCTACCCCCTTGTGATATTTCGTGATTTTTCTGAACCCCCTCCCCCCTTTTGAGCCTCACGTGATTAATGGACGACCCCTTAGGACCAGTTAACTGGAGTTTCCACTCTACGTTATAAATAAATACTTGTTTATGAAAAAATGGCTACAATGATTATTACTAGAATATTTTTAATTTGTAGAAATAGTCCTAAAACTATTTACGATTTCACCGAAGTCGCAGAAGAAAAGTTGTTTAGTACATGATGAGTAGGTACGTCCTATACCATAATTGTTACACCTGTGTACCTCTACTTCAAATTTTATATCTTTTCAGATTTTTTTATCAGGTAAAAACTACCAGATTAAACGAGGACTGCCTACAAGTAATTACCTTTTTAATGATCATCAGTTTTTTCCATTAGCTGAGATGGTGGGCGGCCGCGTTATTTTCCAAATTAGGATATAGGTATATAATGAAATCGATGGAAAATCTCAATTTGGCTTTAAAATTAATTTAGATGGCGGAGGAGAACATTTAGCATTTTATTTTGTGTATATTTCTGCTTCCTATTTGAAAGTTTAGGCAGTCAGTCTCATACAGTAGAATTGAAAGGTAATATGTAAAAGAGTAGGTACAGTAATTAGATTATGGTCATGATTACTTAAAATTAAAACATTTTCAAAGAAAAGTTAGACCATACTTATTTCAAAAAAGTGTTGTAAAGATTTTATCGAGTCAGAAACCATCTTACAAGTAGTATTCCGACAAGTGTTTTTCTTGTAAATATATCCCGCTGGCTGTCGTCCATGTTTTTACATAAATGGAATTGGAAATGTGATGGCTTCACATGTTTACATGATCGAGCCATGTCGATGTCAGTCAATCCAGTCCGTATAAGAAACGATTCCTTTAAACAATTTTCCGCTTTAACTTTTAAAAATTAAGGTTCATTTTATGCTTCGGCGATGAAATAAACGAAAAGTTGTTAACAAAACACTTTTTGGTGTACAGTGTGACTTTTACTTGCTAAAACGGCAAATTGTAGAAGATATGAGATTTAACTGAACAACCTTTCCATAATAACTATTTAGTGTAATTATAATGTTTTTTAAATCTATGGGAGAGGCCAACGATCAACACTGGACATGTAGGTATCGACTGAAACGATGAAGTATTAACTTTTCAGTGAATAAGTTCATCCTAAAAGGGAATGATATCCTCTTTGGTTCATTCTGTAGGTAAGTAAACGAAATGTAACAGAATAACGAAGAAAAAGTTTTTTTGCTTGTTATAGTAGAGTCGTCGTTAAAACTTTTCATTAAGACTTCAATGTCACAAAGCGTCAATTTCGATGATTTTCTAAATCATACAGGATGCTCGTTAATGTGTGGTACTCGTTAATTAATTAATATTGGGTACTTTCCTAATATAATTCATAAAAAATAAACGTAAATTAGATAGGTCGGTGAGAACTTGAAAATGGAGACTTTTAGTTAATAATTCAAAAGTTTGGTAGAGCTGAAAGTAAGCAAGTTTAAAGTTATATGCTTTATTGCATACCAACATCAAAATCAAAATATAATTTTAACTCATACAAATGTGCAAAGGCAGTCTTATCATTATCAGCGAGTTTTTCCAGTGGAAGTCCAATAGAGATTCCAGAAGAACAGACTCTGCTTTACTCACGTGTAAGACAAGAACGTTCAAAGTTTTACGAGGTATCCGAATCAAGTATTTTAGGATATTCAAAATATTATAAAGTCACTAAAGAATCTCAAAAAATCTCAGGGAAAATTGCTTGAAAATACCATGAAATTGCATCGAAAAGTGTTATGAGGCTGGAAGAAACGAGAAACGATACCAGCTTGCGTGCTGACGTATATAGATAAACTATTTTATCACTAACCGTCATTTTATTAGGTAAACTACGAGTATTAAACGGCCCTAACCTTAACAGTTTTATAGGTATGTACCGACCTACCAGTCCATGTCTGTAGTTCCATAAGAAAAGTCTGGATCAGACCGCTAAGGTTATGTTAAAGTCAGCCGAATAGGGTTCATCGGCTCTGATTTAGCGTAGCATTTAGGAGCAACCGAAGCATGGCACGGGCCGGGGCAGTTAGCGGCGGCGGCGGCGGCGGCAGCTCGGCGCATGACCGACCCAGGCAAGCCACAGTCCCTCCGCCGCGCGCCTCGGGTGCACACGCATGCCGGCACTAGTCTCGCCAAAACACGAACCGTAGTCCCGCCCTCACACAACTAACCCTACGGACCCTTCCAAAGGGGAGTGTTACCCACATCAAAAACGATGAATAAATTCACCGCTACAGCACCTACAAACCGACTAAAATATTCACAACGTTTATAGTGATTATTTACAGTTCACGCGAAACAGACATTTATTACAGCAGTGATTTTTCTCACCTGTGGAAAAAGTTGATTCTGATAAAGCGAAAATGAGGCAAGACAGTGACGCCTCGGCTATAGCTGAGCGAATAGCAGCCTTCAAGAGTGATCCAGATAAACTGCGAGAAGTGACAGAGTTTATAGACCAGTTGATACTGCAAGCTAAGAAAGAGGCTGAAATAAAACAAAAAGAGAAAGAAAGAAGTAAATTCGTAAGTATCAATGTACAATATTACATGTAAGGAAAGAGATATGAGGAAATTGATAGGGCGGTAAGTGTTCTGAAAGTAGTGCAGCTATACATGCAAAAATCGGCTTCTTCTTATAGCAACGCTAGATCACCATCCAGTCTCAAATCTCGTACAGTTTAGCAACTTTAGATATCTAATAGATATATAAAATTTGCACATTTGCATGTCATAATCATCCTACATATTCCAATAGAGTTGAAAGTTGTAGCGGTAATCTGTTCATTTCATCAGAATTTCCGATTATTAACTCATGAATATTCAAATTAGTCTTCAAACAGATCGCTTCGCGTACATACATATATCTTTGTAAGCCGTATGACTCTTTACTTTCCTACTTCTTATCTATTATTAAAAACTGAAACCGACTGTAATGAATGTGGTATGATAGGTATCTATCTCCGAAAGATTAACCTCACTTTAATAAATAGCGTGGATTCTTTTGTAATTTCAACTCTCTATTTTTTATTGGCACTGTTATCAATTTTATCAAACAACATATCAGGAGGTTATGTTTGTATTATGATTGATGAAACCTGTAATCGGCTTTATCTATCAGATAAACTTTTATGAAAATTGGGATGAAATATAAACCCAGTTGATTGAGATGATCGAAATTGGAACGCATACGTTACCTACCGATCGTCAACACTTGTTTTGTACTGCCATAAACAACTCGAATCGATTTAGCAAAGCACCTTCAAACAATTTTGGCACCTATACTTCATTACAATAAAAAAAAGCAAAAGGTAAACAAAGGTTGTATGCAGATGACATTGACATGTGTCAGTTCCATAGTAAGTTTGTTTACCTTTTGCTTTTTTTTTGATTGGAATGAACAATAGTCATATTACCTACCAATGAACTTACCTCGATATAAAAGTTCTTTTCATATTACCAATAAATTTTCCGAAAACGATGACTTAGGGGCCGTCCATTAATCACGTGATGTTTTTTAGCAACTTTTTAGACCCCCCCTCCCCCCTGGTGATACGTGGTGAGGTTTTAGACTACCCCCCCCCCCCTTACCCAAAATCACGTGTGTTTTATTGGTACAAAATATTATCTTCAAATACAGGTATAATGTAATTTAATTCTGGAAAATTAAGCACCATAATAACAATTTAAGGTCGCAGGTTGTTTCCTTAAGCCTTAAGCCTTTTCGAACCTTGGGAAGAGTTAAAAACAACATAACAACAACAGTCCGACGTTTGGAAATTACTCTAGAAATCGCGCGTTCAACGAAAAATAAATAAATGTGCTATCTCAGTACACCCCCCCTCCCCCTTGTGATATATCGTGATTTTTCTGAATCCCCTTCCCCCTTTTGAGCCTCACGTGATTAATGGACGATCCCTTATTATAAACATGTTTACGAAACTTTTATAAACTAATAATGATATACTTTATCCAAGGAGTTTATTTATAACTTACTTACATGTACATATATACATACGTACTTACATGCTTTTATCAAGGGGTGAACTGTATTCTCTTTGGTTTTATACTAAGTTGTACTTTTCTCGTATTTTATTGTAACCTTCTGCCTGATTGACGAGGGTTGTAAGTAGTTAGTCCATCCCACACCCTCGGGTGGTCTTTGGACCATCATTTACCCTTTAAAAGGAATAAAGTCTTTGCATTAATATGTAATGTACAAACTCGATATCGATATCTTTATTTTTGGATCCTTCGACTTTAAGTCACGTAGTTTTATAACTCACACCTGCGTTACTTAAATAAAAACTATTCAAAGTGGGATTCGTTACAAACTTATAGTTTTTTTTTTCGTAATATTTTCATTAATTCAGTTCGAGATCATTAGCGTGAGTTCATATTACACTTGGTTGTACTCGTACCTACGAGTACCTTGATAGTCCATACTCGATATCTTTATTTTTGGATCCTTAGACTTTAAGTCACGTATCTAGTTTTATAACTCACACTTGCGTTACTTAAATAAAAACTACATTCAAAGTGGCATTCGTTACAAACTTATAGTCTTTTTTCCTTTTTTTTATTTTGAAAATATTTTAATTAATTCACTTCGAGATCATTAGCGTGAGTTCCTATCACACTTGTCGTACTCGTAGGTAGTACAAACTCGATATCTTGATTTTTGGAGCCTTCGACTTTAAGTCACGTAGTTCTATAACTCACACCTGTGTTACTTAAATAAAAACTACATTCAAAGTGGGATTCGTTACAAATTGATAGTTTTTTTTTGCTTTTCTTATTCTGAAAATATTTTAATTAATTCAGTTCGAGATCATTAGCGTGAGTTCATATCACACTTGGTCGGTATATTTGTTGATTTATTAGTGTTATGTAATGTTAGAGTTTGCACTATAATGACACTAAGTTTGGATCTTGTATGTATTATTTATGATAAAAAAAATGTGCTCCATACCAACGTTACGTAACGTATTATGTCAACGTTTTTAGGGTTCCGTATCCAAATGGCAAAAAACGGAACCCTTATGGATTTGTCATGTCTGTCTGTCTGTCTGTCCGTCCGTATGTCACAGCCACTTTTTTCCGAAACTATAAGAACTATACTGTTGAAACTTTGTACGTAGATGTATTTTGTGAACCGCATTAAGATTTTCACACAAAAATAGAAAAAAAACAATAACTTTTGGGGGTTCCCCATACTTAGAACTGAAACTCAAAAAAATACGTTCATCAAACCTATACGTGTGGGGTATCTATGGATAGGTCTTCAAAAATGATATTGAGGTTTCTAATATCATTTTTTTCTAAACCGAATAGTTTGCGCGAGAGACACTTCCAAAGTGGTAAAATGCGTGTCCCCCCCCCCCCCTGTAACTTCTAAAATAAGAGAATAATAAAACTAGAAAAAATATATGATGTACATTACCATGCAAACTTCCACCGAAAATTGGTTTGAACGAGATCTAGTAAGTAGTTTTTTTTTAATACGTCATAAACCGTAAACCGCAAATTACCTTCCATTCAATGAAAAAAAAAATATATATAGAGTTCAAGACATGTGTGATTATGAATTTATACGGAATCCTTGGTGCGCGAGTCCGACTCGCACTTGGCTGGTTTTTATTATTTTTCATTACGCTTGCAAAAATGGTGTGATCAGGTAAGGGTAATGCAAATTTATATAGTATATAGAGCAAAAAAATATAAAAAAAACCAAGGCTAAGTGTAAGTCAACACGCGCTCTATTACTGGTGGTGGTATACTGAACCACAGAATATAAAGTACCCATAAAAAATAAAATAACACACAAAAATATGCAATGCACTTGCAGATGCCTCGCCGGCATGTTATCACCTAGGTTCATTTCTATTCTTTTCAGCAATGCAATGATGCAATACAATCTGATGTCGTGACTAGAATCAGTTTTCCTTTTGCACAATCACATGCAATTATAGTTGTAACACGTTTTACACAGAAAACCTTAGAAAATGTAGTTTAAATAAATAGATAGGTATCTAGTTTTAATTTCTGAAAAGAGAAGTTTTACTTTGACTGAGGTCAAGTCATAGGTACGACTCTACAATTTATCTACTCAACTGTGTCTCGGGCTCTAAAAGGTATGAATTCTATATTATTAGTAAATGACTCCTTTAGGTGGATATATTTTCTTGTTCTGAGCTGTTCTTTCTGACGTCCACAAGTCGATATATTGAATCTATTGTTACTCCGAGCTCTTATGGACAATATAATTATATAAATTCATGTGCACTTGTGTTAAGTGTTTTTATTTAATTTGATTTCTCTTTGTAACTTTCACGCGTTGTTCGACTGTGAGTGTTAGTTATAATTTAAATAAATAAATAAAAAGTCTACATTGAAAAACCACATTTATCTAGCTAAAGTTAAAAAAAAAATCGACAGTAATATTTCACAATATAGTAAAAATATTTAGGTTAAAATATACAGTGTGTAACAAAATAAATGTACGACCCGTTCTTGTTCTATGACTTTGTGTTTATTCATTTATTGTACTTACTTATTTTGTTGAAACACCGTGTATAAATAGCTCAGAATATATTATGGATATCAAAATATGTATATTTAAAAAAAATAACTTTGCCTTAATATCTAACATATGGCACACTTAGAATTAAAATAATTCGTTGACATTTCGGGTAAAACGTCATAACCTTCTCCTTGTTGGTCGGCCAATAATTACTAAGGAAGAACCTACTGACACCAAGATGTCTCAGCGATCTCATCATTTTCCTGAATACCAAATAATGATTCATGAATTATTTATTTTGTTGGTTATGAATTGCGAGCTTTTGCATAATGAATTTGAAATATATTTTGCTTTCGTAACTTGAAAATTTAGTACATTTTTTTTCTTTGTTGCAGGAATCACAAGAGCCGACAGTTGGTGAGTATTCGATTTTGGTTTTTTGATAGGTTTTTTAGTACATACATACTCTTAGAGTTTAGGCAAATATATCTTCTAAGTTCTTTGAAACAAAAACTACTGTGAGTTCTACTCGGAAAACTGAATAATTTTACCATGTGTAAAGTTACTATTAAAAATATTCTGCTTAATTCGCAAAAAAAAAACTAATTAATTAATGAGCTAATATTGTATGGAAACTATGATGGAATTTTGTATTTTTTTTTTGCAATTTTAGTACAAGTTCCTTGAAAAAAACACGAGTGGAAGCCACGGTTAATTTGTACGCAGATTTTTTGAAGGACTTCCAAAAGGGGGCTGACATTTTCAATTATATTTGCCTGAACTTATTTTTTTCTAAGATTTGTATCATATCCACTACTAATAGGTGTTCCATTTGTATAAACGTATAAGGTCTTTGACAAAAGCAGTTTTCTTCTTGCTCCCCTATTTACTGTTCAGTGGAGTTTCCCATAAGGAGTTTTGTGTGCAAATTACGTCGTGAACAGCACGGCCTCTCCATTATTTATGTGACCATCCTCATTATAACCCCCGAGCTCTTTATGAGGAGCGCGAGCGATTGGTGCAAATTGAACTAGGTATATTAGATAAACAAGGCTTACGAAGAAATAAGGAAACTTTATGGAAAAATATAAAGAGTTTGGTTAATTTATAAAAATAATTTGAATCGAAAAAATCTTAACTGCTATAGTAGGTAGCCTTTCTATAAAAAAAAAAACTGTTGCTTCTACAGTCATAGTAGAAGAGACTTTTATTTCGTCTTCTACCCCTAAAACTCCTCAACAATATTCCCCCGGGAAATCATACTCAGTTCGCTATTTTTTGGACTTCTTATATTAACTGCACAATTCGCCAGGTTTGTTTGCGAACTTCATAATTTATTTTACGAATTGAGTGTCGGTTTCTTGGGAAGAGTTAGTGTTTCATGAGTAGACACCAGAGTTATTTATTTGAGTTATTTTTAAAAAGGACATTGAACGCATATTGTAGGTAAGTTTTAAAAATGCTATTTCATTCTAGAAATTACGTTAGAAGTCACGTTAGTGGTTAAGTTATTATTTCACAATTATATAATGTTATTGGTATTTGGCTGACTCGGTGGCTAAGTGGTTAGCGATCCTGACCTCTGATCCGAGAGTCGTGGGTTCGATCCCCACACAGGGCAAACTTTTCTGTGATGAGCAGAATTGTTTTCTCTGAGTCTGGGTGTATTATATCTATATATGTATGTATTTAAATGTATATGTGTATGTATATCAGTCTCTGGTTCCCAAGATACAGGGAATCCTAGTTTGGGGCCAGATGATCGTGTGTGATTTGTCCCGGATATTATTATTATTTTGAAACATGAATTTGGGCTACTCTGACCACTTCGCGCTAGGCGAAGTGGCAGGAGCTACTCCAGCAGAAGCACAGTCGGCTGGAGGTCAGTGCGACGAGGAGAGAAAGCGTCGGACAATCCGGGCATTGTCGAGGAGGACTGCCTTTTGCATAGCCGCTATTATCAGTCTGCCTCGAAGTCCCAGCTGCCTAAGGTTACGATCCAGGTCAGCTGGAATCAAACCATTTACGGACAGGACTACAGGAATGATTTCAGTGGATTGCACTTGCCACACATCCGTAACCTCGTGCGCCAGGTTCAGGTACCGCAACCTCTTGTCGGCATCTGCTTGCACGAGGTTTTCGTCGTGTGGAATAGTGATATCCACCAAAAACACCCTTGACTGCGCCCGATCCATCAACACGATATCAGGCCTATTATGATCAATAGACCTGTCCGTGATGATGTCTCGGTCCCAGTAGAGCTTGGCGCGGTCGTTTTCGAGAACCGACTCCGGCGTATACTTGTAATATGGCAACCGGCGAGCTATAAAGCCATACTTTAGAGCGATCTCTTGATGTAGGATCCTGGCTGCTTGGTTATGTCTGTGCAGATACTCAGTGTTACAAAGAATCGAACAATCGGAGGTTATATGGCGCAGGGTTTCACCTGGCTCACGGCACAACCGACAAATGTCCAAGGTACCGTCTTTCATTATGAACCTCCTATAGTTGTTCGTCTTTATAACCTGATCCTGTATTGCACAGACAAAACCTTCGGTCTCTGCAAAGAGGTCTCCGAAGCGCAGCCAGTGCACGGAAGCCTTCTGATCTACGAAGGATCTGTAAAGAGCCTTAAAGAACCTTCCGTGCAGCTCTTTCTCCTTCCGAATGGCTTCCCGCTCAACAGTGCTAAGTACAGCCGGCGCTTGCCAGGTCTCTTGGGCCATGGACAAAGGGGTTAGTCCTTTATCACATGCTATGACAACTCTATGCAAATCACTGTCGACTTTTGCCAGGAAATAGCATCGGAGGCTGCATATTTCACGGTTGTGCATTTGTTTTGCACATAGAAGGCCACGACCGCCATTCTTCCGCGGAATATACAGCCTCATCACTGACGACCTCGGATGATGCACCCTGTGGAGTGTCATAGTAGTGCGGACCTTCCGATCCAGGGCATCCAATTCAGTCTGTGTCCATCTGAGTATGCCGAAGGTGTACAGAAGAACGAGGATGACCCAAGCATTGAATGCACGTACTTTGTTAACGCCCGACAAATAGCTATCAAAAACTTTTGTCAGGCGCTCCCAAAACACGCCACAAACCGCCTGTTTCACCTCCGTCTCGTTATTATTATTATTATTATTTGGTACCATTTACCGATAATATCTTTATATTAATCTATGTAGCTCTTCTCACATATCTAAAGGAAACAGAGACAAAATGTCCCCTTTTTTATTTTAGGGTTCCGTACCTCAAAAGGAAAAAAGGAACCCTTATAGGATCACTTTGTTGTCTGTCCGTCTGTCTGTCTGTCAAGACCCGTTTTCTCAGGAACGCGTAGATAGACGTAAGTATCAAGTTGAAATTTATATCAAATACTCAGACCTGCAATCCCTTGAAGCTGTGAAAAAATCAAACTTCTATGCCAACGCAATCAAGAGATACGGCCGTTTATGCCGTATATTTGGACACCCGCATGGGAATCAAAACCTATAGGGTACTTCCCGTATACCTAGAATCATGAAATTTGGCAGGAAGCAATGTCTTATAGCACAAGTAGAGCGAAAAGTCCGAAAACCAAAATTTTTTTGTTACATCACAATTTTTTTTTGTTTTCGGACTTTTCACTTTACTTGTGCTATAAGCATTGCTTGTTGCTAAATTTCATGATTCTAGGTATACGGGAAGTACCCTATTGGTTTTGATTCCCATGCGAGTGTTCAAATATGCGGCATAAACGGCCGTATCTCTTGATTGCGTTGGCATAGAAGTTTAATTTTTTCACAGCTTCAAGGGATTGCAGACCTGAGAATTTGATATAGAGTTCAAGACATGTGTGAATATGAATTTATACGAAATCCTCGGTGCGCGAGTCCGACTCGCACTTGGGCGGTTTTTTCTATGCTACTTACTATACTTAGATATTTTTCGCTACGCTAACACTTCCCGAAACGTTGAGTGTACAAATTCCGCATGGTAGAGACTTTGTAATATTATAAAAAATACAATTTAAAAGAACGTAAGTACGTATCATGTACAAAAATAAAACATTTTGAGTTTTATTTCATTAGGTTCAATTTGTTTTTTCTCCTTACTTTACCGACGAATTATAAGCCCTCAGCCGCAGCCGTGCGACGTGGAGCGTCGAAGGCGGAAACATCCCATCTCCGTAACAGACAATTGTTTCCTTTTACGTGCACAACCTAACATACATAGTATAGTATACCTACATATTACACAACGCATTTATTACATTTAAAACTTTTGTGATGGAAACATAAGTAGGTTTCAGAGATTAGGTACGAGAAAGTTTGAGTGTACAGGTACTTAGTAAAAGCTATGTACCTACTTAGGAAAAAAAGAGTATTTAATTAATTGAATGTGTAAGAAACTTAACTTGCTACTAATTAAAAAACTTTGAAATTCCCTACAGAATGTCAAAATTTGTCTCGGTTCCAAAAAAAAAACCTATGTAAAAAAACCTTCAATGTATTATACAATACTAAAGTGCGGGCGATCAACATGACAAGTTTAAAATTGTTTGTTTATTGACATTAGGAAAAGTTATTTAATATGAGGAGCAGAAGCCCTAGTTCATCAGTTCACGGTTAGACGAGAATTACTTTTACCTGCTAAAACCATTTTTGTTTCCCGCTGTAGTTAACAGAAGGTGGTATAAAAAGGGTGATCTAATTCGGGTTTCATAACTTTCATTTATGCAAAACACACAAAATTTAACAGAGTTTCTTAGTTATTTATTTATTAGTCTAATATTAAATACATTTCATTAATATTAAAAATTATATCAGTATAATGACCGCCCTGGACATTCGTTCAAGGTAATTTTCTGATGACATTTTCGTAAGTTTGTGCGGTTGTCTCGGCTATAACTTGGCGGATGATAGTTTTTAGGTGCTCCAACGTTGCAGGTTTGTTGATATAGACCCGACTTTTAAGAAGCCTATGGAAAAAAATCCAACGGCATTAGGCTGCTTTTCCACCAGAGATGTACGAGGAAAATGTGTCGTACGACTGTAGCTTTGCTGTGGAAACGAGTTGAGGTTTCCACCAAACATGTGCCAGGAAAGTGTTTCGTACGAGGATGTGTATTTATTATATCTAGTATTTATAGCAACACATCCCTCGGAACACATCCCTCGCACACATTTCTTAGTACAAAAGACCTCGCTGCGCTAATTCCTTTTCCTGCCCTAGTAGCATGGCGATATATCTCGCGCGCGACACGAGTTTTAAAAGCATTTTTTCCGTTCTAATGATAAGCTAATGAAAGAGACAGCTGAGCTGTTTTATCGAGTTTGGCGCGACAAACAGCTTTGTCTACGCCTCGTGCTACCCGTGCAGCTGAGCTGTGCTAAGCGAGGCTAGGAAAATGAAGCGATTCTATTGGTGGATTTTTCCTCGCACACCGCTCCGCTTCCTCGCACATCTCTGGTGGAAAAGCAGCCTTAAGTAGCATGATCTTAGCGGCCAGTTCTGCCCTCATCAAAAAGAAGGCCGCAAAGTATACGGAAACTTCATATGCTTGCGGTCTTCTTTATTATGTGGGCAGAGTTGACGTCACCGTGACGTGTAAAAATGCGACCTCTGAACTTTTCACGCAATACATGCAACGTTGCTCGCATTGTGTAGAATATTGCGCCGTCCTGCTGAAACCACTTGTCTTCCATATCAATATCTTCGATTTGGTGGTAAAAATAATCTGTTATAATGGTTTTTGTCTTACCGTTTTGTGTTAAGGCCCAAATACGTCACCTGATTACAACAATGCGCACCACATACTAACATGTATCAGTCTCATGTATTACGTGAGGGAGGACACACAAATCTAATTCTTAAAGAGTCGGGTCTATATTGACAAACCTAAAAGTTGAAGCACCTAAAAACTAAATATCATCCGTAAAGTTAGGGCTTACCAATTAAGGATAAAAAAAAGTTATAGCCGAGATAACTCCCGAAACTGACGAAAATTTCATTGAAAATTGGTTCGAACGAATCGACTGCTGCAAAACCATTTGACTGATATCATTTTTAATTGTAAATAAAGTATCGTAAATATTAATTTAATAAATAAATAATAAGAAGAAGAACTAAGAAAATATTACATTTTGTGTGTTATATTTCATTCATGAAAGTTAGGAAATTCGAATTGGATCATGCTTTATATCTACCTAACTTACTTTAAATAAACTGGGAGGTACAAATTAGATTAAAGGACATGTAAACTGGAGTTTCAACTTATCATAATTAACAAATTTTGTTCCACGATTTTCTAAAATAGCAATATTTTTATGAACTTATAAAAATCGATCAGTTAATTTACTAATTTGAATGTTTTTTTTTATTGCGATTTGCGATGTAAGTATAACAAAAGATGTCCAGTATGACGAGTAGACGCTACGTTTTACGGGTCTCATTATCTTATACCAATTTTATTATCACCTGTAAAACGGTTAATTCAAGCGTGACTAAAAGGTATTTTTCGACTGTACCACACAACCTTTTTTATATTGAATGAGATAAGGGTGAAATGCCTAAAAGCCGAATCTTTTGGCAAATGTAGCAGAAAAGAAATTCGAAATATACAGATGTTGTTTTGGTCGACAACGGCCTTCTAAGGGATGAAAGTACAAAAAATACTTGTTCTGAATATACCTATAATATTTTTTTAATAAATTGATTCTACTGAAAAAATTACATACTTTTCCCAAAATTATCAAAACGCATGTTGGCGCAGTCAGTCAATGACGGCCGGCTCATTCACGTATTTTCCTACAAAAAGGTCAATGACACTTACATGAACGTGGCTGTCGGGAGAAGTATTCCAAGATAGCTTCTTCCTTGAACTCTTAGGCTCTACCTTCACCATGGGATGTTTTTTGGAAGAACACGATTTGCGGAGTTTGTAAATAATGATGTTTTTATTGCGTAACACGTTACGGCGGCGCGACGTCAATCCAAATCTCACACACTCCACTTGATTTACACCACACGAAATGTAAATCTACATCACTCAGTTCACGACTATTGACTATTGAATAAAGACTTGTTCCTGATCATAGCCGTAGGCCGTAGCGTAAGTTCACGCGCAGAGGCGCTTGCTCTCGCTGAGAAAATAAGGCGGAAAACACACTGCTCCGCTCACCGCGACGAATGGCGGTGGCGCGGATTTAAACTTTGTACTGTAAAATGTTGATTTGTATGAAAAAACCGCCGGGTACCACACACTGACACCGCTTCTCCGTCCGGAGGCGCGATTCGCCGACGAATCCGCGCTCCCGCGCGGAGATACGGTGCGATTCGCAGGGTATGCCACACTGACGCCGCTTCTCCGCCCGGAGGCGCGGTTCGCTTGACGGATCCGCGCTCCCGCGTGGTGCTATTCGCAGGGTAAAACGTGATTCTCGCAACATAACGGGGAGCGGGGGGGTTGCCTGACGCGGGGGAGAAGGGTGTGGCGCGCGGGGGTGGCGGTGTTGCAGAGCGCGGGGGGTGCAGAGCGCCGGGGGTGGTGGCGCGAGGGGCCTTGCGGGGCGCGGGGGGAGGGTGTTGCGGGGCTGTGACGCGGGGTAGGGGGAGTGCTGCGCGGGGGGAGGGGGAATGCTGCGCGGAGCGAGGGGGGAGTGCGGCGTGGAGGGAGGGTGTTGTGAGGCGCGGGGGGAGGGGGGTGCGGCGCGGGCGGCCTTGCGGGGCGCGGGGGGATGGTGTTGCTGGGCTCGGGTGGAGGGGCTGCGGCGCGGGGGGAGGAGGAGTGCTGCGCGGAGGGAAGGGGGAGTGCGGCGCGGAGGGAAGGGGGAGTACGGCGCGGGGAGCCTTTTGGGCGTGGGGGGAGGGTGTTGTGAGGCGCGGGGGAGGGGTTGCGTCGCGGGGGGAGGGGGTGCGGTGTGAGGGGCCTTGCAGGGCGCGGGGGGAGGGGCTGCAGCGCGGGGGGAGCGGGAAGTGCGACACGGGGGGAGGGCGCGGGGTTGGGTGTGCGTCGCGTGAGGGGTTCACGAAATGATCCTTGTTACAAACAAAAACAATCTTTGTTACATACATACACGTTCGAATATTAAAATCGTCGTGCACCGCGGCTTCGGACGAAATTCGGACGGAAACCGCCCGGTGGCGCGGAATCCGCGCCTTCGTCGTGCACCGCGGCTTCGGGCGAAATTCGGACGGAAACCGTCCGGTGGAGCGGACCTCTGCCGCGCGCGAATTCCGTTACTCCGCGCTCCCGTTCGGATTCCGCCTCAATGTGTTTTCCGCCTAAGACGCAGTTTCGGCGCGAAGGCACGCGGCAGACTGCTCGCGCCGCCGCGGCCGCTGCCGCAGCCGGGGCCCCTCGCGCACCCCCGCACACCTCACCTCGTTGCTACGCAACCATTCATTGTTAAAATACGTTACGCAAGGAAACAAGGATACCTTAAATAATTATTTTCCAAGATTTTCTTAAGAAAATTTAAGGTACCATTTTTATATTTTTTTCGGCAGCAGTATCATGTATAGTATCACCCCTGAAAAGCTCGTTGTCGACCAAAACAACATCCTGTATAATATAACTAGCTTCTGCCCGCGACTTCGTCTGCGTGGACTTTAGAATTGGACCCAGAGAGAAAGAGAATGTTGAGGTGGCGCCATCTAGTGACGAAGTGGAAATTTTAAGTTTTAAAGCATTCCTCCGGGAACCCTTAAGTTTTCCGGCATAAAAAGTATCCTATGTGTTAGCCGGGTACTTTATCTATCTACCCACCAAATTTCATCCAGATCCGTTCAGTAGTTTCGGCGTGAAAGCGGAACAAACAAACAAACAAAACAAACAAACAAACATCCATACTTTAGTGAGATTAGTGAGATGAGATGAGATATAATACACTATAAATGTGAAGTGAGTTTGTAACCCGTTTGCTTGTCCTTCTTTCACGTTCTACCAGAGTATCGAATCGACATGATTTTTTGCACAGATTTAACGGGGTGAAAGTAACATAGACTACATTTTATCCTGTAAAATAACCAATACCCTCGTATATTACACCGGGAACCAAAAACTAATGCAACTTGGCAAAACAACCACCGTTACCTCGTGGTCATACTAGTTTGTCATACCAGTATGACTACGAGGATATAGGTACATGTCCTCATAGTCATAATATCATTTTTGCACCTCCTCTAGAAATAGGTAATAAAAGAAAATGAAAATATAGAACTAGGAATAAGCAGACCTGTATTATCGTAAACCGATTTCATTAGGCGAGGAGGGAAGAGAATTTAAATTGTATGGGAAAAAATAAATTCTCTTCTCGCACATCTTCGGTGGAAATAGTCTTCTTCTTTGAGATTTCAGTTCTTTCCTCTTAGCTAGACCTAGCTAGGCTTATAAAATTTATATCAAAAAACCTACACTCAAATCAGTTTAGGTCGAAGCATCTTTCAAAGCATCATTAGTTTTTTTTTGTATTTATTAAATTAATTCATCACCAGTCAAAAGACATCCATTGCTGAAGAAAGGCCTCCCCCAAGGATTTCCGTCCACGACGACCGGTCTTGTGCTGGCCGCGTCCAGTGGTTGCCCGCAATATTCACCAGGTCATGCTATAGGTTCTGATAGGTAGAGAGTTTGCACAGGTGCCATACGTTACCATATGTGAATCAACACTGGAATTAGTTATGGCCGTAAGTCTAATAAAACTGAATTTTACGAGCTCGTAAGAAGTTTTATATGGCACTTCTGAGGCACCGAGGCACCTGACGTATGGTGTGGCAACCTATGATATTATCATGCCATTTCATTTCATTAGATTTTATCGCAATACGGGCTTATGATAGCAGTTTATTTGGTCACCCAGTCATTTAGTTAATTTTGGTATAGCCAGTTAAGTACCACAATATACAATATTATATTTTTAGTGAGTATGACGATTTATGCCTGGGCGTTAAACGGTTAATTGTGCCACACGATAAAAAGGAGTGCGTTAGACTTAGACGTCTTATTCCACTAAACCCTAAATCCCGAAGAAGCAATAGTCCTCAAAATTTTACCGTGTTGATACATTTTTGTTAAATGCAGACATATTTACGTAGGTAGCTAAATCCCACTGAACTCGAAAACAGTTTTGATACGATCAACAGTATTGGTTACTAGACGGGTTAGGTAATTGATTTTATTCTATCTTTTTAACCGTTTAATGAATGGTCAAGAAAAAATAAGATCTCAGTTGTGCGTGCATAAGTTTAGGTACATATGTAAGTACCTATATCTGTCCTATTCCATGTGGCAAAAACCGCGCTATTCCCAAAGGACTGACGGCGGTTGTATGGTGTCACTCGTGATCAAGTGTAGGGCATTGAAAAGAAAATGAAAGGAATTTATAGTCGTTCGATTTTTTTAGTTACTTCATTTCATTTATGCGGTTTCTATAGATACTGTTTTTAGGCAATTATTAGTCGTCGAGGAATACCATCTTCTCTTTTGTAAACAATTATCGTATTTTGTACCGTAATTCATATAGTAAGTACTTATTTAAACTTTTTAAAATTAGGCCACTTTGTGTACAAATAAATCCTCAAGACTCATAATTAAAATTTCTACAAAAGCCTGAAGTTTAATAAGGACAGACATAATTAAAGACAAGTATATAACCACGTAGTTTTAATGAGCATTTTCAAAGCGTATACTGGGGGTTGGTTAGAGGCAATGTTGATATTCATACTGATCGAAATTAGCTAGCGAGTTCAGACAAATAGGTATTTTGTATCACTTATTTTGCGACTAAACAGAAAAAGCTAAATATTTTGCTTGTTCCTATAACTGTTATATTTCTTATTACTTATACAGGATGTAACAAAAAGGTACGGTGATACTTCAAGTTCGGCTTCTACTCATCAAACTGAACAACTTTTGTTCTATAACTGTGTTGAAATCGCAAAATATTTTTTGGACTTTTTATACAAACTTGGCTCGATTTGTATGAAACGTCCAAAAAATTAAGCGATTTCAATAGAGTTGTAGAACAAAAATTGTTCAGTTTGACGAGTAGGTAGAAGCCCACCTTGAAGTATCACCACACTGCAAGTAATAGTATAAAATACGTATAGTAAACACATTCCCATAGTACAGGGAATTTTAGTTTAGGACCTGAACCTCGAGCAATATATTTTGTACAGTTAATTATGTTTTTCTACCACTTTCTACCACTCGCTCAGATTCTCAGACACTTCAGAATAGATTCCACGTCCCTAGAGGGCGGGCGGGCTGGTTTAATTTGCACATCTCTTTGTAACAGTAAACTAGACGTTAAAATGTTTGAAGTACATACTTATAATTGTTTTGAAATCTGGTTAAACGTTATAAATTTATTTTAACGACGCTGAGCAAACAGCAGCATTACCGAATGGAGAAATGGGGAATAATAAAAATGAGGGCGAGCCAAGTGTGTGTAAGATAATGTTGGAATGGTTATGGATTGCGGTTATCAGTTATCACTCTTATCATCGTGAAAGATGCAACAACAGAGAAAGAAACAAATGAAACTAAAAAAACCGACTTCAAAAGTATTCGCAGCCACAATGTACTGATGGCTTAAATTGCTATTTTACGTAGTGAATGCGACATCCTTTGAATTAGAATTGCTCATCATCTGGACATCTGGACTCACATTTGTACAAAGTATTTTTTTAATAGTGGATGTGAATATAGGGTCCTTATGAAATACCTGAAAAAAATTAACGACGGCTTCTACTCATGAAACTGAACAACTTTCCCCAAGGAACCTATACTCAATTCGCAAAAGTTTTTTGCTGTTCTCATACTAATTGATCAACTACACGTTATCTACACACCATTTTTATATCTAATAAGTTGCTAATCTTGCTGTGTCCCTTACTAATTTTTAACATTTGAAAAACCTATATTTGGCTTTCTTTATTGTATTTTATAGAATAAGCTCAACTTTGTATTATTTCATAAGCTGTTGGTTTTTTCTATAAATAAATAAATAAATAAACTGAACCGCTCATTTTGTATGGGAAGTCCAAAAATATTAATTGCAGTTTAAATATCTGTAAACCTTTGTCCAAATCACAGAAACAAAGCAGGTAGTCATTTAAGTTTTAATCTGTTTTTTTTTAAATCGTAAATCATATCGACAACTGGTTTAATGTGCTATTTACAATATACCCGTAATCCATGTAGGTAATATAGAACTTACAGACGAGCAAACAAACTTGTTTGCGGTAATCTATACTCCCTTAATTAAAATCCATCAAGCTGTTTCACTTGAAATCAATTGAACCATTTATCGTAATAGTCCGGCTCATAATGGAATGAAGCGTACTGGATATCCATCTTATTATAGGTTGCAAAAGTTCAAATTATTTGTCGCATGTCTATCAATATAATTAATAAGTACTTATACACGTGCGATATGACAATACTAAATAATAATAAAAACACGAAAATTTTGCCGGCTTTGCCACTGAAATAATGGAACGATCATAATTCGCTAGCTTTTGTTGTACGAGAAAATTAGGAAATATTATTTCACTTAACCGTGTGTCCATGTCGGTCTTTTTTTAACCGACTTCAAAAAGGAGGAGGTTCTCAATTCGACTGTATGTTGTTTTTTTTTGTATGTTTGTTACGCGATTACTCCGCCAATTATGAATCGATTTTCATGATTCTTTTTTTGTTTGGTAGGTAATACTTCAGAAGTGGTTCCATATAAGTTTTATCTAAATTGATTTAGCGGTTGTTGAAAAAATCATATAAATAAAAAAAATAGCAAAATTGTAGTTGTTACGATTGAAGTCGTTTTTTAACCGTGTTCAGCGTTGTTAATTATGTTAGAAAAGGAACTAAAAGATAGAAGATAGACGTGCAGTGCTGTAAAAATAACTATTGAAAACTTAAATTTATTCAATACACTCCAGCATTTTGGATTGCACAATTTTGAACCATTAGAAAATAAAGTAAGCATAATTGAGATTTAAGTACTCTGGTATTCAGTTTCTTGTATCGAAATCGAAAAAAATGACATGCTCCCGTGTGAATGACGATAAGTTTTGCGAGGCCTCTATCTAAATATAACAAATTACGCACGAAATATTGTGATATAATAAACGTAAGTAGCGTGGCGAAATTAAGTTGATTAATGACTCCATAATTAAGTTTAAAATCAATATTTATTCAGTAGTTATTGGTTTCGATTCGGTTTTCACGATTAAACTTATTTGACAGAACCAGAGAAAACTTGTCTCTGATGTAGGTTAGAAATTTGGGGTTTTTAAATATTATTTGAAAGCTTATGTCAAATATCTAATTTGACATGTTAAAATAGGGTTAGTAGGTGTTATTTTAATATGTTTTTTGCAATTAAACACAAAAAATGAAAAAAATCTGTGAAAAAAATATATGAAAATGCATATAGGTATTTAATTGATGGTGTTTATTTTAGTATATTTTTTTTCAGTGGTGCGACCATCTACTAGCAATCCTCAGTTTTTTGTTTTAACATTCTAGCCTACTTAATTGTAAAGTTACAACGTTTTGTTTACTTCGGGACAGCAGAAGCTACTTAAAAAAATAAACGTCCATAATAATTTTTTTTTATAATTATTTTTTAATATTTTTCTGGGCGATAAAATTGGGTCCTTTTTCACCACCTTTCATATGTGCACTTTATAAAGACTCATACTGTATATACCCTGGTTAACGCATGGATAGTCTCATCCACATGCACTGTTGTTCTATAAGTCTTTGTGACAAAATTTTATGTTATGAATGCGTAAATTATACGACAGAAATATATACCTATATTCATTCCGAGTAATTGACAGGTTGCAAATAACCAAGCCTAACGCTTCAGGTCTGAACAACATGAATACTGTGTTTGAACATTATAAAGAATTTGTAAGTAGGTAGTCGCTTTATTTACTGCTCACAGTCAGAAGTTATACCTAACAGTTAAATTGAAATGCATAACTATTAGGATATTTTTAAATGGAAAAATCTCGATTTGACTTTTTGGCCAAAACACTGTATATTGTTTATTTTGGACTTTGGCCATCTTGGTTCTTGGATATTCGAGTATTTACCATATAACAACTTGCATTCGAATTATCTTCTTTTGAACAAGGATCGGTCCTGGCTGTTATTTCCGATACTGACCAGATTTACCTACACACATATTCTGCAACACTACGCATTGGGAGTAAACATTTTGAAATGTTCTTAATTGGTTGCACAGTGCACACTAGAAATACAGAACGACTTTTGTTCTACGACTTTGATCAAATCGCAAAAAAGTTTTTGGACTCTCCATACAAAAATGGCAAAACAGATGATCAATTTGTATGAAAAGTCCAATTTTTTTTGTGATTCGAGCAAAATCGTAGTACAAAAGTTATTCAGTACGATGAGTAGAATCCCCAGTTAACGGGCCCTACACCAATTTTGTTACAGTCTGTATAGGTGGTTAAAATTCTGCAGTGATCGTCTCAAGAAAGAAGGCCGCAAAGTATACAGAAACTCCATATAATTTGCGGCTTTCTTTGTTATAAGGGTAGAATTACTTAAAATACATTTTATTTGGTGGTACGACGACATAGTTTTTTATATTTTGATAGCACTTTTTTTATATAATAATAATAATAAATTATTTATTTCAGACTACATAATATGGTCCATATACAGTTCTGTTAGTAAAAACTTAAGACATTAAGTTAGTAATTAATTAATTGAAATAAAATCAGAATAAAAATTGAATGAATATATTATGATACTTCACTCTGTTGACTGTCAGGGCCTTAATAAAGGGGTAAAAAATAATCAATTTTCTTTTCTGCTGTTCTACTTCCAGTAAGCAGGCGACCGCGACCCTTAGACCCCACACCACAGTTATGTTTGTATTCGTAGAAAAATGACGTAATTATACCAGTAGGTCAGGTAGGCTGCACAGGACACGCAGTTGACAGCCCAGCATAATCATGATGACGATTAAATTTTGCTGTTTTTATTGTTAGTCGCATTTTAATAAAATGCTTATGTAATTTATATTATAATCGTTTATATTTATTGATAATTTAGGGCTATATTAAATGTAGATAAGTTAAAATAGTATTAAGGAGTTTTGAGATTTCAAAGCTTTCTGGACTTTTCTAGACTCTGTCCTGCCTACTTTTTTTTACTAAATGCTTGACGCCTTATCTTTGGCGGATGCAATGCCTATATTACGCCTGACCTAAGATTTTTATTACAGTTTTTTTTGTACATAGTATTATAATTATAAGTAACTGCCATTGCCAGTGACAAGAGATAAAACTAAAAAAAATGTTTGGAGTTTCTTTTTCATCTCACCTAACTCAATAAAATAAATTGGTATTGGCTATATTGGCTTTTGTTCACTCTTTGATGTTGCTATGTAAAATATACGAAGGACATGTAAAATGTATATTCAACATCACACGATGTCTATCTTTCTAGACGATTTCCTATTTTTTAATAATGTCCAATAAGAAAAAGTTAAAGAGGTTTTATAGGAAACTAAGTCAACCACCGCATTCGCCTGAATAGAATTGTTACGTGTACTTAAGATGTTAGTAGAGACCTTAGTTGCCTATTGACTAATGAAATTAAACAACTCTGTCAAACTTATGCAATCGAAGCAAAAAAATGATCCCCTTTAAAATAATTTAAACGGCTAATCAGCGACAGAAAAGAAGGACAAACAAATAAACTCTTGGATGGTCATGGACTATAAATACTTATTATTACAAGATACGTAAAATATGTGCTACCCTAGTAAATATTGTTTAGCAATGAATTACAAAAAAAAAAATTACAAATGGTAGACTACCGCGATTATTGTATTTTTTCCTGTCCCCAGTTGTATGGTTTTCACAGCTGTCATTCTAATCGTAATAAAATTCACAAAAAGTTTATATTTCCGTTTATAGTATTGTATAATATGTTATATTCCATCAAAGGCATGCATTTACACAAAGTTCTTAAGGGGGTCCGAATTCGAGAAAACGTAGACAAACATTGACCTTTAAATAACTAACTGGATGAATTTAAAGTTATTTTATACTATATACTTTATGTCGGGACTGTGTTTTTTAAAACCTGAAATGTAATAAAATCCATGAATGCATTATTTAGTTTTTAAAAAAAATTCAGTACACATTCACAGAGTTTGTTCACTTAGAAAAGAAACCTTGCAATACCGGCATCGGTTGTAGTCTAACATATTTGCTTTTATAAAAAAAAAATACTAGCAATCTTTTAAAAATATCTCAAGACTACGAATCAGTTTTTGATGTTCAGCAGCATAAAAACGTTACTGAGTGAGAGACATCTGTTAAGTGTCCTATAAAAAGAATAATTTTAGTAACAGCTTTATTGTTTCAATGAAGATTAACGTTAATGGTTTCCTTTCAAGTTTTTAGCAACACAATAAAGTGATCTATTATTAACTGGGGTTCCCGACTGAACACTCGTGTTGTAATGAAATTAAACTGTAGCTAACTATACATAAAAGCACTGATTATAATATTATCTTTGCCTATTTATAGGCAAGTACAAAGAGTCATGTCATAAGGTAACAAACAATACATACTTATTATACTTACAGGGATGTTTCAGACAGATGTGGTGACAGGTAAAGATGGTCGATTAGCAAAAAAAAACTTCTGTCGGATTGGAGTGAACTTTTTTGATTATAAATGTGAATGCTTTAACTAAATTTACCTCATAGAAAATGATAGTAAAGAATATACAGTATATGCAGCCAGAGGAAGCTGACGTTACGGTTCTTGATTTTTTACAGTAGATCTGGTCGACATAATTTCTAACAATTAAACATGATAAATAAAAAAAAAGTGACTTCGTAGAAGTGGCGGCCACTACAAAATAACTAATAAAGCAATAAAGTTTGGGGCAGTGAATTTCTTTCAGTTTCTTTTTTTTTTTTGCGATTTCAAGAAAGTCGTATACCTAACAAAAGTGATTAAGATTCATTAATAGAAGCCCACTTTAAAGTATTATGACGTATTTTGTTACATCCTGTACTCAGCAACTACACTTACTCTGTTTGTATACAGATAATGATCATTACCTACGTATTAGGTACAATGTCTCACTTGCTACTGAAAAGCGCCCGACCTTATTTTCATGTCACTGCGCTGTCTTGGTCATATTGTGCGATACAATGTTGAAAGGTTGAAAGTATAATGTGTTTAGCTATTATGTTAAATATTTATAAGCATGTACAAGCCTGGCAACAAACAATTGAATTTACATACCTATAATGTTATGGTTATGATCTGCTCGGGGTGAAATTCATATTCAAATGTTTTAATTTACCTACTTACTTAGTTCAATATTGAGTTTAATAAGATCTTATACTCAAATTGTACGTTTCACAAAAGAACCGAACGAATTGGTTCAAGTGCGTCTAACAACTTCATCATCATCGTCGTAAGCCTGTATTAGTCCCCTGTTGGACATAGGCCTCCACGAAGGCACGCCACTTATACTTATCTTCGGCCTTGCGGAATTGCGCATCCAGCTGTCACCAGAAGCCCTGATTACATCATCGCTCTACCTAATCTAGTCGGCGTACCACGCGACGCTGGCCCAAACGCGATCTCCACTCCACTGTAAAACTCGCTTGCAGCGGGTGTCAGCAAGAACAGCATCTTACAGTAAGCGAGTTCAAAAAACCACCCAAAAAAAACGTGATTGATTTCATTACCCTACGTACTGATATACAAAATGAAGAACGCACCACTTCAATTAACATAAGTTAACTGCATAATCGTATTTTTTTATAATGTCGGAGTATAATAAGAAAACACTGACTCGGTTTGACTGACTCGGTGGCTAAGTGGTTAGCGATCCTGACCTCTGATCCGAGAGTCGTGGGTTCGATCCCCACACAGGGCAAACTTTTCTGTGATGAGCAGAATTGTTTGCTCTGAGTCTGGGTGTATTATATCTATACATATATGTATGTATTTAAATTATATGTGTATGTATATCAGTCTCTGGTTCCCAAGATACAGGGAATCCTAGTTTGGGGCCAGATGACCGTGTGTGATTTGTCCCGGATATTATTATTATATTATTATTATTATTATTACACCCTTCGCTTGGACAGTCGAGTAAAAATCGAGATGTTTGGAAAAACATGTTAAAAAATGCTAAAAAAACTACACAGTCATCTTTGGGATTTGTAGATTTTTACACAGTAATTTCCAATTATCCCAATTTGAATAATACTGCGACATATACCTACTATATTCGTATGGTTGTTATTCGAAGCTTTTGCTTTTGTTTAAAATTCAAATCAAATCAAATATTCTTCATTGTACAGAGATATAATACAATAAAAAAAATCATTAAAAAAGGAAGGTCTCGCCTAAAAGAACTTTGAGGGACGAGTGAAGAGCGCTTAAACTTTGAGAACACAAATATGCCTTTGAACAAGCTTTGAAGTTCGGTCTAAACGGTTCCGATGTTTCATTACTCTTTCGCTTTGGTATTAAATACCTTTGTTTGTAACTACGGCGCAAGGAATTAACTTATTTGCGCCCTAATACAAATTGAGATTTTAAACATTAATTGAATGTTTATCTTGAATAGGTATTCAAATCTGTTTTGTAATAAACCAGTCCAAAAGGGATAATGATAGCTGAAAACAAGAAACATTTAACAAGCAATTTTACGGAATAAGCCAGTAGGCACAAAACGTTATTTTAAAGATAAGAACAAAACAGAAAGTTAAATTTTACAATTTTACTGTGTTTTATAATGATTATTAATGTAAGTATTTGGTTTATTGTTTGCTCAATAAACTTTCTTTCTTTGTTCATAAAAAAACGAAAGGCGCGTACAAGTAAAGGAGTTCTGGCGCTTTTATTGTCATGCGGATTACTGCCCGCATGCGTGCGGCGTTTCCAAAGCGACCCGCGTGCGTGTGCCACGCATGACAATAAAAGGGCCCTAAAAACATGTAATGAAACGATAGGTTGCGGGCGGCACGCATGCGGGCAGAAATCCGCATGACAAAAAAAGCGCCCTTCAGGCAAGTAACAAGTAAGTAAGTTGCAAGTTTTAACCTGTGTATATTTTGTACTTATAGTCCAAAACCTAACAAGATGTTTCTTTTCGGAAATGTACTGATTTTCTTCTCGTTTTAATTGGTGGGTAATTGGGTATATTTCGTCGCCGCCGTGCAGTGGAGGATCAAACAAGTCCCTCGACTCTTATGACGAGGGTCCCGAGTCCTGCTGAGATGACGGGCACCTTCAAAATCGTCGAATACGTCGTAGTGACTCGGGTTTGATGGCCCGTGAATACCCTTATCATGAATATTGAAATCCCTTACTATTTGCGTAAATAGAATAAGCATGAACGAATTTGAGAGATGCGCGATAAATAACTACATAATATTCACTGATTCGCTGAGAAAACGGTAGCCCGTGACGTCACTTAAAAATATTTTTCTTTAAGATGAAAATTTTATCTTTAAAACGTAAGAAATTGCTCTTAGTCAAATTGAAATATGCCTACTGAAGAGATAATAAAAATCTAAGATTTTAAAAGTAGTAGTATGTATGCATAGACGGAATTGCTTGGTTTTGTCACATAATTGACAGGCAGTTGTACCTGTCAATTTCTAGTCCATCGAACTATCGTATTATAATATTGTGTCAACTCTTTCAGACCCAGGCAGACGGCTGACAAAAAAACTACCTAATTTTATTTATATCATTATCTCACTAATTTAAATGCGACAGTATATGGATGTTTGTTGTTCACGCCGAAACTACTGGACGGATTTGGATGCAATTTGGTAGGTAGATAGATAGATAGATACAGTACTCGGCTAACACACAGGATACTTTTTATCCTGTAAAACTTAAGGGTTCCCGGAGGAATGCTTACAAACCCAAAATTTTCACTTCGTCACTTGATGGCGCCTCTCTAGCCCCAATTTTGAAGTCCACACAGACGAACTCGCGGGCGGAAGCTAGTATAAAATAAATATCTGTAACAGCTCCGCTACTTGTTTGACCATGTTTGACTGATGACAACACAGCCTAATTTAGTGATGATAAGTTTAGACTTGCGGAGTAGTCACTGAGATGATGTTACTTACCTGTTGTTAATTTGTTTCAGGCAACCTGAAGCGGCGGCTGGGGCGCGCCAGGGGCTTCGTGTTACGCATGTTCGACGCACTTTGCAACTGCACGCAGACGGCCGCGGCCGCCGCGCGCACCACCGCCCGAAACAACCCCTTCACCAAGCGCTAGCCTGGTCACAACTCACCTAATTTTAAACCGAATCCGAGTCGAGAACTTGTGGTAGTCACTGGCTAGTCAAAATCGATCAAAGATCATGCCAACTCACCTTCAGGTTCCGTAGGAGTTCGAGTAAAGAATTATTGTTTCTTATAATTTAAAGATTTTTAAAGATTTATTTATGAACCAACAAAAATGTGTACATACTTAATCGATATACAATAACAACAAAAGCCAAGAAAACACTTCACTAATTAGTTATTTCTAATGAAAAGCATTTTATGGATTTGAATCAAGAATAATTATTATGGATGAATTGATTATTTCCCTTCCTAGACAAGAATAATGCCCAAAATCACAATTTTATCCAAAATGAGAACAAATATCCCTTTTACTGAAACTGGCTTACCTTCCCAACCACTCCTTGAGTCGACTCCTCTTATTATAAATCAACTTCGAGTTATGATCGAGTACTGAAGGTACTAGTTAACCTTCCAGAGTTCGGTCGACTCGTAAGTTCAAACAATTTGTTTACCCTGAAAGATCGATGAAGTATAAGATTAATTTGTATTACGTTAGGTACCTTTTCGGGTCACTTTGGGCTGAAAAAACTGTTTCCGGCGTCGCAGTTTGTTCTTGCCTCTGTAAAGGTACATAGGATTTAAAAAAAAAATTGCAATGATTTAACAGTTCTGTTTGTTATGAAGATAATTTTTTAACATATCATTAAGAGAGAAGAGTATAAGAAGGAAATAGTTTTCTACGTGACCGAGGGCTAAACTATCAATTTCTTTAAAATAATAGATGCTTAAACATAGGTACGTCAGAAGTCGGACCGGGGCGTTCCGATTAATGTTTAATTGATACGGAACGATACGATTTAACCACGACGTACCCTATAACGGAAATTAATTGTACACGATACCAATATTAATGAATTTACCTGCACCTGCAGCAATCAATCATTTTCTGTAATTTTCTGAACAAATTGATGTGGATATTATAAAAGAGATGAAATATGCGAGGATTACTTATTAAAACAGAACAGTGTTAAAATCTGCATTGTATACAAAACAGAATCTTCAATAAAAAGGTCGCAATGCACCCGCCTACCTACGTAATCTAAGTATGGGTTCTATACTCATGAAATATTATTTTATTCCGCCAAAAAAATCTATTTGTTTGGGGAAATCAGATGGTTTTTTCTTTACATTTGGCTGACCCCAACCTTATTGCAAATTGTTCAGTTGCATGGATAGAAATAAGCCAGAAGCAGAAAATCGTCTTTATCCTCGACTTTTTCCCAAAAACCCTCGTGTCTTCCTTAGATTAGTCCCCAGTGCAACACGGTGTATTGTGATCGGTGTGATGACGCTTATAGTCTTTAAGAATTAATAAAAAGTAGCTATTATGTAACAGCAATATATTGTGACTTGTTCTATTTGGACCTCAGAGTAAACAATATACTACGTGGTACTCTGTGGTCGGACTAAAATTGTAATTCTATTGTATTTAAGATCTGAGAAGCGAAAGACGTAGTCCTTTAATTAATTATGTAATACACCTATTTTAATTTGACGAAAATATAACAATAATATAGGTGGAGGTTCCACCGAAGTTTTAGAAAGTTTATGGCTAATCCACAACATCAGTTTGGATGGGGTGTTTGATTCACGGCGGGGTCCAACTCTGTAGGGCTCGGTTTGGTGATGTTAGGGCATTTTCTAAGCCAAACGCTAATGGTAAATAGCTTTGATGTGTTCTGTCGTGGAGATAAGATAGCAAATTTACCTAGCGTTGGGGAATCATCATCACTTACCCTCAGGTGAGATAATGCCAATAATAATATTAACATTGGAAAGAAAGTAACTATAACAGGTAGTCGTCCTTACCACCGCATCAGCTATTGCCATTTTATACATAAAAAAAATATCCCATTCACAGAAATAACAGAATTCTAGAAGTACTCCGATATACCTTTGATGTTATTGTCACTTACTATCGGACCTAAACTGTACTGAGCTTCGCACAATATAAAATTATGAGGGTAACGTTTGCTAAAGCATTTTTATAAGTCTTTAATTACAAATATTTTATATACCACTACATAATTTTTATACCTATACCACCCTCCCTTAACTTGTGATTAAAAAAAAACATGATTTAGGTAGAATTGGTTCTTAAGTTTTTTGTCTGCCTGTTACAAAAGCTCAAATCCATATTGAAAGGCACTGTTAGTTAATTGCTTAAAATTATTAATTAGGTTTAATTCATTTAGTTCTATTATATGTGTAAAAGGTATTGAATTATTTATCTCAAAAGGGGGTACAAAGTTAAGTAACGCCACCAATGAAAAAAACTTTTAAAATAAGTTTCTGCAGAATTTTAGATGATAGCATAGATCTAGAAATTGTAGAAATTCAAACTACGCTAGGTCACATCTACGACTTAAAGGCTAAAAGTCAGTCACCCTATTTCATATAAAACCTGGCTCAAAACTACACACATCTGCGATAATGCCATAAGTGGCCGTTTCTTTATTGGGTGCGTTACGAAGCTTTATTCGACCTCTTAAATAAAATAAAAGTCATTAGAAATGTCGAAATACTGTAGGACTAGAGATGTGTTGTAGCTATATTAGAGGTGGGTCGGTACGCGATTTTCCAATACCGAAACGTAACTAGTTATCAGTACCCAATAACGGGTTTTGAAACTATTTATTTTAATAACTATGTATCGGCGACCGAGAAAATTATACTGGTATTGTAGGGTGTTGGTATTTCTACGTTACCAGTTATCTGTGGTTATCGGTGTTATCGCGTTATGGTGGTAAACATGGTATTGTGTGATATTGGTGTCCCTTTCACACTTGCGAGATTTACTATAGTCCGTCCTGTTGTCAGACCGAACCGTTACTGTCAGAACGTAGACTTGGCACATACTCCTGTGTTTTTCGTTGCTCGTGCGTGTTCTGAAACACTTCCGCACGAGAAATTATTCCTTGATAGCAGGACGGTCTTTTGCAAACCTCGTAAGTGAGAAAGGGACACTTTTGCAAAATAATGCATGACTTGCAATACCTTTAGATTTGAAACATGGATCTCAGTTGTTCCCAATAAATAGTTTCGGAAATACATAGTTTTCGTAATACCGAATACCGTATTTCGGTTATTGCACCAATACATAGTTACAGAAACTATTTACGTTTTAAAACGCCCATCGCTAAGCTATATATATACAGGTGTAATAAATAGGTGTACAACCTGTTAACTGGGACTTCTACTCGTTATACTGAACAATTTTTGTTTTAACGACTTTGCGGAACTTGCAAAAAAAAATTGGAATCTCTATACAAAATTGAAAATTCTATTTTTTTGCGATTTTCAGCAATGTCGTAGAAAAAAATAATTCAGTATGATAGTAAAAGCCCCAGTTACACCAGGTAATTGGGGCTTTTACCTGCACCTATTTTGTTACACCGATTAAAATGTCGCCCTGTTTTATTTTATAGAGTTAAATGATATAATAATATAATATGTATTAATAATAATTTTATAATAATTGAGCTTCAATATAATTATTTAGAAATAATAAATGTTTTATATTAAGGAATACAATTGACAGGAGATTTGGAAACTCTTATTTTTAAATGTAAAAAAAGAAAATCGATCGATGTATATGATGTTAAAGATGTTTTAAAAATAACATAAACTAAAGTAAGTATGATTCTACATTGTGATTGGTTGAAAGTGAAAATATTAATAATTATTGATAATAAATTTTATAACCAAAGATGTAAAGAACACATAAAAATAAAATGAACATTCAATCAATCACAATTCCTGTATTAAATCAGTGTTTCATAGTAAAACCAAAAGAAAACCTAAATGTTGAATGTGATAACCTGCCTGTAACCTACTTCCGATGTGATTTTCACAATTTCTTCTAAATAAAAGTGATTTATAAAAATATTTTGTTGTTTTAATTTTGGTTTTCATAGAATGCCCAAAAACATTAGGAGCTCATACAAAAGTTCAATTCAATATATTTAGGAAGAAATAACTATGATGTACGTAAGTACCGTTTTTTTTTACCCGACTGCGTGTATGTTTATGTATTTTTTGAAGTGTATGTATGCATGTATATTTCTTTGACATAGTCTGTAGCCTAAACGGCTTGATGGATTTTAGCTTGAGAGATGTCGTTAGATTCATCTTGATTCCCAGACTGACACATTTTAATGCAGTCGGTTTTTTTAAAATTTGATTAGGTTATTAACATCTACCATTCAACTGATTGAATTTCATGAAATTTTCCTGCAAGAGTAAGTAACGCTGTACTGGGGTAGTAAGTAAACCAGGTCACGTGAGACCTCATCGCATTGCTTCATCGAACTGTGTGGCCAGCCCCTCTTGGGTAGGGTTGGCGTATCCGGTCTTCATGGGTTGGTATATTAAGGAAATAGATTACAACATACACTAAAACAGGGGTCATATTTTATTAAATGTCATGGAAAGAAATGAAATAAAATGGTGAAATCAACATGTTTCATGGTGTGTACGCTGCGTTTACGGACACGTAAAAAACGACATTTTCTTAAAAAGATGTTTGAAAATGTCCTATAGCTATGATGTCCTAATTTAAGTCGGTTTAATAATCATCCCTGGATGGGTTTGACTGTTACTGGCATTTATCTCGACCGTTTCCGTGCTTCGCAAGGCTCGTTAAGCCGTTGGTGCTGGCTGCAGTGCTATCACTAGATGGCAGTCGTTAAGCCATGTCTGAGGCCTTATAGGCGGCTTGAAAACTTCTGACACTGGGGTTCGCCACTAGCCCCACAACCTCCACCAATCCGGACTTGACCATGTGTGTGAAGTATGGCCTAACCTTCCCGAGTTATGGGAAGAGACCCGTGCCCCTACAGTGGGGACGTAATGGATTGTTAACAACAATACTCATCACGATTTTTTTTAATAAAAAATTGCATATGCACGTAATAAAAATCCAAGCGATTAATTTAATTGTGATGTAGTTCATGCTCACCATACACAAAATCAATAAGGTCTAGGTCTACCCTACGGTAAGCACTGAATTTCATACGGTTCTGTAGTATTACAGTAAGATGATAAGTTTTTGATGATGAGGTTAAAGTTAGCAATAGTAATACAATGAAAAGGGTGTTGTAGGCGCCATCTAGTCACTTTGAAACGTAACGAAAATAATAGGTACATAACCGCGCTAATATAACGTAAAGTCTAAAGACTGAAAAAGTTTTGAGAATGGCCAGTAGATGCCGCTGCTATCGCTACACGAAACGAGGAGTACATATTAAATTTATATAAGGTGCTACTTTATTAGTGCCCGATATTTTAGTCAGTGCTTCTACTCCTGATTCTAATCAACTTTCCCCAAGGAACCCATAGTCAAATCACAAAAAAAATTTTGGATTCTTCATACACATCGATCAGCCGAGCGGCCAAATTAGTATGAAGAGTCCAGATTTTTTTTTGCGATTTGACTATGGGTTCCTTGGGGAAAGTTGATCAGAATCAGGAGTAGAAGCACTGACTAAAATATCGGGCACTAATAAAGTAGCACCTTATATAAGCAACACAAAATCTAAGTTTAGGACCCATGAAAGCTGAGACCAAAGAATGAGTCCTAATTTTAAAAATCTTTCATACTTGTTTCAATTTGCACCATTATACCCTTGTCCTAACATAATATTTTTGTCAAAACTTATTTATAGGATGAGATTCATCAAAGTTACTTACCATTCAGGAGAAATCTTAAAAACTTACCATTCAGGAGAAATCTTAAAAAATGGGCCAAGATATTTAATAACGAAAAATAAAATGTGTCCAGCTATATAAAAGCCAGTATATTATATTTCAACTTATTTTCTATGCTTTCTATAATGTGGTGAACGACTCCTATCCCTTCTCTTCTTTTTGCCTTTTCTTTTCTTATCAATATCTCTTTCTTTATGCCTTCTTTCTTTTTTATGTGAATCAGAATCTTCAGATTCTGAACTGCTGTGGTTTCTTCTACTTCGGTGATTACGTTTATCATCTGAAGAATTTGACGAGTCTCTCTTACTGTTATTTCTTTTATGCCTTGATCTATCTTCACTGCTGGAAGAATTTCTTCTATTCATCACTCTATCTTTGCTTTTTCCATTTGATCTGTCTTGCCTATCACTTTCACGATTTGTTTCATGGTTATCTTCTCTTCTTTTATGTCTCTCTAAATACTTGTTATCGTTTTCGCCAGATTTTTTACTTGGTGGCGTATCTGTGCCTTTGGTTTTAGGTGAATCAACACTTTTTGATGGTTTTTGAGATTTCTCGTTCTTTTTGTACTCTTGATATGAATCTGCATCTGTAAACAAATACAAATTTTAAAAAGCTCAGTATAACCTCTATTTGTATTCTTTATTCTTTTGGTACTCTTTCTATCCTAATCTTGCTATTATTATGTGTCACATAAAACAAATCCCCAAGCGGTTGTCTGGTATTGCATCTAACGTCACATGCAGTTATGTGTCCCTACACATATTTTTAACTTATGCCTAGTATCGCACTTAACTAGCTCAAACGGAATTATTCAATTAAGTTTTCATGTATATAAAACAATGCAAACTACACTTACTGATAACTTTTGATTCTTTATCAAACTCTGCTTTCGATACGGGCTGCATCATGAACTCGCTGAGACTGACGGTCTCCTTCTTTACTGTGATGTCAACCATCACCCGTCCGTTGTCTTCATCTAAACTAACAACCTGTAAAAAACAAATAAATATTTAAAATTTTTCACTAAAGGTTCATTAACAACATATACGTATTTTTTTCATGGACGCTTAATGCTTAAAATATGAAGTAAACAACTGCAGGATACAAGAACAAATGAAATAAAGTAACTCTGGCTAAATATGCGATTTTGCTGGGCTTGTTGAAGCTAGACTTGTGGAATGTGCTCACTATACCCATTCAGGGAAACAAGCTAGTGGAGCGCTCTCTCTATCACACAATCGCTTAAAAAAGACAAGGATGGAAGTGTCACACGAGAAAGGAGTTGTCAACTTTTGCTAAGAAACTAAAGATGCGTTCACATACCAAGCGCTTCTTTTAAATTCTGACTGAACCTTAATTTTAAAATTTTAATAGATATGTTTTTGTTTTTTATTACTACAAATATCAACACCTATTTGTTATTCTTACTTATAATTATACATTTAAAGGAAAAAATAAAGTAAATATTCTGAATAAATAATAATTTTTATTTAGCTAAAATTATTAAACTTTGCCCAGAAAATAATATAACAAATTATAATATTAAAATTAAAAATATATTATTCGCTATCCCACTATGTATCGCCGCTGCTACTGTCGCATCTTATATTTATTATCTTTTTTTTTGTCATGACATCTATATTCCTATCCATTTCATTCATTAAAGGTTCGTTTTTAACATTTCTTTCTGTCAGTACAGTTTTATTTTTGGCCTTTGCCATTTCGTCAATTGGAGAGGTGGAGACGTCTGAACAGTCCGAGTCCCACAAACAGACTAAAAAGTTAGGTATTGTGAATATAGCCCTAGTGAATATAGGTCATTACTCTGGCCAATGACAGAAAAATATAATTTGTACTAGCACATTTTCCTGAATACTGTATAATGCAAAGTAGATGTAAGCGTCACCTAACTTACTCGATAGATTACAGTAGGGAAAAAAGTTATGTGTTGTAAACATTATTTTATGAGTAAAGCTTTTTAGTCTTGATTTTAAATTAACAAATTAAAAGAACAAACACAATATACGTAAGTAATCTTCTTTAAGATTTAAGCTAAAAGCTTAAATTAGTAATCTCACCTTCCCATAATAGCCGCTATATTTCCCAGTTGTTATTTTTACAAAAGCATTCTTCACAATGGCTAGATCCTCATCATTTTTGTTTGCGGACTTCTTCTTGTTGGCTTTTATTACTTTATCTGCTCCCAAGCCAAGACCTTTAGGCCGGAGCTCAGGAGGTTTGTATTTTGCACTGAAAGATGGTATAAATGATATTTTTTTATTTATTAAGTATTCATTCATGCTGACTTTTTGTAGTTGAATGGCTTACTAAAAAGCACGCCAGAGTATGTTTCAGAACCCAAAAACACATAAAAGACTGTTATACCCTGATATGTAACATGTCAAAGTCTCATCAAATGTTTCCATTAGAAATAAACAATTAAACTCACATGTCTTTTCCTGGCGTCCAACCCATTCCACGTAGCATTGCCATGCCGAAATCCTGGATTGGCACTGCTTCATAATCTTCAAGTGTTGACTGAAAGCACAAAATAAGAAGTGGTCACAAAACAAAGTCAGACTGTAACTGAAAGTATAACAGTCTGTACAGTACTGATCCTATCACATTCTAATATAAATATAATCAGGGTTGTTTTCCCAAATTATGTAATAGCATGTAAGACCTGTGGTAGAGGGAGTTTCTTTTGGACCCGACTTTTCTTCTTTCTCTGCAAACACTTCTTGAAACATTGGGTATAAGAGTTCCAAGTGGTACAAACTTTGTATTGTAAAATGACCTTCGAACAGTGTACAATGCCATCTACTTTGGATAAACATATTTTGATTTAAATATTTTATCTCCAATTTTTATGAGTGTTTTATGAAGAAGAATAAGCAATATTAAAGGAACCACATTTTTCCCATTTTTTGTGGTTTTTGTATTTAATATTGAAAAACCACTGTCTAAATTATGAAACATAGGTAAGATTTGTCTTTTAACTACACACTTTTAATAAAGTTACATTTCAATCCATCCATTAGTTTTCAACAAAATCTCAGACTGAAAACTGTAAATTTTATGATGTCTATATAAAAAATTGTCAGAGATCTTCAAAATATTGCAAAGCCAATACAGTAAATGAAATAAGAATTAAAGAATTGAAATGATTACCTCTTTCTGTCCATCTAAAACTGGTTGAGAAGGTACAGGCACTGTTAGAACTGTATTCTCAACCTTTACTTCCTTTTTTGCATCTTGTAAAAGTTCTCTGACTGCCATTTGGTCTAATGTTTCATTCTCTGGTGGTTTCTCTTCTATTTCAACGGCTTCTTCTTTCTTTGGTGGTTCTTCAATAGTAGATTCCACTTTTTGAGCAATCTCCTTTAATCTCTCAGCAGTGATAAGAGTGTTGGGCTTCATTGGAATTACCAGTGGCACCTTTTCCTCAACTGGTTCACCACTGAAATTATGAAATGCAAAGAAAGTGAGATAAAAACATTTTCTGTAAACCTAAGGCTACTTATTCTGTATCCACAACGTTAAAACAGGAATATAAGAAACAGTGTACTTAGAAAATAAAGTTAAAAGTATAGGTAATGCAATATTGGCAAATGTAAACAGGTCTATCTAAGAAATCAAGGGTCTTGTTTACAAGAATGAAATAATATTTTGAGGTTATGTTATTTATTCAGAAAATGCTTACCCGACAACTTTGATAGATTTTTCTTCCACACATTCTATGTAATCCTTTTTTTCTTCTACGACTGGCTGCACAGCCTTCTTGGTCTTCATAAACCCGAAGGATATCTTTTTTCCTTCCATCGTAATAGCGTCATAAAATCGTCAAACGAAACACCGTATGGATCTTGTATTATGTATTAAATCCTCTGTACAAAACACAAGACTGCGAACAAATACTTCCCAGTTGAGGTGCCTTATCGAGAAAATTAATTTATTTAATTTATATTATCCAAAATATTAGGTAGTAAAAAGGTATTTAGGTAATAAAAAAATCTTGCACCGAGTGACAGACAGTGTTGCCGGCACAGAAAATGAAAAAAGTCCAAAACCACTCGTGAAAAGTTCCGATTTGACTTGGAAAGTTCAGTTCACAGGCCTCAATAAAACTTTTTCGCCACAGCGTGCGTGAGTCACCGTCGCTACAACATTATTCGCAACTAGGTAGGTACTAGACCCATCACCGGTTCAGAGATATTTCAAACTGATATCTGTCGGACATGGTCCGTCCTGGAGGAGAGGCCACGTAAGGCCACCTTGAGAGGCCTCTCAACTGGCAGCGTGTAAAAGAACTAGTTAATGCCGCTGGACTCCTCGAGGCTGCCGAGGTACCGCTGCACAATGCGGTACTTTTGGGGTGGTCACGGCGGCTGCGGGCGCGACGACGAGTGTCGCGGCAGCAACGGAGCGGCGGCCAAGAGGCCTGGCACGGTGGCAGCGCCGGCAGGGACCGGCGCCTTTAACCGGGCCGCATAGGTGGCCCGGAGAGATGGCGTGGCGGTGGTAGTGGCGGAACCAGGAATCGGGGGTACCGTACTGGGCCCCGGCTTCGCCAGGTGCTCGAGACCTTGGCGAGGCGTCGGGGCACAGGTGGAGGCGTCGGCAGGGCGACCGGAGGAGCCGGTATGGCTAGCTACGGTGGTTTCCGCTGACGCAGGCGCGGGTCGCGCTACTGTAGCGGTCCCGCGGCCAGGGGTGATAAGCAGGTAGGGACTCTTCTCCGGGGCGTAGCGGAGCGGTCACCGGCACTCAACGAGTGGCGGAACCCCCTCACATAGTTTCCTCGGCAGCTGAGGACTCAGAGCGGGGAGGGGGACGGGTCTCATAAAGCAGCTCCAAGTAAAAGCGCTTGGCCGCGATCACGTCTCGCCCCACTTCTCGTCGCGTTTTTATCGTTTGCGGAGGAGTGACAGGGAGCAATGCGACTGGGCCGCCCCAGCTCGATCGCTGCGACGTCCTCCAGCCGCACAGGTCAGCTCTCTCGCTGAGTTGCTCCTCATGTATGCGCATGCACGCCGCCATCCAACGGAGTATTCCCTCCGACAAGAAATCAATGTTTCTTAGTCGGGCCCTCATGAGAAAGTCACGCTTATAACGGCTGAGAAGATACTCCCTTGGCAGGCAGAAATTTCCTGCCGGAGAGAGCTGTTCGCTGGGGGCCGAGGGTGACGGCGAAGGAGTCCCGCGCGTGGCGAAAAAAATACACAGGTGCTAGGATACTGAGATCTAAAAAAGGGCGAGTGAAGCGAGCCCGAAGAAAAATTTCAAAGTAGCGTCCGTCGTCTCGTTTTTGACCACGCCAAATACCGGTCAAGTGAATTTGGAAGTTTCGCTTTCTTCAGTGCGAGTTTTATTTATCATTAAAAGTTCCGAAAAGTTCCGATGATCATTAAATTCCGCAAAAGTTCCGCTGAAGGCTCAAAAGTTCCGAAATCGGAACAAAAAGTACGCGCCGGCAACGCTGGTGACAGATGCAACGCAACGCAACATTTTTTTTAATTTCCGGTGTTGCTATTTATTTATTTTTGCTCCCCCGTTTTTAATTTTTTTTTCTTTTAAACAGAAGTTGAATGAAGAATACCACCAATTTTTGTTTTTTATCTTAAAATATACTCTATTAAAAATAAAAAAATATGGTGAAAAAATTTTTTTGATACGTTTATAGTTTCCGAGATACTGAATTATTTAGGTAGGCAAGTGACGCGGGGTCGCCGCACGCTGCTGTGACGTCACTCTGCAACGGTCGCTCAGTGCGCGCACCGCTCCCCTACCTCTATGTATGAAGTTTGCGTTGAAAATTTTAAAAATGACGAATCCAAAAACTAGAAAATCGTGCTCGTGTCAAAGTGCTTAAATACAACTACCAATATACCCGAAAAGTTATTTTTTACTGTTATATTTTTGAACCTTAAAGTCAAAAGAAATACATGAAAAGTATGATCCACCCAGACCCAAAGCCAAAAGTTGTGTCTATCACCTTCTCCTTATCTGATAACTTTTGCATAAACAGTAACGTCGTCGCCGTAGCTATTTCTAGCCAATCTAAAATAAAATAAATATGAGTTAACCGATACACATAAAAAATAAAAACCGGACAAGTGCGAGTCTGACTCTCGCGCAGAGGGCTTTGTCCACACCTACAAACAAACAATATTTTAAATTTTATCAACTTATTTTAAGATTTATAGATAACTTCTTAGAGATTTTCAAGTAATTTATAAGCGAAGATCTATTTTCTGTATATATATTTGTTTAAGTTTTATGCCCAGTTTTCGGAAATAAGGAGTGAGGAGCATGGTAAAGGTGATGGTGTCAAAATCACTAATGTCATCAACTGTAATATAATGACACAATAACGGCACTTAAGCGGTCATGGCACAGCGCTGCTTATGTAGTCGCATCGATCACGCAAGTTAACTGACTACAGACACGGTCACAACTTGGATGGGCTTAAATATCAGTAACTATCACTAGATGGCAGTCGCCAAGCTATGTCGGAGGCGTTATAGGCAGCTTGGATGGACTGCTAGTCAAGTCCATCCAAGCTGTGACCGTGTTTGTAGTCAGTTAACCTACATGATCGACGCGACCACGTAAGCAGCGCTGAGCCATGACCGCTTCAGTGTCGTTATTGTGTCATTATATTACAGTTGATGACATAAGTGATTTTGACACCATCACTTTTACCTTGCCCCTCACTCCTTATTTCCGAAATATCAAGTTCATAAATATCATTATTACCTAAATTTTTCAATACTAGTAATGAAAAATAGGTATGTAGGTATATATGTATAGGTATCTTATAAGGATCAACAGATTTGTGATAAGAAAGAAAAAAAATAAGTTGTAAGTACTTTTGCATTTTTAATCATTGTCTCGGCGGCCGCGGTAAAGAAATCGGAGTTATTTGAGAAATAGTAGCTTAACTCGTCTATTTAAGGAATCATTCGATTTTTCAATCAATTTTTAAAACTGTCATCGATTATACTTGTAACACTACTGTAACACCGATTCACATCAAAAAAACTACAGTTAGAAATGTTATTGTGGGCGAACGTAGGGACCATCCGATAGCAATGTATGAAGAACACAGTACGGTGAGAGCGGCGAGTTGCGGTATGACGTCACGCGCGCTTGGCGCGCCCGAGCGAAGTATTTGAAAAAGGCGGAAACTCAAATTATCGTAACTTCAAAACTACTCGCTTGATTTAAATGAAACAAAAACAAGTGTATTTCTAGACATTTAGGCTACAAGGTCATAAAGTTTCAAGTGATTTAACGGACCCATTAACATTCTTCATTGAAATTAGAATCACAATTCACACTACACCACCGAATGCATAACTACGAGAAAATGAGAAGCAAGTTGGTCTGCAACGCTGAGCTGGAGGTCTCCGTCTTTTTGCCCGCAGTATATTTGCAATGTTATCCATAAGATCGATATAAGTTAATAATTATAAGATATAAACGGCTTCAGGCAGTCAAAAACAATCTGCAACCTTAATGTCTGTCTGGTCATTTTTTACGGTGCTTAATTTTCCAGAATAAAATTACATTACACCTGTATTTAAAGATAATATTTTGTACCAAAAATACACGTGATTTTGGAAAGGGGTGGGGGGGGGGGGTTTGGTAGTCTAAAACCTCACCACGTATCACCAGGGGGGAGGGGGGGGGTCTAAAAATTTGCTAAAAAACATCACGTGACTAATGGACAATATTGGCGCGCTACTAGGCTTCGTCCGCGCCCGCCCCTCCGTCGAGTATCCTAAACTTAATTGGTTCATCAGGGGATGGAAAGCTGTAAAATGAAAACAAGGCTCTACCCTAATTAATGGTTTGATCCCCGCTGACCTGCATCGTAATCTTAGGTAGGCGGCTGGGACTTCGAGTCGAAGCAGACCGATAATAGCGGCTATGCAGCAAAATGCAGTCCTCCTCGGCAATGCTCGGATAGTCCGACACAGGGACGTATTTTAGATTTTCACGCCCTGGGCGAATACGATCGGGCCGCCCCTCACCCTCTACAGCTAAAGGAAACAACAATAAAATAGAATAAAATAAAATAATAAATAACGAATTTATTAGCTGATTACGATAAGCGACGATGCGACATTTGTTCTGCAAAATCATAAAAATCAAGTGCATTCTTAAATCAGCCTCTGTATTAAGGATTGCTCACTCATGCGAGAGCGGATATAATTTTTAATTCTTTTCGTGTCTGATAAAGACCTGTAATCAACTCGATAAAGACAAAGACCGATTATCGAATAGTAAGAGGCACATTGAATCCAAAAACCAAGCTGGAAAGATATCGACTAATGAAGCCCACGCTCCGACCAGCGCCTATCTAGCTCCAAAACCCCGAAAGCTTTCAGCTCGAGTTGCAAAACCGCTTTGAATGGCTAGGAGACTGCAAAAATGTGGACGATTACAACGACAGGTTGTAAACGGTAAATAAGGTTTTCAAAACCAGCCGTTCCAAAAAAAATTCGGATCTCGGATCTCACCAGCAAGCTCATGGAGAAAAGATGGAGCGTGATTCTGAAATCCTCTGAAGATCGGCGGTTGGCGGCTGTCAGTATCGGCGGCTAAACAGACAGGTCTCCAAGTCCTTGACCCGCGATATATGCCAATTCAATACTAATCGTATTAAAGAGGCTATCGAGTGCAATAAAGGGTCAAAAGTATTCACAAGAGACCTATCTGCTGGTCGAAGCTAACTGACAAAGCTGAAGACTGGGGAAGAATCGTGTCGTAAAACCCTGAGCTGTTGGAAAAAGTTCTACGGACAATTATACACGACCACACATTTACCTGTCAGTGATCTGGCTGAAGACCCGAGAACCAGATTTACCCGACAGTATACCGAAAAAATCCCAGACGTCAGCCTGTGCGAGATTAGAATGGCTCTCAAACAGCTTAAGAACAACAAGGCACGTACCGGGTAATGATGGAATTACGGCTGAGCTTCTGAAAGCAGGTAGAGAACCGGTACTCATAGCTCTTCAGAGGCTGTTTAATTCCATCATGCTCGAGGGACGAACGCCTACAGCATGGTACAGGAGTGTGGTGGTGCTCTTCTTCAAAAAGGGTCACAAAACACTGCTGAAGAATTATAAACCCATCTCACTTCTGAGCCATGCCTGCAAGCTATTTTTGAGAGTCATTATGAATCGTCTTGCACGCAGGTTTGACGACGTTTAGCGTCCCAAACAAGCCGGATTCCGAAAAGGCTTCAGTAACATACAGACCACATACATACACTGCGGCAGATTATACAGAAGACCGAAAAGTATACTCGTAACGGCCACTATGCTTGGCGTATGTAGACTATGAGAAAGCCTTTGATTCGATCGAGACCTGGGCTGTGTTTCAGTCTCTTCAACGGTGCGAAATCTACTATCGATATATCGAAATATTGGAGTGCCTGTATGAATATGTGCCATCATGTCGGTCCGCCTCCAGGATCAGAATTTGAAACTGGCTGCAGCGTGGGGTGAGACAGGGTGACGTTATATCTCCGAAATTCTTTATCGCTGCCCTGGAAGACGTTTTAAAGCTTCTGGACTGGAAAGGACTCGGCATTAACATCAACGCCGAGTACATCACTCACCTTCGATTCGCTGACGATATCGTGATCACGGCTGAGATTTTGGAGGACAAAGGCACCACTCCCAACAAGTGGGTTTTTAAATGAACAGGGACAACATAAAAAACTATGTTAAATATCCGTGTTAAAACCACTCCTCTGAAGGTTGGAGAATCTACACTCGAAGTTGTTATGTTAATGAATATGTATACCTGGGACAAACAGTCCAGCTAGCTAGGTTCAACTGCGAGAAAGAGATCAATACTCATCGAGACTCCCGCGCCCGTGTAAATTCTACATTACCTATAATTTTTCGCAGTCAGCAAGTTAAAAATAAAAGCTATTGGAGAAATGGGCGGGCCGCCCCTTGGGACAGGCCGCCCCGGGCGTTCGCCCGAATGACCCTATGGAAAATACGTCCCTGGTCCGACACTTTCTCTCCTCGTCGCACTGACCTCCAGCCGGTTTTATGACGGTTCTTGAGGATGGCATGGAAATGTTATATCCAGATCTCCCTTAAACTATGTTGTTTCCCAGCGTTTACTTAAAAGTATTCTTTGTGTTAATCGAGTGCTTTATCTATCTACCTACCAAATTTCATCCCAATACGTTCAGTAGTTTCAGTGTGAAAGCGGAATAAACATGATAAACTAAAAATTTCACTTTCTAGCTATTCCTCCAGGAACCCTCAAGTTTTCTGTGATAAAAGTATCCTATGTGTAAGCCTAGTGCTTTGTCTATCTACTTACCAAATTTTATACAAATCCGTTCAGTAGTTTCGGCGTGAAAGTGGCACAAACGTGATAAAGTAAATATTTCACTTTTTAGCCATTCCTCCAGAAACCTTCAAGTTTTCCGTAATAAAAAGTATCCTGTGTATTAGCCAAGTATTTTATCTGTTTACTTATCAAATTTCATCCCAATCTATTCAGTAGTTTCAGCGTGAAAGCGGAAAAAACACGATGAATTAAAAGTTTCACTTTTAGCCATTTGTCCGGGAACCTTCAAGTTTTCCAGGATAGAAAGTATTCTATGTATTAATCGAGTGCTTTATCTATCTACCTACCTAATTTCATCCCAATCCATTCAGTAGTTTCAGCGTGAAAGCGGAACAAACAAACAAACAAATAAACAATCAAACATCCATACTTTCGCTTTTATGATATACTAGCTTCCACCCGCGACTTCATCTGCGTGGACTTTAGAGTTGGATCCAGAGAGAAAGAAAATATTAAGGTGGCGCCATCTAGTGACAAATTTTGAGTTTTTAAGCATTCCTCCGGGAACCCTTAAGTTTTCTGGGATTAAAAATATTCTGTGTGTTAGCCGAGTGCTTTATCTACCTACCTACCAAATTTCATCCAAATCCGTTAAGTAGTTTCGGCGTGAAAGCAGAACAAACAAACAAACATTCATACTTTCGCATTTATAATATTAGTGAGATGAGATTTCGTATTTCGTATTCGTATTTCGTATCGTATTTCGTGTTTCGTAATTCGTAATTTTGTAATTTTAAAAGGTTATGGCAACACAATGTGTAATGTCACTGTTTTAACTCGACAATTCAACTAAAAAGTTAGAAAAACAATAAAATGATATTTAGTGCGTAAGTGACGTTTTTTTTGGAAATGATCTTTATTGTGTTGCTATTGTTTAACCTGATAAAGATTGCAGGAAGCCGCTGGATGCGAGCCGCACAGGACCGGTCGGTGTGGAAATCCTTGGGGGAGTCCTTTGTCCAGCAGTGGACGTATTTCGGCTGATAGATTGTTTAATCTGAAGGTGTTAATTGAAGGTGTTAATAACGATTCAACTGTTTTAAAGTAAGCGAGGGATAATATACTTTATGTCGCTGACATAAAGTACTTCGTCCCATCGAAATCAAATGATACAGGCCCCAGTCTGTTAAAGGAGACGTTTCACGGGACTATGGAGCTTGGACCTGATCTGTGTACTAAACATCATAAATAAGTCATTAGAAACATAGTCTTTTCTAATTGTACATTTCCTTCGATTTACCTTCGTTACGAGGTTCATCTAGTTTCTCAGATTTAATAATCACAACACATAAATCACCCAACATGGCGAAGCGAGCGCAATTATGAGCATTTTACGTTCAGAAACTAGATTTTGTACATACCATTGAAATTAATAATTCAGTTGTCCGACAAGTAACTCTAAAACCAGCTGTTATGCCTGTAAAAGAGGCAAGGAATATCCGCAGATTTTAAAAATCGTACACCAATGTCAGAAGTTAGAACAGAAGGGTGTTCAGTCAGTCAGAGTCAGAGAAACCATCTGAGGAATATGTGGACGAAGCCGTAATTTCTGAACGTGACCTACTATTGCTTCAGTGTTACCATTTATAATGTAAAAACTGCTGACAAAACATTATGCTTGAACCACGCAACCCTGCTTCTAATATTTTTTTCATTTTTTTTCCTAGAAAGCCTATATTTTTCTATATTTTTCGTACTACGTACATGTCCAGGCACAAAATGAAACATGTCCTTTACCCCTGATGTTTGGGAAAATATTTTAACTAACAATACTTTAATTAATGTAAATGTCATATGTAGGTTTTTAAAATAAACATTGAGTTTGTATCGTAGCTTAGGGTTCTAGCATTTTAAGCTTGGAAAGTCTATAGTGCCACCAACTTATCTGAAGGATGAAGGGTGGCGCCACTATCGAAAATTCGTTAGGAAATTATTAGATTATTATTTCTTTGACTATTTATTGAAGTATTTTTTATTGTAAACCCGTGAATCTATTAGTCCTTTCCTCAGACTCATTTCTTTGGTTTGATCCTTATTTCTTTGGTTTATTTTTAAGAAGCTTTTTTTATTTCTTTGGCTTGGGCCTTAATGTCTGGGTGTAGAGGTATCTATGGTAGGAGGTTTATATGTTTATCAGTTATTATTGGTAAGCTTTCGTATTATCTCACACGCCTAAATCGGTGGCTCAGTGGTAAGCGCTCCTGACTGCTGATCTGTGAGTCGTGGGTTCGATCTTACCCAGGGCATATATCTGTGAGGAGAAGATTTGTTTACTCGGTGTCTGGGTGTATTATATCTTTATCATAATACAGGATATCTTAGTTTGGGGCCACAAGACCATGTGTGATTTGTCCCAAAAAAAAGTACGTTTAAAATTTTAAGGGGTTAAGTACTCAGAATCAAGTAAAGAATACAGGGAAAATATTTAAAATATCCGCTCTTAATTTTTTTTTCTGTATTCTATACTTGATTTTGATTAACCCCTCAAAATTTCAACGCACTTTTTTAACATTCTGTATAGATACAGTGGTGGCAAGTCTTATTTGAAACTTCATTTAAGCTTCCTGTCCTTGTCTTTTCAATATTTAAAGAAAATAACAGAACACTTTAATCCTGTCAAATAAGTTTAATCGTGAAAACCGAATCGACACCATTGTAAGTGATGATGACGTCGAAAGATGGAAGCAATGCAATGGGAAACTGGTCACTGCACAGAAAAACAAGTGGGGGTATCTTATCTCCAGCTTATCTCCTTGCTGAATCCTTATTGATGTTTGTCGGCAAGACTTAGATATCTAATATAGTGGTAGCTATCCAGGCGGGCTCAGAAAATTCCCTACCACCAACCAAACCGAGTACTACAAAATTGGACGCGCCACCCAATTATCGATCCCATGACCACCACGCGAAGCAAGCGGACTATAACCGCTAAGCCACAGAGGCGTTCATCGTAAATACCTATTGGCAGTGCAGATGGCAGCGTCTCTAAGAAGAATGAGAAACTCTAAGATGTGACTCTTAGTACAATGATTAATTATCAATAAGCAATCGATGAAGTAAATGCTACATTAGGTTTTTTTATACTTATTCGGGTCCCTGAGGAAAGAATACCTTAAGGGATAGAAGCAGAAAGGTATGTAGTTCTTAACGCTTTCAAACGCTGTGGCCATACATAGATAGATACCATCGCCAAAGAAATATAAGTAAATAAGTAAGGATTCTGCCGGGGTACCCTACTGTTTCGTAATGATAAATTATTCAAAAAAAAATTCGTTATGGGACCGGTCATTAGTTGTATGACTTGGAATTTTAAACGGCCGCATCTGGTTGGCAGCTTCTAACATTTTTCATTATATAAAAGCATTTCGCAGGTACTTTTTCTGTTAAAACAATTTGGCAGCCAACGGTTCGGAGCCCAAAATTTTTCTCCCAGCAGCCTTAAAACAAAGGCATAGCTATTGTTTTAAAAATGAATTTATAGCCAGTTTGTGCACTTGCCACACTTACAAATAGGTACATTATATTGAAGCATTTTGGTTGGAAAACCATTTCTGTTTCTTTGGAGCAATGCAGAACATCCATTGACTATCTACTTGTTTATCATTAACAACTCGTAGCCTCCCTTTTGCTGGAGCATGGGTCTCTTTCGGGAGTTTAGGCCATACTGCACACATGGGGGCCAAGTCCGTATTGGTGGACCAGGAGTTTTCATGCCGCCTGCCTATAAGGCTTCTGACATAAAAACTGCCATCTATTAATAGCAACCGACACCAACGGCTTTACGTGATTTGCGAAGCAAGGAATGGTCGAAATAATTATAAATGCCACTAAAAGTCAAACCCATCCAGGTTATGATCGTGTCTGTAGTCAGTTAACTTGAGTAATCGTTACGACCACGCAAGCGTCACTGAGCCATACCGCTTCGTACTCGAGTATTTTATACCTGGCCTTACTTTATTAATAACTTTTTATTCCTGACTTAGCAGGGTTAGCTCCTGAGGGTTTTATTAATTAAATACCTACAAACCAGGCCCAAATTGATTCCCGGGCTGCTGATTTGCCCCGGGGTACGGCCACTTTGTCAGTGTGGTTCAAATGAGATTATTTTTTCCCGACTTCCCAAGCGGAGGGTAACGTTTTTCACGTGCATCTTATGGTCGTATCTAAAGGTTGCCTGGAAGAAACTAATAGCGATAAGGCCGCGTTTGCACATTTTTTAGTTTAATTAGTTAAGTTTGAAATGTATTTTTTATTTGTTGGTGTGCAATAAAGTATATTTACTTATTTATAAAAATAGTTAATGGTGTCCTCCTAAAAAGACCTCCCGATAAATGGGAAGAGACCCTGCAGTAGGGACGATATGGGTTGTTAATACTAATATTAAAAATAATTAAATCCTCCAACGACGTAAAGACCGAATCGACACCATTGTCTCCAAATCCACACCCGTCGTTGGTGGATTTAATTCTTTTTAACATTAGTATTAAAAACTTCGCCCCTACTGCAGGGTCTCTTCCCATTCAGGTTTTTTTTATTCATTTGGTTAGATTGAGGCTCAAAGTCACCCAAAAGGAGATGGAGCATGCTAAACTCGTAGTTCTCCTTCGTGATCAAATCATTCGTGAAATAAGGTGACATGTAGGAGAACTAAAGTAACCGATATAGCTCACAGAATAGAGGGCAGGGCATATAGTAGGTAGCTCGTAGAACAGATTGGCTGTTGGGGAGGGAAAGTTCTCGAGTGTCGACCGCGGAAAACGACAACACAAAAACACAGGAAAACGAAGCGAAGGCTCAAAGCTGGGTTCCCACTCCGCGGTGAAGCTCGCGGGAATCTGCTGGATGCGGGCAGCGCAAGACCGGTCGTCGTCGTGGAAATCCTTGGGAGAGACCTATTTCAGCAATGGACGTCGTTTGGTTGATGATGATGCTGATTGGTTCGGAAATTTGCAATTCTGTCTAAATTTGTTGAGTAGCTGAATTCATCAAACCTAGTTAACTTTGCCCCCCGCCCCGCAGGCCCCCGACTCGGTGGACCGACGACCTGGTAAAGGTTGCAGGAAGCCGCTGGATGCGAGCCGCACAGGACCGGTCGGTGTGGAAATCCTTGGGGGAGGCCTTTGTCCAGCAGTGGACGTCTTTCGGCTGATAGATAGATAGATAGTTAACTTTGCATGAGATATTCAAGAACTTCGTTCCATAGAATAAGCGGACAGGCTTACTATATTTCAGTCCCGTATGAGTTCCTAATAACACTTTGACCAAGCCGTTGATCGAACTTAATTAAAGTTTCATTCACATGTAAAGGAACTAACTGACAAAAACAAAACGTCTTGCGTTTCATGCCTACGCCTACGTGAGCCAGTTTAGAACACTACAAAGGGAAGTCAACAACCTATCCTTATAGATGGGCCATTAGATGCGATTCGATACGTCTACCGTTACAGAGTTCGACTTTCCCAGGACGCTCACCTACCTACTCGTACGAACAAAATGCGAGCTATCGCACCAATTTATTTCCGCCCCGAATACGGGCAAACTATAATCTTTATACTTATTCTAAGAGACGAGGCTGTGAGGTGCTTGAGAATAGAAACAGAACAGTTTTTTTTTATTTTACTTACGTATAAATGTCAACCAACAAAGATTGCGTAAACGTTAGGAAATAAAGACCGTAACTTTATAAAAAAACTAAATCTCGGAGTTTTGGTAGTCATGGTTTCATAAAATTTGTGGATCGAAACTATTTTTTTCTGAAATTAATACCTATTTACATTCCGTTAGAACCTGTAATAAAGCATCGATTACTGGAGATTCCAGATTTTTTGAAACAGCATGTTTATTCATGTAATCGTATTAACGGATTACTACAGTGTCATAATTGGGCCATAAAGACAACTCCTTTTGCTAGTGGGACGTTACCATCCGAATCGATTTATATCACTGAGGAGATTGATTTTCAAATATGTGACTTTAATTTTTGGCCCTACCGCATATGCGTCGTTACTAATGGCGCAGAACAGGCAATACCCATTATGCTTATAGTAACCGGCTTCAAAAAGTACGGTTATCAGTTTGACATTAAAGTTTCTAACACTAACACTGTTTAAAGTAGGGCTTTTTTGCTTATAAAACTTTCCTCAGGAATACCATAGTCATTAAGAAATTTAAAAAAAATACATCTCTATCGGCGGATAACACACTGCACCAGACACCGCTCCGGCGCGGTGTGCAGAGCTGCGGTTTTTAACTTTGTAACTATCAGCTGATCGGACTAATTATTAAGGAAAGAATTAAGAAGGAAAACTTTAGAAGCCTTTAATGGAGCTTCTACTAGAGATCTATACATAAACTAAAGTTCTACTACTACTAAACTAATGTACCGCCTATTCTCCTAAACGGGGAACCTCTGCAAAGAGTTGTACAATTTAAATATCTGGGGCATTATGTGACAGATGGCCTTAAGGACAATGTAGACGTGGAACGGGAACGTAGGGCATTGGCGATCAGGTGCAACATGTTGGTGCGCAGGTTTGCTCGGTGTAGTAAGGACGTTAAAATAACGCTATTTCGAGCGTATTGCCAGTCCTTCTACACCAGCAGTTTGTGGACCGATTGCACGCAGAAGTCGCTCAATGTCCTACGTGTCCAGTATAATAATGGTTTCAGGATGCTGTTGGGGCTGCCTCGATTCTGCAGCGCGTCGAACATGTTTGCGCAGGCGCGTGTCGATGGCTTTCACGCCATCCTGCGCAAACGGACGGCCTCCTTGCTTAGCAGGCTGCGCGCCAGCTCGAACAGCATTCTGAAGGTGGTCGCGGAGAGATATGACTCGCCGCTGCTTTCCCACTTCATGCGTGTACTGGTCAGGCAGGGGCCTCATGCCTTCTGCAGCTAGTGTACGCATGGAGTGTGAAAGCTTTTCGTGTTTTCTTTGTTTAGAATTTAAATACTAACATTAGTTTCTAAGTAATTTTACTAACAAAATGGACCAAAATTGTCTGAATAAATAAATAAATTATTATATTATTATAAAAAATCTTTAAAAAAAATTGTTCAATCAGCTCATAGATTTTTTCACAAGTATTTTTTTACCTATGAACAAAATTCTTGAGTATGATAAGTAGATGCAGGCCGCATCTGGCATAGGATCCCCTGGTTGCTAGAAACATCAAAAACGGGTAGGTACGTGATCTTGCTTTTTCTTAAATACAATTTGATGTTTTAAATTTCTAATACGATATTTTTTCTTTGGTTTATTGATAGTAGATCATATATTTTTCGAAACGAGTTTATCAAACGAAGTGTATGAATAACGTAAATAAATAAATAAAATACTGGGAATTTCATATTGCAATTACAGATTTCTTTTCGGTTCATTTTCGAAAGAACAGCACAGTCTCTAACTTTTTGACCTACAAAGCGCTAGTCTTGTTACATAGAACAAATATAGAGTTTGTGCGTCAACGTGCCAATTGCTTTTCAGATATTTGGCTTTACTAAGTTTGGCGGACTTCTTATACAAAATAAAAGATCATTCATTCGATAACGATGAAATTGATCCTCCCTATGATATATTATATGAATTAAATACTTTTTTGTTTCAGTATGAGAGGCAAAAAGGGCAGTAAATATTATATTTTAAAACGATATTGTACTTCGCAGGCCTCCCCCAAGGATTTCCACATCGATCGAATCGACCGTTCCTGCGAAAAACGTTTAGTCTTGGATGTATTTAAAAACTAAAAGTGGTAACATTATTGAATTAGTGGTAGGATTTTTTTGTGTCTTGTAAGATTCAACGGAGTGGATACTATACTGCTTGTTTTCTTTGTCATCCAGAAGTGTTTTCTCGTGAGTGGGATTAGTGGAAGTATGCCTAATTACTTAAGGTGGGCCCAGGCGTTTAATTAAACGTAAGCTCTTTTTGGAGTTCCCAAAGATCTGTAAAGTTTTGTGCTTCTTGACATATTTTATTACCAAGGATTTCATCCAACGATTTCACTTTGAAGTTTTATAACTTTGCTTCTTCAAATAAAAGTAACCATGCTGATTTGGACCTGGATATTTACAAATCGACACAGGTCAGTTTTCGCATTGAAAAATAATGAATCAATGGATTCAAATGAGTTAAGAATAGAACGCATAATTCAAGGACTGCGGAAGTACTCCGTCACGGGGGGGGGGGGGGGGGGCAACATTCTTTGGTCACCCCGTGGAGAAGATCTTTCACTTTAGAATCATCTGATTTTAGGGGGGGGGGGCATTTATCCCCCTCTGCCCCCCACTTACGCGGCCACTGGCTTAATTGATATTATTTTATCCACAATTAGTTAGCCTTTGTCATCATTCTACCCGATGGTAAGTTATGATGATGCCGAAGATTGACGTCAGCTTAACAAGATTCTTTAACGGAATGAGGAACATGCATGGCTATCTGATATACTAATAAAAACACATTAATGCTATGAACATTGATCTTTGGAGGCAAGACTTATATAAGATGGTAGTAGCTAGCCGGGTAGGCTCAAAAAATGCCCTTATATTTTACCAATCAAACCAAGTTCTACCAAGTTGGACCCTGTCAAGGATCGAATCCACCACCTCCTGATTTGAACCGAACGGGCTAGTCACTAGACCATGAAGGCGATTAAAATATAAGTAGGTATTCTATATACGATATTTTATTCTTTTAAATAAAGTTAAGTACTACCAATGTTTTCGCGAAGTCAAATAACATTTTAATGAGGCCATAGAATGGGGCAAAGGAAAACATTACGTCCAATTTCTGCAATCTAATAAACGGTATATTACCTACTGAAGGCAATAACTGACCAGCGATTAGCTGTGACAAACACAGCCATTGGGACAAAGCGAAACGAGGAGAAAACGTTCTCGTAATTAGAGTTCATAAAATAAAAATCCAATACCTATAAGGAGAGCAGGTAATTTATAAACAAACCATTTCGTGTTTTGCAAACAAATTATTTACTTATTCGATTTTATTACGGCATATTATTATACACATTATAATAATATGCCGAATTATTAAGAATTCTGTTTTTATACAGTTTTTTAAAAGTAAATAGGTTACTTCATTGAACTGTAAAACACACTTTCCACTCAATATTGTATTTTGTATACAGAGTGTAAGGGACAGGTTTCCGAAAACTTTAAGGGCTTGCTCAGTAGACGAAACTGAACAACTTTCCACAAATTTGTTTTTCAGGAAACGAAAAAAAAATTTGCTTTTCCGTACAAAATTATAAACTTGATTGGACAGTTTGTATGGAGAAGCCAATTTTTTTTCGTTTCCTGAAAAAAAATTTGTGAAAAGTTGTTCAGTTTCGTCTACTGAGCAAGCCCTTAAAGTTTTCGGAAACCTGTCCCTTACACCCGTCAGATACCTAAGTTACCTTAATACAGATACAGTTAAAGGACCCAGGTAAATACAAAAATCATTTATTTTGAATTGAATATTACACGAAGATGTTACACTAGAAGTAAATTAACGTGTATTTCGTTTATAGTATATCTCACATTATACGCTTGATATAAGCTATTACACTAGATTTTATGCAGGCTTCAGACGAGAACAAGTGCCAGTCAGTTGCCACTCGTTTTGCTCCAAAATTTCCATATACACATACGTTTGCTCCACAATCTCCACATTATTTCCGCAGCCTCATTTCATAAACAGATGTTATAAGTACTCTGCTCTCTTTTGACGTGGCTGAAAGGTTTTTGATATTTTGTTATATATGTATATGTTCGAGAAAATCTTTTAAGTCCTATGTAGTTGCTCTGCTGAAATCTGTGATACATAGGATACACATAATAAAATCTAAATAAAATCTTAAAATCTTATAAAGATACAATAATAAAGTGAATTTAAAAAAAAATGCTGCTGACTGGATGTGCAAATACTTATATCGGAGCGGGCGCGTCTTCATGCTGTTTAAGAGGGAGTCGGAAACATTGGAAACCTGGTGTTGTTGACACGATGTCCTTGGCAATCAGTCTCCAATAGGGTCTGAAATGCAATTAATCGTATAAGTGCAAATGTAGTGCATCGGTCAGCGAATTGGGTCGGTCGTCTCGGCTTTACGTGCCAACGGAGCGTTAGTGATATCTCTGGTGCCTCAGCGAACGTTTCGGTAAAGTTAGAACCATATGGTATTTTCATACTAAGATGACAAAAGGCTTGACGATTTGACACTCATTCTTTGGCGGCAGGCAAAATGTCTGGTTTGGGACGTTACATGCGTGGATACGTTGACCCCATCTCATCTAAGCATGGAATAGTCGATTAATTTTAATAGTTTAATTAAAGTTAAGTTAACCCTTATGTTAAACACTAATCAGCATTTGTTGTTTTAATGTTATTTTCTTTTTCTTATGCCTGGTGTATATAATAAATGATTTGTCTATCTATCTATCTACGTAAAGCCACTATATAGTGAGTTAACAAGGGCAGCTGCTTATAGTGCTAAAGTGCTTAGAGCCTGCAAGAACAAGCCTACAATAAGTATTTATGGCAACTCAAATAAAGATTTTACTACAATTGTATGATTGGAAAGTTGTTCAGATGGGTACATGAGTAGTCTCTAGATTGACCACATTTCATCGACAAAAACGACCGCCTTTGTGTTAGGACGAGATTGCATTTATCCCTACAGATTTTATCCCTTCAATTCTATTTTCCTCTAATACGTCGAGAACTCATTTATAGCAAAACCGGACGGACCTCCATAAAATTCCGAATCTCCTGTGACAGTCGATAAAAATTGAGTCGTTTTCCCTCTGCAATCGCCTGGACAATTCTGGATGGGCCATTTATCGGAACATTTTAAATTAACCATTCAAACTTTTTAACCGAAGACTAGTTTATGAATATAAAGTTGGATAGGATGGTCGAGAAGAAAAAAATCTAAGACACATACTCACAGAACACAAATACTGAGAGCAGTCTAGAGCAGTGAACAAAATTCTCATTTTACGTCGGGGGTTGAAATGAAATGAAATATATCCGTTTTTAAAATTGCAACTCAAAAATTGTACAGACGCAAAGGTTCAGTGTCGTTTTAGATATAAAGCTTGAGCTTTAGTTTGAGCTTGAATTAAAAAATTGCTTAGTAATAAACAGATTAAATACTCAATAAGAAGCAAAGCAAAGAAAACGGTGTCCAAAAATAAGCCTGTCCATAATTTCGATAGTTTTTTTTTTTATACAGGTTGGTGTAACAAAATTGGTATAGGACCCGTTAACTAAGGATTCTACTCATCGTACTGAACAACTTTTGTTCTATGACTTTGCGCAAATCGCAAAAAATTTTTTGGACTTTCCATACAAAAATGGCAAAACAGATGATCAATTTGTATGGAGAGTCCGAAATTTTTTTGCGATCTGAGCAAAGTCGTAGAACAAAAGTGGTTCAGTACGATGAGTAGAATCTCCTACGGGTCCTACACCAATTTTTTAACTATCATGGATCGTAAACTTACAATGTTCTCTCTTATTCAGTTAGACTGTAAAGTTAAAAGAAATGACACAAAGAAATTCGTCGAGGCCATCGAAAGGCATCGCAGACATTACAGGGGCATTTATTGAAACTTATTGAAATTTATTGAAACAAGTGCTCGACGGGAATACAAATGGCTCTTGAAAAACGCGGAAAATTTCTTCGGCTTTTGAAGCGTTTTAGAGCACGCACGTTTGAACTCGAGCGCTATTGAACAGATTTCAAAAGGCAAAGCCTTTACATTTCTAGACACAATTTTCTTCGTATTTACTTAGTTCTTTCTCCATAGCTCCCTAGTATTTGTAGCAAGTTTTTTGTTCAAATTGAATCGAAATAGTGTTAGCGATTTACAACTGTCCTCTTGGAATCAAAATAGGGTACACGACTGCTAGTCATCTCATCATCAGTTGTCAAATATCAAAAATGACAGCTTGTTAATTACATCCAAGACGTATCCAAGCCATCAAAACTTTGTTAGAAATTGATTCCGTATCCAAAGTAGGACCCCAAAATTGCTCTATTTATTTGCTTGAACAAAACGTTAAAACGTCAAAACGTTAATTATTTTTTTGTTTTTAGGGTTCCGTGCCTCAAAAAAAAGCAACCCTTATAGGATCACTTCGTTATCCTTCTGTCTGTCTGTTTCAATTCAATTTACCTCAGGTAATTTAACTAATTCTCGATGTGGCATACATATACATACGGTCATGTTTGGGCAGGCGCGCCTACTGCGTACATCTGGGTCGGCGAATAGTTGAGCATAGGAATGTTTTAAGTAGTCTCTCTGGCGACCTGAGTACCTCCCTATTACTCACGCCATCTATTATATTACGCCTCTGACGCCATTAAAATCGACCCTCATCAAAAGTTTCTTTAATACAACGCCCATGTTTGGCAATAGCTTCGTCGAGGGACAAATTTTCGACGTTTCACGAATTTGAAACGCGTTTAAAGTTACTTAATGTTCAGGATTTTTTCGTAATGGAAAAAAGTTCGTGTATTTTTATTTTATTTTATCATTATACCGTAGCTTCCTGACTGTTTATGTTTTAGATTAGATCATTACATCAATATTACATTTTTGTTGGTGGTTTCCGAAGTAGATGAACATAAATAAAATTAAATGTATTTTTTATAGACAACTCGGTTATTAGGTATTATTTAAAAATCATTTATTAACGTGACACGTACGTGTTTGGGTCACAGAAATTCATATTTTCAACTTAATAGGTCCAGTAGATTCAAAACAAATAATCTGTGACAAATAGACAACACACGAGTGATCCTATAAGTATTAAGCGTTCCGTTCTTCATTCGGATGTACAACTGTATTAATTATCGTATTTTTTATTATAACTAAATATCTTAAACAGTTAAGAGAGGAAAAAGCTTGTGCTCTGTCAAACGTTCTAAAATGATGCGCTGGTGTTCAGATTTCATACAGGGAAGTTAAATTGTACTAATGACATCACCAGTTTCAGTATTATACAGTAAAGTTTATAATTAAGAATCAGAGTCGAAATAAAGCGTTTCAATAAAGTTCATTAAATTCGGAGTTACTCTTTAACGGTTTAAATGGAATAGAATGTTAAGACATCTCTGAATTACAACAAAAGGTTTAATTACAAAAGTATCTAATTAAGTAGGTTTATTTTGTAAAAATTTAATAAAAGTGCAAGGACCTAATTGGGAGCATTTTTAAGTGACATCAAAGAAGAAACTTCTGTATTCTGCCATTAAATATAGTTAATGTGCATGTTTGTATGTAAACGATTGTTTTGAAACGATTTTTAGATTGGTCTATGATTCTGAAAATTTCGACAGGGTTGGTTTGGTTTTTCATTTTCGGTATAACGTTGAATGATCACCAGAGTAGTACTTGTAAATTGTTTCATATGGGTGAGACATATAACATAATCTAAGATAAAAAATATGGGCAAAACTCAAAAGCGGAGGTTGGTTGTCGGGACTCGAATCGAGCACACTTAAGTTGTACTTTTTAGTTTTGATTATATTAATATTAGATGGGTACTAGATCAAGTGAAATGTTTAGGCCATACAAAACAAATCAACAAGTACTTCACTATTCTGGTATTTTGTGCGCAATGGAAGTTTTTTATTTGGAAAGAGCTCAGTCAGAGGTACGAAGAGACCTACTGTACTAAGGTATATTGTGCTACTAGCTTAGGTCGTGACTTGGACCTACTAACCAGAAGTTTTGGGTTCGACCGCTTGGCCAATGTACAAATAAGTTTTTCAAAATTTTACGTAAGTTTTCATACCGATTGCTTTAACGATGGATGAAAGCATAGTGCCGAAACCTGCACGTCTGATTACAGATATGTATGATGGAAGCGTTGCACTGCACACTTGCACTGCAACTAAAACTTATTTGTCGCCGTCTATCTCTTGTGGCACGACTAAAGTCAGCCACACGATATACAAGAATAGCGTTGACGTGTGACGGCATATAATAATAAAAAGCCTTTTATTTCCATGCAGTAATAGTAACAAAAAAATCTTAATATATCTAATCTAATGTTTAAAAAAAAAAGGTAAATGTTTACATATATTTATTTTAATCATTTACATTGATCTGCAAGAACCCCTCTATAGGTGAAGGCCTCCTCCAAAGATAACCAATCCTCTCTGGACTGGGCTGCTTGAAGCCAGTTGATACCGGCTGTCTTTATTATTTCGTCTTCCCACCTAGTGTGGTCTCCCTTTCCTTCTTTTGCCTAGTGGGCCCTTCTAAGATGTCACCTTTTTTGTCCATCTCTGGTCTTTGAGACGTGCTATATGTCCAGCCCACTTCCATTTTAATGATAGAGCCTGTTCTAGTCCATCTGTTGCTATGGTGATTTTCCTTATTTTTGTGTCTTATTTTCTGCATTTTATTTATGTCCAGCATACTGCGCTCTATTCCCCGTTGACAAGTTCGTATTTTATTTTTTACCTTACTTTTTACTGAACTTCCAGGTCTGGCAAGCATAAGTTAGACACGGAATAAGACAGGAGTTTAGTAATTTGGTTTTAATGCTTATAGGCAGGTTACAAAGGTAACACTTCTTTTAAACTCCATTATTTATTCCACGTTAGCTGTATCCTACGGTCGACTTCTTGTTCATTGCTTTGTCGGTCAAAACTTATTTGTTTACCAAGGTAAATGTATTAATCTGTGTACTTGAGTGGTTCGTTATCAATTGATATTGCTCTCTTGGTGCTATTAGTCATCATCATTGTTTTTGATAGGTTTATTTCTAAGCCTACTATTCTGTTACCCTTGTTTAGTGCCTCTATCATTGACTGAAGTTCTGAACCTGCCTCTGATAGAAGCACCAGGTCGTCTGCGAATCGTAGGTGGCTTAGATACTTATTGTCAATCTTTATTCCATGTCCTTTCCAATCAAGTTGGCTAATTATAGATTCTAACGTGGCTATAAAAAGCTTTGGAGATAGTGGGTCTCCTTGTCTTACACCTCTTTTTACAGGAAACCATGGGCCGGCTGTTTCTAGCTTTACTCTGCTCTTATTATTGTTGTAGATGCTTTTGATCACTTGTATGTACTCTTTTTCTACTTTTTGTGTTGTTAGGGTTTCCCAAATGCTATCATGTAATATTGTATCGAATGCTTTTTGGTAATCTATAAATCCAATGTAAAGTGGTTTTATTTTCTCTTGGTATTGCTTTTTTTTTATTATTAAAAATTTGAGTGCGTTTGACTACATCTCACCTGATGGAAAGTGACGATGTAGTCGAGGATGGTACACGCAAACTCAAATAATACCTATTCACTCTCGCCTTGAAGACCCCCAAATTATAGGAATCGGGAAACACGGACGCAGGTAAGGAGTTCCACTCCTTCGCAGTTCGCATAATAAAAAAGGAAGCATATCGCTTCGTGCGAATAGGTGGAATGTCAACTACAAAGGGATGAAAGGCCTCCCTACGCCTAGTTGATCGAAGGTAGAATGGAGCTGAGGGAATTAGGTCATGAAGTTCTTGAGCACACTCTCCGAAATGAATTCGATAAAAAACCGATAAAGAGGCGACTTTGCGGCGATGCTCAAGGCTTTGGAGCTTATTTAAAACAAGCTCATCATCACATATAAGTCTCCGTGCGCGTCGGTCGATAGCTTCCAAGGCTTCAAGCTGGTAGCGGGCAGAGCCATCCCATAGGTGTGAACGGTACTCCACACATGATCGGTCTTGTGCTTGATATAATGTAAGAAGCTGTCCAGGAGTGAAGTACCGTCTCACCTTAGATAGGATACCCAGCTTCATTGCCGCTACTTTAGCCTTGGACTCAATGTATCCCGAAATTCAGGTTGGATGTTAACGTCACGCCAAGGAGCTCAAGGTGGTCAGTTATCGGAATCGATTCATCTCAGAGAGTAGGAGTCAAGGTGAAAGGACTCCTTTTGGCAGAAAAAAGACACGCCTGTGTTTTAGAGGCATTGAACCTAACGAGGTTGTTATCACCCCAATCAGACACTGCCTGAAGTGATAGATTCATGCGCTCTATCATCGCCTCTCTAAGGGAATGTGTCTCAGCACTGGTGGCTCGTGCACTAGATAGATATCTTTCTACAACTGTACTATCATCTGCATACCCAATGATGCCGAGTTTAAGAAGGTCATTTATATGTAGCAGGAATAGAGTTGCAGAAAGAACCGAATCCTGAGGTACCCCGGCATCTATAGCCAATAGGTCTGACGAGCAGCCATCAACGACTACCAGAATCGACCGTTCCCTCAGGAAATCGGATACCCAGTTGCACAAGCTGTCAGGGAGTCCGTAAGAAGGAAGCTTGCCAATAAGGCTGGCGTGCCAGACCCTATCAAAAGCCTTTGAGATGTCGAGAGACACGGCAAGTGCTTCGCCATGCTTCTCAATGGCCTCGCCCCAAACATGTGTTGCATACACAAGAAGATCTCCTGTGGATCGACCTGGCGAAACCCGTATTGTCGATCGCTAAGGAGGTCATTGTCTTCGAGGTATGCAAGCATGCGGTTGTTCAATACACGTTCCACAATCTTGCAGATTATGGAAGTGATTGCTATGGGGCGGTAGTTGGCAGGGTCCGCACGGCTGCCTTTTTTGGGCACAGGTTGCACGTTGGCAAGCTTCCAGGACTTTGGGACTACACCTTTCTTAATCCTTCCTTCTCGATGATAAGCTCTAACGTGTGTATGTGGTCCGTTGTGGAGTACCCTTTTCTAAAACCAGCTTGTTCTGCAGGTTGACTTGCTTCTAGTGTAATGCTTAGTCTTTGGTTTAAAATGCAGGAAAAGAGCTTGTAGACACACGGTAATAAGCTTATTCGTCTGTAGTTTCCGATATCTTTTGGGTCTCCTTTTTTGTAAATTAATATTATGTTCGATTCTGACCATTGTGGGGGAGTTTCTCCAGTTATTAAAAAACGATTGAACAGGTTTGTTAAAGGCACTGCAAGAATTGTCGAAGCCGTTTTTAATGTTTCATTCGTAATATTATCCGAGCCTGGACTCTTGTCTGCTTTAAGTTTTTTCATTTCTTTCATGACTTCGCTTACTTCAATCCGAGGTACATTTAACATTTTGCTCGCTGGAGAGCTTTGATTAATTTTGCTGATATTAGTGGGCTCTTTAGCATTGTATAATTTTTTGTAGAACTCTGTTGCTACAGTTATGATCTCGCTGCGGTTGTTTAGTATTTTATTGCCTCTCTTCAGCCCTTCAATCCATGCTTTATTCGTTCTTAGCTCTTTGTGGGCTTTTTTTGTACTTCCTGTTTCGTTTAGGTGACGGCATATAGATATACATAAATACGAGCATAATAGCCAAGAATCTCGGTAAACCCGCATCCATTTATTTATTTATTTTTTATTTTATTTTTTTCCATCTTCGGCATTGTCATCACTCACCATATAAGTTTAAGGTGATATGATAATAACTAACTGTGGATAAAACAACTTTTTAATATGTATTTTTTTTTCAGGTTTTTAAAGAAACTGAAATACTCCCGATACTTCGTGTGTTATCACCAAGATTCCTAAAATTTACACAAGGTAATACGTAAGAACCCTAGCTGTTACTTATGAGATACAGTTGAATGGGTGCTTATTTGGTATTACATGTAAGTACATACACGGTTGACCCTGAGCTTCGTCTAGAGGTCTTCAGAGGTCTAAGGAATAAAAATAAATAAAAACATAAACATATTTCATTTCATTTTAATTTCATAAAATACTTAGTTCAGTAGGTAAGTACTGTACGTTTCTCCCAATGGCGACAACGCAATGAACGCTTGCAAAGTGTTTTAAAATCCACGGAGCCGCTTTTTGGCGGAAAAATTTCTCGCATTCTGGGAAAAATATTCCGACAAAATTGATATAAATTCCTAATTTTATAGGAATTCTTGATTATTTTTCTTGAATATTTAGCTCTGTTTTACACCAGTATCAACAGATTAAGTGTAAATGAAATAAAGATAGGTACTACACGGTATTTCAGTTCCGATTCGAAGTCGAAGATATTAATATGTGTACTAACTTTTTAGCCCGCAGCTCCGCCCGCGTGGAAATAGTTTTTTTGAAATGTTTTTTCAAATACCCTTTTTTTATCCACAATTGATAAGCCCTTGGCAATATCTCACCTGGTGGTGATGAAGATGTTGCCTAATGATGGAGAGATTACCAAGATTTCCCATTGCAATGGAGAACTGGCTATATTAGGTCCATATAATTTTTTTGCGAATTGACCTTTGGTTACTTGTGGAAAAGTTGCTCAGTTTCATGAATAGATATACCACTGTGAAGTTTTGGTGGAGAGTCCATAAATAACCCATAAATAACCTTCCCACCCTCTCAACTGTCTCTATAATAACAGTAATATTATAATCCAGGTTTTTTTGAAATCTTACATAAAAAAATACAATTAATGTACATTCGCGCCATTCCTTCCGCTTCCACCGCACTCCGGCCAAATAATTGAGGAACCCTTGCGAAGCGGAAATTAAACTCTAGAAAGCGGTCCAGACTCTTGTCAAGCTGATTTTTTTGCCAAATGTTTCAATTTCGTGTCGTTTTTTGGCAGCTGAGCAAGAAATTGATGTTGTAATCTGAGATTAAACATCTTTATTGAAAATAAATTACTTTACTACTTTCGATTTAAATTTTCGACATAGAGCACAAAATAAGTAAGGTGAATTGATTTTTCAAGCATTTGATCATTTCGTGTAATCCGTCCACAACACGTCACATTGTTTAAACTGTAAAGCCTCACAGAGAGCACGATTGTCAAATTCTATACATTAAAAAAATGTTTATGTTTTAAGGTACAATTCCGAGACGGGCTGCAGGCGACAACCGCAGGCGACACTGCGGCCGGCCGCTGCGGTCGACCGCATGTCGCTGCCGCCGTCATTGCACTTCGTCGCGACTGCACTTCAGTCAGCTTTTGTACCCTGTCGTTTCCGTACCTTCGCGCGAGTCAGAATATCGGACGTGTTTAACAACAATTTACTGTGTCATTTGTAAGAGGAGGAAGATGACGACGAATTGTTGTTATTATATGCAAAAAAAGAAAAGAAATGCGTGTAACCGCTCTGCGGTCGGCCGCACTACTGGTCCTGAGACTTGCAGTCGCTGCGTGTAGCCGCCGCATGTCGCCGGCCGCGACCGCAGGCGACATGTCGCCGCACTCGGAATCACTTTCATAGAGATTCATTAAACCAGTAGTGTAACTTGCGGTCGATAAATGCGGTCTGTCGCCTGTCGCGTGCGGTCGGCGACTTGCAGCCGGTCTCGGACTTGTACCTTTAAAGAGCTATAGCTCACTGAATAAGCTACCAGTCGGAAAACAGAGTTCTCGAGTGGCGGCTGCTGTCCGGAAGGCACACAGGACCTGCGAGGTGGACTTAGGGTTTAATGATTGGAGAGTCATGATATGTGGAAGTCTATGGATAAGTGCATATTTCTAATTGATATGACTAAGATGGTTAGTAGATGACTGCGAATGATAAAATTTACCTACAGATACAACATCTCACTTTCTACAATAACACGTAACGACCAGCGAGATGACGGACGACTGTATGGACCGTCACCAGATCCGAGTAAGGTTTCCTGCAGAGAACGGCAGGGCGTATCCATACCGTATCTAACTACAATATTTAATATACTGTGTCTCTGCTGTTATTGTTAGTGATTCACCCACTACATTCCAGACATGTCTGTGTCCAACCAAACACAGACAACTCGCCTACAGACATTTTGTTTGCGTTTAACAGATTATCATCATAACTCGAATATTTTGAAGAATTAATTATGTTTTTTATTTGTTATGAAAACACCCCGTTTTACGTAAATTTCAACATCAACATGAAGCACCTAGTTAAAGTTTTAACAACAAAAGCTCTCCACAGTAAACCAAGTAAATACAAGCAGTGTAGGTAGGTAAACATTACATGAAAAATATTTCATTAAAACAACAGTCAAGAGAAAGAAAACACGAATAAAGTTGCTGTGAAAATTATGCAAAGCAATTTGATACCAGCTCCTTGTTCGCAAATGGCTCAAGTTGGATGCAATTACGAGCTCGGGGGGTTTGACGCAAGTGGCCTGTGAGGGGCACCTTCAATACAGGGTGTTTTAAATAAACTTCGACTCTATCTGAAGGACCTCCTCATGTCCATAATATGAAATAAAATAAATCTAAATCATAGAACTGCACAATTTCGCTAAAGCTATACTATTGTTAGTATTTTTAGGGTTCCGTACCTCAAAAGGCAAAAATGACTTTTAAACTTTCATCGTTGTCCGTCTGTCTGTCTGTCTGTCTGTCAAGACCCTTTTTCTCAGGAACTCGTTGACGTATCAAGTTGAAATTAATTGTAAAATTGTAACTGTAAAAAAATCAAACTTCTAAGTCAATATAATCAAAAGATACGGCCGTTGATGCCGCATATTATTTTGACACTTTCTCAGTTACGAAGCAGTGGGTTTTCAATTTCATCCTTTATAACCTCCTTTATAATGGGTATAACCTTAGATTGGTTTGTTTTATATGGGACCCGAATTATTCGAACAACGATTTTAATAACACGATACTAATTTAAAACAACTTATATGCCCCGGCCACTTCATACAATTGTCGCGTAATTATTACCTACTACTAACTACATTAAATACATAGAAACAGAGAAAACAAATTTAATCGTCACAAAAATGGTTGCCCTGAGTGTGAATCGAATCCATAATGCTCGTATCAGCAGTCAGGAATGCTAACAACTAAGCCATCGAGACAGTCTGGTTAATTAAACGAGATGTCGCTAATAAATTGAGTTTAACAAGAAAAAATATATAATTTTCTGTAAAAAGCGAATTATTTCAGTGTCCTCTTGTTTTAAGGGAAGTTTTGATTTGATTCTACTGAGAATCTTCATACGATGAAGGTAAGCAATATATTCTGGTTGATATAATATTATCTTAGGTAATATGAGCACTAGTAACTTAATTGGTTGTTGCTTAAGAATATCATATAGACAAACAGTAATAGGCATTGCTTAATACATATTCACATTTTTTTCACAAAAATTGCTCAGAAATTCGTTACAGAAAGCTATTTAAGCTTGATTGTGAGCAAAGAATAATTAGTCTGCAGAAGGTATACGCGACTGAAATTAATGATGATTCATTCATTACCGAGTTTCGCTACGTGAGACGCTCTCTAATGTGGTAATGGTAACTCTTCCATTAAACGCTTGATATTTTTTGGAACGTATCATTATCTGAAGACCCTTTTATTATTCTCATTTGCACTGAATTAGCAAAGGTAGAGGTTTTATTGTATAGCAGTATTAGTCCCACGAATTCAATTTTATGGAGTTGTTATGCTGTGTCACTACTGTGGTATAATGGGTGAGTGTCTGCGACGGTCATTCGCAAAAAGGATTTGTCGTAATAGACCAACTTTGTGAGTGCCATTTTATAATATTTGCTACAGTGTTTTGAATTTTTAAAACCGTATTATTTATTTACTTTTTGTTTTTATTACGTTTAGTATTGGACAGACAGCGCCCCTTAACATGACATAATATATCTGACTCTGAGATATCTTTGAAAACACAAATGGTTTGTTAATAACCCTTATCGTCCCCACTGCTGGGCACTGGGCACGGGTTTTTTTCCCATACCTTAGGTTAGGTTAGTCCGGATGTTCGTCTTCATGTCACAGACTACTTACATGCTAAATTTCATTAAGATTGGTAGAATACAAACAAGTAAACCATTTCAAATTTATAATATTAGTAGTAGTTAGGGTTAAAATAACAAGAAACATATTAACCATTGAGAAATTGTTTAGTTCTATAAATATAAGCTCCAATTTGAACAAAAGCAGTGCCTTTCATAAGAACGTCTTTATATCCATGCATTACCTAATGCGTCAACAGTTTCATGTCCTTTTTGTTACGACGTTGACGTCTAGTCTAGATGTATAGACATTGTGCTGTTTCCTAATTTTGTCATTCAACTCTTGGTCTGTATAAATGACTCTCTCAAATATTGAGCTATGAAAATAAGTGTCAAAATGACTGAATATAAAAATGTTGAAATGAATGCGAAACTTAGATTTCATCGCTGAATTTTTTGTGAAATAGACCTACTGAGTTCAGAATGCAGTTCCATATTCGACGCATATATTATGTGTGGTTGCAGAAACAAATGGGGCATCTAGCTAATTATATAATAAAGTCTAGTTAATCGCCTTTTATACTTTGTTACATTTATAATATTTTAATTCACTAAATGACTAACACTCTAAAAGATGTCTACTGTGGTTAAAGGTAGTAAGTTTGCCCACTCAAAGAGAAATCCAATTAAAAGAAGTGTAGAGAGCTCGCTAAATTTAAGCTTAACCACAGCTGCTTGTTGTTAAATTTCAGACATTAACCGAGTGTCAATGGGGTTTAATAAGTCATTGTTTTAGAACCTTAACATTTACATAACGGAACCTTTAAAGATTTATGTTTATGATTTATAACAACCCTAAAATTATTATGTAGGAACAGGTCTCTGAAGGAACCCATACTTCTTCCTTCTATATTATATTCTTTGTTCTAACTCACTATCAATACTCAATAAGTCCGGAGCAATAAATGGGGGCCATATTTTGTGGAAGCTGGCAATGAATCCAATTATCGGGCCCTATGGAGAGAAAGACATGTTAAATGGTCCCGCTGCCCGCTGTCTCCTATCCAGGGAGGGACTAAGGGGACCCATAATTCTTCAATATAACGGAATCATTATCAGAGAAGAATTGAGGTCGATAGATCTGATAAGGTTCGCTAAGGTTGCTCGTTCTTAAAGTTCGCTTATTCATGTGGATAAGGCAATGTTCTGTTTCTAAATAAGCTTTGTTGTTTGAAACTAACTAGGTGACATGACTTGTTCTACAAGTAAGTTTGAAAAATATTTAGCAGATCCGGTGACTATAGTTATAATATGTAATTCTATCTATTCTGTATGATCAAAAACTATATTACACTATACAAATTTATAATTAGGCTATGATATTATCGTCAATCGTGATCAAATGATTAATAAGTAATAATAATAAAATCTTTTTATATATATAAAGTACCTTAATAATACTTCTACTGCATAAAAATAAAATAGTCCATAACATACGATCATGTTTAGAACACCTTTTTTCTCCAAAACTTATATTTTTATGGTATAATTTAAACAAGTAGCCCTTTTCTCTGTTGCGCAAAGCCATCTGGCATCTAGGAGAACGAAGCCTTGTTCCGAAGGAGCTTATTTCAAGAGGCTTATGGAGGAAATAAAACAAATTCCCCTCAGGAACCGGACAAGTGTATAAAACGCGTGAACAGAAAATTTCAGGCAGGTTTCAGGCCCCTGGATTCCGTGATGGTATCGCAATCGCAAACAAGATCGCAAAATGTTATTTCTCGCTGTTTTCTAATTTTAACATTCATCTGTTTGTAGATAAAAAAAACCGGCCAAGTGCGAGTCGGACTCGCGCACCGAGGGTTCCGTATAAATTCATAATCACACATGTCTTGAATTCAATATTTTTTAAATTTGAGTTGATTGAATGAAAGGTAATTTGCGGTTTACGATTTATGACGTATTACAAAAAAACTACTTACTAGATCTCGTTTAAACCAATTTTCGGTGGAAGTTTGCATGGTAATGTACATCATATATTTTTTCTAGTTTTATCATTCTCTTATTTTAGAAGTTACAGAGGGGGGGGGGGGGGGGGGACACATTTTACCACTTTGGAAGTGTCTCTCGCGCAAACTATTCGTGCGGTTGAGAAAAAATATTAGAAACCTCAATATCATTTTTGAAGACCTATTCATAGATACCCCACGTATAGGTTTAATGAAAAAAAAAATTAGTTCTAAGTATGGGGATCCCCAAAATTTATTGTTTTTTTTCTATTTTTGTGTGAAAATCTTAATGCGGTTCACAGAATACATCTACTTACCAAGTTTCAACAGTATAGTTCTTATAGTTTCGGAAAAAAGTGGCTGTAACATACGGACGGACTGGCAGACAGACAGACAGACATGACGAATCCATAAGGGTTCCGTTTTTTGCCATTTGGCTACGGAACCCTAAAAATGGGTTTTGCAAATATTTACTTTTAAATTGCGATGGACATGCGTAAACGACAGCCTCAATATATTTAAAAATTCATTTGTGAAATGTTTGTAGTATGGAATACCGCCCTAGGCTATCTTTTTCACTTCCCACTTGATTGAAAATATATTTTCAATCGAATTGAATAATACTCGAACGATATAAATGTAAGAGATTATCTTCTATATGTATACTGTAAGATCATTGCGAAAAATTTCGAACTATGAAAGGGGAAATTGCCAATCACTGGGTTTTCTTTTACCAGATGAGATTGTTTTCGAGGTTTTTCTAAGAAATTGAAAATCACTTGTGGCTTGCTAATTTACGCATTTCACCAGATAAGTATCGGGAATATTTTACTTTAGACTGAAGGAAGTTAATACAGGGTGGAATTAAAATCGCGGCCAATTTTTTTTTGCTCCGATTGAATTGGTTCCTTACAGAAAATGTTCAGTTTCATGAGCAGAAAACCAGAGTTAAAATTTGATCCGCGATTTCAGTTTCATGTATAGCAAGGTTACTGGAGGAATTACCTATTGCCTAAGGATAATCCTTTAATACTTTGGCGGAAACCAGAAATGTTTTACCGAGCATCATGTTAGGCATGTGCTCACATTATTAAGACTTACTTTTGCACATAGCTAGGCACATGTGGATATAGGTTTTGACGTTAAGGCCAGGTTTTACTACGCTACTGCGCATTGCTGCAGTACTGATCGCAAGTCCCACTCACATGCGCCACGCGAATTATTTACGTTTTCGGTTTTTTCTTTTTTTTCCGAATGAAAGTGTTTACACTCGTGGCGTAGTTTCCTTCATATCGTCGTTACCAATATTGTTATACAATTTTAATTTATTTTCTTATGATATACTATATACTGGGAACTGTTTTAAGTAACGGTAGATCCGTCTTTGGATTTTTTTTCTACCTAGCCGAAATTGTTGAACCGTGTTTCGGATGGCATACGATCGTAGGAAATATAGTCAAATTTTTTTTTCAGACATGTCATTTTTACAGTCTATGTGTTCAATAAACGTAATTTTGGTTCAAGAGCTCTTTTTCTTTGAGTTTGTGTACTAGAGGTTGGTAATAACGCTCAAATTGGTTTTCTGGTTGCAGAACATAATTAATATTATTTAAATTATGTATCACACTGAATAACTTTATTCAATTTATCGTTATATGTATAAAATATATACAGTTTGAGACTTTGTAGTCTTTATAGTCTGCCTTGGAAAAATGGCTTTTATCAGAACTATTTTTGGATACGAACAGAAAACAATCGGTTTTATAGTGCGTAGTTGAAACAAAATTTATGTTAAAGTTGAACCAAACCAATCGATCGATTATTTCGAAAATATTAAATCAAGAAAGAGGATGTGGTTCTGTTCTAATCATTTGCGAAAAAGCTGAATCCATAAATTACTTATGAATAAAATACGAATATTTAGACTGAGGTATCGTTTTAGGTTTTGAGATTGAAACGCCATCCCCTAACATTACATAACTCATGTACACTGTAGAATCAAAATATAAAAGTAAAAACACATCTTGACCTCTGATATTTTATTCAGCGTACGGAACCCTAAAGCATATCTAAGCAATTATCTTGTTAATCACTATTTTGAACGATAAATTAGGTGTTGTGTTATAGCAAGCTGGATTCAGCGCTATTCAGTAAAGCCATTATTGTTGGCTTGTATTCCTCGAGCTGCTTAAAGCCGTGGATAAGATTATCTTAAAGTCAAATTGCCGTTTCGCCTGTTTTCGCCTCGGTGACTTACATCGGCCATAAATCAATGTCTGCGATCACAGGTTGGTGAGCAGTGCGTGGGTTAATCAACCAGAAAATAAGCACAGGTGCTCTTCAGCTCCCTCGAAATGTAAATAGCGTTTGTGGTTCATAGGTATTTGCTAAGATTAGACGTTGTTTTTCTACAAAAGTTACTGTTGTGTTGCCTATATTTTGCGTGAGCTCTGTGTCTGGCTGGTATATTATATTTATATAAGTATGTGCTCGTATTTAAACGTGTATATATATAATGTGTATATATATGTAATGTATTTCACTATAATTAGTCTCTTTATTCGTTAACAACCCTTAAAGTCCCATATACCTCGGGAAGGTTAGGTTATACTCCATACACGGGGGCTAACCGGATTAGTGGAGGAGGCTATGTGGCCAACCCCATTGTCAGAAGTTTTTAAGCAATATTAGTCTCTGGTTCTCATTACCCCGGCACTTCTAGTTTTTCTAGATAAAAAAATATATATATCTGGGATGTTACTTGACTGATTTATTTATTTAGATGCTTAAATAACAAACGATTTAATCAATCAAAACGTGGCTTTCATGACAAAAGTACAATAACATTGCCTTTAAAAGTTTACTGAATTTAATTTAAAGTTTAAATGCTAAATTTAAAGTTTAAATGCTAAATTTAAAAGTGCCAGAGGTCGTTAGAGTTAATCCCATTAAACTGCGCATACTAGATATAATAATTTAACTGTAACAGTCACCTGACAATTACTTTAACATTTAAAATTAACTAATAAAATCCGGTCTAATTTCACCCCTTTTCATTCGTGCATTGAGGGATCGAAGGATTGGATTAGATTGGAAACTACGGATAAGATTCGGATAAAAAAAACAGTTTTCTGAGAAATAGTTAAAATAGTTTTACCTTAGACTTTTCACAGGATTGGAAAAATTTGAAAAATTGGTGTATGACCCATTAACGGTGGCTTCTATTCGTCATACTGAAGAACTTTTAACTACAATTTTGCCAAAATCACAAACAGAAAGTTTTGGACTCTTCATACAGATTATTTGCTGTTTGGCCAATTTAATATGGAATTTTTTAAATTAACAATTTGAGTGCGTTTGACTACATCTAACCTGATGGAAAGTGATGATGTAGTCGAGGGTGATACACGCAAACTCAAATAATGCCTATTCAAAAAATATTGTATTTTTTTGCGAATTATGTATAAGTTTATTACGAATAGTTCATGAGTAGAAGTCGCCGTAAAACTTCCAGTTATTTCAGATGTAATTATGTATGTTCATTGTTCAGGTTACTGACTTAATAAATGTATGTTTAAGGTGGTTACAATGTTAATAAGTTTGAACGAGCTGTAAGTCAGGTTCTGCTAGTAATTACGAACAGCGACTAAAAGCCATTTCTCATGACTCTGACTAAGTGGGTAACTTGTATAATAACTTAGCTGCACAGCTTTGGTGTTTTTGGTCAATATAAAATTATGCATTTCTTATAGCAAGATAAAAGTTGATTGTCTGCAATATTTCGGTGGCTTTCAGGCAAGCTTCTTATTAGATCTAAATAGTCAGAATAAGTGATGGGCTAAATGTCGATTTTGCCTAAGTTCGATTAGGTTAATAACATAATTGGCACAATTTATACAATAAAAAACGCTGAAAACTTCTTCGGATGCTCCTATTAATTTTGTTAAAATAATACATGATAAAACAACGGTATGAATAAATATAATAAAAAGAAAGTAACTAAGACAACTACTGCATACCATTGATTCGTTATGTAAACAGTATAACACATAATTATACTTATATAATTAATCATAATTAACACATATTACTGAGTACATAATTGAATAAAACTAATACCTGAGACCTGATGAAAAACGATTATACTCACTGTAACTTTCTACCGAATTTCGCCTTATTTCCCATCTGCCCACGATACACTCACCCACTTTACTATAAATGAAGGGAGCAGATGAAATAAATAAGTGTTATTGACCACCGGCGTGGTAAACGCCATCTAGTTAGTGCCAGCCACCACCCAGGTGGCGAGCTCGAAAGAGGCAGATAGGAAATAAGGGGAATTTCGGTCTAATGCCGAAATTCCGGATATTAAAATTCCACAATAGGTACCGAATATGTGTAACCGATATTCGGTACATCCCTAGTTCGAATATTATGTTTTCATAGGTGTAAATCTTCAAAATAACGAGCGCACATTTGCGTCAATCAAAAAGATATTTGCAAAACTAGGTAAGGTAAAAGGTATAACCAAACAGGTAAAGGACTCGTTAACTGGGGCTACTACTTGACACAGATCGCAAAAACATATTCGGTTTTCCATACAAATTGGTCAGCTGTCTGGGCTATTTGTAAGGATAGCCCATTTTTTTTGTAAAGTCAGCTAAATCTGGTTAAAGAAGTTGTTTAGTAAGCTGAAAAGAAGTCCAAGGTAACGGATCCGATATATTTTATTACACCTTTATATGCGTGACCGATTCTGATAATGCAACTCCAACACAACAACCCAAAAAGACATAAACAGGTTCCCGTGAAATATCAATAACTAAATAAAAAGTAGGAAACGATAGGTCTTTACGATTTGTATCTTTAAGTCATTTCATATATAAGATTGTTAGTTTCTTTGTAAAAAAAAAGTTGTCGGGAGCTCGCGACTTCGTGCGCTGGTTACTTATGTAAAATAGAGAAACATTGACAAAACGTCACACATATTATTGAGAAACCGAGATAAATATGGTGTTAAAAGATGCGTCTTCTTAAATTCTACAAGACGATTAAAACAGTTATCAAAAATTAAAAAAAAAAATACGGAACAGATTTTGAAAAACATGACAAAAAGCCAAAACAGTGTCCTGTCTGCGCTCTCACAGATGTGGCTATTGCGAGTGGTTGAGACATTAGTTATGCGAATTTTGTAAATCTGAAAACTACAATAATATGACAACTATAGAGAGGATTGTTTTGATTCAACTTTCTATTTTCAGTAATATAGGTAGGTTGTATTTGTCTGTCGTTTAGTCATGGAAACATTTTATCAGCCTTGTAGATTTTATAACACCGAATATTTTAGTAAAAAATATTTCAAACTAACTTGCATGGCTTCAGTGTAAATAATGTTCTTAAAAGACAAACTGGGATTTGCGGGGGCGATGCTCCAAATTAATAACAAACTTTCTCTATTAAAACGTCGAATGTAGAATATGACCTGCGAATATTTTACTGTAATAAATAGCTGTTCAAAACTGCGTAAAGGACATTGACCAGGTCTGGACCAAGTGCTGCCCAGAATGAACACATAATGCATTTTTCCTCAGGCCAACACTAATCTGTAAACCGAAGCGCATCAAAATCTGTCCGAGGAGTCAAGAGAAAAATAGGTTTTTTGTTGTGAATTATTTGTTTGCGAAAAATGAACTTAATAATTGTTTTCAGTGTAACTAGTAGTGTATTATTATTATACTATTACTGTAAAAGTCACTGTCACTAGTGTTACTGGCACAGGTATATCACTGGGTAATTGTACTTCACTTATCTGCATACAATTATAATAGGTACTGGTATCACTAATAATGTATAACTATGTAATCTTACGGATAGATGAATGATATTATTATTACATAAGTACCATTAATACACTACTAGTTAGACTGAAAATAATTATTAAGTTCATTTTTTGCAAAAAAATATTTCACAAAAAAACCTTTTTTGTTATACCCAGTGATATATCTGTGTCAATAACACTAGTGTGTTACTTACACAGGTATATCACTGAGTAATTGTACTTTACTTATCTGCATACAATTATAATACTGGTATCACTAATAATGTATTTATTTTATTCTTCCAGCATACTTTACAGCATTACTACATTTGGATTTGATTATCTTATTAAAATAAATTAAAGCCAGTTACAAAGTATGACATACTTAAATAACATTAGTGAATGAGAGAAAAGAAAAAAAGCCAAACTATGAAAAGGTTGATAACCAAAAACTTTTATTGAACTATGTATCTGCGTCTTCCGAGTATGTGTGTTTGTGGATTGGTGAGAGAGAGTGTGTGTATGTGTGAGTGTGTGTGAGTGCTTGAGAGGATGATGGATCGAAAGAACTTACTATATTATTAAGGAACTTACCTCGTGAAACGAAAGATCCAATTTTTTTTTGAGAATTTTGATTTTTTCGAATTTCCTATTAAGTCGGCGAATGAAGGTAACCTGAATTGATTCGATCTGCTGTCTATACGTAAAATAAACAGAAGACCATATGGGTGAGGCGTACTCTAATATACTTCTTATATATGCAAGTATAAAACTTTGATAGAGCGTGCTGTCGTAAAGGGTTTGGTGATTCTGTGAATGAATCCCATCATTTTGTTTGGGGTCTCTATAATATAGCATAACTTTTTTATGACTATTTGGCCTTTGCATAACATTATTTGGCATAAAATATTTTGGCATAAAAAAATTTGCACATATTTACGTTTTCCTAAAATTTATGAGCATAATATTACTTGGAATAATTAGTAATGTCCCTAACTATAAAGTTGCATAATGTTAAATTTCCTAATAATATTATAGCATATCAAACTTAAGCATAATATTCATTCGAATAATAGAAAATTTGCCTAAATAATAAGTTGCATAACATTAAATATACTAATAGTATTTTTTCATATCTTTCGTTTCTAAGAAGAAAAATATGAGTTAGGTTGCGTTTTCCTCTCTATTGATTATAATTATTCCATACAACGTTGTAATTGCCATTATTTATTTACCCAAAAAGCAAAAAATCTTTTGATGAACTTTGTATGGGAAGTCCACAATTTTTTTTTGCTTTTTGACCATGACTGACTTGGGGAAAGTTGTTCAGTTTGATGAGTAGAAGCCACAGTTAAAATATTGCCAGACATTTTATAATCACCTGTTATATTATTAATTTGAAAAGTATATTTTAAAATGTTATTGTCTAATTTAAATTAAATTTAATAAGGTCAACTATAATTAATTATTATTCAAAATGAATTTTGCATGTTTTTTACTAAAATGGCATGAGTAATTTTTAATATATTATTTCAAATTTTTATATTTTTAAATTTAATCTAAATAAATGTAATACCCAATGTATTACGCATATATTTCTTTAAATTATACAGTAATTTTAAAGCAAGTCTACCTTGTTTTATTTATTTTTAACTTCATTTACTACTTATAGCGTAGGTTGTAAGAACCAGTATATTAGTACAAGGTAGTGGTAAGTAGCAACCTGCCTAAGGTTGCTAGTGGTAACTAGCAACTTATCTAAGATTGCTAGGAAGGGAAGCATTCAATCAAGTATGCAAGCACGCAAGCAAGCAAGCATGCAAGCAAGCAAGCATGCAAGCAAGCAAGCATGTTCAATCAAGTATGCAAGCACGCAAACAGGCAAACAAGCAAGGAAGCATGCAAGCAAGCAAGCAGTCGATCTATGGATGTTTTATCAATCAAACCTAACACTGCGACTGTGAGGGGAGGCGAGCAAGCTCGCCTCCGCCTCACAGTCTCCGAACCTAAATTAACCGTGTCGGGGTGCTCCGAATTCCCGAGCTCGCTTCGCTCGCTCCAGCATTAGTTTAGGACTTCCGTGTTCCGTGTAATTAGGGCTTTTAATATTTAGGCCTAATTAAAATTATACTTTACAGTTATGTCAATTACTATTTAGGTCATTTATTATTTAGTCAAAAGTATATTTATGCAGTTTTCAATTAGGACAATTATTGTTTAGTCATTCCTAATTTAGGACATTATTGTTTTTTACTTTCAAAGTTTAGGGGGAATAATAATTATGCAGAATTACGATTAGGCAGATTTATATTTCTGCGCAAGATTTTTATGCCTTACTTGTTATGCCATAGGCAATTATGACATAAAATTTTATGCGATACAAAGGGCACCCTTTTGTTTGCCTTATTACAGATGTGATCGTAGTGTGCAGTGATCAAGAGTTTTTCATCCAAAATGACTCCCAGGTCTTTTATATGGTGAACTTTAGGAACATTGACTTTTTTCATTTGACTGACTCGGTCGCTAAGTGGTTAGCGATCCTGACCTCTGATCCGAGAGTCGTGGGTTCGATCCCCATACAGGGCAAACTTTTCTGTGATGAGCAGAATTGTTTGCTCTGAGTCTGGGTGTATTATATCTATATATGTATGTATTTAAAATGTATACGTGTATGTATATCAGTCTCTGGTTCCCAAGATACATGGAATCCTAGTTTGGGGCCAGATGATCGTGTGTGATTTGTCCCAGATATTATTATTATTTTATTATTAATGCCATCGATGTTATAATTATGAATTACCTTAGAGCGGTTTCTAGAGTAGAGTAGACTTGACACTTTTTAACGTTTAAGTCCAACATATTGTGTACGCAATATTTACTAAATCTGTTAAGGTCCACCTGCAACTGAGAACAGTCTGAAGTATTACGAATTTTATGAAATATCTTCATATCATCGGCATAAGTTAGGATCCTAGCATAAAGAAAGCAAGAAGACACATCGTGTAAATATGCATTAAATAGGAGTGGTCCCAAATGTGACCCTTGAGGGACCCCGGAAGGAATAGTACGAAATTCGGAGATGTGACTTCCCAGCCTAATTGCCTGACGTCGATTTCGTATATATGAGTTGACCAGTTAAGGAGGCCGCCGTGTACACCAACGTCAGAAAGTTTATTAATTAGAATGTCGTGATTAAATGAATGAATAATAATAATACGATCGAAGCATTTACAATAGTCAGTGTACACGGTATCAACCTGGATTCTTCTTTCCATACTTGACGTAAGGAGATCTGTAAAGATCGCCAAATTAGTCAGAGTAGACCGCTTTCGCATAAAGCCATGCTGAGTGTCAGGGATGCTCTTGCTTATTACCTGATATATCTGATCGATATATCGTGGATGTTTTTCGAGTGCATCCATGTATGTAATTTTTAATTATGCAGTATACATTTTCATTCTTACCGCGTGTAGCAAAAACAGCTTGATAGATTTCGAAATACTGAGAGTGCGCTCAGAGGGCCGGCCGCCCTTAGCAGTTTGAGCGCCCGGTGCCAAATGTTTTTCGGCGCCCTTAAAAAAAGTGCGCTGTAATTTTAAGGGGTTACTCAGAATCAAGTATAGAATACAGGAAAAATATTAATAAAATCCGATCTACAACTATTTTTGAGTTTTCCGTTCAGTTCCGTTCCGAGTAATCCCATAAAATTTAAACTCACTTTTAACAGCCTGTGTTACCGATATCGGTACCGCAAGGATTTTTTTGAGCCGATATTTAACATATGAAATAAAC